>HG995258.1:25000-1456250 GCA_905332985.1 Mimas tiliae
TATCGTTATTCTGGATAAAAGCTCACGCAGGGTTGGAGGGAAACGAGCGCGCAGACGAGCTCGCAAAGGATGCTGCGCTGAATCTCAAAGTTAAACCTGACTACGATAAGTGTCCCGTTTCATTCGTCAAACGACAGATTCGTCTGGAGTCGATTGACGAGTGGAACGAGCGCTACGTACAGGGCGAGACGGCCTCAACCACAAAGCTCTTCTTCCCGAGTGCTGTGGAGGCCCGCCAAATCATCGGGAAGATCCAAACGGATCCCGTCACGACGCAGGTGTTCACGGGGCATGGCGGGTTCTCCGAATACTTGTACCGCTTCAAGTGCAAGGAGAGCCCGTCATGTATCTGTGACCCTGCAGAAGACCAAAGTTTAGTGCACGTTATAACCGAATGCCCAGTGTATCTGATGAAAAGACTAGATTTAGAAATAGAGTTAGGTATAGACATTAAAAGAAATACAGTATGTAAATTAATAGCAAATAAGGAAAGTAGAGATAAGTTTATTAAGTATTGTAGAAATGTAGTAATTAGCGTAGCAAATAGAAATAAGTAGAAATAAGTTAGGCTAGATATACAATGTATAGATTATATATTACTAGAAACTAAGAAATAATGTAAGTAAAAATAAGATAAACTGGAATAGTTATAAGGTAGATAAGTTAAATTAAGTGAAAAAATGTATGTAAATAAAGAAAAGAAAAAAGTCGTTCCAATAAAATAAGAAAATAGCTAGGATTAGGAAAAGTAGGACCATTGAGACTAGGAGCATAGAAATGAACCAATAAAGATAGAATAGGGAAGGGTAGGGGGTGAAAAAGAGCTCTAACTAGGGTTAGGGGAACGAGAGTGGGGCATAGCGCCCCACAATAAAAAAAAAAAAAAAAAAAAAAAAACCTAACCTAACCTAACCTAACCTAACCTAACCTAACCTAACCTAACCTAACCTAACCTAACCTAACCTAACCTAACCTAACCTAACCTAACCTAACCTAACCTAACCTAACCTAACCTAACCTAACCTAACCTAACCTAACCTAACCTAACCTAACCTAACCTAACCTAACCTAACCTAACCTAACCTAACCTAACCTAACCTAACCTAACCTAACCTAACCTAACCTAACCTAACCTAACCTAACCTAACCTAACCTAACCTAACCTAACCTAACCTAACCTAACCTAACCTAACCTAACCTAACCTAACCTAACCTAACCTAACCTAACCTAACCTAACCTAACCTAACCTAACCTAACCAGTTGCTCCAAGAACGCCACCGTGAACGCATCGTTTATGTGTCGCTCCGCGTAAAATAAATCGGCTCGGTCGTCTTAAATTTGAATCTCGCTTTGAAATTTATATCATTGGGTGCGTAAAAGACCTGGCAGTGTGTTGGTGTAGGTGGTGAAGTGGAAAGTGCGGTGGTTTTCCCTCAAATTGGGAAAAACTAGTGAAAAATCGTCAATTTTCTGGATTATCGGCATTACCTGCATCATCTGCATCATCTGCATTGCTTGCTTCGGCTGCTTTGGTTGCATTGGCTGCAGTAGCTGAGTGCGCAGGCCAATCAAACATCTATCTGCGCATTGCCTGCGTTACCTGTACCATCTGGTAAGTCTGCACTGGCTGCTTTAACTGCATCGGCTGCATTGTCTGCGCGCGCTGGCCAATTGGAGATCCATCTGCACACTGTCTGCACTGCCTGCATCATCTGGACAGCCTGCATCGGCTGCATTGCCTGCTTGCGCGGGTGAATCGAAGATCCATCTGCACACTGTCTGCATTGCCGGTATTATCTGGATAGTCTGCTTCGGCTGCATTGCCTGCTTGCGCGGGCCAATTGAAGATCCATCTGCACACTGTCTGCATTGCCTGTACTATCCGGATAGTCTGCATCGGCTGCATTGCCTGCATTGCCTGCATTGCCTGCATTGCCTGCATTGCCTGCGTGCGCGGGCTAATCAAGGATCATCTGCACACTGCCTGCATTGCCTGCATTGACTGGATAGTCTGCATCGGCTGCATTGCCTGCATTGCCTGCATTGCCTGCGTGCGCGGGCTAATCAACAATCAGGGATCATCATCTGCATACTGCCTGCATTGCCTGCATTAACTGGACAGTCTGCATTGGCTGCTCTGGTTGCATATCATCTGCATTATTAACTGTTAAATAGGAAAAACAACACGAGCTGCTTTAAGCCCCACGGTTGACCCAAACAAATTATACAAAATTTACTTTTTGACTTTTTGACGCCTACAAGCCGTATACACTTGTGGGAAACATATTCTTCAGACGCATTCCCCTAACAATACCAAACATATAATGTTCGGGATCCGCACGCCACCCAAGGAAATGAGGCCGAAGAGCAAAACGCCTGAAAAGATCAGCCCGGGAGATACCGGTGGGAACAAGGTCGCGCAGGCCCGGCGGAGCTTGGAATCCCAGATCGAAAGATCTGGGGGAACGAGCGCCGCCGAGCCCGTGCGGCCAAAACCCGCGGGAACCTCTGCGGACGGAGAAAACCCGACTAAAAAAGTGACAGCCCCGGCCTCAATAGTGGCAGTAGTGCCACGAGAAGATACCGGACAAATGAGCAGGACAGCCAAAGCAAAATCTTGCTTGATGAAACTGAAGCTCCAAATAAACAACAGTCGGAACCTGAAAACGGAGATAAAAACGGACGTTATAGAGGCAGCGGAAAAGCTATACAAGCTAGTAAAGGAAGGAGAGGACGAAAGGTTAAAAGAAGGAAAGAAGGTAAAGACAACAGAAGATCCACCCAGAATCGGAAGAGACATGGAAATAGAGAAAAAGCTAGAAAATCAGGAGAAGGAAATAATTAGGAGACTGGATGCCCACACCCAACTATTGAAAGAGAGCAAGGAGGAAATGGAAAAGTTAAGCAAGGAGATAAATAAGCAAAGAGAGGACTGGAAAGAAGGAAGAAGCTACGCAAGCGTGGTGTCTGGCACAGGGAGGAAGGAACAAGGGAATGCAGCAATGCACTCCGTAGTGATCACCTCCGTGGACCAGACGGTCACGGGCGAAGCAGTCTTCGAGGAAATCAGGACTACACTAAACGCTAGAGAAGAGGGGATGAGGATTGATAAGATAAGAAAGGCAAAGGATAGGAAAGTGATAGTTGGCTGTAAGTCGAAAGAAGAACTGGGCAGAATTAAGGAAAAGATCAAATCAGCGGGAGCCAGACTTCATATCGAGGATATGGAGAATAAGAATCCCATGATTTTGCTGAGGGACGTCCTAAGCCATAACAAGGACGACGAAATAGTAAGAGCACTACTTAACCAGAACAAACATCTTCTGGGAGATGTGAGTGGAGACAGCGCGTGCCTAAAGGTGAAATTTAGGAGAAGGGCGCGGAACCCACTCACATCTCACGTGGCAATACAGGTGCCACCTAAGATATGGAAGCGGCTCACAGAAGAGGGGTCAGTCCATATTGACGTGCAGAGGGTCAAGGTCGAGGACCAATCCCCTCTTATCCAGTGCTCGCGGTGCCTGGGCTATGGGCATGGGAAGCGGTTCTGCCGAGACCAGGAGGATGCGTGCAGCCACTGCGGGGGGGCCCACCACAGGTCGGAATGCGCCGACTGGATGGCGAGGGCTCCACCGACGTGTTGCAACTGCACCAAGGCCAGGATCGGCGGGACCGAACACGATGCCTTTAGCCCGGAATGCCCTGTGAGGAGGAAGTGGGAGATCCTGGCGAGGTCCACGGTAGCATATTGCTAAGGTGGATCCAAGGAACCCAGATCAGACAAACTCCTCAACAGGCGCAACGTCGACCTTAGTCGCCCAAGCCAATTTACAAAGGAAAAAACTAGCGACAAGTGAATTCTTACTAGAATCAGCAAAGAGGAAGGTCGACTTTGCGCTGCTGCAGGAGCCATACGTGGGAAGCCAAGGTAGAGTGAGAGACCACCGGGGGGTGAGGATCTTCCAGGGAGAAAACGGGCAGGGGGCCGTTGTCAAGTCAGCCGTTGCAGTTTTCAACGGCGACTGGACGGTGGCCCAATGTCCGTCCCTCACCACAACCAACATCACAGTGGTGAAGATCCAAACGGGAACCCGTGAGATAGTGGTTATCTCGTTCTACTTTGAGCCGGATAAACCCATAGGGCCATACCTGCAGCAGTTGGGGAAGATAGTTGAAAAACTGGGCCCTCGCGGAATCCTCATAGGGGGTGACACCAATGCCAAAAGCATATGGTGGGGCAGCGCGGACACTGACGGGAGGGGAGAGGAAATGGCAGGAATGCTGGAGGAACACGGATTGCAGGTGCTCAACAGCGGCAAAGCTCCAACATTCGAAACAGTGCGAGGAGGAAAACTCCTCACCAGCCACATTGACATCACGGCCTGCACTGAGGATATCCTGGACCTGACAAGGGACTGGAAGGTGGACGACACCATGGCGGACTCGGACCATAACGCAATAACCTTCAAAATTGATAGAATTAAAAGTAAATTTACAATACAGAAATTTAAATCTACAAAAAAGTACAACACAAATAAGGCTAATTGGACCCACTTTGCTGAAAAACTGGAACAATTATTGCACAGCAACCAACTAACAGAATCAGAAATAAATAACATCAACAATAAATCAAATCTAGATAATACAATAGAAAAATACATAGATACAATAATAAAAACTAGCAACGAGACAATACCGCTAATTAAAGTAAAAAACAAACACAACTTACCGTGGTGGTCCGAGAAACTCGCCAGAATGAAGAAGGAAGTCACCACCAGGAAAAGGAGAATCCGATGCGCAGCGCCGATTCGAAGAGCTAAGGTCGTTGATGAGTACCTGCAATCAAAAGAGAGATATGAGAATGAAGCCAAGAAGGCACAAGTAGATAGTTGGAAGGAATTCTGTAAAAAACAGGATAAGGAGAACATCTGGGACGGGATATATAGAGTGATTGGGAAGGTATCCAAAAAGCATGAAGACCTGCCATTGACCAAGAACGGAGAGACCCTAAGCTTGAAGGACTCGGCAAAGCTATTGGCAGAAACCTTCTATCCAGAAGACAATAAAGAAGAAGACAACGCAGACCATCAGCGTACAAGAGAGGCAGCCGCACGAGTAAATGACAAAGTCGATGCTGAGATCCATGACCCACCATTTACACTGGACGAACTAAGTGCGGCTGCAAACAGCTTCAATCCAAAGAAAGCCCCGGGAGCAGACGGCCTAACGGCTGACATCTGTAAGCAAGCTATAGATAAGTACCCAGAATTGTACCTATCACTGGCAAACAAGTGCCTCGAACTTGGCCACTTCCCGACCACCTGGAAGGAGGCAACGGTCATAGTCCTCCGGAAACCTGCCAAGGAGGACTACACGAACGTCAAATCGTACAGACCGATAGGCCTTTTGCCTGTGATGGGGAAGATACTGGAGAAGATGGTGGTGGGGCGAGTGAGGTGGTATCTCTACCCGAGGACAAGCCCCCGACAGTTTGGCTTTATGCCGCAGAGGAGCACCGAAGACTCCCTCTACGTTTTGATGAGACATATAAGGAACAAACTTTCTGAAAAGAAAATTGTCCTTATTGTCTCACTGGACATAGAGGGGGCCTTCGACAGCGCCTGGTGGCCGGCAATTAGAGTCAGACTGTCGGAGGAAGGATGTCCAATCAACATCAGAAGGGTAATAGATAGCTACCTCGAGAGCAGAAAAGTCAGACTGAGGTACTCCGGGGAAGAGTATGAGAGGTGGACCTCCAAGGGATGCGTGCAGGGCTCCATTGGGGGTCCAACCTTCTGGAATCTGCTCCTCGACCCACTACTATCGGAGCTTGATAGACGGGGTATTTACTGCCAAGCTTTTGCCGATGACGTAGTGCTCGCATTCGACGGACATGAGATGAGCAAGATACAAAAACAGGCCAATGAAACGCTGGCCTGTGTGAGGGATTGGGGAATCAAAAACAAACTTAAGTTCGCCCCGAACAAGACAAAGGCAATGGTGATAACCAGAAAACTGAAGTATGATTCTCCGATCCTCCACATGGGTGGCGTGGACATTGGTCTGGAAAAACAGATGAAGATACTGGGAGTCACAATCGACAGCGGGCTGACCTTTAACGCCCACGTTACCAACGTATGTAAGAAGGCAGTGGGTTTTTACCAAAAACTGTCCACGGCAGCAAGAACGCAGTGGGGGCTGGGACCAGACATCATCAAACTGCTGTATACGGCTGTAGTAGAGCCAACCATACTATATGGAGCAAGTGTATGGGCCCCGGCTTCACACAAATTAGGGATAAAAAAGCAGCTCGCTGTTGTCCAAAGAGGTTTCGCGCAAAAGATTACGAAGGCCTACAGGACCGTCTCATTAAACTCGGCCCTTCTCCTCGCCGGGATACTGCCCCTGGATATTCGTGCCAGGGAGAATGCCTCCCTGTACGAAATCAAAAGGGGCTGGTCCCGGCGGGTGATAGGGGACCGGGAGGTGGAACGGCCTGTGGCCTTCGAAAATCTTGAACACCCAGCGCAACGTGGCACTATTAAATACCGGTGTCTGGTGGACGGTGCAGAAGTGAACCAAATAACTAGAGAAGGCCGAGCTATCTTCACAGACGGCAGTAAGATCGATGGTAAGGTCGGAGCGGCAATCTCCATTTGGCAGAACGCCGCCGAGACCAAAACCAAAAAACTCAAACTGGAATCATTCTGCACCGTCTACCAGGCAGAGATGGTGGCCCTCCACAGGGCGGTGGCAGAGGCGGTGGTTGGGGAGGCGGCTCAGTGCAGCATCCTGAGCGACTCTAGAGCGGCGCTGGAAACCGTCGCTGACGGAGCTTCCCTCCACCCCCTAGCGTTCCAAATTCAAAAAATGATCAGAAGCAATAAAGAACGCGGCAGAATAGTATCGTTATTCTGGATAAAAGCTCACGCAGGGTTGGAGGGAAACGAGCGCGCAGACGAGCTCGCAAAGGATGCTGCGCTGAATCTCAAAGTTAAACCTGACTACGATAAGTGTCCCGTTTCATTCGTCAAACGACAGATTCGTCTGGAGTCGATTGACGAGTGGAACGAGCGCTACGTACAGGGCGAGACGGCCTCAACCACAAAGCTCTTCTTCCCGAGTGCTGTGGAGGCCCGCCAAATCATCGGGAAGATCCAAACGGATCCCGTCACGACGCAGGTGTTCACGGGGCATGGCGGGTTCTCCGAATACTTGTACCGCTTCAAGTGCAAGGAGAGCCCGTCATGTATCTGTGACCCTGCAGAAGACCAAAGTTTAGTGCACGTTATAACCGAATGCCCAGTGTATCTGATGAAAAGACTAGATTTAGAAATAGAGTTAGGTATAGACATTAAAAGAAATACAGTATGTAAATTAATAGCAAATAAGGAAAGTAGAGATAAGTTTATTAAGTATTGTAGAAATGTAGTAATTAGCGTAGCAAATAGAAATAAGTAGAAATAAGTTAGGCTAGATATACAATGTATAGATTATATATTACTAGAAACTAAGAAATAATGTAAGTAAAAATAAGATAAACTGGAATAGTTATAAGGTAGATAAGTTAAATTAAGTGAAAAAATGTATGTAAATAAAGAAAAGAAAAAAGTCGTTCCAATAAAATAAGAAAATAGCTAGGATTAGGAAAAGTAGGACCATTGAGACTAGGAGCATAGAAATGAACCAATAAAGATAGAATAGGGAAGGGTAGGGGGTGAAAAAGAGCTCTAACTAGGGTTAGGGGAACGAGAGTGGGGCATAGCGCCCCACAATAATAAAAAAAAAAAAAAAAAAAAAAAACCTAACCTAACCTAACCTAACCTAACCTAACCTAACCTAACCTAACCTAACCTAACCTAACCTAACCTAACCTAACCTAACCTAACCTAACCTAACCTAACCTAACCTAACCTAACCTAACCTAACCTAACCTAACCTAACCTAACCTAACCTAACCTAACCTAACCTAACCTAACCTAACCTAACCTAACCTAACCTAACCTAACCTAACCTAACCTAACCTAACCTAACCTAACCTAACCTAACCTAACCTAACCTAACCTAACCTAACCTAACCTAACCTAACCTAACCTAACCTAACCTAACCTAACCTAACCTAACCTAACCTAACCTAACCTAACCTAACCTAACCTAACCTAACCTAACCTAACCTAACCTAACCTAACCTAACCTAACCTAACCTAACCTAACCTAACCTAACCTAACCTAACCTAACCTAACCTAACCTAACCTAACCTAACCTAACCTAACCTAACCTAACCTAACCTAACCTAACCTAACCTAACCTAACCTAACCTAACCTAACCCATATACTCCTTACTTACTTACCATAATTTATCTGACTGATTGACACGTAAGCCATTTACACTTACTTACTTATATTCTGTGACGCGTACCCCCAATAAAAATGTTCCGAACACCTGCGAAGAGAGGCGCAGCCAAACCCTTGTCACCGGAGTCCAGTCCCGAGGAACCGGCAAGAGCAACCGTCGCGCAGGCTCGGCGCAGTATTGAATCGAAGCTGGATAGCTCAGATCCAAGACCCGCCGAGCAGGCGCGACAGATGCCCAAGCCGAAAGGCACGTACAAGGACCGGATAACGGAAGCCTCTGCCCGTCTAAATAGAATAAGGATGTCCATCAATATGAGCCGTAATACAAAGACCGAAATTAAAAACGAAATCATAGAATCGGCATTACGCATGATGCAGCTGATAAAGGACGCGGAGGAAGGAAGAAAGTACAAAAGGTCGGAAGACACAAAGGAGACACAGACGGAGCAAGAAAAGAGAGAAGAAAAGGAAACAGAAGGAAGCAGGGGAACAGAAGAATTAAAAAGTGAATTATCAGAGAAGCTGGAAGAACACCTAAGGGCAATGCATGAAACGAAAGAGGCAATGGATAAAATGAGCGCGGAATTAAATAGGCACCGTGAAGAACTGGCCAGCCAAAAATCCTATGCGAGTGCAGTTGCCGGTTCCCCCAAAGTCAAAACGACTGAGGTGGCTACGGCGCTGCACTCGATCGTGGTGACCTCCAATGATGACTTAGAAACAGGAGAGATAGTGATGGAGAAGATAAGGAAGGCCGTAAAAGCAAAAGAGGAAGGGATAAAAGTGGACAGAATAAGGAAAGGAAAAGACAGAAAAGTAATACTAGGGTGCCAAGACAAAGAAGAACTAATAAAGATTAAGCGCAACATAAACATGAACGAGAAGAGTCTAAGAATCGAGGACATTAAAAATAAGGACCCTCTTGTTATACTGAAACACGTTATGAATAGCCATTCTGATGAAGAAATAGTGCAAGCGATAAAGAAGCAGAACAGGCATTTACTGGATAGGATAGGAAAGGAGAAGGAGAGATTAGAGGTCACCTATAGGCGAAGAACCCGAAACCCACTGATGGCCCACATTATCCTGCGAGTGTCGCCCGAAATCTGGAGGACATTCACAGATACCGGCGCAGTGTTTGTGGACGTCCAGAGAGTCAAGGTAGAGGACCAGTCCCCCCTTGTCCAGTGCTCAAAGTGTTTGGGCTATGGACACGGGAGGCGATTCTGCCATGCCTCTCTGGAGGCCTGCAGTCACTGCGGCGGGCCGCACAAAAAGGCCGAGTGTGCGGATTGGCTCGCAGCAGAACCAGCTGCATGCTGCAATTGCCAAAGGGCGAAACTCGCGGACGTGGGCCATAATGCCTATAGTGAAGATTGTCCGGTAAGGAAAAAATGGGACACGTTGGCCAGATCGTGCATCGCCTATAGTTAAAATGGAGCCAGTTAAATCAGATGGCACGGCAAGGGAACGACTTGGCCTAGGAAGTGCAAAGATAAAAATAAAAGGAACGCTACATAAGAAATCAGCCTCAAAAGGAAACGGCAAAGTGGCTTTGGCGCTACCTTTTGTAGAGTAGATCAAATAGCGGGAAAGAATAGATAGGACAGATAAAAACATTGAGGAAATAAAATGAAAAGACACATATATAAAAGGTGATAAAAAGGACTAATATATATAACATAATGTTATACTATATTTAGTACTAAGATAAAATGGACAGATAAACTTAAAAAGATAACACAAAGAAATAGAAAATTACAGTAAAGCTGAGGAAAGAAAGTCGTATCAAGAAATAAGCAATGTAAAGTTGAACTTGGAATGCCAGTAGGAGAAAGTAGAAACGGAAAAAATGGAACAGGACTAAAGAACATGGCAGGAGAAAAGAAACTAAAAGCACAAAGAAAATAAATAAATTAATGATAAGAATTTAAATAAAAGCAAATAGAAAATAAAGAAATAGTAATCAAAACACAAAAGTAGTAAGCAGACAACAAATACGATTAAGAATATTCAGAAAGAGGAGACAGAAGAAAATTAAACATAACTATTGAGCGAAAAAATTTTGTTATAAAAAGACCCTAAAAATAAATTGGGGGTACTAGAGTGGGGACATAAAAACCCCCAAAATAAAAAAAAAAAAAAAAAAAAAAAAAAACCTAACCTAACCTAACCTAACCTAACCTAACCTAACCGTCGTGAGCCACCCGTGCCCGTGAGTAGATCGTTTTTTGTACGCTCCAGGCATTTAAATCGCGAAAAGTGTAAAAAGTGCTCCGATTGTCGCGAAAGTTGGTGATAGTGTTCCACTTAGTGCTCGTTACGCCCACAGTGCTTACCAGTGCAGTCGCACCAAAAGCGGCTGAGATAGCCCGTTTTTAGTGGGTGGTAAAAAGTTAAAGTGTGAACGCTGCTCGAACGAGATCCTCGACACCAACATCTGCCGAAGGTATAAGGAGCGTGCTGGTACCCCCCTTATACCACCAAGATCCCAGAATTTTCTGGTGACCTATTTCGGCAGAAATAAATAAAACCCGGATTGGCTTCGCGGCCCAAACCCAAGTTACTGGACTGAGGAAATCGGGACTAGAACACCAGAGCCGACTAGGCCTGCAGGAGCTGTTCCCGAATCCTGATTTTAAAATTAGCGTAAGTCTTTTTGTTTATTTCGCTTTCCGTTGCTGTGAAAGAATCTGTATACTTCGGAATCCTGTAGAAGGTCGAAACGATCTGTGACCCCAGAGTTTCTTTATTCCATCTTAAGGGTTTACTCATCCCACCTTCTGTGCAAGAAGAAACTCGGGGCTGACGTGAAGACTCGATTTTCTGCAGCGAAAAACAAGGCAGAGGATTTCCGGGCCGGAGAGCGAAATTGTGTACGCGAACTGCGTTGTAGCGTGACTCGTCATTTCTAGCAGTTGTCAACAGCATACGTCACAGTCGCGTCATACAACTACGTCTCAACACCGAAGCTTCCAGAAGCTAGGCCCCGCCCATATATTGGCGGTTCGGGAATTTTCCGTTAACATCTTCCATCGAACGTTCTGGTAGATTACCCCCGCTCTTCGGGCTGTGTGACGATTCACGAACCGTCCAGCGCCAATCTAGCTGGACCCTCGGAAGTGATCACGTGGTTACGCACGCTTCGTTGCGAATACTTAGACCCGTGTCCTTCGAGTGACGTCACCTACCCGATCGGGAAAACCGAACGGGCCGGAACCCACCACCTTAGCTTCGGGCTGAGGCGAGACCGGATAGTACTGGTGATCGTGTGAAGTTGGCAACTGCCATTTTTAGTTGACCCTTGGGCAGCAGCTCCAAGTAAATTGGTTTGAAATTTCCCCCCCCTCCAGATTTTACCCCCCCCCCCCTCCTTCACCCCTCCCACATCGGTCCCAACCCCCCCCCCCCAACTTATTTTTACCTTCACCCCCCCTCTCCTTATTTCGGCCAATTTTGACCCCAGGCTTTCGAGTTTGGGCTCTACTTGTAGAGCTCACCAAGGCCAACCTTTTTGCTCAGTCAGAAACCATTTTGGTTTCTTTCCATAAATTCTTTTATTTTTCTTTTGTTTTTTTATATAAAAATTTTAACAGTCGCGCGCGCAGAATCGCACCTAGAACAAAAAGTTTTATTAGACATAAGATAGTATAATTTATTTATACTTAGTTTATAAGTTTTATATTACTGACAGACAGCTGAGAGTTCTCTACGCTCTCAACGTCTTTTATCTTTTAACTTTCGTCTGCGACGAAATTTTAGAATAGTTTAAGGCTTTTCCCTTTTGGAAAATTTTAAAGTTTGACGACTTGAGGGCCACATACACCCTCAAGTATAATTTTTTACAGTATAGACGCATCCCCCTGATACCTACCTGACACTGCCTTGTATTATTGTTTTGTACCCAACATACTATATAGCTCAGGAAATAGTCGGTGTGTTGACACTTGGGGACCATATACACCCTCAAGTGTTAACCAATCCTACAGACCCTCACACCATCCATCCATCTTACCCTCCAAAATGTTTGGCTTCAGGACGCCCGCCAAGGAGACTAACTCCCGAAGCGTGCGCCGATCCCAAACACCCGAAAAACCCATATCGGGGGACGCGGCTGGCACCAAAGTCGCGCAGGCGCGTCTCAGCATCGAGTCCCAGATCGAAAGATCTGCGGAGTCGGTCCTGGGAGGGCCTGCGCGGCCGAAGGCCAAGTCGGCACAACCTGAGGGAAAAACCTCAGCGGTGGTGAAGAAGACGACGGACGTGTCTAACGCCGTCGCAAAATCACCAGAGCAAACTCCGTCCTACCAGACACGTACTGCTGAAGCAAAGGCTTGCTTGATGCGAGTCAAGCTCCAGATTGGAAACAGCAGGAATCTCAAAACTGAGATTAAGACGGAGGTAATCGCTGCAAGCGAAAAATTATTTCGCTTGGTTAAAGAAGCTGAGGAAGGGAGGACTTACAAAGCTGTAGACAGCAAGGGCAAGGAGGAAAAAAGGACAAAAGAGGACGAAGCTACAGCGAGAGTGACAGAGGAACAGCTCGTCAAACAAATGGAGGAGCATACCAAACTGCTCCTGGTCAATAAAAAGGAGATGGAGATGCTGTCAGAAGAAATGCGGAAACACAGGAAAGCTCTGGAAGAAAGAGAGAGCTACGCCAGCGTAGCTTCGGGCCCCCCGAGGCAGAGACCTGAACGGAGTGCAGCAATGCACTCAGTTGTCATTGCCTCGGTGGACCAGAACGAAACTGGCGAGCAAGTGTTTGACCGCATTCGGAAGACAGTAAACGCAAAAGAGGAGGGTCTGAAGATCGATAGGATTAGGAAGGGGAAAGACCGTAAAGTGATCTTAGGATGCAACACGAAGGAAGAACTTGATAAAATAAAGAAAAGGATCAGGCCAGACGGAAGACTCACCGTGGAAGACATCAAGAACAAGGACCCATTGGTGATACTGAGGAGCGTGCTAAACCACAACTCCGACGAGGAGATAGTAAAAGCAATAAAATCCCAAAACCGCCATCTTTTGGGAGATGTGAGCGCTGAAAACGCTCGCATCGCGGTTAAGTACCGGAAGGGTGCAAGGAATGCGTTAACAGCGCATATTGTACTCCAACTGTCTCCAGAGTTGTGGAAGCGTTTCCTGGACCAGGGGTCTTTGTTTATAGATGTCCAGCGAGTAAGAGTCGAAGACCAATCTCCGCTGGTCCAGTGCTCTGGCTGCCTCGGTTACGGCCACGGGAGGCGGTTCTGCAGGGAACGGGCTGAGGTGTGCAGTCACTGCGGGGGTGCTCACCTTAAAAAGGATTGCGCCGACTGGCTCGCGCAAGCGCCCCCAAAGTGCTGCAATTGCACCAGGGCCGGTCTCGACAGAGCCGACCATAATGCTTTTAGCGGGGAATGTCCGGTGAGGAGAAAGTGGGATGCCCTGGCGAGGTCTGCCGTAGCGTATTGCTAAGGTGGCCTCGGGGGTAAGTGGTCACCAAGATCCCCCAGAAGGAGCACGGCCATTGCTCGTGGCCCAGGCTAACCTCCAGAGAAAGCAACTTGCTACTCAGGAGGTGATGCTAGAGGCCGTGAGCAGAAAAATGGCGTTCGCTCTACTCCAGGAGCCATATGTGGGAGCTCGAGGTAGGGTTAGGGACTACGGCGGTACGAGGATCTTCCAACACACAGGCATGGACAATACTACCGTAAAAGCCGCAATTGTAGTATTTGACTTGAACACCAAAGTCACACAGTGTCCAAATTTCACCACGCCCAACATCTCAGTGGTGAAATTATATGCCGGAAACCGAGAAATCGCCGTGGTCTCTCTCTACTTCGAACCAGACAAACCCATAGGGCCATACCTGGAGCAACTGGGGAGAATTGTGTGCGAACTAGGGCCCACAAACATCCTCATCGGCGGAGACTTCAACGCTAAGAGTATGTGGTGGGGCAGCGGGGTCACTGACCGGAGGGGAGAAGACCTTGCCGATGCAATAGGAGAGTGGGGCCTCCAGGTGCTCAACGACGGAGACACGCCAACTTTTGACACCTTTAGGGGTGGTATACATTACAAAAGTCATGTGGACATAACACTATGCTCAGAGGACCTTTTCGGCCTGGTGAATGAGTGGAGGATCAACGAAGATCTGGTGAGCTCAGACCACAACGCAATTTTATTTAATATTAGACTCGGAAAACTTGCGAAATTAGAAATTAAACGAACTACTCGGCAATTCAACACCAAAAAGGCTAATTGGGCTAAATTTAGTGATAAATTTACCCAATTAACTAACACCTGCAACGTAACTTCAGAAGCGATAGAGCGCACAGAAAACAAAA
The DNA here is from genome assembly GCA_905332985.1 of Mimas tiliae. NCBI lineage: Eukaryota > Metazoa > Arthropoda > Insecta > Lepidoptera > Sphingidae > Mimas > Mimas tiliae. The sequence continues at coordinate 39,690 of HG995258.1, forward strand.
TAGAAATAGACAGGTTTGTAGAAAATTATAGTAAAGTAATAGTAGAAGCATGTTGCGACTCTATCCCAAAATTAAATCCAAACAAAAAATTATCCACACCGTGGTGGTCTGATGAAATCGCCGCGTTGAAAAAGGCCATGGTCACCAGGAGGAGAAGGATCCGCTGTGCAGCCCCAGTCCGCAGGGCGTTCGTCGTCGAAGAGTATCTGAGAGCTAAAGAAAAGTATGAGACAGAATCTAAGAAGGCCCAAATAAACAGCTGGAAGACCTTCTGTGCAAAGCAAGGCAGGGAAACCGTCTGGGATGGCATTTATCGAGTGATAGGGAAAGTCACGAAGAGGCAGGAGGACATTCCCTTGAAAAGAGATGGGTGCATCCTAAGTTCTGAAGAATCGGCAAAGCTTTTGGCGGAAGTCTTCTATCCGGAGGACCGAATAGAAGACGATAACGCAGAACACCAGCGTATACGGGCTGAAGCTGATAGCATAAATGACGGTATGGATAATGGCCATCGGGACCCGCCATTTACAATGGATGAAATTATTGCAGCTACAGACAGCTTCAACCCCAAAAAAGCCCCGGGAGCAGATGGACTAACATCCGACATCTGCAAACAGGCAATCCGAAAAAACCCAGAGTTGTACCTGTCACTGGCTAACAAGTGCCTCGAATTAGGCCACTTCCCGACCATCTGGAAGGAGGCCACGGTCGTAGTACTCCGGAAACCCGGAAAGGAGGACTACACAGACGTAAAGTCGTATAGACCGATAGGACTGTTGCCCGTGATGGGGAAGATTCTGGAGAAAATAGTGGTGGGAAGAGTAAAGTGGCATTTACTACCTAGGATGAGTACTCGACAGTACGGCTTTATGCCCCAAAAGAGCACGGAAGACTCCCTCTATACCCTACTCCAGCACATGAGGAGTAAATTAAGTGAGAAAAAGATCATCACCGTAGTCTCACTGGATATAGAGGGAGCCTTTGACAGTGCTTGGTGGCCTGCCATTAAGGTCAGACTGTCTGAGGAAGGATGTCCGAAAAATCTAAGACGGATAGTGAATAGCTACTTTGAGAGCCGAAAAGTAAAGGTTCGCTACGCCGGGGTAGAACACGCGAAGGGGACCACCAAGGGATGCGTTCAAGGATCAATTGGTGGGCCCATCATGTGGAACCTGCTCCTCGACCCATTACTCAAGGGATTAGCCAGCCGGGGCGATTACTGCCAAGCTTTCGCCGATGATGTCGTTTTAGTGTTTCACGGGGATGAAACACTACAGATACAGAGACAGGCCAACGAAGCACTGGCCTATGTGCAGGATTGGGGAGTCAAGAATAAGCTGAAATTCGCTCCTAAGAAGACGAAGGCTATGGTCGTAACACGACGACTTAAGTATGACTCACCAATCCTGCGGATGGGGGGTGTAGACATTGGCTTGTCAAAGGAAATAAAGATATTGGGCTTGACTGTGGACGAGAAGCTAACGTTTAACACGCACGTCTCCGAAGTCTGTAGGAAGGCTATAACCTTCCACAGACGACTCGCAACTGCTGCAAAGGTGCAGTGGGGGCTGGGACCTGAGGTGGTAAAAATGCTTTACACCGCAGTTGTTGAACCAACGATATTATACGCAGCCAGTGCCTGGGCGCCTGCAAGTAACAAGATAGGCATACGTAAAAAACTTGCAGTGGTTCAACGAGGCTTCGCACAAAAGATGGTAAAAGGCTACAGGACAGTTTCGCTACACTCGGCCCTGCTACTTGCTGGGATCCTTCCGCTAGACATTCGTGTCCGAGAAGCGGCGCTTCTATACGAAGTGAAAAAGGGACACACTCGGCACATAGTGGGCGACCGGGACGTGGAATGTCCTGTGCCTTTTGCCAACTTGGAACATCCAGCCAGGCGCAGAGCTTTGCAGTTCAAATGCGTGGTCAACGACGCAGAACTTGACCTAGAGGCTGCAAACACCCGTAGGGTGTTCACTGATGGCAGCAAAATTGGTGGCCAAGTCGGAGCTTCGGTGTCCCTTTGGGATGGCGACGCCGAGACGAAAGCCACCAAAATTAAGCTGGAATCGTTCTGCACCGTTTACCAGGCGGAGCTGTTGGCCCTGCGCAAGGCCGTGCAAATAGCCCTAAACGAAAAGCACCACCAATACAGCGTCTTCTGCGATTCACGGGCCGCTCTCGAGACGGTCGCGCGCGGAAATTCTCTCCACCCCATAGCATTCGACATCTCTAAAATGTTGAATGAGACCAAAGAGCGCGGAAAAACCATTAACCTCTTTTGGGTTAAGGCGCACGTGGGGTTGGCAGGGAACGAGCGTGCGGACGAGCTCGCGAAGGCGGCGGCTACCACCCTAAAAAGGAGGCCCGATTATGACCGATGTCCCATTTCGTTCGTCAAGCGACAAATCCGTCAGGAGTCGATTGACGAATGGAATGAGCGATACAGGGCTGGAGAAACAGCATCGGTAACGAAGCTGTTTTTCCCTGATGCTAGGGTAGCCCATAAAGTGATCAAGAAGATGCCGGTGGACCCGGTCCTCACGCAAGTCTTCACGGGCCATGGGGGATTCTCCGAGTATTTGAATCGCTTCAAGTGCAAGGAGAGCCCCTCATGTATCTGTGACCCAGCGGCCACGGAAGACGTGGTACACGTGTTGACTGAATGCCCAATATATCTGTATAAACGAACTAACCTTGAAATAGAGGTTGACCAAATTGTAAAGAAAGATAATCTGAGCGGTATGTTGGAAGATAATGTTATTAGACCTAAGTTCGTTAAATATTGTAAAGAAATAGCGTGTAATGTGATCAAAGGAAACAAATAGAAAAGGGCAACTACAGCCTGTAATATAAGATTATATGTTTCTAGTTGCCAAGGACAAGCTGGTTTCGAGAAGAAGACACGTTATTATCTAAGTCCGTACACATGTAATTTTATTAAATCAGATAAAACTCAGTTTTAAAAGTATGTCTTTTGTATGTAGTTAGACTTTTATTTTTTCAGGCATACTTAAAGTTGTATAATCCAAATTTTTCTATATTGATGAGTTTTTAAAATAAAGGTATGTGAATTCTTCAGGTAGACAATCTCTGAATTAAAAGTATCAGAGGGAGCAGCCGGGGGGGAGTCCCACCACAAAAAAAAAAAAAAAAAAAAAAAAAAAAAACCTAACCTAACCTAACCTAACCTGATGCAATAGGAGAGTGGGGCCTCCAGGTGCTCAACGACGGAGAAACGCCAACTTTTGACACCTTTAGGGGTGGTATACGTTACAAAAGTCATGTGGACATCACACTATGCTCAGAGGACCTTTTCGGCCTGGTGAACGAGTGGAAGGTCAACGAAGACCTGGTGAGCTCAGACCACAACGCAATTTTATTCAATATCAGGCTCGGTAAATTAGAAAAATTAGAGATTAAAAGAACTACTCGGCTATTCAATACCAAAAAAGCTAATTGGGGTAAATTTAGTGATAAATTTACCCAATTAACTAACACCTGCAACGTAACTTCAGAAGTGATAGAGCGCACAGAAAACAAAATAGAAATAGACAGGTTTGTAGAAAATTATAGTAAAGTAATAGTAGAATCATGTAGCGACTCTATCCCAAAATTAAAACCACATAAAAAATTATCCACACCGTGGTGGTCTGATGAAATCGCCGCGTTGAAGAAAGCCATGGTCACCAGGAGGAGAAGGATCCGCTGCGCAGCCCCAGTCCGCAGGGCGTTCGTCGTCGAAGAGTATCTGAGAGCGAAAGAAAAGTATGAGACAGAATCTAAGAAGGCCCAAATAAACAGCTGGAAGACCTTCTGTGCAAAGCAAGGCAGGGAAACCGTCTGGGATGGCATTTATCGAGTCATAGGGAAAGTCACGAAGAGGCAGGAGGACATTCCCTTGAAACGAGATGGGTGCATCCTAAGTCCTGAAGAATCGGCAAAGGTTTTGGCGGAAGTCTTCTATCCGGAGGACCGAATAGAAGACGATAACGCAGAACATCAGCGCATACGGGCTGAAGCTGATAGCATAAATGACGGTACGGATAATGGCCATCAGGACCCGCCATTTACAATGGATGAAATCCTTGCAGCTACAGACAGCTTCAACCCCAAAAAAGCCCCGGGAGCAGATGGCCTAACATCCGACATCTGCAAACAGGCAATCCGAAAAAACCCAGAGTTGTACCTGTCACTGGCTAACAAGTGCCTCGAATTAGGCCACTTCCCGACCATCTGGAAGGAGGCCACGGTCGTAGTACTCCGGAAACCCGGAAAGGAGGACTACACAGACGTTAAGTCGTATAGACCGATAGGACTGTTGCCTGTGATGGGGAAAATTCTGGAGAAAATAGTGGTGGGAAGAGTAAAGTGGCATTTACTACCAAGGATGAGTACTCGACAGTACGGCTTTATGCCCCAAAAGAGCACGGAAGACTCCCTCTATACCCTACTCCAGCACATCAGGAGTAAATTAAGTGAGAAGAAAATTATCACCGTAATCTCACTGGATATAGAGGGAGCCTTCGACAGTGCTTGGTGGCCAGCCATCAAGGTTAGACTGTCTGAGGAAGGATGTCCGAAAAATCTAAGACGGATAGTAAATAGCTACTTTGAGAGCCGAAGAGTAAAGGTTCGCTACGCCGGGGTAGAACACGCGAGGGGGACCACCAAGGGATGCGTTCAAGGATCCATTGGTGGGCCCATCATGTGGAACCTGCTCCTCGACCCATTGCTCCAGGGATTAGCCAGCCGGGGCGATTACTGCCAAGCTTTTGCCGATGATGTCGTTTTGGTGTTTCACGGGGATGAAACACTACAGATGCAGAGACAGGCCAACGAAGCACTGGCCTATGTGCAGGATTGGGGAGTCAAGAATAAGCTGAAATTCGCTCCTAAGAAGACGAAGGCTATGGTCGTAACACGACGACTTAAGTATGACTCACCAATCCTGCGGATGGGGGGTGTAGACATTGGCTTGTCAAAGGAAATAAAGATATTGGGCTTGACTGTGGACGAGAAGCTAACGTTTAACACGCACGTCTCCGAAGTCTGTAGGAAGGCTATAACCTTCCACAGACGACTCGCAACTGCTGCAAAGGTGCAGTGGGGGCTGGGACCTGAGGTGGTAAAAATGCTTTACACCGCAGTTGTTGAACCAACGATATTATACGCAGCCAGTGCCTGGGCGCCTGCAAGTAACAAGATAGGCATACGTAAAAAACTTGCAGTGGTTCAACGAGGCTTCGCACAAAAGATGGTAAAAGGCTACAGGACAGTTTCGCTACACTCGGCCCTGCTACTTGCTGGGATCCTTCCGCTAGACATTCGTGTCCGAGAAGCGGCGCTTCTATACGAAGTGAAAAAGGGACACACTCGGCACATAGTGGGCGACCGGGACGTGGAATGTCCTGTGCCTTTTGCCAACTTGGAACATCCAGCCAGGCGCAGAGCTTTGCAGTTCAAATGCGTGGTCAACGACGCAGAACTTGACCTAGAGGCTGCAAACACCCGTAGGGTGTTCACTGATGGCAGCAAAATTGGTGGCCAAGTCGGAGCTTCGGTGTCCCTTTGGGATGGCGACGCCGAGACGAAAGCCACCAAAATTAAGCTGGAATCGTTCTGCACCGTTTACCAGGCGGAGCTGTTGGCCCTGCGCAAGGCCGTGCAAATAGCCCTAAACGAAAAGCACCACCAATACAGCGTCTTCTGCGATTCACGGGCCGCTCTCGAGACGGTCGCGCGCGGAAATTCTCTCCACCCCATAGCATTCGACATCTCTAAAATGTTGAATGAGACCAAAGAGCGCGGAAAAACCATTAACCTCTTTTGGGTTAAGGCGCACGTGGGGTTGGCAGGGAACGAGCGTGCGGACGAGCTCGCGAAGGCGGCGGCTACCACCCTAAAAAGGAGGCCCGATTATGACCGATGTCCCATTTCGTTCGTCAAGCGACAAATCCGTCAGGAGTCGATTGACGAATGGAATGAGCGATACAGGGCTGGAGAAACAGCATCGGTAACGAAGCTGTTTTTCCCTGATGCTAGGGTAGCCCATAAAGTGATCAAGAAGATGCCGGTGGACCCGGTCCTCACGCAAGTCTTCACGGGCCATGGGGGATTCTCCGAGTATTTGAATCGCTTCAAGTGCAAGGAGAGCCCCTCATGTATCTGTGACCCAGCGGCCACGGAAGACGTGGTACACGTGTTGACTGAATGCCCAATATATCTGTATAAACGAACTAACCTTGAAATAGAGGTTGACCAAATTGTAAAGAAAGATAATCTGAGCGGTATGTTGGAAGATAATGTTATTAGACCTAAGTTCGTTAAATATTGTAAAGAAATAGCGTGTAATGTGATCAAAGGAAACAAATAGAAAAGGGCAACTACAGCCTGTAATATAAGATTATATGTTTCTAGTTGCCAAGGACAAGCTGGTTTCGAGAAGAAGACACGTTATTATCTAAGTCCGTACACATGTAATTTTATTAAATCAGATAAAACTCAGTTTTAAAAGTATGTCTTTTGTATGTAGTTAGACTTTTATTTTTTCAGGCATACTTAAAGTTGTATAATCCAAATTTTTCTATATTGATGAGTTTTTAAAATAAAGGTATGTGAATTCTTCAGGTAGACAATCTCTGAATTAAAAGTATCAGAGGGAGCAGCCGGGGGGGAGTCCCCCCACAAAAAAAAAAAAAAAAAAAAAAAAAAAACCTAACCTAACCTAACCTAACCTGATGCAATAGGAGAGTGGGGCCTCCAGGTGCTCAACGACGGAGAAACGCCAACTTTTGACACCTTTAGGGGTGGTATACGTTACAAAAGTCATGTGGACATCACACTATGCTCAGAGGACCTTTTCGGCCTGGTGAACGAGTGGAAGGTCAACGAAGACCTGGTGAGCTCAGACCACAACGCAATTTTATTCAATATCAGGCTCGGTAAATTAGAAAAATTAGAGATTAAAAGAACTACTCGGCTATTCAATACCAAAAAAGCTAATTGGGGTAAATTTAGTGATAAATTTACCCAATTAACTAACACCTGCAACGTAACTTCAGAAGTGATAGAGCGCACAGAAAACAAAATAGAAATAGACAGGTTTGTAGAAAATTATAGTAAAGTAATAGTAGAATCATGTAGCGACTCTATCCCAAAATTAAAACCACATAAAAAATTATCCACACCGTGGTGGTCTGATGAAATCGCCGCGTTGAAGAAAGCCATGGTCACCAGGAGGAGAAGGATCCGCTGCGCAGCCCCAGTCCGCAGGGCGTTCGTCGTCGAAGAGTATCTGAGAGCGAAAGAAAAGTATGAGACAGAATCTAAGAAGGCCCAAATAAACAGCTGGAAGACCTTCTGTGCAAAGCAAGGCAGGGAAACCGTCTGGGATGGCATTTATCGAGTCATAGGGAAAGTCACGAAGAGGCAGGAGGACATTCCCTTGAAACGAGATGGGTGCATCCTAAGTCCTGAAGAATCGGCAAAGGTTTTGGCGGAAGTCTTCTATCCGGAGGACCGAATAGAAGACGATAACGCAGAACATCAGCGCATACGGGCTGAAGCTGATAGCATAAATGACGGTACGGATAATGGCCATCAGGACCCGCCATTTACAATGGATGAAATCCTTGCAGCTACAGACAGCTTCAACCCCAAAAAAGCCCCGGGAGCAGATGGCCTAACATCCGACATCTGCAAACAGGCAATCCGAAAAAACCCAGAGTTGTACCTGTCACTGGCTAACAAGTGCCTCGAATTAGGCCACTTCCCGACCATCTGGAAGGAGGCCACGGTCGTAGTACTCCGGAAACCCGGAAAGGAGGACTACACAGACGTTAAGTCGTATAGACCGATAGGACTGTTGCCTGTGATGGGGAAAATTCTGGAGAAAATAGTGGTGGGAAGAGTAAAGTGGCATTTACTACCAAGGATGAGTACTCGACAGTACGGCTTTATGCCCCAAAAGAGCACGGAAGACTCCCTCTATACCCTACTCCAGCACATCAGGAGTAAATTAAGTGAGAAGAAAATTATCACCGTAATCTCACTGGATATAGAGGGAGCCTTCGACAGTGCTTGGTGGCCAGCCATCAAGGTTAGACTGTCTGAGGAAGGATGTCCGAAAAATCTAAGACGGATAGTAAATAGCTACTTTGAGAGCCGAAGAGTAAAGGTTCGCTACGCCGGGGTAGAACACGCGAGGGGGACCACCAAGGGATGCGTTCAAGGATCCATTGGTGGGCCCATCATGTGGAACCTGCTCCTCGACCCATTGCTCCAGGGATTAGCCAGCCGGGGCGATTACTGCCAAGCTTTTGCCGATGATGTCGTTTTGGTGTTTCACGGGGATGAAACACTACAGATGCAGAGACAGGCCAACGAAGCACTGGCCTATGTGCAGGATTGGGGAGTCAAGAATAAGCTGAAATTCGCTCCTAAGAAGACGAAGGCTATGGTCGTAACACGACGACTTAAGTATGACTCACCAATCCTGCGGATGGGGGGTGTAGACATTGGCTTGTCAAAGGAAATAAAGATATTGGGCTTGACTGTGGACGAGAAGCTAACGTTTAACACGCACGTCTCCGAAGTCTGTAGGAAGGCTATAACCTTCCACAGACGACTCGCAACTGCTGCAAAGGTGCAGTGGGGGCTGGGACCTGAGGTGGTAAAAATGCTTTACACCGCAGTTGTTGAACCAACGATATTATACGCAGCCAGTGCCTGGGCGCCTGCAAGTAACAAGATAGGCATACGTAAAAAACTTGCAGTGGTTCAACGAGGCTTCGCACAAAAGATGGTAAAAGGCTACAGGACAGTTTCGCTACACTCGGCCCTGCTACTTGCTGGGATCCTTCCGCTAGACATTCGTGTCCGAGAAGCGGCGCTTCTATACGAAGTGAAAAAGGGACACACTCGGCACATAGTGGGCGACCGGGACGTGGAATGTCCTGTGCCTTTTGCCAACTTGGAACATCCAGCCAGGCGCAGAGCTTTGCAGTTCAAATGCGTGGTCAACGACGCAGAACTTGACCTAGAGGCTGCAAACACCCGTAGGGTGTTCACTGATGGCAGCAAAATTGGTGGCCAAGTCGGAGCTTCGGTGTCCCTTTGGGATGGCGACGCCGAGACGAAAGCCACCAAAATTAAGCTGGAATCGTTCTGCACCGTTTACCAGGCGGAGCTGTTGGCCCTGCGCAAGGCCGTGCAAATAGCCCTAAACGAAAAGCACCACCAATACAGCGTCTTCTGCGATTCACGGGCCGCTCTCGAGACGGTCGCGCGCGGAAATTCTCTCCACCCCATAGCATTCGACATCTCTAAAATGTTGAATGAGACCAAAGAGCGCGGAAAAACCATTAACCTCTTTTGGGTTAAGGCGCACGTGGGGTTGGCAGGGAACGAGCGTGCGGACGAGCTCGCGAAGGCGGCGGCTACCACCCTAAAAAGGAGGCCCGATTATGACCGATGTCCCATTTCGTTCGTCAAGCGACAAATCCGTCAGGAGTCGATTGACGAATGGAATGAGCGATACAGGGCTGGAGAAACAGCATCGGTAACGAAGCTGTTTTTCCCTGATGCTAGGGTAGCCCATAAAGTGATCAAGAAGATGCCGGTGGACCCGGTCCTCACGCAAGTCTTCACGGGCCATGGGGGATTCTCCGAGTATTTGAATCGCTTCAAGTGCAAGGAGAGCCCCTCATGTATCTGTGACCCAGCGGCCACGGAAGACGTGGTACACGTGTTGACTGAATGCCCAATATATCTGTATAAACGAACTAACCTTGAAATAGAGGTTGACCAAATTGTAAAGAAAGATAATCTGAGCGGTATGTTGGAAGATAATGTTATTAGACCTAAGTTCGTTAAATATTGTAAAGAAATAGCGTGTAATGTGATCAAAGGAAACAAATAGAAAAGGGCAACTACAGCCTGTAATATAAGATTATATGTTTCTAGTTGCCAAGGACAAGCTGGTTTCGAGAAGAAGACACGTTATTATCTAAGTCCGTACACATGTAATTTTATTAAATCAGATAAAACTCAGTTTTAAAAGTATGTCTTTTGTATGTAGTTAGACTTTTATTTTTTCAGGCATACTTAAAGTTGTATAATCCAAATTTTTCTATATTGATGAGTTTTTAAAATAAAGGTATGTGAATTCTTCAGGTAGACAATCTCTGAATTAAAAGTATCAGAGGGAGCAGCCGGGGGGGAGTCCCCCCACAAAAAAAAAAAAAAAAAAAAAAAAAAAAAACCTAACCTAACCTAACCTGATGCAATAGGAGAGTGGGGCCTCCAGGTGCTCAACGACGGAGAAACGCCAACTTTTGACACCTTTAGGGGTGGTATACGTTACAAAAGTCATGTGGACATCACACTATGCTCAGAGGACCTTTTCGGCCTGGTGAACGAGTGGAAGGTCAACGAAGACCTGGTGAGCTCAGACCACAACGCAATTTTATTCAATATCAGGCTCGGTAAATTAGAAAAATTAGAGATTAAAAGAACTACTCGGCTATTCAATACCAAAAAAGCTAATTGGGGTAAATTTAGTGATAAATTTACCCAATTAACTAACACCTGCAACGTAACTTCAGAAGTGATAGAGCGCACAGAAAACAAAATAGAAATAGACAGGTTTGTAGAAAAATATAGTAAAGTAATAGTAGAATCATGTAGCGACTCTATCCCAAAATTAAAACCACATAAAAAATTATCCACACCGTGGTGGTCTGATGAAATCGCCGCGTTGAAGAAAGCCATGGTCACCAGGAGGAGAAGGATCCGCTGCGCAGCCCCAGTCCGCAGGGCGTTCGTCGTCGAAGAGTATCTGAGAGCGAAAGAAAAGTATGAGACAGAATCTAAGAAGGCCCAAATAAACAGCTGGAAGACCTTCTGTGCAAAGCAAGGCAGGGAAACCGTCTGGGATGGCATTTATCGAGTCATAGGGAAAGTCACGAAGAGGCAGGAGGACATTCCCTTGAAACGAGATGGGTGCATCCTAAGTCCTGAAGAATCGGCAAAGGTTTTGGCGGAAGTCTTCTATCCGGAGGACCGAATAGAAGACGATAACGCAGAACATCAGCGCATACGGGCTGAAGCTGATAGCATAAATGACGGTACGGATAATGGCCATCAGGACCCGCCATTTACAATGGATGAAATCCTTGCAGCTACAGACAGCTTCAACCCCAAAAAAGCCCCGGGAGCAGATGGCCTAACATCCGACATCTGCAAACAGGCAATCCGAAAAAACCCAGAGTTGTACCTGTCACTGGCTAACAAGTGCCTCGAATTAGGCCACTTCCCGACCATCTGGAAGGAGGCCACGGTCGTAGTACTCCGGAAACCCGGAAAGGAGGACTACACAGACGTTAAGTCGTATAGACCGATAGGACTGTTGCCTGTGATGGGGAAAATTCTGGAGAAAATAGTGGTGGGAAGAGTAAAGTGGCATTTACTACCAAGGATGAGTACTCGACAGTACGGCTTTATGCCCCAAAAGAGCACGGAAGACTCCCTCTATACCCTACTCCAGCACATCAGGAGTAAATTAAGTGAGAAGAAAATTATCACCGTAATCTCACTGGATATAGAGGGAGCCTTCGACAGTGCTTGGTGGCCAGCCATCAAGGTTAGACTGTCTGAGGAAGGATGTCCGAAAAATCTAAGACGGATAGTAAATAGCTACTTTGAGAGCCGAAGAGTAAAGGTTCGCTACGCCGGGGTAGAACACGCGAGGGGGACCACCAAGGGATGCGTTCAAGGATCCATTGGTGGGCCCATCATGTGGAACCTGCTCCTCGACCCATTGCTCCAGGGATTAGCCAGCCGGGGCGATTACTGCCAAGCTTTTGCCGATGATGTCGTTTTGGTGTTTCACGGGGATGAAACACTACAGATGCAGAGACAGGCCAACGAAGCACTGGCCTATGTGCAGGATTGGGGAGTCAAGAATAAGCTGAAATTCGCTCCTAAGAAGACGAAGGCTATGGTCGTAACACGACGACTTAAGTATGACTCACCAATCCTGCGGATGGGGGGTGTAGACATTGGCTTGTCAAAGGAAATAAAGATATTGGGCTTGACTGTGGACGAGAAGCTAACGTTTAACACGCACGTCTCCGAAGTCTGTAGGAAGGCTATAACCTTCCACAGACGACTCGCAACTGCTGCAAAGGTGCAGTGGGGGCTGGGACCTGAGGTGGTAAAAATGCTTTACACCGCAGTTGTTGAACCAACGATATTATACGCAGCCAGTGCCTGGGCGCCTGCAAGTAACAAGATAGGCATACGTAAAAAACTTGCAGTGGTTCAACGAGGCTTCGCACAAAAGATGGTAAAAGGCTACAGGACAGTTTCGCTACACTCGGCCCTGCTACTTGCTGGGATCCTTCCGCTAGACATTCGTGTCCGAGAAGCGGCGCTTCTATACGAAGTGAAAAAGGGACACACTCGGCACATAGTGGGCGACCGGGACGTGGAATGTCCTGTGCCTTTTGCCAACTTGGAACATCCAGCCAGGCGCAGAGCTTTGCAGTTCAAATGCGTGGTCAACGACGCAGAACTTGACCTAGAGGCTGCAAACACCCGTAGGGTGTTCACTGATGGCAGCAAAATTGGTGGCCAAGTCGGAGCTTCGGTGTCCCTTTGGGATGGCGACGCCGAGACGAAAGCCACCAAAATTAAGCTGGAATCGTTCTGCACCGTTTACCAGGCGGAGCTGTTGGCCCTGCGCAAGGCCGTGCAAATAGCCCTAAACGAAAAGCACCACCAATACAGCGTCTTCTGCGATTCACGGGCCGCTCTCGAGACGGTCGCGCGCGGAAATTCTCTCCACCCCATAGCATTCGACATCTCTAAAATGTTGAATGAGACCAAAGAGCGCGGAAAAACCATTAACCTCTTTTGGGTTAAGGCGCACGTGGGGTTGGCAGGGAACGAGCGTGCGGACGAGCTCGCGAAGGCGGCGGCTACCACCCTAAAAAGGAGGCCCGATTATGACCGATGTCCCATTTCGTTCGTCAAGCGACAAATCCGTCAGGAGTCGATTGACGAATGGAATGAGCGATACAGGGCTGGAGAAACAGCATCGGTAACGAAGCTGTTTTTCCCTGATGCTAGGGTAGCCCATAAAGTGATCAAGAAGATGCCGGTGGACCCGGTCCTCACGCAAGTCTTCACGGGCCATGGGGGATTCTCCGAGTATTTGAATCGCTTCAAGTGCAAGGAGAGCCCCTCATGTATCTGTGACCCAGCGGCCACGGAAGACGTGGTACACGTGTTGACTGAATGCCCAATATATCTGTATAAACGAACTAACCTTGAAATAGAGGTTGACCAAATTGTAAAGAAAGATAATCTGAGCGGTATGTTGGAAGATAATGTTATTAGACCTAAGTTCGTTAAATATTGTAAAGAAATAGCGTGTAATGTGATCAAAGGAAACAAATAGAAAAGGGCAACTACAGCCTGTAATATAAGATTATATGTTTCTAGTTGCCAAGGACAAGCTGGTTTCGAGAAGAAGACACGTTATTATCTAAGTCCGTACACATGTAATTTTATTAAATCAGATAAAACTCAGTTTTAAAAGTATGTCTTTTGTATGTAGTTAGACTTTTATTTTTTCAGGCATACTTAAAGTTGTATAATCCAAATTTTTCTATATTGATGAGTTTTTAAAATAAAGGTATGTGAATTCTTCAGGTAGACAATCTCTGAATTAAAAGTATCAGAGGGAGCAGCCGGGGGGGAGTCCCCCCAAAAAAAAAAAAAAAAAAAAAAAAAAAAAAAAACCTAACCTAACCTAACCTAACCTAACCGAGTCGCACTCGAACCGCGGTCGCGAGAGCATATTTTTCGCAGAGCTCCGCGCGAAAAAATTCAAAATAAATAGTAAAAGTGATCGAATCGGGCCGTGTGAGATATCGTTTTGTGCGGAATTGTGAATGCCACACTATTACGTCGTCACTTACATCCGGACGACAAAACCGTGAGTACAATTTGTGAAAAACCGTGCAAAACGAAAAAAGTGAAAAGTTTTTTGCGAATATCTCCGGAACGAGGCGAGCGACCCTACATTTTTTAACTACGGCTGTGTTGCCCTCGTTGAGCCCAACAGAACGACACATCACTTTCCGCGCGGTCGACTATAGTTTGGCCGTAAAAGCCAAAAAAACAAGTCGCCGCGTGGCACGTGTTCAGTGTTCCCGGGCTCCGAGGAGAAACTGGAGTATACAGTTATCTGCGGAATAATAATACAAGCACGAAGCCATTTTGACCTACCCGGATTTTCAAAACCGGACGACGCTACGACGAAATAACCGGATTTTTCAGAAAATCGCGAACAGTTTTTTTGCCCTAACTCCGCGGAACGATCTGTAACACCACCATCCAAGATCACCGTCGCCAAGCCCTCATCGAGGCGCATCCAGAGACACCCCACGCGCTTGGCGCTCGCTGGTAGTTTCGTGGCTTAGGGCAAAAAAACAAGTTCGACTGGAAAACGAGGCCACCGATCCAGTGCAGAGTGGTGACAACAGACACTGCAGTCCGAAGCGCAACAAGGCGGAGTATCCAGAGGCACCTTGAAAATCTTCAAAAAGTAGATAAGTTTAGAATTATAAGTGTTTTTGTGCTTTCTGGGCGGTTTTTTGAGCACAACTCCACAAGTAGCATCGGTAGAGTAGACTGCAAAGTGCCAGTCGAAGCGCTTTACTAAACTCTATACTCATACCGAAAGCCGTGGAAATCGCTCCAAAAATCGATTTTTAAGAGGACAAAAACTTCGAAAAATTTGTAAATTTTTAAAATTGTTCATAACTCGGAAACGGAGCAAGATAGAAAAAATTTGACAACGGATTCAAAATCCCACGTAGTGGGATTTTTAAGGTAGCTGTAAAGTTCATATAGAATTAAAATTCACAGAAAAATCCCCCCATTTCGGACTTCTTATTAAAAAATTTTTTAAAGTTAAATTTTAAATTAGTTTATTAGATAACAGGTTACATTTTTATATTTTAAAGTGCCAAGGAGATCCACCCAACCTATAGGAAAAAGAAAACTTTCGAAAATTTTTGATCAAAAATTCTAAATTCTAAATTTTGACTGTAACGATAGACAAGACCGAGACAATTCGAACGAGCCCAAGCTCGGCAAATTTATCACTAAAAACGACGGAGATACAGCAGAAAGAAGTTTTCATCCGCCATCTTGTAAAATTTTAAATAGCTGCTACTCCGGAACCTATAGAGATAGAACATCCGTGCTTGGGTTTGTTCGAATCGGCTTGAAGAGCCCTACAAGGGTAAGGACTCTAGGTAGAGTTTTAGCAAACTCAACTTTTTGACTCTAAGTTTTATACTCAAAAAACTAAAAAAAAATAGACTTACCTGTTAGTACACCTCGAGGTAGTGGTAGAAGCAACCTTTTCCATCAGTTCTACAATTGTAGAGCCGGAGGAAATTGGCTGCCAGTACACGAAGGGCTTCCAGGAGGTATAAATCATCGGGAATACTGCTCTGCACGTAGCGCGACCTGAAAAAGAGAAAGTAGATTAATTAATTTAATGACAAATATAGATATATACACACAAAATTTTAATATATATACATGTAATTAGGTTTAAGACTATATTTTAAGAATATTTACGGACAACGTGTGTGAGCACTACACGAGCTGTGTCCAACATCACAGTTGACGCAAACTTTATAAAGTTCACAACTAGACTCCCTACAGGCCGTTTACACTTGTAGGAAATATACATTTACGTTTACAACAGACGCATTCCCCCAACAACACCTCCAAAACCCCGGGCAGGATGTTTGGGTTCCGCACCCCTGCAAAAGAGATGAGACCGCCAACTAAAACCCCCGAAAAAACCAGTCCTAAGGAGACCAGTAGGGCAACAGTCGCGGAGGCCCGGCGGAGCCTGGAAGCTCAGATCGAGAGATCGGAGGAAACAGGCATCGCCGGACCATCGGGACTGAAACCCAAAAGGGCTCCCGTGGACACAAAAGGCACCGGGAAAAAGACTATAACCCTAACCTCAAAAACGCAAACACCACCACAAGAGGAAATTGGACACGAGAACAGGGTAAAAGAGGCGAGGGCCTGCTTGATCAAGATAAAAAACCAAATAAACAACAGCAGAAACCTTAAAACTGAAATTAGGACAGATGTAATCGAAGCAGCCGAAAAGTTATATAGTTTAATAAAGGAAAGTGGAGCGGAAAGAGACCAGGAAGTAAAAGGAAGAAAAGATATCACAGACTCTGTCTGTATGGAACGTGAGACGGAAGGAGGAAAGCGGAAAGAAAAATATGACAAAGACATATTGAGAAAACTAGACGAACAGAGCAAGATGATAAGGAAGAACCAAGAAGAACTGGAGAAGATAGGGGACGAAATAAAGAAACATAGAGAAGAATGGCAGGAAGGAAGAAAGGAAGAAAGGAGCTATGCTAGTGTGGCGGCTGGGCCGCGGGGGGAAGGGCACGGAGAGGCAGCAATGCACTCAGTCGCGATTACCGCCGCGGACCAGACAGTCACAGGTGAGGAAGTATATGATAGGATACGTAATACACTGAATGCAAGGGAAGAAGGGTTTAAAATTGATAACATAAGAAAGGCAAAGGATAGAAAAGTGATAATAGGATGTAGGTCAAAAGAAGAATTGGGGAAAATAAAAGAAAAAATCAGAACATCAGGAAGAGATCTCAAAATGGAGGAGATGAAGAACAAGGACCCAATGATTCTGCTAAAAGACGTCCTGAACTATAATAAGGATGAGGAAATAGTACAGGCGGTACTCGTCCAGAATAAACACATACTGGAGGGAGTGAACGTGGATAGAGCAGACCTGAAAGTCAAATTCAGGAGAAGAGCCAGAAATCCACTCACCTCCCATGTGGCAATACAAATGCCACCAAAGGTATGGAGACGACTCATGGACGAGGGTTCAATCCACGTTGATGTACAAAGGGTCAGGGTCGAGGATCAATCTCCCCTGATACAGTGTTCGCGGTGCCTGGGCTATGGGCACAGCAAGCGCTTCTGCCGAGATCAGGAAGATGCCTGCAGTCACTGCGGGGGAGCCCACCACAGATCGGAATGTGCCGACTGGCTAGCGCGGGCTCCCCCGACGTGCTGCAATTGCACGAAGGCCAAGATCGACGGAACGGAGCATAATGCCTTTAGCTCAGAGTGCCCTGTGAGGAGGAAGTGGGAGAACCTGGCGAGATCCACTGTAGCATATTGCTAAGGTGGTCCCCAGGAACCCGGATCAGACAAACACCCCGACAGGCGCGGCGCCGACTCTCTTTGCTCAGTCAAACCTACAGAGGAAACAACTAGCAACGATTGAATTCCTTCTGGAGGCAAAAAAGAGGAGGGTCGACGTTGCGCTGCTCCAGGAACCGTATGTGGGGTGCCAGGGTAGGGTAAGGGATCACCAGGGGATGAGGATCTTCCAGGGAAAAGGCGGGCAGGGGGACGTCGTCAAGTCGGCCGTGGTCATATTCAATGACGACTGGGTGGTAGCTCAATGCCCGTCCCTCACCACAAGTAACATCACGGTGGTGAGAATCCAGACTGGAACCCGTGAACTGGTGGTCATCTCATTCTACTTTGAGCCGGCTAAACCCATAGGGCCATACCTGGAGCAGTTGGGGAGTATAGTTGAAAAACTGGGACCTAACGGAATCCTCATAGGGGGCGACACCAATGCTAAAAGCATATGGTGGGGTAGCGCGGACACTGATAGCAGGGGAGAAGCAATGGCAGGTATGCTGGAGGAACACGGATTGCAGGTGCTCAACGACGGCCAAGCACCAACTTTTGAGACAGTGAGAGGAGGTAGGCTACTCACTAGTCACATAGACGTCACGGCATGTACAGAGGATCTCCTGGATCTGATGGCGGAATGGAAAGTGGACGACACCATGGCGAGCTCGGACCACAACGCTATAACGTTCACAATTAACAGAACAAAAAGTAAATACATAAAACAGAAAACAAAAACAACAAAAAAGTACAACACAAATAAAGCAAATTGGGCCTATTTTGATGTAAAGTTGGAACAATTAGTTGACAGCAACAAATTAACAAAAACAGAAATAAATAACATTAACAACAAAGCAAATTTAGATAAAATAATAGACAAATATATGGACACAATAACAGAAACTAGCAACGAAACAATACCACTAATTAAAACAAAAAATAGAATGAACTTACCGTGGTGGTCCGAGAAACTCGCCAGGATGAAGCGGGAAACCACTACCAAGAAAAGGAGAATCCGATGTGCAGCGCCGATACGAAGGGCCAAGGTCGTCGGTGAGTACCTGCAATCAAAAGAAAAATATGAAAAAGAAGCGAAGATGGCTCAAATAAGTAGTTGGAAGGAGTTCTGCAAAAAGCAAAATCGAGAAACAATATGGGACGGAGTATACAGAGTCATCGGGAAAGTCACCAAAAAATATGAAGACCTGCCATTGATGAGTAAAGGGAAGACCCTTAGTGCAGAAGAGTCGGCAAAGTTATTGGCAGTCACCTTCTACCCAGAAGATAACGAGAAGAACGACAACGCAGACCATCAGCGTACGAGAGAAGCAGCCGCACGAGTAAATGTAAAAGTCGATGATGAAAACCATGACCCGCCATTTACACTGGACGAACTAAGTGCGGCTGCAAACAGCTTCAATCCCAAGAAAGCCCCGGGAGCAGACGGCCTAACGGCCGATATCTGCAAGCAAGCAATCAATAAGTACCCGGAATTGTACCTATCACTGGCAAACAAATGCCTAGAGCTCGGCCACTTCCCGACCACCTGGAAGGAGGCCATGGTCATAGTCCTCCGGAAACCTGCAAAGGAGGACTACACTAACGTTAAATCGTATAGACCGATAGGCTTGTTGCCGGTGATGGGGAAAATACTGGAGAAGATGGTGGTGGGGCGAGTGAGGTGGCATCTCTACCCTCGGACGAGCCCCCGACAGTTCGGCTTTATGCCGCAGAGGAGCACCGAAGACTCCCTCTATGTTTTGATGAGACATATAAGAGACAAACTTTCTGAAAAGAAAATTGTCCTTATTGTCTCACTAGACATAGAGGGGGCCTTCGACAGCGCCTGGTGGCCGGCAATTAGGGTCAGACTGTCGGAGGAAGGATGTCCAACTAACATCAGAAGGGTAATTGATAGCTACCTCGAGAGCAGAAAAATCAGACTGAGGTACTCCGGGGAAGAGTATGAGAGGTGGACCTCCAAGGGATGCGTGCAGGGCTCCATTGGGGGTCCAACCTTCTGGAATCTGCTCCTCGACCCACTACTATCAGAGCTTGACAGACGGGGCAGTTACTGCCAAGCTTTCGCCGACGACGTTGTACTCGCCTTTGAAGGATATGAAATGAAGACAATCCAGAAACAGGCCAACGAAACGCTGTCCTATGTGAGGGATTGGGGAGTAAAGAACAAGCTTAATTTTGCCCCGCAGAAAACCAAAGCTATGGTTTTAACGAGGAAACTGAAGTACGACTCCCCAATCCTTCACATGGGCGGCGTGGACATTGGCCTGGAAAAAGAAATAAAACTACTGGGCATAACAATTGATAGCGGACTGACCTTCAACTCTCATGTGTCCAACGTTTGCAGGAAAGCCGTGGGATTTTATAACCAACTCTCCAGAGCCGCAAGATTACAATGGGGACTGGGGCCCGAGGTTGTAAAGATACTGTACACGGCTGTAGTGGAGCCAGTAATCCTATACGGAGCGTGTGCATGGGCTCCAGCGGCGCGGAAACTGGGAGTGAGGAAGCAGCTCGCTGTAGTGCAAAGAGGATTTGCGCAAAAGCTCACGAAGGCCTACAGGACCGTCTCACTTCACTCGGCCCTGCTACTCGCCGGAATACTGCCCCTGGACATTCGTGTAAGGGAAAATGCTTCCCTATACGAAGTCAAAAGGGGTTATTCTCGGCGAGTTATAGGTGACCGGGAGGTGGAACGGCCTGTGACCTTCGGAAAGCTTGAACACCCAGCGCACCGAAGTGCCATTCAATACCAGTGCCTGGTGGACGGTGCAGAGGTGAACCAAGCGACTAACGGAGGACTGGCCATATACACAGATGGCAGTAAGATCAATGGCAAAGTTGGAGCGGCCATCTCCATCTGGAAGGATGGAGCTGAGACCAGAGCCAAAAAGTTCAAACTGGAGCCCTTCTGCACAGTCTATCAGGCAGAGATGCTGGCCCTCCACAGAGCAGTAGGGGAGGCAGTGAAGAGTGGTGCAGCACAATGCAGTGTCCTGAGCGACTCGAGAGTGGCCCTAGAAACCATCACGGATGGCGCTTCCCTCCATCCCCTGGCGTTCGAAATAAGATTAAACCTACGAACATTAAAGGAACGCGGCAAAATAATGAAACTATTTTGGTTAAAAGCTCACGCAGGATTGGAGGGAAACGAGCGTGCGGACGAACTCGCTAAGGATGCTGCATTGAATCTTAAAACCAGACCCGACTACGATAGATGCCCCGTCTCATTCGTTAAACGACAGATCCGGATGGAGTCGATAGACGAATGGGATGGGCGCTACGTACAAGGGGAGACTGCTTCCACTACAAAACTGTACTTCCCGAGCGCTGGGGAGGCCCATCAACTCATTAAAAAAATAGGTATAGATCCGGTGATGACGCAGGTGCTCACGGGGCATGGCGGGTTCTCTGAGTACTTGCACCGGTTCAAGTGCAAAGAGAGCCCGTCATGCATCTGTGACCCGGCAAAATCTGAAAGCATCGTACATGCACTAACAGAATGTCCAGTATACTTATACTTACGAACAAAACTGGAAATAGAAATAAGAATAGAAATTAGCGTAAGAAATTTAAATAAGATAATAGTTAATAAAGAAAGTAGAGATAAGTTTATCGAATTTAGTAAAAAAGTAGCAAAGAATGTTATAAATAGAAATAAGTAATAATAAGTTAGGCTAAACATGTAATATTGGATTATATGTCTTTAGCAACAATAAGGATATGTTAGAAATAAAGATAAAACTGTGAAATAGAAGTAAGATAGATAAGCTAGCATAAGAATGTATGTAAATAAAGAAAAAGAAAAGAAAAGAAAAGTTCCCAGTAGCATAAGAAAAGTAGCTAGAAAATGGGATAGGATAGGATAAAATAGGACTCCCTGACGGGAATAGTTAGATAGGAGGTGAGTAAGAAAACAGAGATCGCTCGTCAAAAGCTCTGACATTAGTTAGGGGAACGAGAGTGGGGCATAGAGCCCCACAATTTAAAAAAAAAAAAAAAAAAAAAAACCTAACCTAACCTAACCTTTTTTTTTTTTTTTTTTGTCGCGGGGAAAGCGACTTATTGCTACCGCCCCGCCCCGGGGGAAGGCGGAACGGTTATGTTGGGTTCACCGGTCTTACGACCCAGCACTACGCCACCCGGAAGAGATGTTAAATCCGGGCGACCGCTGGGCCGAGTCCCTAACACTATATACACCCTACACCGGCATACCAACTAAAACCCCGCGGTGGCCTTCTTCGGCGCATGTGGAGCGGCCCCGGGGTATCCTTAGCTATATCTAAGGATTGCTACCGGAACCGCCCCTGCGCGGTGCCGCCTAGCGGCCCGTCTTCTTATGGGGGGGCTCAGAAGCCCCCGCACACCGAAGGACGCCCTCGGCGTCAACGGCAGACACGAGGCCGACCACCCGTGCTGCCGTCCATCCCGGGGTCGCACGTACAAGAGTACAAAAGGGCGCTACGACAGCCCCCAGCTGCGCGCCTACGACCCCCGATGGCCCCAATTAGTCGCCTCTTACGACAGGCAGGGGATACCGTGGTGGAATTCTCCAAACGCCCCCATTCCACAGGGCGGGAGACGCCGGTCAGTCGTCCACCCGACGCCTCCTACGTCTCCTTTGGCGGCGCGCGGGATCGTTCTGCTCACGATCCCGCTCGGCGCTCTCCTTCTGCGAGATGACGCACTCGCAAAAGGAGGCTACCGCCCGCCAAGACCTCCGGCTGCCGACCATGGCAGACACCACGGCCGGCAGCGACAGGTCTCCTCCG
Organism: Mimas tiliae; assembly: GCA_905332985.1. NCBI lineage: Eukaryota > Metazoa > Arthropoda > Insecta > Lepidoptera > Sphingidae > Mimas > Mimas tiliae. The sequence continues at coordinate 61,781 of HG995258.1, forward strand.
ACGACTGCTCTGAGAGCGCTGCGCTCGTCACTCCAGGCTGGACACTCCTCTAACGTGTGTTGTGCCGTGTCCTCGCGGCAGTTGCCACAATGGTGGCACACGGCGGAATCCTCTTTTCCGGCTATGCGACACAGGTACGAGCCGAAACACCCGTGGCCCGTCAGCACCTGTGTCAGCCGGAATGTAGGCGCACCGTGGCGCCTGTCGACCCACTCGACAAGGACAGGACGCACTGCCGCGACAGTCCTCACACCGGCACTAGGGCTCTCCAGCCTGGCATGCCACTCCTCCACGGCGGCTCTGCGAAATCGGGCCGCAATCTCCCTCGGAGCCAATCTCTGCGTACGTTGGGACGCCCCCTCTCGCCAAAAGAACGCAGACGAGAGGTGCTGGGCGTCCAACTCCCAAGGGAGAGTACCCGCCAACAGGCAGGCCGCCTCATGGGAGACCGTGCGGTAGCCCCTGATGATCCGCTGTGCCACTAAGCGCTGCGGTTTACGCAGTAGAGTGACACAGCGGGCGTTCAGGGACCCGGCCCAAACGGGACAACCGTAAAGGGCCATGGATCGCACGACTCCCGCATACAAACTACGGCAGGGGTTGCCGGGACCTTCCAGGTTCGGCAGCAGGCTTCCAAGCGCACCTGCTGCCCGTACCAGTTTCGGCGACAACTTCTCAAAATGGGCACGGAAATTCCACCGGCTATCTAGCACCAATCCTAGATACTTCATGGTGGAACCGATGGAAATCCGCACCCCCTCCACTGTGATGTGGGCCCCTACAGGTGGCCCCCGCCGAGGCCCATGGAAACAAAGGGCCTCGGTTTTGTTCAGGGCCACAGTGAGGCCCAGTCGCCGAATCCTGCCCACCACCTGCTCTGTACCGACAGAGGCGAGCAGGGCGGCATCCTGGAAGGATCTCGCCGTCGCTGTCACTAAAGTGTCGTCCGCGTAGCAGACGACAGCGACGCCTCGAGGATTGGCACCACGGAGCACCCAATCGTAGCCGATGTTCCACAGAAGCGGGCCCAGAACTGAGCCCTGTGGAACACCGCAGGCCATTGCTCTTCGGTGCCACCCGTCGGCGCCCGGATACAACACGTTCCTATCAGATAGGTACGAGTGTACCAGACGCCGCAAATACGGTGGCACCACGTGGTACCGCAGTGCTTCGTTTATGCAGGCCCAGGGCAGCGTATTAAACGCGTTGGCGATGTCGAGAGACACCGCCACGACCACCTTGCCCCGGGCTACTGCATCCTCCGCCTGTGCCTTGACCCGCAAAATCGCATGCACGGTCGATCGGCCATGCCGGAACCCGTACTGGCAATCCGCCAGGTCCGGCCCGACCCCTTCAAGGTGCTCGACGAGGCGAGCGTGAACTACCCTCTCAAACAATTTGCAGACCTCGTCGAGCAACACAATGGGCCGGTAGGCCGATGGCGACTCTGCGGGTCGGCCCTCCTTCTTGAGCAGGACGAGCTTCCCGGTCTTCCAGCGCGACGGGAAGACGCCCTGCTCCATACAGGCGGAGAAAAGGCCGCGGAGCCTCGCACCCAGGAACTCGAGGGCTAGCACCCAGGCTTTGCCGGGGATACCATCGAGCCCTGGGGCGGTGTTCTTGCCCCGCAGCCGAACCACTGCCGCCCGCAACTCTGCGGGCGAAACCTCGGAAACAACCCCTGCCGAACTCAACGACGATGGCGCCGCTGGACCTGGCGCCATCGGTGGAGGAGTGACATCCTCGGTGGCCGGGAACAAAGCCGCGACGACCTCCTCGACTAGGTCGCCCCGGAGACTCTGCGTCAGCGGGGGCGCCCACGGGCGACACTTTTTCATCGCCACGCGGTACGGACGCCCCCACGGATCGTTATCGAGAGTACTCCGGAACTCCCTCCGAGCCGCAGACTTTGCTCCCGCTATTGCCACATGCAGCGCTCTCTTGGCCTCTTTGTAGAGGCCGTGAAGCAGCCGCTCCTGGTCCTCGTCGCCGGGCAGACGAATCCGGCGACGACGGTGCCTGGCGAGACAACGGCGCGCGGCCACGCATGAAACACGCAGCCGCGTGAGCTCCGCCGTCCACCAGAACACCTGGCGTTTCTCAGGCCGGCGTCGGACACGGGGCATGGCTGCGTCGCAGACGTGCGACATCGCCGCCCCGAACCACGCCGCCTCCTCCTCGACCCGTACCGGCCTCTCCGGTACGGGGAGCCACGCCTGGGCCAGGGCGGCCTCCCTCAGGGCCTCGACGTTGAGGCGCTTCAACCCCCAACGCGGGCCGTCCGATCGCGGAGCGGTCGGTCCACCACCAGACTGGGCAGTAGGGGACGAGGCGACGTCGAACCGAATGTATCGGTGATCCGACAACGTCTCCTCGTCCACCAGGACCCTCCAATCCCGGACACGGCGGGCTAGTGCTGGGGTGGCGAACGTGATGTCCACCACCGAACCGCCATTGTGCCGCACGCACGTGTCCACCGATCCGCGATTCACGACGGCCAGGCTGGACGAGATCGCCCACTCCTCCAGGGCCTCGCCGCGCACGTCGGTCGCCGACGAACCCCAAGCCAGAGACTTGGCGTTGAAGTCGCCGGCGACGAGGACGGGGCGAGGCTGACTGCCTTGCACCACCAGGGCCCCCAGCCGAGTGAGAAAGAGCTCGAACTCGGCCAGGGATCTGTTGGGGGAGAAATACACTCCCACAATCCAGACCCCCCCCAACAGAACCGCCACGCATCCCGAACCCTTCGCTACCTTTTCGAAGGGTGGGGATCCGGCAGCGCCCCGAGTGATGACGGCCACCGAACCGTCTAGGTCCCCTGCCCAATCTTCCCTAGCAGGGACAAAATACGGTTCGGCGACCACAGCCACTTGTATCGACCACTGCGCCAGGCTTTGAACGAGCAAGTCCTGTGCTCTGGCACAGTGGTTAATATTCGCCTGGAGGAATCGTTGCGCCATATTAATGGGCGATCTCCATGGGTGCGACGCTGTGAGACGGGTCCGGCTGGGTCACAGCCCCGCCGCGCCCACCGCGTTTAGAGCGGCGGGGACGGGAGGAAGCGACACATGCCTTTGCGCCCACTTGGTGCCCCGCGGGTTTTCCCGCAGCTGCGCAAACTGCGCAGTGCGCCTCTGCGGAGCACCCCTTGGCCTTGTGGCCCTCTTGACCGCAGCGGTAGCAGATCCCGCTACGGTCACATTCCTCTGTGCAGCGCATCCGCACATGCCCGTTTAACAGGCAGCGGAAGCACCGCATGGGCCTCGGCTCAAGGAGGCGGACCTGTGCCGCCACCCAGCCAATAAGGACCCGTCTGGCCCCAATAATTTTGCTAGCGGCCTTGGCCGGGCATCGCACCCATGCCGCGCCAAGGCCTGAACGGTCGGGGCGGATCTCCCCGACCTTAAAATTCTCCGCCGGACAACCCCCAGCCCCTGCAAGGGCCGTTGCGACCATTTCCGGGTCGGCAGACGCGTCCAACCCGGAAACCCGCAGTTCCGCGGTCTTGAACGGGCGAGAGACACGGACGTCTCCCTCCAATTCTGTTCCGCGGAACACCTCCCTCACTTTTTCGGCAAGGGAGTCGGCCCTTGCCTCCGATTCCGGTCCGGGTACCTCGTAGAGATACCCGCCGGTGGCCATCAGACGAGCCCGAGTATCTGCGATACCAAGGTCGGCGAGGCGCACACACCTTTGCACCTCCCGGAGGATTTGGGCATAAGTCACGCCCCGTGATATACCCTCCGGCGTCACCGTTAAGGTGACGGCCGCCTTGCTGTGGAGCCGTATTTTAGGCTCGGGCCTGCGCTGACTCGGCTGAGGCCGTTGCTGCGGCTGTGCGTCAGCCGCTGCTCTCGGAGCGGACTGGGGATTGTTCCGCCTCCCCTTTCGCGCAACCGTCACCCACCCCTCGTCCATAGACGTCGGAGCTGGAGGCAGCGGGCGGGGCTCGCGGGGAGGTGGACCCGGGGTAGCCGGACGGCCCTTCTTCTTCTTTTTCCCCCCCGCGCGTGATGATCGCTGGGGGGGAATCGGAGTGGCGGCGGAGGAAGCCGCAACGGCCGACGGGGCCACGACTGCGGGAGCAGGTCGGGGAGCCTCTGTTGGGGCGGGTATGGCGGAAGTTCCGCTCCCACCCTTTCCTTTCCCCTTCCCTTTCCCCTTGCCAGTGACTGGCGGACCGGCAACAAGGGGCGGGTCCCTGGAGGAACCGGCCACGGCCGCAGGTGTTGGCGGCGGCCCAACGGTGGCTCGAGGCCGCGGCACTTGCAGCGGCGGCCACTCAGCCCTCTCCGGCCTGGCCCGGTCAGCGGCCAAAGGAGGCCGAACTGGGCGCTCGGGAGGCAGCCGCAAATAGACTGCCTCAAAGCGGGCGTCCAAAATGTTGAAGAGACGCTGCTGAAATTCAGCAAACGTCTCTCCAGACGCCGATTCCACTCTGGCCGCCGGCTGCGGCTGTCCAAGCGACCTAACAGTCGCCAGGACCTCCTCCAACACCTTGGCCTGCTCCGCCTGTGCAGCCTTCAGCTTGGCGACCTCGTTCACCAAGGCCGCCTTCTCCGCCTCCAAGCGGGCTACCTCAGCGGAGCCTGACTCCCCCGCCCTCTCCAACAACTCGTTGGCGGCGAGATTCAGCCTCCGCTGTTCTGTCCCCTTCAAATTCCGGGACTTGTGTGAGACGTCCCGGATCGTCTCGGCCAATCGCAGGCGCCAGTCCAGCTCGTCGACTGGCGCCTCAGCCTCCTCCATCTCCACGACGTCCAACTCCGGACCCGGTGTTGGACTCGTGGAAACAGCGATCAGCTTTTCAGCCGGCTCGCTGTCACTCTCGCTCGAGACCGAGACCACAGCGCGATCTCGATCTCGGCGACCCCTCTTCGTGCGCGAGGTAGTGCCACTCGGCCCGGCCTCGGACTCGAGAACCGGGACGGGCGCCACCTCGGCAACCTCACCTTTGGGCTTGCGCCCCTCCTCTAGTGTCTGTTCTGGGCCACGAGTGCCCCCCGAGGCAGACAGCCTCTCCACCACAACAATGGGTTTTTTTGAAAATGAAATTTTCATAATAAATCCCACGAGTATGGGGGAAATATACGGTCCACCCAGGCAGAGACCCCTGTACCTGGGTAAGCCTAGGCGTAACCCGCTTTCGGAGTTTCGGCTGGACTCCGGCGGGGGTTCGCACTAACGACCGAACTACCCATCGGCCATGCATCCCCTCGCGGTGCGCCGCCGCTTGGGATTCGGGGTAACTTTTTATAGAGGTTTTCTACCTCGCGGCCCAGGCGGTTAAGCCAAGACCCTCGGTCCGATCAGGAGCGCGAGACATAACCACAGACCTCCTGACCAGATTACGATCTCCGACGGTGACCGCAGTCTGCTCGGCGGCGGGGTGAGCGCACACCGAGCCCGTCGACACCCCCGAGACAGAACCCGGGGGTGGCCCTAAACACAGCCCCTCACAAATGACGACGGCCGCCGCAACATGCAACGACCGTCAACCACCTGTTGTCAGGATATCAGCCGTCGGTCAACTTGACCGCCGTTGCCCAGGGTGCACCACGTGGAGGTTTCCTGACTTCGCACCCCACCCCAACCTAACCTTTTTTTTTTTTTTTTTTTTTTTTTTTTGTCGCGGGGAAAGAAAGAAAGAAAGAAAGAAATGTATTTATTACGGTATCTCACACTAATACCTAAGACTAATACATCGCTTAGCTACAATACCTACTGCACATTACAAGATTAAAAATGAGAGAAAAAACTTAAAACACAATTTACAATTACAGTAGGCTAACGGGTATAATAGGCAAAGAATGCCTATTAATCAGTTGTGTGAGGCCGTAAATGGTCCCATCTCAGCTTAAATGCTACAACGTGTTAAGCGCTGCAGCGCTGGTTTTCAGATGGTAACCCAGGGTGCTATCACGGTCAGCATAACTGTATTAATAAACTACATAAATAGTAAATCTAAAATACCATAAATATTACTAAATTAAATTAATATAGCTACGAGAATAAAAAAAAAAAGTGATTAATATTTAAACTAATAATAAAATATTTATATTGGCAGCCTGTATGGTCTAAGGTTTTATTCTGTGAGCGTCAGTTCTTTCTAAGTAGTCTGTGGCTATGACACTTGACAACACAGAACAATGACAATGACAGTAACAAAAGCAATAGAAAACGTCAAAAAATAAATAATAGAGAACTATTATTTAAATTAGTCAGTGTTGGATAGTTCACAACGCAAATAACTAGAAAGTAATATATAAATAGGGATTATAGAATGAATTATGTAATAGTACAATTATGTATATATAATAATGGAGCTATGATATAAAGTGTAAGATCGCAAAAGATAACATGTACGAATAGTAAGGGACAATAACTATCATGATTCATGATGCCAGACGGCAGACACAATCCACCAAATGCCGGAATGCAGCGTGCGCAACCACAGGTAAGGTCAAAAGTTATAAGACAGATTTTTGCAGGGTAAGTAGATGTTGTCTATATTTATTGTAAAATAAGCGCACTGTTTTCAGGTCACGAAACGGTGGAGGGAGGTCGTTCCAGCATCGGGTTGCAGCAAATTTAAAGCTACCACGAAATGCAGCCGTCTTATGTCTTGTCATAGTCATGAGATATTTTGATGCCCTGGTATTATATTTATTGTGATAGCATGACCACGTCAGCTTATTATACAGATACACTGGTGATTTATTGAGTACTACACCAAATAATAAAGTTGCTAGGTGTAGTTTTCTACGTGCTGCCATCTTCATCAGGTTCCCCCTATTCAGGTATGGGGTGACATGGGAACGAGGCGGAACAACAAAACAAAAACGAGCACATGCATTTTGAACTCTTTGTATGAGCCTCTCAGTTCTTTTAAGCAGACAAGAGCCATACACAGTGTCTGCATAATTGAGCTTAGAAAGGACAAGGGACTCACACAGAGTAACTCGCATGTCCACACTTAGATAAGGGCGAACCCGATAAAGAAGCTTCAATCTATAAAAACAGTTACGGACCGCCTCAAGGATGTGAGATTCAAAGTGTAGGTTGCCATCAAACACCACACCCAAATTACGGGCCTCTTGGACAAAATCTATTGGACAACCATTGATTTTTATATCTGGCTTAAGATTATGGATATCAGCAATGTTATTTTTAGAGCCTAGAATCATAAACTTTGATTTTACAGGGTTTAACAATAATGAATTCCGACTAGCCCAATCAGCCACTCTATCTAAATCTGAGTTTATCCTTGTTACAGCATCATGACAATCTCGGGGAGGGAACGAAATGTACAGCTGAAGGTCATCCGCATAGAGATGGTATTTTGAATATAAGATATTATTACATATGTCGGAACTGTACAGGATAAAGAGAAGTGGACCAAGAATAGACCCTTGGGGAACACCTCTGGTAACAGGAGAGAGAGCTGAAGTTGCAATGTGACCTTCCCCATGACTAGTCAACTGAACATATTGTGATCTGTCACTGAGATAGCTGCGAAACCACCTGACAGTCGCTGAATCACATCCATAGTAAGAAAGTTTCGAGAGAAGGAGGGACATATTTATGGAATCAAATGCACGGGAGAAATCAAGCAGAACGAGCAACGAACCCATACCCCAATCTCTAGCCTCCAGAATGTTGTCCAACACGTCCAGGAGGGCCGTTGAGGTACTATGACCTTTGCGGAAACCTGATTGAGCTATTGGAAGTATACCTGATTGCTCCAAATACTGCCTGAGTTGATTGGACACTAGCTTCTCTAGAATTTTGGATAGACATGGCAGTATACTTATTGGCCTTAAATCTTTAGCTGCGGCTGGGTGGGTAATTTTGGGAATAGGTGACACTATGGCCACTTTCCATGCATTAGGGAAAGATGATGTGGTAATAGATTTATTGATAATGGAAGTAATAGTTTCAAGGGACTGAGGCAGAGTCATCAGTAGCATGTCCAGTGAGATGCCATCAGAACCCCGTGCATTCGATTTCAGGCTCAGGATCACTTTCATTACCATCTCAGCATCCACCGTTCTGAGACTGAAACGTCCAGTACCAAATCTGTTGCATTCGAAATACGAAACATCAACAGCACTCACTTCGCCATCCCCAGGAACATTTATAAAGTGTGCATTTATGGCATCAGGGTCGCCGCAGGACTGAGGCAGTTCACATGCATGTTTTTGTTTTATTGTGATAGTTGATTTGAGGTTACTCCACAGCTTCTTAGGGTTGTGAATATTTTTATTTATTGCAGCCTCAAAATAAGCAGTTTTTTCGCTTTTAAGTGCAGCTATCACAATATTTTTTAAGTCTCTGTACATAGTCCTGTGTGAGTCCGCCCTTGTAAGCTTAAACTGACTGTGACATCTATCGCGCAGCCGCATCATATCCTTAATGGTATCAGTAATCCAAGGGTAGGATTTTTCTTTCACCAGAGATCTCTTGAGGGGGGCATGTAAATCAAATAGAGCGGTTATATAAGCATTAAATGCATACACCATACCATTCACATCAACTAAGCTCATGATATGTTTCCAGTTTATTAAGTTCAAATCAGCATCAAATAGGTCAGGTAGTATATCTCTCATGGGTCTGAAAATAATGCACTGCGGAGTGTTCTTATCTTTTTTCAGCTTGACTTCCACAGATATCATAGCATGATGGCCCAAATCCGAAATATGGGATACTGTGACATTTCCCACATGTGCATCTGTACAGACAACATCAATCAGAGTCTCACTACACTCTGTGAAGTGAGTGGGTTCTGTGATTACCTGTTTGAGATTAGTGTAGTGTAAGAAAACATTCAATAACTTGGTTTTTATATCTGTCTCATTCAGAACATTAATGTTAAAATCACCTAGCAGAATTAGTCTGTCGGCGTAGGAAAATGATATAAGTGACTCCGTGACAGCATCAAGGAAGAGATTTGCATCCAGCCAGGGTGGTCTATACGCTGTACCAACAATCAGTGAGCCCTTCTCGACACTAACACGCAGCCACATCTGCTCCACCGACGGCGTAGCAGGGTGCGGGACGGTGCGGACACGGATACCCTGGCGAACATAGAATCCAAGTCCCCCACCACGACCGTTTCTTACAGTGCTAGGGCGAGGCACGTGTCGCAGTCGGAAATTGGGGACCTTAGGTGCGCGGGCATCTTCACCATCTCGCAACCATGTCTCATTTATTGCCATGAGATCTACCTGGGCATGCTCCATAGCAACAATAAATTCCTCATGACGAGTTCCGAGGGATCCTGCATTGAAAAGACCAACTTTTATATTGCGATCCTTAATCATTGATAATATGTGTTATAAAATAATATAATAAAGGCACTAATAAAATAAAAAGAAGAAATAGTTTAAATAAATTATCTAGAAGAATTACTCCAAAATTATTTTTATATAACATGGTAAAAAACAAGAAGAATAAAACGGATGTCTGAAAGATATATATTGTGGAAAAATAAATTGTACTTGCTCCAACGTGGCTGAACCTAAATCGGCGCGGCATATCTAACTCGCACAACTGATTAATAGACACAATATAAATTATTGATACCTGTGTAGAATTAAATAAATATAAAAAAGGAATATATGTAACAAGTTTTATGACCCAGACCATATTATTTAGGGCTAAAATCAAACCACTACTCAGCGACAGCACCACCTGCTCCAACCAAGTCAGTACCAAAAACACGCGCCAAGTCATTTTGTGTGCGGATACTATGCACGGGTCTTCCATCAGCCTGCCTAACGAAGATTCTGCCCCTTTTAGACCAGACATATCTCCAGCCGAGACGTTTGGCGGCCTCCCGAGTACAGTATAGCAGCTGTCTGTTGGTTCTAGTCAACCGCTCGTTGATATAGAAGCGCCGCGGCGGAGCGCTGAAGCCCAAGTCAGCAGATGTGGCGCCGCGACGCACACGTGCGCTTCGCAGCAGCTCATCGCGCAGTTCCCGCCGCGCCAACCGCACCACGATGCGTCGTCCCCGCGCTCCCACCGCCGCTCCGTCCGTGCCATCTGTCACGTTACGGGCACCTATACGCTCAGCGAAAACTATGTCACGCTCTGCCACCAGCGTTAAACCAAGCTTGGTGGCGATCAGCCCTACAGTATGGGTGACGATCTCCCCTTTCTCCTCAGGTAGATTAGAAATCTCTAGGTCAGAGGCCAGTGATTCCTGCTCCCGATCGTTAAGCTCGAGTTTGAGCTGAGTGACCGTCTGCTCTAATTGGGAGACCTTGCTCTGGGAGGAAGCTGAAGGGCTGTTTTCTATGGCTTCAATTCTACTCTCCAGACTATCGACTCGCTTAATACAGGCCTCAAGTGAAAGGCGATGCTGAGTGACTTCGCGTCGAAAATCCTTTAACTCGTCATTCATTTCCTGAATCACTGCTCGGAGCATCTGAAGTTCCAACCCGACGTCAATTTTCCCGTCCGAATTTTTGGTGAGTGGAAGAACATTTCCCTCCTCAACATCTACGTCCTCGTCCTCACTTGAGCCCTGAACGGAGGATATCTCACCGTAATTACTGCAAGTGGGCCTTACTGGAGTACAACTATTGTCTCCTTTTGGGATTTTCCTCTTACACTCTGGACAATGCCAGTCCTTGCCCAACTTAGAGGTTTCGGACATGCCCAAGCAGGCCATATGATATTTCTTGGCGCATTGGGTACATGTGGCGCCACCTTTTGCCGCCAGGAATTTTCCGCATGCAGAACACTTCGACATCTTTCAATTAATTTAGTGAAACTTCGCTAGATGGCGCTAAATAAGAAACCTTTAAAGGCCTTTATTGAAAAGTTATATAGCTCCTCGCGAAATAATTGTTGTGACAACCCTGCGACACTGTCCGATTGCTTCCGAACAAATAATTGTGAGAAGAGGGGTATTCCGTCGCCGCTGGTACTTCAAAGTGACCACTTTTCGAAAATTGTAAAAAGTAACCAAATGTTTAACAGCTGTATTTACCACTTAAACGATGTTATATTTAAGTAAAGATATCACACACATGAAATTTGTACTGTACACTTATGGTGAGTAAATTTTTAAACTTAAAAAACGACCGTGTTTTTATTTATTTAGTCAGCTGATCGAACAGCTGATCCGCGTCCGTGCTGGCCGTGACGTCACGGAAAACGGAAAGCGACTTATTGCTACCGCCCCGCCCCGGGGGAAGGCGGAACGGTTATGTTGGGTTCACCGGTCTTACGACCCAGCACTACGCCACCCGGAAGAGATGTTAAATCCGGGCGACCACTGGGCCGAGTCCCTAACACATATGTACACCCTACACCGGCATACCAACTAAAACCCCGCGGTGGCCTTCTTCGGCGCATGTGGAGCGGCCCCGGGGTATCCTTAGCTAAATCTAAGGATTGCTACCGGAACCGCCCCTGCGCGGTGCCGCCTTGCGGCCCGTCTCCTTATGGGGGGCTCAGAAGCCCCCGCACACCGAAGGACGCCCTCGGCGTCAACGGCAGACACGAGGCCGACCACCCGTGCTGCCGTCCATCCCGGGGTCGCATGTACAAAAGTACCATAATGGCGCTACGACAGCCCCCGGCTGCGCGCCTACGACCCCCGATGGCCCCAATTAGTCGCCTCTTACGACAGGCAGGGGATACCGTGGTGGAATTCTCCAAACGCCCCCATTCCACAGGGCGGGAGACGCCGGTCAGTCGTCCACCCGACGCCTCCTACGTCTCCTTTGGCGGCGCGCGGGATCGTTCTGCTCACGATCCCGCTCGGCGCTCTCCTTCTGCGAGATGACGCACTCGCAAAAGGAGGCTACCGCCCGCCAAGACCTCCGGCTGCCGACCATGGCAGACACCACGGCCGGCAGCGACAGATCCACTCCGACGACTGCTCTGAGAGCGCTGCGCTCGTCACTCCAGGCTGGACACTCCTCCAAAGTGTGCTGTGCCGTATCCTCGCGGCAGTTGCCACAATGGTGGCACACGGCGGAATCCTCTTTTCCGGCTATGCGACACAGGTACGAGCCGAAACACCCGTGGCCCGTGAGTACCTGTGTCAGCCGGAATGTAGGCGCACCGTGGCGCCTGTCGACCCACTCGACAAGGACAGGACGCACTGCCGCGACAGTCCTCACACCGGCACTAGGGCTCTCCAGCCTGGCATGCCACTCCTCCACGGCGGCTCTGCGAAATCGGGCCGCAATCTCCCTCGGACCCCAACCTAACCTTTTTTTTTTTTTTTTTTTTTTTTTGTCGCGGGGAAAGCGACTTATTGCTACCGCCCCGCCCCGGGGGAAGGCGGAACGGTTATGTTGGGTTCACCGGTCTTACGACCCAGCACTACGCCACCCGGAAGAGATGTTAAATCCGGGCGACCACTGGGCCGAGTCCCTAACACATATGTACACCCTACACCGGCATACCAACTAAAACCCCACGGTGGCCTTCTTCGGCGCATGTGGAGCAGCCCCGGGGTATCCTTAGCTAAATCTAAGGATTGCTACCGGAACCGCCCCTGCGCGGTGCCGCCTTGCGGCCCGTCTCCTTATGGGGGGCTCAGAAGCCCCCGCACACCGAAGGACGCCCTCGGCGTCAACGGCAGACACGAGGCCGACCACCCGTGCTGCCGTCCATCCCGGGGTCGCACGTACAAGAGTACAAAAGGGCGCTACGACAGCCCCCGGCTGCGCGCCTACGACCCCCGATGGCCCTAATTAGTCGCCTCTTACGACAGGCAGGGGATACCGTGGTGGAATTCTCCAAACGCCCCCATTCCACAGGGCGGGAGACGCCGGTCAGTCGTCCACCCGACGCCTCCTACGTCTCCTTTGGCGGCGCGCGGGATCGTTCTGCTCACGATCCCGCTCGGCGCTCTCCTTCTGCGAGATGACGCACTCGCAAAAGGAGGCTACCGCCCGCCAAGACCTCCGGCTGCCGACCATGGCAGACACCACGGTCGGCAGCGACAGGTCTCCTCCGACGACTGCTCTGAGAGCGCTGCGCTCGTCACTCCAGGCTGGACACTCCTCCAAGGTGTGTTGTGCCGTGTCCTCGCGGCAGTTGCCACAATGGTGGCACACGGCGGAATCCTCCTTCCCGGCTATGCGACACAGGTACGAGCCGAAACAACCGTGACCCGTCAGTACCTGTGTCAGCCGGAATGTGGGCGCACCGTGGCGCCTGTCTAACCACTCGTCAAGGACAGGACGCACTGCCGCGACAGTCCTCACACCGGCACTTGGGCTCTCCAGCCTGGCATGCCACTCCTCCACGGCGGCTCTGCGAAATCGGGCCGCAATCTCCCTCGGACCCCAACCTAACCTTTTTTTTTTTTTTTTTTTTTTTGTCGCGGGGAAAGCGACTTATTGCTACCGCCCCGCCCCGGGGGAAGGCGGAACGGTTATGTTGGGTTCACCGGTCTTACGACCCAGCACTACGCCACCCGGAAGAGATGTTAAATCCGGGCGACCACTGGGCCGAGTCCCTAACACATATGTACACCCTACACCGGCATACCAACTAAAACCCCACGGTGGCCTTCTTCGGCGCATGTGGAGCAGCCCCGGGGTATCCTTAGCTAAATCTAAGGATTGCTACCGGAACCGCCCCTGCGCGGTGCCGCCTTGCGGCCCGTCTCCTTATGGGGGGCTCAGAAGCCCCCGCACACCGAAGGACGCCCTCGGCGTCAACGGCAGACACGAGGCCGACCACCCGTGCTGCCGTCCATCCCGGGGTCGCACGTACAAGAGTACAAAAGGGCGCTACGACAGCCCCCGGCTGCGCGCCTACGACCCCCGATGGCCCTAATTAGTCGCCTCTTACGACAGGCAGGGGATACCGTGGTGGAATTCTCCAAACGCCCCCATTCCACAGGGCGGGAGACGCCGGTCAGTCGTCCACCCGACGCCTCCTACGTCTCCTTTGGCGGCGCGCGGGATCGTTCTGCTCACGATCCCGCTCGGCGCTCTCCTTCTGCGAGATGACGCACTCGCAAAAGGAGGCTACCGCCCGCCAAGACCTCCGGCTGCCGACCATGGCAGACACCACGGTCGGCAGCGACAGGTCTCCTCCGACGACTGCTCTGAGAGCGCTGCGCTCGTCACTCCAGGCTGGACACTCCTCCAAGGTGTGTTGTGCCGTGTCCTCGCGGCAGTTGCCACAATGGTGGCACACGGCGGAATCCTCCTTCCCGGCTATGCGACACAGGTACGAGCCGAAACAACCGTGACCCGTCAGTACCTGTGTCAGCCGGAATGTGGGCGCACCGTGGCGCCTGTCTAACCACTCGTCAAGGACAGGACGCACTGCCGCGACAGTCCTCACACCGGCACTTGGGCTCTCCAGCCTGGCATGCCACTCCTCCACGGCGGCTCTGCGAAATCGGGCCGCAATCTCCCTCGGAGCCAATCTCTGCGTACGTTGGGACGCCCCCTCTCGCCAAAAGAACGCAGACGAGAGGTGCTGGGCGTCCAACTCCCAAGGGAGAGTACCCGCCAACAGGCAGGCCGCCTCATGGGAGACCGTGCGGTAGCCCCTGATGATCCGCTGTGCCACTAAGCGCTGCGGTTTACGCAGTAGAGTGACACAGCGGGCGTTCAGGGACCCGGCCCAAACGGGACAACCGTAAAGGGCCATGGACCGCACGACTCCCGCATACAAACTTCGGCAGGGGTTGCCGGGACCTTCCAGGTTCGGCAGCAGGCTTCCAAGCGCACCTGCTGCCCGCACCAGTTTCGGCGACAACTTCTCGAAATGGGCACGGAAATTCCATCGGCTATCTAGTACCAATCCCAGATACTTCATGGTAGAGCCGACGGAAATCCGCACCCCCTCCACTGTGATGTGGGCCTCCATACGTGGCCCCCGCCGAGGCCCATGTAAACAGAGGGCCTCGGTTTTGTTCAGGGCCACAGTGAGGCCCAGTCGCCGAATCCTGCCCACCACCCGCTCTGTACCCACAGAGGCGAGCAGGGCGGCATCCTGGAAGGATCTCGCCGTCGCTGTCACTAAAGTGTCGTCCGCGTAGCAGACGACAGCGACGCCCCGAGGATTGGCACCACGGAGCACCCAATCGTAGCCGATGTTCCACAGAAGCGGGCCCAGAACTGAGCCCTGTGGAACACCGCAGGCCATCGCTCTTCGGTGCCACCCGTCGGCGCCTGGATACAACACGTCCCTATCAGATAGGTACGAGTGTACCAGACGCCGTAAATACGGTGGCACCACGTGGTACCGCAGTGCTTCGTTTATGCAGGCCCAGGGCAGCGTATTAAACGCGTTGGCGATGTCGAGAGACACCGCCACGACCACCTTGCCCCGGGCTACTGCATCCTCCGCCTGTGCCTTGACCCGCAAAATCGCGTGGATGGTCGATCGGCCATGCCGGAACCCGAACTGGCAATCTGCCAGGTCCGGCCCGACCCCTTCAAGATGCTCGACGAGGCGAGCGTGAATAACCCTCTCAAACAATTTGCAGACCTCGTCGAGCAACACGATGGGCCGGTAGGCCGATGGCGACTCTGCGGGTCGGCCCTCCTTCTTGAGCAGGATGAGCTTCCCGGTCTTCCAGCGCGACGGGAAGACGCCCTGCTCCATACAGGCGGAGAAAAGGCCGCGGAGCCTCGCACCCAGGAACTCGAGGGCTAGCACCCAGGCTTTGCCGGGGATACCATCGAGCCCTGGGGCGGTGTTCTTGCCCCGCAGCCGAACCACTGCCGCCCGCAACTCTGCGGGCGAAACCTCGGAAACAACCCCTGCCGAACTCAACGACGATGGCGCCGCTGGACCTGGCGCCATCGGTGGAGGAGTGACATCCTCGGTGGCCGGGAACAAAGCCGCGACGACCTCCTCGACTAGGTCGCCCCGGAGACTCTGCGTCAGCGGGGGCGCCCACGGGCGACACTTTTTCATCGCCACGCGGTACGGACGCCCCCACGGATCGTTATCGAGAGTGCTCCGGAACGCCCCGAACCACGCCGCCTCCTCCTCGACCCGTACCGGCCTCTCCGGTACGGGGAGCCACGCCTGGGCCAGAGCGGCCTCCCTCAGGGCCTCGACGTTGAGGCGCTTCAACCCCCAACGCGGGCCGTCCGATCGCGGAGCGGTCGGTCCACCACCAGACTGGGCAGTAGGGGACGAGGCGACGTCGAACCGAATGTATCGGTGATCCGACAACGTCTCCTCGTCCACCAGGACCCTCCAATCCCGGACACGGCGGGCTAGTGCTGGGGTGGCGAACGTGATGTCCACCACCGAACCGCCATTGTGCCGCACGCACGTGTCCACCGATCCGCGATTCACGACGGCCAGGCTGGACGAGATCGCCCACTCCTCCAGGGCCTCGCCGCGCACGTCGGTCGCCGACGAACCCCAAGCCAGAGACTTGGCGTTGAAGTCGCCGGCGACGAGGACGGGGCGAGGCTGACTGCCTTGCACCACCAGGGCCCCCAGCCGAGTGAGAAAGAGCTCGAACTCGGCCAGGGATCTGTTGGGGGAGAAATACACTCCCACAATCCAGACCCCCCCCAACAGAACCGCCACGCATCCCGAACCCTTCGCTACCTTTTCGAAGGGTGGGGAGCCGGCAGCGCCCCGAGTGATGACGGCCACCGAACCGTCTAAGTCCCCTGCCCAATCATCCCTAACAGGGACAAAATACGGCTCGGCGACCACAGCCACTTGTATCGACCACTGCGCCAGACTCTGAACGAGCAAATCCTGAGCTCTGGCGCAGTGGTTAATATTCGCCTGGAGGAAACGTTGCGCCATATTAATGGGCGATCTCCATTGGTGCGACGCTGTGGGACGGGTCCGGCTGGGTCACAACCCCACCGCGCCCGCCGCGTTTAGAACGGCGGGGGCGGGAGGAGGCGACACACGCCTTGGCGCCCACTTGGTGCCCCGCGGGTTTTCCCGCAGCTGCGCAGACTGCGCAGTGCGCCTCCGCGGAGCACCCCTTGGCCTTGTGGCCCTCTTGACCGCAGCGGTAGCAGATCCCGCTACGGTCACATTCCTCTGTGCAGCGCATCCGCACATGCCCGTTGAACAGGCAGCGGAAGCACCGCATGGGCCTCGGCTCAAGGAGGCGGGCCTGTGCCGCCACCCAGCCTATTAGGACCCGCTTCGCCCCAATAATTTTACTAGCGGCCTTGGCCGGGCATCGCACCCATGCCGCGCCAAGGCCTGAACGGTCGGGGCGGATCTCCCCGACCTTGACATCCTCTACCCTGCAATCCCCAGCCCCAGCGAGGGCCGTTGCGACGATCTCCGGGTCGGCAGACGCGTCCAACCCGGACACCCGCAGTTCCGCGGTCTTGAAGGGGCGCGAGACGCGAACTTCTCCCTCCAGTTCCGTACCGCGGAACACCTCCCTCACTTTATCTGCGAGGGAGTCGGCCCTCGCTTCTGAATTTGGCCCGGGTACCTCATAAAGATACCCGCCTGTCGCCATAAGGCGGGCCCGAGTGTCGGATATACCGAGGTCGGCGAGGCGCACACACCTCTGCACCTCCCGGAGGACTTGGGCATACGTAACGCCCCGTGAGAGACCCTCCGGCGTCACCGTCAAGGTGACGGCCGCCCTCTGGTGAAGCCGAATTTTCGGCTCGGGCCTCGGCTGAGGCCGCTGCTGCGGCTGAGCGGTAGCCGTAGCTCTTGGCGCGGGCTGGGGAGTCTTTTGCTTCCCCTTTCGCGCGACCACCACCCACCCCTCGTCCATAGAGGTCGGAGCCGGGGGCAACGGGAGTGGTTCGCGGGGAAGCGGAGCCGGCTGAGCCGGACGGCCCTTCTTTTTCTTTTTCCCCCCCGCGCGTGTAGATTGCTGGGGGGGATTTGGAGCGACAGCAGGAGGTGCCACCGACTTTCCAGCCACAGGGCCAGATATACGCCGAGGGGCCGCAACAGGCTCAGGCTGAGCAGACTTGCCCTTGCCCTTGCCCTTGCCCTTGCCCTTCCCGATAGACGTATCTGGCGGACCAACGACGGCGGGCGGAGCCTTTGAGGGCCCAGCCACGGCCGCAGGTGTTGGCGGCGGTCTAACGGCGGCACGAGGCCGCGGTATTGGTAGCGGCGGCCACTCCGGCCTGTCCCGATCAGCGGCCAGAGGAGGCCGAACTGGGCGCTCAAGAGGCAGCCGCAAATACACATCCTCAAAGCGGGCGTCCAGAATGTTGAAGAGACGTCGCTGAAATTCAGCGAACGTCTCTCCAGACGAACCCTCCGAACGCGCCACCGGCTGCGACTGCCCGAGTGACCTAACGGTCGCCAGCACCTCCTCCAAGACCTTGGCCTGCTCCGCCTGGGCAGCCTTTAGCTTGGCAACCTCATTAGCTAAGGCTGCCTTTTCCGCCTCCAGGCGGGCTACCTCAGCGGAGCCTGACTCTCCCGCCCTCTCCAACAACTCGTTGGCGGCGAGATTCAGCCTCCGCTGCTCTGTCCCCTTCAGATTCCGGGACCTGTGTGAGACGTCCCGGATCGTCTCAGCCAGTCGCAGGCGCCAGTCCAGCTCGTCGGCTGGCGCCTCGGCTACCTCCATTTGAGCGACGATTTCCTCACCGGCAGGAGTAGGACTCGCGGACTGCGCGATCAATTTCTCCGCCGGCTCGGAGTCGCTATCGCTCGAGATCGAGACCACATTGCGATCTCGATCTCGGCGACCCCTCTTTACACCAGAGGCTACGCCACTCGGTCCGGCCTCGGACTCGAGGACCGGGACGGGCGCCACCTCGGCAACATCTTCATCGGGCTTACGCCCCTCGTTTGTCTGTTCTTGGCCACGAGTGGCCCCCGAGGCAGACAGCCTCTCCACCAACACTACGGGGTTTGTTTTGGTTTTGTATTTCAAAATCATAACTAATCCCACGAGAATGGGGGAAATAAATGGTCCACCCAGGCAGAGACCCCTGTACCTGGGTAAGCCTAGGCGTAACCTGCTATCGGAGTTTCGGCTGGACTCCGGCGGGGGTTCGCACTAACGACCGAACTACCCATCGGCCATGCATCCCCTCGCGGTGCGCCGCCGCTTGGGATTCGGGGTAACTTTTTATAGAGGTTTTCTACCTCGCGGCCCAGGCGGTTAAGCCAAGACCCTCGGTCCGATCAGGAGCGCGAGACATAACCACAGACCTCCGTGACCGGATTACGAGTTACGACGGTGACCGCAGTCCTGCTCGGCGGCGGGGTGAGCGCACACCGAGCCCGTCGACACTCCCGAGACAGAACCCGGGGGTAGCCCTAAAATCAGCCCCTCACAAATGACGACGGCCGCCGCAACATGCAACGACCGTCAACCACCTGTTGTCAGGATATCAGCCGTCGGTCAACTTGACCGCCGTTGCCCAGGGTGCACCACGTGGAGGTTTCCTGACTTCGCACCCCAACCTAACCTTTTTTTTTTTTTTTTTTTTTTTTTTTTTTTTTTTTTTTTTTTTTTTTTTTTTTTTTGTCGCGGGGAAAGCGACTTATTGCTACCGCCCCGCCCCGGGGGAAGGCGGAACGGTTATGTTGGGTTCACCGGTCTTACGACCCAGCACTACGCCACCCGGAAGAGATGTTAAATCCGGGCGACCGCTGGGCCGAGTCCCTAACAATATATACACCCTACACCGGCATACCAACTAAAACCCCGCGGTGGCCTTCTTCGGCGCATGTGGAGCGGCCCCGGGGTATCCTTAGCTAAATCTAAGGATTGCTACCGGAACCGCCCCTGCGCGGTGCCGCCTTGCGGCCCGTCTCCTTATGGGGGGCTCAGAAGCCCCCGCACACCGAAGGACGCCCTCGGCGTCAACGGCAGACACGAGGCCTACCACCCGTGCTGCCGTCCATCCCGGGGTCGCATGTACAACAGTACAATAATGGCGCTACGACAGCCCCCGGCTGCGCGCCTACGACCCCCGATGGCCCCAACTAGTCGCCTCTTACGACAGGCAGGGGATACCGTGGTGGAATTCTCCAAACACCCCAACCTAACCTAACCTTTTTTTTTTTTTTTTTTTTTTTTTTTTGTCGCGGGGAAAGCGACTTATTGCTACCGCCCCGCCCCGGGGGAAGGCGGAACGGTTATGTTGGGTTCACCGGTCTTACGACCCAGCACTACGCCACCCGGAAGAGATGTTAAATCCGGGCGACCGCTGGGCCGAGTCCCTAACACTATATACACCCTACACCGGCATACCAACTAAAACCCCGCGGTGGCCTTCTTCGGCGCATGTGGAGCGGCCCCGGGGTATCCTTAGCTATATCTAAGGATTGCTACCGGAACCGCCCCTGCGCGGTGCCGCCTAGCGGCCCGTCTCCTTATGGGGGGGCTCAGAAGCCCCCGCACACCGAAGGACGCCCTCGGCGTCAACGGCAGACACGAGGCCGACCACCCGTGCTGCCGTCCATCCCGGGGTCGCACGTACAAGAGTACAAAAGGGCGCTACGACAGCCCCCAGCTGCGCGCCTACGACCCCCGATGGCCCCAATTAGTCGCCTCTTACGACAGGCAGGGGATACCGTGGTGGAATTCTCCAAACGCCCCCATTCCACAGGGCGGGAGACGCCGGTCAGTCGTCCACCCGACGCCTCCTACGTCTCCTTTGGCGGCGCGCGGGATCGTTCTGCTCACGATCCCGCTCGGCGCTCTCCTTCTGCGAGATGACGCACTCGCAAAAGGAGGCTACCGCCCGCCAAGACCTCCGGCTGCCGACCATGGCAGACACCACGGCCGGCAGCGACAGGTCTCCTCCGACGACTGCTCTGAGAGCGCTGCGCTCGTCACTCCAGGCTGGACACTCCTCTAACGTGTGTTGTGCCGTGTCCTCGCGGCAGTTGCCACAATGGTGGCACACGGCGGAATCCTCTTTTCCGGCTATGCGACACAGGTACGAGCCGAAACACCCGTGGCCCGTCAGCACCTGTGTCAGCCGGAATGTAGGCGCACCGTGGCGCCTGTCGACCCACTCGACAAGGACAGGACGCACTGCCGCGACAGTCCTCACACCGGCACTAGGGCTCTCCAGCCTGGCATGCCACTCCTCCACGGCGGCTCTGCGAAATCGGGCCGCAATCTCCCTCGGAGCCAATCTCTGCGTACGTTGGGACGCCCCCTCTCGCCAAAAGAACGCAGACGAGAGGTGCTGGGCGTCCAACTCCCAAGGGAGAGTACCCGCCAACAGGCAGGCCGCCTCATGGGAGACCGTACGGTAGCCCCTGATGATCCGCTGTGCCACTAAGCGCTGCGGTTTACGCAGTAGAGTGACACAGCGGGCATTCAGGGACCCGGCCCAAACGGGACAACCGTAAAGGGCCATGGATCGCACGACTCCCGCATACAAACTACGGCAGGGGTTGCCGGGACCTTCCAGGTTCGGCAGCAGGCTTCCAAGCGCACCTGCTGCCCGCACCAGTTTCGGCGACATCTTCTCAAAATGGGCACGGAAATTCCACCGGCTATCTAGCACCAATCCTAGATACTTCATGGTGGAGCCGATGGAAATCCGCACCCCCTCCACTGTGATGTGGGCCCCTACAGGTGGCCCCCGCCGAGGCCCATGAAAACAAAGGGCCTCGGTTTTGTTCAGGGCCACAGTGAGGCCCAGTCGCCGAATCCTGCCCACCACCCGCTCTGTACCGACAGAGGCGAGCAGGGCGGCATCCTGGAAGGATCTCGCCGTCGCTGTCACTAAAGTGTCGTCCGCGTAGCAGACGACAGCGACGCCCCGAGGATTGGCACCACGGAGCACCCAATCGTAGCCGATGTTCCACAGAAGCGGGCCCAGAACTGAGCCCTGTGGAACACCGCAGGCCATCGCTCTTCGGTGCCACCCGTCGGCGCCCGGATACAACACGTCCCTATCAGATAGGTACGAGTGTACCAGACGCCGTAAATACGGTGGCACCACGTGGTACCGCAGTGCTTCATTTATGCAAGCCCAGGGCAGCGTATTAAACGCGTTGGCGATGTCGAGAGACACCGCCACGACCACCTTGCCCCGGGCTACTGCATCCTCCGCCTGTGCCTTGACCCGCAAAATCGCGTGGATGGTCGATCGGCCATGCCGGAACCCGAACTGGCAATCTGCCAGGTCCGGCCCGACCCCTTCAAGGTGCTCGACGAGGCGAGCGTGAACAACCCTCTCAAACAATTTGCAGACCTCGTCGAGCAACACAATGGGCCGGTAGGCCGATGGCGACTCTGCGGGTCGGCCCTCCTTCTTGAGCAGGACGAGCTTCCCGGTCTTCCAGCGCGACGGGAAGACGCCTTGCTCCATACAGGCGGAGAAAAGGCCGCGGAGCCTCGCACCCAGGAACTCGAGGGCTAGCACCCAGGCTTTGCCGGGGATACCATCGAGCCCTGGGGCGGTGTTCTTGCCCCGCAGCCGAACCACTGCCACCCGCAACTCTGCGGGCGAAACCTCGGAAACAACCCCTGCCGAACTCAACGACGATGGCGCCGCTGGACCTGGCGCCATCGGTGGAGGAGTGACATCCTCGGTGGCCGGGAACAAAGCCGCGACGACCTCCTCGACTAGGTCGCCCCGGAGACTCTGCGTCAGCGGGGGCGCCCACGGGCGACACTTTTTCATCGCCACGCGGTACGGACGCCCCCACGGATCGTTATCGAGAGTGCTCCGGAACTCCCTTCGAGCCGCAGACTTTGCTCCCGCTATTGCCACATGCAGCGCTCTCTTGGCCTCTTTGTAGAGGCCGTGAAGCAGCCGCTCCTGGTCCTCGTCGCCGGGCAGACGAATCCGGCGACGACGGTGCCTGGCGAGACAACGGCGCGCGGCCACGCACGAAACACGCAGCCGCGTGAGCTCCGCCGTCCACCAGAACACCTGGCGTTTCTCAGGCCGGCGTCGGACACGGGGCATGGCTGCGTCGCAGACATGCGACATCGCCGCCCCGAACCACGCCGCCTCCTCCTCGACCCGTACCGGCCTCTCCGGTACGGGGAGCCACGCCTGGGCCAGAGCGGCCTCCCTCAGGGCCTCGACGTTGAGGCGCTTCAACCCCCAACGCGGGCCGTCCGATCGCGGAGCGGTCGGTCCACCACCAGACTGGGCAGTAGGGGACGAGGCGACGTCGAACCGAATGTATCGGTGATCCGACAACGTCTCCTCGTCCACCAGGACCCTCCAATCCCGGACACGGCGGGCTAGTGCTGGGGTGGCGAACGTGATGTCCACCACCGAACCGCCATTGTGCCGCACGCACGTGTCCACCGATCCGCGATTCACGACGGCCAGGCTGGACGAGATCGCCCACTCCTCCAGGGCCTCGCCGCGCACGTCGGTCGCCGACGAACCCCAAGCCAGAGACTTGGCGTTGAAGTCGCCGGCGACGAGGACGGGGCGAGGCTGACTGCCTTGCACCACCAGGGCCCCCAGCCGAGTGAGAAAGAGCTCAAACTCGGCCAGGGATCTGTTGGGGGAGAAATACACTCCCACAATCCAGACCCCCCCCAACAGAACCGCCACGCATCCCGAACCCTTCGCTACCTTTTCGAAGGGTGGGGAGCCGGCAGCGCCCCGAGTGATGACGGCCACCGAACCGTCTAAGTCCCCTGCCCAATCATCCCTAACAGGGACAAAATACGGCTCGGCGACCACAGCCACTTGTATCGACCACTGCGCCAGACTCTGAACGAGCAAATCCTGAGCTCTGGCGCAGTGGTTAATATTCGCCTGGAGGAAACGTTGCGCCATATTAATGGACGATCTCCATCGGTGCGACGCTGTGGGACGGGTCCGGCTGGGTCACAACCCCACCGCGCCCGCCGCGTTTAGAACGGCGGGGGCGGGAGGAGGCGACACACGCCTTGGCGCCCACTTGGTGCCCCGCGGGTTTTCCCGCAGCTGCGCAGACTGCGCAGTGCGCCTCCGCGGAGCACCCCTTGGCCTTGTGGCCCTCTTGACCGCAGCGGTAGCAGATCCCGCTACGGTCACATTCCTCTGTGCAGCGCATCCGCACATGCCCGTTGAACAGGCAGCGGAAGCACCGCATGGGCCTCGGCTCAAGCAGGCGGACCTGTGCCGCCACCCAGCCTATTAGGACCCGCTTCGCCCCAATAATTTTACTAGCGGCCTTGGCCGGGCATCGCACCCATGCCGCGCCAAGGCCTGAACGGTCGGGGCGGATCTCCCCGACCTTGACATCCTCTACCCTGCAATCCCCAGCCCCAGCGAGGGCCGTTGCGACGATCTCCGGGTCGGCAGACGCGTCCAACCCGGACACCCGCAGTTCCGCGGTCTTGAAGGGGCGCGAGACGCGAACTTCTCCCTCCAGTTCCGTACCGCGGAACACCTCCCTCACTTTATCTGCGAGGGAGTCGGCCCTCGCTTCTGAATTTGGCCCGGGTACCTCATAAAGATACCCGCCTGTCGCCATAAGGCGGGCCCGAGTGTCGGATATACCGAGGTCGGCGAGGCGCACACACCTCTGCACCTCCCGGAGGACTTGGGCATACGTAACGCCCCGTGAGAGACCCTCCGGCGTCACCGTCAAGGTGACGGCCGCCCTCTGGTGAAGCCGAATTTTCGGCTCGGGCCTCGGCTGAGGCCGCTGCTGCGGCTGAGCGGTAGCCGTAGCTCTTGGCGCGGGCTGGGGAGTCTTTTGCTTCCCCTTTCGCGCGACCACCACCCACCCCTCGTCCATAGAGGTCGGAGCCGGGGGCAACGGGAGTGGTTCGCGGGGAAGCGGAGCCGGCTGAGCCGGACGGCCCTTCTTTTTCTTTTTCCCCCCCGCGCGTGTAGATTGCTGGGGGGGATTTGGAGCGACAGCAGGAGGTGCCACCGACTTTCCAGCCACAGGGCCAGATATACGCCGAGGGGCCGCAACAGGCTCAGGCTGAGCAGACTTGCCCTTGCCCTTGCCCTTGCCCTTGCCCTTCCCGATAGACGTATCTGGCGGACCAACGACGGCGGGCGGAGCCTTTGAGGGCCCAGCCACGGCCGCAGGTGTTGGCGGCGGTCTAACGGCGGCACGAGGCCGCGGTATTGGTAGCGGCGGCCACTCCGGCCTGTCCCGATCAGCGGCCAGAGGAGGCCGAACTGGGCGCTCAAGAGGCAGCCGCAAATACACATCCTCAAAGCGGGCGTCCAGAATGTTGAAGAGACGTCGCTGAAATTCAGCGAACGTCTCTCCAGACGAACCCTCCGAACGCGCCACCGGCTGCGACTGCCCGAGTGACCTAACGGTCGCCAGCACCTCCTCCAAGACCTTGGCCTGCTCCGCCTGGGCAGCCTTTAGCTTGGCAACCTCATTAGCTAAGGCTGCCTTTTCCGCCTCCAGGCGGGCTACCTCCGCGGGAGCCGACTCCCCGGCTCTCTCAAGGAGCTCGGTGGCAGCGAGATTAAGTTTACGCTGCTCGGTCCCCTTGAGATTCCGGGACCTATGCGAGACATCCCTAATGACGTCCGCCAAGCGCAGGCGCCAGTCTAGCTGTTCGACTGGCACCTCGGTTGCCTCCATAGGCATCGCCTCCTCGTCCGGAGTCGGTGTTGGACTCTCGGAGGTAGCGACCAACTTCTCCGCCGGCTCGCTATCACTATCGCTCGAGATCGAGGCCACATTGCGATCCCGATCTCGGCGACCCCTCTTCGTGCCAGAGGCTGCGCCACTCGGCCCGGCCTCGGACTCGAGAACCGGCACGGGCGCCACCTCGGCAACCTCACTTTTGGGCATACGCCCCTCCTCCGTCTGTCTTAGGTTGCTAGCAACCCCCGGGACAGACAACCTCTCCACCACGACGATTGGTTTGGCATGTTTTTGGTATTTCAAAATCATAACTAAACCCACGAGTATGGGGGAAATATACTGTCCACCCAGGCAGAGACCCCTGTACCTGGGTAAGCCTAGGCGTAACCCGCTATCGGAGTTTCGGCTGGACTCCGGCGGGGGTTCGCACTAACGACCGAACTACCCATCGGCCATGCATCCCCTCGCGGTGCGCCGCCGCTTGGGATTCGGGGTAACTTTTTATAGAGGTTTTCTACCTCGCGGCCCAGGCGGTTAAGCCAAGACCCTCGGTCCGATCAGGAGCGCGAGACATAACCACAGACCTCCTGACCGGATTACGAGTTACGACGGTGACCGCAGTCCTGCTCGGCGGCGGGGTGAGCGCACACCGAGCCCGTCGACACCCCCGAGACAGAACCCGGGGGTGGCCCGAAAAACACCAACCCTCACAAATGACGACGGCCGCCGCAACATGCAACGACCGTCAACCACCTGTTGTCAGGATATCAGCCGTCGGTCAACTTGACCGCCGTTGCCCAGGGTGCACCACGTGGAGGTTTCCTGACTTCGCACCCCAACCTAACCTAACCTAACCTAACCTAACCTAACCTAACCTAACTTTTACAAACCCAACTTTCGTAAACTTAAATTTCGAAAACATAAATTTCACGAACCTAAAAGAGAAAAAATAGGTTTGTTAAATTTATGTTCTCGAAAGTTAGGTTTACGAAAGTTAGGTTTGTGAAAGTTAGGTTTACGAAACTTAGGTTTGTGAAATTTATGTTCTGGAAAGTTAGGTTTGTAAAAGTTAGGTTTACGAAGGTTAGGTTTGTGAAAGTTAGCTTTACGAAAGATAGGTTTGTTAAATTTATGTTCTCGAAAGTTAGGTTTACGAAAGTTAGGTTTGTGAAAGTTAGGTTTACGAAACTTAGGTTTTTGAAATTTATGTTGTCGAAAGTTAGGTTTACGAAAGTTAGGATTGTAAAAGTTCGGCTTACGAAGGTTAGGTTTGTGAAAATTAGGTTTACGAAAGTTAGGTTTGTGAAAGTTAGCTGTATGAAAGATAGGTTGTTTAAATTTATGTTCTCGAAAGGTAGGTTTGTGAAAATTATGTTTACGAAAGTTAGGTTTTTGAAATTTATGTTCTCGAAAGTTAGGTTTACCAAAGTTAGGTTTGTGAAATTTATGTTCTGGTAAGTTAGGTTTGTAAAAGTTAGGTTTACGAAGGTTAGGTTTGTGAAAGTTAGGTTTGTTAAATTTATGTTTTCGAAAGGTAGGTTTTTGAAAGTTAGGTTTACGAAAGTTAGGGTTGTGAAATGTATGTTCTCGAATGTTAGGTTTACCAAAGTTAGGTTTGTAAAAGATAGGTTTTCGAAAGTTAGGTTTGTGAAAGTTTGGTTTTCGAGTTATATGCCATGAGTACATTGTAGGCTCTTTTCGGCATACGGAATATTTTTTTTCAGCATTTCGACGCAGATTAACGGAAACTACCCCTAAACGTAAATGCCCCTCTTAGCTGTTTGAATTCTTTGAAATCTTATTTACGTCATTTTTGACATTATCATATCGTGTTTGGTATCGATCTGTTCGTATTGACGGTGCGCGTACGGCTATGCCAAATTTTATAATAAATGTATATAATAATTTATTTAACTACGGACGTTTTTGGCCTTTTTGCATATAAAATTTACATATTTTACTGCATTTGTTCAAAATTATCAGAGATTTTGTTGATTTTCCTGCGTCGTTACATCCCTCCGCCGGTCCCGCCGCGCCGGTGTGGTTTTTACCGCATCTGAAACATTAAAAACACATATATTATATTAATTTAACTAATTTTTACAATATTTTCATAAATATTTTTAAAATTTACCGTTTCTAAAATCCAAAAACCATTTATTTGTGATGCCTTCAGGGCCCCCGACCCGATCCTTACGAAAGCGTGCCCAAAATACGCGGTATAAAAAGTAAAAAAATTGGTATATCAACTTGGTACCGGTCAATTTCCAAATTTCAAAATTTCTTCTTTTAGGTGACATAAAACATCTGTATTACTATATCAGGGATAGTAAATTAATTTAAATACGAAACCTCGCGCGTCCGTTGGATCTGCTGCTGCCGTCGAGTCGGCCCATTTAAACTACAGTCAAAGTTGTATACAGCCTGGCACTACTACTTTTACTTCGTAATTCATAAATGAGCCTTAGCTGACGGGTATACTACGATCTTTTATAAGAGTATTTAGCGTCTCGCATGAGTGTCGAGACGCTGAGTGGCTTTTGCAGCTGATCTCGCCTGACGTAATCAAACAGCGCATCGATAGAATGAAAGTAGGAGCGCTCGTAAAAGGAATGAAGTAAAAAGCGCCGCAAACGTCTGCAGATTAAATCAGAGCCCATAAAGTGGGCTTAAGCGGCCGTATTGTACAAAAGTGCGGTCAACTCGCGGCGGGTAATGTGATTGAAGAGTTTACGAGTTACGACGCACCGCGCGCCTGCTCGAGCTGCGGTCGGCCGCTATAGCTATGGGGCGCGCGAGCGGATGCTCTAGCTACATTTCGTTATATCAAGCACATGGTCATCAACATGCTTCTAAACTGATTCTAGAGATCCGAGATGCGGGGTGTTGAAAGATGTTTCAGTTTCATAAATGTTAGAAACACATTATTTACTTTACATTCTACAGCATTGACAGGTCGGCTATCACTACAGATTTATAAAAAAAAAGGGCAAGTGCATGTCGGGCCACGCACAGCTCAAGAGTTTCGTAGTGTAACGGAAAATATATCATAAAAAGTATACAATAGCTATAGTATAGCAATATTGAAATACATTTTTGTTAGAAGTATCTTTTAAGGTCATTTTCTCAGAATTTCCACCCCGTAGTTTCAAAGCTAGAGGGGGGTGGGACAAACTAATGACTTACGTAAAAACATCATTAAGCAACCTCTACATCATTTTTAAGGACCCTGTGCAAAAATATCACACAAGCGTATTTGTAAGGGGAAAAAATCATCCCTCAGTTACATGTAAGAAGAACCATCCCAAAAAAAAACTTAATTTCACTACATCTTTAGGTAGGCCCCGCGTGTGCGAGAGGTCGCTGGTATAACCGCTTTGTCTATTTCAGCCATCAAACAGCAGTGTTAAGCACTATTTGTTTCGGTTTCAAGGGCATTAAAGCCAGTGAAATTACTGGGCATTATAAGACTTCACATGTTATAATATATGTTATAAGACGTCACAGGGTGACGAGAGCATTCCAATGCCATGCAGTGCTAAGTGTTTCAGAGTTCTGTATTATGTTGCTTCTGTTTATGGGCAGGCGTGACGCTTACCATCAGGCGAGTGACGTACTCGGCTCGTCATTCAAGCTAATAAAAAAACTTTAGAAAAGCGGTTTATAGACTACGCCTACAATCCAAATATGATTCTTATAGTGCTAATAGTCTCCGGGTAAAATGGCGTTGACATACCGACAGATAGACGGACAGACAGACATGAAAAAATATAAGAGTTCAATTTTTGGTATTTGGTTAAGGAACTCTAACACTTACCTTAAGCCGGGATTACACCACGGCACCAGGCAGAAAAAAAGAAAGAAAAGGCTACAGAACCTTAAAAAACATAGTAAGTTGGCAGCTTGGTATTACGTTCTAGGCGGTCACAAAGATTGCTCTAGGCTTTAAAAAAAATATAAGACTCTTCAATATTTATGTATAACATCCGAATTGATGTGTTGGAGGGCGCGGCCATTGAGATTGGTTCAGTGTCGACATAGACCTAATGCAAAGATAATATTTGTAGAATCGAGGCTTGCACTCAACACTAGAAGTGTACCGTTAAGAGCGTGCGGGTGTCCGGTGTCGATGTACTCTCCGCTCTCCACGCCAATCGCATTACGGATCACTTTTTCAGCGTCCAAACTGAATTTGCGACAAATACACGTTTACCGATGCTGCTTGCTGCACACTTGCTTATACTTAAGCTGATTCGGAGTCTTGTAACGGTGGTGGTATTCGCATCTGCCACTTATCAAATACCTTACTTTCTGAAATAATTACGATAGTATGCATTACATAACTTATCTAGAATTTCAATGAATAATAGTTATATCAACATAATGCAGTTAAACGAATACCGATGCTCGTGAATCCTGTGCCAGGGCGGGGGAGTAGTGGCGACTACGCTTCATAAATAAGGGGGCTGGGTGTAAACGAGATATTACGACATGTAAACGAGATATAAATTTGCGAATAGAAAACTCAAATACAAATTTATTTGAAGTTGTATAAATGCAACTGCAATTTAGTTATTGCTCGACCTGAGATTTGAACCTATGAACATAATATGCTATACCAAAAGAATTATGGGTAGATTGTCGATATTTGAGCGATAGAAAGAGAGAAAGAGAGGGGGAGATATTTTGAGCCTCCGGCAATCGCACTAACTACACGTAAAGCTTTTAACTTCACGACGGTGAGATTTTGGACGAGCTGATACATTTATACTGTACTAGCTCTTGCTCGCGACTCCGCCCACGTGAATAGACTTTTCCGAAATAAAACGTAGCCTATAACCGTCTCCAGGATCCCATCTATCTCTACATCAAAATTCATCAAAATCGGTTCAGCGATTTAGGCGTGAAAGCGTAACAAAGAAATAGATATTTTTCTTTTATAAAAGTATCCTATGTTACTTCTTATACCTCCAAGAATATGTGTACAAAGGTTCATGATGATCGGTTAAGTAGTTTTCGCGTGAAAGCGTAACAAACAAACTTACATTCATATTTATAATATTAATATGATGTACACAAAACAGGGACAATACATATACAACGTGTTACAGAAAGGTGTGGTCATATTTTAGGGTCATTACATACACTTTACAATTAGTACTTATGTACCGGATCTTTCAAAACCAAGACATCCAGAAATTACACGTTAATTTTAATCACTCGTTTACTAAGATCGATAAGATTGATGACATCACTATTAATTATTATGAACGACACTCACTTTTTAATAAACTTAATTAAGATGTACGCAATTCTAAGTACGTAACTTGTAATTTAAACACAAATCAGTACCTAAAAGAGTGTTCGCTGAAGACGATATAGGTACTATCCTCTAGAAGCATTTTAAAGACTTCATTCTCGGGTCGTCCATCTATGAATTTGGCTTAATACAGTCAACGATCCTCTTAAAAGCTGTTATCAGTTGCACCAACACAAAATACCAATACATAATATTTGTTTTTAGTCATAACAACATATTTTTGAACTCGTAATCATACTTCATAAAATCAGAAATTGCCGAACTGACTGCGTCAAATAAATATTGACATTTGACAACTGATTAATGTTTTTTAATTATAAAAAAATTAAATGAAAGGAGGTCTGAAGTATCACTGTTTATCATTTAGTGTTGTCCAAAGTTGAAAGTCGATATCGATATGTTACTCATTCGATAAAAAAGAAAAATCTATAATTATGTCCTAACAATGCAATCGGATTTGGTACTATGGAGTATAAAATACTTTTATCCTACACTATACATTGCTTAAATTTGCCCGCCCCTTTCTATAACACGTTGTATATGTACGTTAATATACCATTTAGGGTGTTTTTCAGCCTTAATTTTTTGATGTAACGTTCTTGGTCCTCCCAGCAGATAACACACGACTACGGATGAAAAGCTGATGGACTTCACTCGTGTATGTAACATTGTTTTTTTATGAAAGAGAGAGAAACGGAGCAGGAGACCCACCTGATGGTAAGTGATCACCGTCGCGCATGGAGCCGCAAGCTACAACCCTACAAGGATAAAACACCAGGGAGATCTTCGAGTTTAGGGTTATTATAATTGTGCCACTTCAATTATTATTTAAGTTGAAATTTCGGGCATTACGGACCAGACAAGCAGCAGTCTCTGCACTAGATTTTATTGTATTTATTTATTAAATATATAATATGTATTATATAATGTATATATCATTATATATTCGGTATGTCTTTTTATTGTAACTTCGGTTTGTCTATATAACATCTAGTTCGTTTCTTCTCTGCATAGGTCAACTGGTAGGGCATGACTTTGACATAAAGTCCGACTTTATACATTTGCATATGTTATGAAATACATTTATTAGGAGTATGTGTCCAATTACGACGTACGGCGTCGTTTTGGCGTTCCAATACACGGGGCTTATGATCACATTGCAACATCCTCCCTTGAGCATAACCCTATTTTCTGAGAGCAGAAGATAAGTTTTCCTTGAAGTGTACATTTTGTCAGTACATCAGCCACCATATCACTTGTTGGAATATACTCGATGAAAATACTCTTTAACAACAGCTTATCACGGACAAAATGATGTCTTACATCGATGTGCTTAGACCTGGAATGATAATTTTCAGTACCTGCAAGTTTAATAGCACTTTGATTATCACATAAAATGACTATAGTATGTGTTTTAACTGCGGCCAAAACTCTTCTTGCATTTGCTTTAGCCACATTGCTTCTTGTGTACAGCTTTACAATGACATGTATTCAGCCTCAGTGGTAGATAGTGCAACTGTAGGCTGTCGACGAGAGTTCCAGGATATTGCACCACCTTGGTGCATAAAGACATACCCGGTACATGATCTTCTGTCACCTTCACTATTAGCCCAATCAGCATCACAATAACCATGTACAGAAGCTTCTTCATTATATTTCTTGTAACTTAATGCATACTTTTCAGTAAACTTCAAATATCTTAATATTCTTTTTAATGCTATCCAGTGTTACATTTCAGGTCTGGAATTGTATCTATTAAGTGTATTTATCACATAACATATATCTGGACGAGTACCTTGTGACAAATATAATAAACACCCAATAATTTCTTGGTAGGGAAATTTATCTCAAATTATTTTTGAATTTTCATTCATGCTAAACTTAGTCTTGGGATCTATGGGTGTTTTTACAGCTTTACTATCTGACATTTTATATTTATGTAGTATATCCTTTATGTAATTTTGTTGATCTATCCACATTATTCCTTTTTTCCTGTCTCTGATTACACGTAAACCAAGACATTATTTCAATTCACCCAAATCCTTCATTTCAAACTGTGAAAATAATTTATCCTTTATATATTTTTTCTTTTCTACGGAACTTGTGCATAAAATTATGTCATCTACATACCAGTTAAAAATGTTATATCCTTCTTTATAGTATAATAAATGCAGGGGTCAACTAGTGACTGTATTAAACCAATTTCTTTTAGTGCTTTATCAAATTTTCTATTCCATTGTCTGCTGGCTTGTTTTAAACCATACATACTTGATTATAATTTTCTTCAAAATTAGGAGGTTGACACATATATATTTCCTCCTCTATTTCTCCTTGTAGAAATGCAGAAACGGCATCCATGTGATCAATATCGAAATTATGCTCTACTGCCAAAGACAGCAAATA
Source organism: Mimas tiliae (assembly GCA_905332985.1). NCBI lineage: Eukaryota > Metazoa > Arthropoda > Insecta > Lepidoptera > Sphingidae > Mimas > Mimas tiliae. Next base: position 94,968 of record HG995258.1, read on the forward strand.
TCGTAGAGATGAATATCTAATCACCGGTGAATATACTTCATTGTAGTCATAACCTTTTCTTTGAGCACAACCTTTAATTACCAATCTTGCCTTATATTTTGCTATGTCACCATTTTCCTTCTTAGTTTTGAAAACCCATTTACAAGCTATGGCTTTCTTTCCAGGTGGTAAATCACATAATACCCAAGTATTATTTTTCTTTAAAGATTTAAGCTCTTCTTCCATGGCTTTCTGCCAAAAATGACACTCAGGACTAGATAAAGCTTCTTCTAAAGTTAACGGATCCTGATTTAAAGTTAGACAAGCTTAGTTAAGGTCATCTCCATCAACTACATGCTCTGGCGGAACTCGACGAGGTCTCAAATTCATATTATGAATATTCGTTGTGTCAAGCGAGCTATCACTACTAGGTTCATATTCTGGATCCTTTACAGAATCGAAACTTTTATCTGAAGTTGTAGGTTCAGGTTGGTCGCTGTAGCTGGAGCTCTCTTCTACAGCAGGACTCTCATTAGTAATCTGTGAATTATTAACAGAAATTGTGTTATCGGGCTCTATATTTTTATCTTTATGGCAGTCCTCTTGGAATATTACATTCCTGCTCTTAATAACCTGCTTAGTATGTGGATCCATCAATCTATATCCTTTGGTATTCTGACAATATCCAAGAAATATCATTTCTTTGGACTTTGGATCCCCCTTTAGTCTTTTTTCTTTCGGCACATGCACCATGGCTTTACAGCCAAAAACTCTCAAATGAGAAATACTAGGTTTCATACCTGTTAACTTTTCCAGTGGTATCAAGTAGTTAAGAACTCGTGTTGGTGATCGGTTAATAATGTGAGCAGCTGTCTCCACTGCCTCTGCCCAATAGACCTTCGGTAATCCAGATTCGTATAACATACATCTCGCACGTTCTGCAAGCCCATTTTGTTCCGGCGTATATGGAACAGTCGTTTGATGCTTGATACCAGAACCTGACAAATATTTAGTTAAAAAGTTATTCATATATTTCAAGCCATTATCAGTACGAAGTATTTTAATCTTCTTATCCAATTGATTTTCCATTTCCTTTTTATACATCTCAAATACTTCTTTTATATTAGTTTTATTTTTCAGGAAGTATACATTAACTGTTCTAGAGTAATCATCAACAAATGTGATGAAGTATCTGGTTCCACCCATTGATGGTGTTTCTATAGGCCGGCATGAATCTGAATGAATGATTTCTAACGGTGCAGTTGCCCTTGAGCCAACATTACGGAAAGGAAATTTAGATTGTTTACCTTTTAAGCAAGCAATGCAATTATTATTGCTGCTTTCCTCATTACTTAATTTCACACCTTCTGTACAATTTGGCAGTATATTTATATCATTATAATTAAGGTGCCCCATTCTGCGATGCCACAAATTTATACTCTGAGATTCAATTGAAACAAATGCATTCTCCTTGACAGTATCCAATTTATACATATTATTTATGAGCTTGGTTTTTGTTATTAATTGATTTTGCTTGTTATAAATATTACAGCCTGTATTATTGAAAACCACATGACAACCATTTCTTGTCAACTGACTCACGGATAATAGGTTTGTACTTAATTGTGGAACATATAATACATTTCTCACCTGTATGTGATTTATTTTACCATCTTCACTGCGGAGATCCAGGTTTACATTACCCATCTGCTGTACGGTGACTGGATTGTTATTGGCAACTTTTATATGAGCTATCGGAGCTGCCCGGATATCATACATCCAATCAGAAGTGTTTGTCATATGTGAAGATGCTCCGGAATCTACATACCAATCCACACTGTCCATATGACCTGTAGAAAATACTGCTGCAAAGCCTTTATTATTTGTTTTCTTCTTATTACAATTTTTACTCAAATGACCATAACCATTACAGTTATTACAACGGATGCTGCTAAATGGTTTATTATGTTTGAACTTATTTTTGGGCGTATAAGCATTATGATGATGCTTGGTGTAAAGTACTGAAACATTTGACTCTTTAACTTCTTGGAATAATTTAGTTTTTATTGAGTCTGTGCTTATTTTTATACCAGAGCTCTCCAGTCCCATAATCATTGGTTTGTAGTTATCCGGCAAACCAGCCAACATTAACGTGCCCAACCATTTGTCATCAACATTAAAGCCTATGCCTCTTAATTTGTCAGCGGTGGTTACTAATTTGTTTACATACAATTCAATACTAGCACAACTATCAAGAGTTGTATTTACTAGATCTCGGAGTAACCCAACTTTTCTTGTTAAACCAGAGTCTTCAAAAGCATTATGTAAATTTTGCCATACCTCTTTCGAAGTCTTCGCATTTTGGACGTGTATATAATTTACCGGGTCCACGAGAAGAATAATTTTCGATTTAGCTTTGAGGTCCAGCTTCGGATTTACTGAAGACACATCGGCGGGTTCAACGCAATCCCACAAATCCACAAAATGGCTGACCTAAAATTCAGAAAATTACGTCGCGATCGAAACTTGTTACAATTAACGAATTTACTTTTAACTTTTACTGCCCAACGGTCTGGGCCCATCACCTGATGAAATAAAACTGTTGTTGTAAATTATAACTAGTTTAATTATTATAATTAGTTCAATAATAATGAACGCGACACGGCACGGCGCAGGCGGCGAGGCAAGAAGGAGGAGCGCTAGAGGGCGCCGGCGTGCGGCGTCGTTTTGGCGTTCCATTACACGGGGTTTATGATCACATTGCAACACTGCACATCCTATCTGTAAATTATTCTCATATAGATACCTAATACCGATAATTCTACACGATAATAACAAAGTGTATTATATTACTGCTAGCACTGCAATAGAGAATGTAATGTAATGTAATTTAACTATTTTCTATTATGGTAATATTTTAAATTAAGGAAACAGCTTCATTTCCGCCGTAGTTTCAAAAAGCATTAATTACGTAAAAATTGGGAATCGATTTGGTTGACAAAACGAGCAGTTCGCTAGCCTGATGGTTAGCGTCGCGCCTGTCCATAAATAGAGGCAACACCATACAGAAATTTGATTAGCAAAGTACTGTCTGGCACTGGACTGCGCTCTTCACCTCGAGACATAAGAAGTCCCATAAAGCCCAGTCGTTTCACTGGTTCTATGCCCTTCAAAGTTTGGCTGGTGGAATTCTGAAAGCGGCTTGGTGGCAGACATAGTGGCGGTACCAACCCAGACGGCCTCACGAGGGACCTACCGCTAGTGAACTGTATGTTGCTTGTATCGGTTATGAGAGTATAAGTTAGAAGACGTAGGTGAAGACGTATAGTGATGGGGTCGGTGAATGCAGAGTTGGTGCAGCGATGGTGACTGGTGACTGGTGCGTGGTGGCGTGTAGAGCGCGTGCGTGGTTGTGCGCGGGTGTGCGCGGCACGCGGTTCACCGGCGCGGCGCGGTGTGGGGCAGTGTTCGCGAGCCGCGCGCCACACCGCACGTGCTCACTGCCGCGTCTCCATCTCGCGGCTTCATACAACTCGATACGATCCGACACGCGACAACTTCGCCGGCGTGAATGAACACATTTCTTTTCATTGTACTTTATACTACGACACAAAGTGGATTTTGTAATACTTATCTTTAATGTGGCCGAAATTATAGAAATAGTTCGTTGATTACTTGAGATAGTTATAAGTGCAGTTGAGAATATTTAAATACCCGAGTGCGGTTTGTGTGAAGTGTCAGTGGTGTCCAGTATCGGATGAGCGAGTAGGTGCGACGGTGCTGGCGACAGTGGCGTACAGCGGCAGAGGCGCGGACGCTTGCTGTAAGTGTTGCTTCACACGGCGCGGTGCGGGGCCGGAAGGTGGCCATATCAGCCAGACATTTTCAAGACGTTGATGGGTCAGGGTGACGAGCACAGTGAATAACTAAGAGTTGTATCAACGTTCTGAGTGACATTTCAAATGTTTTTAAGGCGTTGTAATTACCATCAGTTAATGGCAGAGTGGTAGAGCCACGGGGAATGTGTCGGCTCGTCCGGGTTGTTACCATTGTTTCACAGTAAACCGACCGGAAATAGCTGCTTGTTGTTACGTTCTATACGTTGTGTAAGATAGGCCTAAATTCCCTCTCTCTTTCCTATCCCTTTCCTTTAAGGTCCGCGTCCATAATTGTAGTATTGTAGGGATTCATTGGTAGTGGACGTCACACACCATCAGAGCCATCAGGTAACTCACCTGCTCGTTGGCCGGCTTTTGCTATAAAGAAAGGTTCACCCATGTGTCTCCTAATTCATTATTATAAAAATAATGTGAGATGATGTGTCAGTACTAGCTCTGCACTGGTATCTGGTATCTGTATCTACACACTACACATAATTAACACTGAATGCTCTACTTTTGATGACTGCAGACAACTCCTGTTTGATTTTGTGATTGCTCAATCTGGGATTCGAACCCTGAACCTCACCGGTTTCACAGCTTTATTTGCCGCTAGACCAACGTGGCGATATCAAAACTGTCGTAACGAGAACAAATTAACAGTTGGTTGTGTGTAGACATCGTCCATATAGGTCCCAAGTAGAGTGAATCCGCATTAAGACAATGTTTATTTATTTATTTATTTATTTTTAGGAAAACCAACAGCTAACACAATGTAAATATGTTATTGAAGTAACACTAGAAAGCCATTTATAGGTTTTCACGGATATGTTGTAATAAAATACGCTTAACTGGACTTAAACGAGTGACCAAGTACAAATGGCCTACAAATGATTACATTATAGGGTTGCTGAATTACTTTTGTACAATAGATTGATCTAACTACAATTTAGTATTGAAAAAAAAAAGAAATGTATAAGTAATGACTATATTCTACAATCAATTGTTGTTAGAGTATAATAGTATATATAGTTCCAATAATTCAATGAACAATAACAGTAGAATATTGGTTGAACTGAGACATAAGGAATTCATTTTGTTGACATTAATTTACTCTCTCGCTTAAATCTCCGAAGAGGTAAGCAGAGATGTAACTAGTACACCCATTGTTGAAATTATTTTCGTCCCATTATATGACAGGGGGCGAGCTTACTGCCATAAGGGGCACAAATTGCAATCTAATTAGAATTATCTAGCCATACACATAGTTCTGATCCCACAGTAAGATACGCGACTTATGTCATGGATATCACTACGAGAGACTTTCCATCTCACAACAGCTTAACACGAAACAAATATTTGTTGATCCCACAAACATAAATAATTAATTTGTCTCAGTGTGGGGATCGAACCCGTGGTCTTTCGTTTACAGCCGGCTACTAGCCTGCCGCGCCACGGAGACTGTCCAAACAATATTGTAGTTTTGCGACCTTCAACTCATATTGGGATCTTTAATGTATACCTACATGCATAAATATTTTTAGTTAAGGCGTAGGTAGTTCGCTAATTCTTATTTAGCAGTCGATGCTAGGGTCATAAAACGATTGTTTCGATACTAATTTTAAACTCTAATTACAGAGAATCAGTGAGATTTGCATATATTTAATAGCTACCGATATATTACGTGGGTGGAATACGAATCAGTAATCACTCTTTGTTAAAGTGCATTATAGATACCACGTGTCGGCGATACCTTTTATTATTGTATCTTAATGCCAGTAGGCTTTCATATGTTTCCCTCGTCACCCATGAACACCTATAATCACAACTTTCCAAGGTTCGTGAGATTTGGAGAGAAGTTGGGCCTCTGAAAGTCTCGCAGACTACGCACAATGTAATAAAAATTTTCATCGAATTACTGTAATACAGTGGTATCAAAATAGTCGAGCCATACCATTTATGCTGTAGACATAATTAGCTACTGCGGCTCTATCACATTTAAAACGAATTATTAGTAGACCTTTCACACAAAGTAGGTATATTTACACACTCGAGCCTAGTATATAGAGTGTGTTGGCAATGTTATCATAAATGGGTATCCATCCTAGATCGTGTACCGACACTAACATACGCCAAAAAAGAACACTCAGCACTCAGCGAGTGTTTGCCAACACTGACACACTGTTCGCATATTTATTGTTAAAAATATTGCCTTGTAGGATTTATTTTATCAATTTGTTTTCCGTCTCGGTGAGTGATATTCACCAAATCATCTTAATGAACGTTTTATTAGATCTGTTCGTTTTATTAGATCTGTTATTACACCAAAAATGTTGTGTCATGGCCTTACCCACCAGCTTGATACATACCAACTCATCGGACAGGAAGGGTTCCGGATTAGATTTCCCATGATTGACCATATCTACGCTGTTAAGCAGTCGTTACTACTGTCTTACACAAAACCGACGTAAAGAAACAGCCTGCTGCTGCGTTTCATACGGCGAGTGAGATATCCGAAGGCACAAATCACCCTCTCCTTCCCAATCCCTAAATTATACCTTTGCTTTAAGGTCGGCAACACGCCCATGTTTCTTCTCGTATTATGGGTGGTGGAGAACATTTACCGTCAGGTGACCCACTCGCTCGTTTGCCGGCCTATGCTATAAAAAATGTTAATGAAGAAATGTAACGGGTACAAACAGACCTTACGTTTTGCTTTCACGGATACAAAGCTACTGATAAAAAGGCTTTTGATAGCATTGAACACTGCCCACTGGGCGGTGTTGCATTCTTTCCATCGCTGCCAGATCAATTCAAGGTACGTGGATGTCCTCAGGGATCTGTATAAGGCAGTGTGGATGCAGGTGTAGTCCAATATATATAGTACAAACTTTTCAAATATGTTTTGGAAGACGTTATAATAACGATCAATTGGGACATTATGCCTATAAACATCAATGGTGTCCACGTGTCGTAACTCGTTTTGCAGATAACTTGATGATTTGTTTATCAAAAATATGTAAGATCTCCAACAAATGCATATATATTTGGATTACACTGTACTTACTATTAGGTGCTTTTTAGTCACGTTTCTGTGCCAGGATAAAAAAATGACATCATATTTACCGCAGGTATTAGCGTGCAATACGTTAGTTTACCTTATTCATAATAATCAGCAACACTATGCCATTCAATATCTTAACTTTACATATACGAGTGTAAGGTGTAAATATATACGTAAAGATAATAAAATGAGTTAGTGCATGTACCCGTCGCGGCGACGCGGTAGGGGAGGAGGGCCGTCTGCCTCTCAATAGTCAATACTGTAAGTGTAATGAACGAGCGTGAGGGGCTGGATGATCGGCGGTCGCCGCGCCGCCCTTTATAATTAGTGACTAATTATTTTTATCTGAACGGTGAGATAACGGTGCGTCGATGGTTTTCCAATGCTGTTGAAATGATATTTTGTTCCGGGCACTTGTTGGTGCGTTAGCCACTTCAGATGACGGGCGCGGGCTCGGTGGTCTGTCGGCAGTAGGTATATTTTCTGTTGAGGGTTGTGGGGGTCAGACGGCGGGTCGCCCAATATAATATCAAATACTGTCAAATCTATGATACTAGAGGGCGGACCTGGCATTAAGCTCGGATAACGTCAGGCAGCTGAGTTAAATTTTTTAACAATTCGGCGTACTTAATTCAAGGTCGGAATTGTCGTCGGAGATCTCTAACGGTTAGATTATTTATGAACTATTTTATCAACCGTGCACTGCGTATCTTTATCTATATTAGGATTTGTAACAAAATAATCATTATTCGAATAATGCAGTTTCAACAGCGATACAATGAAATGAAGTGTACAAGAGCTTGAGATCTAGTAAGTTCGGTTTGTCCTCGATCGGATCGGTCGGTACGGTGTGCTTTGCGAGTGAGGCACTTAAATCCAAACCACGTGCTAAGGTGTGCGGTTTAACTCGAGGTGGAGCTAAGTGTTAGCGGTGTACCGACTAACTAAATAATTTAATTTAATTACTCTCGAGTCTAGACTACTCACTCTACAGTCTAGACTAGGGATGTTACGGTGGTGGGTTTACCGGAACCGATGGCGGAGCCGGAGTTTGAAAATTTGATTTATCGGAGTCGAAGTCGGAGTCGGAGGCGAAGTCGACGGCGGAGTAGAAGAGAGATTTGGTAGTTTACTTTTATTTATTGCATTTTGTACTGCAAGCCACTTTCCAGATCCAGTCGGTGAGAGAGAGAGAGATTTTTAGAGATAGAGTGGCATAACATAGCATCGAGAAATCCAACATCTCTGAGAAATATCACTAAAGTAAATCTATAGGACGACATTATATTTAGGCTGAACTGAACTTACTGTGAGACAGCGTTGACAGGATAGTAAGTGATCTCCACCGCCCATGTAGGCCCACAATAACAAAAAAACCATGGCCGTGTTGCCAACCTTAAAGGAAAGGTGCAACCTTACGAGTGGTAGAGCCACGCTGTAGACAATTTTGTCTACAGCATGAATGGGCCGGCTCGTCCGGGTTGTTACCACTGTCTCACAGAAAACCGTGAGTGGGATACCCGGAGGCCTAAATCCCCTCCCCTTCCCAATCCCTTAATTATCCCTTTCCTTTAAGGTCGGCAATGCGCCCATGACTCTTCTTTGCGTATATGCGCGGCGGTGGAGATCACTTACCATCAGGTGACCCACTTGCTTTTTGCTAAAAAAAAGGTAAATTGCAAACAAAAGTTATAAACTGGTATTCAGTTTATCTTTTAAAAACTCTTACTCTGATTCTTTTGGTATTGTGGACGTACATGGGCGGTGGTGTTCACTTACCATCAGGTTTTTTTTTTATAGTATAGGCTGGAAAACGAGCAGATGGGTCACCTGATGGTAAGCGATCTCCACCGCCCATGTACGCCCACAATACAAAAGAATTATGGGCGCGTTGCCGACCTTAAAGGAAAGGGATAATAAGGGATTGGGAAGGGAAGGGGGATTTGGGCCTCCGGATATCTCACTCACCGTACGAAACGCAGCAGCAAGCTGCTACTTTACGCCGGTTTTCTGTGAGACAGTGGTAACGACCCGGACGAGCCGGCCCATTCATGCTGTAGACAAAATTGTCTACAGCGTGGCTCTACCACTCGTAAAATTACAAGACACACGACAAGTGGTGACCCACTTGCTCGTGTGTCAGCCTATACAATAAAATAAAGGTATAATTAAGTGATTGGGAAGGGGAAGGAGATTTGTGCCTCCGAATATCTCACTTATAATACGAAAAGCAGCAGCAAGCTGCTAAATTAGGTCGGTTTTCTGTTAGACAATGGTAACAAGCCAGTCGAGCTGGCCCATTCGTACAGACATGACACACATTTTCACATTCGTGTAGACAAAACTACATCCTGTGTTCATTACGTGTTCACACGTTGTTTGCCCTCGGCACGGCGCGGCACGGCGCGGCACGGCGCGGTGCGGCGCGGCGTCGCATGTACGAGTATATCGTGTTATATTAGAGAGGGGTGACACCTCCGCCGCCTCACGCACATATTTATGACTTGCACGTCTCTATAGTACAGTTTTGTCTCCTTGTTGTATCACCTGAGTCCTTTAGTGTACTCCAAAGATAACTTACTCGTATAATACCTACTCCTTATGTTAACGTGTAATTATATTGTGAGTGCGGCTGTGTGTATGTGTCCTAATTTACAATGTTACCGAGCAACGTCTAGGGAGGGCATTGACAGAAATTAAATGACTGGGCATTAAGAGATTGTATAAGAGATTGTATAAGAGATTGTATAGGTATATATGATGTCCCGGGATGACGAGCGTAGTCGAATACCATGTTGTACTTTGTAATTCAAAGGGATGGGTGGTATTGCGTCTGTTTGTCGGTCGGAGTGGCGCTTATCATAAGTCGAGCCACCTGCTCGTCTCGTCTTTCAAGCTAGTAGAAAAAGGAATTTCAGGCATTCTTAAATAAACATTTCATTCAATATTTTCACTACAAACTTGCATAATAGAATTGATAATGGTTTTGGAATGAGTTCGAATTGTAATCGGTATAGATTATTATTAGTGAAGTTAGATTACAATTAGTATGGTCACATTGGGCAAGGGGGAGGGAGGGAGAATTCATTCATTCGATAAGGGTTAAACGAAAAATTTACGAGTATTGTTTGCTTTGTAATGGTACACCTTTGCACATTACTAGGTGATGCCAGCTACAGTTAATCTGGTTTGTAATATCATGTAAGTGACCTCGTCATGACAAGCGCCGCACTGCCACCTCGTCTGAGGTTATTTTTTTACTTGAATGACGAGACGAGCAGGTCGGTCGCCTGCTGGTAAGCGCCACGCCTGCTCTTTAAATAACAAAGCACTGCATGATACTGGACTGCGCTCGTCACCTCGAGATTGTTAAGTGTGTTAAGCCTTATAAGGCCCAGTAATTTCACTGGCTTCAATATCCTTCAAACCGGAACACAACAATGCTTACACACTGTTGCTTGGTGGAAGAAATAGACAAAGCGGTGGTAGCAACCCAGCCGGCCTCTCGCATACGAGGGACCTACCACCTTGTCGAAACCTTGTGGGTAAAAATTACAATATAGTTTGAAAACGTAGAAGAAACTACTAATAACTTTGTATGACATTTAGGTCTACATAGGTCAACCTACCTGTATTTTCTTTATAACATTATGAACATAATATGGGAATGTTGCGATATAATGTGATTTTAAAATTCAGTGACCAAAATATTTATTACCAAAATGTTCGAGGTATTCGAACTAAGACAAATAATATTTATAATAATGTGCTGCAATCCAACTACAGTATCATTACATTCACAGAAACATGGCTGAACTCAAGTATAAAGGACAGCGAATTTATTGACAATAGGTACATTGTGTACCGACGTGATCGTTCAAGCGTTGGCATATCGAAAAAAAATGGAGGTGGAGTTCTCATAGCACTGGATCGTAGCATTCCTTCTACCCGTGTGGAAGCATGGGAGAGTGATTGTGAAGACCTATGGGTGATTGTTCACCTCAACATTAATAACCGTATTAGGAAAGTTGCTATTTGCGTTGTATACCTTCCACCTCCAGTACGGTTAGAAACTCTAAATAAGTTTATCAACAATGTAAACGATGTCATGACTGTTTTCGATAATGTTTTAATACTGGGTGATTTTAATCTGAACTTTATAAAATGGTCATTAAACGATGAACACTCTTATGCTATCCCTAGTAATTACAAAAACTCTTTAGGTTATCCACTTGTTGATTTCATGTCTTTAAACAATCTGTATCAATTTAATAATGTATCGAATGTAAATAACAGAATCCTAGATTTAGTCCTAAGTAATTTACCAGACATAGTTGTAGAGAAATCATCTGACACTCTATGCAATATAGATAATCATCATCCCTGTGTAACTATTTCTATCACTTTAGTAAAATCCTGTCACTCGCAAAATAATATACGCAATAGTTTAAACTACTTTAAAGCCGACTACTCAAAAATCAGGGATGAGTTGAAAAATATTGATTGGATTGCAGCATTTTCTGTTTGTAACGATGTTAACGCAATTGTATCAGTGCTTTACGATAATATTAAAACCGTTATAAGTAAACACGTACCAAAGCATAAAAAAATTAAACAAAAATATCCACATTGGTTTAGTTATGCTCTAATAAAAAGACTCTTAGAGAAAGACAAGTTAAGGAAAAAATATCGCAAATACAAAAATCCCCGTGACTTGATCTCTTTTGAAATACTTCAGGGTTACTGCAAAAAGTTATACAAGTCTTGTCACTCTCAATATATCGCGGCAACAGAAGATACTTTGATAAAAAATCCAAAGCACTTCTGGAGCTATATCAAAAGCAAAAATAAGAACTATTCATCTTTTCCTACGAGTGTTCGGAACGAAAACTGTGTTGCGACTACTGGGCTCGAAATTGCCAATATTTTCGCCGAGCAGTTCACTTCCTCTCACAATCGTACCGATATCTTAACTTCTAATTTTATTATTAATACCTTAAAAGGCAACACTAGTATAGGTGATATTCAAATAACTGAACACGAAGTGTTTAAGAAAATTAAACAACTTGATCCCTTCAAAGGTGCCGGTCCAGACTCCATACCAACCGTTTTTGTGAAACGTTGTGGATCTGCATTGACACTACCATTGGCCTATATTTTTAATCGGTCTCTCAGTGATGGTGTTTTTCCAGACGACTGGAAGAAGGCGAGGGTTATTCCATTACATAAAAAGGGCAATCAAAGTGAAGCAAAGAATTATCGACCTATAACCATACTTTCCTGCTTCTCTAAATTATTTGAGTCACTTGTTTGTTCTCAACTATCTGGGTATATTGATCCACTTTTATCACCTAACCAACACGGATTTCGAGTTGGTCATTCAACAATAACTAATCTAACTTCATACGTTTCTGACCTCTCACATGAACTTGACCAAGGTCGTCAAGTTGATGCCATCTACACCGATTTTACTAGCGCCTTCGATAGAGTCAGTCATTCATTATTACTAAAAAAAATGGAATATTATGGAATACAGGGATCCCTATTACACTGGTTTCGGTCTTATTTAGCGAAAAGACTCCATTATGTTGTAGCTAACGGTTTCACTTCTTTTGAATATTACGCAGTCTCTGGAGTACCACAGGGATCCCATCTTGGCCCAATCCTATTCTCTATATTTATCAATGATATTGTTTCCGTTATACATCACTGTAAGAGTTTGCTGTTCGCTGATGACCTAAAAATTTATAAAACTATTTATTCTGCAGATGATGTAACACAAATTCAAGATGACTTATCTCGAGTCCAGGAATGGTGCACTCATAACAGCATGGAACTCAATTCAAATAAATGTTTTCACATAACGTTCACAAAGAAAAAGCGCCCCATACAATCGAACTATAAAATAGGTGGTACAAATATACTTGCAGTGGACGAAATAAGAGACCTCGGCGTAGTCATTGACAGGCAATTACGATTCTCAGCGCATGTAGATTCAGTTGTTAAGAAGTCTGCACGAATGCTCGGTTTCATGAAGCGTAACACTAGAGGCTTCAGACATATAAGAACAAAGATAGTGATATACAACGCTATTGTGCGTAGTAATTTAGAATATGGTAGTATAATTTGGAATCCATTCTATAGTGTACAATCTCAACGTGTAGAAAGTATTCAACGAGCATTTACAAGACAATTAGCATTTCACTCACATGGCATAAGTCACCGTGGTAGCTACAAATCACGTTTGGCTTTTTTCAAAATGAACACACTATCTGACCGACGGAAAATCAGTGACGTAATATTTTTGTACAAATTAATCAACAACATGGTTAACGACAGTAATATCCTTAGTCAAATCAGCCTAGCGGTTCCGCATAAACTGCCTAGATATGCCATTACTAAAACTTTTCGTACACCACCCATCCGCACCAATACTGGTCTTAACTCACCAATAGTTAGAATATGTAATGAATATAATGCTCTCAACACTAAAACTCCTGGTCTAGACATATTCGGTACATCATTGCCAAAGTTCAGACGAGAAGCACTGACCCTTTTGCTTGACATATTCAACTGAATTAGTATATTAAGTTTTAACTTGTGCACTGGACTGATTGTATACACTTATTATCTTTGTAATTTAATTTTGTCCTGTATTTTCATACTTGGTTACAATTTTTTTTATGTTAGTCTTATTGTTTGTTACAATTAATTACTTACTAACTTAATATATAAAATGTTACTCATATAATATTGCGAATGCTGTACACACCTTCAATAGGCATGTGCATCAGTTCTTTTTCACATTGTTATTATTTCTTGTAATTTTAATGCATATGTCACTGGTGTGTTTATTTAAATAAATAAAAAATAAATAAAAAAACCTACATTCATGTAGGTTTGAGTTGTAGAGCCACGCTGTAGACAGTTATGTCTACAACACGAACGGGCCGGCTCGACCGGGTCGTTACCACTATCTCACAGAAAACCGACGTAAAGTAGCAGCTTGCTGTTGCGTTTCGTACGGCGTGTGAGATATTCGGAGGACCAAATGCTCTTCCCTTATCCAATCCCTTTATTATCCCTTTCCTTTAAGGTCGGCAACAAGCCCATGATTCTTCTTGGCGTATATAAGCGGTGGAGATCACTTACCATCAGGTGACCCACTTGCTCGTTTTGCCGGCCTTTGCTAAAAATAGGTAAATTTCAAATAAAAGTTCTAAACTGGTATTCAGGTTACCTTTTAAAAAACTTCTACTTCTTTCTATCAAGTATGACATAATTACCATTTTTAGGGTTCCGTACCCAAAAGGTAACAACAGAACCCTATTACTACAGGGCCTACGTCGTCCTGTCTGTTTGTCTGTTCTACCTTTAAGGCCTCTATCTATTGAACCGTAATACATCGGTAACTGACAAAAAGAAAGGATTATTAGCGGATTGAAAAAAAAGTGAAGTAAAAAGGTACAAAGCCTTCTGTGCTCGATTCCGACTCGCACATCACCGGTTTTTATATTTTCTACGGCGCGGCGTACTAAACGTTTGATGTAATACATACACAAACAAACTTAAATAAGGGTACGCTCTATTTCTAGACTTCCTGATGTAACTTTTTTGGGATATTCTGAACGTTGATGCGTGCAATAACTTGAGGTCGTGTGTTTGTCGGTGGTTCTATAAATTAACGAGTGGTGTGCGGGGTGCGGGGTGCAGGGTGCGGTGTGCGGGGTTCAGGGTTGTTGTGCGCTAATCTCATCGTGGACTGTTTATTGCCTCGTAAACTGTGTGACGGGAGCAGAGTCTTGCCTTCCCCTCTCTACGTCTGCTCTATACACGGGCATAAAATGTTTACTGCTCAAATATTCCATGAATTTTGTTTTTTTTATTGAAACAGATTCTACTGGCACATTAATATGAGCGATTTACTTTGTTTTACGATTATGTCAAAAATTTAGCGCCCAATAAATGATAACTTCCAATTGTGTATACAAAGTACGGCGCCGACTTACTCGGCTTTACTGTTTGTGAGACATCTCACATAAGTAAATATTTAAACAAACTGCGGCAATAACATAATCTGTTTGGTGCAGGTCCGGGGGGCATCATTGCGACCGTCGCGAGTCGGAGAGGATGGCCCCAGTGAAAAAGAGAAGACACCACAAGAAGTATAAGGTGCGGTGAGAGGGCGGGTGGGGGGCGGTCCAACGCACACGGCCATGTGTGACGTCACCGTGGAGGAGGCGCGGTGCTGCTGGGGTTCGGGTGGCGGTGCGTGTGCGGGCGCGGGAGGCGTGGAACCCGTCGCGTGCTGTCGGTGCGCACACAAGCGGCGCGCGTCGCCGCTGGCGTGCCTGGCGGTGTGCATCCTTGTTCTGGTGTATACCCTACTCGGCGGGTTCTTGTTCCTGGCGCTGGAGGGTGGCGGCGCGTCTCTCACGCACTCCGCACACCCTGAGGAGACCGCCGTCGCCGCCTCTAAACCGAACTTGAGCCAGTCGCACACCGGCACCGACCTGCGCTCGCGCACCGTTGAGCGACTCTGGTCCATTACAGAGGACCTCAACATACTCTACAAGGAGAACTGGACTAAGCTCGCCGCCAAGGAGCTGATGGACTTCCAGCGGGTGCTGATAAAGACTATGCGCGGCGGGGGTGGCAGTGCGGCTGGTGGTGCGGGCGGCGGTGCAGGGGGAGGTGGGGGACTCGACAGCCGCATCGCATACCAACACGACGGCGACTACCGTTGGACCTTCTGCAGCAGTTTCCTGTACGCACTCACACTCATCACCACTATAGGTGAGATTTAGCTCAAATAATAATCTTGTCGTGATAATAATTATGAAACCTAGCATGGTGTCTCACATAGACTTCAAAGCAATCGGGTATCAGCCCATTGGGGTGGTAGTAGGTCACTACGAGCGACATTCCCCAACCCTACAAAAATATGTTGTCTCACATTTGGCTTACATACTAATATAAAAGATGTCTTGCAGAAAATCACAAATACCGCCAATAAATTTCTGAAGCACACGATCAGCTCTGGTCGGAGAGCATTAACAAATGAGTTGTATTGTTGTAGGTCATGGCAACGTGACGCCGCGCTCGCCGGCCGGCAAGGTGGCGGCGGTGTGCTACGCGTGCGTCGGCATCCCCATCATCATGTTGTACCTGTCGACGCTGGGCGAGGCGATGGCGCGGCACCTGCGAGTGCTTTACTCGCGGCTGTGCCCCGCGCGCCTCGCCTCGGACGCGTTTCACTCACGCGCTGACTGCCTCGCCTCAACGAGCCTACCTACCGCGCCGCCGCGCGATAAGCTCTGTTCGGACCGGCCGCGCCGTACGCCCTTCCAAGCAGCGCTGAACCTCGACGGATTCGGTGGCGGATACCATTGGACTTGTCGCGACCACACGCGTGTGCCGCCGCCGCTAAGTGCAATGCTAGTGATACTGTACGTGGCACTCGGCACTCTCGTGTTCCACGCCACGGAAAAGTGGGACTTTATTGACGGCTGCTATTTCTCCTTCTCGAGCCTCGCGACCGTCGGCTTCGGTGACTTGCGGCCGGGGTTATACGCGAGCACGGTGTCCGCGAAGGCCGAGGATGTGGCAGTCGGCGTGTGCTGTATATACATACTAGTCGGGATCGTGGTGGTCGCGACGTGCTTCAACCTGATCCAGGAGGACATGAGCAGTGTGGTGCGCGGGGTGGGTGTGGTGTGCGCGGGCGGGGGGAGAACGCGGGCGGTGCACAGCGCCGAGCGACGTGACGACAAGCTCGCCATGGCGGTGGTGTCCTGACACAGGCAGCCGGCCGAGCCCCCGCCCTCGGCCGTCTTCGATAAACGACAGCAGGTCAAGTTCCGCATCGATAATTCTAACCCGACCAAGTTCAACAGCCTGCCGCGCAGGAAGTCATCGCACTATGGAGAGGAGGGATTCACGCGCAACACGCCAGTGCGCCGCTCCGCTGGACACACAGGATTAGCCGGATTGTCCGGCTACGACCGTTGCGTGGAGTACTTTGTACCGCGCAGCCTCAGCGAGTTCAATCTGAGCGGCGCCGGCGCGCTGTGTGATCTGCCACCGCTGGGAGTGCGCGGGGCCGGGCTTGCTGGCGGTGCCGCTACGCTTATGGCGGGCGGCGCGGGCGGTGGTGCGGGGGGGCGGGCGCGTGATAAAATGGTCACCTTCGAGGACGACCGGCCACTTGACAAGGGGCTCGCCGACGACGTGTTCATGTGACGACACGCGACCACCGCTCTTGTTGCCACCATCTTTGTTATATAATTAAATATTAACATTTTACACATCACGTGGTTTTATTCATCACTCAACAACAATTCAAAGGCTTCTAAACAATAAAAAGTAGGCACCGTATATTTTGTTGAAAAAGCTATTAAGTCGTAATGGTCTCTTGCGAAATCGATGGAGCGCGCACTCAGGTGTGAAGTCAAACGTAGAGCGCCATGTGAAGAAGCGTCGTCTCGCGGGAGTCGCCACTCGCCACTCGCCACTCGCCAGTCGCGACGCGGGACACTTGCTTTATAGAGTATAGTCGCTAGAGTATAGTCATGTGTCAGCGTGTCCTTTTGTTAATATAATATGTACATGTAGGTTATCGTCCGTCGCAGGCGACTATGTCTATAGTACGTGCTCCCCTCGTCTACGTTCCGTTAAGTACCTATTTTAAATGCTTGCTCTGTGTGTCGTCAGTTTTGTCAATTTTGCGCTATTTATTTTGTATCTATGATGGTAAGTGGTCACCAACGGCCATGAACATGTATTATTCTAGACGGATCGTGGACCGCCGTGGATCGTCGACCTTAAAAGAAAGAATGGTGACTCGAACGATCTCATTTACTTGAAAAAGTCAGTCTTTATTAAATCATAATTGATGCGTGTATTCGTTTAGTTGAACCCAATACTAGCTAACCTAGACTGCATACTAGTCGAGCCGAGTCGAGCTGTGCTGTCAAAGGCACTTTGACTTGACAAACAAGTTAGTTACAAGATTTCGCGGTACACTATCCATATCCAGCGCCTATGCCGTTTCGAATCAAACTGAGCTGTTGCATGACATGCCGATCTGTAGACGATCATGCGTGCATATTAGTAATAGCTTGCAGGATGGAAAATAAAAAGAATTGTCAATCAACTGCCAGCACGTAGTTTGCATGTCATTCGCATCAATCAATACAATTAACGGTTATGCATGCATGCAAAGGACAGCACATAAAGGATGTCGTGCCACATGACGTCTACGGGCAGCTTAATGTTGTAACTTCCCCGTGACATGCATATAGCGCGTATGATGATAATCCGCTGCGCCGTTTATTATGAAGTATTTAGTATTTGTAGGCGTATTGTACGGCACAGTTTTTAATAGTTTTATTTGTTATCTGATAACAAAAATGAGTCTCGCAATACTTACACTTGGACCAAAAAAATCTGGATCACTCTTACGTTTTACTTAGTATGTCGATCAAACCCGCTTGTTTTCCTTGTATGACTGGCTGTTCACTCAGCGTCACTAAGGCAGTCAAAGTGAAATTAAATAATATTAGTCCTATATTACTTATACTGTCTCACTCTTGGGCGCGAATCTCTTCTACAAATGTGAGGGGTTTGGCCGTAGTTAATTAAATATCAGTATTGTTTGTGAAAGGTCACTGACTCACTATACGTATTGAGTACAAGTCTCGGAGCTCAGAATTGGAAGGAGGGGAGCGTGGGCACGTGAAGGAGGAGTTCCTAAAATTATTCCGCTCGTGAAATCCGTTAACGACTTAATCTCAATTAACGTAACATATTCGTTAAAGAAAATATAAGTAAAGCAATTGGATCGCGTGTACCCACTTATTGGTTTCAGTGCGTCTGGCTTCAGTCTTACACGCGCCCCTCGATGTCGTAATTCTTGATGTACCGTGATGAATACTTGAAGGTTGGGGCTTAGGAAACAAAACCTGGACTTCATCGGCAGCATAGTCAGTTTACACAGCCACTAATGAGATAATGACGAAACAACAACTTTTATGATAAATAATTCGAATAACAAATAATATAATTGTAAACATTCAACTTGTATACACTTGTAAGCAACCAAAGATAGACATGCGATACACACAAAGATATAAATATATTTAGCTAGAAATACATGTCCCACGGGAGCAAGTACTGAGCAAACGACGCGACGCTGAGAATGTTTTCTGAGCAGTGAGCATCGAGTCCGATATACGCGCTCTCTACTCGCCTACGAGTTCCGCAAGACTTTCGTGATATAATAACCTTTGAAATAAAACTAGTTTATACGGATTTTATCCCGGTTTAATTTTATTTTAGTTCCGACGTTTCGAAAGCTTTTCAGCCTTCGTGGTCACGGGATAGACTGATTACTAATGACTGTATTATTCGCGTAAACATAAGAAGTCACTATAATAACCTTTTTCAACACTGCATCCGATTTATGTGGTTGTAAGCAAAGATTCAGTTACTCGTAATAATATTTATGGGTGATAGTGATAAGTAGTTACCGTCAGACTCTTGTTTTTTGTCAGCCTTTTAATATAAATAGAGTCCTGGGCCCCAAGTAATTGCGACCATGCATATTCATAAGTTATTAACGATATCTGAAACTGTTTACCAACTGTTTACTGTCATACCAAAATTATTTGGTATGAAATGCATTATATTTTTCTTCTTCCAGTTGCTCTTATCCCACTCGCAGTGGGGTCGGCGCAACTTGTTACAGAATGATTTGGCTTGTAGATTTTACGACAGACCGCCTGTCTGACGTCAACCCCTATGAGGAGAAAATACCCAGACCCGAAACAAATATTTATGGATCACACATAAATTTTGTTACGGTGCGGGAATTAAACCCGCGACCTCTATCTTCACAGACGACAACCCGCCCATGGCGCCACGGAGGCTATCTCTCTTTGTGCGATTTCATTTTCAAGTTTCGTTTTCCTGTGACGTATGTCTCGGTTTAGCATGGTTTGGATTTTATTTAAACGTAGCTTAGATCCCTCTCGATCAAACCAGCTTTCTTATAAAAAAACTGCATTCATTTCGGTCCACCCGTATAGACCCTACGATGCCGAGATATACATACACATACATACATACACATACATACACATACACATCCACAGACAGACAAAGGGGTCAAACTTATTACAACCCTATATTTTGTATAAGGCAATTCAAGTTGAACATGATAGTGCAAAAGTGGGGTTATAGCTATAAACTGTGATATATAATTGAGGTGCAATGTTAGCTACAGTTCCGGCTCCACGCGCGACTGCAGCTCGACCGGATCCGCTCGTCTGTACCATTACATTACAGATGTACCTACTGAGTAATAAGTAGCACTGTGTAGTGTGTAGTAACGAGAAAGAATTTAATGTAGCGTGCACAGATGGGAACGTTCTACGGACGGTAAGGGAATCAAAGCGAGTGATGTTAAAGCGTGCTAAGAGTTGAGATATTATCGAGGAGTTCGTGCAATGTCTTCAGCACGTGCCCATAATGATAGTAAGAATGTCACGCTAGCACAGCATACAGCATACGTGTAAGTATTAATTAATCTGTCCATACATTTGCTTAAGTAGTAGGTATACTTACATATGATAAACATTTGTTGATAGTGAAGTCTCCCTTTACTATGAGCACGCGATGTGGCGTGTCCATAACAATGTTAACCAAAAACGTCGTTCTAGTTTACTGCTATTGAAGTTGTAAGTATTACTTACCATCCAATCTGTTCACAAATCATATAGGAACCATTTGTGGTGAACAACTTCTTGGAGTGTTTCATATTCAAAGTTACAGCTAATTATTATTATTTATTTTATGGTTCATAAAAATTGTGTTGAGAATATTCTCTTTTATGGATTTGTTGAGGGTTTACATTGGCAACATTGGGTAAATTGCCATTATTTTTAACCCTCGTTACCAATTACAAAAATTATAATTTCTTATTAGTTTTTATTTTTTCGTAAAACATAGCTAATAACCATCGTGATTAAACTGGCCTTCAAATAAAAAAAACCGCATTAATAACTGTCAATTTGTTTAGGTGCTGCAATGCCACAACATATACCTACACAAACAGACAAATGTATCAAACTTAACATACCTCTCGTTGTTGTCGGGGGTCGAAAATTTATATATATATCTGCCTGGTGTTAATGTCAGGGTCCACCTTCTCGTACCATAGATTTGACGGTATTTAGTATTATATAGGGCCACCCGCCATCTGACCCTCAAAGTCCACAATAGGAACCAAGTTTCGCCATTACGTCGTTCGTTAATCAGCTACAGTCTGCTGCAGGTGAGGTTTATTGAGTGGTAGAGCCCCACTATAGAGAGTTTTATCTACAGCTTGTTCGGACCGGCTCGACCGCGTCTATACCACTGTCTCACAGAAGCAACGGTTTACAGCTGCGTTTCGTTCGGTGAGTGAGATATCCGGAGCCCCAAATACCAAATCTCTTAATCCGTTTCCTTTAAGGTCGGCAACGCACCCATGATTCTTCTGATGTTGTGGGTGTTCATGGGTGGTGGAGATCACTTACCATCAGGTGACCCATTTGCTCGTTTGCCGGCATATGCTGAAAAAAAGGTTGGCTTTGGGCCTTTTTTAAGATGTGGCCCACTTACACTATGCCCTTAAGATGATGAATAAAAAGTATATGTGCAACAAAAATAAACAGTTGTTGTTAATCATGTCTGCCTCGGTGGCGCAGTTGTAATGCGTACGCGTTACTTTTGAGGCTAACGCTGAGGTCTCGGGTTCAATCCCCGGGTCGGGTAAAGTGGTATTGGGTTTTTCTAATAAGAAATGCTCAGTATCAGCCAGTAGTCTAGAATTTGTGCCCGGTATGGCGATAGGCTCGCCCCCTATCACATCATGAGACGGAGATACGCTCGGCGAAATGAGGGTGTACTGCTTACACCTCTGCCTACTCCTGCGGGGATTACAGGCGTGAGTGCGTATGTTAATCATGAATATGTCATATATCCCGCACGCATAATAATATGGACAATGTAAACAAGCGAAATAAATACACATGAATAATGTTGACCTGCTGAGTATATTACTACGAGTACTGTAAGCAGTTCGAACGTATCGTAAATATTCATTTGGTGAGGAATCATTCGCTGGCGAACACTAACAACAACAAATTGAATAAGTAAAGAAATAAAGCCTCCCGCACTTTACTGCCAGTCTGTACTGAATTGTCAGTGGTAGAAACTGTTAGCGAAGTAATCTCAAGTAGACACCATCCGACAATGGGTTATAGGTACTGACAATTTTACGTATATAAAACCATACAATGCATCTATCTTCCTGACGCCGCATAGAGAAAGCGACTGATCATTGCAACCTACTATACTCATCAGAGATAAGTTACCATAAACTAGACAGATAATTTTACTTATGGTTAAATCACCAGTACTACTATGTTATCCACTGGCACTTATACGTACATACATACATACATAGACTAACGCATTTTTCCCATAGGGGTAGGCAGAGACAACGAATTTCCACTTGCTACAATCCTTACTTCTACCTCTTTGGCCTCATTCACTCTCATTAAATTTATATACATGATATAAATAATGCTTCAAATGACATAAAATATATGAAAAAAGTATTTACCTGTACGAGATTTTGAGAACAAGAGTACGAGAACTGTTGTGCACGATCAGTCACCTGCTCAAGTTTGCATTAATTTCTGTGCAGTTTCTCCCATGATACATAATATCCTTATTCAAACTAGGTATAAAAAGAGAATGTGATAGTGCGGCGGAGCGGCGGAACGCCTCACATGTATCTTTGTATGGTGAATCAGCTAAATTACTCACCTACGATCACGTCGACCTATATCTCTCTGTCTTTAAATAAAGTTATTTAAACAGTGTTTTTCGGCTACATGGTTGTTCACCCGCGAGTTACATGAAAACTTATTTCGAGAAAACATTCCTTTTCCTGCAGAAATACTATTATTGTTCCACATTTGCACACCGAGAGTTCGCGGCTGAGATTGCGAAGTATTTATTCCGGTGTTTTGGCGTGAGTGGAAACAATAACGTCACTGCTGTTATTACGCTATGAATATGTTGGGTAATGTTATACAGTATGTGTTGCTATGCAACACGCTTCTTATCGAGCCTTGACAAATCTAAATATATTTATTAAATGAAGGCAGAAATAAGCAAGCGAGTCGTCTGATGATAAGTGATCACTTCTGTCCACGAATAATCACAATATCAAGTTTGGTTTAGTTTCTAATTGATTTTGGTTTTTGGGTCAATGTCAACCTGAAATAAATTATGAAAAAATATGGTCTATACTACAGAGAAGATGTTGCGATTTCACGTACTTCAACTATGGTTAATGACTCTCGGACTGTGCTCTGGCTACTTACTTCGAGTACAATCAGCGACCAGCCCACAGTTGCCATCGCTCTCCCAACGATCTCGCTGCACTCTGCGGGGCGCGTCACAATCGCCTCGGCCTGCTATTTAATATGTGAGAAAGGTATTGCGGTCATGTTTTCAATTCATATTTTATAGAAATACCGCGCTTGAGCCTTAGTACAGGGACGGAGTCGTCGCTCTGTGACAAAGAGCGCTTGCAATTCAAGCTTAATCTTAAAGGGACTAGGATGCATCAATACTCGCAATTACTTATATTAAAAACACACCTTATCACATCGTTTATTTATATAGACAATTTGAAATAGCGCTTATGACAAGTCAGTGCAAAAATAAAAGAAAGATGTTTAGGTATCAGAAACCATACCAACTTATCAATACATGTATTATGTATACATAACATACATCATCAATAATTTAGATCAGTTTATTTTTATACATTTCACAAACTTTATTTGTGACTTTATTCTGAAAACAGTTCAATATTATTATAAAATTTAAGGGGTGTGTATAAGCTTTGATCATATCAGCCAAAATTTATACAACGCCATGTTCACCGCTGGTTGTACTTTAAATATACCTTTGCCGACTTTCATTTGTAATTTGTATTTCGTACGTTTCAATTGAATCACCATTATTTGCAAAAGTCCAAGTTCTATCTATTGCCTCCAGAGAGCTCTCGCGGTGGCCGACGCGACGGAAGATTCCACCAATAATTTTGCACTTCCTTTTTGTACATTATCTCCATGAGTTAGTGGCAGGGTCCCTAGCCCAATAATTATAGTATGTTTAAAATAAACTGATAAAATAATTTTTGTCGTCAATTTGTAATGACGCGTATGATTCCAGCCCTGCACACACACTCATCCGAGGGAATGTATTAAAATATGAATGGGTTGCATTGAGTGCAGTGTGCCGCCGCGCCGCCCTCCCCCGCACTACGCCGAGCCGCGCTACACTGTAGGCGCGACCCGCTCCGCTTTGACGCGACCTCTCGCATTCAACGCTATTTAGACGTACTTACTGTTTATTTGAAAGAAAAATGCTTTATTCTGGCGGAAAAATATAGCTTCAGCACAAAATGAAGAAAACACACAGCCTCAGTAGCGCAGTGGGCGTGACAAATGTTTGTGTGACCCACAAATATATGTTTTGGGTCTGGGTGTTTTCTCCCCAGAGGGTTTGACGTCAGTCAGGCGGCCGGACGTAAAATCTATAAGCCAAATCATCCTGTAACATGTGTTAAAAAGCATGTTGCGTTAAAAAGACCACTGCGAGTGGGATAAGGGCAAGTGGAAGAAGAAGAAGACAAAATGACGAGAACAAGACAATAAAAAATAATAAACAAAATAAATGTATGTTTAGGCGATCGGCGCCATCGGTGGTTTATGGCAGCGTACTTAGGCTGAGAAACCGGTGAGGTCCGAGGAGATCCATGGATCGTGGGGACATTAGTTATGTCTCTGCCTATTCTTTTGGTAATATAGATACATTTACGCATGTATACAATGTAATATATGTAAACGCTGGGACTAGGAATTTGTACCACAAACCTTCAACTCCTGTAAACCATCAAAGTGACGGTGGTGATCTTGTTCGACGAGTCTCTGAGAAAGTTCACACATATTCCTGCCCCCACACTAGGTAAACTGTGTTATGGGTATCAGGAACTACGAGGGACTTGCGGTCCCACAATACCCAGACCCGAAAAAAATAATTGTGGGATCACACAAACATTTGTTCGGTGCGGGAATCAAACCCACGGCCTCTTGCTTCGCAGCCGGCTACTCGCCCGCTGCGCCACGGAGGCTGTCCTACTACGTTTTATCCATAGAGTATTCCATAATGTTATACTGCAAGCAATGACAGCTATGTGAGCAATGCCGCTGTAGCTACATCGACCGACGCTTGCGATGGCTCTAAACGAACTACTATAATGTTTAATAGCAGAGTATTTTTGTTAGTGGTAGAGCCACGCTGTAGACAGGTTTGTCTACATCACAAATAGGCCGGTTCGACCGGATCATTACCACTATCTCTCAGAAAATCTACGTAAAGTAGCGGCTTGCTGCTGCGTTTCGTACGGTGAGTGGGATATCCGGAGGCACAAATCCTCTTCCCCTTCCCAATCCCTTAATTATCCCTTTCCTACGTAGTATCATCATTTCCTAGTATCATGGGCGTACGTGGGCGGTGGATATCCATACCATCAGGTGACCCACAGGCTCGCTTGACGGCCTATGCTATAAAAACATACATTGCATAAAGTAATGAATAATGAACAAGCCAGAACAAAAAGAAACCAAATCACTTATGCACAGAGAGCAGCACAATTACTGTGCGTGATAATGAGGAACAATCGTCGTTTACCGCTCTCACCGCTCCGCTCTAATTTTTACCAGATTAATTTCAAAGTCGAAAATTAATCGCGGAACTTTGGCCCGTTTTTAATTTGAACTCTCTCGCATCGCTCCCTTGTCTTTTTACTGAGAACATTGAAATTAGAACGGGGTATTAAAAAGCGCAGTTTTTGGGGCGTCGCGTCGGCCGTGACGTCACACCCTTCCACTCCTCTCCCACTAGTGCGGGTCGTAGCGATAATGCGACATTAAATTCTAGTTCTTTTTTCATCGGTACCACACTTCTGATACGTAGTGAGAATTTCGACTGACCGCATGCATAGAAATATAATACAGGGAGAAGTTTTTATTACCTGTGGTTCCAAAAGTTCGACTCATTAACGGGTCCGTCCACAGGTAATTTCATACATACATACGCACTCATGCCTGTAATCCTCGAAGGGGTAGGCAGAGGTGTAACCAGTACACCCATATTTCACCGAGCGTATCTCCGTCCCACGATGTGATAGAGGGCGAGCCTATCGCCATACCAGGCACAAATTCCAGACTGCGGGCTGATACTGAGCATTTCGTAATAGAAAAACCCAATACCACTTTACCCGACCCGGGGATCGAACCAGAGACATTACAACGCATTACAACTGCGCCACCGAGGTAATTTTATTACATAGTGGATTCGTTGCTGAAACTGTGATAACAGTTTACTTGTTTGAATGATATTCAAGCCAGTGAAATTACTGGGCATTGTGAGACTTAACAACTTATGTCTCGAGTCAACGAGCGCAGTCCAATGCCATACAGTGCTTTGTAATTCAAAGTTCTATGTTGTGTTGCTTCTATTTATGGGTAGGGGTGGCACTTACTATCAGGCGAGCGACCTGCTCGGATCGTCATTCAAATGTTGAGCAACTTTGCGCAGTTATTGTTTAACAACCTTGTAACTTCATACCGACAAACATCATACGCGTCAATCCCATGCGTTGACGACATGTTCCCAAACATTTTGAGTATCAGGTTTTTCGTAACCGAGGCCAGTAAACAAGCAAGTAGGTCATTTTACACATGCTCCTTAAGTCTTAGTAACTATTGTGCCAACTGTCACTTGTTGAACAGATGATGGGTGGCCTCTCACGTTCTCTTCAGTCAGAAATAAGCAATGCGATCAGATTACGGCATTTAGATTCTGTTTGCAGTATAACTATCCTACGTGAATGAGTTCGTCGGTCACACATGCCGCTTGTGGACACCACTTGTGTATTTACAATTTGCACTCAATAAACTGCACGAGCGCGGCGCGAGTGTTACCGCGCGTTGGTCCCGGCCGGTGCAGTGCGGTGCGGGTGGGAGTGGAAGGGGGGAGGAGTCACCACTCGTAAAACAGCGCCAACGGAAACCCATTAGTGAGTAATGGATGCACGGTAATGACATTACCGGCACATACCGAACGACCCGCGCGGCCGCGACGCGACGATAAACTGTGACTGCTCGCACGCGGCGCGGTACCATGCAAAGGGATCATTGGGCATACGGAAAGTTTTGTTTATAATAAAAGGCTGGCAAACGAGCAGGTCGGTCATCTGATAGTGCCACGTGTCATCGCTCGTGAACTCTCGCCATACCTGAGGATAATCTTTAACGAAATGGAGAATTGGGTGGTGGTTTATTGGACCTCTGCAAATATTCTTGTCTATATCAAACGGGACAGCAAAGCTGCTACATAACATCAGTTTTCCTTGAGATAGTAACAAGTCAATTCATTCATGTTATAGACGAAACTAAATAGGTACTGTGTGAATCATAAACCACGGATATGTTTCTTCATTTAAGAAAAAATACCTTAATTCATTAGAAGTAACAAATAGAAAAAGGAGAACATTTGTGTATGCGCTATATTATTTGTTCGCCATCCGAATAAAATTATAATGTTTGTGTGATCCACAAATATTGGGTGTTTTCTCCTCAGAGGGGTTGACGTCAGGCAGGCAGCCGGTCGTAACAACTACAAAGCAGTTGGCAGAACAGAGTGGAATAAGTTCCACCTGCCCTTATTAATTATTAAGTAAATATACTGTTTTTTCTTGAAAAAATAGTATATTTACTTTTTCTTTTATTTATTATTTTTAGGAGTTATTATATCCACTCTAATAAAACATTAATTGTAGAAATTTCAGCCAGCTACCTATAATGGTTCAAAATATAGAGCCCTTCAAACATAGGACAAACAGATGGCGTAGGTTTAGTAAATGTAGTGATATACCTTATATAGATCATTGAAATTTCCTCACATGGATTGCCATGCAGTATAGGTTTCGTTACTAGTTTGAAGGAGGGGTCCACTAGAAACACTTGGATCTGAGACTTCGGCACACAATGCGAGCTCTCGACGGAGACGCGCAGTGCGCACACCGCTAGTACACCACGCCACGCAGATAACATGCGATTGGCTGTCCTTTTACGGAGTATATTTATCATTGATAATTAAAAACAGTATGTATAAAAAATTAGCAATGATTGTTCAACGGGGAGTGGTACGGACTGCCAAGACGAAAGTCGCAGGTTCTAAACCAGCCCCAAGAACATACACCTCTGACTTTTCTAAGTTTGTGTGTATTGATTATTATTTATTGCTTGCTTCAACGGTGAAGGAAACCTGCATACCTGTGAAGGTCTTTATTATAATTTTCGAAGGCACGTGAAGTCTGCCAACCCGCATTAGGCCAGCGTGATGGACTCAGGCCTAATCCCTCACTTGCGAAGAAGAGGCCCGTGCGATCTGAGGAAATCTTATCTTATTCAAAATCTTGTCTTAAATTGATCCTAACACTTCCGTTGTTCAATGCCTATTTATATGCTACCACTAGATCAAGTAGACAATTTTATGAAACTTTGTGAATTTAATATTATAATTTCGATAAATTCAATAAAAGGATTGTGTGGTTTTATGAAACCACGGTAAAAGTGAAACTTATTTTCACATTATAGATATTAACTAAAATTTTTTGGAATAATAATACATTAAACACTAACAAAAACAAACAAAATAGCGTGCGAACTATAGACGCCGCCATATTGGCCTTGGCTGCTCTGGCGAGCGCCTTTCACTTTATCCCTACTCCGCGGCCGACCGTCACGCGACATGCAACACACAGGCCAAAAATGTTGAGACGATCTAATAAAAGTTTCACTTTAAAAATATTTTGTTGAAAGTTTAAGCTTTAAAATACTTATCCAAAAGGATGAATGGTGTATAGTGTGGTGTGGCGAGTGTGCACAATGTGAGTCCAGCATTCCGTAGGCGGCACTCGAACACGTACTGTGTAGTGCGGAGGAGTTACAGCGAACCCCAACACTCGAGGGGTGCAATCATTGATACTGGAGTGCGGCCGTGGCACCGACCGTTCACCACTCCTTCATTATGCTACATGAGTCAGCGAGCTAGCGACAACCGAGCCTATTTCTTAAGTGGTAAGGTCACACAACAGCCAGTTTTTAGCCCCCAACATAAAATAGGAGTGTTATAAGTTTGACTCCTTTGTCGCTCTGTGGGTGTGTATGCGTATCTGTCTGTGGTATCGGAACGCGTAAACAAATGAATCGATTTGAATGCAGTTTTTGTTTAAACGCTTGTTTAATCGAGAATGTTCTTAGCTATATTTGAAGAAAATTGTTCAGCCGTTTAAAAAGTACAGATATTTTTCGAATAATTGACGTCGGAGTTTTTTAACGAAGACTATGGGTGTGTCTGCTCGTACACAAACATACACACACACGCACACGCACATGTGACATGAAATATCGCTGCAAAATTATTATTTTATTTTATTTATTAAATCATTCATAATTCTATTTTATTAACATATATCCCACAAAACCGTCTGGACGGTTTGACTGCGGGTCATCGAGTCTCGGATACATAACGCATAAGTTAAAGTACCATTGTTAGTTTACATTAAATATCACCATTTGTTGTTATAAAATGCACACGTAGTGAAGTAAAAGGCAGGATTTGTGATATAGTTTTCCACGCTATTCAATGTGGATGGAATTTAGTCATGACTTACTGTAACATATTCAAGCTAATATGCCAGTATCAAGTATTTTGTCAATAGTAAACTTAATGTAGGCTGTTACCAACATTTACCGTAAACAAATTCCTTATGCGAAATATTTGAAATGTTTCAAATAGTAGTTACCATTAAATAGTATCAAAAATATCTACGATCTCATTATATAGCATGGTGTGGACTACTTTAAGATGCACATTGCCCTACAATACTGCTTTGTATTGAATTGATTTATATATCTTTTGTTCGAGACTCTAAACTACATAAAACCAGTGAGTCATAAACCCCACGGAGGCCTTATATACGCTGAGAATTTCTTAAGTGCGTGTAGGTACTTGGACTGAGGTATATTGATAGTGCGATTTCCGACACCACCGCGCCGTGTCACGGAGACACACACACAAGTTTGTGATCAGCGTTACGTGTGAAATAACATGCTCTCATTGAGAAGGTAACATGACATTTTGCTCCTGTGGATGGTAAACTGGATTGTATAAACGAGATATTATCCACAATTTCTGATAACCACGACTCAGGAAATTAACACTGAGATAAGGATGATTCGGTCGTTAAATCGGTTACTTGTAGTATTACTACATTCAAAGATTTAAAGTAAACATACTCGTATAATGATTGCAAAAATTTCTGTCTGTTTTGGAATAATAAAAAATATTACAATAAGACTGCCTCGGTGGCGCAGTTGTAATGCGTTACGATTAAGCTAACGCTGAGGTCTCGGGTTCGATCCCCGGGTCGGGTAATTTATGTTATGTTTAAAATGGTACTATATGCGTTATTATAATTTAAAAAATAAGTTTAATATAGTTTTTGTTATATTCCAATAGTATTCATATAAATTCTCATTTAAAAAGGTAGGGTCCGTACAATGAAGAAACTATTTATAAAACCGGTTTGTGTTACTGTGCCACGCTGAACTAAGCCTCTACATCACAAGAGTCAGTCGAGCTTGTCTTCGCTAATTACATCTTAGACAGCCGTCGTCGTGCCCTGCACACCACAGTCGCTCTTACAGCTATAGGCTTACAGATTAAATTCCTGTGCAGATGGGCATAGGAAAAATACTGGATACTACGTGAGACATTCCGGCTCGACACATAAAGTTCTATTAACAAAGGGAGGTCGACCCTTGTGTTTGTCATCGTCAGTCAGCGACAGAGTGTAGCGCTACGTCCTACCTACGCGGCTACGTAGCTACATCGCTACGGTACTACGCGACGCTACTACACCGCGGCCTGGCTGTTTGTTACATGCCACCGTTGACTGAGAATACACATGCCACAGACTGATTGACAGCAAAATGTAGAGCATAATGTTTTGGAACGATAGTATTGCACTGAATTGATGTTAATTTAGCACTTAATTTAATTTCCTACCGACGGAAACAGGAGGTTCTCAATTCAACGCGTATTTTATTTAAATGTATAACGCAGATTTGGATGAATCCTTTTTCATTCGAAAGAGTATAGCTCAAAGCTGGCTCGGCTCTATTTTAATTTCGAGAAGAAATTGGGTATGAAAAATTCAAACTTCGTTATTTATGCACCAATTTTGATAATAAATCAAAAAGATGGTAATCAAAATAAATAACTTGAGTCGGTACTATTGCAAGAAAGAAGAAGTATAGTTTTGAGCTTTTGATGGTTGGCTATGCCTCGCTATAATAACCACACTAATATTTATTAAACTCATAATTTATTCTCTTGTCCTATACGAGATTATTTACAATATAATTATTACTACCTATGAAAAATATAAAAACATTTAAAATCTTGTTTACTTTGAAACTATTTGCATATTAGTTAAAAATAATCCCCACTCTCGTATGTTGATATTTTATTATACCTCTCTCTCTCTCTTTTTTGTGTGTGTATGTGTGTGTGGCATCGTAGCGCCTAAATAAATGGACCGATTTAAATGCAGATTTTTGTTTGAATGCTAGTTATTAGCTGTATTTGAAGAAAATTTATAATTTAATATTTAAAATTAACAAGGATTTTTCTAATTGATGTCGGGAGTTTGAATGGGTGAACCCAATATTTATAAGTATACTCAGAGAATTGAACGGAGGGCCCAGCAGTTACGCTTCTACTACATCAGAAATACGAAACAACACACTACACAAAATAACTGTAAAATGATGTAATACAGTAATATTATATGCGTGTATCCGTGGGAAGGCTTTTCAGTCGTGAATGTAAGATTTATGCGCGCCTAGTGAGTGTACTTAGGAGGCGGAAATGGTAGCATTACTGTGTTACGAGCCTGTTGTCAGCTACGATGAGCTTGCAGATTGTTGCTGCCGCGAGGTACAGCGCATACACAGGCCCGTGCCTAAATTATGTAAGACACCGCGGAGGCTCACCGTTTGACGATAGTATACGTTGGCAAAGGATTTTTATTTGTCGACATGCTATTTAAATCGATGTCGGAGACTCAAGCTATTCTAATTTCTTCGTTTAAAAAAATTAATAAATGGTAAGGCATGCTGTCTTGTACTGACTGAATCGGTGTCTGTTGGTACATATGTGATACATTTAACAGCTTTACTAGCGTTTTCTCGCTGCTCCGCCCGCGTGAATGTGATTTTTTCAGGACAAAATTTATTTTTCCGGGACAATAACTATCCTATGGCCTTCCCCAGGATACCTACGTATCTCGTTATCAAATTTCATTAAAATCCGTTTAGCCGTTTAGCCGTCAAAACGTAACAGATAGACAGACTAAGTGACTTTCGCATTTATAATATTAGTTTGGCAGTGTGGATTATTTCACACTTTTTAACAAAACAAATGACCGTGAAATTGGCTAATGATGATTACATTAAATTATATTATCATAATTAAAAGATTTTTTTTTATTGTAAATTTACAGATATTTAACCGCGGTTACCAGCATCACAGTAAACACAGCGTGCGCATTACATGTGTAGGCAGAGGCGCAAGGTGGCAGTGCAGAGGTATGGTAAGCGCTGGCTCCGCTCGTCCATCATCTGTATCGGGACCATTTACAGCCAGTTGATGGCCACTATCTAACACTGCTGCCACTTCCCCCCTTCCCCCTTCCCCCTTCACACACTCGCACCCGGCACCACACTAAACTTGCTAAATACATGACATGAATCTATAGCATATATTACTGGCATGTGTACTATGTGTTCTGGTAATTGATTAATATTTATTTGGTTTTATTGAGAATATTTACAAAATAACATTAAGTATGATATGCAATTGTGTTATGTATGTGTGCGTATGCCTACACACCACTAAGTACAAAAGCCAATAAACGTCAGTGCGTCATTAGCAAGCAGTTGTTTCACTAGTCTGTAGTCTGTCCTCTAACGTAACAAATAGTTATTATGCAAGTGACGATTACCGCTGGGGCATAATACAATTCTACTTCATTAATTAAATAGTTTGACATTATTGTGACCATACTGACCATAATTATATTATTATAGCAGACGATAGTACATCAAAATATTAAATAGTCTGTCCGTAAGTTTCTTTAACTATAATTTTGTAGAAGACTACAATGTCATAGAAGTCTTACTATCTTATATATAAAAATCAATTGCTGTTCGTTAGTCTCGCAAAATCTTCTAAACGGCTGGACTGATATAGATAAAAAAAATGTGCGTGTTTGAGTGGGTCCCTAGATGGTTTAGATTCACAATTGAACCTGGTAGGTGGCGCTGCTGTCGTAGCGGGAGAAACCGCGCGGGACAGCTAGTTTTTTAATAAAAATACACCATGTAGCTAGAGAACTATCAAAATTATTTTCTGTATAAATTGCTTACAGTTCAATAACTTTGTTATTAAATGCCGAGTAAGGTCATACCATATAACTTAGATATGTTTAGAACCTATTCATACATACCCGTAACAGAGCCGCGCCGAGACGAGACCGAGGCCTTGACGTCCAATATGTTATTTTATCAACCTATCTAAAAATAAAAGGGAGTGCTGGTTTTTTTATGTGGGTCAACAAGATTAGATATAAAATTTTAACAAACTTAAGAAAAATACGCACAATTCCACAGTATTACCACAGGTATTACTAAGTGTGTATCCAACTCTGTTAACCACAACTCACTTAATATGAGTGTTGAGTGAGTATACGTAGTAGAAATTAATACAAGAAAATCAATAAATAAAACCGTTATTTCATTTTTTATGTATTTCTCGGGTCGGGTAAAAATAATATTGGACTTTTCTATTCTGATACGCTTAGTATTAGCCCGGAGTCTGAGATTGTGCCCGGTATGGTGATAGGCTCGCCCACTATCACATCATGGAACGGAGATATGTTCGGCGAAATGTGGGTGTACTGGTTACTCTTCTGCCTACCCCTTCGGGGATCACAGGTGTGAGTGCGTATATGTTATCTATGAACATATCACATTTAGTGAACAAACACGGGCGGGTACTGACTAACAATTATTGGCGAGAATGTCTTTGCCGGTGCGTGTGCTTATAATATGTCTGTCTGTTGATGTGAATGATACTTCAGACGTCAAAAAGCGCTACGGGTGTATGTAAATAGAGAAATACGAGAAATACGAGAGAAATACGAAAATGTTACTCTACATTCACGCTACATACATAGTATAAATGTGTAAAAGTGAGTCGACGCAAATGCCTCAGGACGGTCACTTAAGGTGACTTGCCCAAGGATATTGACATACTAAAGCGGCTCTACATGAGCAACGACACAGACTCTACGCAGACATTTACAATTAATATTTAAAACTATGTTAATCTAAGAAACGTAAAATGTTTTAGCGGCAATTGTACAGATGTATGTATATTTATATATATTAAGTAATATAAATGGTAGAGCCCCGATGTTCATAGTTTATTTACAGTATTAATGTGTGAGCCGGCTGAGGGTGTTACCACTGTCACACAGAAGACCATCGTAAAGCTTTATACAGAAGTATAACCAATACGTTTTCAAAATACCCTTTCTTTTCCGCCAGATCAGTAACGCACCCGTAATTTCTCAGGCATTATAGGACCAAGAGCGCTGGTAACACTTTACTATAAAAATATAATCAAAAAGTGTGTTGAATCGTTCAGTGAATGGTCAAACACTATCTATCCAGAGAATGATTTATATACGAATATATGCAGGTGCAAGTATTTGTGTGTTGTGGATGTTCGATGCACATTCAATCTCCAGTTTGCATATCGAGCGCCATCGAATAATGAATATTGAAAAATATATTTGAACTGGGCGCAGTACCAGCGCGGCGCCCACCGTCGCCTAATGTATGCGCCGCGCTTTCAGTCTCGACTGACGGAAATGTTGATGTTTGATCTGGCAATTGTGGCATTTGTGCTTTGCTGGTTTCAATATCCTCGAATTCAATCGGCTTCAATAAGATAGATGGAGAAGCTATACAATGACTGCCTCGGTGGCGCAGTTGTAATGCATACGCGGCAAGACTGCTGTGCTGAGGTCCCAGGTTCGATTCCCGGGTCGGGTAAAAAAGATATTGGGTTTTTCAATTTAGTAACACTCAGTATCAGCCGGAGTCTGGAAATGTGCCCGGTATAGCGATAGGCTCTCCCTCTATCACATCATAGGACGGAAATAAGCTTGGCGAAATGTTTGTACTGCGTGAGTGTATATGTATGTATGCAATACAATAATAATATACATTCAATTCAAACATGACCTTTATTTTGTCAGTTTTTCTTAGAATCCCAGAATATCGATGCTGCATAAATTTGTTATCATTCATTAATAAAGACCAGTAATATATTCAAAACTCTGCCATGATTTGAATCCTTATAAACTCGTCTCGCTTTGCGTTTTTTATCGTCTGTATCTAGGTGAATTCTCTGAAGAATTGTTTGATATTATTCCATCTTCACCTTCCTTTACAGAACCACGCGTGCTAGCTTGCGGAACCATAGCTTCGTGGTGTCTACTCAAAATCAATAGGTCGCAAGACCCGAAATCGATCTCGGCTCGAATCAAGGTGTTCGCAAAATATTAGTTCTGTCGATCCATAAAGATGTGAAATAGTTTGCTGGCACATATTGTGTTCCCTCATTCCTACAACATGGGATCCTTTAAACGGAGTGTGAGCAAGCAATTAGGCAGGCCGGCAAAATTCTACCGACGTAAGGTCACATTGTCTGTCGTTGGTCGACAATATTCTTGGATTGCACTACGCTTACCATCAGATGTAGCGTAGTCACTTTGCCGAGCCAGGATAAAAAATAGTAATAATAATAATAAGTGATTCGTGTTTTAAGAGCCAAGTAAAATAAACCATAACTATAACTAACGTATTTTTTTAAAATAAGTTTTAAACTATTAAAGCATAGATAATCAAACAATATTTTATAAAACTATTCACGTCAGTTAAACCTGATCGTGTATACCGCAGATAATTTTGCAGTGGATTCAGATATCGTTGTCATGAACACAATAATTACAAATAACTGAGTTGAGATTATATCGTGAGTTGGACAATGCACTCATATACATATACACTCACGTCTGTAATCCCCGAAGGAGTAGGCAGAGATGTAACCAGTACACCCACATTTTGCCGAGCGTATCTCCGTCCCATGATGTGATAGGGGGCGAGCCTATCGCCATACTGAGCACAAATTCCAGACTCCGGGCTGATACTGAGCATTTTGTAATAGAAAAACCCAATAAAACTTTTTCCGTTTTCATAGATATATTGAGATGTTTGATTCAAAATTATAAAAATAAATATATTAAATCCATAATAATAGTTTTAACTCTACCACCAATTTTCACTCACAGAACATAAGAATAAGTTTCCTAGAGAATAATACGTAAAAAACTGCTGTTGCTTTTTTATCGAAATAAAACTAGTTTATATATACGAATTTTATCGCGGTTTAATTTTAACCTAAACATAAATTTTAAATTAAACAGCGATAAAATCCGTATATTATATAAACTAGCTTTATTTCAATGTGTAATATTCGCGTAAACCTAAGAAATCACTATGCTTTTTTATCATAAAGTTTTTACAATATTTTAAATCGTCTCAATTTATTTTAATAAGCTATTATAAAAGTGATATCTACGTAGGTATTTGATTAGCAAGCACGACGAATAACAATAAATAACGAGTATCATAAAAAATTAAACAATAAATAAATAACAGTCCGAGTAATCAGTTCAGTAGGTCAATTCTCGTAACTTTAAATGTTCAAAATATCATTCCGATTTAGTCTCAGCGTCAAGAAAGTTGCAAATGGCATTCTCTTAAACCAATAATCAAAGCACTATAGATATTATAGCGGCGCTCATAAAATACTGCGCTACGCCGCGCTGGTGCGACCACGCCTCAGATAATGCAGTGGGCGGGATGCGGGGAGAGTCAGTGGTAGAGATGTGCTTTCAATTAAAATGTTAATTAGAGGGCCAATTCTGCTATTTTAACTGACACTCCGAAGGAATTTTAACCGAACTGAGATTACATTTTGAATTAATTAAAAATATGGCATTCTGCTCCTTTAAAAATTCGATATCATCTCAGTTAAATTGCATTTAAACTGTCAATTCGATCAACTTTCAACATCTTTCAATGTCTTTCTTTTGTTGAAATTATGGCTTCGCATTATTATGCATTTCGCCAATGACAAGTATTTTACCGAATTTTACGTATCAGCTGCCATAGACTAAATTCTAGAAATTAAAAATGACCTAAGCGACAAAATCAATGTTACCAACTCACAATATGACTAATTTCAGTGATAAAAAAATTACGTAACTGGAGGTTAATAATGATTTGACTAATTCCATGTATTTTATTTATTTCATTAATTTATCTATTCCATGGCATAACTGAAGGAAAACGGCACAACAGCACCACTGAGGCAGTCCTTTCCGGAAATAACCACAATCGCGATTATTTTATTGGAATTTGAAATTCTACCGAATTGCGGTTTTTTTATTTTGCAACACTGCTGAGGACATATCTATACTAAATAAAAATTGTGCGAGAGTTTTGGCGGGAATTTTGACAGTGCGATTGCTCTCATAATTTAATCTACACTAATATTCTAGAGAGGAAAGATTTTTTTGTATTTTTGTATGTAACAAATAAACTTAAAAACTACTGGGCCGATTTCAAAAATAATTTGGCCGTTAAAAAGCTGTAGCTTTATAATGATGTATTATCACTGAGTAACATAGGCTGTAAACTCATTTCTAATACTTTACTGAAATAACGAGTACACAAAGTCGAACAATTTTGACTACTTTTAGTTGCTTGCAGTAAAAGAGAATAAAGTTAAGAATTTATCTGCAGTTAACTCACAGTCACTTCACCTCATTGTTGCCAAGTCAGATTTTTGAAAATACCGTGGTGTCCACATTAAAATACGGTATTTGCGCCAAAAATACAGTGCTTGATGGGAAAAAATACAGTGCAATAAAATGTCGTACAAAAAAGGAAATAATTAAATTATTAAGTAAAATATAAATTTATTTTAAACTTTATATCCTAAACTAACTTAACAGTTTATTTGTATATATCGATCGCTGCAGAAATGGATGGCTGCGATGATGATGATATCGGTTTAGTTTTTTTAATGTAATCAAAGAGTTTTATGTATACTACTAGACAAGCTGCGCGGTACATAGAAATTGTAGTTTAATAAATTAATTAAATTGTAGTATAGTAAATTAGTTGTATTACTAAGTTGCAGTCAATTGACCGTAACTCAATATTATCATCTCGCTTACTCTCAATTAGAACCCCTATTGCGCTCCCTGTTTGTGAACTGTCAAACTCCCGGGTTATGTGACGCAGTTTTACTTCTAAATAACCTGTCTAGTAGTATACAATAATAATACGAAATTTTGACTGTAAAAAAATACTGTGTCTCCATATACGGTATTTATAAAAATACGGTGTCCAGTAGATGGCATGAAAATACGGCAGATCTGCTGTAATTACAGTGCAGTTGGCAACACTGCTTCACCTTCCAGTCACATTTCGTTCTCAATTAATATTTTGACGTTTGTCTATAGACGAAATGCATTTTATATAGTTAAGTGTCAAAATTGTTACCAGAATGCCCTTTTGGTTCAGTCAACTTGTATTCTACTTTCGATATCATTGCGTTCTAAGTTCTTGAATATTGGTTTAGCAGAATACCATTTGCAACTTTCTTGTCGCTGAGATTAGATCGGAATGATATTTTGAACAATTAAAATTACGAGAATTGGCCCTTAGGACCCGTCTGTGAAGAAAGCGCCTGCGACGCGACGCAGTGTAACGAGCGCGCGGGCGGCACGGGTGGCGGTACTACCCCGCTCCTTATTTAGTCTTGACAATAACTGCTTCTTACTGCATTTGTTAGGTCATAATATATTATCAGAATATTTTTTATAAATATGATGGAACTTAGGAATGGCGTATGATATTGAGAAACTCACTCTGATTATCTAAACCGTATCATCTATAAAACGTTTTGTTATTATGTTTGAAATTAATACTAAGCATAAAGAAAGTTTAATAATATCATAATTAAATTAAACGTTTATAGGAATTTTTGAATTATTATTCCAAGAGGAAAAATCACGTGCAAATAAATTGCAAAAAAAATTCGAGGGTTGACAAAGAATAATCTCGCTTATCCATATCATAATTTAGTACAAATAAAGCTTGTGTGAGAATAGACTGCATCGCGACATTGGGGGTAAATTATTTGCATCATCAGCAATACCGCGGGTCGCACATCCACCATGAGTATGGTGACCATTTTTTGGACACAAAACGAGACGTTCTAGATACTGTAATAAATGTTGTACATACATGTTATAACATGTTTTGTCTGTCGAAATATTGAGAAAAAGGTCGACAAATTTCATATATATAACATATAGCTGATATTATATTCATAATAATATTAAACAATATTAGGTAACCCGGTTTGTACCTGGTCACGTTTTATAATGTTTTATGAGAATTGTTATCCTAATTAAATTAACCTATCTGTTAAAACCCCCGACCTTCAATCAGACAAACAGATTTTCTTCAAACATAGCTAAAAATCGTCTCGATTAAATTACCTTTAAAAAACCCGCATTCAAATCGGTCCACTCGTTTATGCGCTACGGTGCGACAGACAAACGCACACACACACACACACACTCACTCACACAGGCAGGTAAAGGGATCAAACTTATAACATCCCTCGTTTTCTCCGAGGGTTTAAAACCGGATCAGATTTAGATAATAAATAAATAAATACACCCAATAGTCACACACATAGTCCTGACCCCACACTAGGTAAACCTGTATCGTGGGTATCAAGAACTACGAAGGACTTGCGGTCCCACAACAATGGGGAAGTGTTGTCATTGTTTCGACCAAGATCTTTTTTTTATTATGTTAAATGAACTCGCCTGATGGTAAGCTCCACGCCTGTCCATAAACAGAAGCAACGCCACACATAGCTTTGAATTATAAAGCACTGCATGGCACTGGACTGCGTTCGTCACCCCGAAACATAAGTTGTTAAATCTGAAAATGCTCAGTACTTTCACTGGCTTCAACGTCCTTCAAACCGAAACACAACCGTTCTTACACACATCTGCTTAGCGGTAGAATTAGACAAAGCGGTGGTACCAACCCAGACGGACTCTCGCATAGTTGAGGCCTACCACCTTGTAAGTGTACCAGTCCCTTTCAACATAGGGCATATTATGGCCACATTAACTATGCGCCGCGGCACTGTATTAAAATACTGGATTAATGTATGAACTTGTCACGCAATAGGGTAGTTTCCTATATTGAATTTTATACATTATTTTATAAGCAACAGAAAATGATACGCAAAAGAAACCCTTTTATTAAAACACAATCAAAATTGGTTCAGAAATGTGCCCGCAGTTATGACTTTACATGTTGGTATGAGGAAAAGTGGGTGCGTAGTAGGGATATCTCACTATCTCGCTTGCACGCGTGCACTATAATGAACATTTTACACAGTGACGTCAAAGGTTGCATCGTCTGTCATTTGACAATTACCCCTTCTACAGGATTTGAATGGCTTCTATCTTATTTATTTTTGGTCCGATTTATAAAATTCTTTCTGCAATAGATTTTGAGTAACGTAACTTATTGATTTAAATAATAAAAAAAATCTAGTCAACTACCCTATTCACTCAATTCCTTTTTAACTACTGTCTCTCCACATTTGTTAATATGTCATGTAATGTGTGGAATGTTTCCATTTTACATTATATTTGGATATAAATATAATTTTATGTTATTATGTGTTCAGTGTTAAGTGTAGACGCTTTAATTTAATTATGGTTCGTAGCACAAACATTTCGTAGAACTTAAAGTCGTAGCTTTTGGTTTCGTAGCGTAGCAATTTGTAGTATGTCGTTTGTGTAAGAGAAATTTTGCATTTGACTTTATATTTTTAACTGATGAAAATAAATGGAAGTGGTTCTCAATTCAGCGCGTATATTTTTTTTTTGTATGTATAGCCACAAATAACTCAAGTTTTGCATTCAAAAAAGAATAACTCAGGATTGGTCCCAATTAAATTTTATGAAGAAATTACATAACATGCAGGTGAAATCGGGGATGAAAAACTAAAATTTCGTAATTTATGCACCGATTTTGATGATTACTATAAAAACTAAAGAGCTAAAATAAAACTAAACAATTTTGAGTCGGTAGGACTGGAGTTTAATAGTCATTAATAATTTAATTTATTAGTTTTATACACGTTAAGTTCCGGTAATACCTATGGTCCATATCGACCCATAAAAAAGAAGAAAAATATAATAATAATACTTAACAACTCTAGACTATTCCATAATAATAATAAAACTTATAAATAAAACCGACGAATAAATCTAAAAAGTTAAAAATAAGACATCAATTTTGAGTGGGTACATTCAATGTCAATAACATAGAAACTGTAATGGCCCCGATTCAAAATTGATAATTTTTATTTTCACCTATTTTAGTTTATTTTCGAGTCTGTTTTATAGTTACCTATCGCATACAATAATATTACTTTAATTTTATCGCTTCATTGAGCTATTGGCAGCGTATTTCACCCTAAAATCGACGAGATACTGGGATCGCGATTCTGAGAAGGCAACAATAATGTGTGAATTGTTCCATTCGAAAACCATATTATCCTTGGCGAACCTATCACATCACAGGTCGGAAATAAGCTTTGCAAACTGTAAGTCCACTCACATGCGGAGTTGTATCTCTACCTGCTCCTTTGAGGATACAATCGTGTGCTAAGGTTACATGCTTTGATATTACAAATATATTACATTTGTTTTCGAAAAAAAATAGATTTACTCATTGTGTGAAAATAGCAAAAGGAAAAAGGTGTCAAAAAGTATTATAATGTGGGTCACAAATTGAACAGTTAATATTTAAACAATCTCAGAACAATGCTGTTAAATTGACACGGAAAAAGTATTTAGGGAGACTTTTAGCCAATTAATAGGGCGGGCCACTTCAAAAGAAGTGAATTAAAGGCTTTTAAGCGCGTTCTTAGAGCGGCGCGGTTGAGTGCGGGGCGAGGTGAGACGACGCGGGGTAGGGGGGTCCTATACAGAGAGAGAGAGAGAGAGCTCACAGATCGGCGGTGACGCGACGCGCCCGCGACGGACCTTAATGGAAAAATAATTGAATCGTCCGAGCAAAAGGAACGTGAAAAATGACCAAAAATCTACCAAAAGAGTTGTACCTTCAGAGAAAGGCTCGCTTGAGGAAATGGAGCGCTTTTGTGACGATTTCCGGATGTAGGCGTTGTTCCCGAGACACCACACCCCCCCCCTCACTCCTCTCGCGCGGCGCCTTTGTCCCGACCGTCGGTGACCGTTGCGCCATCACCGATGCTCTGATTGAAATGTTCCGACACCTCGTTACAGCTAATGGCAGATTATTGTCTGCTAAAATACTGTACAATGAAGTCCCTTAAAGAGGAACAAACATTCTGTATCAGGTAACAAGTCGTCGTGAGAGACAATTCGGCTGCGTATACAATATGAACTTTAATGTTCAATTATGGTGAAAAGCAGTGATAGCTCAGGGGGGAGTGGTACGGACTGTCGAGACAAAATTCGTAGGTTCGAATCCTATTCCAAGAGCTAATCCTATTCCTATTCTACGTCTGATTTTTCTAAGTTACATGTATATTCATTGTTATTTATTATTCGCTTTAACGGTGACGGAAACATCGTGAAGAAACCTGCATACCTGATAAGTTCTTCATAAGAATTTCGGAGGTATGTGAAGTCTGTCACCCCGCATTATGACAGCGTGGTGGACTAAAGCCTAACCCCTTTCATTCAGTAGAGGAGGCCCGTGCCCTGCAGTGGGACGTATATAATACAGGGCTAGTATTATTATTAAGGTGAAAATCATTTTTTTATATCAGGCACTACACTGTAGTACAGGTGTCCGCGTCAGACATTAGTAAAATCGAATGCTTAACGAGTGAAAACTGACTGGAATAATGGCCGGAGGGCATCGCAACTGAATAACTTACCGATGGCCTTTAGCCGATGAGTTGGGGGAGGCGCGGGGTGCGGAGGAGGTAAGGTTATGATACTAAGAGAGAGGTATTTTTTGCGTAGAAGCCGTCAAACGAACAGGTGGGACACCTGATGATACGTGATAACAACAGAAGAATTATGGTTGCGTTGCTGGTTTAAAGGAAAGGAATTTGGATTGGGAAAGGGAGGTAGGGTTTAGAGTTTAGACTTCCAAATCGTACCAAACGCAACAGTAGCTACCATATCACGTTGATTTTCTGTGAGGTAGTGGTGCTACCCTGATCGCACCGGCCCCATTCATGTTGTAAACAAATCTATTGACAGCATGGCCCTGTCAGTTACAGAATGTTTTATTGGGGTGGGTTTTTTACGCGTTACAACTCAGCTAGGCAGTCACCGACTCTCTCTCTCTCTCTCGTCTTGGGTTCGAACCCCAGATCGGGTAAAAGTGATATTTTGTGGGTTTTTCTATTTCGAAATGTTCAGTATCAGCCCGGAGTCTGGAATTTTCCTCCGGGTATCTCAATCACCGTACGAAACGCTGGTTTTCTGTGAGACATTGGTAACGACCCGGACAAGCCGGCCCATTCATGGTGTAGACAAGTGTCTACAGCGTGGCTATACCACTCATAAAGATTGCATGGTATTGGACTGCACTCGTCACCCCGAGACATAAGATGTTAAGAATCATAATGCCCAGTAATTTCACTGCCTTCAATGTCCTTCAAATCAGAATACAAAAGTGCTTACACATTTGCCGCAAGCAGGTGGCAGAAATAGACAAAGCGGTGGTACCAAACCTCGGCCTCTCGCATACAC
Organism: Mimas tiliae; assembly: GCA_905332985.1. Taxonomy (NCBI): domain Eukaryota; kingdom Metazoa; phylum Arthropoda; class Insecta; order Lepidoptera; family Sphingidae; genus Mimas; species Mimas tiliae. The sequence goes on from HG995258.1 coordinate 139,150, forward strand.
ATTGGACCTACAAAATTGTACATAAAGTAAATAAACCACTTGATACTGGCTTTATATTATCACCTATGAACACCCACAGTACCAAACTGAAACGGAATCGAGAGTAGTGGTATTTTGGTCCATCGGTAATCTCACCGATCGTATAAAAGAAAGAAAGAAGAAAGGAAGAAAGAATTATTATTTAAGTTTTTTTTTTTATTAAGTATTTCATTTTCTAGGAGGCGGTGATTCTATCCCAGTTAAGTAGAGTCACTCTAGTTGTATATAAAGCTAGATATAGTGCGTTTCTGCTACTTTAAAATTGACTTACTCAATGTGTGCTCTATAATTATAACCTGTGCTCTGTACACTCCCGAGTCTCGGTGTCGAGCGGCCACCATGAAATATTGATGAACTCCAGCGCGACCCTAAAATAGAACAAGATGATATTTAAAAGTATTTTGTAACTTACGCAAAGGCTACTAAATATAGGGAGAAAGTAACTTTTACGGCCACCTTAAATTATGTAGAATCTTTAGACATTTTTAAGCCGTGATTAAATTCTTTTGATTATTTATATTATTTTATTCCAGTAATAACGTCAGGAAAATAAACAAAACATTGATTAAAACACTTATTAATAATTAGGTTACTGCCTTTAAACGTTGTTAATAAATATTTTAAATTGTGGACTAATCCAGGCAACAAATAAAGTAATTTTTCGATTTGAAAATTTTAAACAAATTTGTGATTGCCTGACCTGAACACAAATTGTGATTTTATCCTAGGAGCTCACGGTTTCTCAGACGAAGTAGGCTCTGACTGAACAATGAGGCGATATATAGATCGATACATTATATTATTTTTTAACAATTTTACAAACAAAGCTTGATGGACTAAAGACTTATCTCTCTACTAAAGAAGAAGCAAGTGCCCAAGAGTAGGACATATACCGTATACCTCTATAATATAAGGCTAATATTGTTATAATCAAAGTTTAGAATAGAATGGCGCAGCATTATGTTTGTTTGAGATAGCATTCAACAAATCCTCGCGTCTGCACTTCGTATTTAAAGTATGCGCTCCATTCTTCTTACTTAGCTCGGGGATCTTTTGTGCGCCACAAAATCACACGAAATTCCACGATTTATTTTTTAGAAATGTGTCGGACTGTGTACCTACTTGGCTTCTTCTTGGCGTCTAATCATATATCATGATCATATATATGGCGCGCTTTGGTAGTATTAAGGTAACTTTTCAACTATTTAATTTTCCAAAGGTAGAGTGCTGAAACCTTTCCTTTCTGCATTTTTTACTAATATAAAATACCCCCAAGAATAAGTACACAAAGCGTACATTGTATGAAGTACCGTTCAAAACGAGTCGTTTTAAAATATTCATCCGCTCACCTTCGCAGAGGGTTGTTACGATTGTAATGAAAATACTCTTACAAAATAGTCTAGAATGCGCAGAAAGTGTATCCTTTCAATATTGGCTTAAATTTTAAACGTGTCTAGATGGACAATTGTGGGTAAATAAGACAAGCTTTAATATCTATACGATATTAAATATGCGGCTAGTGTTTTCGTTCACACTATTTATACCGTATTCCATGGCATTGGAATTTAAATATATTCAAAAATTAATGTTTCTTTAATACATGTGTATTTATAGATATTGATGTATATAAGCCTTGGTTGTAAGCCAAAGCCTATAGGACAAATTCACCGCTGGTTGTTTCTAGAAGGTCCCGTCGCTGTCCCGGCCTCACGCTCTAAGAGTGCATAGAAATAATAAAATACATATACCTACACATACAAATAACCTACACTCACCCCGACTCCGCCAGCTTCCGAAACAATTTTCCACAACTACGCCACTTTAAAATCTCTGTTTTTTGCCGACTTATTTATTATTTGTGTTTTCTCCTTGTATTCCGATCGCCACTTTTTTCAGAAGACCAAGTTCTCTCCTTTTTCCCGCTAGAGAGCGCTTGCAGTAGCCGGCGTAACAATTCATCCAATCATTTTATATTTCCTGTGTATGCCTTCTCACACCGTGTTGGTGGCAGAGTCCCCAACCCCATAAATAATTATAGAAATACGTTTTGAAATAAACTAATAGAATATTTATAATTTTAAATGCAACAAATATGATGTATGTATGTGTGTACCGTAAATTCAATTGGCGAACTGTATCCGCTTCCTTCTTTGCTAAGTGTAGATAATAAACAGATATCTCACCCAGGTGGATGACCTGATGTTAAGTGATCACCACCCATGAATACCCACAATGCCACAGGAATCATGGATGCGTTGAATGGAAATTGGAAAGGGGTATTGTAATTTCAAGTCCCTCGTGTGGGAAAGGCCGTCAGGTTTTGGTAACACCTATTTGTCTAATTTTTTTTTAATAGCATAGGCCGGCAAACGAGCAATTGGGTAACCTGATCTCCACCCCTCATATACGCCCACAATACTAAAAATAATTATGAGTGCGTTGCCGACCTTAAAGGAAAGGGATAATTATTAAGGGATTAGGAAGGGGAGGGGGTTTGGGCCGCCAAACAGCAGTGTCTAAGCACTGTTGTGTTCCAGTTTGAAGGAAACTGAAGCCAGTGGAATCCCTGGGCATTATAAGACTTAACATCTTATGTCTCGGGGCGACGAGCGCAGTCCAATGCCATGCTTTGTAGTTCAAAGTTCTGTGTGGCGTTGCTTCTGTTTATGAGCAGGCGTGGCGCTTACCAGCTAAATATAAGCAAATATAAGCTAATAAAAAAAATATTAGCCTATATTTCGGATTTCATAAGTATTTAATATTATATTACAATAAACACAAACAATACACAGACATCACGTGTTTAAGATAATGAAGTCACGAGCACAAGTCCTCTAAATCATAACTTATAATATCAGAGGACTGAGTCATAATGAGATCTAGATATAAAGAAGTGAGTTTTATATAACACATAAGGTCAGACGAGAGTGCGGTGGGATATGGCCTCCGGATATCTCACTCACTAAACTAAACGCAGCAGCAAGCTAGCTTACGCCGGTTTTCTGTAAGACAGTGGTAACGACCCGGACGAGCCGGCCCATCTATACTGTAGACAAAACTGTCTACCACTCAATTATGTGTCTCAATTATAAAGTGTATTTATTTATTTATGTCTTAATCCAGGTTATGGTCTACCTCTATTCCAAATCCGTTCAGTTGTGAGTTGTGTTCAGCTTGACTGATGAGCAAATTTCCAAATTCATAACCTCAGAAATATCTGAGCTTGCACATTTATAATACGCACTCACGCCTGTAATCCCCGAAGGGGTAGGTAGAGGTGTAACTAGTACACCAACATTTCACCGAGCATATCTCCGTCCCATGATGTGATAGGGGGCGAGCCTATCGTCATATCGGGCACAATTCCAGACTCCGGGTTGATAATAAGCATTTAATGATAGAAAAACCCAATATCACTTTACCCGACCCTGGAATCGAACCCAAGACCTCAGCGTCAGCCTCAGTCGTAACGCGTATGCATTACAACTGCGCCACCGAGGCAGTCAGCACATATATAATATTAGGTAGAAATAGGATGTACAGTCAGACTAAAAATAAAAAGAGTGCAGACGAGTGCGCTAAAAATAAAAAGAGTGCAGACGAGTGCGCTAAAAATAAAAAGAGTGCAGACGAGTGCGCTAAAAATAAAAAGAGTGCAGACGAGTGCACTAAAAATAAAAAGAGTGCTGACGAGTGCGCTAAATATAAAAAGAGTGCAGACGAGTGCGCTAGAAGGCAACATTTGCGTCGCGTCAGCTCTGCACTAACTCGGTCGCCATTATTTTATCACTGAGCGCGGGAGGGATTAATTAGGCGCTGAAATTGGTAACGTCCTGGATTCAGTCTCCAGGTCAGGTTATCAATATTTTTTAGGCTTTTCGGTTCTCAAACATACTTGATTTATGACATCATAGAGGTGAAACAAGCTTAGTGAATTTTAGGTGCACTATTTGCAACTCTGCCTTCTCTTTGAGAATGCAGGCGTGAATTTATATTATACAAGATATACAAAGAGAATTCACTATCAGCATAGTTAATGCTGCTGTGAATGATAACAATTGTCTATGTTTTTGACAGTTTGCATTTGGGTCAAACTGATAATAATTAGTATTGCAGATCAATATACCACTGGCCAGTGCGGATTCACTTCGTTCCATTGGAACTAAATAAAATAAGCTATGCTTAGCGGTTACTTTAAAAAAAATATGTGCGTAGATATTTTTGTTGTTGTACCTAGTCTATGCCGTCCTAATATTGGGTAAAGGCCTTCCTTGGATCCCTCTATAAATTGCAATCCTGTGTTATAAGTCAGTTGTTTTTGAATTTTTCTGATTGTCCTACCTACCATATCCTCTATTACATATATACCCTTTTTTTTATAGTATATGCAAACTAGCAAGTGGGTCACCTGATGGTAAGCGATCTCCACCGCCCATGTACGCCCACAATACAAAAGAATCATGGGCGCGTTGCCGACCTTAAAGGAAAGGGATATTAAGGGATTGGGAAGGGGAGGGAGATTTGGGCCTCCGGATATCTCACTCACCGTACGAAACGCAGCAGCAAGCTGCTACTTTACGTCAGTTTTCTGTGAGACAGTGGTAACGACCCGGACGAGCCGGCCCATTCATGCTGTAGACAAAATAGTCTATAGCGTGGCTCTACCACTCATAATACATACGCACTCACGACCGTAATACCCGAAGAGGTAGGCAGAGGTGCAACCAGCACACCCACATTTCACCGAGCTTATCTTCGTCCCATGATGTGATAGGGGGCGAGCCTATCGCCATACCGGGCACAAATTCCAGACTCCGGGCTGATACTGAGTATTTCGTAAAAGAAAAACCTGATATTGGGTTTTTACCCGACCCGGGTTACGAACCCGAGACCCCAGCGTCAGCCTCAGTCGTAACACGTACGTATTACAACTGCGCCGCCAAGGCAGTCAATCTCCTCCTATTACCACTCCTCTAAACTAGAATATAATTTGTTAAAATCGGTATAGTTCTTTTTTATCCTGGCATCCTGGTAATATAGTGGATATCAAGTACAGTACAGTCCTAATATAACATTGCAAATCGAGAGACATTGCGTCCCACGACATGCAGTATAGCTATGCCAGCGTGAAGTTACTATGACAGGTATTTTATTTTATATCAGAGGGGAAGGGGATTTGGGGCTCCGGATATCTCGCTCACCGTTTGAAACGCAACAGTAAGCTGCATCTTCACGGTGATTTTCTGCGAGATAGTGGTAACAATCCGGTCGATCCATCCCTATAACATTCACGTGGCTCTACCACTTTTCAAGCCAGTAGCGATTCAATAATCCACGATTATACGAGCTTTTGCCGTTAAATTATGTGATATGTGGCGAGCGTTCGCCATATCATGCATCATGTAGATTATATGTTACAAATTTGTAAGATATCAGCGATGCTAATTCACTTGTAAACAAATTAGTTGAATGATTAGGTATTTATATTTTTGACAGTTTGCAAACGTTTATCCTCGTCGGACAGACTGACCGCGAAGCGACGATTAACCGCACGAGTATGACTGCAGTTCAGTGCGACTCACAACTTACTACATTAACAACCTCACCGTGACAGTGGGACTGTTTGCACAGGACACAGAGCGAATCAATTAACTTCAGTTAGCAGTAACGGGTAGTCCAGGCACGTCGGAACAACCGCACTATACTTGTTTATAAGCTATGTTACAACTTGTATGCTTTGTATTTCCTATTGCGATGCGTACATTTTATTAGTCGCCTAAATGACGAGACGGGTAGGTCGCTCGTCTGATGGTTAGCGTCACGCATTTACATGCCTCTGAGACCAGTATGCGTTCACGACATATCATTCAATTCCATACATTTTTCTGCGCTATGCACTACACCCGTGTCACAAACGCACGCTGAACTGAGACTCCGAGACTCATGTGTCGACGTAGATGCAAGTAAAAGATAAAGGTGCTCGAGTCTTGAACATAGATTATATAGATATAATGAGACAGCTGTGGGGTTGCTGGTGATCATGGACACGAATCCACTAAAAAAATCGAGTAATAAAACTACTTAATTTTTTATTAGTGAAAAATTGGTGCATAAATAACGAAGTTTGAATTTTTCATCCCAGATACCACACCATTAGGGATGGAATTTCTTCTTGAAATAAAATGGGCCCAACTTTGTGCTATACTATTTTTAATTAATCATCCAACTCGGTCCACATTTAGTGGCGTTATATGTAGTTATACATACAAAAAAAATGGGTTGGATTGAGAACCTCTTCCGTTTTTTCGTCGGTTAAAAAAGAAGCTAGCTCATTGCTTCAAATTTCTATACAGCTTACTGCTTAGCTGTAAGTCGCTTTATTTGAATTTAAAATAATTTCTTAATACATAATATCAGGTACAATCCCTATGAGAAACAACCGTGAGTCTATGTATGTATGTATGTATGTATGTATGTATGTATCACCTACAATATATCCACATACTCACGGTGCTTTGTGAATACATTTATTTCTGTGACGTCAAACCACGCGGGTAACTTTAACGCAATTTCCGCCGCGTCTAAATGAATGTAATGTCACGAGAGTCCCCTACACTATTCAAACAATACGATTTCACTCAATGCTTGACTTAGCTACACTCAATTAAATTTAGGCACGAACGGTTAAGTCGTGGGCACAATTAAAGTTAACTGTGCGAGTAATCAGGACGTGCGTAAACAAGAGACGTTTAGGCGCGATAAACTCAAGCTTGTTTCACTTCACCCTCGGCGTCTCGCCTAGATAATTGAGATCGCTGTCTACTCTGTAGACTGTACCTGATATGACACGAATAATTAACTAATATTAGCTTCATAACATCACAAGCTGAGTTCTATATCCTCAAAGGTGCAACTAGTGCTGTATCCACAGTCCACTGAGTTTATTTCCGTCCCATGATGTGATAGGGGACGAGACAAACGCCTTATCGGTCAAAGATTCCAATTCCAAACTCTTGTATGAGTTTTTCGAATTGAATACTCAAAATAAAATTGTTATCGCTCTCGGATTTGAATCCAAGATCTACGGTTTGTCAGCCTAAGTAGACTAGACCAATGAGGCGGATATTACTAATAACACCTGTTTCACCACCTCTGAGTAAATGCTACTTACCACATAAAATATGACGTGTTCAAATACAAAAGTCACACTGACATATTACCCTATAATATCAGCTGTAAGATGATTACTAAGCACTTTTAAAAATTTTATTGGTGATAAAATTTTAGTTAAATATTCAGCAATAGGTCCTTAGTAATGCATCATTACTCAAAAACTATTATACTATTAGTTCCGATTACAAATAATTGTGTTCCTTCATAGAAGAGAATGATAAACGAGCAAGCGAGACAGATGTAACACTAAATATTAATGTTTTATCGATCTTTAATTTTGATTTTAACCTCCAGCAATTTAACCATATGAAACGAAACAGTATAATTTGACATCGGTGTTCTGTTTATTATTATATTATTTTCAATTACATATACGTCTCTTTTAGAGTCCGCCACATAATTCATTTCGAGGTGAACGGCAATATGAATCATCTCAGGCTAAATATATTATAGTTGAGCTTAGGTAAGCCTTGCCAAAGATGTAAAATATCGTTATATACTATAATGTATCACACGCGCCAGCATCCGCAGTGGTATACATTATTAAAATTACAAAATCTGTAAGCAGTGCTTCGTAGAATATGAATCAGCATTCATCAGCTGAGCGTTACACTTATGTGATCATGCTGAGCCCACGCGACTCCGTCTAATGAAGTAATTCAATTAAAACACGAATCGATTTAGAGAACGCTAAACAACCAGCCACCATTCAACTCGCCATTAAGCCGGCCCATTTTGTTCCTCTAACGAGCACAATCTCCCAACTCCGCTAATCTATTCACTTTAAATGCGTACCTTTATCCGTTAACGGACGCTCCTTCGGTCACAAAGGCTGTCAGTGCAGCGTCTCCCGCTTACCCCTACCTTCCCCTTGTTCGAATTATTCCGCCCTTAATCTTTGCCAGCTGAATGCGGAACAGAATGCCGAAGCTGTCGGAGCGATCGGGAGTTGATAACCGAAAAATTGTTTGCGACAGTGACGAGCGCGCTCTTGAGTAACAGAATTAACCACTGTATAATATAGGGGCGAGCGAGTCGGTTCATCATGTGCGTTAGTCACTACATAGTTCTAATTCGACACTTTCACACAGGTGTAATTTCGCGTCGTGGGCATTAGGAACTGTGAGGGTCCCACAACACCACGACCCCACATAAAAATTTGTGGAAGACATGAACATTTGTCTCGCGGTCTCTCATTTCACTAGCTCACTGTCATTTACTCATAGTTAACATACACAGAAATGTGAGACGCGTCGTTTACACGTGATATATCGCGTGTAATGCGGATCAGTGCGTCTAAATAATTATGTAGGTGGTAGCGCGAGCGAGTGCGTCCCGAGGGCCCGCGGCGCGGCACGAGTCGCCTCGAGCGTCGCCTCGAGCGCCTTGTGTACCTGCACGTGATTTATAGTACCCGCAGATACCTCGCCCGCCGTTCCCTACACATCTCAGCTCCCCGCTCAAATCACGCGCGTGTTTTTCCGTCAGTTGCTCGCACTTAACGGAGTCAACATTTATTTACAGCCGAAACCTTTTGATACGAGTCAATGGGTAATATATTACATTAAAGTCTTTGTATCATTGAAACGAATGTCTTTTCTCGCGCGGAAGTCAATTCATTTACAACCAAAGAAGATTACGTGTCTCGGCGGTAGGTATTATTTACTTTTATGTTTTTTGAGTACTTTTAACTAATCTCTGTGTGTTTTATTTTATTATAGGGGTTCATAACAGTGCAAAGAACTATGTTTCACATAATTTTTTTTGTATTCTAATTGTATTCAGTAGCTAAATAGTTTTAAAATATTATTTTAAGTACATTCGAACAGGCGCTACGATGTATGTAGCTTCAGATAGATTAACCCACAGACATACACACACAGTAGAAACTTATAAAACTCCTTTTTTCTCTGGGGTTCAAAAAGATTACTATTATCTCTGTTGTTATCCAACTATTGTACTCTACAATGATGTTCATGACAGTCGCACATTGTTTTAATGTACTCGCCATAAAACTGTACGGTCCGGTCGCGTCAGCCAGTGATTAAGTTGAGGGTAGTCCGCACTTTACACAAGCTAGTATAGTCGGTTTGAACACGTAGTAGTACTAAATCTTAATGTCATCCTATTATGGAACGAGGTTGTGGTGGTTTTAAATATCTCTTCAGAGCTATAACTTTGGAACACAATACGGCTTCTATCCTTCTTTAGTGAGCAAAATCAAGCAAGGTATATCGAAGAGCAACGTGGTTCAATCACACCACCACTGCCCACATAAAAAACAGTTTGACTCTGACTGTCTTGTATAATAAGTATTTCATTTTTGTTTCTACCTGGCTTTCTACCGGCCAGTACCAGAGTCCGTCTTCCTGCTAAAACGCCTCTACTTTGTCCGATCTTGAGCATCCTGGCCATCCTGGTCAGGGTGAGACTATTGGCCCTCATGTCTCCCTCTTATGCGTCAAGCCAGTCGTTTTTTAGACCGCGCGGGATCGTACTCCTGGTACGATCTGGTACAGGCATTTGCGACTGACGTACTCCTGTGGTTTTTTCAAACGAGACCAAACCACCATCGGCCACTTTCCTGAAGTTTATCTGCTACGTCGCGGACGTACTCGAAGAAACAGCTTCACTCTTGCTGTAAGAAGCACTTGGACCTCTAACCAACCTCTTTCTCCTTTCCTCATTGGTTGGCAATAATTTTGCGGGTATTTTTTTATATGTTTATGTGGCCACCTCATAATAAGTAATCTACACTGCTCATGAAAATCTATAATACTAGAAGAATCATGGATGCGTTGCGAAACATAAAGGAAAGGGATAATATTATGGTATTGGACAGGGGACGGGGGTAGGGCATCCGGATATCCAACATACCGAATGAAATGCAACAACAAGTTGTTCTTCACGTCGGGTTTCTGTGAGACAGTGATAACATGGCCTTAAATGAATTAGTTGATACTCGTAATTATAATTCTGAAAGCTTTAACTCATTGGCTAATAACCATTGTAGTAACTGCAACTGTTTGTCATCCAAGTTGTCAGTTACTCCAATAAAACCTTTATCAATATCAGGAAATTCATCAAATAATAACACTTTCTCCAACGGTACCTTACCACATAGCAGTCATATACAAAATAATTTAGTTATATTTAGTGATGAGATTGGGAAAGGCCTGGGCCATTTGATTAACAATAAACTCGGACAATCAGTTATAAACTACTGCATGCCTGGTCACTCTTATGATCAGATTATAAATAGAATATTAAAACATAAATTTGACTCTTGCACTACATTAGTCATTTTAATTGGTAATAGGGGTAATGTGGACAGACAAAAATTCACCAATTACTTTAACTTAATAACATCTCTTAAGGTTAATAAGACTGTGATGTTTTCATTCCCCTATAGCAAAGGTTTGCCGCCTGCAGAAAAAAATCTTAGATTTAAGTTAAACACAAATATAGAGGCCCTTGTTAATAGCTGTAACAAGGTAGAATATATTGACATAAATACTTACTCTAGTAAGTATAATACTAATAATAATTTTTATAGTAAATTTATTAAGAGACTTGTAGCTAATAAGCTATATCTTTATTTTATTGACATTAAAGCCAAATCCTTGGCTACCATAGCTGCTTCTATTGAGCAGTCTCCTTCTGACATAAGGAATAATACAAGGGTATCTATTCCAAGTAATTTAAATTAATTTATGAGACAATAGAGGTCACCTCTTGCATTAAAAATAAAAAAAAATATAAATACATAAGTTTCAATAATAATTTACCTACTGACATATTGTCCAATGTAAATTCCTCTCTACCTGCTGTTCAGGATAATATTCATAAAGGTGACAATATTTTAAACCTAGTTCATCAAAATAGTCAAGGCATGCTAGGTAAAGAACTACAGATTGAATTGTTCATGAGTTGTAAGGATATTGACATCCTATGTATTACAGAACACTGGCTTAGACCTGAGCAGCTCATGTTCAATTTTAATAATCACATAGTTGGTAGTTATTTCTGCAGACAGAATGCTATACGTGGAGGCTCTCTAATAATAATAAATAAAAAAATTAAATTTAAAGAACGGAAGGACATTGTAAGTCTCTCTGTGGAGCAGACTGCAGAATTATCATGTGTTGAACTAGAGCAGCTCATTGTTATTAGTGTATACAGACCCCCTGCCTCAGCCTATGATAGATTTGAATGTGTACTTGAAGAAATACTGAGGAAATTAAGCAAATCAAATAAGAGATTGCTCATTTGTGGAGACTTCAATATTAACCTTTTAGAAAGTAATTCATTGACTATAAAATTAAAAAGCCTTTTTTTGTCATTTGATTTGGTCCCCTTGTTTTCGGAGCCAACAAGAATTAGTAGTACTAGTGCAACATGTATAGATAACATCTTTACAGATATAGTACCAAATAATAAATGTATTATTAATGATCTTGACTCTGATCATTGTGGACAATTAATTACATTTTGTAGCAAGTTCCAGATTAATACAAATAAAAAAATCACTGTTGTACCCGTTACTGAGGCTCGGTTAGAGAAATTTAAATTAAAATTAATCAGTATACTTGGTATTCCTTTAAGTGTTCATGAGGATGACCCTAACAAACTATATAACACCTTCTTTAACACGTTTTGTGAGGAGTTTAAGTCAATTTTTGCATCCAAATCAGTTTCCACAGACAAGAAAACCACTTTTAGCAATTGGGCCACTATAGGTATTCATAGAAGTAGAAATAAATTATATGATCTTTATTATGAAAGATCATATAATCATAATGATGATTTTATTAAGTATGTCAAAACTTACTCTAAAATATTTAAAAAGGTATGTAATTGCGCTAAAGCTATATATTTGAGTAATAAAATAAAACAATCTAAAAATAAAATAAAGATGACATGGAGTATTATTAGCAAAGAGACTGGTAAGACTAAACTTCGAGACACCGAGTTTAGTTTGAAAATTAACGATAAATTAATTAACTCTGATTTGGAAGTAGCTAGGGAATTTGAGAACTTTTTCACAGACATACCAGTTTCTGCCACAAATAAATTAAATTCGTCTTCCACCATTGCAGGAAAAATATTACAAGAAAGTGTCACTGGATGTAATGATTCATTTGAATTCCATTGTGTTAATGATATTGATATAATTAAAGTATTAAAATTGATTAATGTAAAAAATACAGGTGACTTATGGGGTGTATCTACTAAAATCTTAAATTCTGTAATAACTGTTATAGCACCCCAATTAGCGATTATTTTTAATACATGTATTAATAGTGGTATATTCCCTGATCAGATGAAACTGAGTAAAATTATTCCTTTATATAAATCTGGTAGTACCACTAACCCCACAAATTTTAGGCCTATCTCTGTACTACCTTCATTAAGTAAATTTTTTGAAAAGCTTATGCTTATTCAAATTCAAAATTATTTTAAATCAAATAAATTATTGCATAGAAGACAATTTGGGTTCACACGAGGTCGCTCCACCACTGATGCTGGTGTTGAGCTTCTTCATAACATATTTGATGCTTGGGAGAATTCACAGGATGCTTTAGGGGTGTTCTGTGATTTATCCAAGGCTTTCGATTGTGTTCACCATGACATTCTGATCGGGAAATTAAATCACTATGGCGTTAAGGGTACTGCTCTTAATTTATTTAAGTCATATTTAAGCAATAGGGTACAGAGCGTTGATGTTAATGGAAAATTATCTCCTGGGTCTCTTGTTACAATGGGAGTTCCACAGGGCTCGATTCTGGGACCCTTTCTTTTCCTAATTTATATAAATGACTTACCTTATTACATAAGGGACAATTGTGAGGTAGTGCTGTTTGTAGATGATACTTCTTTAATATTTAAAGTAAACCGACATCAATCTGTTCTTGACGATGTAAACAACACTCTCTCAAAAATAGTACAGTGGTTTGGCGTTAATAATTTGTTACTGAACAGCGAAAAAACTAAATGTATTAGGTTTTTAACACCTAATGTCAAAAAGGTTAACGCCAAAATTTATGTGAATGGTAACGAGTTAGGCCTTGTGGACTCAACTAAGTTCTTAGGTATCACTTTGGACTCTAAACTTCAGTGGGGTCCCCATATTTCAGTGTTAGCTAAGAAATTAAGCGCCGCATCGTACGCAGTGAGTAAAGTGCGCCAACTAACTGACATTAACACGGCCAGGATGGTCTATTTTGCATACTTCCATAGTTTAATGTGTTATGGAATTTTACTGTGGGGTGGTGCTGCTGACATTAATACTATATTTGTTCTTCAAAAGCGAGCTATAAGATCTATTTACTCGCTAAGTTCCAGATATTCGTTAAGAGAAAAATTCAAAGAAATAAATATAATGACAGTAGCATCACAATTCATATTTGCTAATTTAATGTATGTTCACAAAAATATGGAGACTTTTCCTAAACTTAAAGATATCCATAACTACAATACTAGGAATAAAAATAACTTGGCTAATTATAAAACCAGGCTTCACAAAATCAGCAAATCTTTTAAGGGTCTTGGTATACATTTTTACAATAAAGTTCCCAATCATATTAAAGAATTAAGTGTTATCAGCTTTAAAGCTACTATTAAGCGAAAACTGTGTCTTAAAGCCTATTATAAAATTTCTGAATATTTAGATGATGAAAAGGCTTGGTCTTAAGCTATTCTATTGCCTAGTATAGATAATGTAACTTATTAATGGGAAATTTATAATGTAATGATAATTTGTTTATTGAGTTGAGTGACCTTCATGGCAGGCGTTGGGAAATAATGTCTGTACCTATCTTACATCTAATTGTGATCAGTCTGAGTATGTCATGCTCGCTCTAATGTCTGTGCTTGCGGCGGCGTTGTGTGCTGGGTCGGTCACTTCCCTTTAACATGGTTGAGGAGGCCGATGGCTGGCACATGCGTCATACTCGTGAACGGGTGCTGCTTGTGTGGACTGGTCTGCTCGGACTGTTATCTTTTATTTGTTAACACTATTTTAAGGTCTTAATTTATTCGTCATGCTTATGGAGGTCATGCAAGTTAATCCAATGCGTAGATATCATTTCGTTAATTGCTTGATTGAGCTGCTCTAATTCCAATTCAATATTGTAAAACCTTATGCTGTAATAATTGTAAACTAGTTTTGAAAAGAGCAACGCTGGAGTTTCTTGCTCGTTCTTCTCGAGCGAAACAGCATTCCGAACTAGCGGTAGAATTTTGACGGAATCTAAATAATGTATAACATTTTATGGATTCAATAAATATTTTGAATTTTGAATTTTGAACAACCCGGTCGAGACGGCCCATTCGTGCTGTAGACAATACTGTCGACAGAGTGGCTCTACCACTTATAGTTCATGTATATTGTGTCTATGATGACTTTGGATCAGGTGACTCAATTGTTCGTTTGGCCAAGTTTAGTATTTTTTTTCTTTTTCTATATGCAAAGACCATTCAAATTCCGCTCAGCATGGACTAGTTTATTCAGTTTATAGAGCGAGCATGAAGTATTCCATCTGCGACTATAGGACATGTCTAAAACTTTGTCGTGGACGCCTGTAAGCTGGATTGATGGCTCGACGGCAAATCAAAAGTTAGCGATGACGTCACACCACTTAACTCATATAACGCTGAGGAAAATCACGCCGTGGTTACTCTTTTGTAAGGAGTTTTACAATTTGTCTGTTTTTTTACTTATGTTCACAGATAACTCCGCCACAAGTGGATCGACTTGGATAATTCTTGTTGTATTAATAATTTGGAAAATTCTTGGTTATTGTAGGATTGCGGTAAAATAATATACACTTTTGAACTACAAAGTATTTACTGTTTTATTACAAATAACAATCACAAACATATGCAGCGGAGCAGAGACCAGAGAGCAGAGAGCATTTTTATTCGGGAAATGTAACAGCGGTGGCAGACGTCAAACCACAGATTATACTATGCTTAATGTCTATGATTGCGTTCCAATCGCATCAGTTATGTCTGCCGTCCATTACGCTGACCTAACTTTTTATGCTTTACACTTTTAAGCATTAGAATGGTAATCGAGCAAATGGATAACTTAATGATCATTACCATTACAACACCACATCGGAGAAATCATTGATGCGTTACCAACCTTAAAGGAAAGGACTGAGAATGTATTTGTAAATGTTGAGTATCGGGCATCTTCCTATCGGTCGATTTCAATAAACAATCCGAATCTCCACATCCATCCTAGAAATCAACCAATCAAGCTAAATAATTTACACGTGTGACTTTCAAAGTGTAATCTTATTGGCTCGTTGGTGGGATCGATCCGGATATTCGACTTAAGATCGTTTATATCGAAATAGCAGAACTTCCTGTGGTTTTACTACAGTCCAGTCGGGCCATTTATGCTGTAGACAAAACTGTTTCCAACCTTACTTACACCTTTATGTTTTGTACAGTAAGTATATAAATGTAGGTTTTATGTGTTTGTACTAAATGGCGGCCATGTCGTGATGTCCACAACTTTTACTACACATGTTTATTAGGCGTGCGGCGCGGCGTGGCTACATGTCGCATAAACATTGTACACGGAGTGCGTTCTGCGTTGTTGAGCCATAGTCGTTAAGCCGCGCCACGCCGATCAAAAAAACAATGACACAATCCGCTCTGGGATTACATGCTGAATATTCTTGCTAGAATATATTAAACATTTTTATTCTTTACAGGGGGGGGGGGGGGTTAGGCCTTAGAATAAAAAAGGAAAAGAAAAGTAAAGGAGGCCCGTGCCCAGCCGTGGGATGTATATATAATACAGGGCTAGTATTATTATTCTTTACAGATAAGATGTCACCATGTATTTATTTATTACGAAAGAGTAAAGTCATCGAGTAAAGTCCTACTTAAATGGAAATAATCTGCCGCAGTTTGAAAAAAGAATCTAACAAACATGTCGTTGCCACTCAAAATGCAGAGGTTGATATTATTAAGAGTAGGTGGTTGAAGGTGATAAAGAAAAGCTATAAATCAAATTAATCTATTTTGAGTTTTAGCTCTCTACCAATCCCTGACCATTAAATTGCAGTAGAACCGATTCCAAATTTGTTAATATTAGCTTTTTATTTTTTTTAGGCCTTTTTAATATTGTTAGTAAATTAATCATCAACATCGGTGTATGATATTTTTTATAGCAGAGGCCGACAAATGTTGAAGTATTAGTCATTCATGCTCGGTTCCAGAGGAATTTTAATGGTATGAACTTTGAATGAATCAGAAAAGTTTCTTTTCGGTACCTAAAACTTCTGTCCATCCTAAGGTTGTCTGGAAGAAATCGCCGTTGTCGAAAAGACCGCCCATTGTATCACCCTTACTCTATGATCCTTGGTTATAATCTACCTACTTATAAATGCAATAAAGAATATTCTATCTATGTAAAGATTTACGTAGTGACACATACAAAAGAAATTACACGTTTTTTTCTAGAAATTCCTGCATTTTTCTGTCGGTTAAGAGCATACAAAGCCACAGACAAGGTTGGCAATTAGCAACTTGTACATGTTAAGTTAATATTAGCAGCTAGGAAGTCATATGAACTCTACACGAGTCGAGAGTAAGTGCGGTGGAGCGTCATCTCTAATGTGGTTCACTTCCTTAGCTCATAAATCACCGTGTGTGGAGTCTAGAGTCGAGAGCTGACTCGCTGTCACTGTGTCACACCGACTCGAGAGCGCCACGTGACCTTCTATATCACGCCGTAACTTTCTCACTGATGTCACAGTAATTGGACAGTTAAGTTCAAATAATATTACCAATTGGTTTTATCAATTTTTATCGTCTCACCATTAACCACTGACCTTAGGTTAGACTGTGAAACCGATGAGATCCTGGGCTCGATTATTTGATAGTAGGTACAATCATTATTTATAACCTCCCCAAATTAAGAATCTATTTTTCAGATTAGTTTTAGTTGAAAGTTAACCTCTTTACATGGTGAACTTCAGTAAAATTAAGTGCTGTTAAATTTAACAACTATTTTAATTGTATTGTATTAGAATTGTATTTGAATAAATATAAATATGAAAAGTACTCAAATAATAATTTAAACTTAAGACGTTTAACCATTTAAGTTATATTATCTAATTTTAAACATGTCGTACTAAAATGAGTTAATATTGTTCGTTAGAAAACCATTTGACAGGATTAAATTGTTTTTAATTAAGTTTAGTTTAGTTCGTATAATAGAAGAGCTAACATTGATTGCTTTACTTCTATGTTCACATGATTCAATTTGGTTGCTTCATTCAAAATGAAAGATATAAATGGACTGTGTTATTCCGGCTTAACAGCTTTAAGTTTCGTGAAATAATGCATTCCTTTAATGAACAAATTTAATAAATGTTCAGTCTTTTATTAGTTGAAATTGCATCAACAATAATTGTAATGCATTCCTTTAATGAACAAATTTAATAAATGTTCAGTCTTTTATTAGTTGAAATTGCATCAACAATAATTGTAAAAAGGTTGAACTCATAATGCGCCCGATTTAAAACAAGCCTCGGTGGCGCAGTTGTAATACGTACGCGTTACGATTAAGGCTAACGCTGAGGTCTCGGGTTCGATCCCCGGGTCGGGTAAAGTGGTATTGGGTTTTTCTAATACGAAATTCTCAGTATCAGCCTGGAGTCTGGAATTTGTGCCCGGTATAGCGATAGGCTCGTTCCCTATCACATCGTGGGACGGGGATACGCTCGGCGAAATGTGGGTGTACTAGTTACACCTCTGCCTACCTTTTCGGGGATTACAGGCGTGAGTGCGTATGTATGTATGTATGTATGTTTTAAAACAAGTGGGTGTGATACCAGTTTAAATATCTCCAAACAACATAAACATTGTGTTATGAGCGAGACATAAGGCGTGAGGTTTGAGGCAGATCGTTGCACAGCTACAGATTTTAATAACGCGAAAGCCAGCGTATATGCGTCGCGGTTAGTTGTTAAGGTACAATTTACGGTACGCGACCAAAATAACGAAACCGCGTTGCGTATGAAATTGCATGGAAATGGTCGCGCATCACTTTCTCTTGTTACTGTTGCTTATCACAAAATGTATCCATGAAAATCATAAGTGTCGCTGTCGTCGCGCGATGCGGTTTTTTGTCTCGGTCGCGCTCCGCAAAGCGTGCCTTTAGTGAGGCTTTAGCGTGAGGCAGATCGCTGCACAGCTACAGGAGGCCAATTCTCGTAATTTTAAATGTTCAAAATATCATTGCGATTTAGTCTCAGCGTCAAGAAAGTTGCAAATAACATTCTCTTAAACCAATAATCAACGTCAAATGCACCTAGCATTAGCAGTAGCATTATACCGTTTTGTCTTCAGTCAACTTTTATTCTACATTCAATCTCATTACGATCTATGTTCACATTTGACGTTGATTATTTATATAAGATAATGCCATTTGCAAGTTTCTTGACGCTGAGACTAGATCGGAATTATATTTTGAACATTTAAAATAACGAGAATTGGCCTCCAGATTGTAATAACATCCGCGTGTATGCGTCGCGATTAGTTGTTAGTGTTTGGATTGAGTGCGACGCTGGTTTGGTTTGTTACGTTTAATTAAATTAGGAATTGCCGTTGAGTTATATTTGCATTTGATAATGTTATATTCACAAGATTGATATGAGTCAGTAGAGCAGCATAAAGTGAAGTTGACGCCGTTTACAGGTAGAACCTTTGCAATCCTGAGGAGAGCAGAGATGGTTATACCGGACTCACCGGCATTCTGACTTAGTTGTCTTTACCAAACCTATACCTATAGTGACTAAAAGCCCGCGGTGGCCTTCTTCGGTGCAAGTGGGACCATCCAGGGAACTCTGAGTTTACTCTGGATTGCTATTGGAACTACCCCTGCGCTGTACCGCTTTGCAGCTCGTCTCCTAAAGGACTCCAAGATTCCCTCATCACAAGGATGCCTTTCAACGTCTTCAGCAGCATGATATTTTTCATCTTGGACCATAAAATGTACGCTTAGTACGAAAGCTGCGTATCCCAGGCGGCCCCAAATGAACGCCTCTTACGACAGGCAGAGGATACCTTGGTGGAATTCTACTAAAGCCCTCATTCCTCAGGGCTGGAGACATCGGTCAGTCGTCCATCGGTTCTCGTTTTGGCGGTGAGCGGGATCCGTTCGATGCCATCCCGAGCTCGTTCGACGTTCTCCTTCTGCGACATGATACACACATTATCCTGACCACACTCTAGAATCACCTGTAATGTGGGTGTCATAAACTACGAAGGACTTGCAGTTTCATAACAACCATACCAGAAACAAATATTTGTGAATCACACAAACATTTGTTGTGCTGGGATCGAACCCGCAACTTCTCCTTTTACAGCCGGCTACTCGCTCGGTGCACTACGGAGGCTGGCAAAGTGTATCGGTATCGTAATTAATATCGTTCATTGAGTTGCCTAGCATTGGAAATTGTACTCCATATGACGGTACGCTCGTCCTCGATGGCATCGTGGGAAGGAAATAAGCTCGGCCAACCGTGGGTATACTCATGCACTGCACATATTACGCACCTCTGCTTATTCCTTCGGGGGTATAGGCGTGAGGTTATGTTATGTATGTATGGTTATCTTATAATTCATAAAGAGCTTATAGTAATTATTCGTATAAACAACTCTACATTTAATTAACTGGCGCTATTTGTTTAGGACCTTTCCTGCGAAGAACCATTTTTGAGCCGATTCCTGGCCCTTACAAAACTGACAGCCTTCATGGCGCAGTGTGTGAGTTGCCGATTGTGAAATGCGAGGCCAGGAAAGCCAGAGGCACTGACAAGCCTCTGCCTACCGTTGAAGGAGTACTCTTTTTAAGCTTCATTTATATAAGGACATGTCATAACGCTCGGGGAACACCGAGGCAGAGAGTTCATTACACAAATATTTTGTTCATCGAGACAAAAAATTATTTGTTTGTGTAATCTACAAATATTTGTTTCAGTTCTGGTGTTGTGAGACCCTCCTGAAGTCCCTCTTGGTTCTTAATACCCATGATACAGATTATCCTAGTGTAAGACCAGGACGTATATGAACTGTAAGGTGTACAAAACAACAACTTCACTTTTGCGTGTTCAAATAAGGTTGAAACGTCAATAGCCTGAATAATAACCACAATTGGAAAATATTTCAACGAAATGGTAATGCAGTTCTGGTTCTTTTTAGCTGTTGTAAGAACGAGTACAATTGAGATATAAACACAATTGTGTAAGTACGGTGGAGATCCGAGGGACCACCGGCAGGGGCGGATCCAGGGGAAACTCATGAAATTAGGTGGTATGTCTCTCGTTTACGAGATTCCGCCTGGGTTGGTACCCACCGCTTTCTCTATTTTTGTCTTTAAGCAGTAACGTGTAAGAACTTTTGTGTTCCGGTTTGAAGAAAACTGAAACCAGTGAATTTTTGCGAAATAAATCTGCAGCAATTGTTGTGCATTGTAAAAAGTTTATTGTACAATTTTGTAGATAGTTTTGACATGAGTTTCTACCATCAGCCGAGCGACCTGCTCGTTTCGTTCAGTTGTTTAAGAAAGTGTTGCCCCTGAGCCATGCAAATCCATTGTACTTGATGTTTTTACAGTATAGGCCTGCAAACGAGCATGTGCGTCACCTGGTGGTAGATGATCTCTACCACCCATGAACGCCCATATTACCATAAGAAACATGAACGCGTTGCCAACTTTAAAGGAAAGGTATAATTAAGAGATCCGGAAGGGGAGAGGAATTTGGGCCTCCGGATATCTCACTTATCGTACGAAACGTAGCATCAAGTCACTACTTTTCTTCGGTTTCTGTGAGATAGTGGTAACAACCCGTACTCATTCATACTGTATATAAAACTGTCTACAGCATGGTTCTAACACTCGCAGAAATTGGAATTCGTAAAATTGCCTTTTTCTAGACTACTGCAAATTTAATACAAAGTTAAGCCTTAAAGAACAAAAACTTTATACTTACGCAAAAAAACTCCTGGCGATATTCTGAATCTGCGCGCCTGGTAGGGTACGCTCTCGTGAACAATGGTGATATGAGCGAGTCGCGGTGTTTGTCTGCGTTCAGCTGCATATATAGGCCTCTTACAATAGTTGCGGGTGGTTGTGGCAGTTATGGAGAATGGGAGGTAGTTTTTTGCCAACTTAGAGATTTTACTCGTTTTATACCGTTTTATTGCAGTGTATTTGTCATGTTCCCATTGTTATGAATAACATATATTGCGATGATTCTACTTACTACTACTATGTGTGTGTGTGTGTTAGCTTCACTAATAATAATGCACACCAAACACAGGTACAATACTTGTCACGATTACTAATACACACTGAGAGATGTCCGTTCAATGCGACATATTTTATACTGTTGATCCGATATATTTTATCCGTTGAGGAGAGGGTAGATCGGACACTTACATCTATCAGAGGGTAGGTGCGATACCATATTGTGTTAATTTTAATCACATATATAACAAGACGAGCAGATTGCTCGTCTGGTCGTAAGCGCCACGCTGCGTCGGCCCATAAATAGAAACACCACCTTCCGAAATATTGAATAAGATGTTATTGAGTATTTGCTATTGTATAGATAATAATAGATACGTATAATATTATGTATAAGTATCTTCTTCCACCTGCGCTTATCCCACTCGTAGTGGGGTCAGCGCATCATGATTCATCAATATTTGGCTTTTCACGACTGGCCATCTGCCTGACATCAACTCCCCTGGGAAGAAAACACCCAGACCCGAAACAAATATTTGTGGATCACACAATTTTTTTTACTCGGTACGGGAATCGATCTCACGGCCTTTCGTTTCACAGCAAGCTACTCGCGCACTGTGCCATTATGGCTGTTTGTTCCTAATTAATTATTATTAGGTAATTAGAAGCTATGAAATGACATTGTGTAACAATTTTATTGTCTGCATTAACTGGAATATTCTATTGTGTTACGAACGAGTTGGCAGGAGTGTCGCGTACTATCAATTAAAACTGAGACAATTGATAACAATAAGTGCGATAATTAATTTATATCTAGCAGCGCTGAGCTAGGCGAGTGAAGAGAGAGGAGCGCGGGGCGAGCTCACGGGGTATATTGTACCCCGCAATTACTACCCTTAATGAGATTTTATACAAGGTTTTAGGCGATGCTATTTTTTAAGATTTTGCGTATACTTGGGAATAGAGACTATACATGGCTGGTCCGCCCCGTCCTAGTATGAGAGGGGTCCTAATTCTTCATTTTATTTTTAAAGTTTTTAACGTATATTATACAGTACTCTTTATTTTAACAGCTTTTTTTACATTTTAATTAATACAATTATACAAAATAAAATGTTTAAAAATATAAAAAGTATTACCTTCCAATAGCGAGGCCTAGGACCCAAGCAACCGGTGGTTAGGACCCCAGTGTGAGGAACCTCCTCACAATGCGGGCCGTGTCCAATAACACTGCTTTCTGAATCTGGCTCTTAAACGTATATTATATGTCGTAATTATTATGTCATTTAATAATAGGTCTTTGAAATTTCCGTTCTGTACGAAAAAAAGTTAAAGTATGTTTTTCTATCTTTTTTATTTCTACTAATCAAAGTAATCATTAACTTATAAATCGAATACCTACATCATTGTGTTCTTCGTGTTCTGTTGGAGAATCGTACATCTGATCAATCGCTCGTCCCTGCTGCTCGCTGCTCGTGCACTACAGCGCGCGAATATTTGCAATATTTAAAATAATATTTGTTCAATATATGCCGTAGACTGCCTTTTCTCTTTCTTTCTCCTATCTCTTTTCAATGGTTATCTGTAAGATATTTCCTTTAGCGATAAGACCGCCAATTCTACTTATTTATCCTTATTTGTTTACTGTGTACGAGTATGCTCTAGTGTACAATAAAGACTTTAAAAATAATAATAATAATAATAATGTAACGCGTCCTAAAGGGTTCGCTGGAGTATATTGATTCCATTGCATTCTTGGAAAAAAATACGGCGCCCGGTGTACACTCGGTGTGTACGCTATGATGTTATATAAAATGCAAGTTGAATTGTCGCGCCAGTGGAAATATTTGTACGAATTGTGTCCAATACGAGCGTGCGTGTGTATGTAAATTTAAACACAGTTTAAATACATATCTACATGGACAGTCGCGGGCGCAAAATATAGCAAAGTGACTGCATAAGTACAGTTCAAATCAACGATGTTTCATCTCTAACCAACCAGAATTACGTCGGCATATTATGTAACTGAATGTACATTGGCTGACCATGGAACGTGATTCGCCGAAACAAGCTACTCGGGCAAGATTTCACAAAGTTTGCTGTGTTCACTATTTCTCAGCATTTCTCCATACGTGTATATAACTTAAAGTATTATACTCCTGTGCTTTTATGAATCAGTTTACTACATAAACTTTTTTGTCAACATTGAAAGTTTTTACGACGGTTTCTAAAATTTTTCCATGTTAAAATACACGACGGAATATTTCAGATGTAACGAATAGACGTTAATCAAGCATTATGTTATGACATGAATTTTTCGGTCCTAACTTAAGCAAAATAAGATATAACCATATGGTCATTTATACTAATAATACATTTTTGTAATAAAATATTTACGGATTTTTTTTTCCCAGCACGTGTTAGCGTGGCGCGCCGCGCGGAGTCACGATTGCTCAGGCATTGTGTATCCATGATAATCGCTAATGACCTACCAGCTCGAGTAGTACTTCAAAAACAGTATCTTTGTACGCACACATCTCACTAATGAATAAAGATTATGCTATTATTTAAGGTACTTCTTCCAAGTCGACATATTGTGTGGTACGCTTTGTACCGTCTCGGGGGACATGGTGGGTAATACGATTACCGTTGAAGATGCTACGATATTTTCCTTTCATTATCTTTATGTAGCACTCGTTTATTTGCGCGGTCCATAGGTCAACAAACCTAAAGACGCCAAATGAAATAAAATTTAAAGAAACAAATGAAAACAAAATCGTAATATAGCGGCTAAGAACTAGGGCATAATAGTAGTATATGTATTATTTTTAATTGTGACACGCCAAAATGTTGCTAAGTAGCAGTGTGTAAGCACTTTTGTGTTTCGGTTTGAAGGACATTGAAGTCAATGAAGTGCAAGTCAGCGCAGTGCATTATCATGCAGTTCTTAGTAATTTAGAGTTCTGCGAGGTGTTGCGTCTGTTTATGGGCAGGCGTGGCGCTTACCATCAGGCGAGCGACCTGCTCGTTTAATTTCAGGTAAATAATAATAATAATAATAATACACCCAACAGTCACACACATAGTCCTGACCCCACACTAGGTAAACCTGTGTCGTGGGTATCAGGAACTACAGGGACTTGTGGTCCCACAACACCCAGACCCGAGACCAATATTTGTGGTTCATACAAACATTTGTCTCGGTGTGGGAATCGAACCCACGGCCTCTCGCTTCGCAGCCGACTACTCGCCCGCTGCGCCACGGAGCTGTCTAATATATAAAAGAACAACAACCAACGATGACGCGAAAGTATAGTTCAGTCCAAATACAACGTTGACCAACCAGACATGTTGGTCGACGGTTGCCAGCATTATGTCAGTTTAAGAATGTATACCACATGAGCCGGATTCCAGTTGGGAACAATATACAATTGAAATGTAAAAGTTATTTGTGTTAGTATAAATTGTTAGTTGTGTTTGCCTGTAACTGGGTAGCATGTTATATTTGTTTGTTACATAATAAGTTGTATATGTACACCCATTGGCGCTCCAAATTAAATAAAATAGAACGTGATATTTATGATCCAATTTACAGAATAAATGATTTAAAATTTGAATTTGATTTGAATATCTGATATATATTCCCTCGCACTAGCAATAGTATGCCTTGCAATGTGACGTCTTACAAGTTTATTTGTCTACGAGGCTTTGCTTTAGTACGCATAATATAACTGACTCGTGTCCGTTTAAAGAAAATTGTAAATACGTGCTCTTTCATATCGAAGGAGTCTTTATTAGTTTCTAAACGGGTCTTGTCCAATTTGTGTCGCAGTTATATGAGTACCTTATTTACTTTATTTACCTTCGTATTTACTAGTGGTATAGCTGATAACCGTGTGGAC
The DNA here is from genome assembly GCA_905332985.1 of Mimas tiliae. Lineage (NCBI taxonomy): Eukaryota > Metazoa > Arthropoda > Insecta > Lepidoptera > Sphingidae > Mimas > Mimas tiliae. Next base: position 164,542 of record HG995258.1, read on the forward strand.
CTGGGTTCAATTCCCAGGTCGATCAATTACAACATGTGTTTTCCATCTATTAAACAAACATGAGTTGCCCAAGTTGAGCCTGGTATGGCGATAAAATCCCCCCCCCCCCCCCCCCACTCTCGTCATTAAACACAGCAGCAACTTTAGTACGTCGCTTTTTTTGTGACACAGTTGTAACGACGCGGTCGAGTCGGCCCATTCGTGCTGTAATCAAAATTGTCTTCAGCTCTACGATTAGGGAAATGTATAATATCACGCGTTTATTCCCGAAAGGAGTAGGCAGAGGTGCAACTAGTGTTGCACCCACGTATCGCCGAGTTTATTGCCGTCCCATAATGTGCTAGGGAGCGAGTCTGCCGGTACTTGACATATCGGCACAAATTACAGATACAAACAACCATGTTTGATTATTCGTAATGAAAATTCAAACACAAATTATAATTTGACCCGGGATTTGAAACTAGGACCGATTTCTCATTTTGAATACACTGCCACTAGAGCAATGAGGCGAATGTTGCAAAGTTTTCAACATCATTTATTGTATCATTTCCATAAAAGACGTACAAAAGCGTTTCAAATACTCTGAAGTATTTTCCTTTCTATAAAGAACATCTGAAACAAGTGGGCGCTCGACAACGATCCCTCACGTTTGTAAGTTTTCTACTAATGTTTTCCTTTACCATTGAACACAATTATGCGAATATTTCATTTGTTTTTAAGGTAAATAAGTTACCGCGATGCCTAATTGATCTGGGGGCTGTATTTCGACTATAATGTCGGTGAAGTACAGCCGCACGTGGTACGATCCCTACGTAATCAGTTTTTCAATTCAGAAAATCAATGTGACTTGTGTGGGAAAGAAATCTATGCCTGTCTTTTTAATAGTGAGGACCTTAAACTGGCTATATGTTACTTATTACCTTTATTCATGTATTGTAATGCTGTTGGTACGCCAATAAATAAATAAATAATTAGCTTGTATACCGAAATGATCGGTTCGCTCGCCTATTCGTAAGCGCAACACTTGCCCATGAACAGAAGCAATACTACTCATAACTTTGAACTACAAAATATTGCATGGCACTCGTGACTCGACAGCGACCATCAACTCGAAACATTAAGATATTAAGTCTCATAATACCTAGGAATTTCACTGACTTCAATGTCTTTCGGACCGAAACACAACAGTGTTTACCAACCCAGATATCCTCTCACATACGAAAACCTTCCACTTCTAAAAAGATTTGTCACATCAGGGGCCGAAAATAACGTAGGCGAACCATAGATGTACTAGTGGCATTGCTATTAACTTCCACTTCTAAAAAGATTTGTCACATCAGGGGGCGAAAATAACGTAGGCGAACCAAAGATGTACTAGTGGCATTGCTATTAACTTCCACTTCCAAAAAGATTTGTCACATCAGAGGACGAAAATAACGTAGGCGAACCATAGATGTACTAGTGGCATTGCTATTAACTTCCACTTCTAAAAAGATTTGTCACATCAGGGGACGAAAATAACGTAGGCGAACCATAGATGTACTAGTGGCATTGCTATTAACTTCCACTTCTAAAAAGATTTGTCACATCAGGGGCCGAAAATAACGTAGGCGAACCATAGATGTACTAGTGGCATTGCTATTAACTTCCACTTCTAAAAAGATTTGTCACATCAGGGGACGAAAATAACGTAGGCGAACCATAGATGTACTAGTGGCATTGCTATTAACTTCCACTTCTAAAAAGATTTGTCACATCAGGGGCCGAAAATAACGTAGGCGAACCATAGATGTACTAGTGGCATTGCTATTAACTTCCACTTCTAAAAAGATTTGTCACATCAGGGGACGAAAATAACGTAGGCGAACCATAGATGTACTAGTGGCATTGCTATTAACTTCCACTTCTAAAAAGATTTGTCACATCAGGGGCCGAAAATAACGTAGGCGAACCATAGATGTACTAGTGGCATTGCTATTAACTTCCACTTCTAAAAAGATTTGTCACATCAGGGGCCGAAAATAACGTAGGCGAACCATAGATGTACTAGTGGCATTGCTATTAACTTCCACTTCTAAAAAGATTTGTCACATCAGGGGACGAAAATAACGTAGGCGAACCATAGATGTACTAGTGGCATTGCTATTAACTTCCACTTCTAAAAAGATTTGTCACATCAGGGGCCGAAAATAACGTAGGCGAACCATAGATGTACTAGTGGCATTGCTATTAACTTCCACTTCTAAAAAGATTTGTCACATCAGGGTACGAAAATAACGTAGGCGAACTATAGATGTACTAGTGGCATTGCTATTAACTTCCACTTCTAAAAAGATTTGTCACATCAGGGGACGAAAATAACGTAGGCGAACCATAGATGTACTAGTGGCATTGCTATTAACTTCCACTTCTAAAAAGATTTGTCACATCAGGGGACGAAAATAACGTAGGCGAACCATAGATGTACTAGTGGCATTGCTATTAACTTCCACTTCTAAAAAGATTTGTCACATCAGGGGACGAAAATAACGTAGGCGAACCATAGATGTACTAGTGGCATTGCTATTAACTTCCACTTCTAAAAAGATTTGTCACATCAGGGGACGAAAATAACGTAGGCGAACCATAGATGTACTAGTGGCATTGCTATTAACTTCCACTTCTAAAAAGATTTGTCACATCAGGGGCCGAAAATAACGTAGGCGAACCATAGATGTACTAGTGGCATTGCTATTAACTTCCACTTCTAAAAAGATTTGTCACATCAGGGGACGAAGATAACGTAGGCGAACCATAGATGTACTAGTGGCATTGCTATTAACTTCCACTTCTAAAAAGATTTGTCACATCAGGGGACGAAGATAACGTAGGCGAACCATAGATGTACTAGTGGCATTGCTATTAACTTCCACTTCTAAAAAGATTTGTCACATCAGGGGACGAAAATAACGTAGGCGAACCATAGATGTACTAGTGGCATTGCTATTAACTTCCATCTTCTTATGTGTGCGTTACCCGTAGGCGTATAATTAAATGTGTGAGAGATCCACGCAGTTTGTTCATTCACGCTGTCGCTTTTACAGCTCAACCAGGGTAGTACTGTCTCAAAGATAATCATCCTTAATTCTAAGCTGTCGATTTGTCTTATCTGCACAAGCATAACAACTAAAACGCCTTTTTCGTCTCGGCCCCGAAACACGAGTTTACAAGTGGTAGAGCCACGCTGTAGACAATTTGATCTACAGCGGCCGGCTCGTCCGGGTCGTTACCAATATTTAACAGAAAACCGGCCTAAAGTAGCAGCTTTCTACTGCGTTTCGTACGGTGAGTGAGATATTCGGAGGCCCAATCCCTTCCCCTTCCCAATCCCTTAATTATGCCTTTCCTTTAAGGTCGGCAACGCTCCCATGACTCATGTGGGCGCGTACATGGGCGGTGGTGATAACTTACCATCAGGTGACCCGCTTGTTCGTTAGTCAGCCTATGCAATAAAAAAACCACTTAATACCTAGCCTAGATGCAGGACGGTAAGCGCCCGTGACCTGTAGCGTCGGTAGCATCTGTAGCGCCCGGCCCGTGCTCGCCTCGCGGTGACAACGTTCCTGATTGTACATTTATTACTCTGACGGTGAGCCCAAATTTAAATTTCCACTCTATTTCCTCCACAAAGGTAACAAGGCACCCCCCCTTCTCTACCCCGTCGCAGACTCCGGCGGGACTGAACAAAATAAATTTATATTGTATATAGTTAGGGAGGTTGTTCGTTTTTGCTACCTTACGCTGTGTTGCCGTTTGCATAATATACAGATCCCGTAACAAATAAACAATACTGTTGTGTGAAAAAAACGTGGTTTGTGAATTTCAAATATGTTTCACGCTCGGCTTTTTGTTGTATTTTGATTTGTGGAGAACACTGTTTAGATTTTTTCGAATAATAATTTTATTTCACAGGGCGTCTGTGGTGTGGCCGAGTAGCGGCTGTGAAACGCGAGACCGCGGGTTCTATTCCCGCACGGAGACGAATGTATGTGATACACTAATATTTGGTTCCAATTTTGAAGTGGTAGAGCCACGCTGTATGTTGTGAGCTAGACAGTCTATTCCTATCTATTTTAGTGGTTCCTGATGATTGCGACTCAAGATAATCGTATCTTACTTTATGTGTCAGAATTATATGTGTGACTGTTATAAATTATTTATTTACATATATACGCTTACACGTTTATCCACGAAGGGGTAAGCAGAGGTGCAACTAGTGCACCCACGTTTCGCCGAGCTTATTTCCGTCTCATGATTTGATAGGAGACGAGTCTATTGCTGTACTGGGCACAAATTCCAATCCCAGACAATTCATATGTGATTTATCACATCGAAAATTCAAACACAAAATTAAATAGAGATTGCCCTACCTGGCTATGAAACCACTGACCTCAGGATTTGTAGCCTTAGTACGCTGTCAATAAACTAATGAGGCGATTCTTATTTAATCAGTTTTTATATTAAATGTGAAGCTATTTACATTTTTATTTAAATCCATAACAACCATAGTTAGGGATCTGCGCTACACAAAGCACATAGCTGTCTATTTTGCTTTGCATTAAATAATATATAATTACGCTTTGTTTTATAATAACAATTCTGTTAATTAATTTCCTTCACAATACACATTATACTGCAGTTAAATATTAAGTAACTGAAATATAAATTAATATCTATAGAACGTAACATTTTTATAAAAAAAAACGTTTGTCAAAAAACAATGGTCGTTCGCCTGCGTCTTGCCTGCTCATACAGAAGCTACAGAACTTCGAATTATAAAGCACTGCTTGACACTGAATTACGCTTGTCACCCTGAGATGATGATGATGTTAAGTGTCATAATGCCCAGTAATTTCACTGGCTTCAGTGTCCTTCAAGTCCGAACACAACACTCGGCAGTGGAAATAGACAAAGTGGTGGTACAGACAGCCTCACGCCACCAAATAAACGTAGTATTAAAAGTTAAGTATTTTTGGAAATACTCTCTTCAAATACAAGCAAGTATTAGAGCCCACGCAATGGCACGCCCTACTGGCAACCCTGCGATGACTCGCCGCTATTATAAATAAAGTTCTATCGGCGATGGCTGACGCCTTGTTTTTCCCTCGCTTTCTACACTTTCCGCTAACTAATAATTTATCTTCAGAATGGCCATCGCCTTCAAGGAGCGCTGCAACTATCGACAAGGGTTCAATACAAATTATTCTTTGTTTACATCAGACAGCATTTCAGTAACGTCATTTCTAGTTTCTTTAGCTGAGTAACTTTAATGTAAACAAAGGAGCGATAGCTTAGTGTGGAGGGGAACAGACTACCGACGGACTACCGAGACAGAGGTCACGGGTTCAATCCAAGCCTCCAGAGCACACAGTTCTGACTTTGAAGTTAGGTGTCAATATTTTTTTTATTTTATTGTGGGTGATCACGGGCGGTGGAGGTCACTCACCATCTAGGGACCCACTTGATCGCTTACAGACCTCTATAAAAAACAACGAGTATCACTTCGACTCATCATAACAGCTTTCATAAAAAAAAACGCATATCACACAAACATTGAGTAAACATAGATAGCAACCGTGCCGTTGTGGGCGAGTAACTGGTTGCGAAACGAGAGGCTGTGGGTTTGATTCCCGCATCAAGACGAATGTTTGTGTACCTACGATTAATTGTTTCAGGTTTGGGTCTTGTGGGCCGTAAGTCCCCCGCGGTTCCTGGTAACCACGATACCGATTTAACTAGTGTGGGTTCAGGACTATGTGTGTGACTGTTGGGTGTATTTTTTTTTTCTCGGTGAACCGAAGTTGCGGTCTCTCGTTTTAAAGCCGGCTATGCTACGCTTATTAAAGTTTATTAACGTATCGGAGTGTGTCAGTTAATCAGCGATCTGTCGTTTGAAATTTATTAATAAAACATGATCACAAAGTTAAAAATACTACACACTACTTCAGTCAAAATACTGTCTCGGACAAGAACTGCCTCGGTGGCGCAGTTGTAATGCGTACGCGTTACGAATGATGGTGACGCTGATCCCCGCTGACTCTCGGGTTCGATCCCCGGGTCGGGTAAAAGTGATATTGGTTTTTTTTTATTATGAAATGCTCAGTACCAGCCCGGAGTCTGGAATTTGTGCCCGGCATGGCGATAGGCTTGCCCCCTATCACATCATGGAACGGAGAAAAATGGGTGTACTGGTTACAGGACTGGGTTTACTGGATCTCTGCCTATCCCTTCGGGAATTACAAGCGTGATAGCATATGTATATATATGAGTGCATACATGTAAACAGTGTACAGTAATAAAATAATTAAACTCTTTTGTGTTGCTTATATAACAACACTATAGCATGTAGTAACAATTTAATTAAGCGGCGAGCGCCGACTATTCATCGGCCCACAGTGGCGCACAGTGGGCGAGCACAGCCCGTCTATGCTACAAAATAGAATTTTCCTTTCAATCTAAAGCCCCGTTCATTTCATAAGAATGGTAACGAGCAGGTGGTGGTCATCATTTACCATCATGTAACACTTGATTAACAAAAATGAGATGGTCAGAGCATATGATGCGTGATAGCAAGATGAAGTGGAGCAGAGCAGTTACGGAATGGTATCCAAGGGAAGGCAAAAGAAGCCGTGGAAGACAGAATACAAGATGGGAAGATGAATTGAGAATTACAGCAGGACCAAATTGGAGAAGGGTCGCTCAAGACAGGCAACGAATGGGGAAACGCTGCAGGAGGCCTTTGCCAAGAGACTCACCGAAACAAGACACATATTATAATGCAGTTTGTATTTAGTTGTCTTTTGTAGTTGTTTCGAAAATTAAAAGGCTTATTATTATTATAAAATTTGCATCAGTAGGCCTAGTACAGGTTTTAATAGTTTTCCTATACGATGAAAGTTTTCGTGTTCTGAATTAGTTCTGAATTTCGTGAATGTGTGACGTAGCTAGAGCGCGACTCTTAACACTGTGCCACAGCCCACAGACGCCGGACCCTGGCGCTAACTCGCTTAACCCCGGCTCTCATAACGTGTGCCCAACATGAGCCCTTCAGTAATGGGGCGTTTGAACTACACGCTCTTGTACAAGTACACACTACATATGTGGATACTGCATTACTGCGGTTAAGTACATTATAAATACCAAACTGCCGTAGACTTAAAACTACGTACATACGCACTCACGCCTGTAATCCCCGAAGGGGTAGGCAGAGGTGTAACCAGTACACCCACATTTCGCCGAGCGTATCTCCGTCCCACGATGTGATACGGGGCGAGCCTATCGCCATACCGGGCACATATTCCAGTCTCCGGGCTGCTACTGAGCATTTCGTAATAGAAAAACCCAATACCCCTTTACCCGACCCGGGGATCGAACCCGAGACCTCAGCGTTAGACTCAGTCGTAACGCGTATGCATTACAACTGCGCCACCGAGGCAGTCTTAGGCACTAACTTAAAACTAGGTTTGTATTAACCAGTTACTATGATGTGTCGATCTACTGGATGTACTTGATGACGATGACGACTGCTTTGGGTATAATAAAATGGAGTACAATGCAAGAGGATTATGGCACCAGTGGTAGAGCCACGCTGTAGACAATTTTGTCTACAGCATGAATGGGCCGGCTCGTCCGTGTCGTTACCACTGTCTCACAGAAAACCGGCGTAAAGTAGCAGCTTGCTGCTGCGTTTCGTACGGTGAGTGAGATATCCGGAGGCCCAAATACCCCTCCCCTTCCCAATCCCTTATTATCCCTTTCCTTTAAGGTCGGCAACGCGCCCATAATTCTTTTGTATTGTGGGCGTACATGGGCGGTGGAGATCGCTTACCATCAGGTGACCCACTTGCTCGTTTGCCAGCCGACACTATAAAAAAAAAAAAGAAATTTAAAAAAAAACCATGATTCTTCTAGTACGGCGGGCGTTTACAGGCAGTAGAGATTACCAACCATCAGGTGACCCACTTGCTTCGTTGGATAATCTATATTTCTCTATGCCTGGCGTTATCCCAGCTTTATACCATGAGGTGGATTTGGTATTATGTGGAGCGACCTGCCGTGTGACTCCCACAACTCGCAACGGAAAACTAGTTTCACTATTGTCTCGTCTGTTATAAAAAAAGAACCAACAACATTGTCGACAGACGACACAATATAATATGTAGCTGTTACACATTACCCCGCGTGTACACCGTGTGGCAAGAAAGAGTACAGCGTGCGGTGGTGTGTACACACAGTCGCACAATGAGACGGTGAGACGTTAATTTGCAAAACCGCGCGTGTGTCTACAGCGCACTTGCCGACTAATTATGTGGGCACAATGTTCGTACGTACAGGTGTTAGAGAGTGGGCTCTGTTTAAACAACGTTATATCACAACTTTACGCAAAGAATGATGATAAATACCTTTGCTCTAAAGGTACGTTTTGAGGTACGCGATCGAGACTAAAAACGGCGGCCTGAGACAGTTTTCATACAATTACATACATAGCGGACGTGCTGTCTGACTCGTGTGCCTGCTACTCGTCGCCCGACTCGTTCACGTACCTAAAATATATCTTCAAATCAAATCAAATCATTTATTCAGTAATTAGGCCGCCAAGGGCACTTTTACACGTCAAATTCAGAATCTACCGGTGCTTCGGAAATGCTCACTGGTCTGAGAAGAAGCACCAAGGACCTCAGCCGTAGGTCTTTTGCATTTATTTTTTATATATATTACCATTTTGTTTATAAATCAAACATAAACATTTACCTACTAATTTAGTCATATAACATTAAAGAAATAATTAAAAAACACAATCAATTTAGTATTTTTAGGATCGATGCACTTGCCCATTCAGTTGATTTTAATTATCGTATAGGTGGTATCAGCAACAGCACAACTGTTTCACACACAACTCACGTGGTTTGCAGGTTGCTGTTGTTATTCATAGGGTGAGTTTTCCAGAGGTACAAATACTTTCCCCTTTCCAATTTCTATTCCTTCTATTCCTATAAGGTCGGCAGCACATCCATGATTCATCTGGTATTGTGGGTGTTAATGGGTTGATGTCACGTACAATCAGGTAACCCACTAGGCTGTCGAGTTACCTACCTAAAAAGTCTCGAAGGAGCTACATGCTGATTCAAAAACAATAGGTTAAGGGCACATTTTGGCGGAACCCAACATAATTCATGGAATGCTGAAAGTGACAGATTTTAACACGATTCATCATTATCATCCAGAATCTGTATTGTCCCACTGCTGAGTACTGGTCTCTCATATGCCACTGCCACTTGCACGGTCCTGAGCTTATGGTCGTCTGATGGTAAGCGCTACACCTACCTATAAACAGAAGCAACACCACGCAGAATTTTGAATTACAAATCACTGCATGGCACTGGACTGGGTTCGTCAAGTAACAACGTCAACAACATAAGTTGTTAAGTATCAAAATGCCCAGTTATTTTATTGGCTTCAATGTCCTTCAAACCGAAACACAATAGTGCTTACACACTTCTACTTGGCTTACAGCAATAGACAAAGCGGTGTTACATACCAACCCAGACGGTCTCTCGCATACCTTGTAAAATATTACTTTATTAATACAAGTTGATTTTATAGTCAAATTCCTCTGTAAGCTTATTCAGAGGCATTACACTTATTATAATTGAACTAAAATGTCACACATCCATTCGCTTTTGATGTCACCGACAGGCGACAGGCGACATGCGACAACACGCACTCAACGTGATTGACATCAAAACAACTTATTATAACGTGTTTACAAACGCGAGCAAATCCACAAAGCAGCTCGCTTAGAGTCGCCTTTGTGACAATATTTTCATATTGAAGTGGTTTCTAAGGCTCCCTTTCGATATAATTATTACGAAGTTCTTTAAACCTAACAAAATAGAGGAGTGTTATTAGTTTTACCTCTTTGTCTGTCTGCCTGTGGTATCGTAGTATCTTAAGAAATGGAAGTATTTTTTTATTTCAAGTCTAATCGAGATAATACGTAGCTTTGTTTTAAAAATGTCGGTTCAGCCATTTAGAAATTTCAGATGTATTTCTACTTAATGTCGTAGGAATTTATCGGTTAGTTTAGTAATTAATATAATTTGCCTTGTATCATACATAATTTACTGTCCGACTGCTGTGCACGGGCCTCATTTATTATCAATAACTAATTTCTTAGTTAGGCTAATTTCTTGGCGCTTATGAGTGACCAGTTTATCTCGTCATTCAGGCTAATAAAACCAAATCCTGGAAATACAATAAAGTGACTCGATGCAGCCGTCGTGTCGATTACAAATGAACCGGAGTTAGAATTTGATCGCAGTCGATGCGTGGCGCTCAGTTTTTCAATTTCATGGGTGGAGAGCGTACACGGGCGCGGGGAGAGATTAAATGGGGGATCGACATACGAGCCTTAATACCGCGGTGTTAAAAGAAAGAAACAAAATGCATTTATTTCCAAACTTAAAACAAGGACACAAATACAAGAATCGACAATAATATTTCTTAATTTTATGTGTGGAAATTGCTTGATACTCAGCTTAATACTGCAACTTTGTCTAGAAGCAACGTCAACAGCGCTGATTAGTACCATCATGGAAAAAACATTTCACAAGCTGATTGACTGGACAACCATTCTTATATCGTCGGATATTGTATAACAATTGATTGGACACTAATCGGGCGTCGGTATTTAAAACCGCGGTTTTGCTCTGATATACGAGCGACAAACTCCATTTGAAACTTCATGGACACAAAAAGAAGACTGTTATTTAAGACGCCGCATTATACGAATATACTGTGATATTCTCGCCTCTGTCGTGGGATGCTGTGTAAATAATGCTTAACTGATACTACGGCATTATACTAATATTATAAATGTGAATGTAAGTTTGTTTGTTACGCTTTCACGCGAAAACTACTTAACCGATCATCATGAAACTTTGTACAGATATTCTTGGAGGTATAAGAAGTTACATAGGATACTTTATACGAAAATAAAATATTTGTTTGTTATGCTTTCACGCCTAAATCACTGAACCGATTTTGATGAATTTTGATGTAGAGATAGATGTGACCCTAGAGACGGTTATAGGCTACGTTTTATTTCGGAAAAGTCTATTCACGCGGGCGGAGCCGCGAGCAAAAGCTAGTATCCTATATTTAAATCCGCTTCATCTGATCTGAACCCGTACCTTGTGTATGGCCTCAAGGGCTATATGATGGCCAGAGTGACTGAAGCGATGCAATCCAATCAGCCTGACCAGATTGAAATTGTTTCCTGTTGAGCTGACTAGTTGCAGATCCATCTTATCCGATTAGGTTCCCAGTGTAGGACAGTCTTGATTCGCACCTCAGTCAGGGCTTTTACTAATGGCTCACAGGTATGCCACTGCGACGAGGGCAAAATTCACATTCACTATAAAAAAATGTGGTATTTCTGTACAGGAGTGTTTGAGCTGCTTTCACGGCGGATTGAATATGAAAATATTTTTCAATATGCAAATGGGGGTTGGTTGAGAGCAATATTTGACAAGCCAGTTATGATCCGTGATGGTATGAAAATTCGGCAGTCGTGATTTTATATTGGCTAAGTAAATAATATGCTGTGAGCTTTGTAAATACGAATCAATTTACGAATACTGAATTAACTAATGAGCGCATAGCGCATGATATATAAATACATACGCACTTACGCCTGTAATCCCCAAAGGGGTAGGCAGAGGTGAAATCAGTACACCCACATTTCACCGAGTGTATCTCCGTCCCATGATGTGATAGGGGGCGAGCCTATCGCCATAACGGGCACAAATACCAGACTTCGGGCTGATACTGAGCATTTCGTAATACCAACATCACTTTTACCCGACCCGGGAATCGAATCCCAGACCTCAGCCTCAGCCTCAGTCGTAACGCGTACGTATTACAACTGCGTCACCGAGGCAGTCAACAATCAGTCAGTCAGTGATATATAAAATAATAATAAATACATCCAACAGTCACACACACATAGTCCTGACCCCACACTAGGTAAACCTGTATCGTGGGTATCAGAATTGCGGTCCTACAACACCCAGACCCGAAACAATTATTTGTGGATCACACAAACATTTGTCTTGGTGCAGGAATCGAACTTACGGCATCTCGCTTCGCAGCTGGCTACTAGCCCGCTGGGCCACGGAGGCTGTCATATTTTGAATATATTAATTATAAAAGTAAATGGAGCTGCAATCTAGCTAGATTTGTCTATAGAGTAATAGAGCCACGCTGTAGACAGTTTCGTCTACAGCATAAATGAACCGGTTCGTCCGAGTAGTTACCACTATCTTACAGAAAACCGACGTAAAGTAGTGGCTTGCTGCTGTATTGGTGAATTAGTTATCCGGAGTTCCATATCCCCATATGTCCCACCATGTCCCACTTGCTCGTATTCTATAAAAAAGCCACTTCACATCCCTTTTTCACATATAGGTGGAGTAGCACCTCAGTCAGACTTCACTTTATTGCCCGATTGTATAGAGTAGTACAGCCACGGACATCCACCCAAAGCGATGGTATCGCTCGCGTCGTCACTAACAAGCCGTGAAATTGGCTCGCGTGTATTATTTGTGCGTGGACATAAATTATTTCGCACCGAGAATCACCCTCGCCCCTCTCCCCGCCTCCCCCACCCCACTTCACCCCGCCGCCCCTTCGTTTATTCCAATAGATTTAAGATGTCGCTCAGGTGCGTACTTTAGAATTCATTTGTAGAAAGGGTTATAGTTGAGACAAGTCGAATTAGTCGATTTTTTACCAACGAAAGACGGTCTAAATTCTACCTTTATATATTAGACACCTTTATATATTTGTTTCGGGTCTGGGTGTTGTGGGACCGAAAGTCTCGCGTAGTGCCCGATACCTACTACACACGACGATCTTACTGTGGGGTCAGGACAATGTGTGCGACTGTTGGGTGTTATTTATTTATCTACTTATATTGTAAATCCAAATTATGTAAGCTTATAATATTTATATTATACTAGCTTTTGCTCGCAGTTCCGCCCGCGTGAATAGACTGTTCCGAAATAAAACGTAGCCTATAACCATCTTCAGGGTCCCATCTATCTCTACATCAAAATTCATCAAAATCGGTTTAGTGATTTAGGCGTGAAAGCGTAACAAAAAAATATATATTTATTTTTTTCTTCATAAAAAGTATCCTATGTTACTTCTTATACCTCCAAGAATATGTGTACAAAGTTTCATGATGATCGGTTAAGTAGGTCTCGCGTGAAAGCGTAACAAACAAACTTACATTCACATTTATAATATTAGTATGATAGTTTTTTCCCTAATAAAGAAAAAAACTTTGAAACAAAATAAGTTTGTATAGCCTTCTCGGAATCTTCTGTCTGTTTATTCCTATCCATATATTTGGAGCTGGAATGTAGAACAGCTATATTTATACAAGAGTGCGTCGGTCGTTTAATAGTCTACTTTATATAAGTACAATCTAGATGGACAGTCGCGGGTGAAAATGCGAAACGTACTGACAAGAATATACCAAACATTATCTTTTGTTATTTCATAGCGTAACATAAGCTCATCCTATATCCTTGAAGGGGTAACCGGAGGTACAACTACTGCAGTTATTTCCGTCTCATAATGTGGTAGGGGTATATTTGTGCCTTTCGTCCTAAAGTCCAATCCCGAGCAAGTTATGCTTTTTAAAGTAGAGGCCGATAAACTAGCAAGTAGGTCACTTGGAGGTAAGTGATCTCCACCGCCCACAATTCCAGACGAATTATTGATGCATTGCCGACACCAAAGTAAAACAAAGGGAACTGGGAACGCTGAAGGGCCTCCTGAAATCTCACTCGCCAAAAGAAACGCAACAGTAAGCTTCCACTTAACATCCATTTGCTGTAAGACAGTGGCACTAATCTGGTCCATTCACGGGGAAGCCAAATTGTCTATAGTATAACTTGAAAATACGGCACTCGGCCCGGTCACACTTGTATTGTTTCCATTCATTTCTTTCAGTGCGGTGAATGCTTTTTTTAATAAAGGTATTGTACTTGAAACTATCTAATTCGCCATTCAACACGTGTTAGCGTATTCTCTTAATATTGGTATATTGAGGGTGTCTGAGAAAGCAACGTTGGGTACACTGTAATAATAATGGTGCGATATAATAGTGGAAGGATAGTTAAATGGTATAAAAGAGGTTGTCGCCATAACTGGAGGCCTATTGCCCGCAGTCAGTCGGTCAGCCTCCGGTTCACTAAGATCAGTGCTTAGTCGATAGTCCAAGTGTTCATTATGCGTTAGCTATGCTGGTTTACTATTCGGTCCTAGTTGTCTTAAGTTATACTTAGAGAACGGGCTATAGATAATCCTGACATGGGGTTGCGGTCTGTAAAGCAGTGATATTGTAAATGTAACCAATAAACTGTGAGTTAAAGTGATTACTGTCGTTTGGTATTAATAAAAGAATACGTCTCACGTAACTTCTAGCACACTAGCTTAGAGTGGTAGAGCCACGCTGTAGACAGTTCTGTCTACAGCGTGAATGGGCCGGCTCGTCCGGGTCGTTACCACTGTCTTACAGAAAACCGGCGTAAAGTAGCAGCTTGCTGCTGCGTTTCGTACGGTGAGTGAGATATCCGGAGGCCCAAATTCCCCTCCCCTTCCCAATCCCTAACTTATCCCTTTCCTTTATGGTCGGCACCGCGCCCATGATTATTTTGGTATTGTGGGCGTACATGGGCGGTGATAGCTCAGGTGGGAGTGGTGTGGACTGTCGAGACCAAAGTCGCAGGTTCGAAACCAGCCCCAAGAGCATACACCTCTAACTTTTCTAATTTACGTGTATATTAATTGTTAATTATCACTTGCTTTAACGGTGAAGGAAACATCGTGAGGAAACCTACATACCTGAGAAGTTCTCCATAAGAATTTCGAAGGTATGTGAAGTCTGCCAACCCGCATTAGGCCAGCGTGGTGGACTAAGGCCTAACCCCTCTCATTCAGTAGAGGAGGCCCGTGCCCAGCAGTGGGACATGTATAATACAGGGCTGGTATTATTATTATTATTATGGGCGGTGGAGATCACTTACCACCAGGTGACCCACTTGCTCGTTTGCCGGCCTATAGGTACTATAAAATAAAAAAAATATACGACACTACAGTATGAAACCATCATAATAATGCGGTATCTACACGTGTAATAAAAGTGTAGCATGTAGCTCCAGTTAAAGGCATGACCATAAAGCGTTTGCAGACGCCACTGTACCACAATAAAACGTCTTTTACACGTAATACCGAGTTTAACTCCACTACAATAGCCGCGAGAAATGCCTTCAAATATCTTTATCACCGTTATTGATATTTTTGTATTTCGCTGCGTCATGATTACAGAGAATACAATACTTCTGCCTTTATATTGGTTTATAAAAAAATATGAATAATAATAATAATAATACACCCAACAGTCACACACATAGTCCTGACCCCACACTAGGTAAACCTGTGTCGTGGGTATCAGGAACTACGAGGGACTTGCCAACCCACAACACCCAGACCCGAGACCAATATTTGTGGTTCACACAAACATTGAATGGAAGCAATTTACAAGGTTGGCTGGTTTAAGAATACCTGATATTTTTTTGAAAATTAAATGCTCATTCCGGCATCAGCCAGTGTATATCCAGTAACCTCGGGACGGCATAATAGGGTAGTTGACTAGTTTTTTTTATTATATAAATCAATAAGTTGCGTTACTCAAAATATATTGCAGAAAGAATTTTATAAATCGGACCAAAAATAAATAAGTTAGAAGCCATTCAATTCATTTTCATTTTCATTCATTTTAATAGGAATAGTTGCAGTGTAATTACTGGGCATTATGAGACTTAAAACCTTATGTCTCGTGGTGACGAGCACAGTCCAGTGTCATGTAGTGCTTTGTTATTTAAAGTTCTGTGTGGCGTTGTTTCTGTTTATGAGCAGGCGTGGCGCTTACCATCAGGCGAGCGACCTGCTCGTCTCGTCATTCAAGCTAATTAAAAAAAACCCTATTGTCATTTCTACAATGGAATCGATTTGACCCTACCTGTACCATGAGCCGAATCAATTTATTCCAAAACACATTACCTCAAGGCCTTGGTGGTCATTAGCCAGAACTATTAGCGGCAGGTTGTGAGTAAAAAGTCGAAAATACACGTTGCGGGTCGACGGTAGTCGGTAGTCGGTATACACAAGTACAACAGATGATTAATCGACGCGTCACATCGGCGCCTAATCACCGCGTTACTTCAAATTACAAATCATTTGTTGAAATTTAATAAGCGTTTAGTTTACAACTGGAGATTATTTGTGATGAAATTAGAGTAAAATGTTCAATCAAGATTATCAGTATCGTCATTTAACATTTAAGTATAAATAATAATTGAATGCCTCGGTGACGCGGTTGTAATGAATACGCGGTTCGACCGAGGCTGACGCTGTGGTCTCGGGTTCGATCCCCGGGTCGCGTAAAAGTAATATTAAGGTTTTCTCTTACCAAATGCTCAGTATCAGCTCAAAGTCTGGAATTGTGCCACCCCCTATCACATCATGGGCCGGAGATAAACTTGGCGAAATGTGGGTGTACTAGTTACACCTCTGCCTACCCCTACGGGGATTACAGGTGTGAGTGCGTATGTATGTATAAATAATAATTATTATTATTTTATTATTATTATTATATCTCGGAGACTCATCGACATATGTGTTCCTAGTACGATCATATTTCTCGGCGCGTCGCATGTTGTGAGCTTTGGTTCTATTGTCCGTTTAATTAACTGCCGGTACTTATGTCATTCTCATATAGGAAGACAGCTATTGTAGGTTAAACTAAGTCAATAGGTTCTAAAGGCAATGGAAAAATGCGTACAGTTCCGTGACATTTTGCCGCACCGAGAGGCGTAGACGCCTCTGACGCTTGATACCTATGACTCGGATCTCGCTTTTGAAAATAAAACCTTACTTAATTTCACATCACATTCTAGGATATTTTTGTAGAAGGGATTTTATGAGATTTTTTTTTTATAACATAGGCTGGCAAACATAGGTTAGTGATGTACATCGCCCATGTACACCCACAATATCAGAAGAATCATGGACGTATTGCTAGTCAGCAATTAGTAATTATACCTTGCCTTTAAAGTTTTATAGGGATGGTATAATTATGGCATTTGGAGGGGAATTTGGGCCTCCAGATATTTGACTCACCGTAAGATATGCAGCAGCAAGCTATTACCTCACATCGGTGTTCGGTGAGACAGAGGGAAAAACCCGGTCGAGTCGGCCCATTAATGCAGTAGACAGAACTGTCTTCAGCATGACTCTACCACTTTCACAACAAAGGTACAACGAAGATATTTTGTACCATCTTTTGCTAGCGGTTCCACGAGCTTGAATACCTTTTTCCGGGATAAAAAGTAGCCTTTGTTTTAATCCAGGCTCTGTTTACTTAGGTATATTAAAAAGAATATTGTCATTTTCTGAATATACAATAATACACCCAATACAATACACCCAACAACAGTCACACACATAGTCCTGCCCCACACTAGGTTAACCTGTAACGTGGGTATCGGGTACTACGAGGGACTTGCGGTCCCACAACACCCAGACCCGAAACAAATATTTGCGGATTAGACAAACATTTGTCTTGGTGTGGGAATCGTACCTACGGCCTCTCGCTTCGCAGCCGGCTACTCGCCCACTGCGCCACGGAGGCTGTCATATTGTCAAATATATGCTACGCCGAAGTTTAGTGTGGATAAAGCGACACCGCCGTGCCGGTGTTGTTTAATCATTGTCATTACCGGTACGACTAACATTAAGTTCCCCTCACCGCGCAACGACTCCAGAAGGCCAATTCTCGTAATTTTAAATGTTCAAAATATCATTCCGATCTAGTCTCAGCGTCAAGAAAGTTGCAAATGCCATTCACTAATAATCAACGTCAAATGTGAACATAATAAGATTGATTATAAGAATAAAAGTTGACTGAAGCCAAAACGGTATAATGCTACTGCTAATGCTAGGTGCAATTGACGTTGCTTATTGGTTTAAGAGAATGCCATTTGCAACTTTCTTGACGCTGAGACTAGATCGGAATGATATTTTGAACATTTAAAATTACGAGAATTGGCCTCCTGGCGTTCCCACGACACGACGTTCTTGTAGTATGTTCGCGTTTTACACTGAAATTCAAATTAATCTCGGATAAAGTTAATTCGGGAATGATAATGTGACACGCGTGTACAATGTCTCAGAAATTCGCGAGCGTAAACTTGGCATATTGTAAAAATGTAGTGTAACAATATGGAAATTATTTCCACTTCACATGTGAACGTTGTTTTAATTTGTAAAGAAAGTTATGTGTTGGGTGTTCTCTTTTTATAGAAAGAGAGTTTATAAACCACAGAATTGATCATTCGACTCGTTCTTGCACGTTTTGGTATGTGTGTGCCATGTGTTTGGATAGAACCAATGATTGTGATAGTGTGGGGTCGGGACTATGTGTGTGACTTTTGGGTGTATTTATTTATTATTATTTATTTGTATGTATGCCTCTCACTATTGATTAATGGTCGTTCCCGATATTCTGTTTATCTACAGATTTGCTTACTGGCGATGAAATTTTGACACATTTTGTAGATTTGTCAAAATACTATTCATATTGATAGTAAGCGAATCTATCTTTAAATAGAATAAAGGGAACGGTCATAAATCTATGGAACGATGGAGCCGTTGCTGCGTCAGCATGCGTCGCTGTCACACCAATCAAAACTATGTATTTATATAAGGTCTTGCACACAAAACAATTCCTGAAGTTGTGACATTGTAAAAGGAAGGTAAGTGAGCCAAAGGATTCGATGGAATGGGATATTATTTTTAAAACTTCCGGTAATTTAATCCATTCATGCTGTTTAATAAAGGCTGGGTATATCGGGGCTCTAACATCTGCCACTCAGTCGAATAAGTATATTTTTTCTATTTGTCTTAATGAATGGCCGAGAATTCCTGTCTCTTGGTGGTAAGTATCAAGCACTCAGGACTTTAAATTGCAAGTAGTTTCATACGAAGGAAGAATTTGAGTAAATATATTCCATGATGAGAATGTCATACTTAATGCCTAGCAATTAATTACAAAGAAAAATGAAACGGAACGGAGCGCATCGGCGTTACAAATGAGTATTCGTAGGAATAACTTTGAAAAAGGCTCAAAAGGCTGACGTTTGTCATAAGAACAATATACCGAAATCTTATTATTTTCAGGAGATATTGTATCATACGCACTCACGTCTGTTATTCCCGAAGCGGTAGGCAGAGGTGTAACCAGTACACCCACATTTCGCCGAGCGTATCTCCGTCCCTTGAGGTGATAGGGGGCGAGCCCATCGCCATATCGGGCACAAATTCCAGACTCCGGGCTGATACTGAGCATTTCGTAATAGAAAAATCCAATATCACTCTTACCCGACCCGCCTCAGTCGTAACGCGTACGCATTACAACTGCGCCACTGAGGCAAATACTGTATCAACTTGACATATTAGTTAATAAGGGTCAGAACAGATGATGGATATTGTATACCTTAATATGAAACTTTAGAGCAGATTCACAAACTTTACATAACAGCTTAACTTTATAACACTAAGGTGTGATCGAAACTTATCTCAATTAACGTCATGAAGGTCGTCTGTTTGTTGTCTTTACAACCTATAATAAATTGACATTACATAATGCTTACCTCTGTATCCCCCAAGAGTTAGATGGCGGTACATCGCTGCACTATATAAGCCGAGTTTATTTCGGTCCTATGATGTTACCGAGCCTATCGCCAAATTCCAATTTCAGTCGTAGAGTCACGCTTTCGGAAGTTGTGTGTACAGCACGAATGGGTCGGCTCAACCGGGTTGCTATCTCTGTCCCCCAGAAAACCGACGCAAAGAAGCGGCTTGCTGCTGCTTTTCGTACGGTGAGTGAGATATCCGGACGCCCAAATCCCCGTCCCCTTATCAATTTCTTAATTATCCCTTTCCTTTAAGGTCGGCAACGCGCCCATCATTCTTTTGGTACTATTGGCATACATGGGCGGTGGAGATCACTTACTATTAGATGACATAAGTTTTCAAATGCCCAGTAATTTCGCTGGCTTCAATGTCCTTCAAACCGAAACAAAGCAGTGCTGGCATACTGCTGCTTGACGGCCAAAATAGGCAAAGCCAGCCTCCATAGCGCAGTGGGTCAGTAGCCGGCTGCGAAGCGAGAGGTCGTGGGTTCGATTCCCACACCGAGGCAAATGTTTGTGTTATCCACAAATATTTGTTTCGGGTCTGGGTGTTATGAGACCGCAAGTCCCTCGTAGATTTTGATACCCACGATACAGGGGCCTTACTCTTGACACTTTCGAGTTCTGGTTCAATCGAGTTTGATTCGATTTCAAGCATTTTGGTACTCCCGAAACCCACACTAGCGCACGTTCGAGCTGCGGCTCAAATAGGAACTAGCTGGGATCAAAAAATTCGTTAGGTTCGAGAAATGCTTACTCCCCATTGTTTCGTACGATCGTGTATCGAGCTGTGAAACAACGAATAAACGACAAATTATTCGATTGGTAAATAGGTACCGTACCAGGATCGAGTGATGTGGTTTTCTGTGTTTTAGTGGCTAATGTCATAATTATATTATGTGCAAAACATTTTCTACTTCTTTCTTCTACCTGATACATATTTGTGACCCAAATATATAATATGTAATGATATGTAACATGACAAAAAATTTACTTTAGCAAGACGCTAGGTTTGAATCGAGCAAATAAAAAATAAAAGCTTGTGTAACTTGTTTGTACGCTAAAGGTATATAGGAGCTATGGTACGTTTTTGGTACGGTATTTCTGCCACCAAGCAGCAGTGTGTATGCACTGATGTATTTCATTTTGAAAGACATAACACTGGCTAAGTGAGATGACTAAGGATTATGAGTCTTAACTTATGTCTCGGGGTGGAGGTGAAGAACGCAGTCCAGTGCCATGCAGTGCTTTGTAATTCAAAGTTCTGTTGGTGCCCAATAATTACACTTCAATGTCCTTCACACCGAAACACAACAGTGCTTACACACTGTTGCTTGGCGGCAGAAATAGACAAAGCGGTGGTACCAACCCAGCCGGTCTCTCGCAAACGAGGGACCTACCACCTTGTTTATGGGCAGATGTGGTGCTTTTTAATAGCATAGGCGGGTAAACAAGCTAGTGGATCACCTGATGGTATGTGACATCCACCGCCCATGCACGCCCACAATACCATCAAAAAATATGGGTGCGTTGCCGACCTTAAAGGAAAGGGATAATTAAGGGATTATTTCCGTCCCATGATGTGATAAGGGCAAGCCTATGGCCATACCAGGCACAATTCCAGACTCCGGGCTGATACTAAGAATTTCGTGATAAAAACCCCAATATCACTTTTACCCGACCCAGGGATTGAGATCTCAACACAGCAATTATACCACGTATGCATTACAACTGCGCCACCAAGATTTTTTATTCCATTACAATGAAAACGCCATAATATGGCGTCTGCCGAATCTGCAATAAAAAAAAACGTCGCGTCGAGGTATGTTGCCACGCAAGGAATACTCGATCACGTACTCGATCTAACGGCTGTTTTCGATTACAACTCGAAAAACTTCGGGAGTGCGCATTTATAGTTCGAATCGAGTTCGAATCGAAAAACGAACCAAGAATCGAATCTTTTTCAAGAGTAAGGCCCCTGGTTAACCTAGTGTGGGGTCAGGACTATGTGTATGACTATTGGGTGTATTTCTAAAGCAGGACTAACCACATAGTATCTAATACCTCGTAATATGGCGCCACGCGTAATCCTATCACAAAATAAGTGTACTCGTGTATTTAGTGAGCGGTGCACGGTTGTCAGGGCGTAATATGGCACCACGCGTAATCCTATCACAAAATAAGTGTACTCGTGTATTTAGTGAGCGGTGCACGGTTGTCAGGGCGTAATATGGCACCACGCGTAATCCTATCACAAAATAAGTGTACTCGTGTATTTAGTGAGCGGTGGACGGTTGTCAGAGCGTAATGGGCATCGACGCGTGAGATCCGGCTTATGACGGTCCGATGCGGTCAGTAACACGACTGAAGTATCTACACCCCATCCCGACACACCGTTACATTATAAACGGACAAATGGTGGATAAGTAATGTGAACGTTACATGTGTGGACACATGTTAACATATTTTTGAAGTTTTAAGGCTCATTTTTCAATCACCAAGTAAACTTTATTTATTAAATATTTAAAATAATATACGCACTCACGCCTGTAATACCCGAAAGGGTAGGCAGAGGTGTAACCAGTACACCCACATTTCACCGAGCGTATCTCCGTCCCATTCTCGTAATTTTAAATGTTCAATATATCATTCCGATCTAGTCTCAGCGTCTAGAAAGTTGCAATGATATTTTGAACATTTAAAATTACGAGAATTGGCCTACTGGACTGTACTTTTCACTCCGAGACATAATATTTTAAGTCTCATAATACCCAGTAATTTCACTGACTTCAATGTCCTTCAATTCGAAAAACAACAGTGCCTATATACTGCTGCTTTGCGTCAGAAATAGACGAAGCGGTGCTCCCAGCCTAGATGGAATTTCGCATATTAGAGATGTAGGTACCTAGGTAGTAGGTTCTAATCCGAGGGTTCTTAATTGTAACTGAGGGTTTAGTTTGAGTACTTACAACTAAACGACGAGCCGTCGCGTCGTGTAAAATGGCTTCAAGTTCAGCAGAAACTTTTTATCCAATACTGAGTCAAGTAGCAAGTTGAGCAACGGAAACCTTCATTTTCACAAATATTTACATTACGATCCGCAAATATTTGCTCCGGGTTAGGGTATCCGGAACCAAAAGTTCGACATTTCTGATGTTATACAGAAAATTATAAAATTGAGTATTAAATAAGAGGGTATTTATAAGTGGTAGATCTACGATGTAGATGCTTTTGTCTACAGTCTGAATGGACCGCCACGACCGGGTTACTACCACTGTTGCACCAAAAACCGATGTGAAGTGATAATGTGGTGGTGCTGGTGGTACCGTTTTCTACGTCAGAGAGATTATTGGAGACTCAAATCCCCCCTCCCCTTTCCAAACTCCATTCCTCTCATTTAAGGTCGGTAATGGATTCATGATTATTTGTGTATTATTGTTGTTATTTTTTTTGTTATTATTATTTGTTTGTTGTTATTATTTGTGTATTATTATTGTGTTATTTGTGTATGTATTGTGGGTATTTATGGGCACTGTAGATCACTTACCAACAGGTGACCCATTTGCTCGCTTGTTGACCTCTGTTATAAACAAAAGAGTAGGTTTTAATTTGCACATTCTTGCATACCCACAGGTTTTCAGCGCCTGTCTACGCAGCAAGTTTTTTAACGCGCATCACAAAAAGAAGAGGGGTCTAACGTTGGTGCCTTTATCTGTGTATGTTTAATGGCTCCCAAACGATTTTAACGCGGTTTTTTGTATTTGAGAGGTGGTTTAATCGATGTCCCTCGTTAAGTTGTAAGAAACGTTGTTCAGCTATGTAGGAATTAGTAATATAATTTCTTATTGATGTCGGGGATTTTAACAGGATTTATAAACGTGGTCAAAAAGGGTTTAGATTAGTTCGGTTGGCTGCCTCCCTGATATTAACCTCTGGAGAATCCCATCCGGGAAATACTCATTGTTTCATGGACTGGAAATCAAACCCAAGAACTCACAGACCGCAGCTAAAGTACGCTGCTTCTAGACCAATAAACTATCTTAGAAAATAACCATCCTAACTTGCTAAGGCGGCACCATCCCGAAACTGATATTAATAACTCAATTTAAAGCGGGTCCGAGATTTACCGCGCTGTTGCCGTACACCAATGGATTTATTGTCTTGTACATGGTAAGGACACTGTCGTATAAATTAAAGCGAAGGAGATATAATATAGCTAGAGTTTTTAAGTGGTAAAGCCACGCTGTAGTTAATTTGGTGTACAATATGATGGGGCTGGCTCGATCCGGTCGTCATGGGCTCATTGATATGATGGGGCTGGCTCGATCCGGTCGTCATGGGCTCATTGATATGATGTGGCTGGCTCGATCCGGTCGTCATGGGCTCATTGATATGATGGGGCTGGCTCGATCCGGTCGTCATGGGCTCATTGATATGATGGGGCTGGCTCGATCCGGTCGTCATGGGCTCATTGATATGATGGGGCTGGCTCGATCCGGTCGTCATGGGCTCATTGATATGATGTGGCTGGCTCGATCCGGTCGTCATGGGCTCATTGATATGATGGGGCTGGCTCGATCCGGTCGTCATGGGCTCATTGATATGATGGGGCTGGCTCGATCCGGTCGTCATGGGCTCATTGATATGATGGGGCTGGCTCGATCCGGTCGTCATGGGCTCATTGATATGATGGGGCTGGCTCGATCCGGTCGTCATGGGCTCATTGATATGATGGGGCTGGCTCGATCCGGTCGTCATGGGCTCATTGATATGATGGGGCTGGCTCGATCCGGTCGTCATGGGCTCATTGATATGATGGGGCTGGCTCGATCCGGTCGTCATGGGCTCATTGATATGATGGGGCTGGCTCGATCCGGTCGTCATGGGCTCATTGATATCCGGCATGAAGTAGTAGCATGCTGTTGCGGTTGATACGATGAATTTTTCGCTTGCCCAAAATCCTCCTCTTCTTCTCAATTCATTAATTATCACTCTCCTTTAAGGTCAACTATGCATTCACGATTATTTTGGTATCGTGAGTGTTCACATGTAATAGATATCACTTACTATCAGGCGACCTACTTGCTATAAATACAATTTATGAGTGGTAGAGCCATGCTGTAGATACTTTTGTCTACAGCATGTATGGGTCGGCTCGGGTCATTACCACTGTCTCACAGAAAACCTGCGTAAAGTAGTAGCTTGCTGCTGCGTTTCGTACGGTGAGTGAGATATCCGGAGGCCCAAACCCCCTCCCCTTCCCAATCCCTTAATTATCCCTTTCCTTTAAGGTCGGCAATGCACCCATAATTCTTTTGGTATTATGGGTGTACATGGGCGGTGGATATCACTTACCATCAGGTGACCCACTTGCTCGTTTGCCAGCCTATGCAATAAAAAAAAAGGTAGCGAGAAAACTGATATTTCGTATTTTATGTATGAACGTTGTTTGAAATATGAGCTTTTGAATATTGTATTCGCACCTACGTGTTATTTTATTTACCTCGCTCACTACAATACTGATATAACAATCTGTCTAGATACAATATTATTTTATAGAATACTAGCTTTGGCTCGCGGCTCCGCCCGCGTGAATAGACTTTTCCGAAATAAAACTTAGCCTATAACCGCCTCCAGGGTTCCATCTATCTCTACATCAAAATCGGTTCAGTGATTTAGGCGTGAAAGCGTAACAAATAGATATATATATTTTTTCAAAAATACATTTTCTGAAGAAAAAAAAAACTATTTGTTAGGATACTTCCTATGTTACTTCTTATACCTCCAAGAATATCTGTACAAAGTTTTATGATGATCGGTTAAGTAGTTTTCGCGTGAAAGCGTAACAAACAAACTTACATTCACATTTATAATATTAGTATGATTTTATAACGGTAAATATTAAATGAATACTCGACACCCAATATAGTATTTCCACACACTGTTGAAGTGTCGAGAGCATTAATAATTCTAGTGGATTCGGTTTCAATTATTGAAGTACAAATTCTGTATTTATTTGATACTAACTTCTCCTCGTAGCTTCGCCGGAATGAAATCTTCTCGGGATAATCATCTTACTGCCCGTAAGGGTTGAATTATGAAAAACGTCTACATGTTAACTTATGTTGTTTTCTAATGATAATGATGCATTTCGCATCTCATTAAATGCAATCATATCATCCGCATCCGTGTACAATGTGAACAGCGAACGCGGGGTGAGGGGGAGGGGGGTTTATGCGGGCTTTGCGCCTATTAAATTGCGCGAATGTCCTGAAATCTCGCACTGAAATTATAAAATATACATTTAGATTTGTGCTCTTATTATTCTGAATTAGTATTCATGTACTGATTTAGTATTTGGTTTTATTTGAATTTTAATAAAGTCTCACGAAAATGCTAATCAATTAATTGGTAAGTAGTCTCATTATTTTGTCTAATGAATGAGCCAGCTTGACAAGTAGCACAGAAAACCGATGCGATGAAGTGTGGCAAGTGTTATTGCGTTCTATGTTATCAATGAGAATATGTTACTTGTTAGCCATACATACATAGACATACATAGACATAGTTTACTAACAGACTTAGTTTCGGATCTAGGTGTTGTAATACTGACATTTAATCGTAGTTCCTGATACGACCACAACGCAAGATAACTGTATGTTACTGTGATGACTTCGTGTCTTGTGACTTTATGGCGCGTGGGCAAAGAATTTAATGTATACTACTAGACGGGCTGTTTAGAAGTTAAATTGCGCCACATAACGTCGGAGTTTGTCAGCTGACAGACGGGGAGCGCGAGAGGGGTTCTAGTTGAGAGTAAGCGTGATGGTAAATGAATAAAGTAAATGAGATAGTTACGGTCAATTGACGGCAACTTAGTGGTACAGTTTCTATGTACCGCGCAGCTTGTCTAGTGGTACACATTAAAGTTATTGCGCGGGTGTTATTTTTGCAATTATCATGTTATTTTTTTACAATTTACTTTCATGTGTTCTATCCAACATGAAATATTTTTACATTGTAGGTATATTGGAAAAAGAATTTGAAACAAACATTGCAAAAACAGCAATTATTTTAACAGTTCATGGAATATGGGTGTGCAGGAAAAAAAGATTTTATACAATGTTTGCGTGTCTCGTGACAATTTTTATTTTTTTATTGAAACCTTTTTTTATAGCAATAGACGGTAAACGAGCAAGTGGGTCACTTGATGCTGGTAAGTAGATCTTCATCGCCAATGAATATCCACAATACCTGAAGACTCATGGACGCATTACCGACCTCAAAGGAAAGTGATCATAATTTAGGGATTAGGAAGAGGAAGAGGATTTGGGCGTTCATAAATATCACTTACTGTACGAAAAACCAACAGCAAGTATGTCGGTTTTCTGGGAGATAATGATAACAACCCAGTCGAAGTGGCCCATTGGCTGATGCTCGGTCGAGATCCAATAAACAATGTTGACATTACAACTGACTGACACTGACATTAGAATATGTTTGCTTTAGGCCGCTATGCCACTATCATATAAAAATTATCCTACTTCTATAGCTTATAGATATATGAGAAGTGTATGATAGTGTAATAGCAACATAAACTTCATATTTTCTATGATCATATTTCTATGATCCTATTTCATAGCATGCTGTGACATAGGACCATATATGACGTCATATATAAATACATACGCACTCACGCCTGTAATCCCCAAAGTCGTAGGCAGAGGTGTAAACAGTTCACCCACATTTCGCCGAGCGTATCTCCGTCCAACGATGTCATAGGGGGTGAGCCTATTGCCATACCGGGCACAAATTCCAGACTCCGGGCTGATATTGAGCATTTTGTAATAAAATAACCCAATACCACTTTACCCGACCCGGGGATCGAACCCGAGACCTCAGCGTCAGCCTCATTCGTAACGCGTACGCATTACAACTGCGCCACGAGGCAGTCATATATCTATAATGAAAATATGATAGTGGAATAGCGGCCTTAGGCAGATTCCCTTTCAAACTTTTATACACAAATAAGTAGAGGCATAGGTTGCAGCTCATACAGTCACTGTTCGCCCAGCTTATTTCCATCTATCGATCTATTAGGTGGCGAGCCTATTGCCATATCGGCCAATCCCAGGCCACTCATGTGCAATTTTTTGAATAAAGGACTCAAAGAAATATTGCTGTTGCACGACGAATTACAAATAGAATACCTGGCCGTTTCGCTGCCTATAATAGAATAGAATTTAAATAATACTAGCTTTTGCTCGCAGCTCCGCCCGCGTGAATAGACTTTTCCGAAATAAAACGTAGCCTATAACCGTCTCCAGGATCCCATCTATCTCTACATCAAAATCGGTTCAGTGATTTAGGCGTGAGAGCGTAATAAACAAATAGATAAAAAAAAACATAAAAGTATCCCTTGTTACTTGTTATACTTCCAAGAATATGTTTACAAAGTTTCATGATGATCGGTTAAGTAGTTTTCGAGTGAAAGCGTAACAAACAAACTTACATTCACATTTATAATATTAGTATGATTATGAATGTGAAGGTTTGTATGTTTGTCAGTTGGTGAATTTGGTAATTCGTCTTTACGGCTGAATATATTTGGATGCTTGGCATACAGATCGACCATTACCTAGACTAGGACATAGGCTACTCGGTCAGAGCCGTGAGTGAAAGCTATCCCAATAAATCAATTTATATCGTGTACAAAGCAGAGAACATCCATGGTCTGTAATCTCAAAACTATACATGACTTTCTTTCATCAAAAGACAATCACACTGGGAAAATATTTGTAATAAATACGTAACAACAATATGAGTTGCTTATCTAATAACAAATCAAACGAAGATCAATACATAAACAGCCATCGCTATAGGGCAATGTTACAAAAATATTATCAGATCAAATGAGCCGGTTATTATTTGCCAAACAAATAAATAGAGGTACGTGTAACCTCTTTATAACGAATTCTCCTGTAAAGAAAAAAAATCTACAATATAACTCGAAATCGTATTAAATTTATAAAGTAAGTAGTCATTCAGAGACTCTTTATACAAAAACAACATGCCTAAAAGGAAATAAAGAAAATAATCATTGAGTAATTGAAAAAAATATTTTTTTTTTTACAAAAGCCGGCTAACGACCCAGTGGGTCACCTGATGGTAAGTGATCTCCACCACCCATGTACGCCCACAATACTTGAAGAATCATGGGCGCGGTGCCGACCATATGGGAAAGGGATTAAGGGATTGGGAAGTGGAGGGGGATTTGGGCCTCCGGATATCTCACTCGCCGTACGAAACGCAGCAGCAAGCTGCTACTTTACGCCAGTTTTCTGTGAGACGGTGGTAACGACCCGGACAAGCCGGCCCATACATGCTGTAGACAAAAGTGTCTACAGCGTGGCTCTACCACTCATAAAGTCTGATAAAGATCAATAAATGATTATTGCCTAATATCCTCATAACAAAATAACAACACGTGGTAAATTAAAGTATACCACAATTTAAAGGAATATACCAGGCTAAACAATAGACAATAATAGAAAAAATATATTTTTATAAATATGTATGTATATTTGAGTTAGGTCTATTTTAATTCGAATATGCATATAACGAAGACTCTTTATAACGAAAGAAACTACTCGGTTGCTTCAGTTTATTAGATTATGGATAGTTTATATTGTAGTTGTTTTGGATGTCTGTGTTAACTGGCGACCTTTAAAAGAGCGCTCATTATTGTTCGGTAATAAATCATGGATCACTGGAATTCTTTGACCTTAACCTCACAGGGCACATTTGGTATTAGCATACTAATGAATAAGTAGACATAGAGTAGCTGTAGACAATTTTGTCTACAGCATGAAAGGCCGACTCGTCTGGGTCGTTACCACTATCTCACAGACAACCGGCGTAAAGTAGCAGCTTACTGCTGTATTTCGTACGGTGAGTGAGATATCCAGAGGCCCAAATCCCCCTCCCCTTCCCTATTCCTTACTTATCGCTTTCCTTTAAGGTCGGCAACCCGCCCATGATTATTTTAGAACTGTGCGCGTACATATAGTTTCAAGATCAAGAAAAAAATGCGGGAATGCTGTACTTAATCTGTGGCTGATCATAAAATACAAAACATTTGTAGTTTCGATTGCACTGATTATGAAATGGCTAGCGAGAATAAAATCTAGAATGATAGCATCGATTTATTTACCTAAATATATAAAAAATGTGGGCTATATCTGCCGAAATATAAGGTATATGGGTATAAGGTATAAGGTATTCTATATGCCAGCCTCACACACTAGTCACACTTATTTGAAAATTGTACATATAACAGTCACCTGCCCTTAACCCACTTGCAGTGGGGTCGGCATAACATGCTTATTAACACATGTTACAGAATAATTTGGATTGTAGTTTTTACGACCGGCCGCTTGCCTGATGTCAACCCTTCTGGGGAGAAGACACCGAGAGCCGAAACAAACATTTGTGGATAAAACAAACATTTTGTCTCGGTGTGGGAATCGAACCCACGGCCTCGCCATTCGCAGCCGGCTACTCGCCCACTGCGCCACAGAGCTGTCAACAACACATTGCTGGTTGGCAGCAGAAACGGACAAACCGTACACAGCCTATATTAGAAAAATAGGAAAAAAAATGATATGAAATTTTCGTTCAAGCTCTGTTTAGAAGGATTATAGAGAAAGTGACTGCCTCGGTGGCGCAGGTGTAATGCGTACGCGTTACGACTGAGACTCACGCTGAGGTCTCGGGTTCGATCCCCAGGTTGGGAAAACAGTTTTAATGGGTTATTCTATTACGAAATGCTCAGTATCAGCCCAGAGTCTGGAAATTGTGCCCAGTATGGCGATAGGCTCGCCCCCTATCACATCATGGGACGGAGATACGCTTGGCGAAATGTGGGTGTACTGGTTACACCTCTGCCTACCCCTTCGGGGATTACAGGCGTGAGTGCATGTATATGTATGTATGTATAGAGAAAGTCAGTTTATCATAAAAGATCCAGTACTACAAGCAACAGTACTTATTGTGATTCATTGTGGACGTCCCGGGCCGACGGACGGACAACTCGTCACGCACGTGTCTCGCTCAACACGCGGCTCACGTGCCACGCCGCGGCGACCGCCTATAATGGCCCTTCTATGTTAGTCAACGGGTTCAGATACGGAGGTTCGCCGCATTTGGGATTTGTGATCGGAATTGGCTAGTTTATGTGTTGTTTTTGTGAGGATTTTGCTCAAAATGCAAATGGAAAGTGATATTTTGTGGTTAATCTCGGGAATTATACTAGGTGAACACTTCTAAAGTATTCTACCCTCAAACCCACCACGGAAAAACCGGCAACGAAATGTACTAGGTGTTAAGTTCCTCATATGCGTGAGGCCGTCTGGATTGGTACCACCATTTTGCTTATTTCTGCCGCCAAGTTGCAGTGTGTTCGCACTGTTGTGTTTCGGTTTAAAGGACATTGAAAACAGTGAAATTACTTGGCTTTATGATATATTCACTATAACATTTATTTATGTGGGGTGGTGAGCACTGTGCAGTGAAATATAGTACTAAGTAATATAAGGTTCTAACTAGTCTTGCTATTGTTTATGATCAGTGACGCTTACCATCAGGCGAGTCACCTGCTCATCCCGGTGAATAAAAAATATCCCCGGCCTTGAACTTTACCATATTAGGGTTGATGGAAAGTACCAATAAACTTAGCAGTAGTGACGCAAGTTACAGCGTAGTGGTAGTATTAGTAATTCTGGCGAGTCACTCGGGTGAGTGGCCGCACTTGGATATCTTGGCAGCTCGGGGAGTGTTTGAGGGCAATTAATACTTAAAGGTCAGCTGTTACTAAGCAGAAACTGTATTATGATAGACTCTGGACACGAATAGAACACAATAGGGTAGTTGACTAGTTTTTTTATTATTTAAATCAATAAGTTACGTTACTCAACATCTATTGCAGAAAGAATTTTATAAATCGGACCAAAAATAAATAAGTTAGAAGCCATTCAAATCTTGTAGAAGGGGTAATTGTCAAATGACAGACGACGCAAACTTTGACGTCACTGTGTAAAATGTTCATTATGGTGCACGCGTGCAAGCGAGATAGTGAGATATCCCTACTACGCGCCCACTTTTCCTCATACCAACATTTAAAGTCATAACTGCGGGTACATTTCTGAACCAATTTTGATTGTGTTTTAATAAAAGAGTTTATTTTGCGTATCATTTTCTGTTGCTTATAAAATAATGTATAAAATTCAATATAGGAAACTACCCTATTGTATTCTGCAAGATAAGGTGACTCGACAGTCTTTGTAGTGCTGCTGTATTCAGTTGTGAAACGAGAGGCCATGGATTCGACCTCTGCATCGAGGCGAATGGTTGTGCGATCTACATATATTTATTTCCTGTCCGAGTGTTGTAAGACCGTAAGTATCTCGTAGTCCGAAAACCCACGATATGTCGTACAGAAATCCGACTTGAGATAACAGCTGTACTATGTGAAAGTTTGGATGTTTGTGAGTCTGTGAATAGACGGTACAAGGTTTACGGTTTACAAGGTGGTAGGACCCTCGTTTGTGAGAGGCCGGCTGGGTTGATACCACCGCTTTGTCCATTTCTGCCGCCAAGCAACACTGTGTATAAGCACTGTTGTGTTCCGGTTTGAAGAACATTGAAAACAATGAAATTACTGGGCATTATGAGACTTAACACCTTATGTCTCGGGGTGACGAGCGCAGTCCAGTGTCATGCAGTGCTTTGTTATTTAAAGTTCTGTGTTGCGTTGCCTCTGTTTATGAGCAGGCGTGACGCTTACCATCAGGCAAGCGACCTACTCGTCTCGTCATTCAAGGTAATAAAAAAAAAGACAGTTTTGGATTGAATTTAGTACACTGGTAGACCATAACCTCGATTAGAACATGGCATCTTTTTATCACGGAAAAAATATATTCATGTGGGCGAAGCCACATGCAAAGGCTAGACTAAGATAAAATGTTCGTAAAATAGAGCAAAAAATATAATACGATGTTGAGATTATTTTTGTTCTATTTTAGTAAATTAATTAATAGTTAAGTACACATTAATTACGCGCTCCCTTAACAAAGCGTGGATTAAGCGACTAAATATTATGGAATAAAGATATTTAGGTTGAGACTACAACCGCTAGAGTTTAGCATTAATTAAGATTAATACAATCAACACTGATGTAATTATTGTTAGAATTACATTCAAAACAGATTACCATTCATAATTTGCTAATGAATTGGGCTTTTCTTTCATATTAAAAATATGATAATTCCATTTCATAATATAAAATATGTAGCCTATGTCGCTGCCGGTCAAAAAAAATTGCGCCGACTCCAAAGAGAGACCAATAGAAATGGTTATTTTTGACTTTTCAATATTTTTATTTTGAAGTTGGTTTTTAAGTTTTGTTAAACATTATTTTATTTTTCAATTTTTAGTGGTAGTTACAGCAATAGCATGTAAATAACACAATCGTGACGATTGTACTATTGTCCGTTGAGGGGTTTTATATTTTTACTCCGTACTCCGTCATCAGATCTTAACCAAATTTTGTACGGATGTGAGACGTGGCCTACACTTAAGCGCCACGTTAAGGAGATCCACGTTGTGGAAATGAAGATGCTGCGGTGGATGTGCAACGTTACACGACTAGATCGTATACGTAACGAGTACATCCGTGGCAGCCTGGGTGTCCGCGACGTGACTGATTAACTTCAGGAAAATCGCTTAAGGTGGTTTGGTCACGTTTTGAGGAAACTACAGGAGTACGTCGGTCGCAAATGCCTGTGCCAGAACGTACCAGGACTGCGATCCCGCGGACGTCCAAAAAACGCTGGATTGACGTATTAGAGGGAGATATGAGAGCCAACGGTCTTACTACAGAGGGTGCTCAAGATCAGGCGAAGTGGCGGCGTCTTAGTGGGAAAGCGGACCCTGGCAATGGCCAGGATATCGCCAGGTAGAAACAAAGAATTTGATGATTGGCTTTTTAAATGTCCTGGATTACCGCCAGATATTCATTAATTACTATTTAGATTGAGAATACGTTACCTTAGTAGTAAAATAGCAGTGTATTGGAATGGTGGACCAAGTCGGCTAATCAAAGTTTCACTAAGTGTTTCGATTTGCTTAAGCTAACTATGGGCAAGGCAGAAATGGAATTGCCAAGTGATGTAGGTATGAACTATTATGTATTTGGATGGCGATCTTCAACGATGTAATTTACATGGAGTTTTCTTGTCTGTTCAGCACTCTTGTGGAATCAGCTTTGGCTTGCGGTATTACTAGACTGATATGACTTAGGAAGCTTCAGTAACAGAGCCTTATTTTTCCTCAAAAGCCGGTAACGCCCTTAAGATTCCTCTATTACATGGATGTCAATGAGTGGTTACATACCATCAGGTGACCCAAGCGACCGTGAAAAAAGCAAAAATCATTTAATGAATGCAAATACACCCATTGTTTTGATATTGTGGGTGTACTATATGGCAGAAGTGATCATTTACCATCAAGTAACCTATTTACTTGTTTGTCTACCGTACGAGTATATAGAAAAAAAAACTATTTCATCTAATGGTCACACATGCAGATTCCGTAAAGAGTACAATTTTAAACTTCCGCCGGCAACTGCGAAGCAAAAGTTACTAAACTAGTTCTATTATCATAAATCTGTTTCAGTACGTAACCTGAGGCTGAAGTTTAAACTGCACTCGCCACTTGTCAGATTGTACAAGAAATGTATTTAATTAATTTACATTAAGTTGCCTGTCTATTACCGCGTACCAAGAAGTTTTTGAATCAGCTATTTATAGCCAGACGCGGCAGTCTTCTTCGTCGAGTTGTGTTTGTGTTGCTCCTTGAGTGGTGTATAACGGCGTGTTACCCGATGTCTCTTGAAATCAACTTTTAATTGTCAAATTATCATATTTTTGCCGAGAAAAAATATGTCACAGATACTCCCTTATTTGAGTGATATAAGCGTACCTAAAAACAAGCATGTTTTGGGGTACGCGACCGAGACAGGAGAATATAAAACACGATGACAGTAACACAACCGCATATGCAATTTGTATAAGTACGTTTTGAGGTATGCGACTGAGACAGGACACCGCGACAAACGACTGGTTTCATACAAAGCAGACGTGTCGCTATCACCTGACTCGCGTTTGCGATTGGCGATACATTGAGGCATCCTTGTCTTGGTCGCGTATTTCAAAACGTGCCATTGGTGGTGTCAGATCTGGGATAACTTCCTCTTAATTTGATCGATGCCTAGATTCGGAAAACGTCCGACGCACTCAGGCGTAACACGGTCGGTATCATAGTGTTGATCACTCTTTTCTCTACGATAGTTCATAATGGTCCTTCTCAAAACCTTCCAACGGCTTCAAAGGCACTTTCAGCGCCAAATAAACCACCAAAGTAATTACAATTTATTTCTGCCTGGGTTATCCCGGTTTAAATGCCCGTGTCTCCGCCTGCCTATTGTGATTTGAGGATTCGTAGTATGCGACGCGACCCACATTCTGACCCCCACAAACCGTAACGGGAATCAAGTTTCGTCATTGCCCCATCCGTGTATCAACAGAGTGTGTCCGCTTTGTCTATTTCTGCCGCCAAGCAACAGTGTGTAAGCACTATTGTGTTCCGGTGTGAAGGACATTGAAGCCAGTGTAATTACTGGGCATTATGAGACTTAACACCTTATATCTCGGGGTGACGAGCGCAGTCCAGTGTCATGCAGTGCTTTGTTATTTAAAGTTCTGTGTGGCGTTGTTTCTGTTTATGAGCAGGCGTGGCGCTTACCATCAGGCGAGCGACCAGCTCGTCTCGTCATTCAAACTAATAAAAAAATCAAGTGAGGTTGGTTTTGGTCAACAGAGTGTATCACGTGCAGGTAAGGTTGCCTTTGGGCCCAAGATGTTGGTGGTCCACCTACACTCCAATAATAATTACTATAATCATAATCATGACTACAATAGCCAACAAGAAGTGAATATAAGCAGCGCAATAGCAAGAAGTGAATATAAGCAGCGCAATAGCAAGAAGTGAATATAAGCAGCGCAATAGCAAGAAGTGAATATAAGCAGCGCAATAGCAAGAAGTGAATATAAGCAGCGCAATAGCAAGAATGATTGCAAGCCATCAGGCAAGGAGGGGACTATAGTACTACCACTAAATGATATGATAGATCACCACGATGATGGGTGGCAGGTTCAGGTGACACGGAGACCAGGGCTCGATGAGTCAGATATAAGACCGCCGGAAACACTAGAAAAGAGGCCCACATCCATGAATAGGCTATGATGATGATCATCATAGGGAAATCGAGCATGTTCTTCCTTTGAGCTACATTACAAGTCAGATAATTATAATAAGTTACATTTAGGCCGGCATAACAATTGCAATAGAAATTCTCTCATTATCGATTTTCATGATATTGAGATTTCTCTGAAATCGGGCATCATAATGAAGTAAGATGAAAACAAACCCAACCGCCAATACTTACAAAACATAACGCATGAACCCTGGGTCGTATTCATTAGTGTCCGGGCGTGCGGGCGATGTCCGGCTGTCCGTCCGGCCCGTTCAAAGTGTCCGGTTGGTATGCGTCCCACGCGCGGCCACTCACTCGAATCGGCGCCTTTCTCAAATGAAATGTAATAGGGGGCACTCTCATAGTCGGGGAGCGATAGTATTGTTTATAGTAGAGAATCAAACGAGGAAATGGGTCACCTGATACTAAATGGTCACCACCAAGGACCGTCTACTGTATTACGAAATCGTGGTTGCGTTACCGATCTTTTGAGGACAGGAAAGGGAGATATACGCATTCACGCCTGTAATCCCCGAAGGGGTAGGGAGAGGTGTAAGCAGTACACCCACATTTCGCCTAGCGTATCTCCGTCCCACGATGTGATAGGGGGCGAGCCTATCGCCATCCGTGCACAAATTCCAGACTCCGAGCTGATACTGAGCATTTCGTAATAGAAAATCCCAATACCACTACCCGATCCGGTTGTAATGCGTACACATTACAACTGCGCCACCGAGGCAGTCAGGAAAGGGAGGTGGAGCGTATTCTTGGATAATCAGCTTGGATCATCAACTCTGTACGAAACGCAACAGCAATACTCATTTATGACAGTGGTACTATAATGAACAAGACACTCACTGTCAAATAAAATGTCAGATGTGTGTGTTGTGAGACTGAAGGTATTTAGGTCTTACAAGGTGGTAGGTCCCTCGTATGCGAGAGACCGACTGGGTTGGTACCACCGCTTTGTCTATTTCTGCCGCCAAGCAACAGTGTGTAACCACTGTTGTGTTCCGGTGTGAAGGACATTGAAGCCAGTGTTACTGGGCATTATGAGACTTAACAACTTAAATCTCGAGGTGACGAGCGCAGTCCAGTGTCATGCAGTGCTTTGTTATTTAAAGTTCTGTGTGGCGTTGCTTCTGTTTATGAGGAAGCGTGGCGCTTACCATCAGGCGAGCGACCTGCTAGTCTCGTAATTCAAGCTAATAATAAAAAACTTTCTGGGTGGTGTTGTATCTGCTTATGGATCATTAAGCGAGCGACATGCTCGTCTCATAGGCTCGTTAACTAAACTGTATAAAACTCTCACTTAATATGAATTTGAACTGATTTGATTTAAACAAAGTTGAGAACCATGACAGCCTCCGTGGCGCAGTGGGTGAGTAGCCGGCTGCAAAGCGAGAGGCAATGGGTTCACTCGTTTGCGAGTTACGTTGCCACAGAATTAGACAAGGTCAAACTTATAACACCTTTTTTGCTATAGGGGTTAAAATAGAAAGGTAGAACGGTGACAGTGTAAGGGCCGGCCCGGCATCATTGAGTGTATTCCGCCCGCGTATTTCAGGATTGGATCGTCTTTACGAGGTTCGTTTATAATTCGGGAGGACAAGGACATTGATTAGGATTGTGTTTTTGCTTACTTCCATAAATTGGGTGTGACAGATGGGTCTTATCTTAGGGT
Source organism: Mimas tiliae (assembly GCA_905332985.1). Taxonomy (NCBI): domain Eukaryota; kingdom Metazoa; phylum Arthropoda; class Insecta; order Lepidoptera; family Sphingidae; genus Mimas; species Mimas tiliae. Next base: position 202,463 of record HG995258.1, read on the forward strand.
GGATTAGTAATTTCATAAATTGGATATTCAGCTGTTTTTGTTTGTTCGTATATCATAAAACGAGGTGAATGGAAGGGGTCAATCTGGACGAAACTTACATCGAGATTATTACGTGGATAGAAAGTGTTCTCTAACCTAAAAAAAGATTATAAGAGATTAGACACTGATTAGGGTAATGAATGATAAAAACCTTTACAGTTAAATCCTTATTTCATTAATCAATAGTTAGAGAATTACTCAGTTAAGTATTAGAAATTGCTAGAGCACAGTTTATATTTCGATTAATTAAAACGATATTTTAGAAATTTAATTCCAATCATAAAATAAGTATGAATTACAGCGAAACATTATTACATCGGACTTTTCAACTGATTTTCTACAACGCTGTTACTTTTGATTTATACATATCTAGATGGACAAATGCTGCAGAAGATGTGAAGCGAAATATAACTGCTAATAACGCGTTTATACGTTTCGATTTTAGTTGAACAACTGACTTAAATTAGTAAAAGCTTTTTAAATCAGTCCGTCACTAAAATCGAACTGAATGAATACAGTATAACGATTTTCCAAAACTTGTTAAATCGCGAGATACTAAAACGGTCTGCCTCACTGGCGCAGTTGTAATGCGTACGCGTTACGATTGAGGCCAACACTGAGGTCTCGGTTTCGATCCTCGGGCCGGTTAAAGTGGTATTGGGGTTTTCTATTACGAAATGCTCAGTATCAGCCCGGAGTCTGGAAATTGTACCCGGTATGGCGATAGGCCTCTATCGCACCGTGGGACGGAGATACGCTCGGCAAAATGTGGGTGTACTACACCTCTGCCTACCCGGTACAAAACCGGCGCGACTGTTTAAGGCAACGAAATGACAGACTAACGCGGTATCTACTCGTGAATAAGTCAAAGATTGTAAGCAACATAAAGTCGACAGCTGCTATCCATTTGAAAGGAGAGGCGATTTAATAAACGTCCACTAAAAAAAGATATGACATTCAAGAATTATATCTAATAGAACCAATTAGGGCATAAAATGGTTTTTCAAGTCACAATCGACAGAAGGCCATTGAAAGCTTGCGTGGGCTATTTGAGCGAAATCTTTTTGTGATTGCGTATATTTCGGCCACGTGTTCGTGTGGTAATAACGTGACCAGGGTTGCCAAATTTATTGTAGGAATATATTTTAATGTGATATTGAGGCTGTAACTAAGGCGAAATCGTAAATATGACGTTGGGGTATGAGAAAATTCTGAGAAATCTGCTGAAATAGTCGTTGTACAAAATTATATGTGTAATATAGTTTCGTTACAAAAATTTATAGAGGCTACCTATAATGGCGCTCAACGAAGGTAAATAGTTTTTTATTTATTTATTTGTCTATTACACCTGCCATTATTAATTATGTGGCAACATTGAAAACTTACGTGCTAAATACACTATTATTCTTTTTTTCCTTTACTATTAAACCTATTTTTCATTTATTAAAGGTTTTTCCTATTTTATTATTATTTATCATTTCTTATTTTTATTATTGCTTATTATTATAAGGTAAAATAGTTTTAATAACTGCTATTTTATATTTGACGCAAAACGTCCAGTTAATAGACATATCTGTTCAAATGAATCCTTCACCAAAATAATCCTTACTTACTAAAATGCGACCGACGTATTTGGTGCTTTCTTAATAATGATAATCATCATCATCATCAGCCTGAATGCATCCATTACTTAACATAGGCCTTTCCAAGTTAGCGCCACCCTTGACGGTTCTCCGCCTTCCTCATCAAAAATAATAATACTAGCCCTGTATTATATACGTCCCACTACTGGGCACGGGCCTCTACTGAATGAGAGGGGTTAGGCCTTAGTCCACTACATTGGCCTAATGCGGTCTGGCAGGTTTCACATACCTTCGTAATTCTTATGTATAACTTCTCAGGTATGCAGGTTTCCTCATGATGTTTCCGTCACCGTTAAAGCAAGTGATAATTGACATTTAATACACACGTAATATAGAAAAGTCAGAGGTGTATCTAATTAGGGCTGGTTTCGAACCTGCGACTCTCGACTCGACAGTCCGTACCACTCCCAACTGAGCTATCACTGCTCACTTACACTCTGTAAAACTGATTTAATAACCTAAATACAGTTTTTATTATTTCAATACTGTCAGATTTCTGCCACCAAATATCTGTACTATTAAATGAAATGAAATAGTTTTATTAATCATGTAGGCAATTAAAATAGCGCTTATGACAAGTCAGTACAAAATAAACAAACTTATGTATAGAAATCATATCAACTAATGTATACATAGCATACATAGCATCGTCAAAATACACTGTGCAATTACACTAATTTATTTATTTGTCGTCTTTTCATTTTACATTAGTGACAATATTTTTACTATGGAAACGTCCAGAATTATTAAACATTTTGAGTCGATATGGACCGCAGGCATTAACCGAAACGGCACGTGTTTCAAAACTACCGGATCCAAAACGACCCAGCTTGAGATGACCCGGCAAAACAAACTTAGTGGATATATTATATTTGTATAAGTTGGCAACCTTGATAGTGACGTCGACTCAAGACTTACTCGTCGCTACTCACCAGTACTCATGGCTACTCGATACTCCCACGCATCCAACATTATCCCCTTACTGCTTTGTACATTTGTACCTGATTTAGGGTGACTCTTATGTTAAAAGTATGTATGTTCTTGGTGTCTTAAACATCACAAAGGGTATTTAATGATTGACCTTTTTATAAATTATTGTTCGTGTTTTTGTTTGCCTGGATTTTGTTCAACAGTTGTTTTATTTTTACTCTATGCACTTGGTATTAGAGAAATATATTGGTTCTTTTTTTCCGGACAAGGTGAATACTTGCACTTGATTTTATTATTACGGTTGTAAGTAGAGCCACGTTGTAGAAAGTTTTGTCTACAGCATGGCTGGACCGGCTCGACCGGGTTGTTACCACTGTCTTACAGAAAACCGACTTGAAGTAGCAGCTTTCTATGCAAATTTTTGACTTAACTTCGCGTTTTTTTGGTGACATCGTATCTATAATCACCATCACTACCACCTGAGGGCCATTTTAAAATTCTGCTATTTTAACTGACACTGCGAATGAATTTTAACCGAACTGAGATTAGATTTTGAATTAATTAAAAATATGGCATTCTGCTCCTTTAAAAATTCGATATCATCTCAGTTAAATTGCATTTAAACTGTCAATTCGATCAACTTTCAATGTCTTTCTTTTGTTGAAATTATGGCTTCGCATTATTATGCATTTCGCCAATGACAAGTATTTTACCGAATTTTACGTATCAGCTGCCATAGACTAAATTCTAGAAATTAAAAATGACCTAAGCGACAAAATCAATGTTACCAACTCACAATAAAATACCCACAATATGACTAATATCAGTGATTAAAAAATTACGTAACAGGAGGTTATGATTTTTTAATTAATTGATTTGACTAATTCCATGTATTTTATTTATTTAATTAATTTATCTATTCCATGGCATAACTGAAGGAAAACGGCACAACAGCACCACTGAGGCAGTCCTTTCCGGAAATATCCACAATCGCGATTATTTTATTGAAATTTGAGATTCTACCGAATTACGGTTTTTTTATTTTGCAACACTGCTGAGGACATATTTATAATAATTATGAATTGTGCGAGAGTTTTGGCGGGAATTTTGACAGTGCGATTGATCTCATAATTTAATCTACACTAATATTCTAGAGAGGAAAGATTTTTTGTATTTTTGTATGTAACAAATAAACTTAAAAACTACTGGGCCGATTTCAAAAATAATTTGGCCGTTAGAAAGCTACATTATCACTGAGTAACATAGGCTGTAAACTCATTTCTAATACTTTACTGAAATAACGAGCACACAAAGTCGAACAATTTTGACTACTTTTAGTTGCTTGCAGTAAAAGAGAATAAAGTTAACTGAATTTATCTGCAGTTAACTCACAGTCACTTCACCTCAGTGTTGCCAAGTCAGATTTTTGAAAATACCGTGGTGTCCACATTAAAATACGGCATTTGTGCCAAAAATACAGTTCTTGATGGGAAAAAATACAGTGTATTTTACAGTGCAATAAAATGTCGTACAAAAAAGGAAATAATTTTTATTTTATTTTTTTATAGTATTTTTTATTTAAAGGGATAAGTTAGGGATTGGGAAAGGGAGGGGAATTTGGGCATCCGGATATCTCACTCACCGTACGAAACGCAGCAGCAAGCTGCTACCTTACGCCGGTTTTCTGTGAGACAGATTGTAGACAGAACTGTCTACTGCGTGGCTCTACCACTCAAATCTATGGTGTTAATATGACTTCAATCAATCAAGCCGTCCAGTTCACACGACACACACGATTATAGTTGTAAATATTTAGGTAATATTGTTCTCATTTTACTGTCCAAATATGGGTCTAAAATGACATAAAATAACTGAGCGATATAATTTTAGGAACATCATTTTGTTTAATTTCGTTAAAGGTGATAAAATGTACAGCTATTTGAAAAATTAGAAACACTCGTTAAAATATTTTTCACGCTCTACACAGGCCCATTAGCAGAACATTTGAGTTTTTATTGAATGCCTACTGACAAATATATTTTGTAACATGTAAAAGTGTTTATAATTTTAATACATGTAGTTTTTTTAATATATTTATTTTAAAACACATCTGTATTGATAGATCAGTGGATACGGACTGCCGAGATGAAATTAGTGACTATTCTAGATTACGTGGATATAAATAAATAAAATTAAAAAAGTGTTTATTTTACGTGTATATTCATTATTAATTATGCCTTGCTATAACAGAGAAGGAATATCGAAGGCCACTAAAGCCAGGCAGTGGACTAAGCCTGAGATCTCCCACTCGTAGAAGATGTCCGTGCTCAGCAGTGCGATAGTGTAATGGCTGATATTATTATATTTTAAGAAACTTCCCGACCAGCGAAGTAAAACAAAGGTTCGCAACTAAAACGTGTATGTATCACTGTTTTACAGCGGTTTAAAATATTGCGGTTCATCAATCGACATATAAACTTCACTACATGACTGTTTGTAGACAGTTTTGTCTAGAGCAACTCGACTGGGGTAGTACAAATGAATCTTACTGAAAACCAACGTAAAGTAACTTACTGTTGCGTTGGGAGTGAAATTTCCGGAGGTCCAAATCCCCCCTCCATTCCTAATCGCCATTCCTTTCCTTTAAGTCGGCGACGCATCCATGATTCTTCTTATTGTACGTTTAAAAAAATATTCTGTAAGTTAAAACATTATTCTGGTTTAGGCAAATGTATCCCAAAATGAGTTAATTAAATAATTGCATATACGCACTCACGCCTGTAATCCCCGAAAGGGTAGGCAGGTGTAACCAGTACACCCACATTTCACCGAGCGTATTTCCGTCCCTTATGTAATAGGGGGCGAGCCTATCGCCATACCGGGCACAAATTCCAGACTCCGGGCTGATACTGAGCATTTCGTAATAGAAAAACCCAATACCACTTTACCCGACCCGGGGATCGAACCCGAGACCTCAGCGTTGACCTCAATCGTAACGCGTACGCATTACAACTGCGCCACCGAGGCAGTCAAATAATTAAATGGTTAAATAATTGTTGAAAATGTATTATTCTCTATGTCATTTTACACAACATTGCTCGTCATAACAATACGTTTAATAAAAGATATTCATTTTCACAACAACAATATCACACGGACTATTATTTTTGTGACAATGAGCTACTGTATTTGCATGCGAACAACTCGCTTTACTTTATCTGACGCAACTCTGACACGTCTGACGGAACATCTGGTGGTCATGAAGGGCGGCCCGCGGTAACAAAATGACGAGCACCGGAGGGTAGTGAGCAGAGAACAAATACGTTACTGTTAAATAAAGGTTGGCTCTGTTGCCCACAACTAATGTACTCAGGTAGGGTCTTTAATTATACACGTCTGGATACCGTTTCGCTCTGTGATTCCGTTAAAATTAAAATTTTGGTTTACGGTGTTTGTGGACGTGACTGTCGTCATTCACAAACGACATTGTGTTGTTAAACACAAACGAATCAATCATGCATATAGAAATATACGCATAGTTGATTATTTATTGTATAGTCACATATTACCCAGTAGTTTTACACTCATGTCCTTCAAACAGAAACAAAACAGTGCTTACACACTGGTGTTTGGCGGCATAAATAGACAAAGCGGTGGTACCAACCCAGACGACCTTTCACATACGAGGGACCTACCACCTAGTGAACTGACTTATATTTTACTATTTATATATATAATATGTACATGGTTTATTCCAACAGTGTCTTGGTTTAGGCTCAGTATCAGCCCGGAGTCTGGAATTATGCCCGGTATGGCGATAGGCTCGCCCCCTATCACGTCGTGGGACGATACGCTCGGCGAAATGTGGGTGTACTAGTTACACCTCTGCCTACCCCTTCGGGCATTACAGGCGTGAGTGCGTATGTATGTTAATCTTAACCATATGGCTGGGATTAAATCTATGGCTGTTATATTATTAGATATTTCTCATTTAATACTATTAAACACGAACCAGCTATGTGAAAACTACTAAATAACGTAGTTAAGAAAAAAATTGTTTTAATTGTTTTTAAATATCTTCAACACTATACTTCAGGCTATATTTTGCTCGCCTTTTCGCTCCTAATTGTCCATCTAGACAGGTACACACATTGTACTCAGGTGGGTACGTTCATGTCGACGCGCGGTTCACGTCCCTTTCCTTACATATTTCTTGACAAGTAGTTAAATATTGTATTACGTCCTTATATTATATTTCTACTTGGGTCGGTATATTTTCCCTTCTATCATTCTTCATTTCGTATGTATATTGGAATATTTGAATACAATATATCATCAAGGCTTAAAAAAAGTATTTCCACGGTAGGCAACGGCTTGGCTGTGCCCCTGGCATTGCCAATGTCTATGGGCGACGGTGCCCATCAGGTGGGCCGTCAGCTCGTTTGCCTTCGAAAACCAATAAAAAAAATCTTAGAAAATCAAAACGGTGTACTTACTTAGTTTAAATAATTGTATTTCAATGCCACAAAAATAATATAAGTAATATTATGATGGTATAATATCATTATATAGTATAAAAACTATCTAAATACTTACAAGAAGTTCACGATAACTAAGAAACTTTAATCTTATATACTCCTGTAGGCCAATTCTCGTAATTTTAAATGTTCAAAATATCATTCCGATCTAGTCTCAGCGTCAAGAAAGTTGCAAATGGCATTCTCATATACCAATAATCAACGTCAAATGTTAACATAGATCGTAATGAGATTGAATATAGAATAAAAGTTGACTGAAGCCAAATCGGTATAATGCTACTGCTAATGCTAGGTGCATTTGACGTTGATTATTGGTTTAAAAGAATGCAATTTGCAACTTTCTTGACGCTGAGACAAAATCGGAATGATATTTTGAACATTTAAAATTACTAGAATTGGCCTTCTGTTCTACGGGAAAACTCAACAAACTAATAAGCTTTTTATTGACAGCCTCCGTGGCGTAGTGAGCGAAGAAGCCGGCTGCAAAGCGAGAGGCCTTGGGTCTGGGTTTTGTGGGACCGCAAGTCCTTCGTAGTTCCTGATACCCACGACACAGAAACCTGTATGGGGTCAGGACTATGTGACTGTGTGACTGTTGGGTCTGTTTATTATTTATTTATTAGGTGGTAGGCCCCTCGTACGCGAGAGGCCGTCTCGGTTGGTTAAAAGCACATTAAAGCCAGTGAAATTACTAGACATTAAGAATCTTAACATTATATGTCTCGGGGTGACGAGCGCAGTCCAATGTCCTCTGTAGTTTATGACAGTTACCATCAGGCGAGTGAGCTGCTCGTTCAGGATCCAAACATTTACAAGAATTATAAAAAGAAAACTTATTTACGATCTGATTATAACATCGTGACGACCTCAAAACTGTAAAATAACGCACTAACCTCCAATTTCTTGTCACGTCGACCCTCAACGATGAAATTAAGATTAATGAAACCCCCAACTGTTTTGAAATTTACCACGATTTCTCATAAATCTGTTGAAAATGAAAAAAACCTCACTTCATTATAATGAGTTTTTATTGCTCGAGAACTCGTTCATTTAAAACGTTTGATTGATGGTCGCTGGTCATGGTTAAGAGTTGTTTTGAGGAGCGAGACAAGGGACCGCGTCGCGCGACGACGTATATGTACGTTTTAAGGTATGCGATCGGGATAGGTGCGAAGGGCTCCGTACATACATACATATGCACTCACGCCTGTAATCCCCGAAGGGGTAGGCAGAGGTGTAACCAGTACACCCACATTTCGCCGAGCGTATCTCCGTCCCTTATGTGATAGGGGGTGAGCCTATCGCCATACCGGGCACAAATTCCAGACTCCGGGCTGATACTGAGCATTTCGTAATAGAAAAACCCAATACCACTTTACCCGACCCGGGGATCGAACCCGAGACCTCAGCGTTAGCCTCAATCGTAACGCGTACACATTACAACTGCGCCACCGAGGTAGTCAAGGTTCCGTACAATTTCATATAAAGCGGAGGTGTCAATATCGCCTGACTCACGTCACGCGACGCGGTCTCCTTGTCTTCGTCGCTTACTTCAAAACAGAAGGCCAATTCTCATATTTAACTGACACTGCGAATGAATTTTAACTGAACTGAGATAAGATTTTAAGTTGACTAAAAATCGGTATTCTGCTCCTCTTTAAGTTCAGTCCGGTGTCAATATAATCTCATCTCGATGTCATTGCAATCTTAATTCAGTCACAATTTTGAGTATAGGGACATGTCATTTATAAATGTTAGCAGGATACCGTATTGGCTTCAGTCAACTTTTATTCTACTTTCGATCTCATTACGATCTATGTTCACATTTGACGTTGATTATTTGTTTAAGAGAATACCTTTTGCATTTTTCTTGACACTGAGACTAGATCGGAATGATATTTTGAACATTTTCAATTACAAGAATTGGCCTTTAAAGGAAGGGGGGGGGGGGGTGTAGCCGAAGAAAAAGGGGGAGGCATGTCGCGCCGTCACGTGCTTACACCAACTTCGCTTGATTAATGATAGCAAATGCCTATAAACTTTATAATTTTTATTATATCCCTTTGTACTATGAATACTTGTTTTGGGTTTTAATTACCAGAAACACGTACAATGGTTCAAGGATGAATAATTTTAGCCAATGTTACTCGTAGTGTCGAAACTCGAGGTGTAAATTTTGATGAGATTTTAAGCCAATTTAGCAGCGACGTCTAGTAGGGAAAGAGTCGTAGATTTGAGTCCAGCACATGTCTTCGAAGTTCTTTCTTTCTAACTGGCGTTATCCCAGCTATTAGCAGGGTCCGCCTTCCTACTAAGGTGTCTCCGCTTCACCCGAGCTTGAGCAACCTCAGTAGTCAGCCAATGGTCTCAGGCCCTCATGTCTCCCTCTAATACGTGAAGCCAGCGTTTCTTGGGTCGACCGCGGGACTGTACTCCTGCTACAATCTGGCTCAGGCATTTGCGACCGACGTACTCCTGTGGTTTTCTCAGTAGAGTAGCTTGTATCGGCGGCTCGCCCCACATACCATATCCACAGTTAAATCTATATTATAAACTATATCTATATGATGGGAAGACAGAACCTGGCATTAAACCGGCATAACGCCAGACAGAAAGAAACACGTAACTTAATGTCAGAGAGAGATTGCTCATGGGGCTGGTTTCGAACCTGCCTTCTTCTTTATCGTCTCGGCAGTCCGTACAGCTCCTCGGTGAGATATTGCTGACAATAAAATTATTACAGCGTAGATATTTGAATCCGTACCTATCGCACTAAAAGGAATAATGTTTTGAAGGAAATAATTTAGATTTACGTCTACAATACAAACACTTTGACGCAAATTGTTCATGCCTGTTCATTGATCTCGTTTCAATATAAATTAATATTTGTAATGTATTTCACAGTAATTGATTTCAGGCGTGACGTCACCTTACATTACAGCTTTTTTAATATAGCCACTATTATGTTTATAGATACTATTAAATATGTCTATTATTATTAAAGACTTAACACATTAAACCCATTAAAGGTAATTCAACTCATTTGGTGATAGGAATAAAAATAAAACGGAATTGAACTCGCGTACATACATACGCACTCACGCCTGTAATCCCTGAAGGGGTAGGCAGAGGTGTAACCAGTACACCCACTTTTCACCGGGCGTGTCTCCGTCCCACGATGTGATAGGGGGTGAGCCTATCGCCATATCGGGCACAAATTTCAGACTCCGGGCTGATACTGAGCATTTCCTAATAGAAAAACCCAATATCACTTTTACCCGACCCGGGGATCGAACCCGAGACCTCAGCGTCAGCCTTAGTCGTAACAAGTACGTATTAAAACTGCGCCCCCGAGGCAGTCGCGGCAGGATCTCGCGGATGGTCCAAAAAGCTGGAAGAAGACATGAGAACATACGGAGAATGATCAAAATTGGGCGAAATGGAAACGTCTAAGTCGAAAGAAGGAATATGATACTAAGCCGGGATAAGCCAGGCAGAATGAGATTGATAGGGGATAGAATCCAGGACCTCACAGCTGGATTACATAGCCACGAGACCAATAAGGCGGTTTCACATGAGGAATGGTATGAAACACGGTCGCGTTAAGCATAATTTCAGTGTAATCTTTCAGCGAACTTAAAGCCTACACAAAAGCTATTGTTTATTAATGTGCCGCGTCATTGTGAATATAAGGCGGGTTTACACTGTCGGGAACCGAATTCGGGCAAATTCGGTCAAAGATTTAGTCAAATATTCGGTCACCACACTGGTTGCGAAAGTCGAATAAGAGATATTTTGGATAAAAAATCGATCGTGTACTTCGTTATTTGTGAAACGGTGTATGCATAAATTGAATTTATGTAATAAAAACATACTAAAATGTACTGCCATGTTTATTATATCAATTATATTAATAAACCACTAGGCACGTATTCCATTACAGTAACAAAATTATGTTACTCGACAGATACATTTTAACTACCTCGTATATTTATGAAGTGTTAGATGGTGTAAAGTTTTAAATAGTTTGGATGTTCGGGAGTTAAATAGGCTGACATTTATGAGCCCTTTGGTATTGTGGGTAATCATAGGCGGTGGAGATTACCTAACATTAGTTGAACCACTTGCTTGTTTATCGGCCATTTGTATAAATAGCATTTGAAATCATGCCAATCTCACCCACCCATAGTATATGCTGACATACGAACAAAGCTATTGCGGTCCACCAAACTATTCTAGACCAGTGTGGTGGATTTTTGTTCCGCTTTCGTTTCTGTCAAGGATAGAGACAAATGGAACATAATAGGATCATAAAAACGTAAATGTAAATACGTGTCCTCTAACAGCCATTTGTACAAACATTCGCAACACATAACACGAAATTATTCTCAAATGTATTATTTATGCTGAAAGGACGTAAAATAATTAACCCGAAATTCTGGATCTAAATCTTCGGGCGGCTTAGTGTAATCGCGCCGCAACCGCAGCGGCTCGGCCCCGGCCGCCTGCTGCCCTATTTTGGCCCATTCTGGCTCAGTAATGTTTTGTGCCGGCATGACTCGTCACTAACGCATATTAAAACGTTTCCATTTTACACAAAATTAATTGAATTTTTAATAACGCTGCGGTGAGCACTTCCACTTGTATTAAAAGGGTTCTTCGTACGTCTGTGCCCCTGTACCCCTGTGCCCCTGTGCCCCAAGGCTCGTGCGAGGACTAAGGGTTTATTGTTTCTATTTTTTTTATGGGTTTTGGATGAATTCTGAACTTCGATAAGAATATTCAAGGTCTTAAAAGGTCATCTAGTACTCGGAGAATTGATCGGTTCTAGCTGTTGGCAGCAAGCCATCCCGGAAATATTATGGAATTATTTAAATTTTATTGTTATTTTTTCAGCTAATGCGTAAGTTAATAGCGTTGTTTTGATTTACTAGCCAACAAATAAAGAGAGATATATTAAGATTGTATAGGTATATACAACGTGTTATAGAAAGGGGCGGGCAAATTTAAGCTATGGATAGTATAGCGTTTAAGTATTTTATACCCCATAGTACCAAATCCGATTGCATTGTTAGAACATAATTATAGAATTTTCTTTTTTATCGAATGAGTAACATGTCGATATCGACTTTCAACTTTGGCCAACACTAAATGATGGACAGTGATACTGCAGACCTTCTTTGATTTAATTATTTTATTATTAAAAAATATTAAACAGTTGTCAAATGTCAATATTTATTTGACGCAGTCAGTTCGGCAATTTCTGATTTCTGAAGTATGACTGAAAATATGTTGTATTTGACTAAAAACAAGTATTATGTATTGGTATTTCGTATTGGTGCAACTGTTAACAGCTTTTAAGAGGCTCGTCGACTGTATTAAGCCAAATTCATAGATGAAAGATCTTCCATCGAGAATGACGTCTTTAAAATGGTTCTTGATAATGGTACTTATATCGTCTTCAACACAGAGACTCTTTCAGGTACTAATTTGTGTTTAAATTACAAGTTACGTACGTATGTCCGTAGAATTACGTACATCTTATTAAAGTTGAATTAAAAAGTGAGTGTCGTTTGTAATAATTAATAGTGATGTCGTCAATCTTATCGATCTTAATAAACGAGTGATTAAAATTAACGTGAAATTTTAGGATGTCTTGGTTTTAAAAAGATCCGGTACATAAGTACGAATTGTAAGGTGTATGTTATGACCCTAAAATATGACCACACCTTTCTGTAACACGTTGTATATGTATCGTTTCATGATCACTTGTTAATAAATTCACGGTATAATGGTAATATTATATTTTTTATAGCAAATGGGTCACCCAATACTTAGTGATCAGCGCCGCTCATGAATACCCACAATACTAGGCGAATCATAAATGTGTTGTGGTTTCATAAATGAATGGGGATTTAGAAGGAGGGGGGGGATTTGGGCTAACGGAAATCTCATTCATTGTACGAAACGCAACAGCAAGCTGTCGGTTCACGATGGCTTTCTGTGAGACAGTGGTCCTTTTCCGATGCCCGGAATACTGTTGACAACAGTCTACAGCGTAGCTCTACCACTCAAAAAACCTGTTTATAATTGCATAACAAAATCCTAAGGATATTCCTGTCCAATAATTTTACAAAATCCCACAATGAACTCTATTTTAGTACCAAGTAATATCAGTATATCGGTAAAGTTTTCCACGTACGAAACATCAAGAACAAGGGAGTGTAGTTGCTGGTGTTTCTTTCAGTATTCAGAAGTGTAACGTAAGTTTGTGCGCAGTTTATCTAATTTCCTCGCGTCGATATCTCCGTTACACTTCATTGGTATGAGCACACAAGTGTTTCAGTAAACTTTTGTACGGGAGCCGTTCCTCCACTATATAGAACATAGTATTAGATTGCATATGATTATTTTTGCATCAGTCTGCATAGCTACATACAATATGTAAATATGACTGACCAACCTGTAAAACAACATTACAGCTTTATGTTGTAATAGCTTTTGCTCGCGGCTCCGCCCACGTGAATAGACTTTTCCGAAATAAAACGTATTCTATAACCGTCTCCAGGGTCCCATCTATCTACATCAAAATTCATCAAAATCGGTTCAGTGATTTAGGCGTGAAAGCGTAACAAACAAATAGTCCTATGTTACTTATTATACCTCCAAGAATATGTGTACAAAGTTTCATGATGATCGGTTAAGTAGTTTTCGCGTGAAAGCGTAACAAACAAACTTACATTAACATTTATAATATTAGTATGATTATGTCATGTTCAAAGTCAAATAGTCAACTAAACAGGCATTTACCCTTTTACGTCAGAAGGAGGATTATGTTTTACTGACTCTAGTTCGCGACTCCGCCCGCATAAATATTGTTTTCAGAGATTAAAAGTAGCCTATGTCCTAATTGAGTTACAGCATCGCACAGAAATACATTTTGCCAAATTTTATTCAAAACCACTAAGGTGTGATTAGTTAACAAACATTCAAGTTCACTAACTCACAAAGATCCAAACTTTCGCTCTACAAATAGGAATAGTAAATATGAATAGGATTAGTAGGAATGTGTATTGTCACTTCACATGCTCTCCTAGCATAAATCTTCACGTATTGTTTCTGAATCCGACGCCTATCCCATGCGTAGTGTCAAATCTGCTAATCTAAAGAGATACATACAGAGACACAAACACTGCCGATAAACAGCCCCTTCTCCTGAACAATTACGATGTATCTCAGACGTGCCGTTTTTCATTACACTGCTCTTTGATTTTACGCCGTATTTGCTACGATTTTAATAATATTTCGATATAATTTCCTCTTGCTTTGCTTCTTATGGTTCAGGTTGTTATACGCCCCATTATTATGTCCTATGAACAGTAATTACACATAATATGTTGTTATGAAACTTCTACATCTCCGGCAGATGTTGCGATATTTGGATTAGTGTTACTATTACTGTAAGACGTGCACAAATTATATTCATAATGGAGATAAAACTAACTAGTGTACGAAAACAAAAACTACCTACATGAGGACACTCTCAACAGAGCCAAACAGTACTAAAGACTTGTAGTATAAAAAAACACAAGTCTAGCTTCACATGAAGTACTGGCACCTCTGGGCTGGGGCACCCAAATTCCAATTTTCATCTTTCTGTAAATGTGTTAAGAAACATATTGCGCCGATCCCACTGCGAGTGAGATAAAGGTAAGTGGAAGAAGAAGACATAATCTTATTTGATGTCTCTGAAAAATACATAAATACGTACGCACTCACGCCTGTAATCCCCGAAGGGGTAGGCAGAGGTGTAACCAGTACACCCACATTTCACCGAGCGTATCTCCGTCCCTTATGTGATAGGGGGCGAGTCTATCGCCATACCGGACACAAATTCCAGACTCCAGGCTGATACTGAGCATTGCGTAATAGAAAAACCCAATACCAATTTACCCGACCCGGGGATCGAACCCGAGACCTCAGCGTTAGCCTCAATCGTAACGCGTACGCATTATAACTGCGCCACCGAGGCAGTCATATAGTCATCATCTTTATTGTACCGAATAAGAAATTGCACCAAAAGCGTCGTGAGGGCAATTGCGGACATGGGAAATTGACCATTTCTGAAAAATCGCTAGGAAAATACACTAAAATGTAAGTTTTAAACATACTTAAATTATTTATAATTATGTTATTTAATTTATATAAATATAATGGATCATAGTGATATAAAAAAAGTTGACTGAAAACAAATATTTTACATATTATTATTATATATTTTATTAGGTATTTATAAATTTTATCACCAGAAGGCCAATTCTCGTATTTAACTGATACTGCGAATGAATTGTAAACGAATTGTGATTAGATTTTGATTAAACTAAAAAAAAATATTCTGTTCTTCTTTAAGTTCAGTCCGGTGTCAATATAATCTCATCTCGATGTCATTGCAATCTCATTTCAGTCTTAATTTTGACGTTTATATAAGGGCATGTGTCATTTAAAAATGTTAGGAGAATACCGTTTTGGCTTCAGTCAACTTATATTCTACTTTAGATCTCATTACGCTCTTTGTTCACATTTGAAGTTGATTATTGGTTTAAGAGAATACCATTTACAACTTTCTTGACACTGAGACTAGATCGGAATGATATTTTAAACATATTAAATTATGAGAATTGGCCTCCAGGTCAGGCGATTGAAATTTGTGATAGATTTTTTATTTAAAGAAACACCATGTTTTCTGTGATTGAAATATGTGACAGATAGGCTCCATAACATCTTATGTATGAGTCGCGAGCGCAGTCCGATGCCATGCAGTGCTTTGTAATTCAAAGTTCTGGGTCGTACAACTTCATAGGCAGTCGTGTCGCTTACCATCAGGCGAGCGGTTTGCTCGTATTGCCATTCAAATTAATAAAAAATAATAATTAATAAAATAAATATTAATAAAGATACATAGCTAAACAAATAGGTTAATTGTCAAACCATAACCCCGACAGTACATTCTTCTGTTGTGAAGCGGAAATAGTTCAAAACTGTGACATAAGAAAACCAGCACAAAGCTATTAATTCCATTTTCCACCAATCTGAAACCGACGACACTTGCAGATAAGTTTAAACCGCAAAGCCTTTGCATCTTAATATATAACAGAAACGCCAAGTTTCGCCGCACAGTAATAAATCAGAACATTTGCTTGGGGACTGAAGGCCTTCTGTTCTTTACTGTGCACTTTCTGCATGTAGAGAGCAGGAAACTTTCATTCAACCCTAATACCAATATTTTTAACCGACTTCAAAAGATGAGGAGGTTCTCAATTCGGTGCGTTTTTTTGCATAGGTGTGTTTATCGATTTCTCGGCCAACTGTGGACTGATTATGTTGGAAAAAAATTAATTTGATAGAGTTTAGCCGCGATGTGGTCCCATAAAAAAATTAATTTGGTTTAGATCTAATGACGGAGTAGCCACGGAGTAAAAAAAAATAAAGTCCTCAACGGACGGAAGTACAGGCGTCGAAATTGTGTTATTGTATTGGATCTTACACGCTATTGCTGTAACTAGGTACCACAAAAATTTAAAAATAAAATTAGTTTTAACATAACTTATTGCCTATGTTGCTGCTGGTCAAATAAAATTGCACCAACTCCAAAGAGACCTATAGAAATTGTTATTTTTGACTTTGAGTATTTTTATTTCGAAGTCAGTTTTGTACATTTCCGTTTGAAGGACATTATGGGATTAGAAAGGGAAATGATTTGGCCTCCGGATATCTCGCTCACCGTACGAAAGCAACAGCAAGCTGCTACTTTACGTTGGTTGAGACTGAGGTGGATACAACTGTCTAGAGAGTGACTATATTACTTATACAATTTGTTTCATACACACAAGCTGTTGCCGTAAAACTTAATTTGTACATTTTGGTACTGGGTATTCGGCGGCGACCGGCGCGGCAGCCGCGCCGTGTAAAACCTCGCTAACAACTCACCCTGTCTTACATTATTGATGAAAATAAAATAACTGCGTACGTTCCCAAACTACTTCAAATTTAACTGCGCTGCGAAGTTGTAAGAACATTAGTTGTGTTTTACTGAAAGTTCTTGATGAAACTCTACTCATGTAGGTAATAGAGTTACTTCAATTTTTTTTACCTCCGACAAAAAGTGGTGTTATAAAAATACACAAAACAGTCACACACAGTCCTGACCCCACAGTAGGATACGAGTCTTGTATAGTGGGTATAACGCACTACGAGACACTTTCGGTCTCACAACACCCAAATATTTGTGGACCACAAATATTTGTCTTGGGTCTGGGTGAGAGAGGCCACGGGGTCGATTCCCGTACCGAGACAAATATTTGTTTCGGGTCTGGGTGTTTTCTTCCCAGAGGGGTTGTCGTCAGGCTTGTGGCCTCATTGGTCTAGTGGCAGCGTACTAAGGCTGAGAACCATGAGGTCCTAGATTCAACTCTTAGAAATGATATTTAGAAATATAGAATGGGATACACAAGGACGTAACATAAACGGTGAAAGACTGAGCCATCTCCGTTTTGCAGACGACCTTATACTGTTCTCTGAATGCTCTAAGAACTTGGAAAAAATGCTTCAAGAATTATCAGATGAAAGCGCCAAAGCAGGTTTGTCAATGAATACCACGAAAACTAAAATAATGACAAACTCACCACAAACACAGACGATAAGGGTGAACAGCGAAGAAATAGAATATGTTGGTGAATATAGGACAATAATAGGACCTAGGATAATTAATTTCAGTAACAGACTCCACGCAAAAGGAAATAGACAGAAGGGTCGTTAATACTTGGAAACGATACTGGTCGCTAAGTGAAGTTATGAAGAACAAAGAAATGCATATTAAACAGAAAAGGAAAATATATAACGCATGTATTTTACCTTGTTTAACTTATGGCTGCCAAACGTGGCCACTAACTGAACAACAAGCAAATAAAATAAAAGTATGACAAAATGGAATAGAGAGGAGTGTGATTGGGGTAAAAAGGTGAGACAGAGTAAGGCTAGAAAACATAAAAAGGATAACCAAGTTCAAAAACTCGTATAAGGTCTGTAAAACATTAAAATGGCGATGGACAGGACATATGCTTAGGGAGAAAAATAAGAAATGGACCAAGTTGATAACAGCATGGTATCCAAGAGACAGTGAGAGAAGTAAAGGAGGACAAAACAAACTTCGGGAGGATGACTTCAAAAAAGTAGCTGGACCATTATGGATACGATTTGAGGAGGCCTTTGTCGAAGGACAAGCTGTTGCAAGGGTATTCCCTTAAATAGTATAACCGGTTGCCGATTATTTATATATATTATTTTATTATTTAATGTAAACTTACACCAATAAAGGCTTATTATTATTATTATTAGATTCAACTCCCAGGTCACGCAATCACAATTTGTATATGAGTTTTCGATTCACAAAATCAAATATGAATCAGGATTGGAAATTGTGCGCGTTATGGCAATAGGCTCGCCCTCTATCACATCACGGGATGGAAATAAGCTGGGTGAAACCTGAGTGCACCACTAGTTACACCCCTGCCCTAACACTTCGGGGATAAAGTCGTGGGCTTATGTGTCTATCAAGTTATTTATAAGTACACACAAAATCCATTTAATCACTATTAAAACGGGTAATGAATTATCAAACTGAAAATTCATTTCATTGTAAGCTTAGGGGCGTACAGTTCTGTTCAGAGGGGAGAAATTGGTAGAGGGGGGTACGCTCGACGGCCCTTAGGCTTGTTTTAATGAAGGCACAATCGAAATCTGCCTGCCACAATTGTAACTCTGATCATTATAATTAGAAAGGTCGCGGGAGATACTGACAATGGAAATGCAGTAAGTCATCTTAACATAAAACTGAAGCTAACCTTACTAAATAAGAACGATTTGTGTTTGAATGAGAGTTCTAGATGATTTTGCATCAAGTATTTTTTATTTATTTATTTATTTGCAAAACCGACAGCTAAATACAATATAATCTTCTAATATATAAAATTCTCGTGTCACAATGTTCGTTCCCATACTCCTCCGAAACGGCTCAACCGATTTTTATGAAATTTTAATGCATATTCAGTAGGTCTGAGAATCGGCTACTATCTATTTTTCATCCCCCTAAATGTTAAGGGTGGTCCACCCCTAATTTTTATTTTTTTGACATTTTTTTGTTTTTATTTTTTTATGATATAGCATTAAATAATACCCCTATTTTTTAAAAGCTACATTAGTATTTTTGTCAAGCGCGTTTCTCACCGGGGGCGCCCACTAGGCTACTTTAATCCTGGAAATAGGTATTCACGCGGGCGGAGCCGCGGGCAACAGCTAGTAGTATATATATTTATACATCCAACAGTCACACACATAGTCCTGATTCCACGCTAGGTTAAAATGTATCGTAGGTATCAGGAACTATGAGGGACTTACGTGCCTACATCTCCCAGACAAAAATACTTGTGGATTACATAAATGTTTTTTTCGGTACGGGAATTAAGCCCGCGGCCTCTCGTTCCACAACCGACTGGCGACTTGCGCACGGAGGCTGTAGAATTTTACTCGTTTCTGGTTTTGATGTAAGAACCGCTACCATTTAGCGTTCAAAACCTTGTAACATCTTATCCGAGCCACAGAAGTTCTTTTAATAGATTGTAGGTGATAGAGACAGGTTGTAGCATAAACCTTGAGCAGTTTGTTTGACAGGGACAGTACCACGTTCGCACGGAAATCCAATGAGAAATATTTTTCTATTGCTTCAGCAGAATCAGTGAGACTATCATATGCACAAACTTTCCCTTCCCCGTATTCATGGGCAATGATCACTGTTACTTTCGAAAACCCTGATTACCATATATCTAACACGTATGGTAGGTAAGTTCATTCATAGTATCAACACCCACGCACGCCCAGTTCAGTGCGTTTCCTGAGCTAATTTGTCCCACGTACTTACAGAGTCTGAAATATACCTTTTTCCACTATGTTTTTTCCGCGCTAAGTCATTCCCCACTTCAAACGAGACAGTGGTTTGGCTGTGCAGTGTACTTATGATATTCCTATGGAGACAGGCGACAGTAACCACATACCATAAAATGGGCTGATAACTCATCTATTTTTTTTTTTTTTTTTTTTTTATTTATTTAGGATAAAACAAACAGTTACACATTATGTATTAAACTAACAAATATTATTAAAATAAATTAAGTAAATGCGTAACTCATACCGTTATCCACAGCATATGTATCATAGTAACAATTATAGAACTGAAGACGCGCGAGCGAGAGCAATAACTCAGTTACAATTTTCATTGTGTGCTTCTCTAAGGTAATACATATGAAACATTAATGTTGCGGATCAAAGCGTTACGAAACGCACCAGAGGACATACCAAATAGATCCAAATCTGTGAGAAGGTCGTTATAAGTTTTACTTAAACGACGGAGAGGCGCGCGCAATCCAGCATTAGTACGACAAGGAGTAAGAGCAAAAAGTGGATTTGCACGCACCTGCCGCCTAATACTAGTTCTTGGAACAATGTAACTTAGGCTATTAGTTATAGCAGAGCAGTCATACCTGTCATTGCATATATCAAAAAGAAACATCATTTCTAAAAATAATCGTCTGGACTTAAGGCTTAACAGATTGTAGGTTTTAAGCAAATCATTATATCTTGATATCGTAGGGGAAATTCGAGAGCAACGGTAACACATTGATTTTAAAAATTTGCGTTGGATTCGTTCCAGGCCTTCCACGTATTTATTATAAAATGGATTCCATACTGGTACAGCATACTCCAGTTGGGATCTGACTAATGATTTGTAAAGATGAATATAAGTGCTCGGCTGATTAAAGTTCGTTGTAGATCTCATAATAAACCCGTACATACGGTACGCGTTATTAGTGATGTTGTGAATGTGTTGATCAAGATGAAGTTTATCATCGAGTGTTACCCCAAGATCTCTCACACAGTTAACTCTAGCTAATGGAAGTTTATTCAAGAAATACATATTATGTGTAATTTTTTTATTTTTCGTGAATGATATAGATACACACTTAGAGATGTTCAAATACAGTTTGTTTCGTGTACAATACTCAGAGAAACGATGCAAGTCCTCCTCCAGCAGACAACAATCGGAAGGTTTACTTATAGGTCGGTATATTTTTAAGTCATCTGCATAGAGTAGGAACTTACTATGTCTAAAACATCTGCAAATGTCATTTATGAATAAAATAAATAAAAAGGGACCGAGAATCGAACCCTGGGGCACACCGGAAGTAGCAGTTACAGATGCTGAACGAAAACCTTTAATAACAACGTTTTGAGATCTATTAGATATATATGACGAGAACCAGCGTAGCAGATCACCACGTATGCCGTTGTATGCAATTTTGCGTAGGAGTAATTCATGGTCTACCTTGTCGAAGGCTTTTTGAAAGTCCGTGTAGACAGCATCTACTTGCACTTGCCTATCCATATTATTGAACAAGTAGTTAGTGAATATAACTAAATTTGTAGTTGTAGATTTTCTTTTGATAAACCCGTGCTGTTGTTCAATAATTAGTTTGTATATAGTTTTATGGATTTCATCATAGACCAGTCTTTCAAAGATCTTCGACAAGGCAGATAATATAGATATAGGGCGGTAATTTTGAATATCTTGCTTAGATCCGGTTTTATGAATAGGTGTTATGTTGGCACTTTTCCAGATATCAGGGAAGGTGCCTTCAGCCATACATCTGTTAAATATAATATGTAAAGGGACGTGTATACTACTGGCAGTCCTTTTAAGAAAGTAAGGGGGTAGTGAGTCGGGTCCAGGTCCTTTAGCAGAGTCTAAAGATTTTAGTGCCTGTAATACTTGTTTGGAACTGAAAGCTAGGCTAGAGATAGGAACGCAATTTTCATTGTAGTCGTTAGGGGGCTCCCATTGATTTTCAATAAGAGTAGAAGGCTCATATACAGATTGAAAAAAACTCATAAACATGTTGCAAATTTCACCTGGGTTACTAGATCTTTGATTTTTATAATACATTGTGGATGGAAGGCCAACGTTACCTTTACGAGATGATATAAAAGTCCATAGGTACTTAACGTTCTTTTTGATATTATCCTCAACAGAATTAATGTATCTGTTATAATTATCTTTACATATAATCTGAAATCTGTTTCTTAATAGCGAAAATTGTTCATAATCAGAAATATTACCATAGACCTTCCATTTAACCCACGCCCTATTTTTATTTTTAAAAATACGAATAAGAGAATTGGAGAACCAAATAGGAAATTTAGAAGAACGGGACTTTGTCATTGGTGTGTATTTTTTTATTGCACTAAAAATGTTATCGTAGAAGGTATCCATACACTTCTCAATAGATAAATCACAGAATAGTTGAACCCAATCTACTTTAGATAATTCTTTATTAATAAGTTTATAATCAGATTTATAATAATTGTATCTCAGTACTTTTGCAAGTTTTAGTTTGGTTAACATTTTGAATTCAATAGTGGTACAAAAGGGAGGATGATGGTCGTCAGAGGGTAATAGTAGACAAGAAGGTGAGGAAATAGAACAATCACTGTTACTTAACACTAAATCAAGTATACGTCCTTTGTAGTTTACCATTGTGTTATATTGTAGAGCATCTAGTAAACACATACAATTTTCGATGAGTTTATGGGTCAAGGAGAATCCTTTGCACATTAATGCGGTTTTCCTGTTTTCATTTATAACAGGGAGCCATACAAGATCAGGAATGTTATAGTCACCAAATAGATAAAACTTATTAAACTCGTATGACTCCATAAGTGTCTGAACCGTTTCAAAGTGGGTAGTATAGACTGCCACAGGCGATTGAGGTGGAATGTAAACCGCACTTATCAGGTATTTATCCTGACCAGTTGACAGTTCAATGAAAATGTTTTCTACGTGGGGATTTGTAGGACACTCGTTTAGTACACAGGTAGAACGTAGACTTTTCAGCACAGCTATTAGAACCCCACCACCATCCTTTTTAATCGTTGCTATACGATTACGATCACACCTGTAAACTGTATAGCGCATATCAATAAACTCGCTGTCATATATTTGAGGAGTCAACCAGGTCTCTGTTAGAATAATTATATCATAAAAATGTGATAATATGTTCATGTACAAGGTGTTTAATTTTGAACGAATTCCCCTACAATTCTGATAATAAATGGTTATATTATTCAACATTACGCAAATTTCATCGCAAAAAGTATGAAATACTGTTAATATATAGTTTAAATAACGAAGAGCTTAAGTCCAGTTTACATGTAATGAGAAAACATGATTCAGAGACACTAACGAAATGTAAAAGCAGTATGCTGCCACAACGTAGTAAAAGTATTATTATATTTACCAAAACATCATACAATTTATATGCGTAAGTGCAATAATATACTACCAAGAACCAGAACAGTATCATGAAAAAAATAATATAAGAATAAATTTTAATAAACTCAAGATTAAAGGATAAAACAAAAATGTATTTACTTCTGTTCTGCAGTACTAGTCTTGGGCTTAATCTTGGCAATGTCCTGCTCTGATCGTATGGCAATAGCTGGCTCAGAGTCAGCCTCACGCACAAGAATATTTGAATGTTTAACCCACACATACTTATAGCCGTTTTTGCTTGCAGCTTCCCGACAGAGACGAAATAAAAGTTTATTTTTAAGCGTTAGGTGTTCGTGCATGTAAATATGACGCGAGACTCCAGCATAGCCCAGTTGTTCCGTACTTAGCCCTTTTGCTAGTCGGTAAGCGCTTAATAAGTTATCTCTTAATATGCGAGAGCTCAACTTCAAAATTATGTTTTTAGGATTTTTATTTTCTCTGTGTGCGTGGGGTACTCTATGAATAGCTATTATGTCTTTTTGGCACAAAGAAAAATTTATTTTAGAGCTAATATTTTCCATGAGAACAATCAAGTTTTCATTGCGCTTCTCAGGTACATTACAAAGCTCCAAGTTGCATTGACGAGCTTGCTGTTCTAAGGTATCCAGTCTTGATTCAAAACGACTCGCAAATTTATCCATGTCCTCCAAGTATCCATTTCGTTCACAGATAGTATCTAACCGTTTATTTAGGTCTTCTTGTTGATCCATGGTGTACTGAACCGATATTTTAAGTGACGCAATATCTTCAGACAGGCCTTGAAGCTTAAGATCTTGATTATCCACTTGTTGTGCTAACACGGTATGATCGGATCGCAACGAATTTAATTCTTGTTTGATGTCATGTGTGACTTGTGATATGGTAGTCAAATCTGTCTTAATACTTGTGATGTTTTCGGTAATTTTAGACATACCTTCTACCTTCTAATACAAATAAAAAGTTACAAAGCACATATTCTAATTCTTTTTCTTGCACTTGCAGGTGGCTCTTATCTCAATCACAGTGGGGTCGACGCAATATGCTTTTTAACACATGTTACAGAAAGATTTGACTTGTAGTTTTTACGACCGACCTGCTTGACGTCAACCCTTCTGGGTAGAATAACCCACCCAATAACGGCACCCAGACCCGAAATAAATATTTGTGGATCACACAACGCATGTCTTCGTGCGCCCACTGCCCCACGGAGCCTGTCATATATTCTATCTAATTACACTATGAAATTCAATATAATTTGCTTACTGTAATTCTTGGCCAGGCCCGTGACAGAGTAACGACCCGCGGCACATCGGCGCGATAATTAGTGGCAAATTGTTCTAACTATGATGTGACTGTGCCCACAGCCCGCGTAGAGCTATCACTTAACCGGGCTGATTGAATTAGGTAGGCCGCAGACGACCGTTTTAACCGGTTCAACATTTTATAACTCTAGAAAGAAAGTTGTTGAATGTGCATACTTGGTGGTAGGTCCCTCGTAAGCGAGAGGCCGTCTAGGTACTACTCCTGCTTTGTCTAATTCTGCCGCCAAACCAGTGTGTAAAAACTGTTGTGTTCCGGTTTGAAGGACATTGAAGCCAGTGAAACTACTGGGGGTTATTAGTGTTAACACCTTATGTCTCAGAGTGACGAGTGCAGTTCGGTGCCATGGACTTTATAATTCGAAGTTCTGATTGGTGTTGCTTCTGTTTATGGGCAGGCGTGACGTTTACCTTCAGGTGAGCAACCTACTCATCTCGTCATATAAAGTTAATAAAAAATAAGTTAAGTCAAAAAATTTAAATACCAATACGACAATAATATTTGAAATTAAAGCAGATCTGATCAATTTCTCTACGATCCGACTACAGGCAACAAGTGTCGCCGGAGTGGAATAAACGACTAAATGAACACTGATAGTTACATTTAAGTAAATCCAACTCATGTTATAATTTTAAAATTATGCCCACTTGTTACTAAATAGAAAAAGAAACAACAAATACGTACGGGTCGAACAAATATACACATGGGTCGAACACAGAACCTTCTTTTAGTTGAAGTCAGTAAAAAAAATGCACATGCTTACCGGTCCAACCTTTTACGTATTCTTTTAATTCTATCTATAGTATAATATGATGTTAGTATTCTCTGTCTAGGATGTCAAGCACTACGCGAAATGACGTATACCACAGACCATGTATGTACACATTATGTTCATACTATACTATGCTTTTTCTTCCCATGCTTTCATCGAGCGGTAGAGCCACGCTGTAGACACTTTTGTCTACAGCATGAATGGGCCGGCTCGTCCGGGTCGTTACCACTGTCTCACAGAAAACCGACGTAAAGTAGCAGCTTGCTACGTTTCATACGGTGAGTGAGATATCCGGTGGAGCGAATCCTCCCCTTCCCAATCCTTTAATTTTCCCTTTCCTTTAAGGTCGGCAACGCGCCTATGATTCTTTTGGTATTGTGGGCGTACATGGGTAGTAGAGATCACTTACCATCAGGTGACCCACTTGCTCGTTTGCTAACCTATGCCATGAAAAAAATTCTATTAACAGCCTGATAGTTATGCTAAAACAGTAACATCTAAATAAAAGTGTGCGTTGAGTATGTTAAAAAGCAGTCAGCAGTCGACTCCGACAAAATCGTAGTCGGAAACACAACTGAATAAAATCGGTCGCGTGTACAATACCTTACTACTCAATTGTACGCTAGATAGGTCTGTTAATCACGCCGTTTCGTTTTATGGACTCGTTCCTTTATCATAATGATATCCATCTGTTTTGACGACTGCTCTCACAAATTACCTGCTTTCATGCTGCTTTGCGACGTTGACGCCATTTTACGAGATTGTCAACGGCACGGGTGTCATTTTATTTATTTTAACATCACAATCACAGTGGCCGTATCCGGGCTTTTGTTTACACAAATTTGTTAAGTTACACGTTGCTAAGTGCAAGACTAGATGGGAAAATATCATTTTTTTTAAAGTGGCGGGAGTTGTAGGTTCGATACCAGTCCCAGGGCATACACCTCTGACTTTTCGTAGTTATGTATGCAGTAATTGTGAATGAAAGCTCGTTTTATCAGTAAATAAAAACATCGTAAGTAAACCTATAGACATGAGAAGTTCTCCATAAGGATTTCAGTGGTATGTGAAGTCTGCCAACCCGCATTAGATTTGATTTGGGCCTCCGGAAAAAATATGCTATAACATATATAAGCTCACGCCTGTATAGGCAGTGGTGCAACTAATACATACACAGATCGCTGAACTTCTTTCTGTCCCATGATGTAATTAGGGGTGAACCTATTACCATACCGGGCACCGCTTATGTGATTTTTCTAATAGAAAATTCAAACACCGATTGTGATTACCTGACCTCGGATTTGAACCCAGAACCTCGTTTTCCTACTTACTCAGCCTATCCGGGCTGACTTGAATATAAAATATGAATAGAACCAACATTCCTATCATATTAACAGGTCGTATTATATAAACTGTGCGCTATGCGCATTACACATTTTTTTAAAAGTAAATAATATACGGGAATTGAAATCTTAGTGAGAGGCCGCGGTTCGTTCCTCAGAGCATCATATATATTCGTGTAACCCATGTTTATTTCGGGCCGGGGTGTTTTGGGACCGTAAGTCGTTCGTAGTTCCTGATACATACAACACAAAACTTGTATCTTTGTGTGAGATAAGAACTTTGTCTTATTATTGGGCATATTTATTTATATCTTTGAAAACTACTTGACGTTTTGTTATTGCCACTATTTCAACTCATAATAAATCGAACATATTTCCTTAAAAAAATATAAATTATATGTGATTCACTATCAAGTTATTTGACGTAAGGAAGGGATATTCAAGTTAATAAAAAAACAGGTAAATTTTAAATTGGCTAACATATTTTTACAAATATACCTTAAAACTATTTCGATTAAACCACCTTCCAAACAAAATAAAACGCATTCAAATAGGTCCATTCGTTTAGGCAGTACGGCACAGACCGACTGACCGTGTACAGAGTACGATACACAGGCAAAGGGGTCAAGTTATAAAAATTCTTTTTATCAGGGGTTATAAACACGGATTAATAACCTTCTACCTTGAAATAAAGTAACTGTTAACTAATCTGTGCCGTCAGTAAATAATATTAAGTTAACTTATATTAATAGTTAATTTTTGTTAGTCTTCCTAACTTTGACAGTCAAGCTGGCTAGTTTTCAGCAGGTATATTTCAACCAAACAACAAAACAATGCAAAACAGCGTGTTAGTAGAGTTTGCTCAATCTGCGTTCGTCGTCCATCCCCGAGGCGAGAAGTTGGAAGCACACTGGACGGTGGACGCGTCAGGCACAAGTTGGTAACAAAGTCGCCTCGCTCGCTTGTATCGGCCGCTTTTCCGTAGGGACACAGTGCGAATGCGACCCGTGGGGCGATTATGTTTATAAAGTCCAGCGTATTTTTTTTATAGCATAGGCTGGCAAACGATGGAGACCTGGTGGTAAATGATCTCCACCGCCCATATACGACCACAATACCATAAGAATCATGGGCGGGTTGCCGAACTTATAGGAAAGGGATAATTAAGGTATTGGGAAGGGGAGCTGGGTTTGGGCCTCCGGATATCTCAGTCACCGTGCACTCACTAGCAGTAAGCTGCTACTTTACATTGGTTTTTAGTGAGACAGTGGCAACAACAAAACTTACTACGTTCATAATGGCTGTTAGGAAATAAATGAAAACCACGTAACGCGTAATTGTCCTCTATGGTGTACGTATATATATGCTATTTCAGACACTATGTAATTGCTCCCCATCCTGGATTTAAATAATTTCTCCATTTCATGCTAATAGCTGTTATTTGTATTTAATTAATTAACAATTGCTAGAAAGAATCTTAGAAAAATGTATTCCAAATCATTTCATCTGTGTTCAAATGTACGTTTTGTATAACTGTCGTAGATGTGACTGCGTCCGAGTCTCAGCTGTACAGCTAAGTGTGTGAGTACTGGGTAGCAATCACAACGACGGCGACTCCTTTGTCATTTCACTATGTCACTTTTGTTACGACGCGACGCATTTTCATAATATACAAAAACGGGAAAGTTTGACGTATTTTTAACCAACACAAAAAGAACATCTGTATATATTTTTTATGTATGTTCATGCGTAACTCGGCTTTTTACTTTTGTGAACCGATTGGAATGATTCTTTTTGTCTTTGGCGGTGGTGATCGTTTACCATTAGCTGATCCACTTGCTTGTCTCCGTACCTTCTATAAAAATATACGCACTCACGCCTGTAATCCCCGAAGGGGTAGGCAGAGTTGCAACCAGTACACCTACATTTCGCCGAGCGTATCTCCGTCCCATGATGTGATAGAGGGCGAGGCTATCACCGTACCGAGCGCAAATTCCAGAGAGAAAGGGGCATTCTATAAAAATATAATTCAGCTAAACTTATTTTCCGCAAAAACAATACTGAACATTAGGTACCGTCTGTAAAAAAATCAGCGCTCGCGAAGTTTTTGTGAACTTCCAATGTTTTTAATTAGAAAACGTTGTGGTCCGGTTAAGTTTAAACTTTGTTTGTCGCTTGACTAATTGCTTTGTTTGGAGTGGCGGTTTGGATTTTTCTTCTTAATCGAGTTGATGGTAACGGGTGGTGTTAGTGCTTAATCACTGGAAATTCATCCTTAAGGGGGTATTAAATCGGGGGTAAAAAATCAAAACTTCGTAAGTTTTGCACCGATTTTGATGATATTTTCACTAAACATTAAAAAATAAAAACTTTGTAATAGAACTTAAATAGACTCAAAAATGTGTTCTTTGTTTCTGATGGATCACTATTGTTTGGATCTTATTCATCTATGTTAAAACGACTTAGCATTAACAAAAAATATAAATCTGTATACATTACAGTAGATATGTAGATACGCACGCTTCACTAAATTGTTATATATATCATAACTGGTTATATACACGTCTAGAGACCGATGCCTTGTGGTTCTATGTTTAACCACATAGAATCAAAAGGGATCTTATGCTTTGTCTATTTATTTATCATTATTTAATTTCTTAGCATAGGCCCCCACAAAACCGATTGCGCAGTTTGTGGGAGATCTACTGTTTATCAAAAAATTATTAACCGGGGTTGTATTATATTGCATAGTATCATACGAACACTAACCATATCATATATGTGCTATTAGTAATGCAGAAAAATATCGAGTTTTCATAATTGTGGGCTACAGCAAACTTGATATTTTATTCGTGGGTGATAGGCGATATAATTGCTTATTGGAAGCTCAATAATGTGATTGACTACTATACTTCGTGTAATATTGACACCATGTTCGAACGTAGCGAATCGCCTATACGCAATATATATATAGTATATATTTGCCGCCAAGCAACAGTGTGTAAGCGCTGTTGTGTTCCGGTTTGAAGGAAATTGAAGCCAGTGTAATTACTGGGCATTATGAGACTTGACACCTTATGTCTCGGGGTGACGAGCGCAGTCCAGTTTCATGCAATGCTTTTTTATTTAAAGTTCTGTGTGAACTTCGAAATGGATGGGAAATCTTTGATGCTGCGTTTTGTACAGTGAGATTTTATGTCCGGTACTACCTATCTCCCAGAACAAAATAAATCTATATAATCATATCATGTTATTTAAATAAAATGTTAAAACAGTATAGTCTTATGACATAAACCAATACTTATATTAGATATCGAAATGGACCAATCAACATAAAATTTTCAATTAATAAGTTTGATAGGTTTTTTTCTGATCAGGATATTTATATAACGATCTAATCCAACCCTCTCCAATATAAATCAATAATAGCATAATACTCGTACTATTGTCCTCAACTCAATATCTCAATATCTTTACAATACCAAAATTGAGTAACAGCTAATTTGCGCCGAAGCGAGATTCGATCGAACATCAAATTTTCATAATCATTAATCGGATCGCTACAATCAACCCTAATCTATTATAATACGGACGCAATTGTTTTAATTAATATTGGGCGAGTCGATAACTGGCACGGATACTCGGTCGCCGTGTAATTTTACGCTCTACTCTGTTTGGTAGAGTTTAATTTTCAGTTTGGTTGCGAATGCTTCCTTATTTATTTAGGTTATGTGCTCAAATGATTTGTTTTGAGTTTATTTTCATCGTTTTAGTTAGTTTTATTTACTTGTAGCTAATTGGGTCCTAACACTGGCTTCCTAAACAAATATTTGCTGATCACACAAACATTAGTCACGACATGGGAGTTGACACCGGGCCGGGGCGTCTCGGTCCACAACCGGCTACTCATCCACTATGACACGAATGCTGTCGTAATGTTATTAAAAAAAATGGCAGTTGTAGAGACTGCCGATAGAAGTGAAAACTTAAAACTTTTAGTATTACAATATGAAATTTCATAATGTTTGAATTAAAATTATCAACATTAATGTGGTTTTCACATCTATTGACCCTCTGAGCAACAACTATATGCATGTTTTATGGTTTTTCAGTACTCACTATTGTACTGCACAATGATTCTACAATTAAACAATTCAAATAATAATCAAACACTATTTCAACAATGCACAGTATATACATTGAGTTTTTCACTAAATCCATTCAATTTCACTTATAAGATATACACAGCATGTCGGTGGTGCGAACGCACGAGATTTCACCCATCCAACAAAGTGTCTAACGCGCACAGCACACGGCCGCTGCGCGTCATGAGCATGTCGGTGACGCGAAGCCATAAGATTTTCCCTTATCAAAAAGTGGCCAACGCGGCTAAAGAAGGTTTCACTTCAAAAAGTGACTTTAATGTACCTGAGGTATTAAGTACAGTACAATTAAATATATTTTCGTTCGCTGACAGACCTTGCGTCCTTCATTAGCCGCCAGATGTATACCGGTGCGGCGCGGAGTAGTGCATATACACTAAATGACCCCGGAATGCGACTTGCCTATACGAGCAACTATGACGGGTATATCTCCCATGTTATGTAAATAAGAATTGAAAGTTGTACATGTCCACTAAGTAAAAGCCAATCTTAGTACCCAACCAATTGTCAAAGGGTCCCGTCGTGTTTCGACGGAAAAGACGACGCCGATATTGTGACGCGTAACGTCGGTCAAATAATTTAATTTTAATGTAATGTCTGATCAGACTTCAACAGTGAGACGTAGCATAATATTCACTCTATTTGTGCCTGGCGTTTCCCCGGCTTAAAGCCAGGGTCCGCCTTACCATCATGATTTAACGGTGGATTTGGTATTACAGGAGCGACCCGCCGTCTGACCGCCACAGCCCGCAACGGGAACCTTTCGCGATTGCCTCGTCTGATTGCCAGCACAGTGTACCACGTGCAGGTAACGTTGAATCTAAGATACGAATAAGTATTGGTGATCCACTAACCCTCTAAATAATATTCGCATACAAAGTTTGAAAATAGAATACCGTCATAGAGTCTTATAAGTACCATAATACTATCATTAAAATTACGTGCTGGTAATGTTAATTTTTTACGTATTGTACGAATTAGACCAATACCCGGCTAGCTTAGTTAGTCAGTTAAGTAGTAAACCATGCTGTAGATACATGTGTCTATAGCATGAATGGGCCGGCTCGTCCGGGTCGTTACCACTGTCTCACAGAAAACCGGCGTAAAGAAGTAGCTCGCTGCTGCGTTTCGTAGGGTGAGTGAGATATCCGGAGGCCCAAACCGCCTCCCCTTCCCAATCCCTTAATCATCCCTTTCCTTTAAGGTCAGCAACGCACCCATAATTCTTTTGGTATTATGGGCGTACATGGGCGGTGGAGATCACTTACCATCAGGTAATCCACTTGCCCGTTTTCCGGCCTATGCTATAAAAGTCACACAAGAGAAAAATAAAATTATACATTATCTACGCTGAAATACTGAAACGCAAATCAAGCATGATATACCTAAAAGTTAAGACCCTGGAATCTGTCAATGTAATGTAAATATCATAATTGCCACGCGTTCGTATTTCCCAATTAGATGAAGTTTGCCGAAGCACATCATTTTAAATGTAGTACCTACATGTCCTATTAATTCCCAACACTAGTTTCACAAAGTACAATTACACCAAAGTGTTGGGACTCGAGTGTAGTGCCTGGCCGCGGCCGGGTGCTCGGTGCTCGGTGCTCAGCGCTCGCCACCTTAAAAGCATCGACTGAGCCACTTTAATCTCATTTGTTTGCGTATCTGCGGGATGAGGCCACGACCCGCTCGCTCCTTTGACCAAAATAAAATTGTATGACTCCATCCGTACGACAGACGGGGGGTAATTCTGTTGTACTCTATGTTAGTTTTAATTTTATAAGAAAGGTCAATAAACGAGCACGTGGGTCACCTGATGTAAAATGATCTCCTCAATAACACCCACGTGGTAGAGCCACGCTGTAGACACTTTTGTTTACAGCATATATGGGCCGGCTTGTCCGCGTCATTACCTCTGTCTCACAGAAAACCGGCGTAAAGTACTAGCTTGCTTGCTTGCTGCGTTTCGTACGGTGAGTGAGATAACCGGAGGCCCAAACCCCCTCCTCTTCCCAATTCCTTAATTATCCCTTTCCTTTAAGGTCGGCAACGCACCCACGATTCTTTTGGTATTGTGGGCGTACATGGGCGGTGTAGATCACTTACCATCAGGTGACCCACTTGCTCGTTTGCCGGCCTCTGCCATAAAAAAACCCGCAAAAATAAAAGAATTATGGCTTTCGAATATCTCACTCATCATACGAAGCTCTACAGCAAGCTGTTATTTCACGCCAAGTTCCTGTGAGACAGTGGTGATAACCCGATCATGCCGGCCCATTCATGCTGTAGACAAAATGTCTACAGCGTAGTTTTACTACGTATAACTTACTACAGTACGTAATATATACAACGTGTTATAGAAAGGGGCGGGCAAATTTAGGGGATGTATAGTGTAGGGTATGCGTATTTTATCTCCCATAGTACCAAATCCGATTGCATTGCCAGTACATTAATTATAAATTTTTCTTTTTTATCGAATGAGTAACATGTCGATATCGACTTTCAACTTTGGACAACACTAAATGATAAACGTTAATACTATAGACCTCCTTTTATTTAATTATTTTATAATTAAAAAAACATTAAACAGTTGTCAAATGTCAATATTTATTTGACGCAGTCAGTTCGGCAAGTTCTGATTTTATGAAGTATGATTACGATTTCAAAAAATATGTTGTATTTGACTTAAAACAAGTATTATGTATTGGTACTTTGTGTTGGTGTAACTGACAACAGCTTTTAAGAGGATCGTCGAATGTATTAAGCCAAATTGGATGGAAAACCCGAGAATGAAGTCTTTAAAATGCTTTTAGAGGATGGTACCTATATTGTCTTCAGCACACAATCTCTTTCACGTGTTAATTTGTGCTTAAATTACAAGTTACGTACGTATGCGCGTAGAATTACGTACAAATCGTATGTCTTAAATTGTAAGGTGTATGTAATGACCCTAAAATATGACCACACCTTTCTGTAACACGTTGTATATATATTTTTTTATAGCAGAGGCCGGTAAGCAAGAGCAAGTGGGTCACCTGATGGTAAGTGATCTCCACCCCCATGTACGCCCACAATACCAAAAGAATTATGGGCGCGTTGCCGACCTTAAAGGAAAGGAATAATTCAGAGAATGGGAAGGGGGGGGGGCGATTTGGTCCTCCGGATATCTTACTCACCGTACGAAACGCAGCAGCAAGCTGCTACTTTACATCGGTTTTCTGTGAGACAGTGGTAACGACCCGGACGAGCCGGCCCATTTGTGCTGTAGACAAAAGTGCTAACAGCGTGGCTCTACCACTAAAAATATATCGCTATTTTTATGCGAATTTTCAATTCATGAGGGTAATTTAATTCAAAGTAATGAGTTTTGAAGATTAGATAGAGTAAACGAATATACAAGAAAAATGTTCAATTGGAACATATTTTGGCACGTTCATTAACCCACGATTTATTATAATAGCCATTACAGGGTAATAAAAGCAAATTGAACGCCAATAAATGGATACACAAAAATATTGGGTCATTTAGAATTGTTACATGTTGAAATAAAACTAGTTTATACGGACTGTGGTCAGTCTCTCCCGTGACCACGAAGGCTGAAAAGCTTTCGAAACGTCGGGACTAAAATAAAAATTAAACCGCGATAAAATCCGTATAAACTAGTTTTATTTCAATGTGTAATATTCGCGTAAACCTAAGAAATCACTTTGTTACATGTTCTTGTTGCGAATTGTGGGGGTCTGACGGCAGTTGGCCCACACAAGACCAAATACC
Source organism: Mimas tiliae (assembly GCA_905332985.1). Lineage (NCBI taxonomy): Eukaryota > Metazoa > Arthropoda > Insecta > Lepidoptera > Sphingidae > Mimas > Mimas tiliae. The sequence continues at coordinate 237,405 of HG995258.1, forward strand.
GTCAGCCCTGTGGTACGAGAAGGCGGACCCTGGCATCAAGCTGCGATGACGCCAGGCAGCAATTTTTTTTTTCCTAGCTCGGCAAAGTGACTAACTACTCTACCACCTGATGGTAAGTGCTGCTCAATTCAAGAATACTGTCAACCAATGATGGTCCGGCAGAAGTAAGATTTTGCGAACTTTTTAGTTCTAGCCGAGACGGAAGAGCCAGTACGCGTGGTTCTGTTAAGGAAAGGTGAGGATGGGATTAGGTCAAACAACTCTTCAGAGCATTCACCTATACATGTTTGTAAATATCGCGTCATTGGTCTAGTGGCAGTGAACTTACTGAGAGACCGGTGAGGTCCCAGCTTCAAATCCCTGGTCATCACAATACCAGTTGCGAGTTTCGATTCGAATTGAGATCTTCTTCCATTTGCAGTCGGTTAAAAAATAAGTTGATTATCGATAGTTTTATCTTTATTAAGTAATTCAAATAGGCTATTGAGCCCAACTGATAGGCCAATCAGTATGATTAATATGTAAAGTAGAAAAACAAAATATATTACCAAAACATAAATAACGAACGAAATTGTATAAACTTTTCCCAATGTATTTTCGAGGCGTAGGAACTTATCTCATTACCATTTTTGTAATGTCCGATATTAGCATCATAATACCAACGCCAATCCAAAGCACAGTATTCCCTTCCCATAATCTTCATTTGAATAAGACGACAGTCACGCGACATAATGTCGAACGCTCGCGAATAAGTCTTTGGTTGATATTTTGCTCCGTGACCCATTTTCCACGGCGAATAAAGTTACTTTGTGTAAATGGAATGTTAGTATAGCCAAGTCGGTTTAGGTGCTGTCGTATTTCTGTTACGTTTTTATAATTACCTTTAAAAAGTATCGACTTTTGTACTAGCGACAAAGTAATGGTATTGGAGTATGCGTCTGTTATATGTTAGCACGTAATGTGTTTTAACTTTAGTGCGTATTCACACGTTGCGGTTATCGTGCGTCAGATCGGGTGGCGCTAGGTATCAGTTGGGAGGTACTTAGTAGTTATTGCACCACTACTATACTGTTATCTATACTAATATTATAAAGCTGAAGAGTTTGTTTTGTTGAACGCGCTAATCTCAGGTACTACTGGTCCGATTTGAAAAATTATTTCAGTGTTACATAGCTCATTTATTGAGGAAGGCTATAGGCTCTTTTTCCCGGAATAGGCTGTTCACGCGAGAAGAGCCGCGAGCAAAAGCTAGTAAACTATAAGTGGGATATTTATTGAAAATAAATATCAAAGAACGTAATTATTAAGTCTTTAGAGATAACTACTTAAGAACTGATTACATACATATACAGATTCGCCATTGTACCCATAGGAGTAGCTAGAGACAATGAATTTTACACTTGATACGATCCTTGCACGCCTATTTAGCCTCCTTCACTCATAAAACTCTTCATAAATATAACCCTATATCAAATGATAATCTAATATATATCTAGTCAGTTGCACAACAGCTTGAAACTGACTACAAATTTTTTCGTCAAATGATGGCGAATTCTTTTTCGTCTACCCCTTTGCCACTATTTCCCACAGCTATTTCAATACTAGCTTTTGCTCGCAGATCCATCCGCTTGAATGTCCTTTTCATATATAAAAATTCCTATGTCCTATTCCAGAAACCAATAATCAATTGATTGACGTTGATAATTGGTTTAAGAGAATGCCATTTGCAACTTTCTTGGCGCTGAGACTAGATCGGAATGATATTTTGAACGTTTAAAATTACGAGAATTGGCCTTCTGGTTACGGTCCATTTGTGTGCCAAATCTCATCCAAATACGTTCATCCGTTACGGCGTGATTGGCTAACAAACACCAAAATTCACAAACGCCGGCCACCGACTATCTGGTAACAGAGACATGTGAAAACGCACTTAGGCGACTCCACGCCGAATATTTTACAAAAATTGTTGTGTATTTAAAAGCGTGAAGGAAACGCTGGTGTTAACCTCATGAATATCTTTAAAGAGTTAATATTATAAATGGCGCCTAATAACATCGTATTTTTGGAGCGGTTTTTCCTTTTACAACATTCGTATTTATAATTGATGGAAACCTAACCGACATCGATTAGAAAACTGTCTAAAGCTTAGCTCTACCGCCTTCTTAATTTCCAGCGAGTACTTCATAATTTGAATATGAAAATGGTATTAAGATATACCTATAATATAGGAGGCCTTAGAAAAAATATAAACTCACGAAAATTCCATTTAACCTTTGCAAGTCACGTACATTTAAGACCGTATTATTTTCTTTGTTTATAATTCAGTTTAGGACATTAAGGCCGTCTAGACTTTAAAAAATAAAATGACTTTTGACCCTAACCTCGGTACATACAATTTTGGGATCACTGGATAATATTATTGTTTAATTATTATTTTACGTGAACAAGGTTATATTAAAGTAACTGCAAAATGTCTTAAATTATTACTTAGCTTATGCTATAAGCCCGCTATGCATAATTTTAATAATGAAAACTTAAGTTTTATGGCTCCTGCAAAATAAATGGGCGATAAATTAAAGCCTATATTATTTCTTATTTATAAAAGCCTGTTATCGAAATGTGATAAATAACATTTCCAATAAAAACGATTATAAGCTTGACCAGGATAGTACCTCTGTCTCGGCGAAAACCGAGGTAAAATGGCAGCTTCGTAACGTATGTTTCTTATGGTCAGTGAGATTTCCAGAGCCCAAAATCCCTCCTGTCCTTCACAATCCCCATTTCTTTTCTTAAAGGAATGAGGATTGAGACAACACATCCATGATTCTTCTGGTATTGTGGGTGTATATGGGCGGTAGAGATCACTTACCATCAGAGGGCCAATTCTCCTAATTTTAATTGTTCAAAATATCATTCCGATCTAATCTCAGCGACAAGAAAGTTGCAAATAGTATTCTGCTAAACCAATATTCAAGAACTTAGAACGCAATGATATCGAAAGTAGAAAACAAGTTGACTGAACCAAAACGGCATTCTGGTAACAATAAATTTGACACTTAACTATCTTCTTCTTCTTTTAATTGTGTTTGGCTCCACCGTAGATTGGTGATTTCGCCAGTGTCCATTGTGAGACACTTAACTATATAAAATGCATTTCGTCTACAGACAAACTTCAAAATATTGAGAACGAAATGTGACTGAAGGTGAAGCAGTGTTGCCAAGTGCACTGTAATTACAGCAGATCTACCGTATTTTCATGCCATCTACTGGACACGGTATTTTTATAAATACCGTATATGGAGACACAGTGTTTTTTTACAGTCAAAATTTCGTATTATTATTGTATACTACTAGACAGGTTATTTAGAAGTAAAACTGCGTCACATAACGCGGGAGTTTGACAGTTCACAAACAGGGAGCGCAATAGGGGTTCTAGTTGAGAGTAAGCAAGATGATAATATTGAGTTACGGTCAATTGACTGCAACTTAGTAATACAACTAATTTACTATACTACAATTTATTATACTACAATTTCTATGTACCGCGCAGCTTGTCTAGTAGTATACATAAAACTCTTTGATTAAACACATTAAAAAAAATAAACCGATATCATCATCATCGCAGCCATCCATTTCTGCAGCGATCGATATATACAAATAAAATGTTAAGTTAGTTTAGGATATAAAGTTTAAAATAAATATATATTTTATTTAACAATTTAATTATTTCCTTTTTTGTATGACATTTTATTGCACTGTAAAATAGACTGTATTTTTTCCCATCAAGCACTGTATTTTTGACGCAAATGCCGTATTTTAATGTGGACAACACGGTATTTTCAAAAATCTGACTTGGCAACACTGAGGTGAAGTGACAGTGAGTTAACTGCAGACAAATTCAGTTAACTTTATTCTATTTTACTGCAAGCAACTAAAAGTAGTCAAAATTGTTCGACTTTGTATGCTCGTTATTTCAGTAAAGTATTAGAAATGAGTTTACAGCCTATGTTACTCAGTGATAATGTAGCTATCTAACGGCCAAATTATTTTTGAAATCGGCCCAGTAGTTTTTAAGTTTATTTATTACATACAAAAATACAAAAAAATCTTTCCTCTCTAGAATATTAGTGTAGATTAAATTATGAGAGCAATCGCACTGTCAAAATTCCCGCCAAAACTCTCGCACAATTTTTATTTAGTATAGATATGTCCTCAGCAGTGTTGCAAAATAAAAAAACCGCAATTCGGTAGATTTCAAATTTCAATAAAATAATCGCGATTGTGGTTATTTCGGGAAAGGACTGCCTGAGTGGTGCTGTTGTGCCGTTTTCCTTCATTTATGCCATGGAATAGATAAATTAATGAAATAAATAAAATACATGGAATTAGTCAAATCAATTAATTAAAAAATCATAACCTCCAGTTACGTAATTTTTTAATCACTGAAATTAGTCATATTGTGGGTATTTTATTTGTGAGTTGGTAACACTGATTTTGTCGCTTAGGTCATTTTTAATTTCTAGAATTTAGTCTATGGCAGCTGATACGTAAAATTCGGTAAAATACTTGTCATTGGCGAAATGCATATTATTGCGAAGCCATATTTTCAACAAAAGAAAGACATTGAAAGTTGATCGAATTGACAGTTTATATGCAATTTAACTGAGATGATATCGAATTTTTAAAGGAGCAGAATGCCATATTTTTTATTAATTCAAAATGTAATCTCAGTTCGGTTAAAATTCATTCGCAGTGTCAGTTAAAATAGCAGAATTGGCCCTCAGGTCACCCACTTGTCTGTTTGCAGTTTTTCTACAAAAAAGCTACTGCGAAGAACTTGAATACAGAGCCTTCAAAAATATACATAAATACATACGCACTCACACCTGTAATCCCGGAAGAGGAAAGCAGAGGTGTAACGAGTATACTCACTTTTCGCCGAGCATATCTCCGTCCCATGATGTGATAGGGGGCGAGCCATACCAGGCACAAATTCCAGACTCCGGGCTGATACTGAGCATTTCGTAATGAAAAACCCCAATATCACTTTTACCCGACCTGGGGATCGAACTCGAGACCTCAGCGTCAGCCTCAGTCGTAACGAGTACACATTACAACTTGCCACCGAGGCAGCATAGACAGTCAGAGGAGGACAGTCTTCAAAAATATAATTAATCATAATCACCAAACAGCTAACTCCATACATTTACACATACTTCACTCCATCACGCGTGTAAAGTTTTAAAGGACTCGGCACCCAGTACTCACCTGTCAGGGAGGTCGCGAGGTTGTTCAATTTTAATTAAAGGTGACGTGCGATTCTATCGGAATCGATGGCGTGCTCCCAGTTCCTTCGGGTGTTACGTGTTCCCGGTTAAGATACGAGAATAAATGGTTCCCATTTCAATTATCTTGATTGTATTTTTTGCGTGTTTTTATGGAACGTTTGAAGGAGTTTGCTTTATGCTGCATGTAATTGTATGGGCTTCCGTGGCGTAGCGGGCGAGTAACCGGCTGCGAAGCGAGAGGCCGTGGGTTCGATTCCCACACTGAGACAAATGTTTGTGTGAACCACAAATATTGGTCTCGGGTCTGGGTGTTGTGGGACCGCAAGTCCCTCGTAGTTCCTGATACCCACGACACAGGTTTACCTAGTGTGGGGTCAGGACTATGTGTGTGACTGTTGGGTGTATTTATTTATTATTTAATATTACCGAGAATATTGTACAGTGAGATAAAACAATTTGTTAGACAATGTTACATGTTACAAGTATTTGCATCTTAAGACTGGGTGAGGTGGAATCGTCAAAGTAATAAAGCGGACCCTAGCAGGGCTAAAGCCAGGCAGAAGAAGAATTAACAGAAATATTGGAAATTTCGTTTTTTTTGCTAGCTTAGAAAAATGATTTTATGTAGGTAAATTTGGAATGCGTATGCGTTACGACTGAGGCTGGCGCTGAGGTCTCGGGTTGGATCCCCCGGGTCGGGTAAAAGTTATGGGTTTTTCTATTATGAAATGCTCAGTATCAGCCCGGAGTTTGGAATTGTGCCCGGTGTGGCGATAGGCTCGCCCCCTAACACATTATGGGACGGAGATACGCTCGGCGAAATGTGGGTGCACTGGTTACACCTCTGCCTACCGGGGAATACAGGCGTGAGTGTGTATTTATTTATTCTAAAAAACTAAAACTCTTTTTATTTAATTACCTTTAGCATACCACTGCCATGGTGTCATTGATTATACTACTTCTTACTACTAATATAAGTTTGAAAGTTTTAAGATCGTGAGTTTGTGAATTTGAATGTTTGTTGGTCAATCACGTCTCAATAGCTTATCGGTTTTGGGTGAAATTTGGCACATAGGTAGACCATGATCTGGATTAGGATATAGGCTTTTTATCCTGGAAAAGGCATTTGACGCGGACGGAGCCGCGAGCAAAAGTTACTTATTAACCGACTTCTTTATAATTTAGGGAAATAACTAACAACTACTAATTTACATTATTTGCATAAAAATATCTCCTTAATATTATATACCTACTCTACATTTAATTTCTATGCAAACTTAACTAGTTAAAACAAAGTTGAAATAACAATGTCACATGCAGAGCGTGTGGCGAATAATCGCTCGGACCGAGTCAAGGAACAACACGCGATGCTTATTCCGTTTGATATTAAACTTTGTAGAATCAGGAATACGGACAAAATATTAACCAAAAGTTCCATTTGGGTTTGATCAAACACATTCAGTATATACATACGCACTCACGCCTGTAATCCCCGAAGGGGTAGGCAGAGGTGTAACCAGTACACCCACATTTCGCCGAGCGTATCTCTGTCCCACGATGTGATAGGAGGCGAGCCTATCGCCATACCGGGCATAAATTCCAGACTCCGGGTTGATACTGAGCTTTTTCGTAATAGAAAAACCCAATATCACTTTTACCCGACCCGGGGATCGAACCCGAGACCTTAGCGTCAGGCTCAGTCGTAACGCATACGCATTATAACTACGCCACCGAGGCAGGCAGTCACACATCCAGTAGTTTTGCATATACGCAGACAATGGTCGTATCGCTTAGAAAAAAATCGAAACAATTTGACCTTATTGTCATATTGGTCTAGAGGTAGCGTACTTGGCATAGAATGAAATAGTTCGTTCTGCGTTCAGTTTTCGGACAGTCAAGATTTGTGCGTGTTGTGAAATAAATTCATGAGTTGTCAATGTTGAACGAGTCACCGTGCTTGTTACCCCGAGACAAGGTTTTAATTCTCACAGTCATTGCAGGGGTATAAATGTACTTCAAACCGAAACACAATATTTCTGCCTTTACTTCAACATGGCGTTATCCCGACTAAATGCCAGTGTCCGCCTTTCCATTATGATTTGACGGTGGATTTAGTATTTTTTTCTATGGCATAGGCCGGCTATCGAGCAAGTGTGTCACCTGATGGTAAGTGATCTCCACCTCCCATGTACTCCAATACTAAAAGAATCATGGGTGCGTTGCCGACCTTAAAGGAAAGGGATAATTAGGGGAATGGGAAGGGGAGGGGGTTTAGGCCTCCGGATATCTCACTAACCGTACGAAACGAAGCAGCAAGCTGCTACTTTACGCCAGTTTTCTGAGAGTGGTAATGACCCGGACGAGCTGGCCCATTCATGCTGTAGACAAAACTGTCTACAGGTGTAAAGTGCAGGTGAAGTTAACTATGGGCCTAAGATGTTGGTGGCCCACTTACACTCAATAATGCTTACAAATTCCCGATTTCCAGCGGAAACATGATAATGATGATGGGGTCGTCCGCTGTCGCATCATGGGACAGATATAAGCTCGGCGACCAATGGGTCTAATAATGCTACCTCTGCCAATGCATTCAGAAATATGGACTTGAAATTATATTATGTTTATTTTCATACATACGCACTCACGCCTGTAATTCCCGAAGGGATAGGCAGAGGTGTAACCAGTAGACCCACATTCCGCTGAGCGTATCTCCGTCCCTTATGTGATAGGGGGCGAGCCTATCGCCATACCGGGCACAAATTCCAGACTCCGGGCTGGTACTGAGCATTTCATAATAGTAAAACCCAATACCACTTTACCCGACCCGAGGATCGAACCTGAGACCTGAGCGTTAGCCTCAATCGTAAAGCGTATGCATTACAACTGCGCCACCGAGGCCGTGTTTATTTTCATATTGTTTATTTTATTTATTTATTTTATTTTATTTTTACATTATAAAGATCTACAGCTTAATTACAACGTAAATAACAGAGTAGTACAAAAGATTAAGCCATTTATAGATCTCCACGACTATTTGATTGAATAAGAAGCATCACACGTAAACAAACGTAGTAAATTATCAGTAAAAAATGTAGGGAATTGTAAGTTATTCACTAAGATGCTAAAAACACACAACTCAAAAAATCACAAAAATTGCAACAGTGTGAATGTCACTAGTATTAAGGAATACATTCACGACTACTCCACTTGATTTAAAACAATTAGAAAAAGTCAAAGCTTAGCTGTCTTCTAGCCGAACTGACACTAGTAAAGAATAGGTCCAAATCAAACCGCTTACTTAAACTATTAAAGTTCCTGCTCGCAAAATAAAGCTATTCAGTCTATAATTGGAAAGGGCATTGGGTGTAGAAATTGTATGAATATGTCTTGTAGCTTAAAAGGGACATGTAGGGAAAACTTTTGTAAGAGTTCAGAACAATCAATATCAAAAAAAATAATTAAAAGGAAAGTAATGTCAGCTATTTCTCGTCGCTTGGCCAGAGGCAGAAGATGAAATTTCCTACATAAATTAAAATATAATATAATATAATATAAAACGTTTTTTCTCTTAACACACATATTTTCTATCACAGCAAGTATTGCTATATCGTACAAGCGTATTCATGTAAAATGTTTTATGGAAGTAATCTTTGGTAATAAATCATAAGGTCTGGTTGTTTGTCTCGCTGCGTATTGAGATAGCGGACTGATGGAGATGGATAGGGTCGCAACAACATATACTTGAGCAAATAATACTTAATATCTTTATATATATAATTCTACTGTACGTGTGTATGTCACTGAACTCCTCCTAAACGGGTGGACCGATTTGAATGATTTTTTTTGTTTGCGTTTGGGTGGCGCCCTGGATGGTTTAGATTCACAAATCAGCCCGGCAGATGGCGTGGCAATTGTATGCTACAGGTGAAACCGTGCGGGACAGCTAGTAATGTTATAAATGTGAATGTAAGTTTGTTTGTTACGCTTTCACGCGAGAACTACTTAACCGATCATTATCATCATGAAACTTTGTACCCATAGGATACTTTTATGACATATATACGCACTCACGCCTGAAATCCCCGAAGGGGTAGGCAGAGGTGTAACCAGTACACCCACAGAGCCGAGCGTATTTCCGTCCCTTATGTGATAGAGGACGAGCCTATCGCCATACCGGGCACAAATTCCAGACTCCGGGCTGATACTGAGCATTTCGTAGTAGAAAAACCCAATACCACTTTAGCCGACTCGGGGATCGAACCCGAGACAGCATTGACTTCAATCGTAACGCGTACGCATTACAACTGCGCCACCGAGGCAGTCGCACCGAGGCAGCACTTTTTATGAAAAATAAATAAATATATATATTTTTTTGTTACGCTTTCACGCCTAAATCACTGAATTAATGATGAATTTTGATATAGAGATAGATGGACCCTGGAAACGGTTATAGGCTACGTTTTAATTCGGAAAAGTCTATTCACGCGGGCGGAGCTGCGAGAAAAAGCTAGTACTTCTATACTTTGGTAAGATTTACTACGGTTATGGACTAGCTAGTATTAATGAGTAATTTCATTTCATTTCAATAAAGTTTCTCTCTCTTTTTTATACCAGAGGCCGGAAAAGGTGCAGTTGAGTCATCTGGTTGAAAATTATCTCCGAGGCGATGAGGATAGGAAACAAGGAGAGGGAATTTTGCGCCTCCAGATATTTAATTCACCATACGAAACGCTATTTGACGTCGGTTTTCCGTGAGTCAATGGTATCGACCCGGTCGAACCGAGCGATTCATTTTTTATTTTTTTTAAGTATGTACATCGCTGTAACTACTACTAAAATTGAAAAATAATATAACTTTTAACAAAACTTAGAAACCGACTTCAACCGGCGTCATCGGTGCAATTTAATTTGACCGGTAGCGACACAGGCACCGACTCTAAAGAGACCTATAGAATTTGTTATTTTTGATTTTTCAGTGTTTTTATTTTGAAGTCGGTTTCTAAGTTTTGTTAAAAGTTATATTATCAAGTCGTTGGTCCACCGTGCAGCAGCCAGCAGGGCGCCCTACACTACGTCTGCCTAAGCGCGGTCTCCACTACAGCACATGTCTGCTCCACCGACCATCTGTCCTACTGCAGACACGACCGGCCCACATACACTTTATATATAAATATTATTACCCGAACTGGGGCTTTATGATAAGATCAGTATATCAGTATATCAGTCTAAGCTAACAAGAGGCGTTTCCATTTAAGAAAACTCTAATCTGTTGTGTGGTGTGTCGACCTGGATTAGTCATGCTTAGAGACATGGCATGAAATCTCAGACATCTAAAAATCTCGCCATTTACTCTCGTGGATGTCTACAAGCCGATTTATAATTCAGGTCACTCCTCACGAAAATAAATAAAATGTTTGTGTATTAAAAATGCGTGTTAAATGACTCGACACGCGACAATATATCATATGACACAAGCAAACCACACGCAATTTATTACTAATGTAAATATATTTTTACCCGATTGCCGAAAAAATGTGTGCTATGTTTTAGCATTAATGATAAAATAGTATTTTTTTAGCCTCCATGATGAGATAGCATACCTGATGGTACGTGCTCATAAATATTTTTATACGTCCCCATAGATTAGCTGCATACGCTGCGAGCTAGCATTCAGTTAGATACATTTGATACGTGCGTCTTGCATGAGTCATTACGTTACACGTATGTATGAAGACGATGAAGTTTGCTAGATGAACGCACACCACAAGGAACATATCTGTTAAATACATACATAAAAAACGGGTGTACGCTCGGCGAAATGTGGGTGTACTGGTTACACCTCTGCCTACCTCTTCGGGGATTACAGGCGTGAGTGCGTATGTATGTATGTACATACATAAGTGTAGTACACCCACATTTCGCCGAGCTTGTTTCCGTCTCATGATGTGATAGGGGGCGAGTCTATCGCCATATAGGGCACAATTACAGATTCCCGGACTGATACTGAGCATTTCGTAATAGAAAAACCCAATATCATGTTAACTAACCTAACCCGAGGATCGAACCCGAGACCTCAACGTCAGCCTTAGTCGTAAGGCGTACGCATTACAACTGCGCCGAGGAAAAAATCACATAAATCTAAAAATACCTATAGCTTCACAAAGGGCCTCCCATTCCAAAAAAACGGATAAAAATTTAATTTCTGCTACCCTATTCAAAGAGTTTAATGTATACCTACTACTAGACGGGCTATTTAGAAGAAAAATTGTGTCACATAACACGCGAGTTTTACAGTTCACAAACAGAGAGCACAATAGGGATTTTAGTTGAGAGTAAGCGAGATGGTAATATTGAGTTACGGTCAATTGGCCGCAATTTAGTGGTACAATTTCTAGTAGCTTCTCAAGTAGTATACATTAAAGTATTTGACCCTATTGACCCGATTGTATATCTCAGTTCCCCGTATAAATCATTCTTTTCCACTGTGTATCTGCGCTGAACCTAGAAAGTCGAAAACTGACCGTATCAACACAAACATCAATTCAATTACAAGCCTTTACCGATCCCATCGACGTATCAGCTACAATCAGGTCGTAGGAGCAAAAAGTTGCAAACATCGTTAACATCGTCTTCTCTCTTACACGCTAGCCATTTTGTTTACATACATTTTCTAATTGGGATGGACTAACGAACCCTCCCCCCTTCATTCCCCCATCCACACCCGCCCCCGCTGCTATTTTCCAATCAGATTCTTATTTAAAGTACACACCATCTCCTCATGATCTAGGGGCATCATATTTCGATTGAAGATTTGATGAGTCCAGAGTAAGATATTTTTTTTCTTTTTTTTTTATAGAGTATGCCGGCAACCGAGCAAGTGGGTCATCTGATGGTAAATGATCTCCACCGCCCATGTACACTCATAATACCAAAAGAATTATGGGTGCGTTGCCGACCCTAAGGGAAAGGGATAATTAAGGGATTGGGAAGGGGAGGGGGTTTGGACCTCCGGATACCTTTCTAACCGTACGAAACGCAGCAGCAAGCTGCTATTTTACGTCGGTTTTCTGTGAGACAGTGGTAACGACCCGGACGAGCCGGCCCATTCATGCTGTAGACAAAAGTGTCTACAGCGTGGCTCTACCACTCATTATATACTTTTTTTTATAGCAAAATGAATCACCTGAGTGAGAGCACCACTTGATTTGATTGTGGGCTCCTTTTCTCCCTATTTAGCCCGTTGAATGTCGGGCCATTGTGCGTGGAGAGCATCTCTTATGAAAATCCTTACTGCCAGATAAAAAGGTTATGTGTTTGGGACCATAAAGGAAAATAATGTGCATACAGAAATCTTACTGGCCGTAAAAAACAACAACAAATCTGTATAATGCAGGTTGGTAAACTTCACATACCTTTTTTTTTTATCCTGGCTCGGCAAAGTGACTACGCTACACCTGATGGTAAGTATAGCGCAATCCATGAATACTGTCGACCAACGATAGACACTGAATCTATCGCAGATCGGCAGAATTATGCCGGCCTGCTTAGTTGCTTCTTCACACTCCGTTTAAAGGATCCCAAGTTATAGGAAGGAGGAAACATGTGCGCACCGCCCGTCGCTGCAATCCGTCCAAGGCATCGAGCAAGTACTTTGCGGAACCGTCCCATAGGTGCGAACAGTATTTTGCACCCGGCCGTGCCTGCGCTTTGTATAAGCGGTAAAGCTGGCCGGGTGCAAAAAACCTACGCACCTTGTTCAGGATTCCTGCGTGATGTGGCTGATATTACGCCCTCGATGTGGTTCCTTGGATTCAGATTGCAGCAAATATCCATGCCTAGGATACTTTGGCTATTCCGCATTGCGAGCGGGATACCCTGAAGATTGGGGAGGGGAGAGAACGGGGATTTTTTGCACGTAAACGCGCACATCTGGGTTTTCTTGGCATTGAACTCAACCAGATTCTTGGTACCCCATTCTGAAATGAGATCCAAGGTCTGGTTAAGCGCAATGACAAGATTCTCTCGCTGCCTCTCAGTGACTTCCCGGCTACCAGGAGGCTTATTGCAGTAACGCCCATGCACCTTCCTTCTAAATTATTGAAATGAAATGAAATAGTTTTATTCATCATGTAGGCAATTAAAATAGCGCTTATGACAAGTCAGTACAAAATAAAGAAACATAAGTAAATACAGAAATCATATCAGCTAATATATACATAACATACATAGCATCGTCAAAATACACTGGGCAACTATAAAGTTTACAATATTTTTATATTAGTCCAGAATTGTTAAGTATTATTATTATTGTTATTTTTTCTCTGTTTTAAAGGTCGATATGGACCATAGGTATTACCGAAACGGCACGTGGTTTAAAACTACCACCGGATCCAAAACGACCCAACCTGAGAAGACCCAGCGAAACATATTAAGAGAATTGATCTTAAATAATCGATACCTGCATATTATGCAGGTTTTCTCACGAGATGTCCTTCACTTTTAAAACAAGTGACAATTAACAATGAATACACCTGACTTTTCTAAGTTACGGTGCTCTTGAGGCTGATTTCGAATCTAAGCCTTCGGTCGCCCGGCAATCTGTACCCCTCCCCGCTGATCTGTCGCTGCTTTTAATGTAAATTTTATTTTGCATAAAATGTTATTTGACCCGCTTGTATCCGGGTCGGTGCTAGCGTTTGCTCACTTTCTTAATCGTCTGACTTCGCTTGATCTTTAGCTTATAATCTGTATTATGATCTTCAACCCGCTTTAATCTTTTCTTGGCCTTATTTTATATTGACTTTAAGAAAATATTCTAGATTTCTTTTTGTAGTCAGGCTAGATGGCGTAGTTGTAATGCGTATGGTTCGATCCCCGGATTGGTTAAAAGTGATATTGGGGTTTTCTATAACGAAATGCTTAGTATTAGTCTGTCTTCTTAGTATGAGTCTGAAATTGTGCCCGATATTGCGATAGGCTCGCCCCCCTAAACATCATGGGACGTCGGAAATAAACTCGGCGAAATGTGGTTGTACTAGTTACACCTCTGCGTACAGCGTGGAGTAAACCATTTGAAAACATTTAAAATACATACTAAAAATATCATCTTTGAGAGTATTTCCACCAAACAGCTACAATACTGTCACAATTACAAATAAACACTGAGCCCTGCCCGTTCAATGCGACATCTTTTATACTGTTAGCTTTTATCAGTTGAGGTGAGGGTAGGTCGAGCACCCACGTCTATCAGAGGGTAGGTGCGATAACACTACCAGTACTAGGAAATCCTAGAGTGTAGTGAAAATACACAATTGATGTAATGATTCAGTACACAATTGTGAGTTTCAAAAACAACAATAGATTTCGGCCCCGCAACATCAACCCGCAAAATTAATAGAAATATTAATGTTAATGTTTCCTTTCCGAGGACATTGCTCGCCAGTCGTGACACCGCACACCGAAATTAATTAATTAAATCTAGAAATAAACTGACACTAAATTGTTTCGGTTATTATCATACTGTTTAATTTAATTTTGGTTTAAAGTTTGTCTAATTTACACTTTTGGGACCAGCAAAGGAATTCTAAATGAGGTTTCCTATAATTTTCTTGAGATACTAAACTTCAGTTGTATCAAAAAGGTTTAGTTAGATTTTAGTTGTACGTATAATTGATTTAATTTTAATAGTGATAGAGCCAATAAAAAAAATCCCCATCGCTAATAAGTCCAAGCGCGAGAGTTCGTCTGATTTGGTACCACCGCTTTATTTATTTCTACCGCCAAGCAGCAGTGTGTAAGCATTGTTGTGTTTCGTTTCGAAAGACATTGAAACCAGTGAAATTACTGGGCATTATGAGACTTAATAAATAATAAATACACCCAACAGTCACACACATAGTCCCGACCCCACATTAGGTGAACCTGTATCGTGGGTATCGGGAACTACAAGGGATTTGCGGTCCCACATCACCCAGACCCGAAACAAATATTTGTGGATTAGACAAACATTTGTCTCGGTGTGGGAATCGAACCCACGGCCTCACGCTTCGCAGCCGGCTACTCGCCCACTGCGCCACGGAGGCTGTCGTTATGAGTGTCTGTGTGTTATGAGACTTAACTCCTTATATTGTCTCGGGGTGACGAGCGCAGTCCAGTGTCATGCAGTGCTTTATTATTTAAAGTTATGTGTGGTGTTGCTTCTGTTTATGAGCAGGTGGCGCTTACCATCAGGCGAGCGACCTGCTCGTCTCGTCATTCAAGCTAAAACACTAAATTAATAATAAATTTTACATACCACCATGACTCGAACGCGTAAGTAATGCAATACCCATTTGTTACATTGCAGTGACGGAAGTGGCGTAGGTCGCCAGCAAAAGGAACAAAATGTGCAATCCACCCTCGTACGAAGCTTGGAACCGCAGCGGCGTTCAGCATACGAGTACACACGATAAACTTATTGCATTTATACTTCTCACTCCTTACTTACACGACACCTACACTTTGATATATTGCAACCCAGCGGAGAGGAAGCACAACTTAATGTCTTAAGTGTAAACTTAATGTTTAAGGTTATTAACAACTCTTGAGTGGTAGAGCCACGCTGTAGACAGTTCTGTCTACAGCATGAATGGGCCGGCTCGTTCGGGTCGTTACCACTGTCTCACAGAAAACCGGCGTAAAGTAGCAGCTTGCTGCTGCGTTTCGTACGGTGAGTTAGATATCCGGAGGCCCAAATTCCCCTCCCCTTTCCAATCCCTAACTTACCCCTCTCTTTTAAGGTCGGCAAAGCGCCCATGATTAATTAAGTATTGTGGGCGTACATGGGCGGTGGAGATCACTTACCATCAGACCTACTAGCTCGTATGCCGGCCTATACTAAAAAAAAAACTTTCCTTATTCATTATTTTACCTCTCCCTCGGCTATTGCCCGAAATGTATAATGTATATACCTCCTTTGATTTTTAATTGTTTATTTTATTCTATTAACTTTGTTGTGGGTTAACTACAGACTAGCATTCTCATCCGACTGCTTCGGTGGCGCAGTTGTAATGCGTACGCGTTACAATTGAGGCCAACGCTGAAGTCTCGGGTTCGATCCCGGGTCGGGAAAAGTGGTATTGGGTTTTTCTATTCCGAAATGCTTATTATCAGCCCGGAGTCGGGAATTTGTGCCCGGTATGGCGATAGGCTCGTCCCCTTTCACATCGTGGGACAGAGATACGCTCGGCGAAATGTGGGTGTACTGGTAACCTACCCCTTCGGGGATTACAGGCGTACATAATATGTATGTAGCATTCTCAATGATTATAATGCGTACTACTGTGTACTCTGGCTTACAGGAGTTACTGTGGCTGGGGTACGGGAGGGATAGTTTCTTACTGTCCAATGTGAGCCTTTATAATTGCAGCGCTGAATCTATTACCCAGCTACTATTGGCACTCGCTAGTAACATAAATTCCCGAAGCAAGTTCGCCTCGCAATCTGGAACTTTTAGTATTCCAAGAGATTTATCTTCAGCTCGCACGGTTTAAAGGCAATAAGACAAACGGGTATTATTTCTTTTAAACAATACCGATCGTTTGTGAGATCTGTTTGTTTACGTCGCGATGCTATGTATCCTGTTGATTCATCGTCTTAGTTTTCTTCAGCTGCTAAAAATGGCATAATGAATTGTCTGGTTTTATTATTGAAACCAAAGGATTATCGATTTTAGAGTTAAAATTGTATACTAAGTTGAGTGCAGCAGTGATAGCTCAGGAGGGAGTGGTACGGACTCTCGAGACGAAAGTCGCAGGTTCGAAACCAACCCTAAAAGCATAACCTCTGACTTTTCTAATATGAATTTTTAATTATCACTTGCTTTAACGGTGACGGAAACATCGTGAAGAAACCTGCATACGTGAGAATTTCTCCATAAGAATTTCGAAGGTATGTGAAGTCTGCCAACCCGCATTAGGTCAGCGTGGTGGAGGCCTAACCCCTCTCATTCAGTAGAGGAGGAGTCCGTGCTCAGCAGTGGGACGTATCTAATACAGGGCTAGTATTATTATTACTAAGTTGGGCACTACACTATCACATGGAAAGCCGCAGTGAATCGGCAGTTTTGCTTTGCAGCAGCGATTCGCACGACCCATAGCCAACAGACAGCAACTGAATAAAAACCCGCTTCATGTTAAGACTGTAGCAGCATCCGGCGGGCCCCGGTCGAACCGGCTCATTCACACTGTAGACAAACTGGATAAAGAATGGCTCAACCACAAATAATATGACCATTCTGCGTACAGTCTCCGTGGCGCAGTGGACGAGTAGTCGGGTGCGAAGCGAGAGGGCGTGGGCCCGATTCCCGCACTGAGACAAATGTTTGTGTGATCCACAAAAGTTTGTTTCGGGTCTGGGTGTTGTGGGACCGCAAGTCCCTCGTAGTTCCTGATACCCACGATACAGGTTAAGCTAGTGTGGGGTCGGAACTAGGTGCGTAATTCTTGGGTGTATGTTTAAAGAAGCATTAGAAAATTGCCTCGGTGGCGCAGTTGTAATGCGTACACGTTACGATTAAAAGCTAACGCTGAGGTCTCGGGTTCGATCCCCGGGTTGGGTAAAGTGGTATTGGGTTTTTCTATTACGAAATGCCCAGTATCAGCCCGTAATCTGGAAACTGTGCCCGGTATGGCGATAAGCTCGCCTATCACACTATGGGACGGATATACGCTCGGTGAAATGTGGGTGTACTGGTTACACTTCTGTTTACTCCTTCAGGGATTACAGGTGTGAGTGCGTATGTATGTAAACTAAGAGTTAAAGTATTTGAAAATTTCAGATTACAAAGTACCGATATTCTACATAGCGAAGTTCGAGTCGACATTTATTTAAATCCCTTGGTAATCGCGAGCGTTTTATATCTTGTAACAGTTGGAGGTGACATTGTAAATGTGTCAACGACAGTCATTAGACTAGCTTAGCCAGTCACGCTTGTAGATGTACTAAACATTGGTTCTAGATAAATCTATAAGTGAATAAGTGATGGCATAGATTCTTAACTAACAGATGAAAAATGGAGGAGGATAAATTTTTAACCGACTTTCGGCTCTCAATTCGGCGAGTTTTTTTATGTATTGCTTGTTTATGTATGTACATGGATTTCTCCACCAATTGTAGACCGTTTTGGTTGAAAAACAATCATTCGATAGAGTTTAGCTGCGCTGTAGTCCCATATAAAGGTTAGAATTTGATAGCGGAATACTGAGTAAAAAAATTAAACTCTTTATCGGATAACATCAGAGTCATTGTGATTCTGTTGTATTAGAATTTACATACTGTAACTATACCTACCAATAAAAAATTAAGAATAAAATACATTTTAGTAAAACTTGAAATCCAAATAATTAAAGTAACACTGAAAAATCAAAAATAACACCTTCTATGGGTCTCTTTGGGAGTCGGTGCAATTGTATTTGACCGGCAGCGACATAATACACATGTAACTTAGAAAAGTCAGAGGTGTATACTCTTGGGGCTGGTTTTGAACTTGCAACTTTCGTCTCGACAGTCCGTACCACTCCCCGCTGAGCTATAACCAATTCTTTCCTCGAATAACAACGAAAATATATTATGCCTTAGTTAAAAATTCTTATTACAGCACATCTAAAACACAATATTGAATACACTCAGGCTCGAGAGAGAAATACAATAATTACTTCGGAGAAATCGTATCTCTGATGAGAAAATCTTGTTTTAGATTTTACGAAATAAGTTTTATACAGTGAAATGAAATCAGATATAAGGAATATTAAGTTTTTATAATGTTTTATTTTTATGGCTTTAAAAGACAGATGGGCCAACAGTTTACCCGATGGTATTTCTTTTTATAGCATAGGCCGGCAAACGAGCAAGTGGATCACGTGATGGTACGTGATCTCCACCGCCCATAAATACCCACTATACCAGAAGAATCATGGGCGTGCTGCCGACCTAAAAGGAAAGGGATAATTAAGGGATTGGGAAAGGGAAGGGGACACCCACATTTCGCCGAGCGTATCTCCGTCCCGTGATGTAATAGGGAGCGAGTCTATAGGCATACCAGGCACAATTCCTCACTCCGGGTTAATACTGAGCATTTCGTAATTGAGAAACCTAATATGACTTTTACCCGACCCGGGGAACGAACCCGAGACCTCAGCATTGACCTCAATCGTAACGCGTACGCATTACAACTGCGCCACTGAAGCAGGTCACAAAATTATGAGATCTTTAAAAATTTGTCTCCATAATCAATACAAACCAGAATCGTAGTTATCCATGGAGATCCAGATCCAACAGTGACCACCCTGAGTAATGTCGTAAGAGGACCTCCACCCACCCCTCCCCCCGCGCGATCCGCTCCTCCCACCCGCATGGATCGTCTTATCACTGACTTGATATTATTTATGAAGCACGTTTTGTTTATTATCTTTTGTTATTTATTTCTTTTTGTGTTAATTTATGCGTTTATTTATTAAGGCGACTTGCACGATCATCCCAAATCAAGATTTACCATTACAGTTATTTATTTATGTCCAATTTTCATTTTTTACGTCTATTAAACTGGTTTAGTTGGTTAAAATCGTAGTGGAAGTGGGCCTACGTACATGTGTCGTCAATTAAATATCGGAGATCAACATCAGGTAACTCGGTTAATCTTTAATACCAGCCCTGTATATAACACGTCCCACTGCTGAGCACGGGCCCCCTCTACTGAATGAGAGGGGTTAGACCTTAGTCCACCACGCTGGTCTTTGCAGGTTGGCAGACTTCAAATAACTTCGAAATTCTCAGGTATTCAGGTTTTCTCACGATGTTTCCTTCACAGTTAAAACAAGCGATAATTAACAATGAATACAGACGTAAGTTATAAAAGTCAGAGGTGCATGCTCTTGGGGCTGGTTTCGAACCTGCAACTTTCATCTCGACAGTCCGTACCACTGCCCGCTGAGCTATCGCTGCATTAAGCTTTAACTAAACTTATTTTTCTTAGCACCTGTTTTACCATTTCTGAGTAAATGCTAGTTACCAAGTGAAATAAAACACATAAAATTAAATATATAAGTCATGTATAATTTTTTTTATTTCGTTTTAATTCATACATCTATCAACTTACATGTACAGAAGAAAAATGTCTACTAGGTACTTCTTAGTTTAAAATAGCTGTCATATAAATTGGGAGTTAAATCTTACTTATACATTGTTATATAGACCCTAATACAGAACCTTCTTTGTAAGGTATTTTAAAATTAGGTTTCATTTCATAAATTCTTACAAATTTTATTGTTTAAACCTTCATGAGAGATTATGTAAGGAGATTTGAGACTCAGTTCATCACATTTAATTTTGGCAAGAATAAGAAGAAGAAGTAAATGCTGGTATTTACAACCACCGATAAATTTTATGGTTTAAGTAAACTGGGTTTTTTTCTCTGCTCAATATAGCTTTCAGTTTAGGAGGCCGATTCTCGTAATTTTAAATGTTCAGAATATCATTACGACCTAGTCTCAGCGTCAAGAAAGTTGCAAATGGCATTCTTTTAAACCAATAATCAACGTGATATGAATGATATTTTGTACATTTAAAATTACGAGAATTCGCCTTCAGATTAAAAATTAAAAGAATGTATATTAAAATATTTTCAAGATCAGGGAAGTCGAATCCAAAGCGTTTAGCTTAGAGCTAACAACAACAATAAAAATATACGGAGCATTACACATCTGTCACATCATTTCTTAAACATTTTTTTTTGTGGTAAAACCGGCGTAAAGTAGCAGCTTGCTGCTGCGTTTCGTACGGTGAGTGAGATATCCGGAGGATAAACCCCATCCCCTTCCCAATCCCTTAATTATCCCTTTCCTTTAAGGTCGGCAACGCACCCATGATTCTTTTGGCATTGTGGGCGTAAATAGGCGGTGGCGATCACTTACCATCAGTGACCCACTTGCTCGTTTGCCTTCCTACGCCATAAAAAAAATTCTCATTAAATAGTAAAATCAGAATAGTATTAAAATTATTGTTTTTATTTTATTCAGTAAGTAATGGAGCGTGGTGCGGTCATTGCTCTTGTTATTTACGGTCCCTCGTGGTCCCTTCGCATTCCCTCTGAAATCCGCTGAATCCGCCACACATTTACAAAACAAACAGCACAGTAATTACCTCAAAAGGGCCACATAATTAGAGGGTTTGTTTTTGATTAACGTTAATATTAATCATACCTCTTTGGTTAAGCAGTCTGCTGGGGAGACGTTCAGGTCCTGGGGTCGGTCTCGAGGTCGGGCTTTTCATTTTATTAAATCAAAAATTACGTAATCAAATCAGTGTTTAGAGTGGAAGAGCCACGGTGTAGTCAGTTGTATCTACAATATTAATAGGCCAGCTCGACCGGGTCGTTACCACTGTCTCACAGACAACTGACGTAAAACTTGTTGCTTTTCGTTCGGTATGTGGGATATTCGGAGGCCCAAATAAGCCTCCCTTTCCAAATCCCTTAATTATCCCTTTTCCATAAGGTCGGCAATGCGCACACGATTCTTCTAGTATTGTGGGGTATAGTGGGGTGCCCATTACGGTCCTCTAATTTATATGGGGGTTGATGTCAGGCAAGCAGCCGGTCGGAAAAACTAAGCCAAATATTTCTGTAACATATTGTGTTAAAAAGCATGTTGCGCCCATCTCACTGTGAGTGTGATATGGGCAGGTGGTAGAAGTTTTTTTTTATATATTTGGAAAATAAACAATTGTACATTTCATATGTGGGTTACACAGTATGGTAAATAAAGTATAGATAAATGCACAATCAACACCATTTTCCACGAATTACATTTAACATTACGAAACAATGCTAAGGGCTAACCATAAACTACATTATAGTTAAGTAATTTTAACACATAATTATTTAGGTATAACAAAACTCCACTACATAACAAACAAAAAAAGAAAACATCAGGAATAAAAATAAAAAAAAACATATATAAATTATAATGCGTGTGCCTTTTACACTGTTAAAACAAGATGTAGGTATTTTTTTATTTTTTTTATGATTTAATAGGCAACACGTTTGACCATAATCGCACCTGATGGAAAGTGACGATACGGTCTACGTTGTAACACGATTGCCTTAAAGGTGCCTATTCACTCTAACTTTGAAAAGCCTCAGATTGTAGCGTTGCGGAAATACTGAGACGGGCAACGAATTCCAATCCTCAGCAGCACGCATGATAAAAGAAGAAGCAAATCGCTTCGTGCGGATGGATGGTATACTGACTACGTAAGGATGGAATCCAGCAGTCCTCCTAGTTGTCCGCAGGTGGAATGCAGATGGTGGAATTAGGTCGTGTAGTTCTTGCGCACACTCACCGAAGTGTAACCGATAAAACACCGCAAGGCTAGCAACTTTACGCCGGTGTTCAAGACTCAGGAGTTTCGTCTCCACCAGGGTATCATTGCTAATGAGCCTCTTGGCGCGACGCTCCACCAGGTCCAAAGCAGCCAACTGATATTTGGCAGATCCGTCCCAGAGGTGACAGCAATACTCCATGCCCGAGCGGACTTGTGCTTTGTAAAGGGTCAGAAGCTGCCCAGGCGTGAAGTACCGCCTAACCTTGAAAAGGATGCCGAGTTTTTTGGCAGCAGTTTTAGCAATGAAATCGATGTAGGTCTCGAAATTTAGGTTAGATGAGATGGAGACACCCAATATCTCGAGGTGGTCGGAAGTAGGAATGGCCACACCACGGAAAGTCGGAGCTAAGGCGAAAGGACTCCGTTTAGCGGTGAACAAACACGATTGAGTTTTGGAAGCATTGAACTGAACCAGATTAGCAACAAATGTGAATGTAATGGTACAAATGTGAATCGCCGTAGTATCTCCAACAGATCACTCACTGCGAAGCACGTCGATCACTTTTCCTTTGAATTATTGTTCAGACAGAGCGAATACGAGTATGTCAAC
Organism: Mimas tiliae; assembly: GCA_905332985.1. Lineage (NCBI taxonomy): Eukaryota > Metazoa > Arthropoda > Insecta > Lepidoptera > Sphingidae > Mimas > Mimas tiliae. The sequence goes on from HG995258.1 coordinate 260,661, forward strand.
CTCTGAAAACTGATTATTGTAACTATTATCAGTTTATATGGTCAAAGGCTTCTCTCTTGGCGCGAGTTATCTCATCGATTTATGCTAAGCAGGTAGGGTGAATTACACTAAAGCACAAAGAATTTAATTATAGCATACACTATTATAGGTCTTGCTGAGTACACAATTAAAAAATCTTTATTACAGCGTTGAATTCCTGAACACTGTTATTTCTTTGTAGCGAATTCATTTGAATTAGTTTATGTATGCGGCTTAGTTACATTAAGGTTTCTTCTTTTATATTTTCTCTTCGGTATTATTTATTTTAATAATATTTAATTTTCAAAAAAATATGGTTCCATTAATGATATTTCGAATAAAGATAATTGAGTCGACAAGGTGAGTCCGGAATAACTATCCTTCCCCGGGGCTGGAAAGGTATTCGTAATTGGCATTTTCCCGCAGGAAAAAATATTAGTTAGGTTACACTTCAGTCTTATTTAAAACTTTATCTAGTCCGATTAAATCATAAAAAAGTTTTATAAACTCTACATTGCGGAATAAAAAGTATCGCAAATTAAACCCTAATAAACCTGCTTTATAAACCCATTTCGCAACCCGAAAAAATTACGTGTCCGAAAAGTTTCGCAATGAGTGGTAACGAGGTAGATGCGTGGGGCCCAATCCCCCAACCCCTGAGGCCGCAATAATGGCGCAACACAAACAAAAACAAGGCCAAGTATGAGTCGTTTCAACACAGTGGGTACCGTACCACCCCATTTAAGAAGATTTTACTTGTGTTTTTTAACCGATTTAAAAAAAGGAGGAGGTTATCAATTCGGTGCGTTTCTTTTTGAAGTGGGACAATCTTATGGATTCGCGTCACTGACATGCTCATGATGCGCAGCGGCCGTGTGCTGTGCGCGTTAGACACTTTGTTGGATGGGTGAAATTTCGTGCGATCGCGTCACCGACATGCTTATAGCAGTATATCTGTAGCTATATAGCTAACGTATTGTGCAACATTAGTGCTGTGTATATCTTATAAGTGAAATTGAATGGATTTAGTGAAAAGTAATGTGTATATACTATGCATTGTTGAAATAGTGTTTTTTTTTATTATTATTTGAATCGTTTAATTGTAGAATCATTGTGCAGCACAGTAGTGAGTACTAAAAACCATATAAACATGCATATAATTGTCGCTCGGAGTGCCAATACATGTGAAAACCAGATTGAGGTTGATAATTTTAATTCAATAGTTCTAAGTTTTCACTTCTATCGGCAGTGCCTACAACTGCCAATATATTTTTTATTGCCTAGATAGGCAGACGAGCAGACGGTCCACCTGATGGTAAGTGGTTACCGCCGCCCATGGGCCTTAGTAATGCCAGAGCACAGCCAAGCCGCTACCTACCGTTAAAATCATTCATTATTTGTTACGATATAGGTATATTCCGTGAAGGGAGCTATATATCTCGCTGGTTGAGTATATGTGGACTGCAGAGTACATACCATCAGCAGTGTAAGTAGACCATCTTACACCCAAAGCCAACCTCACCTCCACGTGGTACACTATGCTGATTAACGGACAGGGCAATGAGAGTTGTGGGCGTCAGATGGCGGTTCACCCCCATAATACCATCCATAGTCAAATCATGATGCCAAGCATTGAAATAAAATGAAAATATTTATTGAATCCATAAAATGTTATTCATCATTTAGATTCAGTTAAATTTAAACTCTACCGCCAGTTCGGAATGCTGTTTCGTTAAAGAAGAACGGACAAGAAACTCTAACGTTGTTCTTTTTTTAAATTAATTTACAATATTTGCACTACGATAATACAATTAATTTTGAATACAGTAAGAGCAGCTCAACTTATGCCATTAAGTCGGGATATCGCAAGGCAGAAAGAAAGTCTACCTACTCAGGGTTAGTGTGGTCACATTACTATCTTATTCTTTTTCTTCTACCTGTCCTTATCCCACCTGCAGGGGGGTTGGCACAACATGCTTTCAACACATGCTACAGAAAGATTTGGCTTGTAGTTTTTACGACCGGCCGTCTGCCTGACGTCAACCCCTCTAGAGGGACACGGTAATCACTTTGCTGTGTAAATATGAAAATTGAAAAAGTGCGCGAACACACCCTTATATTTTTATTACCTTTATTATTTGTCAGGATATTCGCTATAATAATACATGCCGGCTACAAATTATGTTTCAGAAGACAGAGCCCTTTATAGGTAGGGCAGAAAGACAGATTGACAGACAGATGGCATGTTAGCACCCTTGGGTACGGAACCCTAAATACTCACAAACAGCCGGTATACTCCAGTTATTGCCGGTTTCGGCGAGTCGAGCGGCGTCAAAAATTTACAGCGCAGCCTTTATGAAGTTTTAAAAGTGTCCGCGGCAACAATCATCCGTGTTTATAACCCCTGCCTACCCCCTTCCACAACTTGCTGTTGTAATTGTTTTACATGAAATATGAGCTTTTGTGATACAAATATCACAGTATTTTTACAAAAACTACTTTAATTGTTGCAACAGTTTTTTTATGAATGCATTTTTAGTTGTATTTTCGGAATGTGTATTTAATTTTTACGTTTCCTTTGTTAGAGCCAAAAGAAATTTATATTCTTTGCCTTTGCTCATACATTTCTTTTATTATACTTATTTCATAAAAAGTTACCTCATCTATTATTATTATTATTATTATGGACATCGTGACTGCCTCGGTGGCGCAGTTGTAATGCATACGCGTTAGGACTGAGACTGACGCCGAGGTCTCGGGTTCGATCCCCGAAGTTCGAAGTAATATTGGGTTTTTCTATTATGAAATGCTCAGTATCAGCCCGGAGTCTGGCGATAAGCTCGCCCCCTATCACATCATGGGACGGAGATACGCTCAGAGAAATGTGGGTGTACTGGTTACACCTCTGCCTACCCCTCCGGGGGTTACAGGTGTGAGTATGCGTATGTATGTATGAATGTACATCGTTAAATCATATCCCTTCCAATAACATGTCAGAATCTGAAACATTGGGCTGGTAATGACGTATTAATTTACGTTTCATCCTACGTTCTACTAGTGGTAGATCCACGATCTAGGTAGATTCGTGCTGTAGTCAGTTTTGTCTACAGCACGAATGGATTGGCTCCACCAGGACGTTACCACTGTCTCACAGAAAACTGACATAAAGTAGTGGCTTGCAGTTGCGTTTGGTACAGTAAGTAAGATATCCGGAAGCTATTTTTTAATGTTAGCATGATTAAAGAAACGAGCAGGTCGCTCGCCTGATGGTAAGAGTTACGCCTGTCCATAAACAGAAGCAACATCACACAAAATTATTAATTACAAAGCACTGCATGGCATTGCAATGCATGTCACCCCAAGACATAAGATGTTAACGTTTCATAATGCCCAGTTATTTCATTGGCTTCAATATCCTACAAACCGGAACACAACAGTGCTTACACACTGCTGCTTGGCGGCAGAAATAGACAAAACGGTGGTACCAATCCAGACGGCCTCTCGCATACGAGGGACATACCACCTTGTATCCACTATACATAAAAAATATACATGGTATACATACGAGTTGATAACTATTTTTTTAAGTCATGTCGGGTAAAATGACATGGGCGGAGTCGCGTGCAGTCGCTTGCTAAATACATTGACTAGAATAATATACTGAGTTTAAAACAGAAAATGAAAACTCATTTGAAAGTAGTTTTTTTAAAGCCGGCACCGTATCAGGGTGGTTGTAATTAGCTAGTTCTTTACAAGTTCAAGCCGTACTCCCATAATGGAGTTGTAGAACAGTGTGCTTGTAATACATCGAGAATATACACGTCCAGATACCGCGTCACTTTGTGATTTAGTGGTCTGAAAGTAAATTGGGCTTAAATGTTTTTAGACTTTTGCGATTTTATATTTCAAATGGGTCGTAATCGCGTAATATTATAAGGTATAATAATAACCCCCCCCCCCCCGCGGGAACACCTTATCGTGGTGGGGGGGGGGGGCTTACGGGAAGAGAGACTATTTTAAAACGTCCGACCATCTGGACCCACCCTTTTACGGTACTGGTTTACACCTTATCATCTTGTGTACTATCCATACCTTCCTAACCAAGAGTCCCAAACCAATCCTTTAATTCCATGGAAAGTCGTAATTTGAGATATAGTTTGCGGTCGCTACCCGGGGGTCGCCGGGGCATATCTGGGGCCGACGCTGGATATGGCAGCATGCGAGCCGTCGGTGGCGAGGCGTTGAGCAGGCGGGCCCTCGTCGCAAAAGAGACTACAGCTGATCATCAATCACCCACATCCACAACCCCATCTTCACCTTCATCTCTATTCACATCCCTTCCATCATCATCACCACCTTACGCACAAAACTATTATCAATCTTCAGCTTCATCATCAAATAATCAAACCCCTGAGGATGTTGTACAGGAGGCAATTACTGCCAATATTCCTGTATCCGCCACAGGTGGAATAAAAACGCGCAAGAAATGGTCCGAAGAGATGAATATCTTTATCTTACGCACCTATTTTATCATTACATAATTGGAGTCGAATAAAAGACACTATCTAACACCACTTTATAAAAAAATTACAGAAAAATTCCCAGACATGCAGGCAAACAAACAACGATTAGGAGACCAACGTAGGGCCATAGTACAAAAACAATTACTCTCGAATGATAAGATTAAGCAGATTAAATTAGAAGTTGAATCTTACTTAAAAACCCATTCGACAAGTGATCACGTACCCCACTACGATACTAACAACGAAAGAATAAAACGGACCAATGACATAAACGAGACTATCATCCGAACATATTACAGACTAACGAACATTGAAACAAACATAACTGCCTATCGTCAAGTTAGGACAGAGATAGCTATAAACCAAGATTATATAATAACTTCTAATGTAGCATTGGATGACTTACTAGACCAACCTACCACATTGATAAATTTTACTGCATTACAAACACCGGTAAACCAATACCACACTTCAGATGAAGTAAACGAAGAAAACCAACTCTTATTACCGATAGATACACAAAAACAAATAGAAGACACTTTTACAGAAACAGTAGCTGAATTTAAAACCACTGCTCCTAACTTAAGACCTTCAATCCCTAAACAAAAACCATCGAAAAACTTGCAAGTATAGTCAACTACCTCCTTTGTGATACCAAAAGTAATATCTGATGATACAGAATTTGATTCAACTCAGCTCATCATATACAGTGCAGCATACACAGCAGCTAAACAAAATGCAAGTAAATTTCCACAAACACTAAACCCAAGGAAACCAAACGAATCAATACCTAAATGGCAAAAAAATATGCAACGACGAATAGACAATTTCAGAACCTATATAGCTAGACTGATAGAATATATTAAAGGTAACCAAAGTCCAAAGTTTCAAATGAAGATAGCGGAAATAAGAAGTAGATTTAAAATACACTCGCAACATGAAAACCCAAACTCAGATCTATCTCATTTTCTTGACACCTTAAAACAAAAGTTAAGTGTATTAGTTAGGCGAATACGTAGGTATAAACAAACGACTTTAAGGAAAACCCAAAATCGATTATTTATTACAAATGAAAAGGTATTTTATAGGAATTTAGGCCAAAACAACGTCAACAACCTTACTTCTAATAGTACTTCGACCAACATACCTACTAAAGAAACACTACAAGAGTATTGGTCTGGCATTTGGCCCAACCCCGTACAACACAAAAATAACCAATGGATCGAAGATGATAGAGATAGAAATAGGAATGTACCCGAAATGGAATTTGATAGTTTAAGTTTAGATCTTTTACAACGTGTAATTAACAGAACACATAACTGGAAGTCTCCTGGGTCAGACAAAATACACAAATACTGGTATAAAAAGTTCACAATCATACATACACTCCTATTAAAACACGTAAACACTTTCATTCATACACCAGACTTAATACCATCATACTTAACAGAAGGAATTACTTTCATGTTAGCTAAAGACCCGGCTGATAAAGTTAACCATGCTAAATACCGCCCAATAACCTGTCTTCAAAATATTTATAAAATAATTACATCTTGCATCAGTGAGCTCATATATAGTCACGTCCATCATAACAACATTTTAGCAGAAGAGCAAAAAGGCTGTCGCAAAAACAGCCAAGGATGCAAAGAGCAGCTTACAATAGACGCCTTGGCATGCAATCAAGCTCGCTCTAGAAATAGAAACATATATAGCATGTACATAGATTATAAAAAAGCATATAATTCAGTCCCACATACTTGGCTAATATATATCTTAAAACATTACCACATTCATCCAAAAATAACTACATTTTTAGAGACCGTAATGACGGGCTGGAAGACAATTTTAAAGCTACGTGATGGTTACCAAACCATAGAAACTGAACACATCAATATTAAAAGGGGTATTTTCCAAGGGGACGCCTTAAGTCCTCTGTGGTTTTGCCTTTCACTTAACCCCCTATCAACTCTGCTAAATAACACTAAGAAAGGTTTCAAGATTAAATTTGATAATACGCACCACATACTCTCACATCGACTGTACATGGACGACATTAAACTGTTCGGTACCACACTCTCAGAAATCCACGCACTAGCAGACATTACACAAACATTCTCCTCAGATATTCTAATGGAGTTTGGAATTGATAAATGTAAGATCCTGTCTGTAAGGCGAGGCCAAATAGAACGGAATTGCTATAAAGTGACCGAGGATATACAAATAGAGCCAGTAGATGAAATAGACGGGTATAAATACTTAGGCTATCAGCAGACAGAACAAATACATCATAAGCAAACCAAGAAAACGCTCACAGAAAAAAATAGGTCTAGACTACAAAAAATTTTTAATACACAATTGAACGCCCGCAACACAGTGAAGGCTATAAACACATACGCAATACCCATTCTTACATACTCTTTTGGAATAATTAAATGGTCACAGGCAGATATTAAAAACTTACAGAGAAATATTAACACAATAATGACTAAATACCGAAAACACCACCCAAGAGCCTGCGTACAACGACAAACACTACCTAGATCCGAGGGCGGACGAGGTCTCATCGACCTACACAACTTACATAATAAACAGATTGAAACACTCCGAGCCTTCTTTCACTCCAGATCACAGCAATCATCACTTCACCGAGCCACAGTCCACGCTGACCGAAAACACACACACCACTTAATCTCACTGACTTAGCCATGCAACCCAACCAGATCACTATTACACAGAAACTGGATGCTTGGTCACAAAAATGTCTCCACGGGAGACATCGCCTCGATTAACTAGCCCGAACGTTGACAAGATTGCGTCGAACGCATGGAGCGAGGGGAGCTATTTCCTGAAACGGAGGGATTCATTATCGCCATCCAGGATCAAACAATTGACACAAAAAATTACAGAAGGTATATAATCCGAGACCCTACTGCGCAAAATGATCTGTGTCGCCATTGTCATAATAGTCCTGAAACAATCCAGCACATAATTGGAGCCTGTAGATCCATCACACAAACTGATTACAAACACAGACACGACCAAATAGCTGCAATAGTTCACCAGTACCTAGCATACCAATATAAGCTAATTACTCAAAAAACATCGTACTATAAATACACACCGGAAATTATTTTAGAATCAGATTATTATAAGATGTATTGGGACAGGACCATTATGACCGACAAGACTATCCACCACAATAGACCTGACATTACTGTCCATGATAAGGTAAATAAAACTGTCTTTCTGATTGATATTGCAATACCCAACACGCACAATTTGCAGAAAACATATACAGAAAAGATAGCTAAATACACCGATCTTTCTATCGAACTAAAAAGTCAATGGCGAGTAGACTCCGTCCGTACCATCCCTATTGTGGTGTCGACTACTGGCGTCATCCCTAAGTACCTACATAATAGACTAAAAACACTTCGAATACATCCACTTACATACATCCTGATCCAAAAAGCTGTTATCTTGAACACTTGTCGACTGGTTCGGAAATTTCTCTCAATAACCTAATGATATATATTACCCATTAGTCATTCATTAGCAGTTTCGTTTCGCCACAAGCCTGCGAAGCTGTTTATTTCGCCAGAAAATGTAGAAAAAATAATAAATAAATAAATAAATAAAAAAAAAAAAAAAAGTACATACATAATAATAATAATACCAGCCTTGTATTATATACGTCCCACTGCTGGGCACGGGCCTCCTCTACTAAATGAGAGGGGTTAGGCATTAGTCCACCACGCTGGCCTAATGCGGGTTGGCAGACTTCACATACCTTCGAAATTCTTATGAAGAACTTCTCAGGTATGAAGGTTTCCTCACGATGTTTCCTTCACCGTTAAAGTAAGTGATAATTAACTATTAATACACACATATCTTAGAAAGGTGTAAAAGAGGTGTATGCACTTGGGGCTGGTTTCGAACTTGCGACTTTCGTCTCGACAGTCCATACCACTCCCCGCTGTCCTATCACTGCTTTTTTAAGGTATAAATACCAATTTATTTATTGTAATTCCCAACGTTTTGACCGAGCTGTATGGGCGGTGGTTCATTGGTTGACTGGATACAACTGGAAGTAAATAAATATTACAAGTAGTTGGAGGGCCAAATTCTCTCTCCACCTCTTAATCCTTCAAGTATGCATGTCCTTTAAGGTTCTAACCTTAAATGGTTGTTAAAAACTATACTTAAATTATCAACTATTTTCTTTAACTATATGTCATTCTAGCCGGCAATTGTAAAAAATATGAGATTTTTGCGCAACAATTACTGTAATTTGACAACAACTCGATTAAATTAAAACGTCGTAATCAATTAAATGGGTTAACTGATAGTAAGTTATTCCCATCGATTAAACACTCATAATACCAAAAAAAATATGGCTACTTTTTCGACATCAAAGAAAAAGATTGTAGATTGAAATAAAACTAGTTTATACGGATTTTATCACGATTAGATTTTGTCAAATGAGTGACCACGAAACGTCGGGACTAAAATAAAAATTAAACCGCGATAAAATCCGTATACCTAAACTAGTTTTATTTCTATGTGTAATGTTTGCATAAACCAAAGAAATCACTAAGAGAATGTAGGTTGTATTTTTTGGGCCTCGAGAATCTCACTAACCTTATGAAACGTAATAACAAGCTACCTTCACGTCGGTTTTTTGTGAGACAGTGGTAACACCCGAGCCGTCCCATTCTGTATATAAACTGTATCCCGCATAATTCTACTTACAAACTAATTTTATGTGATGAATGCATTTTCAATTTGGATGCGTGACCGCTATATCATCAATATCGGCCGTGACGTGTTGTATCCGTGAATACGAGTTATGGCTTTACAACCACCTTTATCTGACCTCCCTTGTCCCTTGCAATCACATGTTCACTGGATCCCAAAGGGGCATCCATACAAAATCAAGGGGCTTCTTTATCTGGTCACTTCGTGTATTTTATGATCGTTTTTCATATTGCCCCAAAATGGGTTGTGTAGATGATCCGTTGATAAAATTTACGAGAATTTATGTTTTAATAGAACGTATTTATTGCATGTCAACTTCTTTTATAGCGTGATGGTAAATGCGATAGCATTCGAGAGTTATGTTAGAAACTGTGTGAATGGATAAGAGGCATTATTATAGAGTTAAATTACTGGGTATTATGATAATTAATGGAATGGTAGAGCCACGCTGTAAACACTTTTCTACAGCATGAATGGTCTGGCTTATCCGGGTCGTTACCACTGTCTCACAGAAAACCGGCGTAAAATAGCAGTCCCTTAATAAAATTATCTCTTTCCTTTAAGATCGGCAACGCACTCATGATGCTTTTGGTATTGTAGATAATAATAGAAACTTCATAATAGAAACCTTCGCTCCTTTAGCAATTTTCTTCTCAAGTGTCCCCCTCATAGTTCTGATTTTACTCATTCTTCCTTCGCCATTTAATCCATACTTCTATGGAACGCGCTCCCCCTCGAAATCAGGTCGTCCACATCCCGGTTGGCATTCTAAATGAGAGTTTGGCAGCTACTGCTGGGCGAGGTGGCAGAATCATCACATTAGATTATTTATATATATTTTTTTATAATAATAATACTAACCCTGTATTATACATGTCCCACTGCTAGGCACGGGCCTCCTCTACTTAGGGGACTAGGGGTTAGGACTTAGTACACCACACTGGCCTAATGCGGATTGGCAGACTTCACACACCTTCGAAATTCTTATGGAGAACTTCTCAGGTATGTAGGTTTCCTCACGATGTTTCCTTCACCGTTAAAGCAAGTGATAGTTAACAATTAATATACACGTAACTAAAAAAGTCAGAGGTGTATGCTCTTGGGGCTGGTTTTGAACCTGCGACTTTCGTCTCGACAGTCCATACCACTCCCACCTGAGCTATCACTGCTTACATATTACAACAATTAAAAAAATATACGTAATACAATTACATATTTCTGTTTATTTTTTTTATTTTTATTATAGCTTAAATAATACTTTTTTTTATGTATCATTAGTTGTCTTACATATATTTATGTAGGATCGGAGTATGCCAGATGAGTGGAATGGAACGTAAAGATGAATGATAAGATATGGAATGTGATTTTGTGAAAGGAACGAAGTATGAATATTGCTGAGAGTGAAAGAGATAGGAAATGAATGCTTGGGATGTATGAATGTCGGATAGGGAGCGAGGACTTTGTAAAGGACGTGAAGACGGTGATATTAAGGGAGAAATTAAAAATCAAAGTTTCAAGATTAAATCCTGGTTTTATTTGGCCTACATCGAACTAATCCCACATAATTTTGGGGGCTCGTCCGGGATAGTTCGATATTTCAAGACCAAAGGCCAAAAAGACGGGAGCGGAAAAACCGGCGCCAACGACGTGGAGGGGCCGGCACTTTGCGCTTCAAGAAACCACAGAAGACGGTAAAAATTATTTACAAAGACGAGGTAAAGGCAAAATATGGTTGGACGTGCCAAGGATCGCCGACAGAGCCGCCAGGGGGACTACGACGAAGACGACTGCCCGGCAGCTTCATCGGTGAGGATCAGGGATCAAGCCATTTTTCACGCGGAGAACCTAATTTCAAAATTCAACGGCCAAGACAAAACTTTTTCAGTGGCCAAATGGGCGCAAGATATAGACGATAACGCAGAGATATTTCAATGGACGCCCCTACAGACTCTAATAGTCGCGAGAAGATCGCTAACAGGCACCGCAGGTTTGTGGCTAAAATCAGAAAAACCATTCAAAAGTTGGGATGACCTAAAAGCTGCTTTGCTGCGAGAATTTCCCGATTCAATCGATAGCAAAACTATACATGAAATGATGGCTGCTAGGAAAAAGAAGAAAGACGAGAGGTGCTTGGACTATATGTTAATCATGAAAGAATTGGGAAAGCGCGGCAAAATGCCCGATTATGTCGCCATAAAGTACGTCATAGATGGCATAGTCGACTCAGAGGTGAATAAAATGGTGTTATACGGTGCTACTACCTACGCGGAGCTCAAGGAAAAAATTAAAATTTACGATACAATAAAAGAACGGATGGCGGCAAACTACACTCGATTTAAGAAGCCTGAGTGTAATGAGAATAGTTCTAGTACGAGTAAGAGTAGATGCTACAGCTGTGGAGAGATGAATCATCACTCATCGCAGTGTCCTAATAAAGCAAAAGGATTAAAATGTTTTAAATGTAACGAGTTTGGGCATATTTCTACGCAATGCAAGCAAAATAGTGATAGCGGAAACATTCGGTCGAGAACGATTGAAAGAACTAAGGAGCGGGAACGGCGGAGTGATAACGAAAAACCGAACTCGTACGAAGATAGACGAACGATGTGTGTAGCTGACTTCACTCCGAGCGCGTGCGATGCCAACCCTGATGACTACGGCAGCCATGACAGCTCATTTGACAGGTGTACCAACATCAGCGGCGACGACAATGACAAGATGGCGAATACGGCGGGAAATGACGCTAACTTCATGAATATTTACGATGACGAAAAATCACCGGCTCAAATACGTTTTGAAAACGCCTGTAAAACGATTTTTGTGAATAAGTGCGAAGTAACCGCGTTAATAGACTCGGGAAGTGAACTTAACTTAATGTGTAACGAATTTTATGTTCATATCGGGTCTCCAGAGTGTACAAAAACTGCCACCAATCTTGTAGGTTTGGGAGGCAGTATTATTTCGTCGGAAAAGTTTACTGCTATGACGTCGATAGATGGACACGATTATACTGTTACCTTTTATGTTGTTCCTAGGCAAGCTATGCCGTGTAGTGTTATATTGGGTCAAGACTTTCTCAAGGATGTATTTACGATCATGTCTAAGGGATCAATACTGATCGCGCCAAATATAAATAATTGGATGTCAAAACTGTCTTGTGTAGTTAGTCAGGACCAGTTTGTTTTAGGTAGCATTCAAAATAAGCAGGTGCAGCGAGATGTCATTAATTGTGTGAAGAATTATAAACCGGTGCAAAGCAAGGAGGCACCGATAAAGTTGCGTGTTGTGCTCAAGGATGACGTACCAATTGCTCAGCGCCCAAGACGAATATCACTGGCTGAGCAACAAATAGTTGAAAAACAGGTAGCAGAGTGGCTTAAAGATGGCATTATTCGCGTAAGTTTTTCAGAATATTCATCTCCTCTAGTGTTAATCAAGAAAAAAGATGGTAGTACACGGGTGTGTGTAGACTACAGGCCAATAAATAGAAAAATAGTCAAGGACGAATTTCCTTTGCCTATTATCGATGACTTAATTGATAGACTCAAAGATGCTATGATATTCACTGTCCTAGATTTAAAAAATGGTTTCTTTCATCTCCGTGTCAGTGAAGAAAGTATAAAATATACTGCATTTGTTACACACAATGGGCAGTATGAATTTTTAAGGGCTCCATTTGGACTGTCAGTATGTCCGAAGTATTTTATGAGATTTGTAACAATGGTGTTTCAGGATCTTATAGCGAAAGGGATTTTAGTCATATTCTTCGATGATTTGTTGATACCTGCTGTTGATGAAGACCAAGCATTGCAACGATTAAAGGAAGTATTGGCTGTTGCCTCTCAGTATGGTCTACAGATCAACTGGAAAAAAGCTCAACTACTATGCCGGCGAATAGAGTACCTAGGACACATTATAGAAGCTGGACAAGTTCAACCTTCACAGGAGAAAACTGATGCTGTAACCAGGTACCCTGAACCAAAGACGTTAAAACAACTTCACAGTTTCATAGGTCTAACTTCATATTTTAGAAAATACATTAAAGATTTTGCAATAATAGCTAAACCCTTAACTGATTTATTAAGAAAAGATGTATCTTTTGAGTTTAATAATATGCATAAAAATGCATTTAATGTGTTGAAGAATGCTTTGGCTAGTAGCCCAGTGTTAAGAATTTATGACCCTCAGTTGTTAACCGAATTACATACTGATGCCTCAGCAATAGCATACAGTGCCATATTGCTTCAAAGAGATTGTGCAGGTGAGTTACATCCTGTACACTACTACAGTAGAAAGACCACCGCGGCTGAGAGAAAATATAGCAGTTATGAGCTGGAAGCGCTAGCTATTATTGAAGGAGTGAAGAAGTTCCGACACTACTTGTTTGGTAAGCATTTTAAAATTATAACAGACTGCCAATCCTTCCAGAAAACCATGAACAAAAAAGACCTATCAACTAGAGTCGCCCGTTGGGTGTTGCTGCTAGAAGAGTATGATTATGATATTGAACATCGACCAGGAAGTAAGATGCAACATGCAGATGCTTTGAGTAGGAACCCATTCATTGGAACTATTGAGTTAAACTTACATGAACAGATCAAGCAAGCACAGATGTTGGATGACAGTGTAAAGGCGATTATAGAAATTTTAAAACTTCAGCCATATGAAGACTATTTCTTCAGCGACGGTTTGCTTTTTAAAGGACGAGAAAGAAGGTTAGTAATACCGAAAAATTTAGAATTAGAGATTTTAAGAAGAGTCCATCAGAAGGGACATTTTGGAAAAAGAAAAATGATAGAACTTATAGAACAAGATTACTACATAAGAAGTATTGATCGTGGTACTGCATTTACCAGTAATGACTTCAAGGAGTATTGTGATAAGGAATATATTCAACACATAACCATAACAACAGGAGTGCCCAGGGGTAATGGACAGGTGGAGCGCATACATAGAATTATTATAGCAATGTTAACCAAGCTATGTATTGAGGAACCATCTCAGTGGTACAAGCAGGTCAGCCGTGTGCAACAAGCACTGAATAGCACTTACCAACGAAGCATTGACGCTACTCCATTTGAACTCATGTTGGGTACTAAGATGAAAACTAAAGAAGATATCCAAATTTATGATTTGCTTCAGCATGAGCACAGAAGTATTTTTTGTCAAAACAGAGATGATTTGAAAATGAAGGCGAAAGAGCAAATAAGAAAAATTCAAGATGAAAACTGTAGGACTTACAATAGGAAAAGAAAGGAAAGTCGGCAATATGTTGTAGGAGACATTGTAGCCATAAAGCGAACACAGTTTGGTAGTGGGTTGAAGATTAAGCCTAAATATTTGGGCCCATACCGGGTCACTAAGGTCAAACGGAATGATCGATATGATCTGGAGAAGATAGATCAAATGGCAGAGGGTTCTCGAGTGACATCTTCCTCCGCAGATAACATGAAGCCATGGCCATTGCTAAGTGATGCTGGTGTGTCCGGTGAATAGGTATGTCTCTATAGACTAGGAAGATGTAAAATTACTAAACTAAAATTTGTAATAAAATTAAAGTGTGTTATAAAGAGTGAAAGGTCGACTTAATATTGTAATACATTAAAGGTGTGAAAGGATATGTCTTGATTGAATGTAGATCTGACTGGGGACAGTCAGATCATCAGAATGGCCGAGTGTAGGATCGGAGTATGCCAGATGAGTGGAATGGAACGTAAAGATGAATGATAAGATATGGAATGTGATTTTGTGAAAGGAACGAAGTATGAATATTGCTGAGAGTGAAAGAGATAGGAAATGAATGCTTGGGATGTATGAATGTCGGATAGGGAGCGAGGACTTTGTAAAGGACGTGAAGACGGTGATATTAAGGGAGAAATTAAAAATCAAAGTTTCAAGATTAAATCCTGGTTTTATTTGGCCTACATCGAACTAATCCCACATTTATATATTTTATTTTATTGTTATTCATGTATCTATTATGCATATGTTTAATTATATCTATTTAGGCCTATTTATACTCATGTGTTATTTGTGTATCCTGTCGTCTTTTCTTTGCACCTACCTTATACATATCTGCACCACCCAAAGGTTGCCTGGTAGAGAATGCTTTTAGCATTAAGTCCGCCTTTATACTCCATGTATATAAAGTGTAATAAATAAATAAATAAAATATTGTGGGCGTACATGGGCGGTTGAGATCACTTACCATCAGGTGACCCAGCTGCTCGTTTGCCGGTCTATGCCATAAAAAAACAAAAAAATGTCTCGGGGTGACGAGGACAGTCAGCAGTGCTTTGTAATTCAAAGTTCTGTGTGGCGTTGTTTCTCTTTATAGGCAGGCGTGGCGCTCACCATCAGGCGAGCGACCTACTCGTCTCGTCATTCAAGCTAATGAAAAAAATAAAAGAAGGAGAAAGATAAAGATATTTTAAATAACTTATATATTATATTCGATTTTGAGTTCATAACCTTAAAACTAAACACACTTCACTTCAATATATCAGAAGATATTTTTCTTTGTTCATCTCAAGAAAGCGCTGCAAGCGTTCCGGGTCCTTTTATAACGCTGTAAATACTATAAACAGCAAAGCTGCTGTTGACAGTTGCTGCCAATACTTTGCGCAGAAGTAATAACATTCAGTTTTCTATGCATTTTCGTAATAAATTTATTTACTTTGTTGAAATATTAATCGACAAAATAGAGATAGGATAGAGACACATTGAAATTATTGCTAGTGGGATGGTATCGCATTCCGGGGTCAGCCAGTGTATCCAGTAACTTAAGGCCGGCATAATTCTGCCGATTGTAGAGTGTTTCAATGGCTTTTGACATTACATTTGGACTGAAATATAATTTGCCTGCCTCGGTGCGCAATTATAATGCGGACGCGTTACGGCTGAGACTGACGCTAAGGTCTCGGGTTCGATCCCTGGGCCGGGTATAAGTGATATTTTATTTATTTTTATTTTTACACTTTATATACAATGTATAAAGGCGGACTTAATGCCAAAGGCATTCTCTACCAGTCAACCTTAGGGCGATGCAGAGATGATCAAAGTAGGTGCAAAAAAAGGAAGATACAAAATATAAAAATATGACATAAAACGTACAACCGAATAAAGAAAAAAAATATAAACATACAAAAATATATAGTAAATACAATAAAATACAATACAATACATAAATATATACGATATGTAGGAGAAACTAATGTGATTCTACCAATCCGTCCAACAATAGTTGACGAACTCTCAATTTGAAAGCCACCCGTGTGGTGCACGACCTGATTTCCAGTGGGAGTGCGTTCCAGAGAAGTATAGATTGAATAGCGAAAGAAGAGTGGGTGAAGTCAGAGGAATGAGCAGGACATTTGAGGAGAAGATTGTTAGAAGAGCGAAGATTCCTATCATGGCTATCAGAAAGATAAATAAAGTCAGAAGATAAATAAGAAGGCGGCGTAGGGGATGTAAGTAGCGAGAAGAGAGTTGTGAGAGTGCTCGCAGAGATCGGCGTTGGCGAATCGGTAGCCATTGTAATTGCGTACGATAAAAGGAAACGTGGTCATATTTACGAAGATTAAAGATAAATCGAATGCAGTTATTGAGAAGACGGTCAAGTTTGTTAAGATGATCTGCATTCAGATCAAAATAGCACACATCACCATAGTCGATTACTGGAAGGATAAGGGATTGCACAAGCAAAGTCTTGGTTTCAGAAGGGAGGAAATTTTTCAGGGATATAGAGCACGAAGAGTACCGGTGACTTTCCGGCTGACAGAGGTTACCTGAAAACGCCAGCTCAGGGTGGAGTCGATATGTATGATATTGGGTTTTTCCACTACGAAGAGTTCAGTAGCAGCCCGGAGTCTGGAATTTATGCCCGCTATGGCGATAGGCTCGCCCCCTATCACATCATGGGACGGAGACACGCTCGGCGAAATGTGGGTGTTCTGGTTACACTTCTGCTTACCCTTTCGGGGATTACAGGCGTGAGTGCGTATGCCATAAAAAAAATGATTTGACGGTGAATTTGGTAATATTTTGGACGATCCGCCGTCTGATCCCACAACCCACAATAGGGACCAAGTTTTGCTACAAAAAATCTTACATAATATATATATAACAACAGCTCAGCATCAACACAAAAATAAAGAGAGAGATTTATGTAAGCCCATAGTGCCATCACCCTAACATTTACCTCACAAAGTTTCAGAAGACGCAATATCTGTGTTGGTCGGCCGAATATTTTTCCTTTTATCACCGAAGTAACGTCAGCAGATAAACGGTAACCGACGATAAGGCGCTATTTGTGAGATAACAGCGGTTTAGACGCCGTTTGTAGCGTCAGCCAGCGGGAAAACTCTTGTAAAAATGCTATTAATGCAGGATTAAAAAAAAAAGCTTTTTTTGTTCACTGTACAATCATATCGGTGAGCTTTGAACTGCTTTAAGGATTTATATCCTCGGCCAGAGATTTGTAGTGTTGGTTCTTTGTTGGCCAGGGTACTTCCTTATCGACTTGTCTAAAATATTACAAAAAGAAAAAATCTGACGGTCAACGCAAAGCAAAGTATGCTGTAGTTACATTATGAATCTTATCTCTGTTATTACCAACGTATTCTTCAGGTAAAAGCATATTTAAAAACGTTTTGAGGGCACTACAAGAGAAGAGACATTTAATTATTATAATTAACGTATACGCTAAATGCTCAGTATCAGTCCGGAGTCTGGAATTTGTGCCAGGTATGGCGATAGGCTCGCCCCCTATCACATAAGGGACGGACATACGCTCGGCGAAATGTGGGTGTACTGGTGACACCTCTGCCTACCCCTTCGGGGAATACAGGCGAGAGTGCGTATATATGTATTTAACGTAAACAATAAACATAAGCTCACTTCGGTACCCTCGAAGGTGTAGTTAGAAGTACAACTAGTGTACCCTCAGTTCACTTAGCTTCTGTATTATGAGGTGAGCCTATTACTATTGCGCGTGATATCTCGGGTACCTGATCATTTTTGTACCCGCCTGGATAACGACCATCGTGTACATTATGAAAATCACACCGTAGTGGCTAGTTCAGGCGAGTCACGCTCCGGAGCCAGCCAGTAATTTCAGACCGGAATAAGTCTACCAACCGTTAAAGGATACAATGTTTCTTGAAGGTTGACATTATATTTGGACTGCGCTGTATTTAACACCAGTTCCAGTGTAATCCCACGAAAGAACGAAAGAAAGAAAGAAAGAGAAAGAAAGAAAGAAAGAGAAAGAATGAAAGAACGAAAGAAAAGTGTATTGTCATCATATTAAGACATGCAATATACATAAAATTCAACTGACTTAAAATTAATATTACAACTATACAGTTGCATACCTACACGGTGACAACAGGAGACCAGTTCAGTATAATGCTGTGGTTATGGGGCGAGCCACAACACAGCGCTGGTTACCAGTGGCCTCCTAGAATGACGTCCGGAAGCTAAACCAACCCATACCTACTACAAACAAAACGGCTTGCAGTACAACTAAAACAATCTTAAAATCTACAATAATAATACACTACGTAGGTACTATAAGTAACTACGCTTCTAGCTCGGGCAGCGAGCCTAATCCCAATCCCAGATAACTTTATTGTATTACGAATTTGAAGAGTGATCTCAGAAACCAAACCTTTCTCGTTTGCCATCCCCTAAAATTAAATGTCTTCAAAACGTCGCAATAAAAGCTTTAAAATGTCTGTGCATTGAACATCTACTGCTTTATTTTTGTTCGTTTCTGATAATGCACTTCAATATAATTTGTTACTACAAAAACATACCATTTTAAAAACACTCCAGGAAATTGAGTTTTAAATAAAGATTAAGAATACATTATGTAGTTTAATTTCTTAGCTCGCTTGCCGTACTAAGGCGATCGTTAATATGCTACAAATCTTGGTAGAGCTTCATTAGAACCAGTTTTCCCTACAGCTTGAATAAAGCGGCTCGATTAGGTCAGTAATAATCATAATGGGAACCCTGTATTCTCAGATTACTGTTCGGCTCATTAAACGGATGTATAATGTACAAAATTATTATTTTTAATGCATCACTGATGCAGCGATAGCTTAGCGGGGAGTGGCATGGACTGTCGAGACGAAAGACGCTACATCGAAACCAATCCCAAGAGTGCACCTCTGACATCTCTAAAGTTACGTGAGGTTTACCTAGTGTAGGGTCAGGACTATGAGTGTGACTGTTGGGTGTATTTATTATTTGTTTTATTTATTTATATATTATTTCCATACCATAAATGGTAGCTACCATAATGCATTAGCGTAGACTAGTAAAATACAATAAATTAACAAATCTAGTTCATAGTAATAAATAACATTCAACTTAACCACTATAATATTTATTCCACCTGGTTGTTGTTGCATTAGAGTATTCACAAGGATAGCTACCATGCTCATATGTTTGTGACCATAGTACCTAAGTAGAAGCTATCCTTGTAAATACATTTAGAAAACAGTTGAAGAAGTCCTTATTTTCTGCTATTAGATTTAGAACGCGAAGAGCTCATAGGCATACAGCCTAATAAGTCATAAGTGAAGGAGACTTCACATACCTTCAAAAATCTTATAAACCAACAAATGATAAGGCTGGCTGGAAGAAATCTCTTATAGAAGAGATGATCCCATCCTTGTGTATTATAAAAACCGTCCTGTGATTTGTTGTGTACAATAAAGAATAAAAAAAACGATGACGTAAAATTTAAAATTTTTTTTTTTTTATAAAATGCTATGATAGATAATGTATGTTATGGGTCAGCTAAAATTAAACATAGGTCGATTAAACTTCCAACATATTTAGCTCACTTGCTTTATTGAAGTAATCGTCTTAAAATTACATTCCCTATAATGGAATAACTAATTGATTAATCCTAGAATACGCAGTTACTAATGTTGCTGAGATGCACTTAATTAGATTTGATTAATACATGTCTAGATACCGCGTCATATTGTGAATTTGATATCTAAAATTCATGTCGGATGTGCAACAATTCCAAATATTATATTATTTATTTAATTTAGCCCAATTTATATGGAATAACAAATAATAAATAGTTAACATTGACTACCTCAGTGGCGCAGTTGTAATGAGTACGCCTTACGACTAAGACTGACGCTGAGATCTCGGGTTCAACCCCCTGGTCGGATGAAAAGTGATATTGGGTTTTTCTATTACGAAATGATCAGTATCAGCCCGGAGTCAGGAATTGTACCCGGTATGGCGATAGGGTAAACCCCTATCTGTCATCATGGGATGAAGATAAGCTCAGCAAAATGAGGGTGTACTGGTTACATCTTTGCCTACCACCTCCTTGAGTGAGTGCGTATATATACATGAAATAAGTTTCTAATTATTATTATTTTTATAACATAGGCCGACAAACGAGCAAGTGGGTCACTGATGGTAAGTGATCTCCACCGCCCACGTACGTCCACAATACCAAAAGAATTATGAGTGCGTTGCCGACCTTAACGGAAAAGGATAATTAAGTAATTGGGAAGGGGAGAGGGATTTGGGCCTCCGGATATCTCACTCACCGTACGAAATGTAGTATTGTTCATAGAGATAGATCACTTACCTTCAGGTGACCCAGTTGCTCGTTTGTCCGCTTATGTTATAAACAAAGCCTTATAAATTATATCAAAACAGCGCGGTTTAATTGCGCATACGTAATACAGCGGGCCTATCGTTAAAAATGGCTTTACCTGATAATCTAAATTATCACAAATAATTTTGAATCAATCGCTTCGGGCTAATACCATTTGATGAATAAAATTACATACATACATACATACCCACCCACGCTTGTAATCCCCGAAGGGGTAGGCAGAGGTGTAACTAGTACACCCACATTTCGCCGAGCGTATCTTTGACCCACGATGTGATACAAAGCAAGCCTATCGCCACACCGGGCACAAATATCAGACTCCCGGCTGATACTGAGTATTTCGTAATAGAAAAACCCAATACCACTTATCCGACCCGGGGATCGAACCCCAGACCTCAGCGTTGACCTCAATCGTAACGCGTACGCATTACAACTGCGCCACCGAGGCAGTTAATTAATAAAATTATTAGGATTTTTAATATAATATTTTTCCACCAAATCATTTGTCTTTGCCTCTAAAGGTCTGCGAAATGATAATGATTAGACAATGTTCTAGATAAACACAGTACTTGAGAGGGATTTCTCAGGATCTTTTGTGCTTAAGCGTGTGATTATTTATTAATGACTTCGTTTAGTTCCTAATTCCCTAAGAACGTCCTAAGCTGACATCCCTCTTTCCTTGAAACACTAATAAGTAGCGAGTGCTACATTCGCTATTATTATAAACTAGTTTTAACTCGTGACTCCATCCGCGCAAAATTCGTATTTCAGGGTAATAAAAGTCATGTCGTAATCCATATGTGTGACAAATTTCATCCGAATCTGTTTAGTCATCAAGGTGTGACTGATTAACACACATCCCAATTCGCAAACTCACAAAAATCTTTATGTTATTACTTCGTAATATGCGATGACTGCCTTGGTGGCGTAGTTGTAATGCGTACGCGTTACCACTGAGGCTGACGCTGAGGCCTCGGGTTCGATTCCCGGGTTGGGTAAAGGTGATATTAGGTTTTTCTACTCGTATTACGAAATGCTCAGTATCAGCCCAGAGTCTGGAATTTTGCACGGTAACCCGCGACCTCAGCGTTTGCCTCAATCGTAACGGGTACGCATTACAACTGCGCCACCGAGGCAGTCCTAAATTATATATTCCCTTATAATACGATCAAAACATTTAATTCCGTCTTATTTTTTTTATTTTTTTTTTATAGTATGGGTCGGCAAACGAACAAGTGGGTCACCTGATGGTTAGTGATCTCCACCGCCCATGTATGCCCACAATACTAAAATAATCATGGGCGCGTTGCCGACCTTAAAGGAAAGGGAATAAGTAAGGGATTGGGAAGGGGAGGGGAATTTGGGCCTCCGGATATCTCACTCACCGTACGAAACGCAGCAGCAAGCCGCTACTTTACGTCGGTTTTCTGTGAGACAGTGGTAACGACCCGGACGAGCCGGCCCATTCATGAAAAGAAAAGAAAGATAGAAAAAATTGTCTACAGCGTGGCTCTACCACTCAAAATGAGGAAATACTATACAAAATGGCTTAGCAACACCATGATTTCGTGTTCAAATCAACTCAAGTCGTCAATCAAATGGCCACACATTGCCGTACGTATATAACTGGGATTAGTTCCACGAACATTTTAATTATATTTCCATTTTAGTTTCAACCGTTGATATTCCCGGCCTACCAACTGTGGTACAACAAACTTACACAATCCACGAACCATAGCATTTCAAACCTTAGTGTATTCTCATAGAGTCAATTTAGAGCGCTAATGTAAAGTAGTTGGAAGTAAATTACAAACAGCATGCCAAGTCATTTGAAACTTTATTTTCTTGTGATAGAGTCCATGTCAGGCGTAAACGTAGAATGGTTCGAGCCAATATTGCAATGCGTGGCTTAGCGATGGATTATGAACGGAGTGGCCGCTGACAACTAGTGCTCGTCCACGCCGTAATCTGTGGATATTACATTAATACATGGTATGCATACGTCACTTCGGTTATGACGAACGCTTAATTTGACTGATGCAACGGCTCAAACAAGATACATGAGTCATGACCGCATGTGTGCGGTTCCAAGTGCATTTCCATCAATGTATGTAGTCCCGATAAAATCGAAAATATTGAAGTTCGTAGCGTATGCAGCAAAGGCACGGCGATCAGAAGGCCAATTCTCGTAATTTTAAATGTTCTAAATATCATTCCGATCTAGTCTCAGCGTCAAGAAAGTTGCAAATGGCATTCTCTTAAACAAATAATCAACGTCAAATGTGAACATAGATCGTAATGAGATTGAATGTAGAATAAAAGTTAACTGAAGCTAAAACGGTATAATGCTACTGCTAATGCTAGGTGCATTTAACGTTGATTATTGGTTTAAGAGAATGCCATTGGTAGAAAGATTGAGAAAGAAAGATTGAGAAAGAAAGATTGGTAGATTGGTAGAAATTTGCAAATCTCATTACGATCTATGTTCACATTTGACGTTGATTATTGGTTTAAGAGTTCAGAAGATAGGTTCTTGTTCATTTAATACTCACATATAATCTAAAAGTAGCAATATATTTCAATTACATAGCAAGTTTGAAATGTAGTTCTAACGTGTCTATTTTTATTGAATGGCTAATGTTCGTTGATTTTTAGATACATACAATAAAAACATCACATTGTTAAGAAATGAAGTAAACTTAAATCATATCGCAAACACAAACTTGTCGGCAATCAACGTAATTGTTATTATAATTACCATATACTCATTCTACTCACATAACTATAAACATTTGTTACGCAACTTGTTGACATATTTTTTTTTTTTTTTTTTTTTATTAGATTGAATGACAAGACGAGCAGGTCGCTCGCCTGCCGATAAACAGAAGCAACGCCACACAGAACTTTAAATAAAGCACTGCATGACACTGGACTGCGCTCGTCACCCCGAGACATAAGGTGTTAAGTCTCATAATGCCCAGTAATTACACTGGCTTCAATGTCCTTCACACCGGAACACAACAGTGCTTACACATTGTTGCTTGGCGGCAGAAATAGACAAAGCGGTGGTACCAACCCAGCCGGTCTCTCGCAAACGAGGGACCTACCACCTTGTGAGATGTAGAGTTCAATCTGTTTTCTTAATGAAAACAATTTGCTTTCAACTCCATTTTGTTTATTCGGTCGATAAAGAGACGAGCAGGCCGTTCGTGATTACTATGCCTACCCATAACCAAAACATCATTACTATCAGAACTTTGAACCACACGCATTGTATGCAACTGCGCTCGGCACCCAGACACATGAGAAGTTAAACATATGCTCAGAAATTTAATTAGTTTTAATTTTCTTCAAGCATACAATACAAAATGCTGATTGGTGGCAGAAATAAACAAAGAGGTAATAATTAGCTAAATGACCTCTCTCATGAGGAACCTACCACCTGGTGATGTAATTTTAATGAAAACAACAAGTGATAGAATCACGTTCCAGACGATTTTGTCTACAGCGTGAATATACTCGAACAAGTTAAGTTAAGTTATCACTACTGTCTCATAGAAAGCTGACGTAAAGTAGCAGTTTGCTATTGCGTTTCGTACGGTGAGTGAGATATCCACAGGTCGAATTCCCCTTAATCAACCCTTTAAAATAAATAAATACACCCATCAGTCACACACATAGTCCCGACCCCACACTAGGTTACACTAAATAGTGGGTATCAAGAATTATGAGGGACTTGCGGTCCCACAACACCTAGACCCGAAACAAATATCTGTGGATTAGACAAACATTTGTCTCGGTGTGGGAATCGAACCCACAGCCTCACGCTTCGCAGCTGGTTGCTCGCCCACTGCGCCACGGAGACTGTCGTTTTCTTATAACTTCGGCAATGCATCTATGATTGTTCAGGTATTTGGATGTTTATGAGCGGTGGAGATCACTAACCATCAGATGACCCACTTGCTCGTTTAATAGCCTATTCTCTATAAACCATGGGTTCTAATTTACACTTGGGTATCGTGAAAACTGTTCTAAACGCATATCTACTCAATATTATCACATATTATCCAAACTACATATTTCCCTACGATGTATAATTCTATTCACGTATGGATGACAAGCACACGGGCACGTGGTATGAATAGCCGGCGTCAAATTAGCCTGTTTGTGGCGCCGCGCCGCCAGCAGCCCGCCGGTAATACGTGATAATACGCTAGCTTGGGAACAAACGCTGTGGCTACCGGCTATCCAGAATGATTGCTTATTGGAGATATTAGCTTCGTTTGGAGACTAGACAATGAATTAGTATGAATATACAATCAATGATAGGCCATTCCACGTTATTAGTAAAATAACTATCATGTTATATATTTTATGACATTGTTAAACAGTAGGATCCAAACTCAGCGTTCGCTTGTATATTGGGATTGAGACATGTTTTGAAATAAAATAAAACCATGAGGAATTATTTTATTCGTAATAGGTTTGAAATAAGTATTTATTTCAATGATTAAGTAATATAGGTACTTTTTTGCCACAAAAACACACATATAAATGCTAATGTAAGCCTCTTCTTTTTGCGTATAGTCAAAAATGTATTAATGCTGATCTAACTTACCAATAAAATATTGACTTCTATTTCTATTAATTTGTTTATTCAATGTTTACATACATACATACACACTCACACCTGTAATCCCCGAAGGGGTAGGCAGAGGTGTAACCAGTACACCCACATTTCGCCGATCGTATCTCCATCCCACGATGTGATAGGGGGCGAGCCTATCGCCATACCGGACACAAATTCCAGACTCCGGGCTGATACGGAGCATTTCGTAATAGAAAACCCAATACCACTTTACTCGACCCGGGGATCGAACCCGAGACCTCAGCGTTAGCTTAATCTTAACGCGTACGCATTACAACTGCGCCACCGAGGCAGCCTTAGCAATAAAATATAGACTTCTATTTCCAGTCATTTGTTTATTCAATGTTTAACTTAACACTTACTTCCGATATAATATCACGGTAAGTTAAGAACAGAGCCACGCCACTGCACCGAGCCGGTGCCAACTGCCAATACACGGACTGTGCCAACAACACTCAGCGATTATGACAATATCTCAGATATGAAATACAGCTGTGAGACTCAATTACTTTACCTGTGAACACTTTCTCGTTTGCCGACCTTTGTCATAAAAAAGTATGTTCACGCATATAATTCCGCCAATTGTGACCGAACTTCTTTAGTTTATAAATTATAAATACACCCAACAGTCACACACATAGTCCTGGCCCCATATTAAGATACTAGTCTTGTGTCGTGGGTATCAGAAACTACGAGACTTTTGATCTCGCAACACCAAAACACGAAACAATGATTTGTTGAATTTTGATGATATTTTCATTAAAACTATCTACTAACGGCTCAAAATTACTTAAAAAAATAAAACTGATTTGTTACGTCTCATAGGTCTAGTAGCAGCGCACTTCGGCTGAGAAAATGTGAGGTCTTGAGTTTAAACCCAGGTGGGTTAATCACGATTTGTGTTCGAGGTTTCGAAAAATCGTACTTATATTACCCGGGATTAGAATTTGTGCCCGGTATGGCGATGAGCTCGATCTCTTCAACGGAAATAGCTCGGCGAACCGTAGCTTGCATTAGTTTGGGGTTCGGGAATACAGGTGTATCCTTGTGTAGGCTTCCAAAGCATTGACCGCAGTCTTTTTTTTATGAAAGAGGGGGCAACGGAGCAAGCACGTCACCTGATGGTGAGTGATCACCGCCACCCATGGACACCGTCAATACCAGGCGATTTGTCGGTGCGTTGCCGGCCTTTGAGGAAAGAGTAGGCTCTTTTCTTGAAGTTTCCTAAGTCGTATCGGTCTGGAAATACCGCAGGTGATAGCTGATTCCATAAGGATGCTGTACGGTGCCTCCGGATATCTCACTCACCGTACGAAACGCAGCAGCCAGCTGCTACTTTACGCCGGTTTTCTGTGAGACGGTGGTAATGACCCGGACGAGCCGGCCCATACATGCTGTAGACAAAAGTGTCTACAGCGTGGCTCTACCACTCATAATTTCACTCAAAACATTTCACTCCCTTAAGGTTAAGCTATCACTGCCTTATTTAATAAATAGCCTCTTAACAAGTCATAATTTGGGCCCAGTTTACACCTAAATTGAATATCTTAGTACATTAAAGTCTAATTAGTAATTGTTATTATCTCGTCGAGTACATAACGTAATTAATTATCTTAACGTATCGTAATTAATGTAATTATTAAAGGGATA
This sequence comes from Mimas tiliae, assembly GCA_905332985.1. Taxonomy (NCBI): domain Eukaryota; kingdom Metazoa; phylum Arthropoda; class Insecta; order Lepidoptera; family Sphingidae; genus Mimas; species Mimas tiliae. The sequence continues at coordinate 287,917 of HG995258.1, forward strand.
TCGAGTTACAACTTTGCAGATTTCCTTTGAAGTTTATTATTAAGAATAATCATTTGCGATCGTAAGATGCTATATTAAAGCGCTTATTTAAGTTTGACCACTTTGTGTGTACCTAAACAACGGGACAGATATAAATGTTTTTTTAAGATAGTTAAATCGAAATTATTCTTAGTAATGTATGAAGAAAATCTATTTAAAATTACACATGTTTTCAATTGATGGCGGGGGTTTGTAAAGAATTTATTTATGTAATTTATGTAAAGATTTTAATTGGTCTTTTCATTGTGACACAATTGAACTCTAAAACTGATAAGATCCCGAGTTTAATCTATGAGGTTTTAGTTAAATACATATGAGTCCGGAATTGCGTCATTCCGATAGACTGGCCTATCACATCATGGGATCGAAATACACTCGGTGCAGGCTGACGGTATATAAAATAATATAATAATTTGAAATAAAACTAGTTTATACGGATTTTATCGCGGTTAATTTTTATTTTAGTCCCGACGTTTCGAAACCTTTTCAGCCTTCGTGGTCACGGGAGAGACTGAGGTGTAGGTCGTCTCGAAAAGTTAATGTTACATTGCCTACCTTCATTTTAAAATTATACATTTATTATTTAAAAAGTTAGTTGACACTAATCCGATCTACATAGAAAGAGCTCACGGTGTCTTGAGGTCGGGTAGTATAAACTAGTTTTATTTCAATGTGTAATATTCGCGTAAACCTGAGAAATCACTAATATAATAAAAAATAATAATTATAGTATAGGCCGGCAAACGAGCAAGTGGGTCACCTGATGGTAAGCTATCTCCACCGCCCATGTACGCCCACAATACAAAAGAATTATGGGCGCGTTGCCGACCTTTAAGGAAAGGGATAATAAGGGATTGGGAAGGGGAGGGGGATTTGGGCCTCCAGATATCTCACTCACCGTACGAAACGCAGCAGCAAGCTGCTACTTTACGCCGGTTTTCTGTGAGACAGTGGTAACGACCCGGACGAGCCGGCCCATTCATGCTGTAGACAAAATTGTCTACAGCGTGGCTCTACCACTCAACAACAAAATAATTCTTGACATATTATATTTACCTAATACTAACATCCCAGATTAGGATCTACGTACCCGTTAACCCCAGTCGCCGGTCTCAGTTAACACGTCCGATGTCAGCCAATCAGTTCGATTCACATGACTAGCTGCAGTTAATGTGTTGAACAAACATTGCCATTTCCTGGCGCCGGCATTCGGCTTGTGGTCAAATGAATGAACCGTGAGAACGGTTAGGTATCAGGTAATATTATTAGTGCTGTAGTCGATTATTCTTATTAGTATTTGATTATTCAATTAAGATTTGAAAATAATTTTACTATTGCGTAACTATAAGTTGGCGGTGGGTAGTGACGGAACTAAAAATATACAGAATAACTAGCTGTTGCCCGCGACTCCGCCCGCGTGAATGCCTATTTCCAGGATTAAAGTAGCCTAGTGTGCGACAGTGGTGGGCGTGATGTGGGGGGTGATCGCATCAAGCGAGTTCCGTCATCGGTGTGAGAAACGCGCTTGACTTAATACTAAAATGACTATTAAAAATAGGGATTGATGGTAGAAGGGTGAAAATTTAGGGTTGTGAGATGTGAAAGTTTGGATGTTTGTAGATCAATCCCGCCATAACGGCTGTATGGATTTGGGTAAAATTTGGCATACAGGTAGACCAAGACATGAATTAAAACATAGACAACTTTTATCTCAGAAAAAGACTTTTATGCGGGGGAGCCGCGGGTAAATGATAGTTTTCTATATAATTTTAGCGAATTTTCAGCTTACGATTGTGAGTATGCGTTGTCTGGACATCTACATTATGTTAGTGGTTATTCTAAGGTCCATACTATTATCAAATTATTATTTTTTTATTGTTTTTTTAAACAGAGTTCGGCAAACGAGGAAGTGGGTCACCTGATGGTAAGTAATCTCCACCGTTCATAAACATTCTCAATACCTGAAGAAAATGGTCACATTGTCTACCTTAAAGGAAAGGTGATTAAGAGAGAAGATTTGTCACCTAAAAGTTCGTCTAAATTATATCAATCTAGCTTTCCGATTTTAAAAGCTGGCAACGCTACCTGTAGATATAGCAGTGACCCAGTTCGATCCTTTATTTGGTAGATCTACGGCGCGGGCTGTTTGCCAGAAATGAGGCCAATTTCCAAATTGGATCCGAAAATATTCGTCGATTCAAGGTGGGTTAGGTTGCGTTTTTTTGGATGAAATATAAGTGCAGTGTAATCGAAGAATAGTGTCGACCAACGACAGGCAATTAGCATCCATCGTAGGTCGCCAGAATTATGCCGGCCTGCCTAATATACAGACATACGCACTCACGCCTGTATTCCTCGAAGGGGTAGGCAGAGGTGTAACTAGATTTTGATGTCTGCTTTTTTAATAAGCATGTATTTCTTTTAATCATTATAAAATCCAAACAAAATAAACCCAAGATACCCAAGTTTCTAAATAACAAAAGGCGCGGCTCGGTACCTGTTTTTCAAATCTCTTTGATAATATCCGTCAGAGGCTCACAAAAGTAAAATGGAGCATCGCCCCCCCCCCCCCCCCCCCCCGCCCCGTACCCCACAACCCCGCGGTGCATGCGGAAAGATTTCTCCGAGGCTGCGGCGCGTAACACTTCTCTCATTTTGTCTGTGTGTAGTTTCGGTGCGGTGCATGTCAGAATTTACACTTAAAAAGCTCTGACTGCAGGGACGTATTTAAGGCAGGCAACGGGGGCAATAACTGTCATATAATCTGATCACGAATCATGCGAGTCTTGTTTCTGTTTGCTTATTATGTAAAAGGAAGCATATATTGAGTGGTAGAGCTACGCTGTAGATACTTTTGTCTACAGCATGAATGAGCCGGCTCGTCCGGGTCGTTACCACTGTCTCATAGAAAGACAACGTAAAGTAGCAGCTTGCTGCTGCGTTTCATACGGTGAGTGAGATATCCGGATCACCAAATCCCCCTCCTTGCCTTGCCCTCCAATGCTTTAATTATACGTTGCCTTTAAGGTCGGCAACGCGCCCATAATTCTTTTGGTGTTGTGGATGTACATGGGCGGTGGAGATCACTTACCATAAGGTGACCCACTTGCAAGTTTGCTAGCCAATGCAATAAAAAAGGGGTGGGCAGAGGCGTAGCCAGCAAACCCACATTTTGCCGAACTTATACCCGTCTCATGATGTGATAGCGTGCGATTCTATCGCCATACCGGACCCATTTCTAGACTCCGGGCTGATACTAAGCATTTTGTGATAGAAAAACCTAATATCACTTTTACCCGACCCAGGGATCGAACCCGAGACCTCAGTACAGCAGTCGTAACGCGTACGAATTACAACTGTGCCACCGAGGCAGAGGCATTATAAATATGTTACATTTAATACACAATACATAGTGTAGTGCATCATAAGAACCTTTTATCTACTTATATTAGTAAATAACAGTAAAAAATTATATGTTAAAGCACTTGATTTTGATTAGAATTAGGTACTTGTTTTTACCGACTGTATATTTTATTGCCTCTAAATGGCAAATCTTCTATTTTAATATTAAATAAATACTGCCATGTTATAAGGTGGTGTATAATTATCAGTATTTGTAACTTGATGCGTATTTTTTTTTCTATGTGGAAATTGTGATATACATACATATTTCAGCCAATAGTTGTCCGATTTTTATGATTTAGTTTAATTCAAAAGATCTATTAGAATTTTCATGTATTTTATTTTATTTTCATGTGCTTATTTTCATAGAATTTTATCTTTACTGATCACCAAAAAAATATCAACGGTTTAGAGTGTTAGACCCATTATACTTAGTTTAGTTTTAAAAAAAGTAATTTTAATATTGGGTGCTCAGACCCCCCATTACGTCACTTTAAATCCGTCCCATTTAGTGAGTAAAGCTGCTCCAAACTCACACGGTATTACGCGAGCGCATCGCGGAAACTTCCGGTTTTTATACGCCGCGGCATTATTATTGTTCGAGAGTAGCGCTTCAGAAGGAATATAGTTTATTTTTTAATCCGCCTCTGCACATCTGTATTCATAGAAAAAGACAGGGAAAAATTGTACGTGCTTCGGTTGTAATGCGGGTTTAATCTGATGAGTGAAATAAAAGTAAATAGACAACAGAAAATTGTTATTATAATGAAATTGTTTATTTAATTTGATATTTTCTATGTCATAGCTTGGAATCGAGCAAGTAGGTCATCTGATGGTAAGTGATCTCCACCGCCCATGTATGCCCACAATACGAAAATAATCATTGGAGCGTTGCTTAAAGGAAAGGGATGATTTAGGGATTGGGAAGGGGATGATTTAGGGATTGGGTAACAAATCTGTGATAGTTCACTATCTTCACACGTTCTTATTTTTCATTTTTTTTTTTATTAGTTGACTGACGAGACGAGCAGGTCGCTCGCCTGATGGTAAGCACTACGCATGTTCACAACGCCGTACAGAACTTTAAATAAAAACACTGCATGACACTAGACTACGCTCGACACCCTGAGGCATAAGGTGTTAAGTCTCATAATGCCCACTAATTTCACTGGCTTCAATGTCCTTCACACCAGAACACAACAGTGCTTACACACTGTTGCTTGGCGGCAGAAATAGTCAAAGCGGTGGTACCAACCCAGCCGGCCTCTCGCATACAAGGGACCAACCACCTTGTAAACATGTTATATGTACAACGTATTACTTATAAAGATTCTTACATATATAATGCATCACATACATCCTATTTCATATAAAATAAAAGACGCAACATTTATTGCTAAATAATTCTTTGGTCACTTTAAAAGCTCTATTCAGTTCACAATACGCTGTAGTTAAACTCGCCTCGTCGCCTTTTGAGGTGCTAATTCGATCCCCGACACACTTTGTGAGTGAATCCAACAGGAAACATAGCGGATTTACACTGGAGGTGGGGAGTACGAAGGCGTTTTAAAACGCAACTGCGCTTTTTAAAAATAATTGAACCATTTAATGAATCAATAGAGGAGGAGTTCTTAGTTCAGCGCATTTATTTATTACATACGCACTCACGCCTGTAATCGCCGAAGGGGTAGGCAGAGGTATAACCAGTACACCTACATTTCGCCTAGCGTATCTCCATCCCATGATGTATTAGGGGGCGAGCCTATCGCCATACCGGGCACAATTCCAGACTCCGGACTGATACAGAACATTTCGTAATATAAAAACCCAATATCACTTTTACCCGACTAGGAAATCGAACTGAAGACATCAGCGTCAGCCACAGCCGTAAGATGTACGCATTACAACTGCGCCACCGAGGCATAAATAAAAATTATATTTAATGTCTTTTATGTTTTAATTTATGTGTTCGTGTCGCAGTTTAAAATTACCTACTAATTTAAGCGTAGCGGGCGTCGGTGAGCTTGATCCTTAGGCCTGATAATAAGAATTGAAATATTTTTTTCGGGATTAGAAATTGAGTCTGTTAAGACTCTAATCTCGCCTCCTATGGAGGAATAAACTATATATAATAATAATAATAAAGCCATTTATTTATTTTTTAATCGTGTTTTATTTTTTAGAAATGTAATAATTAAAAATGTAAACATCCTTTTAAAATAAAGAGTACTGTACAGTAAGCCATTAATCCATATCTTCACTTTCATCATACATTACAGTGTTGTTAGCATTGTTTATAGGACGTGGACCCCTGTTTGGATAAAGGCTTCCTCCATCCTTTTCTATGAATCCCTGTCGTTGCCTGACTTTATCCAGTCGTTTCCTGCGACGTGTGTTATGTCATCAGCCCACCATATTAATTAACTGTATATATATACAAATACAAAATAGTTTATTTGGTACCAACTTAATCCATTACAGCTTGCTGGGTTTGGTGTCTCCTTTTATGTATGAAATACCTGTGTTAGGAGACACTGCCCTTCCATATCCAATTGAATACATTGTGCAGATCAAGGTAGGTAAGTACCTATATATATCAAGGGACAGGAATAATCTTAATGAACCGTGTGTGCTAGTTGCATGTTTATTTTTGTTATCGTGGATACATCTTGTGCTTTGTGTGTGTGAGAGAGAGAGAGAGAGAGAGAGAGAGAGAGAGAGAGAGAGAGAGAGGTCACCAGCTGAAATATTTAGTTAATGGAAAGTTTCCAGTCCAAAAATCCGGTAACGACCTCTGTATGGTCGTTAATTTACCCCACTAGACAGGTACGCCCGACCCAATATAAATTATAAATTGTTTCGCAAATCTGAAAGTCATAGCCCCAGATATTATCGTGGCTGTGCACAATCAGCTAGCCGAGACATTCAGCCTGATTTTGCTGACGTCACGACACCTAGCTCCTAATGGATTTCAGTCTGACACTTAAATTAATTTTCTATGTAGCTTCGTGGACTATCTTTTATAGTTTTATGCCCTAATTGTATTATGATTGAAGAGCCCCCGTTCGCAAAAAATGATGGATAAAAAATTTAAGCGACTGTTCTTTCAACCTAAATTAAATCACAATTATTTTATATAGCAGAGGTCAGCAAACAAGCAAGTGGGTCATCTGATGGTAAATTATCTCCACCGCCTATGTACGCTCACAATACCAAAAGAATGATGGGCGCGTTGCCGACCTTAAAGGAAAGGGATAATTAAGGGAATGGGATGGGGAGGGGTTTGGGGCCTCAGGATATCTCACTCACCATACGAAACGCAGCAGCAACCTGTTATTTTACGCCGGTTTTCTGTGAGACAGTGGTAACGACCCAGTCGAGCCAGCCTATTCATGCTGTAGCAAAATTGTCTACAGCGTGGCTCTACCACTTGTATAACCTACTACAACCGGCATTAGGCCAGCGTGGTGAATTAAGGCCTAACCGCACTCATTGAGTAGAGGAGGCCCGTGTCCAGCAGTGGGCCGTATATAATACCGGGCTAGTATTATTATTGCTCAGGGCAATATTTTACAGGCAAATATGAGATGGAGATAAAAGTAAGAGACCGAGCAGGCTGCTGGGAGTGTACAGGATATTTTTTTTCACCCGACTGGATAGTGATCACTTACCATCAAGTCTAGTGTACCTTGCCGTGACAGAATAAACAGTGTCCATTTAATAACTTTCTACGAAATACAGACGTACTATATTATTATCTAGGTTTTGTTCGCGGTTCCGCCCGCGTGAACGGACTGTTCTGGGATAAAATAGCCTATATCCTAATCCAGGTCATGCTCTACCTGTGTGCCAAATTTCATCCAAAACTGTTAGCCGTTACAAAAAAAAACTCACAAACCTCCAAGATTTACATTATATAAAATTAGTAGGATATATATACTATTTTTAAGCAATTTCCTTATTAAATTTGCGTCTATTCTCTTGTTGTATAGCAATACATTTTCCTAGTTTTTATTTATTATGAAACTGAGGTATATAAATTTTCATAAAAGCGAATGAGCAGCCCACCGAATCCCCGCCTGAATTCTAACTTATAAATAAATAATCCAGTTAATACATAGCTGTGGCGTTTCTATCGCTACGGAACTTAATCTAACTTCACGGACCAATACGCGAGTTTTTAATACTTTTTAAATCAAAGTTTTGTGTTCAAGGAAATTATACGTGGAATATTTATTTTGTATTCGTTGGAAGAATCAAATATGAAATGTTGATGCTTGATTGGAACTGACGTGTTTCTTTGTATATTCAATTTTAAAACTTTTAAACTTAAAACTTTTAATACGATTTTTCTAATTTTTATGGGATTGTAAAAATGGACTGTATTTCTTTATTTTGAAAAGATACACGGCAAAGAGTTAGGTGGGTGTTATGCTTTTTTAAGTAACCATAAATGTGTAATAAGAAGCGAAAGGTATATTACTAATCTAATTAGTCTTGTGAATTAGCGCTGAGAACCGTTAGGTGTTGGTTCTAATTCTCAGGTCGGGCGATCACAATTTTTAATTGAGTTTCCGATTGTTAAAATCATACATGAATTGTCCGGGATTGGAATTTTGCCCTGTATGGTGATAGGCTCACCTCCTATCACTTAATAGGACGGAAATAAGCTCAAGCGAACGTTGCCGTACTAGTTGCCTCTTGGGGATAGATGCGTAGGCTTATAAAATAAATATGAATAATTAATTTAAGTGTTGTGATGAATCCCGTGAAATGTTTTTATACTTTTAAATCTCAATATTGTATCATGATTAATTGGATTGGGAATAAATGAGAACTGGGTGTTGTATTTCTTTTGTATGAAATATAGGGTTTCTCTTGCCAAAGATTCTATAAAACATACTAACTAAACGTGCTTAATGAACAATAATATTAAGCCCTTTTGCGTCAGAAAGACATTTTGGTACATTCCTTACATATTATTATATTGGGTACATAATATTCCAAAAGAAATTTAAAAGCCGATAATTTAAAACACGTTTCGTAGCAAATGTCTACGGCGTCGCATTTGGCTACATAGCTACGGCGTAACAAAGTTGGAGTGTACTAATGTCAATGGGCCGAGCTTGTACTAAGTTTCAACGAGTGTGCCCACACGCGAACGTGTTAATAACATATAATTCCGTCGCGGTTTAGGGTCGGAGGGGATGGATAGGGGGTTGGTGTCTCGCTACGTTCATTTTGTGAAAGTATTTCTGTATTTTACATAAGTTGTTTTTAAGATTTCTGAGAGCGGTGCAGCGGTGGTTTCAGTTGACTTGACATATTTTATGTGAGTGACATTAAATTACTAGGCGTTAGCAAACTTTATATCATATCTCGAGGTGATGAGTGCATTCCAGTGCCATACAATGATTCTTAATTCAAAATGTTGTACGGTGTGGCTTCTGTTAATGGAGCGGCGTGGTGTTTAACATCAGGCGCGCGACCTGCTCTTCTTGTTATTTAGATATATTAAAAACATGTCATTTGTTAGAGCAGATGGCTAGCAAATGGGCTAGTGTTTCACCTGATGGTATGTAATTACCACCGCTCATTAACGACGATCCAAGGTTCGTTGGCGACCTCAAAAAAATTGAATAGACACTGAGATGATACAGGGATTTTAAAAGCCCCAGGCAATATCGCAGAATGTAGAAAAGTCTACAGGAAGCGACCAAAAATGAGTTTATGTGACACAGTGGTACTTCCCCAGTCAAGCCGTCCCGTTTATACTATAGAAATAATTTGACAGCCTCCGTGGCGCAGCGGGCGAGTAGCCGGTTGCGAAGCGTGAGGCCGTGGGTTCGATTCCCGCACCTGACAAATGTTTGTCTGATCCACAAATATTTGTTTCGGGTCTGGGTGTTGTGGGACCGCAAGTCCCTCGTAGTTCTTGATACCCACGATACAGGTTTAACCTAGTGTGAGGTCAGAGGGCCAATTCTGCTATTTTAACTGACACTGCGAATGAATTTTAACCGAACTGAGATTACATTTTGAATTAATTAAAAATATGGCATTCTGCTCCTTTAAAAATTCGATATCATCTCAGTTAAATTGCATATAAACTGTCAATTCGATTTTTTTTTTTTTTTGTTTGTTTGTTCCATAAGGAACCGGCTAAGATCAGAGACCATGCTGCCAAGTCATTAGTTATATCTTTTCTTATATTCCAAGAACAATGAAACAGGGGTGTGGCCGATTTCAAGGTCTTGCTGGAGTTTTGGTGATAATTCCTTTCAGTTCAATGCTTCTTAGACGACTTTCTTCAAGCGAATCGAAAGCACAAGGTCGACAATACCCTTGATCAAAAATCACCTAAATCCACTTATTTCAATGTTTCCATACACTATTCATCATCGTTAATGATTATTGCACAAAACCACACCACTTTTATACAACAAACACAACTTTAAACCAGTTTAGGAAATAATTAAAACAAGAGAGCCACCGCACTGTAAGAATTCCCGCCAAAACTCCACTGTCAATTCGATCAACTTTCAATGTCTTTCTTTTGTTGAAAATATGGCTTCGCATTATTATGCATTTCGCCAATGACAAGTATTTTACCGAATTTTACGTATCAGCTGCCATAGACTAAATTCTAGAAATTAAAAATGACCTAAGCGACAAAATCAATGTTACCAACTCACAATAAAATACCCACAATATGACTAATTTCAGTGATTAAAAAATTACGTAACTGGAGGTTATGATTTGACTAATTCCATGTATTTTATTTATTTCATTAATTTATCTATTCCATGGCATAACTGAAGGAAAACGACACAACAGCACCACTCAGGCAGTCCTTTCCGGAAATAACCACAATCGCGATTATTTTATTGAAATTTGAAATTCTACCGAATTGCGGTTTTTTTAGTTTGCAACACTGCTGAGGACATAAATCTATACTAAATAAAAATTGTGCGAGAGTTTTGGCGGGAATTTTGACAGTGCGATTGCTCTCATAATTTAATCTACACTAATATTCTAGAGAGGAAAGATTTATTTGTATTTTTGTATGTAACAAATAAACTTAAAAACTACTGCGCCGATTTCAAAAATAATTTGGCCGTTAGAAAGCTACATTATCACTGAGTAACATAGGCTGTAAACTCATTTCTAATACTTTTCTGAAATAACGAACACACAAAGTCGCACAATTTTGACTACTTTTAGTTGCTTGCAGTAAAAGAGAATAAAGTTAACTGAATTTGTCTGCAGTTAACTCACAGTCACTTCACCTCAGTGTTGCCAAGTCAGATTTTTGAAAATACCGTGTTGTCCACATTAAAATACGGCATTTGCGTCAAAAATACAGTGCTTGATGGGAAAAAATACAGTCTATTTTACAGTGCAATAAAATGTCATACAAAAAAGGAAATAATTAAATTATTAAATAAAATATAATTTTTTTTTAAACTTTATATCCTAAACTAACTTAACATTTTATTTGTATATATCGATCGCTGCAGAAATGGATGGCTGCGATGATGATGATATAGGTTTATTTTTTTTAATGTGTTTAATTAAAGAGTTTTATGTATACTACTAGACAAGCTGCGCGGTACATAGAAATTGTAGTATAATAAATTGTAATATAGTAAATTAGTTGTATTACTAAGTTGCAGTCAATTGACCGTAACTCAATATTATCATCTCGCTTACTCTCAACTAGAACCCCTATTGCGCTCCCTGTTTGTGAACTGTCAAACTCCCGCGTTATGTGACGCAGTTTTACTTATAACCTGTCTAGTAGTATACAATAATAATACGAAATTTTGACTATAAAAAAATACTGCGTCTCCATATAAGGTATTTATAAAAATACCGTGTCCAGTAGATGGCATGAAAATACGGCAGATCTGCTGTAATGTCACATTTCGTTCTCAATATTTTGACGTTTGTCTGTAGACGAAATGCATTTTATATAGTTAAGTGTCTCACAATGGACACTGGCGAAATCACCAATCTACGGTGGAGCCAAACACAATTAAAAGAAGAAGAAGATAGTTAAGTGTCAAAATTGTTACCAGAATGCCGTTTTGGTTCAGTCAACTTGTATTCTACTTTCGATATCATTGCGTTCTAAGTTCTTGAATATTGGTTTAGCAGAATACCATTTGCAACTTTCTTGTCGCTGAGATTAGATCGGAATGATATTTTGAACAATTAAAATTACGAGAATTGGCCCTCAGGACTATGTGTGTGACTGTTGGGTGTATTTATAAAAAAAAAAAAAAAATAACTTCAGCGTAATTCTACCACATAAATCGCGTAAATGATGTGAAATATTTATATGAAATACCAGGCCATGTAATTATTTAAACGTAATATGATTATTATGATACTCTTTTAGTTCTCTTCGTAGAAAAAAATATAATTAAGATCTTTCCACGCTGGCGGCATTAAACTAATACATTTCAGATTGTAATATATTACAGATACTGGTCGGACTACAGGGCTCTATTTTCTTGCACTATGCAAAGAGTGCACTTGTTGCACTTCTGCCAACCCTTCGTGGATACAGACTTGAGCTTTATGCAGCAATGATTTATGATGAATGGTTTGGAGTGTACGTGTGCCACCAACATCTTAGGCCCAAAGCTAACCTTACCTGCTCGTGGTACACTCTGCTGATTAACGTACGAGGCAATGGCTAACATTGGTTCCCATTGCAGGTTGTGGGAGTCAGACGGTGGGTCGCCCCATATATAACCAATTGGAAAATCTATGGTACCTTTGCATTAATTCGCGATAACGCCAGGCAGAATAAAAGAAACGTACGGATTACAAACAAAAGCTCACACATTTATCCTCCAAGGGGTAGGTAGAAATGCAACAAGCCATGTTATTTGGGACGTATGCACGTCGTTTGGTCGGTATTGTCCATGTATGGGTTGGACAGCAACCTTGTTCGAGCTCTGAAATCCCTTTATAGGGATTCCAGAGCTTGCGTAAGAATAAATGGGTCAAGTGGAAATGCAACAAGCCATGTTATTTGGGACGTATGCACGCTATTAAAAGTCCGTTAATATTGATAACTACGTGTCTAAAAAACAACTGCTGTATTTTATTTCTGTAGGAACTGCAATAGTGCTGTACATTGTACAGCTAAAGCTATAATGTATCGAAAAAAATGTATGTTATGACACTATTTCTTTCTTCTTCCACTTTATAACAGGGCTTAAATAATTTTATTTGAAACAAAAAAAAAATGACAAAACATTGAAAAAAAATTGAACAAACAAATAGATAAAAAAAACATAAAAAGTATCCTAAGTTATTTCTTATATCTCCAAGAATATTTGTACAAAGTTTCATGATGATCGGTTAAGTAGTTTTCGCATGAAAGCGTAACAAACAAACTTACATTCACATTTATAATATTAGTATGAAATCCAACGACTCCGAATAATCGCTTTGACGTCTAAGTAATTTCAAAATACCTGTTATATAAACATTACATAATTATAATTATTAGTTAAATTCTGTTTACGAACACTATATTGATCAGTGGAACCAATAATTAACTCAATTTAACTTCTGATATAGTTGAAGCCACAATTGCGGCTTTATTCGGTACCCTAGTGTATACAGAGTTTCGCTTTTTACGCTTGTTTCGCTCTTGTCGCTCGTTTCGCTTGCGGTAAGGGAACGCTCCTGCGTAATGAGTCTCGTAAACGTTCAGCACAAATGAAACAGAAATTATTTTATTTCCACACAATTTATTATTATGAATGTAAGTTTTCACGTTCATATTTCGTCGTTTTCGCTCGAATAAAGGTCTGGCTTATTATAATATGAAGGCCGCAGGGTTTTAAGCGGAGAGGACTGTTGCTTTTTATTACCGGATTAATTAACAGTGTACTAATATGATATGGCATTAAAAATAATATCGTCTCATTGGTCTAGTCTTCTTAGACTGAGAAACTGTGAAGTCTGGCTTCAAATCCAGGTTGTGCAATCAGAATTAGTATTTGAGTTTTCCATTCCAATTACACGTGCGTTTCTCAAGATCGGAATTTGTGCCCGGTATGGCCATAAGCTCGTCCCCTAACACATCACAGGACGGAAATAAGATCTGTATGCAGGTGCAGCGTTAGTTGGTCTAACTCTTCAGGGATACAGGTGCGAGTTTTTTTTTTATTTAAGAATAGGCAAGACGTTTGACCGTAAAATAATTGCTCTTATGGAAACTATTACAGTTTATTATCTTAAACTGGTAAGCGCCTCGGTTGCTCATAAACAGACACAGCACCACATATAAATTTGAATTACTAAAGCACTTCTGTAGGGTTCTTTGATGAATCATACACTATTTATGTCTTAATTGAAATACTGTAAATGTTGATAAAATATGTATTGTCCAAGACTAATGTTAGCTTACGCCAATAATTCACACCAAACGCAGCTATTATACTGTCACAACTACAAGTAAACACTGAGTCCTGTCCGTTCAATGAGACATCTTTTGTACTGTTTTCTTTTATCCGTTGAGGCGAGGGTAGGTCGGCCGCTTACGTATACCAGAGGGTAGGTGCGATAACACTAATGAGATGAGCTTGATATTACACTTAATATTTAATGATATGATACGCGAGCGCGCGCGGCCATTGATGGCTAATTGCGAACTAACATTATAAAATGAATTTATTTGAAACTGAAGTAATTATAGTGATTTCTTAGGTTTACGCGAATATTACACATTGAAATAAAACTAGTTTATACGGACCTCAAGATACCGTGAGCTCTTTCTGCGTAGATCGGACTAGTGTCAACTAACTTTTTTTAAATAATTAAAAATAAATGTATAATTTTAAAATGAAGGTAGCCATTGTAACATTAACTTTTTGAGACGACCTACACCTCAGTCTCTCCCGTGACCACGAAGGCTGAAAAGCTTTCGAAACGTCGGGACTAAAATAAAAATTAAACCGCGATAAAATCCGTATAAACTAGTTTTATTTCAATGAAATAATTATGTTGCACGCGCCTCGTATAAATGCTGACCTAAGAAAATGTACGGTTGTACCATACACTTCATGACACTGGACTACGCTCGTCATCTACCTAGTAAAACTAACGTCATAAAACTCATATAGTGTCCAACTTTGTAAAATGTGATAGTTTACATATAAAATAGTCCTTGAAATAAAAATAATTGGTCAGTTTTTTATCCTAAATTATATTCAAAAAATGGCCTGATATCCGAACTTGACTCGAGCTATATTGACAAAGTGCACATCAAAGTGTAGGAGCTTTTAAAGCATTATGTTACGCTCACACTACGTCACACCCACCTCATTTGAATTTGGGCCGTGCGTTTTCATACCAAGTTTCATACGGAAGCTGAATTACAAGGAAGCGTTCAATGTTAGTTCTCAGTTATTTTTGAATAATTGTTTGATTCTGAAGATGCCATCATTATAACTTCTTTATTTATCCTTCATACGCCGTAATAACACTACTTACAAGGTGGTAGGTCCCTCGTTTGCGAGAGGCCGGCTGGGTTGGTACCACCGCTTTGTCTATTTCTGCCGTCAAGCAACAGTGTGTAAGCACTGTTGTGTTCCGGTTTGAAAGACATTGAAGCCAGTGAAATTACTGGGCATTATGAGACTTAACACCTTATGTCTCTGGGTGACGAGCGCAGTCCAGTGTCATGCAGTGCTTTATTTAAAGTTCTGTGTGGCGTTGCTTCTGTTTATGAGCAGGCGTGGCGCTTACCATCAGGCGAGCGGCCAGCTCGTCTCGTCATTCAAGCTATTAAAAAAAACGTTTGTTTTATACCACACGTTAAGCAAATAAGCAAGTAAGTAGTTTTGGATAGGTGTATATACAATGATTAATAAAAACCTGGAGGCCAATTCACGTATTTAATTGACACTGCTTATGAATTTTAACGAACTGATATTAGATGTTTATTTGCCCAGCAGTGGGACACAGTGTAGGCTATTAAAAAAAAAAAAAAAAATGGTACTCGATCTTATTGCAATCTATGTTCACATTTGACTTTGATTACTGGTTTAAGAGAATATCATTTGCAATTTAACACTGAGATGAGACTAGATCGATATGATATTATGAAAATTTTAAATTACGAGAATAGACCTCCTGGTTGTTTCTCTTGTGTTGTCAGAATCAATATTCAAACGTAAGGAAATATCTTAACCAAGAAAATTGACATAAATATACTGGTTAGCGGCGGCTCAGCAAAATGCTTGGTCTCGGTGTACTCGGTAGCGTACGCGACGGATCAACACTTTACTAGGCGACCATGAATTAATATTTATTTATTTATTTTATTTATTTAAACTTTATATACATAACATGTATAAAGGCGGACTTAATGCCGAAGGCATTCTCTACCAGTCTACCTGTGGGTGATGCAGAGACGAGATAATGTGGGTGTATATAAATCGTCGAATAAAACAAACGAACAAGAAAAAATAAGTAGACAAGATACTACTTAATACATAAATCTACATATATAGAAGACTATGATACAATATTACTTACATAAATACATATAAATGTATTATATTATATACACTAGTACTTACATAAATATTGTAATATATACATAATACATATAGTATGAATCTACTATTGTCGTGATTCAGCCAATAGCGCCCGCACTTTAAATTTAAAAGTGAGTCGGTTGGTAGACGTCCTGATTTCGAGTGGGAGCGCATTCCAAAGAAGTATAGATTGGACAGTGAAGGAGGAATGAATAAAGTCAGAATTGTGAGGAGGGCACTGTAGAAGAAGATTGCATGAAGAGCGAAGGTTTCTTTCGTGATTAGATCCAAGATACTGAAAGTTAGAAGTTAAATAAGAAGGGGGATTAAGTGAAGTTAGAATAGAAAAGAGTGTAGTAAGTGCGCGCAGATTTCGGCGCTGACGAATGGGTAACCATTTGAGTTGGGAGCGGTAAGAAGACACATGGTCATACTTACGGAGATTGAAAATGAATCGAATGCAGTTATTGAGAAGACGGTCAAGTTTGTTGAGTAAATCTGCATTCAGATCAAAATAACACACGTCACCATAGTCGATAATAGGAAGGATTAAGGTCTGCACAAGCATTGTCTTGGTTTTACACGGGAGAAAGTTCTTCAAGCGATAGAGAGCGCGAAGAGTGCCTGTGACTCTTTGGCAAACAGAAGTAACATGGGCCTGCCAGTTGAAGGTAGAGTCTATGTTCAACCCTAGGTTTTTTACATTAGGACACAGAGCGATGACCAAACCATCATACAGGATTGGAGGAAGAGTTGTTGTGTCCAGTCTGTTAATCATTCGCGAGCTACCTATTACTATCGCCTGACATTTATCCGGGTTCACACCCAAACCGAACCGGTCCGACCAGTTTTTGATATGATCCAGATCCCTGTTTACTTTGGCGATAGCAATAGCTACGTCATCAACCCTCGCCTGAGCATATAGTTGTAGGTCATCGGCGTACAGATGATACGCACACTGAAGGTTTTGGGTTATGGAATTAATAAAAATTGAAAACAATAGAGGAGAAAGTATACCGCCTTGAGGGACACCACAAACAAGGTTGCGCCAGTTTGACGAAGACTCGCCAATACGCACTGACTGCTGACGCCCTCGAAGATAAGTTGAGAACCATTCCAGTGCTACGGAAGAGACCATCAAGTTGGAAAGGATAGATAGAAGGATATCGTGACTGACGGTATTAAAAGCGTTGGAAAAGTCTACCAGAGTCAGTACAGTGATTCTGGTGTCCTGCATTCCAACCCTTATATCGTCAGTCACTTTCAGGAGTGCGGAGATGGTGCTGTGGCCAGGCCTAAATCCGGACTGCGATGGACTTAGCAGATTGTTCAGGTGTACGAACTTGGACAGCTGTTTGTATGCACAAGCTTCGAGCACCTTGGATAGGAAAGGGAGAAGGGATATCGGACGGAAGTGGTTGACAAGGGATGGTCTAGAATTTTTAGGGAGAGGAATAACAAGAGCCTTTCGCCAAGATGACGGAAAGACACCAGTGCTAAATGAATAATTTATGATGTGGGAGATTACGGGGAGAATGAGGTCAAGGATAGCAACAATCATACGGCGACTGATGTTGTCGCAGCCTGTCGCGTTGGATTTAATTGATAAGATTGACTTTTTGATCTCCTCCGTTGCAACTGGAGAAAAGGAAAAAAGGTTAATGTTGGGATGAGGAAGACCAGCTAAGAAATTCAGAGTATGACACTTGGTTTGGTGATTCAGCGAGTCAGGAGTAGTGAAATAATCATTGATATCATCCAAACCAATTGTCCCCTGAAAGTCAAAGTGTTTTTCTTTACCAATACCCAGAGTCCCAAGGAACTTCCAGATATTGGCAGGAGAAGAGGAAGTTACATTATTGAGAATGTGGCGGCGTTTGGCATTACGTATCATCTGGTTACACCGATTCCTAGCAGCCTTGTATGATGTCCAGTCATCCTCTGTCCGATCCTTCTTGTATCTACGGAAGGCCCGATTTCTACGCCTCATCGCCATCCGAACCCCGATTGTAATATTGTAGGTTAAGCTTATATATTTTTAAATGCCAATTTTATTGAGATGTCGGGCGCCCGCCAATCGTTTTTGTTATAATAAAGTTTTCTCAATCTAAACGTCATTAAAAAAGTCGCGAGAATACTTAGCATAACCGAAAAGTGACGACGTAAAAAACCATTAACTTAACATTTAACAATCTTCCATGAGTTCTGCGTAGGTAGACGGAAAAAGCCACCATAAAATAACTGAATTTGATTTTGTCACGTACTTTACGCCTACAGCATCTTAAACATCACATAGTATGATAACATATTAGCCTCTATTGATATTCAAATCACACTGAATTTGTGATAACTTATAAATATTTACCCTCAAGGAAAACATAAGAGCATACTGCACTATAGAAGCACTGCATAGAAGGTGGTACGTCCCTCGTTTGCGAGAGACCGGCTGGGTTGGTACCACCGCTTTGTCTATTTCTGCCGCCAAGCAACAGTGTGTGAGCACTGTTGTGTTCCGGTGTGAAGGACATTGAAGCCAGTGAAATTACTGGGCATTATGAGACTTAACACCTTATGTCTCGGAGTGACGAGCGCAGTCCAGTGTCATGCAGTGCTTTATTTAAAGTTCTGTGTGGCGTTACTTCTGTTTATGAGCAGGCGTGGCGCTTACCATCAGGCGAGCGGCCAGCTCGTCTCGTCATTCAATCTAATAAAAAAAAAACTAAAGAATAACGGAAGAGTCGAACAACAATTTCATATACGGAACCAGTGATCCGATTATTGGCATGGTATATTATTGACACTGAACACTATAAGAGAGGATAAAATATAATTTATACATAATATATACAAAATTACATAATAAGCAGTGATAGCTCAGCGGGGAGTGGTATGGACTGAATGTAATGTATTTATGTTTAAGACGAAAGTCGCAGGTTCGAAACCAGCTCCAAGTGCATACACCTCTGACTTTTCTAAGTTATGTGTGTATTAATTGTTAATTATCACTTGCTTTAACGGTGAAGGAAACATCGTGAGGAAACCTGCATACCTGAGAAGTTCTTCATTAGAATTTCGAAGGCATGTGAAGACTGCCAACCCGCATTAGGCCAGCGTGGTGGACTAAGGCCTAACCCCTCTCATTCAGTAGAGGTGGCCCGTGCCCAGCAGTGGGACGTATATAATACAGCTGCTAGTATTTTTATTATTATTATTATATACCAAATTACATGCCATGACTGACCGACTGACTGATTGATTCGTCAACGCCTTGACCAAACCTGTTGAACCTATATAGTTGACATTTTGACAGCGTATTTCTGTAACCACTAAAAAGTTCTTTTTAAATTTTATTCTTAAGAGAGTGGATGGTTAATACTATATCAGTTCATTGCTGCTTTCCCGAAGGGGCAGGTAGAGGTGCAACTAGCACGACAGCCATTATAATCACCGAGCCAATCAATAGGTGGTGAGCCTATCCCTATAACGGAAATGCCAATCCCGGACAACTCCTGTGTAATGATTTATTATCAAATACTAAAACACAAATTGTTATTACATACACATTCACGCCTCCAATCCCCGAAGGGGTAGACGGAGGTGTAACCAGTACACACCTACATTTCGCCGAGCGTATGTCCATCCCATGATGTGATAGTAGGCGAGCCTATCGCCATACCGGGCACAAATTCCAGACTCCGGACTGATACTGAGCATTTCGTAATAGAAAAACCCAATACCACTTTACCCGACCCGGGGATCGAACCCGAGACCTTAGCGTCAGCCTCAATCGTAACACATACGCATTACAACTGCGCCACAGAGGGATTAAATTGTTATTACCTAACCTGGTATTTGATATTGTAATAAAACTAGTTTATGCGCATAGACACGGGAGAGACTCCCGTGACTACGAAGGCTGAAAAGCTTTCGAATGTCGAGAAGAAAATAAAAATTAAACTGCGATAAAATCCGTATAAACAAGTTTATTTCAATGTGTAATATTCGCGTAAACCCAAGAAATCACTGGTATTTGATCTCAGAACCTTACTTATCGCCTTTCTCAGCCTAAATACTTATGCTGTCACTAGACCAGTAAGGCGAATCAAACTATTTAAAATAACTTTTTAATTTTAATATAAATTTTAATTCAAAGATACAACCACTTTTCTATGAGTAATAATGTTTCAAATGAAAAATGTCTGACATCAAGAGAAATATTTCTCTTTGTGAATAACATTAGCATGTTAAAGGGTTGATTTATGTGCGAACAGGTTTTAAGGATTGTCGTGACTTGATTGATAAATGTGTACACCGAGACTTCATAATGTTCTGTAAAGGTAGCAGTAAAGGCTTTTGGTAAATGGTAGAGACACGCTGTAGATAGTATTGTCTACAGCATGTACACATTGACAGAGGTAATACCATTATCTAACAGAAAATCGGCTTGAAGGGGCAGCTTAGTGTTTCGATTCGTACAACGAGTGAGATTTCCGGAGGCCCAAATCAAATTCCTATTCCTTTCTTTAAGGTCAACAACACATCCATGATTCTTCTGGTATCGTAGGTGTTCATGGACGGTGATCACTTATCATTAGGTGACCCACTTACCCGTCTGCTGGCCTCTGAAATAAAATAAAAAAACTAGATTTATAACTAAAATTGTAGTGTGCTTCATTATAAAACTTATGTCGCACAGCGGCGGCAATTAATTTAAATCGCATTAGTTATTACTTAAAATTTAGTTATTCCTACACTCAGAGCTAATTAATCCATTATGTTCTGTTATGAACTCAGAAATCATCTTAATTGACGATTAAAATAATCGAAGTTTAAGAAATTGCTAATAATAATAATTCAAGTTAATGTATATCAGAGTGTGACAGTGAATCAATACTCAATACTAACATATTAAATATTAAATAAAAAGATTACGAAAGTTGATGTAAAAATTCACGAGACTGTTCTCTTTTATATTGAATTAAACGTTTCCAAGAAGCTTTTCAAAGAAATCACACAAAACATTTATTGTATTAGCATAAAATAAATATATCTTACTACAATACTTACCCTAACACGGCACACGATCTGAATCCAAACGTATATCAGTCCCAAGCATCACTATTCCGGACTGGGACGCGCCATTTGCAATAACTTATTGCCTTTTATTCGGCCCCACCCTCCCCGCACCCTTCCACCCGTGATCATTTATGGCATAATTTAACCTAATGTGGGATAAGTCGAAGGTCTTAACGTATATTCAATACGAGCCATGTTTACCCCGCGGTTTAAACATGGAGGCGATAATTTCGCGTGAGATGGGTCCGTCGATTTAATTATATTGAAGTGAGATGTCGCCGCAGGGTCACTTTGGTTTTCCTTCCATGTGTTTTATGTTTTAACTTTGTGGTCTGTATTTGGTTTTGTAATAGTTATATACGCACTCTCGCCTGTAATCCCCGAAGGGGTAGGCATAGGTTTAACCAGTACACCCACATTTCGCCGAGCGTATCTCCGTCCCATGATGTGATGAGGGGGGGGGGGGGGGTAAGCCTATTGCTATACCGGGCACTATATCGGACTCCGGGCTGATGCTAAGCATTTCGTAAATTATTAAATTTTGAGTAAATTAAACTTATATTATTAGTTAACGTCCTTATATATAAAACCTTCTTTTCATAATAATGAAAAGAAGGTTTTTATCTAGTTGCTATGGTAACTCATATAAAATAACCTGTATGAACCTAGCTTATACATTATTGCACATTATTTTATTAATTTAACAAAACCATATTGTTTTATCTACTACTACTACTACTAGCCCTGTATTATACATGTCCCACTGCTGGGCACGGGCCTCCTCTACTGAATGAGAGGGGTTGGGCCGTAGTCCACCACGCTGGCCTAATGCGGATTGGTAGACTTCACATACCTTCGAAATTCTTATGGAGAACTTCTTAGGTATGTAGGTTTCCTCATGATGTTTCCTTCACCGTTAAAGCAAGTGATAATTAACAATTAATATACACGTAACTTAGAAAAGTCAGAGGTGTATGCTCTTGGGGCTGGTTTCGAACCTGCGGCTTTCGTCTCGACAGTCCATACCACTCCCACCTGAGCTATCACTGCATTTGTTTTGTATTACACTATTGTATTATAATAAAATAAAATAAAATGGTGAGGAGTGAACTTTGGTCGGTATTGTCCATGTATGGGTTGGACAGCAACCTTGTTCGAGCTCTGGAATCCCTATAAAGGGAGCTTGCGTAAGAAAAAATGGGTCATACACTGAATGTGTAGACAAGGATGTGTAGCGTCACCATGGCTGTTTAACTTATTTATGGACAATTGTTTGCAAGATTTGAAAGAAAGTGCATGTGGATTAAGGATGAATGAGTTACTCGTCAAATGTCTTCTTTACGCCGATGATCAAGTAATACTTGCACCGTCGGCGGATGAGTAGCAGGAGATGGTAACTATAATGTACGAAGCTTTCAGGAGGAAAGGCATGAAAATGGTTTACAAGGTGGTAGGTCCCTCGTTTGCGAGAGACCGGCTGGGTTGGTACCACCGCTTTGTCTATTTCTGCCGCCAAGCAACAGTGTGTAAGCACTGTTGTGTTCCAGTGTGAAGGACATTGAAGCCAGTGTATTTATTGGGCATTATGAGAATTAACACATTATGTCTCGGGGTGACGAGCGCAGTCCAGTGTCATGCAGTGCTTTATTTAAAGTTCTCTGTGGCGTTGCTTCTGTTTATGAGCAAGCGTGGCGCTTACCATCAGGCGACCGACCTGCTCGTCTCGTCATTCAATCTAATAAAAAAAAAAGAAAAAAAAGTGAATGTTGGAAAGACGAAAGTGATGGTATTTGGAAAGGATGAATGTATGACGCCGTGTGATATAGTGATTGAGGGAGAAAAAGTGGAACAGGTGAGAGAGGTTGTATACTTGGGAATTTTGTTTACGAGAGATGGAAAATATGATAGAGATATTGAAAGAAGAGTGAGTGCGGGGAACCAGGTGAAAAATCTCGTCACACGCTCAAATGGAATACCTGATGAGTATTGAGTCGGCACGGTTCGTCAGCGAGACGTTTTTTACAATACCCTTTGTGTTTGTACTCAATTGTATCGCCCAAGGGGACACCCTTGCTACCCATACGGGGCTCTCCATCAGATAGTGTGTAATAAGAGGGCACACGGGGCGGAGGATCAAAGTCAATGCTTTTGATTTTGGAATGCACATGGGAAAGGAGTTTTAAATCAGTTGAATCAAAGAATGAACAAAAATCATATCTATACAATAGCAAGACAAACCAAAACTTTAAATTGCAAAATACTGCATGGCACTGCACTGCATCAACCTATACAAAAGATATTAACCCTCAGTAGTAACTGAACTCCTCCTAAACGGCTGGACCGATTTGAATGATATTTTTTATGCGTTTGGGTGGCGCCCTGGATGGTTTAGATTCACAATTGGGCCCGGTAGGTGGCGCTGCTGTAGTTGCGGGTGAAACCGCGCGGGACAGCTAGTGTCATATATAATACTATGCCCATCCATTATGCGTAACATAGGCCTCTCTTATGTGGGAATTAGTTTAGGCCACCACCACGGCTTTGTCTACTTCTGACGCTAAACAGAGTGTAAGCACTATTGTTTTCTGTTATGGATATTGAAATCAGTAAAATTACTGGGCATTATGAGATTTAACATCTTATGTCTCGGGGTGAATGACATGCATTTTGTAATTCAAAATTCTGAGCGGTATTATGTCGATTTATGGACAAATGTAACTTACCATCAGGCGAGCGATCTGCTTCTCTTATCATTCAGACTAATTATAATTACATACATCAATAATAATAATAATAATAGTTTATGTTTGATTTTTCCATTCTGAAAATTACACATGATTTGGTCGGGATTGGAATTTGTGCCCGGTATGGCGATAGGCTCGTTCCCTATCATGGGATGGAAATAAGCGCGGCAAAATGATGGTGTACTGATTACACCACTGCCTATTTTTTCGGATATTATAGGCCTGAACGGATTATTTTTAAGTGCAAACCATAGAAATAAAATGACTTGAACGATAATTATCATATGAATCTGCCAAAAATACAGCTCCACTTACTTACACATGCAAAGGTAGTCACACGTAACACTCATATACACAACAAAAAATAATGAACGTTCGAAATCAACTTTATTTCATAAAAGTTAATGTCTAAATATTAAATTTCTAAATCGAGATAAGACGTTCTGCACCGCGCAAAAAAATTTACGTACCTATTAGGTGTGAACTAGAGATTATTATGCATGAGATATTAGTTTTAGTGGGGTAAGTTTTTGGATTGTCATCTTATTTCTATGGTGCAAACTGTCCCAACTAACAAAAATATATCTTAAATCAATTAGTTACTTTACGAAATAGCGTATTCTTATAATGTAAATGCTATCACGTCCAAATACAATATTTACAATACGGCCAGATGGAATACAGAGAGAATATTTAATTACATTTCTGTAAGGAATTACTTGTATTATTATGAAAATTTGTATATCGAATAAAATAACTTTCGGTATTTTTGGAGGGAATAAAATATTACCAAATTATGTGTTTAGGAATTGAAACACTACGTGAGGGTTCCTGGTATGAGAGAATTCGTTTGGATAGGTACCGTCGCTTTGAGATTGGAATTTGTGCCCGGTATTACGATACGCTCACCGCTTACCACTTCAGGGACACAAGCATGAGCTTTGTCCATTTCTTTCTTCAAGCAGGATTGTATGAACACTGTTGTTTTGTTTTACAGGGCATTGAAAATCAACCTTGTGGAATTACTGGGTATTTAGACATCTTAAGTTTTGAGGTTTTTTCTATTACGAAATGCTCAGTATCAGCCCGGAGTCTGGAATTTGTGCCAGGTATGGCGATAGGCTCGCCCCCTATCACATCGTGGGACGGAGATACGTCTGGCGAAAAGTGGGTGTACTCGTTACACCTCTGCCTACCCCTTCGGGGATTACAGGCGTGAGTGGGTATGTAAGTTTTGAGGTGATGCGCGCAGTGTCATGTGGTACTTTTTAACCGACTTCAAAGTAAAGAAAGTTCTAAATAATTTGTTCACGCGTAACTCCGACAAATCTGCAACGATTTGAAAGATTATTCTTCTGTTTAATAGAGTTTATCCGACGTGCTCCCACATATTTCGCAAAGATCTGACAGCTGATCTTGACAGCCTCCGTGGCGCAGTAGGCGAGTAGCTGGTTGAGAAACGTGAGGCCGCGGGTTCGATTCCCGCACCTAGACATATGTTTGTCTGATCCACAAATATTTGTCTCCGGTCTGGGTGTTGTGGGACCGCAAGTCCCTCGTAGTTCCTGATACCCATGATACAGGTTTACCTAGTGTGGTGTCAGGACTATGTGTGTGACTGTTGATGAAGTACATATAAGAGGAAAATGGGTAACTCCTCAATCACCTCCTGCAGAATAAACTAAATTGAAAAAGCACAGTACATACTTTCAACACCTTCTTATTTCCATATAACGTATCTTCACACCAAAAACAATCGGCTAAACTACTAGCACTACACTATTGTTACATTGAACCTTCACACTTGTCTGTTTGATTGTATCGTACGCGTACAGCACCCCCGAGCATAGTCGAATGCTACTAAGATGGCGCCCCGACAGTTGTTTTTTTAAATTTTCATTAAAAACTAAGGAAAACACTTTTTAACAACTAAAACAATAGTAAATCGGTTCATTCTTGGCAGTCATCTGTAGAAAGTTTAGTCTTTAACATAAATGGGATTGGGTGACTCCCTTGCTCGTTTGCCGGACTCTATTATAAATAACTATAACGTTTAACAAAACTTAGAAACCGACTTTAATGTACAGCAATAGCATGTACATTCTAATACAATAACACAATCGCGACGAGTGTACTGTTGTCCGTTGAGGAGTTTTATTTTTTGTCTCCGTATTCCGTCATCAGATCTTAACCAAATTTATATAGAAACACATTGCAGCTTAACTCTATCGAGTGAAATTTTTTCCTACAAAATCGGTCCACATTTGGCGGAGAAATCGATGTACATAAAAAAAGCAAAAATAAAACGCGCCGAATTGAGAACCTTCTCCTTTTTTGAAGTCGGTGAAAAAGGCCGTCAAACGAGTAAGTGAGTCACTTGATGGTAAATGATCTCCAATACCCATGATTACCCATAATACTAGAAGAATCATGGGTTGTAGACCTTTAAGATAAGTGATAATTACGGCGAAATGGTAAACGCCACACCTGCCCATAAACAGAAACAATACCACACAGAACTTTTAATTACATACTGAGACATAAGATGTGAAGTCCATAATGCCCAGTAATTCTACTGGCTTCAATGTCCTTCAAACCGGAACATAATAGTGCTTACACACTGCTACTTGGCGACAGAAATAGTCAAAGCGGTGGTACCAACCCAGACGAATTTTGAATTGATACGTAGAGTCTCAACTCTACGTATTATTTATAGAACATTGTGGCTAAATTACTCATAATTTAGCCACAATGTTCTATGAAAAACACTGCATTTTAGAAATGACTTGCCTTAAAGTGACACAGAAAACCGATGGTATAGAAAGTAGCCGAAGTTTGCAGAAGCGCCAAGTTAGCTGCGTATGGCTACAAACGAATCCAATCAACATTAGGCTTAATTTCCACACCCGCTACCTTTTGAACAAGCAAGATAATATGCAAGCAATATCTGTGATATAAAGTGGGGAACTATGGGGGAAATCAAGGTTTATATTTGAGAATAAGGAAATGTGTATTGGAGTTGGGAAGTTGAGGTTGATAGAAGTATAGTATATGATAATACTACTTCTTTTTATTAGCTTTCGTTCTCTTAGTAACTGAATTTAAAAAGGAGGAAGCTCATTATGTGTGTTACGCTATATTATTTGCGCCAAATGTGGATCCATATTTCTTTTATTAGCGATATGTTACTTTTTGTTTTGATAATGGTTACCTGAAAGTTGGTCTGATATCAATTTGGTTAAGATCTGATGACAGATTGATGACGAGGGAAAAATGAAAACTCTTCATCGAATGACAGTAAATTCATTTGAAGTACTTTTTTAAGTTTGAGTTGAACTTGTGATTACTGCAGTAACAAGTGTAAGTAAAAACCGGTCAAGTGTGAGTACTCACAAACCGAGGGTTTCGTATCACCTCCCATTTTTGAAATTTTCTTATAATTTGTTAGGATATCCGCAATAATAACAAATTCAAATTGAATTCATTCAAATTAGGTTCAAAAGATAGATCCCTTAAAAGTTAGGACAGAGCAACCGATAGATGGTGTAGTCCTAATAACAGGATTCTATTTGCACCCCTTCCGGCCGGCTCGTCCAGGTTGTTACCACTCTCTCACAGAAAAGTGGCGTAAAGTAGCATGCTACTGCGTTTCGATGATTGAGATATTCGAAGGCCCAAATCCCCTCCCCTTCCCAATCCCTTAAATATCCCTTTCCTTTAAGGTAGGCAACGCGCCCATGATTCTTTTGGTATTGTGGGCGTACATGGGCGGTGGGGATCACTTACCATCAGGTGACCCACTGGCTCGTTTGCTGGCCTATGCTATAAAAAAAAGCAATAACAACCAATAACACAGATTACTATACTCTTGGCCCTACAGATACAATTTTCTTTTTTCATGAGTATGAGTGAACTATAAGAGATTCCGCCTTAGAACACCAAGACATATCTACACTAATATTATAAAGAGGAATGATTTGTATTTTTTTATATTACTTAAAATGGACTGCCTCGGTGGCGCAGTTGTAATGCGTACGCGTTACGATTGAGGCTAACGCTGAGGTCTCGGGCTCGATCCCCGGGTCGGGTAAAGTGGTATTGGGATTTTCTATTACGAAATGCTCAGTATCAGCCCGGAGTCTGGGATTTGTGCCCGGTATGGCGATAGGCTCGCCCCCTATCACATCGTGGGACGGAGATACGCTCGGCGAAATGTAGGTGTACTGGTTACACCTCTGCCTACTCCTTCGGGGATTACAGGCGTGAGTGCGTATGTATGTACTTAAAATGGACCGATTTCAAAAATTATTTTGCCGTTAGAAAGCTACATTATCACTGAGTAACATAAGTTATATTTGAGATGGTTACATACAACTTTTTATCACGGAAAGGGCTGTTCACGCGAGCAAAGACGCGAACAAAAGCAAGTAATAAATATTTTCGTATGATTTGTCTTTGCGCTGGCTACTTTATCGGCCGAAGTACTCAATCCGCAGTGTATCATACCAGCTATTGTGGGTCGAGAGCTCTGTCCCTACGGTCTATGTTAATTAAAATTTCGATTGCTACACCAGCCTCACTGTATGATATTTATTTGATACTTTGTATACCTTTCTAGATGGGCTGTGTGTTAAATATAACCGCTTACAATGAGATATAAATATTAATAGGAAATAACTTGTGGCTGATTGCAATGTTTATGAGTGTGTCTACATTTGTGCCATTTTGACGCACCGAGACTTCGTGAGTGTGTCAGATATGCGTAACAAAGACGCAATTGTTGCCGGTTAGAGTTGTTAACAAATTGGCCGGATAAAATAATTCTACTCAGACCATTCCAATGCCGACCGGCTAATCGACAGAAATACATAAAAACGGACAGACAGACAAATGTACAGACATACACACAAACCGTGTAGGTATAATAATAGGATTCCGATGAGTATTCTGTGTATGAGACTCTGTTAAGTATTGTTGAAATGCATTTTATTCGTATTACTGTAGACAAAAAAATAATTTTAAATAACGGAATTAAACAGCGACACGGCATCTAGTCATGTAAATCAAAGACACATAGAACTTCTCTGTGATTGCTTTTTGCTATGAGGCATTCATTCCAGCGAACCATGTGGAAGTGGTGTTTTTGAATAGTCGGCGGATACTGAGGTTTAATTGTACCAAACTGGAATGTAACTGTGTCAAATGATCAGAAGGTCAATTCTCGTAATTTTAAATGTTAAAAATATCATTCCGATCTAGACTCAGCGTCAAGAAAGTTGCAAATGGCATTCTCTTAAACCAATAATCAACATCAAATGCTAGGTGCATTTGTTAAAATTACGAGAATTGGCCTCGAGCTTTGAACTCTACTCATGGAATATGTTACAATGGGAAAGGGTGTGGGAATCGAACCCACGGCCTCTGGCTACGCAGCCGGATACTCGTCCACTGCGCCACGGAGGCTGTCAATGGCGTCAATCACATGGCCGGTGTAGATCACTTACCATCAGGTGAACCACTTGCTCGGTTGCCCGCCTATGCTATTAAAAAAAACATGCGGGGCAGTCTTTGGGGACTGCCGATAGAAGTGAAAACTAAGTAACTTGTGAATTGTATCGTCGAGCTATTAGATTATTATTTTTGAATTATTTGTGGTTTGTAAAGAAGTGTTAATGATCAATTTAATATATATGTAGAGAGACACTTTTTGTTTATATATAATTTATACTAATAACGCATGGAGTATTGTACTATGTACATATATACACAGTATACATATAGCTGATGGAAAGCGTTTGGTGACGATGACCCAAGTTCCATGATTTTTGTTCACCCAAAAAGTGCTCAACCCGCCTAAAGAAGTTTTCACTTCAAAAATATAAAATGCTCTACAAAGTAATATGATCAATGACGTAACAAATATAGTATTTTCCACATGTCCTTGGTAGAAATAGTTTAGTTCATACGTCACTGGATATAAATAGGTGTCGAGGAGTGCGTAGCGTTGTTCCCTGGAATTGAGGCGGCTCCCGAGGGATAACGCTCTTTATTCCATGTTTTTGGCATAAAAAATGATTTTGCCGATGTTACGACCTGTATTTGGTTCGAAAGATAGTCGTGTTTTATAATACCTTATTTATTTTGTACATGATCAGTTATAAAATATCTATATGGAGACCTAGAGCTGCGTTATATCATGTTTTATCTTCAGCCGGCTCGACTGGGTGGTACCAAAAACCGACAAAACGGGCAGTTTTGTTGTTGCGTTTCGTACAGTGAGTGGAATATCCGCGACGTTTAAATTCCTCCTCCCCTTTTTAATCCCTTAATTATCTCTTTCCTTTAAAGTCGGTAACGCGTTAATGATTCTTCTGAGGGCCAATTCTCGTAATTTTAATTGTTCAAAATATCATTCCGATCTAATCTCAGCGACAAGAAAATTGCAAATGGTATTCTGCTAAACCAATATTCAAGAACTTAGAACGCAATGATATCGAAAGTAGAATACAAGTTGACTGAACCAAAACGGCATTCTGGTAACAATTTTGACACTTAACTATCTTCTTCTTCTTTTAATTGTGTTTGGCTCCACCGTAGATTGGTGATTTCGCTAGTGTCCATTGTGAGACACTTAACTATATAAAATGCATTTCGTCTACAGACAAACGTCAAAATATTGAGAACGAAATGTGACTGAAGGTGAAGCAGTGTTGCCAAGTGCACTGTAATTACAGCAGATCTGCCGTATTTTCATGCCATCTACTGGACACGGTATTTTTATAAATACCTTATATGGAGACACAGTATTTTTTTACAGTAAAAATTTCGTATTATTATTGTATACTACTAGACAGGTTATTTAGAAGTAAAACTGCGTCACATAACGCGGGAGTTTGACAGTTCACAAACAGGGAGCGCAATAGGGGTTCTAGTTGAGAGTAAGCGAGATGATAATATTGAGTTACGGTCAATTGACTGCAACTTAGTAATACAACTAATTTACTATACTACAATTTATTATACTACTATTTCTATGTACCGCGCAGCTTGTCTAGTAGTATACATAAAACTCTTTGATTAAACACATTAAAAAAAATAAACCGATATCATCATCATCGCAGCCATCCATTTCTGCAGCGATCGATATATACAAATAAAATGTTAAGTTAGTTTAGGATATAAAGTTTAAAATAAATTTATATTTTATTTAATAATTTAATTATTTGCTTTTTTGTATGACATTTTATTGCACTGTAAAATAGACTGTATTTTTTCCCATCAAGCACTGTATTTTTGACGCAAATGCCGTATTTTAATGTGGACAACACGGTATTTTCAAAAATCTGACTTGGCAACACTGAGGTGAAGTGACTGTGAGTTAACTGCAGACAAATTCAGTTAATTTTATTCTCTTTTACTGCAAGCAACTAAAAGTAGTCAAAATTGTGCGACTTTGTGTGCTCGTTATTCCAGAAAAGTATTAGAAATGAGTTTACAGCCTATGTTACTCAGTGATAATGTAGCTTTCTAACGGCCAAATTATTTTTGAAATCGGCCCAGTAGTTTTTAAGTTTATTTGTTACATACAAAAATACAAAAAAAACTTTCCTCTCTAGAATATTAGTGTAGATTAAATTATGAGAGCAATCGCACTGTCAAAATTCCCGCCAAAACTCTCGCTCAATTTTTATTTAGTATAGATATGTCCTCAGCAGTGTTGCAAAATAAAAAAACCGCAATTCGGTAGAATTTCAAATTTCAATAAAATAATCGCGATTGTGGTTATTTCCGGAAAGGACTGCCTGAGTGGTGCTGTTGTGCCGTTTTCCTTCAGTTATGCCATGGAATAGATAAATTAATGAAATAAATAAAATACATGGAATTAGTCAAATCAATTAATTAAAAAATCATAAGCTCCAGTTACGTAATTTTTTAATCACTGAAATTAGTCATATTGTGGGTATTTTATTGTGAGTTGGTAACATTGATTTTGTCGCTTAGGTCATTTTTAATTTCTAGAATTTAGTCTATGGCAGCTGATACGTAAAATTCGGTAAAATACTTGTCATTGGCGAAATGCATAATAATGCGAAGCCATATTTTCAACAAAAGAAAGACATTGAAAGTTGATCGAATTGACAGTTTATATGCAATTTAACTGAGATGATATCGAATTTTTAAAGGAGCAGAATGCCATATTTTTCTAATGTAATCTCAGTTCGGTTAAAATTCATTCGCAGTGTCAGTTAAAATAGCAGAATTGGCCCTCTGATTTTGGGCATGTAGAGATGATAGAGATCGTTATTGAGTGTATTCCAATTTTCTTACTGCTTCGGTAGCGTAGTTGTAATGTGTACGCGGTACGACTGCTGTGCTGAGGTCTCGGGTTTGATCTTGAGATCGGTAAAGTGATATTGGGTTTTTTCTATCAGGAACTGCTTAGTATCAACTGGAATTGTGTCCGACATGGCGATAGGCTCGCTCCCTATCACATCATGTGAAGGAAATAATCTTGGCGAAATGTGTCTGCCTACCTCTTTGGGAAGTACAGGCGTGAGTGCGTATGTATAATGTATATGTATGTCGAATTTACTGACTAATTCCAGAAGCGACTCGCCTGACCAAGCCATTAAAGTGACTCTTTCCCCATGTATATGATGGTAGCTATTCAAAAATGTATCAGGTAAGCGTACCTACGCTCTCATCATCTGCTTTAAGTACCCTTCCACCACAAGTGTGACGCGGGGGAATGTCGCTCTCCTCGCCTGTCTCGGCCCCTACGCTTACATTCCATATGAAGTAATTAGCAATTGTGCGCGGGTTATAGTCCTTTCACAGACAATACCTATTTCTTCGCGAGTAAAGCTGCATTACAAAGCAAGTTACATCATGAACAATGTGGGCTCGTAAAAATCCTCGTTTTTCTGTCACCTCTTGTAATTTATAGCTTGAGACCGCCGGCGCGCCATTTGTCAACCTGCGCTCGCATAGTTTTTGATAAATGCATGTTTATACCAGAATTTACATTATAATACTTACTGTCGCACGTTTGTGGGTTATTTGTGGTTTGTATAAAAGTTTGTGCGATGGGTGTAGTTTTCGTATAGTAGAATGTTCAATTCCTTGAGGATTTTATGAAAACTTATTTTATTTAAGTTTGTAAGAAGATGATGTGTGTAGGGTCACCGTGCAGCGATGGGACGTCGTAAAGTTATACACTTCGATATGTAAACAGCGTTTATTGTATTATCACAGTTCAGTACAGGGTGTAGAAGTAAATGAACTAGGTCAATGTCAGATCAGCCTTACTTACCTTTGTTTTTTTTTAATGGTCGTGATGATAGCCTGACGCGAGTCGGCTTTAGTCAGCGTCATCGGACTTTCAGGTGAATGCTTTAGGTACTCCAACCCTGAGATTTAAGTGACCTTCGTGAGGGCACCCCCCCCTATTGGGGGATACGGACCTCGGCTCAGGACGGCCACTGGAGAGGGCAAAGACACTTGCGATTGGGGTTTAGGGGGATTTATAAGCTACTTATAATCGAATTTGTATTTATCCTCATCGGCACCCGAGCCGGTACTAGGGTCGGGGGTGCTTCGGGGAGCGCTGCGAGGTCCTCGGCGGCGTCTTAAATATAATGTAGCATAAAAAATGATTGACATGTAAAAGTGATATTTATGATCCAATTTACAGAATAAATGATTTGAATTTGAATTTGAATTTGATGACGGTAAATCGGTTTTGTGGAGTTTATTTGTTGTCTGAGAGCTTCCATCTCCCGGATGGCCAGAGTGGTCGCATCGTCGGGATCGGTAAGGGCTGACTTACCTCAACGAACAAACTTATATTCGGAGGTCATGTTTCGCCGCAGAATTTTGACATCGCAATGTAGGCGTGCCATACTAAATGCATCGCGCTATAGTAGTGGCGCCATCTCTTGACATCAAGATACGACACAATGTATATATTTGTTTTGGTGTGTTACAAGTTGTGTTTTCTACTAGCTGCAACTGTAAGTATAATAATCGTAAGACTGACTTATGCTAGAGCACGTCTCGTTAATGGTTAATATCCCGATTGAATATATTTTTATATTATTCTTGTGTATCTATTTCCTGTGACCGCCTCCGTGACGAAATTAGCTGATCTCTCTCTTGATTGTAAGCAGCAACTAAACAGAGGTTAATTCTCATAATACCCAATAATTTTACTGGCTTCACAGTCCTTTAATCAGAAACAAAATAGTGCTTGCATACCACTGCTTGGCGGCAGGAATAGACAAAGCGGTGATACCAACCCAGACGGCCTCTCGCATACGTTGGACCTACAACCTTGTATCACTCATGTACAGACAACGGTACAACTATTGCTACACCTACATTTCGCCGAGCCCATTTTCACCACTGCTTTGTTTATTTCTGCCCACAAGTAGCAGTGTGAAGCACTGTTGTGTTCCGGTTTGAAGGACATTAAAACCAGTGAAATTGAATTATGAAAATTAACAACTTATGTCTCGGGGTGACAAGCGCAGTCCAGTGTCATGCAGTGTTTTGTAATCCAAAGTTCTGTGTGGCGTTGTTTCTGTTTATGAGCACGCGTGGCGCTTACCATCAGGCGAGCGACCTGCGCGTCTCGACATTCAAGCTAATTAAAAAAAGTCACATATGATTGTTTGTATTGAAAACTCGCAAGAATTCTACACACAATAGACAATCTGCTTGTCACAAATATATATGTTTTAATAGACAAGCCGACTTTGGCGTCGTTACATGAAGAAAAAGAGTATAATATTCAAAGTGCCTCACTCTCTACCGGAATAAATTTGGCCCGTCATAAATTTTTATGGGCTACATATTCTTATCTTACGAATAATGAATACATTTGTAAACATAATTTTATTTGCATCGTGATGTTTAGGGTGTATATAAACAAAATATTAAATATTAAAGCTCACCTACTTGTTTCAGGTTGACTCTACATCGGACTTTACATAATATCTAACCTTTCTTTACGAATGTCCAATAACCTAGCAACCAGTCTATCTATTGAGCTTATTCCATCTCAGAAAGTAATAGGTGGCGAGCTTATCTCCTTAAATGGCAGAAATATCAGGCCCGATCAACTCATGTGTGATTCTCCGAGTCAAAAAAATACAAATTGTAATTGCCTGACTTGGGATTTGAACCAAAGACCTTACAGTTTATGGGCCTTAGCAGACTGTTACTAGACCAATAAATTGAATTTAATATACTATACTAACCGGTAAACAGGGGCGTAATTAAATAAATAAAAAATACAGTCACACACATAATCCTGACCCCACACTAGTTTAACCTGTATTTGTTACCTGGGTATTAGGAACTACCAGGGACTTGTGGTCCTACAAAACCCAGACCCGAAACAAATATTTGTGGATCACACAAAAAATTGTCTCAGTGTGGGAATCGAACTTACGGCCTCTCGCTGACTGCGCCACGGCGGCTGTCTTAAGTTTACAAAAACAATAAATTCAAAACAAAAATACGAAATACAAATAAAAGCGGACCAATTATATTCAGAAACACAATCCTGAACTCATTAAACAGTAGTATAACGAGTTAGGGTATTTAGTTTCACTTTATTTAAGGTTTATACAACACGACGACTTTTTGTAGTGAGTTTTGTAAACGCACGACTACATCCCAACAAGTAGTGCGACAAATTTGAGACGGGCGACAAAAACAAAATATATGAAATACCCAACAAATATGTGTCACAGTAACTCAAACATAATACAATACTTGTATCATCAGGTATCCGGAACTTTCTAGAAAATGGTATAGCCATGCTGTAAAATGTGTTTACAGCACGAATGAGCCGGTTCATCCGGGTCGTTACCACTGTCTCACAGAAAACCGTCGTAAAGTAGCGGCTTGTTGCTGTGTTTCGTGCGGTGAGTCAGATATCCGGAAGCCCAAATCCCGCTCCCCTTCCCAATCTCCTAATTATCCCTTTTCTTTAAGGTCGGCAACGCGCCCATGATTCTTTTGGTATCATGGGCGTATATGGGCGGTGGAGATCACTTACCATCAGGTGACCCACTTGCTCATTTTCGACCTATGCCATAAAAAGAGTACTATCGCTGTCTTATATAAAATCGAGGGACTTGGCAGCTATTTGTACGGTGAGTGAGATTTTCGGAGGCCCAAATCCCCCCTCTTTTTCCAAACCCAATTCCTTCCTTTAAAGGTCAGCAGTAGATCCATAATTCTTCAGGTATTGTGAGTGTTTATGGGTGGTGAAGGTCAAGTACCATCAGGTGGTCAACTTGTTGGTTTCCCAGCCTCTAATTAAAATAAAACTACGAATAAACTACGGTTCCACAATATTATACACATCCGAATTCAATTTGTTTTTATAGCACACGAGCAAGTGGGTCCCCTGATGGTAAATTATCTCCCGCCTATGTACGCCCACAATACCAAAAGAATTATGCGCGCGTTGCCGACCTTAAAGGAAAGGGATAATTAAGGGAATGGGATGGGGAGGGGTTTAGGGCCGCCGGATATCTTAATCACCATACGAAACGCAGCAGCAAGCTGCTACTTACGTCGGTTTTCAGTAAGACAGTGGTAACGACCCGGACGAGCCGGCCCATTCATGCTGTAGACAAAAGTGTCTACAGCATGGCTCTACTACTCAAAAAATATTAATATTAATTTAAATGCGGGAATCAAACCGGCATCATCTCGTTTCACACACGGCTTCTCGTCCGATGTACCATAGAGGCTATCAACTGTATTATAGTAACATTATATCTGTCATGTACTCGTATGTCCTGTCATGATGTCATGGTGATGATATCACCATCATTTCCAATTCGAAATTAAGTAATCTAGTTGAGCAATTGCTTGTGATTTTGTTCATATATTTGAGTGGTGAATTATTTGATATCGTCATACCATTTCGTTTGTCGTCCGCTGGGGGTTAATTTTCCGGTATCTTGCTTTTTATACATACGCACTCATGACTGTAATCCCCGAAGGGGTAGGCTGAGGTGTAGCCCGTACACCCATATTTCGCCGAGCGTATCTCCGTCCCACGATGTGATAGGGGGCGAGTCTATCGCCATACCGGGCACAAAGTCCAAACTCCGGGCTGATACTGAGCATTTCATAATAGAAATACCTAATATCACTTATACCCGACCCGAGGATCGAACCCGAGACCTCAGCGTTAACCTCAGTCGTAACGCGTTACAACTGCGCCACTGAGACAGTCTTGCTTTTTATATTAGTTTGAATGACGAGACGAGCAGGTCGCTCGCAGGATGGTAAGCACTACGCCTGCCCTTAAACAAAAGCTTGATTCCGAACTTTGAATTACAAAGTACTTGTTTTGAAAGTTATTTATCAATAAAGCTAGAGCTTCTGTAATTGCGAATAAATCTCATTCAATCTCAAAAAGCCACCGTGTGCTATGACCCTGGGGCCATTCCAACAGATTAGTCAGCTTTGTCGGTAAACTAGGATTATGTTACCAATTTGTAAACGAGAGTTGACAGGAAACTGAGATTTGGTTACGGAGCAAGTAAATTATCAGAGCAGTTGTAATGATTTTTTATGGCATAGGTCGGAAACGAACAAGCGGGTCACCTGATGGTAAGTGATCTCCACCGCCCATATACGCCCACAATACCAAAAGAATCATGGACGCGTTGCTGACCTCAAAGGAAAGAGATAATTAAGGGATCGGGAAGGGGAGGGGGGATCTGGGCTTCTGAATATCGCACTCAGGGCCTACGAAAAATTTTGTAATTTTAAAAGCCCACCAGAGTAGAGGAGGGCTTTGCCCAGTAATGGGATAGTACTATACAGAGCTGATATTATTTATACTCATACTCATACGCACTCATGCCTGTAATCCCGAAGGCATTGCATTGCCTGTAATGCCTGTAGGCAGAGGTGTAACCAGTACACCCACATTTCGCCAAGCGTATCTCCGTCCCTTTATGTGATAGGGGGTGAGCCTATCGCCATACCGGGCACAAATTCCAGACTCCGGGCTGATACTGAACATTTCGTAATAGAAAAACCCAATACCACTTTACCCGACCCGGGGATCGAACCCGAGGCCTCAGCATAGCAGTCGTAACACGTATGCATTACAACTGCGCCACCGAGGCAGAAAATCTCTTCCTCTAAGTGAGGCTTATGGTGGAAACTATATTTATTTGTTAGTTATCGTTGACCTCTGATCAAGTAACTAACTGCTAACTTAATAGTGATTGAGCAACACACAGGGATTCGTGTGTCGGGATTGTAAAAAGTTTCTGCGTAACAGCTCGTTAGTTGAAGATTAACTATATGTTTGTGAAAACATGCGAAGTAGAACTATCGTAATGGCTTTGTTGTTCTATTTTAATACTGCTCAATATAATCATACTAATATTATAAATGTGAATGCAGGTTTGTTTGTTACGCTTTCACGCGAAAACTACTTAACCAATCATCATGAAACTTTGTACACATATTCTGGAGGTATAAGAAGTAACATAGGATACTTTTATCTATTTGTTTGTTACGCTTTCACGCCTAAATCACTGAACCGATTTTGATGAATTTTGATGTAGAGATAGATTTGACCCTGGAGACGGTTATAGGCTCATTTTATTTCGGAAAAGTCTATTAACGCGCGCGGAGCCGCGAGCAAAATCTAGTATTTACATATTTAAGGGCTGTTTAGAGGCTTGCGACCCAGACATGGAGCGTGCGACACGTTATGCGACTCGGATCGTAGCGATATAAGAAGCTTGTATGAAGTGGGCGCGTCATCTGATGGTAAGTTATCTTTTTTTTATTAGCTTGAATGACGAGACGAGCAGGTCGCTCGCCTGTTGGTAAGCGCCACACTTGCTCATAAATAGAAGCAACGCCACACAGAACTTTAAATAACTAAGCACTGCATGACACTGGACTGCGGTTGTCACCCCGAGAAATAAGGTGTTAACACCAGTGGTAACGACCCGGACGAGCCGGCCCATTCATGCTGTAGACAAAAGTATATATAGCGTGGCTCTACCACTCACAAAGACCTTAAGGAAATGGGTGGTTTTCCGTTGAAAGAATTTCCATTTTCTTTCGTAGATATTATCTACTATGATACAATAATTATAAAACTTTTATCAAGCTGAAGTCCGAACTATAATTTAATTACATTTTTAAAACGCCACGCCTCGTAATATCTTTGACACATTTTCCTCGACACCCGGGAAGAGTTTAATCAGAGGAAACAAGTGAAAAGTTTCGAGACACGACAAATAAGAAATAAAGGCAATCGACGCACGACGCAGACGACAAAGGCAGGTAGCTGATTGGACCGCTCAGTTGCACCGATGAGCGCTCCGAGCGGAAACTCTGCACTGCACCAAATTACAAATAACTCGATTTTGTTGCAAGAAATCTGTACAGACTTTGTGTACACAATATAATTTTACTTATTGAAGGACATCTGTAATAGGGTAGTTGACTAGATTTTTTGAATTATTTAAATCATAAGTTACGTTACTCAAGATCTATTGCAGAATTTTATAAATCGGACCAAAAATAAATAACTTAGAAACCAGTCAAATCCTGTAGAAGGGGTAATTGTCAAATGACAGACGACGCAACCATTGACGTCACTGTGTATAATGTTCATTATGGTGCACGCGTGCAAGCGAGATAGTGAGATATCCCTACTACGCACCCACTATTCCTCATACCAACATTTAAAGTCATAACTGCGGGCTCATTTCTGAACCGATTCTGATTGTGTTTTAATAAAAGGGTTTCTGTTGCTTATAAAATTCAATATAGGAAACTAACCTATTGTGTAAATGTTATTTCTATTACATTTGATGCCACATTTAGATGAAGATAGTTTATAGCATAACACCGACGAGAATGTATCACAGAATACACTTGTTTACTGCCTCGGTGGCGCACTTTTTTTACTGCCCCGATAGACAGACGAACAGGCGGCCCACCTGATGGTAAGTGATTACCGCCGCCCATGGACCTCAGCAATGACAGAGCACAGCCAAGCCGCTGCCTACAGTTGAAAGAAAACTCTTGGTGTTATTAATGATTTTTGGATTTTATATTTTTGGTTTTCGTTTAGAATGTTGTGAAAGAAGTACGTTAAGGTTTTTTATGTAAATCAGATCAGTAAATTTATCAAAGATTGAAAAAAAGTAATTATTAAAACGTTTTTCACACAAGCTGATCGCGCTTAAACATATAATAATAAAAAAATAAATACACTAATACTGTGCTAAACGTGTGTAGTTTTTGAGATATGAGATATTTTCACCAACACTTTTCATTCAGCAAGATTACGAAACTCTTCACTGTGCGTGGTCCAACACTTACTTGGCTATTTAGCCTTAAAAACCCAGTGTATCACAGCATACACGGCCATACATTATCATATATTACAAAATGTGCGTTGCGCAGAGCTTTGTCCGCCCACCCGTCAAAATACCCCAGTGTAATGACCTGTGCCAAAACATCGCAACGTGCTGTACAGAGAGTCAGTGAAGCGGCACGATCTTACAAAGCGAGTGTACTGGCGAAATTAATTACAAAATCAACGGTCATTTCGAAATGCAGAGGTAACCGACGGTTTAATTAGCATTATTGCAGACGATAATTGAAATTTCAAAATTTCTGAGTATAAAGCTCCATATCGATGATGGTATATTCTTATACAATACAGACGAGCATCATAAATAAAATAAAATAATATATAATACACCCAACAGTCACACACCTAGTCCTGACCCCACACTAGGTTAACCTGTCTCGTGGGTATCAGGAACTACGAGGGACTTGCGGTCCCACAACACCCAGACCCGAAACAAATATTGGTGGATCACACAAACATTTGTCTTGGTGTGAGAATCGAACTCACGGCCTCTCGCTTCGCAGCCGGCTACTTGCCAATTGCGCCACGGAGGCTGTCGTTCAGCCTCTCTTTATCCAGTTTCATTGGGGTCGAATCTACTCGTAAATTTCTATTATACATTTCAAATCTAATACGATTCTAGACCGTCGATTCCTCCACCTGGACTTTCTTCAGGTCGTTGTTGATTACGGACATCCAAGTATGGGCCTTCGGGCCTGTAGCGATGTTCAGGACCTGCCTTGTCAAGTGATTTCCTAGTCTCCTCTTCACGTGCCCATACCAACTTACAATAATATTACAGAAAGTCGACATTTAAATGTCGTGTCATACAATTGTTTTTTTAAACTGTATGATGTGATCTCATTAACAAGAGGTGCCTTAAATTATCGTATACTAGCTTTTGCTCACGGCTCCGCCCGCGTGAACAACCTATTCCGGGAAAAAAGGCTTATATAGCCTATAACCATCCTCAATAAATGGACTATCTAACAATGAAACAATTTTTCAAATCGGACGATTAGTTCCTGATATTAGTGCGTTCAACCAAACAAACAAACTCTTCAGCTTTATAATATTAGTATAGATTATATTTAGTATAGATTCATGCGATAAAGTCTCTTAATCTAAAGGAAGAAAAAAAGGGAACTTTTTGCCTGGGGTGGACTTTTTTTTTTTTTTTACTGCCTGGATAGGCAGACGAGCAAACGGGCCACCTGATGGTAAGTAGTCACCGCCGCCCATAGACTTCTGCAATGCCAGGGCACAGCAAAGCCGCTGCCTACCGTCAACAAAGGCCAGCAATCGAGCAAGTGGGTCACCTGATGGTAAGCGATCTCCACCGCCCATGTACACCCACAATACTAAAAGAATAAAAGGAACCGACCTAAAAGGAAAGGGATAATTAAGGGATTGGGAAGGGGAGGGGGTTTGGGCCTCCGGATATCTCACTCACCGTACGAAACGCAGCAGCAAGCTACTACTTTACGCCGGTTTTCTGTGACACAGTGGTAACGACCCGGACGAGCCGGCCCATTCGTGCTGTAGACACAAGTGTCTACAGCGTGGCTCTACCACTCTAAAGTTAAATAATTAGTAGACACGTAATTTTGTTTGCTTAAACAATTTTATCATAGTCTTAATTTATTAATCTTGCCTGTAGAGGTCGTGCATGCTAATCTAATCCATGATATCATCTATATTCTCTTCACACGTAAAAAATTAAGTTAGAATAATATTGCGTATTAGACTAGATTATAATTTATTGTTATGAACATAGCTTTTTAGATTTTAAGAATTAAAAGAATAATCTATATTCTATAATCTATATTAATGTTTAATTAAACTCTAAAGCTTGTTTACATCAGTTTATGCGAATCCATCCTTCGCTACTGTATCACAATTTGGGGAAGTGCGGCGAAGTCTTCCCTTATCTTAATCGAAAGAGCCCAAAGATCTGTTTTAAAAGTGATGTTGAAAAAAGATTTTCGATATCCGACACATCTCCTTTACCAAGACGCTCAGGTGCTGACTGTACGCCAACTATACATCCTCAGTGTTGTCCTCAAATTTAATGGTGTGTACAAGAGTTCTTTTGAATATCAGCTTTCCCAGCAGAGTCGACGCCCAAAGATACACATTGTATAAATTTGACCTTAATTTTCAAGGATTGGATCAGGAAATATTTAAAATAAAACTGTAACGTCCACGTATGAATGCGTAAGCTCCTTTAATGTGAATATGACAGTGCTAAAATTCAAAAGGAGCGCCTGATAAAGATACTTAGCACATCGATGTTACTTGTTGCCTTAATATAAATGAAGGCACTTAAAAATGAAAATAATTAAAACTATTGTTGTAATGCGCTGCAACATGCCCCCAGCCGTTGAATGCTTGCATTTCAACCCGAAGCTTCCAGTAATGGACAAATCTTCGATGCAGCTCTTCTTACAACACCATTTGCAGTCTTTATATCCGCAACTCTGCAGATATCGTCGCTCCCAGGATACAGTGCCGTTACTCGACCCATCTTCCACTTCAATGGCGGCAAGTTATCATCCTTGATAACAACAAGGGAATCGACCTTCAAAGAATCCTTGCAGTCTTGCCACTTCACTCGCTGCTGAAGCTCCGAAACATATTCTTTGCTCCATCTTGCCCAGAAATGCTGCCGAAGCTGCTCGATCCTTTGATGTCGAGTTAGGTGATGGTCGGAGTAATCACGGATATCCTTGACCGGCAGTGAGGTAAGTGGCCTTCCGATTAAAAAGTGACCTGGAGTGAGAGGTAACAAGTCTTCGGAGTTCGACGACAACGGAGTAAGTGGCCGAGAATTTAAAATCGCCTCAATCTGTACTAAAGTTGAGTTTAGTTTAGTTTAGTTTAGTTTTCCTCATAAGTTATATGACAATTGCCCAGCACTCTAACTAAATGATGTTTGGTCGACTTAACACCCGCCTCCCAAAGTCCGCCGAAATGTGGAGCATAAGCCGGAAGAAAGTGGAAAGTAACACCATCATGAGCTGCACCTTCAGCTAAGGAGTTACAATTGCGCTTTAAAAACCTAGACAGTTCATTGTAGGCTCCTACAAATGATGTCCCATTGTCCGAATAAATATTAAGAGGCTTTCCTCTTCGGGACATAAACCTACGTAATGCTTGTAAATAATTGCTGCTCGTCAAATCGCCCACTAACTCTAAATGTATGGCTTTAGTCGTAAAGCACACAAAAATTACTATGTAGACCTTCACCAGTCTACATCCACGACCTTGACGACTAGCTGAAGTTATGGGCCCTGCGTAATCAACGCCTACATTTTGAAATGGGAAATCTGCTGGTGATAGTCGGCTTGATGGTAAGTTACCCATTTGTGGAAGAACGACCTGTCCCTTCAAACGTTGGCAGCGAACGCACTGACGATAGCAAGTTCTGGCTAAGTTACGACCACCTAATGGCCAGTATGTCTCTCTTATTGTGGCTAATAATAATTGAGGACCTGCATGCATCAATCTTCGATGCTCAAACATAAAAAGAAGTTTTACAAAATAATGAGTGGACTGTAATAAAATTGGATGTTTTTTCTCAAATGCATATTCTGTATTATGTAATCTGCCTCCTACGCGCATGATTTTGTTTTTATCGAGAAAAATATTAAATTTTAAAAGTAGGTTTTTAGAGGGTAATTTTTTGTTTTTTAATAATAAATTATATTCAGGAAAAGATTCCTTTTGTGACTGAATGATAAGGAAATTTAAAGAATTCTCTAACTCGTGGGTAGATAAATATGCACCTTTCACGGATTGGCCTTTACACATTTTAATAAAACGAAACATGTAGCAAATAGTGCGTTGTAATCTCAAAAAATTTGAAAAACGTTTAAATTTTATCAATCTGACCTCCAAGTGTGTATCGTGTTGAGTGTTAACAAGACAAATATTTGATTTAAGTTCGGGTAAAGTGTGCGAGTGTTCAGATATCAACGGCCATTCAGTGATGTCCCTTTGTAAAAAAGATGGACCATACCACCACAAATCTAATGATGTCATAGTGGTGGCTTCAACCCCACGTGAGATAAGATCGGCAGGATTTTCATGTGTTGACACATGTCTCCAAGTGCACGAACTAGTTGTGTCTAAAATGTCTGCAATACGATTGCGTACAAAAGTATTTAATTTAATGGGAAGCATCTTCAGCCAACCTAAGACAATCATAGAGTCGGTCCAGAAAACTACATTTGAAGCCTTAGTTCGAAGTGAACTTGCAACCTTTTTATATAAACGAGCGCCGACTACAGCAGCGCAAAGTTCCAACCTCGGAATAGTTAAAGGTTTAATCGGACTAACTCGACTCTTGGCTATTAAAAGACGGACGACGACGTCGCCTTTATCATTTATGCTTCGCACATACATACAAGCACCATAAGCGCGTTCTGAAGCATCGGTGAAAATGTGAAAATCCATCTGCTTGTATGAGTCACAAACAACTCGACGAAATATGGTTAAATTATTAAGT
This sequence comes from Mimas tiliae, assembly GCA_905332985.1. Lineage (NCBI taxonomy): Eukaryota > Metazoa > Arthropoda > Insecta > Lepidoptera > Sphingidae > Mimas > Mimas tiliae. The sequence continues at coordinate 332,683 of HG995258.1, forward strand.
GCTGGCAATGCCTTGATCAATGATACCCAGGTTGAGATGACCTCAGCGGACAACTGTTCATCCCACGTAAGTTTTTCAAGCCAAAGCTTTTGAAGCAATATTTTCATGCGAATAACGCAGGGCGACAACAACCCTAATGGATCGAAGATGCGCGCAATTACTGCTAGCATGTCGCGTTTTGTGCTTTCGATTTTTTCAGGGATGTTAATTGGAAAACACAAATTATCTGTTTGCGTTTGCCAACTAAGTCCTAAGGTCTTATTTATCATATCGCCTTCGATGTTTAAATCGAAGAGCGACTGATCAGACTCATTTGAAACTAGGGTAGGCTCATTAGACTTCCACTTCCTTAACGGCATGCAAGCAGAAGCAAGAGCATCAGTTACCTGACGACGCAACATAAGCGCTTCATCAAGTTGGTCTGCACCGCTCAAAAGGTCATCAACGTAAAAATCATGCAATATGACTTCCGCAACCTTTTGATCTTTACATTCAAGTCCAACTTGTTTTAAACATCTTGTTGCGAGAAATGGAGCACTCGCAGTCCCATAGGTAACTGTGTTCAGTTTGTAAGTTTTAAGAGGACTAGCTGGATTGTCACGCCAAATAATTTTTAACAAATGTCTATCCGACGGATGTATAGACACCTGTCTATACATCTTCTCTACGTCTGCAGAGAGAACATATTTGTACATCCTAAATCTGAGAAGAATCGAAGTTAGGTCGTCTTGAACGGTAGGCCCTACCATCTGTATATTATTTAATGAAATGCCTGAGGTAGTAGGCGAACTAGCATTAAATACGACACGTAATTTCGTAGTCATACTACCTTCTCGTAGTACTCCGTGATGCGGTATAAAATAAGACAGCTTGTCCTCGGCAATGTGACACTCTGACATGTGTCCTAAAGAAATATACTCAGACATAAAGTCCTTGTACATTTTGTCGAGTGAGACTTGATTCTTATTTCTCCGCTCAAGAGATAAAAAACAACGTTTTGCACGATGAAACGAATCACCTAACGTGTCTGGAGATTCCTTTAAAGGTATTCTAACGCTGAAACGACCATTTTTTAAACGTGTGGTATGATTAATAAAATGTTCTTCACAACCTTTGTCTTCAGCGGAATAAGTAGATGACTCATGATTATCTATTTCTTCTAATTGCCAAAACCGCGTTAATTGGGTTTGTAAGTCATCTAATTGTAAATTATTATAATTATTAACGAGATTACCAAAATTGCATTTGAAGGGTTGATTATTAAAACGGCCGCCGTTAATTGGGCCACTAACCAGCCAACCAAGTCTGGTTTGAAACAATATTGGTTTCCTATCCCCTAATATAATTTTTTCTGACCCTAGTAAAGTCCAAAACACATCAGCTCCTAATATCATATCGATCGGCGCTGGAGTGTGGTAATATGGATCAGCCAAAGTTAAACCTGTCGGTATGTTTAAGTTTACTTGCCTATAAGGCACATTATCTGTTATTGTCGGCAAAACAAAACAGATTATACTATTGTGATAAGATTCACATAACGACTTTATATGAACACGACACATTTTTTCTACTTGTGACAGTGAATTGTTAATGCCTTGTATAGAGTTATTTGTGTTTACAAATGGTAAATTTAATGTTTTTAATAGTTTTTCCGTCATTATACAAGTTGAACTGCCTGAATCAAGAAGAACGCGCGCAATGTGTTCCTTATTATTAACGTCGTAGCACCTAATTAACGCAGTCGACAACAGAATGTCGTGCGAGCTACTTGTTTGTGAATGCGCAGTGATATTAGCTGATAATGCAGTTGACATTCAGTTGAATGAGAGTGGGCGTGATTAGAGACTGCGACTGCGCAGCTGTCTGCATCTGTGGAGGGAGACGCCTCGGTCCGGTTACCGTCAATCGAGCGGTGTGTCGAGTTATTGCCTATTTGTTTTAACTTATTAGTGTTATGAATTAACGTATGGTGCTTATAATTGCAAATTTTACACCCGGATCGTTTACAATTCTTAGGGTAATGTCCTCGACGAAAACAGTTAAAACAAACTTTATAGCTAGGCAAAACCGACATTCTCTCGTCAACGCTCAGTGCCAGAAACTGTGGACAAGTGTTAAGGTTATGATCCCCATTACATTTCGGACAATTGAAACTATGTGAAGGCGAATTATTAGTGTCATTCAAAGATACCATAGCTTTGTGTTTAGTGTTGTGTTTTGTCGAAATGTTTGAAGAATTTTTAGTTTTAGACAGCTGGGCGCGTTCCAATGTCTCAACAAAATCAGCACGTTCTTTCATAAACTCCATGAATTGCGCAAAAAGAATAGATTTAGTTTTATCTAATCGCTTCTTAAAACCTTCCCATTCGCGAAATGTTTTTGTGTCGAACTTTTGACTAAATAAATGAATTAATAATGTGTCCCACTTATCAACTGGTTCGCCTAATTTCTCACAGGCTCGGATATTCTTATTGATCTGGTCAATCATATTTTTTAATACCACTGACGACTCTTTTGTAATTGGTTCGAGGTCAAATATGGCCGAAACATGGTTTTGGAGTAATAGGCGTTTGTTGTCAAACCTACCACATAAAAGGTCCCATGCTAGTGAGTAATTTTCTGCAGAAAAGTCGACTGACTGGATCACATCAGAAGCTGACCCATCCAGTGACGTTTTTAAATAATGGAACTTATTAATTTCGTCGATATCGTCATCTTTGTGAATCAGACTGGTGAAAGTATCGCGAAATGCTAACCAGTTATCGTACGAACCTGAGAACTTTGGTAAATTGATTGTGGGCAATAAAGCAACCTTACGCTTAGATTGTTTTGAACTACTATTAGTAGACTTAGCATCATCATCATCTGATTTGGTAATTAAGCTTATGCTATGTTTTGCCTGAGCTAACAATGCATAATATTCGGATTCAACACCTGTTCTCTCACTTATTTCCGCGTCAAGATTCTCGGCTACGCATTCTAATTGTGTTTGAACTTCATTGAATTCATCATAGAAGCTCTCTAACTTATCAATACGCAATTGCAACTCCAATACCTGACAGGGGTTCAATTGGGAATCCTTTAACAAAGATAGGTAATTCCCAAATATTGTTAATCTTGCTTTGTAACTGCCTCGCTTCCTTTTAAGATCTTTAATATCGGTCATTTTAGGAGACGAGTGCCGTAGACCTGTAAATTTACAATTTTAAGATTAACAACTTATGTATATTTTGTATATAATGTAAATACTAGTTTTAACAGAATCACCTTTGTAAATAGGCTAAGAATTACTAAATTGTGGAACTAATGTACAGGTTTTAATTACTGTAGGTACCTACTCATTACTAATTTAAATGTATATATAATTTACTAACGATTTACAATAGCTTAAAGGTTTGCTTAGTATTTGTGAACTATTTAAAGTAGTTAACAATAAATGTAACTTTATCGTTACTGTACTGTTTTAATTAAGCACGTGTTAACTATAGTTCAAATATCAATGCAATCATATTTACTTATAAGCTTATAATTTTATTAAATACATTAGCAATGTAATGTACATTAGTAATAAGTGAAGAAATTTTAAAAATAACGGTACTAACCTTTACAAATTTTAATATCCTACTGTGAACAGTTAAGTTAATATTACCTGATTTATGTTTAAATGGAGTGCTGGGTGGAAATAAAGTGTTAAGTACTTAATTATATGTCCATAAGAAACACTAGATATTTTATTTATTACTAAAGTCCAAGCCACTTATCCATCCATGTAGTAACGTGTCGTGTTAACCTCTTCGCAACGCTATCACTCCACAAGGTGGCCAATTTTCGGTTTATTTTCGGATTAAATATCACTGCACTGGTAATCCTTATAAATATCCGGTTCGTAATGGACCATGTATAAATTTGACCTTAATTTTCAAGGATTGGATCAGGAAATATTTAAAATAAAACTGTAACGTCCACGTATGAATGCGTAAGCTCCTTTAATGTGAATATGACAGTGCTAAAATTCAAAAGGAGCGCCTGATAAAGATACTTAGCACATCGATGTTACTTGTTGCCTTAATATAAATGAAGGCACTTAAAAATGAAAATAATTAAAACTATTGTTGTAATGCGCTGCAACACACATACCTAGGGTTAATACTTCCTTCGCCAAACGTTTTAGCCATTTTTCATTTCCTAACATATACAACACAGTAAATAATATTTGCTCAATTTACCAACTTAACAATAGCGAAATAAAAAACAAGTTAAAAAAATACTTCCTAACTCTTAACTATTCTGATACAGAACGAATTTTAACAAATCTTTAATAACCTGTTCTATAACCAACTATATTGTATTCAACTTTCTATATTATTTATTATTTTTTATCTAAACATCTTTCATTAGAAGACAGTATTAGAAATTTTTAAATACTTTATTATATATGTATATATATATTTAAATAATTCGTATTAAATTCATATAGAAGAATATATATCTTAATATATATTTTAATACTTATTTATCTATTATTCTATAATTAAATATACCTGAAATACCAAAATGTTATGTTTGTTCGTTACGCCCACTCTGATTTTATTAATGTAAAGAAGAATAATTATTGTAAAGCTAACTGGTCTCCCGCGATACAGGTGCGCCTAGTGCGGGGACCGTTGCATGTTATCATACTTCCTTGTAATGATTTTTTGATACGAAATAAATATTTGTATTTGTATTTGAATGGCACGAATTGAGCTGTTCCATTTCCAATAAAATCGCGCTCAATTAATACGAAATAAATATTTGTATTTGTATTTGAATGGCACGAATTGAGCTGTTCTATTTCCAATATAATCGCGCTCAAAAATGAATCAATTATAAAATAGTATTGAAAACAGCAAATTTAAAGTTTTTTGCCCATTCTTCTCTAGCGAAACAGCCTTCCGAACTGGTGGTAGAGATTTTGACGGCTTCCAAACAATGTATAACTTATTATTGATTCAATAAATGTTTTGATTTTAATACAGACGTTTGCGACAGATGTTCTCTAGCGTTTTAATCAAAATGTGAATAAACAGATCACATCACATCATGCCGCCTACCACATCATGGGGCGGAAATAAACTCAGCGAAATGACTGCCTACCCCTTCGGGGATCACAGGCGTGAGTGTGTGTGTATGTGAATAAACAGCCTTAATCGACATTGGCGGAGTTCACGAGTATCCGCTATGGCGCGACCGAGTATGAAATCAAATTGCATCATAAAATTATTCGACCCACAATATTACACCCAACTAGCTCCAGCCTAAATAGTCAGTAGAAATTACTAACTAGGTTCATAATATTATATACGCACTCACGCCTGTAATCCCCGAAGGGGGTAGGCAGAGGTGTAACCAATACACCCACATTTTGCCGAGCGTATCTGCGTTCCACAATGTGATAGGGTGGGCAAGCCTATGCCATACCAGGCCCAAATTCCAGACTCCGGGCTGATACTAAGCATTTCGTAATAGAAAAACCCAATACCGCTTGTATCCGACCTGGGGATCGAACCCGAGACCTCAGCGTCGGCCTCAATCGTAACGCGTACGCATTACAACTGCGCCACCGAGGCAGTTCATAATATTATTTGTAGAAAGAAACATATTATCCCTTATTCCTTACAATATTGAATACCTCCTTAGCTGAGAAGCAATCTTGAGAACCGGTGTTCCAAAACATGTAAACAAGTAACACAAGTTAAAAGATACTTAGCAAAGGATTTGGGAAGTGCGCCCGTATCGGGCTCGTGTTTTTAACATTTCCAACGTTATCTAACTTTTGAGAACACTTTAGTAACTCCATATGTTTACTTGTGAGACCGTGGGTGGGTCTACTCGCTGTATCGATATCATCTGGAATTTATTCAACATTTTGTTATTTGGAGCTAACGATGTTGGGATTCAGAACTTCTAGCTAAAAATAATATGTTTTGCTTTCTATAAATACTTTATTCGGGTTTCGTACTTTTCAATAGTAATTCTTTAGTTGTAAAATGTAGTTGAACTACTTTGTCAGCCACAGGGGCGCAGTGGGCGAGTAGCTGACTGTGAAGCGATATACAGCAGGCTCGATTCCCGCACCGAGACAAATGGGTGATCTATAATTATTTATTTCGGATCTAGGAGTTTTCTCCCCAGTAGCCGGTCGTAAATACTACAAGCAATTATTTTCTGTAACATGTGTTTAAAAGTATGTTGCGGCGACGCTACTGTGAGTGGGATAAGGGCAGGTGGAACCATAGTTTCATTGTGGGGCCCATAATTTCTTCGTAGTTCTTGATAATTGGCACCCTATAATAGTAGTAGGAGAGAAGGATTATGGGCTTATTTTCTCTTGAGTGACCTCTCGTCTCTTGGCCGGACATTAAATGCATATTCATACGTATTCGTAAAAAAACTAGAATTCTTTAAACGCATAATATTATTCATAGTATTGTACATGTACTCTTTTGCCAACATTCGACAACAGATAGATTTCTGAATTCCTTACTTTTTCTTATGAGTTCTTTGCAATAAAACCTTAGCTTCGTAGCTTTGCATAATCATAAACTATATCCTATACAAGCATCTTTACGACCAGCAAAACATGACCGCATCCAACCCTTAGTGGTTAATGAGAAAATCTCGCAAACATAAAGGGTAGTGGCAAAGTTAGTGGGCATCAGGATTGGATCATTAAAAAGCCATAGCTATTAGCCAAAGGACGGCGTGCACGCAGCGGCCGTCGCTCATCTGTATTCATCCAGCTACGTAGTTAAGGGCGACAACTTAGTGATTGAATAGTGCGATTATTGGAATTATTAGATATTTTTATGACCTGATGAGCATTGAACACCTGAGGGGCTAGCACGGAAAACTATCGAAATCGTAATGTAAAGGTATCGAGGACTCGATAGATAATTCCTTAAATATCATTGGTCTATATTCCATATATATTAGTTTCTTTTACGTACGATAGAGGCGCTGTACTAAAAACTCATAGAAATTGTTGTCGATGATAGCTCGAATAACTTTTCGCAAGTTTCCGTGCTAGCCCTTCAGATGGTAAATGACCTTTGTGAGCATTGAACACGTGATGGTAAGTGATCTGTACCATACACACCAGTAAAAAAGAATCATGGCATACCGTCAATGGAAAATACATGAAAATCGCGACAGAATTATTTTTCGTGAAATCTCCAGATTGACTCTGTAGACACTTTTAATGGAAGATAAATAAGCATATTTAATTATTTTGGTCAAGCTTTTTACTACACGTAACGATGTACGCGTTACGGCTGAGATTGACGCTGAGGTTTCGGGTTCGATATTGGGTTTTTCTATTACGAAATGCTCAGTATTAGCACGGAATCTGGAATTTGTACCCGGTATGACGATAGGCTCGTCCCCTATCACATCAAGGGACGTAAACACGCTCGGCGAAATGTGGGTGTACTGGTTACAACTCTGCCCACCCCTTCGGGGATTACAGGCGTGACTGCGTATGTATGTATGTAGATTCGTTATAATATTACCTGATAATCCGCTCTCCTATATACCATGTGCAGACCCTATTGGCCACGCTAAGTACCGTATCACAAATAGATCATCGAGCGGCACCTCAAATTTGCCACTTGTTAGTCCTACCATTGGCAATGATTTGGCTTCAATATGCTTCAACCAATATTGTTGCATTCCTGTCTGTCTGGGTACTACCGCTTTACATATTTCTGCCGCCAAATTGCATTATATAAGCATTTTGAGTGGTAGAGCCATGCTGTAGACAGTTTTGTCTACAGCATGAATGGGTTGGCTCAATTGGTTCGATACCACTGTCTTACAGAAAACCGACGTAAAGTAGTAGCTTGCTGTTGCGTTTCGTACGGTGAGTGAGATATCCGGAAGCCCAATTACCCCTTCCCCTTCCCAATCCCTTATATCCCTTTCCTTTAAGGTCGGCAACACGTCCATAATTCTTCTGACATTGTGTGCGATCATGGGCGGTGGAGATTACCATCAGGTGACCCACTTCCTTGTTTGCCGTCTTATGCTATAAAAATGGCGGCAGTAATAGACAAAGCGGTTATGTGTTCCGATTTGTAGGGAATTAAAGCTAATGCAATTATCAGGCATTATCAGAATTAACATTGTTTGTTTTGGTATTATGAGCGCAGTGCAGTGTCACGTCATGCTTGCCGATAATAATAATCAGTAGCAACACAGTTTAAAACTTTAAATTAGAAGTACTGTGTGGCACTACGCTTAATAATGCAGCGTCTTTAAAATAGTATGTTAAAGACGCCCCAGGGTCTGGTAACTAACTTACTCGAATGTCTGTGACCAAGCTAAATTACGTCTTTTTTAAACCCGCCCACAAAAAGTTGGGTGTTTTAAGTTTGGCCCATTTGTCTGCCTGTGGGTGTGGCTGGCTGTCCGTTGGATTGCAGTGCTAAGAATACTAGCTACGGATGGAACTATTTTAATATACTTTATTTATGTTATTATGTTATGTTTGAATAAAATATGATTACACATATAAGTTACATATTATATTTTAAATTGATATCGGGGTTGTAAACGGCTAAGTTATTTCGAATTGATATTGTATCCTAGTATTTCCTTCCTTCCACCTGTCCTTATCCCACTTGCAGTAGGGTCGGCGCAACATGCTGTTTAACGCATGTTACAGAATGATTGGGCTTGTAGTTTTTCGACCGGCCGCCTGCTTGACGTGACCTGTTTTGGGGAGAAAACACCCAGACCCGAAAGAAATATTTGTAGATCACACAAACATTTGTCTCGGTGTGGGAATCGAACCTGCGGCCTCGCGCTTCACAACCAGCTTTTAGCCCACTGCGCCACGGAGGCTGTCATCGTGTATCCTATATACATGGGCAGAAAGTTAGAAACTAGCTGTTGCCCGCGGCTCCGCCCGCGTGAATGCCTATTTCCAGGATTAAAGTGGTCTATTCGTATCAGTCCCGTCATCGGTGTGAGAAACGCGCTTGACAAAAATACTAATATCACTATTAAAAAATAGGCGTTGATGGTAGAAGGGTGAAAATTTTGGGTTGTATGTATTTTTTATGCCACATTATAAATAAAAAAAACAATGTCCAAAAAATAAAAAATAAATGTTAGGGGTGGACAACCCTTATCATTTAGGGGTATGAAAAATATAGATAGTAGCCGATTCTCAGACCTACCCGATATACATACAAAATTTCATAAAAATCGGTAATGCCGTTTAGGAGGAGTATGGTAACTAACATTGTGACACGAGTATTTTATATATAAGATAAAAAGTCAGCTAATACCAAGCAATATAAACACGAATAGCTCTCCATTCTTTTGGATGATAAAAAGTGTAAAACCAGCAGAATTCGGATTGTAATCTGGACGGGGCTTATTTACGAGCACTGACGTTGGCATCGCAAATAAAATGTCACTTCACTCTCAATGTTACGGCCCACATAAAATGATAATCTAGCGCTTCGGTTTAGCTTTCAGAATAACAATTACTAGCTCGCGACTTTACTTAGCGGACTTTTCAATAGGGTAGTTTCCTATATTGAATTTTATACATTATTTTATAAGCAACAGAAAATGATACGTAAAAGAAACCCTTTTATTAAAACACAATCAAAATTGGTTCAGAAATGTGCCCGCAGTTATGACTTTAAATGTTGGTATGAGGAAAAGTGGGTGCGTAGTAGGGATATCTCACTATCTCGCTTGCACGCGTGCACTATAATGAACACTTTACACAGTGACGTTAAAGGTTGCATCGTCTGTCCTTTGACAATTACCCCTTCTACAGGATTTCAATGGCTTCTATCTTATTTATTTTTGGTCCGATTTATAAAATTCTTTCTGCAATAGATTTTGAGTAACGTAACTTATTGATTTAAATACTAAAAAAAATCTAGTCAACTACCCTATTGCAAAGTAAACTTTATGAGTTTTTTTTTACAACCATTTTTTTTTCTGACATCCTCCGTGGCGCAGCGGGCGAGTAACTGGTTGCGAATCGTGAGGTCCACGTTCGATTCGAATGTTTGTCTGATTTACAAATATTTGTCTCGGGTCTGGGTGTTGTGGGACCGTAAGTTCCTCGTAGTTCCTGATACTCACGATACAGGTTAACCTAGTGTGGGGTCGGGACTACGTGTGTGACTGTTGGGTGTATTTATTATTTATTTATTTATATTTAAAAACAAATTTGAACATCGCATTTTATTGTAAAGAGGGACTTAGAATGATATTTTCATTTCAAAAATGGCCGCATTCATAGAAACTGACCTTCCAAATTTCATTAGACTAGCGCAGACCGAATATCTAAATATTTTCTTCATGATAAATATTACTCTAACCAACGTTGATTTGAATAATTCTACGCAAAATTAGTGAGTAGATATTTTCATTAAATGAAATGCTAGAAATATGTGACAAAAAAGCAAATTCAATTTCTAAGTAAATTTTGGAAATGAGGTCCATGGTATGGGTCCTTCACCCACCTTATGAAATTGGATTTCGTAACTAGCTATTGCCGAGGTAATCTATGTTTAAGTTTCGATTCGAATCACATAATATCCCCGAAAGGGTAGTTAGAGGTGTACCATGTGTGTAACTAGTACACCCGCATTTCCGAGCTTATATCCGTCCCATGATGTGATAGGGGGCGAGCCTATCACCATACAGAGCATTTCAAAATTGAAAGACCCAATATCGTATTACTCGATCATATCACTCATATCATATCAATTTGTCTATTTGCAGCAGTGTTGTGCTCCGGTTTGACGGACATTGAAGCTAGTGAAATTACTGGGCATTACGAGACTTAACATCTTATGTCTAGGGGTGACGAGCACAGTCCTATGCCATGCAGTGCTTTGTAATTCACAGTTCTGTGCGGTGTTGCTTCTGTTTATGGACAGGCATGTCGCATACCATCAGGCGAGCGATCTGCTCGTTGCGTTACTCAAACTAATTTAAAAAAACACTTACCTGATCCGGGATCGAACCCGAGACCTGAGCACAGCAATCACATAATGTGTGCACATATTTTTCTACCAATAATAATTATTGATCTATAATATACATACCTGACACTCCACCCTAGCAACATCATTCATAATATAAAGCATACTATCCTAAAATAGTTTAAAATTTTTTGTATAGACAGGCCCTCACATAAAATATTCAATACATATTCAAAGACAGCCTTAAAAATCTGTCAGGGAAACTAACGTTATAAATGAACGGCTCAGATCTAGGGCTATCAACCGTCCGGATTTATTCGGACGTGTCCGGTTTTTTAACCATCAATTGAAATGTTTTTCAGTATTTTTAACACTAGGGGCGTTGCCCATGTTTTTCCACAAAACATAAAATAAAAAATAAACTTAAAGTCCGACGAATATGAGACATATCTTACTTTCTTCCCCACATTATTCTGCATCGTTTGGTATCGGTCTCGACCCCATACCCCCAGCGGTTTCGGAGGAGATAGCGTGACAAGCTTTTGGCAGCGGCGGCGGCGGCGGCGCCAGTTACTTTTTTTTTGAATAGAGAGATATGTCCAAAAGAGAAGATTCATTACAATGTTTAATTTTCAGGAAACGTGACCATGTTTAAACAACTTACCAGAAGCCGGTAATCGAGGAGATGGGTAAGATGGTGGCCTGATGGTAAGTGGCATCCACCACCCATTAACACCCCTAATACTGGATGCGTTGCGGGACCTTAAAGGAACTGAATGGGGATTTTGCGATTTGGGCCTCCGAAAAACCTCATCTACTGGGAGCTGTCGTTTCACTTTTGCCACATTAGCAAAGATGCATTTACTAGGTGGTGGGTCTCTTGTATACGATCTTGGTTGGTACCATCGCTTTGTCTATTTCTTTTGTTTTTTTTTTATAGTATAGGCCGGTAAACGAGCAAGTGGGTCACCTGATGGTAAGTGATCTCCACCGTCCATGTACACCCACAATACCAAAAGAATCATGGGTGCGTTGCCGACCTTAAAGGAAAGGGATAATTAAGGGATTGGGAAGGGGAGGGGGTTTGGGCCTCCGGATATCTCACTCACCGTACGAAACGCAGCAGCAAGCTGCTACTTTACTTTACTTTTTTCTGTGAGACAGTGGTAAAGACCGGGACGAGCCGGCCCATACATGCTGTAGATAAGTGTCTACAGCGTGGCTCTCCACTCACTCATTTCTGCCACCAAGCAGCAGTGTGTAAGCACTGTTGTGTTTCGGTTTGAAAGAAATTGAAGCTAGTGAAATTACTAGGCATTATAGGACTTAACAAGTTTAGGCTCTCATGACCCAGGCTTGCCCACTTTGAAATCACTGACCTTGTGTTTTATTATGTACTATGTCAGTTTGCTTATAAAATCATATTATTTTTAACAAAAATTTTCTCTGTATGACGAGCGCTGTCCAGTGCTATGCTGTGTAATTCATAGTTATGTGTGGTATTGTGTTTGTTTATGGGCAGGCGTGGCGCTCACATAGGGCGAGCGACTAGCTCGTCTCGTCATACAGGCTAATAAATAAAGTTTACAAGCATACGCACACATAGCAAGACGTGCAAAGATGAGCCGATCTTTCTATACACTTTGGTTTTGACACAAGTTATTGTCTTGCCATTGGCTGGCATTGTAATAAATTAATTGCATTTAACCTAAATTAATCTAAGGCATTTAACTACTTTTTGGGTCGCGATATATTACGAAGGAACAAACACTGCCGATCATCAGTTTGTCACAGCAATTTATACAAAAAGATCGGTGGCGCAGTTGTGATGCGTATGCTTTACGACTAAGGGTGACACTGAGGTCTCGGGTTCGATTCCCAGGTCAGGTAAAAGTGATATTGGGTTTTTCTATTACGAAATGCTCAGTATCAGCCCAAAGGCTGAAATTATGCCTGCTTGTTCTGTCATTCAGGCTATTAAATAAATAAAAAAAACTACCCCAGTCGAGTTGATAGAAAAACCGGCAGCGTGCCTCTACCACCTAAAATAAAGCATCACTCTTGTTAGTTTATCGACCACTATTATAAAACAAACCTTTCCCACGCTCTTGATCCCTCACATCACAAAAGCTTACTCGATGCAGTGGAATAAGCGTGGCTAGAGCGAAATTTTGGTTTTATTTGGTCACTAAAATGTCCGAAGTTTTTTACGCGACACATATGTGGGATTTATTTTGGCAAGAAAAACACCTTTTTTTAATAACGATCGTTTATTTACTTTTAGACTAGAATTTACCATGCGCACCCTTGCAGTCGTTCGTCCTAACTCGCCATCTTACATTTCCGATCCTGTCATCCTTTTCGCACGCATACATCCCTCTCGTTTCACTACTTTCACAGCGTTCCATACTTACCACGTTTCATACCCAATTCCCACACATATATTATTTACACTCGTTTTTTTTCGAAGTGGTAACCCTACTCAGATCGGACCCGTACAAAGATGACCCGTACCAAATATTTATAACACAATGCTTGAGAAATTCAATAATAACATATAGAATCTTTTTATCCATATATTTCCATCCCGGGATGGTATACCTTAACGTAAAAGACACGATTATTGTTTTATCCTTTACTATAATTTATTCCGGTCTAAAGTAACGAAGGCATCTATAAATGTGAGGTGATATTGAGATCTATTTGCTTACGTATGGGGTGTAATGTTTTAAAAACTATTTTTTTTTGATTATGTGATAGTGGGGAGTCTATTGCCATACTGGGCACAAATTCCAGACTTCGGGCTGATACTGAGCATTTCTTAATAGAAAAACCCAATACCACTTTGCCCGACCCGGGGATCGAACACGAGACCTTAGTCAGTCTCAGTCGTAACGCGTATGCATTACAACTGCGCCACCGAGGTAGTCAGTCAGACGGACGAGACGCAGTCTACTCGTGTGTACAAGGCAGTGCGTCTCCGAAGTACTGATGCTTAGATGAGTTAGTACATGATATAAATAAATGGTACGCAGGGTCGTGTACACGCCACATCCATGGCTCAACTTAGACCATACCATGCATAGTGTAATACAGCATAACGTTACGTCAGTAAAGAGGTTATTAAACAATAAAAAGTCCATTAAACATGATCTAAAACATGAACGTTGATATTTCGCAGATGTAGGACACGGCTCTGCAGTAATGTGTTCCATTGATGAGATGTATTCACGGCGCAGAATGTACTCGGGTCAGTCTGACCCACTTTAACAGATATACACTATTAACATGCCTTGTATTAGTTTATTTTGCTAGTTGTGCAGATTTTTTTGTTTTTAGAATGTCGCACATTTGACTATTTACGTAATTGTAATCAATAAAGATGGCTCAATTCGTCATTTACGCATTTACATCTATTTATTGAGTCTAAATTACTAAGTTTACAACCGACTTTTAACTGGAGGGGTTCTCAATTCGTCTTTATTTTAAACCGATGCAATAAACGGTATAAGCTCGCCAAATGTTGACCTATTTAGATCATTATTTTTTCATTGCAAAGACCATATAGTAAAATCGGTCCCATTTAAATTTCAAGAATAAATTCTGTTCGATTTTGATGATTCTTTGACTAATACTATATTAAAATATAAAACTTTTTAACAATTATAAAACCGGCTCAAGAAAACTTAAAAATCTAAAAAATCAATTATTAGATTTTTTTACTTTGGGGTAGAAGATAGGATACTTTGTATCTACACTAATATTATAAAGAGGACAGATTTGTATTTTTGTATGTAACGAATAAACTTAAAAACTACAAGACCGATTTCAAAAATTCTTTTGCCGTTAGAAAGCTATAATATCACAGACTCATAATGTATTTTTATCCCGGAAAAATCCATTCACGCGGGCGGAGCCGCGAGCAAAGGCTAGTATCATTATAATATTTACACGTGTCTTTCATACCTACAATAAAAAAAGGTTTAATTTTATAAAATCTGCAAAAATATGAATATTTTACACCCACATCACAGATCAAAGAGCTGAGAATCAACATTCCACGTGAACTGGATAAATTTCCGGGTAAAAAACCGCTGATTTCACATTGACAAATTAGAAGGGGTACATTCCACCCTCCCGTGGTATCCGGGTAGGGTTGTCATATCCGTTAGGATCGCGCCCTGGGCGACAGTAATCATTTTGCTTTACCTTCGTTTGTGTCAAATATTTCGTGAAGTCAGATATCGGATATTTTTTATCATAATCGATATCAAGTGAAAGTGTTTTTTAACCATAATCATCCCACTGCAGGGCAAAGGTATTCCCCCTCTCCCTCCATTTATCACGATCTAATACCACTACATATCATTGTGGCTCATTTGAACAATGGGCAAAATGTCCCAAGTGTTGTAGCAATTTGGGTAATATATCATTAGTTAGATATCATTTAGAGGATCAATATATTTTATGACAACAAAGTTGAATTCAACGTCAGAAAAAGGATCATTTCGCCATCGTTATTCGAGTCGGCCGTGTCGTCACCCAAACGTTCAACCTGCCCAATCCCATTTATGACGCACTATTTCTAACCCACATCTCCCAGATCGGTTCCTAAGCGGATTTCGGTTAGGTATGTTTATGTTATGTTATGTTATTTTATGTTTAGTTTTGTATGTTTTTTCTATCCAAGCGTAGTGTAGGCCGACCTCGAGCCCGCTGGACCGACGACCTGATACACGTAGCGGGAAGCGACTGGATGAGGAAGGCGGAGGACCGTCAAGGGTGGCGCCAACTTGGAAAGGCCTATGTCCAGCAGTGGACGAATTCAGGCTGATGATGATGATGTTTATTAATTCAATGCACTAACACCTGGTTTCTGAAAGGCTAATCAAATCAAACATTCAACTAACAGAACTTTGAGTTGACATCGCTGTCAAATCAATTCGAGTTGCTGAAACGTTATTTAGTGAAAAAATTAATAATATTTGGTATATCTTCAGTACCGTGTGACATACGATTTTTCATAATAATTTGAATGTTATGTTAGCTAACATGTATTCGATCCCCGGGTCGGGTAAAGTGGTATTAGGTTTTTCTATTACGAAATGCTCAGTATCAGCCTGGAATTTGTGCCCGGTATGGCGATAGGCTCACCCCCTATCACATCGTGGGACGGAGATACGCTCGGCGAAATCTAGGTATACTGGTAACACCTCTGCCTACCCCTTCGAGGATTACAGGCATGAGTGAGTATGTATGTATAGTATACACTGTGAACATTACCGTCATCATCTGAATGCAAAAGCTTTAATGTATACTACTAGACAGGCTGTTTCGAAGTAACATTGTGTCACATAACGCGGGAGTTTGACAGCTCACAGACAAGGAGCGCGATAGGGGTTTTAGTTGAGAGTAAGCGAGATGATAATATTGAGTTACGGTCAATTGACCGCAACTTAGTGTTACAATATGTATGTACCGCGCTGCTTGTCTAGTAGTATACATTAAAGTCTTTGTCTGAATGAGGCTTTAAGCACTTTGCGCTAAAGATCATTTAATCCCCTTACAAAAGCACTCTATATAGGAAGTGATTAAGTGGCGATGCGCTGCAAGAAGTGGTTCACGTGTTCCCGCAGTCCCGGGATCCTCGCGGGATCGCGGTCCGGGCTCGTGTGTGCTCAGCTGTATTATCGCTTTGTCTCGGACCGCGGCAAAAAGCGGCTTAGTGCCGGCAACAGGAAAAGGTGCCCGCAGTCATCTAGGGATGGAATGTATCGACAGTTTTAATAATGTCGATGATTTAGGATTCTTAGCGCTTGGTATTTGTTAAAAACGAACTCTTACCCTCGCACTTACAGATTACAATTAAGTTTAATTCGATAATTCCGCACTTAGAGGTAGTCAATGTTTTATTACTAAATAAATCAAACAAAATAATTGAATTTCTTAGGTTTACGCGAATATTACACATTGAAATAAAACTAGTTTATACGGATTTTATCGCGGTTTAATTTTTATTTTAGTCCCGACGTTTCGAAAGCTTTTCAGCCTTCGTGGTCACGGGAGAGACTGACTGACTGACTGGTGGTGGTGGTGGACTGGACTGGGACTAAAATAAAAATTAAACCGCGATAAAATCCGTATAAACTAGTTTTATTTCAAAATAATTGAATTATAACTAATAACTAATGATAATAAAAGTTAATCGACGGCTCTGAGTGCGGTAGTTAGGTACCTTACATTAATGTTATGATTTAAAAAAAAAACAGTCCTCTACTGTATAAATGGTAGAGTTACGCAGTAGACACTCATCTCCAGCATGAATGGGCAGGCTCGGCCGCAGTATTATCATTGTCGCACAGAAAACCGACGCAAATTGGCAGCCTTATGTTTCGTTAAAAAAAATGCAAAGGCCAAAATCTCCTCTTCTCTTCCTATTCTTTAATTATCTTATGCCTTTAAGGTCGGCAATGCGTCTATGATTCTTCAGATGTTATGGGTGTTCATGGGCGGTCGAGATTACTTATCATCGGGTGACCTACTTGTCCGTTTGGCGCCCTTTGATTGAAAATATCGAATGAGGCAGTTAGTCTTGCTATATACAATACCTAGATCTCAAAGGAAATTTATTTAATAAACCAAAATCATTCGGCACTTACAGGCCACGGCGTAGATATCGCAGAGTTATATGCAGCACGTGACGCTATTGCACAGGCGGGTTGTATGCAGTTAGGCCATCTGCGACTTGGCCCACATTCAAATCGCATTCAATTTGTTAGATAGTATTTGGTTTAAGTGTACAGTTGTGGGTATTTTTAAACGATTCAAAAAAAATATCTGTCTCTATATTATATCTTTGTAAGTGTGAAAGAAAGAAAAGGAGTCTATTTCACCATTAATCTAAAACCAGTAAGAAGTTACGCTTTTATTCCCGAAGGGGTAGGCTGATGTGCAACTAGTGTTGCAACTACGTTTCGCCGAGGTTATTTCCGTCCCATGGTGTGATTGGTTTATTCCCTAACCTATCCCCATATCGGGCACAAATTCTCGGGCAGTTAGTGAGTAATTTTAACTTTAATAATTGTAATTCAAACATAAATTGTAATATCTGACATGGGAATTAAACCCAGGACCCGCGTTTCTCATCCTTAGTACGCTGCTAGTAGACTAATAAGGTAGTAAAATACACATAAATATCATACGCAGTAAATAGTATAAGAAGTAACATTAAGGTGACCTACTTGCTCGTAGACCTTCTCTTTTTTTTATCTTGGCACGGAAAAGTGACTACTCTAGACCTGATGATAAGTACAGTGCAGTCCAAATCCTGCAGACAAACCGTCTTATGTAGTTTTGTGGGACTAAGATATTTTTTTTGTAATTTAATTGTATTTTGTAATTTGTAATTTTTATTCAAATAATAAATTTAAAAAAAATACAATATTAACCCTCAAAACACATACCGTCTCTCGACAGTTGCCGGAATTGTGCGGGTCTAACATTACTGTATGTACACTGGCTGACCACGGAACGCGATACACCTAAATGATCCAACATGGCGGATTTTCACCACGTGGTCGCCATCCAATCGGATATAAACAAATAGAATTGTATATGCAAACATAATTTCCATTATGGGCGAGTAGCCGGTTGTGAAGCGAGAGGCCGTGGGTTCCATTCCCGCACTGAGACAAATGTTTGTGTAAATGACTGCAAGTCCCTCGTAGTTCCTGATACCCACGATGCAGGTTTTCTTAGTGTGGGGCCAGGACTACGTGTGTGACTGTTGGGTGTATTTATTTATTGTTTAAATTTATTTTATCAAAAATTATTACATTTTATATTTTATCGATAATCGACATTAATCGACTGGTTTTTGGCACATCACTAGTAGCGGTAAATTCTGCGAAATGTGCAGTTTCAAAATGTCTATTCCGTGAGTTAATACTATTTATGCTTTGGAGTACTCGTAATCTAAAAAACAAACCTCGAGTGACCTATTGACTTATTTACAATCGAATGCTACACCTGAATAAAGTCTATCAATGACAGCCTCCGTGGCGCAGCGAGCGAGTAGCCAGCTGCGAAGCGAGCGGCCGTGGGTTGATTCCCGGACTGAGACAATTGTTTGAGTGGTCCTCAAAAATTTGTTTCGAGTCTGGGTGTTGTGGGACCGCAAGTCCCTCGTAGTTCCTGATACCCACGATACAGGTTAACCTAGTGTGGTGTCAGGACTGTTGGGTGTGTTTATTTAAAAATAAATAACAGAGTTCCATATTAGGTATAGTGTAAATTCGCTTTTTTATTTTTTTATATCAGCTTGAATGACGAAACGAGCAGAAGGCCAATTCTCGTAATTTAAACGTTCAAAATATCATTCCGATCTAATCTCAGCGTCAAGAAAGTTGCAAATGGCATTCTCTTAAACCAATCAACTTCAAATGCTCCTAGCATTAGCAGTAGCATTATACCGTTTTGGCTTTAGTCAACTTTTATTCTACATTCAATCTCATTACGATTTATGTTCACATTTGCAACTTTCTTGACGCTGAGACTAGATCGGAATGATATTTTGAACGTTTAAAATTACGAGAATTGGCCTACAGGTCGCTCGCCTGATGGTAAGCGCCACGCCTTCCCATAAAGATAAACAACACCACATGAAAAATCATTACAAGGAAGTATGATAAATGCAAAATGCAACGGACCCCGCACTAGGTACACCTGTATCGCGGGAGATCAGTTAGGTTTACAAAGATTATTCTTCTTTACTTTAATAAAATCAGAACAATTATTTACTAATTTTAATAAATTAATTAATTTTTAATTAGGTTCTTCATTTTAGAATTAAAAGTTACTTAAATTAGTTCTAAAGATCTGTTTAAAGTGTGGGATCGAGACAAGAGACCGTTTCCTTATAATTTCATACAAAGCGGACTTGCCAGACTTGACTCTCGTCGCAGACTCCCTGTCTTGATGGCATCTCTTAAACCAAGCCCTAAGAATTACGTGATAAAACTTACATACATACGCACTCACGCCTGTTAGGGGTAGTCAGAGGTGTAACTAGTACAGCCACATTTCGCCGAGCGAATCTCCATCCCATGATGTGATAGGGGGCGAGCCTATCGCCATATCGGGCACAATTCTAGACTCCGGGTTGATACTAAGCATTTCATTATAGAATAACCCAATATCACTTTACCCGACCCGGGAATCGAACGCGAGACCTCAGCGTTAGCCTCAGTCGTAAGGCGCACGCTTACAACTGCGCCACCGAGGCAGTCTTAAAAACTTTAAATAGAAAATATGCTACACCTACTCACATTAAAAATTAATATTTTGAAACTTCTACGTTATGCAATGCAGAAACATTTGGTAGAGTATTTAACTAATACACATAATGTCTAAAGTACCCACGGGACCGTTTACAAACTGAACAACAACTATTACTGGACTCGTAAACGAAACTTTGGCGCCTTGTAAAAATACGGTTTGTAAGACTTTGTAAGACTAAAATATGCATGAAATTTTTGTTATAGTTTGAAGAAATAGCTTAAACTTTATCCCACATATTGGCGGAGACATTCCCGTCTCTAGCAAAATATTATGACGAATATATCAAAGATTTTGACAGCCTCCGTGGCGCAGCGGGCGAGTAGCCGGTTGCGAAGCGTGAGGCCGTGGGTTCGATTCCCGCACCTTGACAAATGTTTGTCTGATCCACAAATATTTGTCTCGGGTCTGGGTGTTGTGGGACTGCAAGTCCCTCGTAGTTCCTGATACCCACGATACAGGTTTAACCTAGTGTGGGGTCAGGACTATGTGTGTAACTGTTGGGTGTATTTATTATTATTATTTTTTATACGCGGCGTGAAACGAAACTGTCTCCTATACTCTCGACATATCTCGTCCAACTTAAGGAATGAGTTTCGGTTTTATTTTATTTTATTTTATAACACACAATACAGATTACAATTATTGCAAAGATATGAGATAAAATTATACAGTTATGAGCTAGATTGTAGTCCAAAAAATATGTGTACATAGAAAAGTAATGTAGAAGAGTGTTAGACGTTACAAATATTTAGAATTGCATGAAAACAGATTAAGTTATAAAGAAATTGCTAATTGAATGAGGTTGTGTTTGAGGCAACGAGACTCGGTGCTGGTGGTGATGAGTCCGGGCCATCAGGTTTGGGATAGAGGACATCCTTTAGTGTTCTAATGTATGGATTACAGTATAGTAAAATATAAAAAGAATATCAGCCCTGTATTATAAAATTAATAAATAAATACACCCAACAGTCACACACATAGTCCTGACCCCCAGTAAGATACGAGTCTTGTGTCGTGGGTATCAGAAACTACGAGATACTTTAGGTCTCACAACACCCAGATTCGAAGTAAATATTTGTGGATAATACAATTCTTCACAAGCGATAATTGATTATACACACTCATAACTATAAACCCCACAGTAAGATACGAGTCTTGTGTCGTGGGTTTCAGAAACTACGAGATACTTTAGGTCTCACAACACCCAGATTCGAAATAAATATTAGTGGATCATACAATTTTTCACAAGCGATAATTGATTATACACACTCATAACTATAAACCCCACAGTAAGATACGAGTCTTGTGTCGTGGGTTTCAGAAACTACGATATACTTTAGTTCTCACAACACCCAGATTCGAAGTAAATATTAGTCGATCATACAATTTTTCACGAGCGATAATTAACTATACACACTCATAACTACAAAAAATTCCACAAATGGCGACCTCTATCTTGGAAATCCATTCCATTATATACTAGGTGGTCGCCACTTGTCATTAAATCATATTAAATACTAGAGTGCTAGAATTCAAGTAATGGGCTCCGGCGACCTTGACGATCTTTTCAATTATTTTATTTTTTAAAGTATAGCCCGGCAAACAAGCAAGTGGGTCACCTGATGGTAAGTGATCTCCACCGCCCATGTACGCCCACAATACCAAAAGAATCATGGGCGCGTTGCTGACCTTTAAGGAAAGGGATAATTAAAGGATTGGGAAGGGGAGGGAATTTGGGCCTCCGGATATCCCACTCACCGTACTCGGTTTCCTGTGAGACAGTGGTAACGTCCCGGACGAGCCGGCCCATTCATGCTGTAGACAAAATTTCATCATCAATAATTTTATTGACAAATCTAAAATGAAATTTACCTCCAGCTCAATACTAATTCCATCAACAAAGCGTCGATTCCTGTAGATATACAACTACTATATGTACTATACTGCAAATTAGTTTGACATGCGGAGCGTCGCGTCGTGTCCCAGCGCTCTGACCGGACAGCGATCCGTATTTGTGTACTCGGTTCATACTGGCCTGTCCCCCACCTCCCCTGTAATACCTGATGAGACTACTGCAGTATTGTTGAAATAATGGATAAAGGGGAGGTTGGTAAAAATCAACATCGCCTTTCAAATGATGTGGTTCGATTAAATTGCAGCTATTATAAATCGTCTTATAAAAAAAAATCAAACGCTTATAACCAAATAAATCTCAAAAATGATGAAAGTAAAATAAAATTATTTTGTTATTTGCTATTTCCGTTCATTGACATAAACTGTAATACCCAACTCTAACCACCTAACTAACTTGAAACCACCGACACTAAATTATTTTTAATATTTTAGTTACAAAGGTATTATTAACTATCGATGATTTTTTTACGGACGTTTATGAGTGGTACAGCCACACTGTAGATCGCTTTGGAGATCACTTACCATCAGATGACCCACTTGCTCGTTGTTTTTAAGGCATAGGCCGGCAAACGATCAAGTGGGCCAAAGTGGGTCGTTTGCCAGCTATATACGAAAAAAACGACAGTCATATTTCAATTTGTTTGCAATTGTATAAATAACGTTAGAGGTTTGTGACTGTGACAGATGACAGCGACACGCGACCGTTTTTATACAAAGCGGACATGTGTCGGACACGCGACACATGTCGCGGTCTCACTATTTCAGTCATGTACTTTAATATAGGCGTTTAAGGTGGATCTCACATTGGAACGCATGCCGCTCCGGTCTAGTGCAACGGAGCGACAATTATACAAACCTCGTCCCACCTTCCGATATTAATAATAAAATAAATACTAGCCCTGTATTATACATGTCCCACTGCTGGGCACTGGCCTCCTCTACTGAATGAGAGGGGTTAGGCTGTAGTCCACCACGCTGGCCTAATGCGGATTGGCAGACTTCACATACCTTTGAAATGCTTATGGAGAACTTCTCAGGTATGTAGGTTTCCTCGCGATGTTTCCTTTACCGTTAAAGCAAGTGAGAATTAACAATTAATATACACGTAACTTAGAAAAGGCAGAGGTGTATGCTCTTGGGACTGGTTTCGAACCTGTGACTTTCGTCTCGACAGTCCATACCACTCCTACCTGAGCTATCACTGCCTTCCGAAATGACGAGTTCATAATCTATGCCCTATTTCAATATAAATAATGTATGGTATTACGAAGCTGGTATATCCTGCGGTTCAAGGTGCAGCTCTGTGCGGATGTGTGAAAACGTTGTTATACTAATGAAAATGATAAATAGGGCGGAAAGATTTCTACGTGTTCTATAAATAAGTATATAGTACTTATTTTTTCCAGCTGAATCGTGCAGATACTGATTTGATTAAAAGAAAACTGATACATGAGCATATAAAAACTGAATCTATATACCGATATACTTCATATTTACGAAATACACAGTCAGCTGTTTAATCACACAGAAAAAAGCCAATGTTTAACATTATTAGTGTCTCCAGTTTACGAGCACCCTTCAATTTCCCGCGGCAATAAACTGCAAGAACCCATAAAATGCGCAATGTACGTGATATAACAAAGTGGACGGGGGCTGGGGGGTCGTGGGGGGTCGTGGATCACGTGTGAACGTATTGAAATTCTCGACGCGTTGTTCAAACTGCGCTGTTTGCACATGTCTTGTGACTTGCTCGCTGTGACATACATTCTAATTCGATCAGAGTGTGGTTGGTGGCTGAGTGTCAAGGTGGGTTTATTGTTCCTGCAATAATAACAAGAAAAAATACATTTGGTGGCGCAGTTGTAATGCGTACGCGTTACGATTGGGGCCAACGCTGAGGTCTCGGGTTCGATCCCCGGGTCGGGTAAAGTGGTATTGGGTTTTTCTATTACGGAATGCTCAGTGTCAGCCCGGAGTCTAGAATTTGTGCCCGGTATGGCGATAGGCTCGCCCCCTATCACATCGTGGGGCGGAGATACGCTCGGTGAAATGTGAGTGTACTGGTTACACTTCTGCCTACCCCTTCGGGGATTACAGGCGTGAGTGTATATGTATGTATATGTATATATGTAAAAATACATTTTAAATTGTTGATACTGGATTGTAATACTCTTCATCGTAGACATCAAATAATAATTAATTAAAAAACATTGTTTTTATGAATTAAATCTTGATATGGGGCTGGGCTCCAAACCTATCATACTATGGAAGTAAAATATTGATGATGAACTGAGATTGCTCTTCTGCCTGGTTTTAAAGCTGGACGTAAGATTGTCTGTACACTTAGGCAATAAAAAATGTAATTTTATGTTTATTTCAGAGTGACCATGCTTACAGGTTCACCGGATTTTGTTGCCAATAAAATAAAATTTATTAACTCCGGTTTGCAAATACACATTTTAAAATCCCGTTTAATAAAAAAAGCTTATACGTTTTTTAACGATGGCATCGATATAAATGACATTTAAAACGAGATTAAGGGATTTCAGAACAAATTCAACATCATATATTTCGATCCGTTACCAGGAAAACAGAAGTGTCGGGAGCGTATAATTTCAATGGTTTAGCGCTTAGGCGTCGCACATACATCAAGTACCTATATGAATGCAATAATGTATCAATCCACAAAAATATATTTTTTGTTCTTGCGTTATGGTCTATTAAATGCTTGAACTAGTGAATTCATAATAAGTGGCTCCTATAATAATGCAGTGTGCAAGCCTCAAAACCTTATTAATTAATCATACTGCGTTGCCACAATATTCATATTTTTGTGGGTTGACACAATAATACGGCTCAGCTCTGTAATATATGTAGGGATCCAGCATATCACCATATTCGGAGATTTCAACAAGTAAAGATGAGCGTATGATTTTCAATTAGAAAAAAAAACAATAGGTGGCTGAACCCAGTAAGTTCACCGGTTTTCATAGTCATGTAAACTAGGCGATTCCAGTACAAATTCAGTGTGATATATAACAACCATTACCAGGAACACAAAAGTGGCGGGAGCGTTTTTATAAAGCATATTTCAACGGCTTAGCGCGGCGCATCACACGCCCTAAATTCGGCTAATATTCGCCAAGGAGTAACGGCCCGCTTAATGGCGAATGTGGTTGCGGGGTATCTTAGAGGAAATAAGGATTTATTATTTGTCTAATTTAATTTAAGGTTCTATAGTTATGAAGTTTATGGACTACCGCGGACTATGTTTTTTTCAATAAAATTGATTTATTTCCCACTGTAGGACCATTCTAAAGGATTAGAGTAGAAGCAAATGTGATAGAGCCTAGGTATTGTTGCATTTCTTACTGTTCATGAGTATTTCGGAGGTTCAAGTTTTTTTTTATTTATTTGAATGACGGGACGAGCAGGTCACTCGCCTGATGGTAAGCGTCACGCCTGCTCATAAACAGAAGCAACGCCATACAGAACTTTAAATAACAAAGCAGTGCATGCCACTGGACTGCGCTCGACCCCGAGACATAAAGTGTTAAGTCTCATATTGCCCAGTAATTACACTGGGTTCAATGTCCTTCTAACCGGAACACAATAGTGCATACACACTGTTGTTTGGCGGCAGAAATAGACAAAGCAGTAGTACCAACCCAGCCGGCCTCTCGCATACGAGGGGCCTACCACCTTGTAAAAATATCTAACTAATAATCCCAGTTTCTGTCTACATAGTGGTATCACTCCGGTAAACATTCTTTCTGTTGACAATATTGTCTACAGCGTGCCTTTACTACTAAAAAAACCTCTCTACCACAATCTTATAACTAGTAAAATGGTAAAGCTTCACAAAGCTGCTAAATTTTGTACCCCTAATTTAATTTAACTTCCTTTACGCTCTACGAGGTGAGAGCGTTAAGAGATAATATCGTATAACGTCAGTTATAACTAGTTAAAGTGAGAAGTGAAATTTGAAACTGTTTCCCACTAAATACTGCACTATCAATGGGATGGTGGGGAGGCTTCGCCGGATGAATGTGATTTTGAAAATTGTAAATTAGCAACTTCTCGTGTCCATTGTAAGTGAGTTTGACGGCGTGTTTCGGGGTACAGTAAAAAAGTATTCAGTAGGGTAGATTCAAGCTTTTTCCCATAGGGGTAGGTACAGACAACGGATTTTCACTTACTGCGATTCTTGTATACCTCTTTGGCCTCCATTACTCTCATTTTATTGAAATAAAACTAGTTTATACGGATTTTATCGCGGTTTAATTTTTATTTTAGTCCCGACGTTTCGAAAGCTTTTCAGCCTTCGTGGTCACGGGAGAGACTGAGGTGTAGGTCGTCTCGAAAAGTTAATGTTACAATGGCTACCTTCATTTTAAAATTATACATATATTTTCAATTATTTAAAAAAGTTAGTTGACACTAGTCCGATCTACGCAGAAAGAGCTCACGGTATCTTGAGGTCTGGCAGTTGGTCTTTTGGGTTCCGATTTAATTAAATGTATAATTGGATCCCAGGCTTGTGCAAGCTTCCAACCATCTTCTTTATTGAAATTTGGGTGTTTCTTAATTTCAATAGCCTCGCGAATCATCCTAGGTAGGAATCGGTGTTCTTTGGCAAGGATTTGTGGTTTGTCAAATCTAAGGTAATGTTTGGAGTCTTCATCTGAATGTTCAGCAACTGCAGACTTCGTAGAGCGTCGGTGTTTAACATCAGCTATGTGTTCTTTTACGCGGGTCCCTATGCTTCTTTTAGTTTGTCCGATATAGGAGAGTCCACAGTCACAATCTATTTTATATACACCCTGTTCTTGTAGAGGTATGTGACACTTGACAGATGGTAAAAATTGACTAATCTTCTTGGGCGGCTTGAAATAAGTTTTAATAGAAGCACGCTTCAGTATATAGCCAATCTTGTCTGTGACACCTCTAACATATGGTAATACAACAGGGGCACGTTCAACTGTGGCTGGTTTCACTCGGTTTCTGTGGCGGCGGCGTGGAATTTGGAGCTTATTGTCTCGCAGTACTCGCTTGACATGCTGTAGCTCAGTAGCCAGATGTTCCTCGTCACAGATTCCTTGTGCTCTCTGAAACAAGGATTTACCCACGGTAGCTAACTGTTTTGGATGGTGGTGAGATTCACCGTTCAAGTATTTATCAGTATGGGTCATTTTCCGATACACAGTGTGGCTTAAAGACTGATCAGGATTACGGATAACCAAAACATCTAAGAAGGCTAGAGATTTATTATGTTCCAACTCCATAGTGAATTGAATTTTATTGTTAATGGAGTTGAGATGATCTAAAAATGCAGTTACTTTGTCAGATGGTAAAATTGTGAAAGTATCATCTACGTACCGTTTATAAAATATTGGTGAGACAGGGGATGTGCTTAGGGCTGTCTCCTCGAAGTCTTCCATGAAAATATCGGCGACTACTGGAGATACGGGTGAGCCCATAGCCACTCCATTCACTTGTACATAGAATTGATTGTTCCACAACATATAGCCAGATGTGAGGCAATGTTCAAGCAATTCTGCATATGCTAAGGGCATGTTATTATCCGCTAACTTCTTAGAAACAATTTTGATGCAGTCTTGTAATGGTAAGCTCGTGAAAAGCGACTAGACATCAAAACTGACCATGGTTTCATTGTCAGTTAATTGTAGGTGTTTAATATCACTGACAAATTGGTAAGAATCCTTCACAGATGCTCTAGTGTTTCCTCTGAGTGGTGAAAGCACTTTTGCTACGTGCTGAGCCAATCTGTAGGTTGGTGTGTCGACCTGACTCACAATAGGACGTAGAGGAGCATTTTGCTTGTGTATTTTTGGTAACCCATACAGTTTGGGAGGTTTTGCACACGAAAGAACGAGTAAGTTTACGTCTAGATTTAATGTGTCGGAGTAACATTTTATTAAAGAGCTAGTAGCCTTTAAAACTTTGTTGGTCGGGTCTGTTTTGACTTTTTTATAAGTACTTTCATCCGACAAAAGGTGTTCAATTTTACTATTATAATCTGACGTATCCATTACTACTGTCGCGTTCCCTTTATCCGCACGGAGAATAGTTAGGTCCTTCTGTGATCGCAAGTTGTTTAAAGCGATATATTGTTGTTTTGGAAGATTTGGTTTCGGCACTTTCTTTTGACGTAATATAGACGAAATGTCTTGACGTATCGCCTCCGAATCTTCCTTTTTCAAGTTGTTTTTGAAGAGACCGTTCTCAACTTTACAAATAATATCTTCATACGGTATCCTTCGTGGTGTTATGGCAAAATTTAGTCCTTTTGATAAAACCTCAACAGTGTTTGTACCCAAAGTTTGTTTTGACAGATTAATGACAGCGCGTTGTTCATCTGCGCGTGAGTGGATGTTATCTATGGTAGGGTGTGTTCCGTTCCTACACTCGGTGTTTCTATTTCTGGCATTTGATTTAGATGTAAATTTTTCAAATTTTTTAATTTGGTTATTTTTGCATTCATTATATTTAGATGTTTCACGTTTATTAATAGCCTCAATGCAATTTTTATAATCAAATGCTGATAATTCTGTCTTTAACTCCCTGGATATAATCTCAACACAATTATTTATGTAATGGAGGTCGGATCTAGTTTCGGAAATGGTAGCTCGTAACAATTTGGTACTCGCTTGGTTTAGAATTTTAGTGCTCCCTCGTATGTTTTTCTTAGGTGATATCATAACACACGTAGGGATGAGATTATGATCACGGCATCTCTTCAAGAAATTTAATGATGTCACATATCTTGCGCACTTGGTTTTCAAATTCTCTAACCGGCGTACTTTATTTGCAACTTCCAGTCCGTACTGGTTTACATAGTGATTTCTTAGGTTTACGCGAATATTACACATTGAAATAAAACTAGTTTATACGGATTTTATCGCGGTTTAATTTTTATTTTAGTCCCGACGTTTCGAAAGCTTTTCAGCCTTCGTGGTCACGGGAGAGACTGAGGTGTAGGTCGTCTCGAAAAGTTAATGTTACAATGGCTACCTTCATTTTAAAATTATACATATATTTTCAATTATTTAAAAAAGTTAGTTGACACTAGTCCGATCTACGCAGAAAGAGCTCACGGTGTTCTTAATACACGCACGTCTTTTTGGAATACTTCTAATCTGACCTTTCTTGAGAATATCGCCCACGTGATTTGACGCCGTCTTCGCGTCCTAACTGTAACATTCATACTTGCCATGTATATTTGTTTCGGAAATCTTCTTTCCTCCATACTTAACGCATACCCAAACCACCTCAGTATTATTAACAGATTTCTTTCTTTAATGTTATTATTTTAAGTAGTACCTATGGATTGTTTCTGAAAGACTTGTTGCGGTACGCAGCGCGCACCGCCAAATGTAATGTCAACCGATCCTGAATCGCGCTAGCAAAGTTTGCGCGACGGTTACTATATAATAATCTATGTAATATACAACGTGTTACAGAAAGGTGTGGTCATATTTTAGGGTCATTACATACACCGTACAATTAGTACTTATGTACCGGATCTTTTTAAAACCAAGACCTCCGAAAATTTCACGTAAAATTTAATCTCTCGTTTATTAAGATCGATCAGATTGATGACATCACTATTAATAATTATGAACGATACTCACGTTTTAATAAACTTGAATAAGATGCACGTAATTCTACGGACATACGTACGTAACTTGTAATTTAAACACAAATTAACACCTGAAAGAGATTGTGTGTTGAAGACAAATAGGTACCATCCTTTAGAAGCATGTTAAAGACTTCATTCAAGGGTCTTCCATCTATGAATTTGGCTTATTACAGTCGACGATCCTCTTAAAAACTTTTATCAGTTACACCAATACATAATACTTGTTTTTAGTCAATTACAACATATTTTTCAAACTCGTAATCATACTTTATAAAATCAGAACTTGCCGAACTGACTGCGTCAATTAAATATTAACATTTGACAACTGTTTAATGTTTTTTTAATGATAAAATAATTAAATGAAAGGAGGTCTATAGTATCATTGTTTATCATTTAGTGTTGTCCAAAGTTGAAAGTCGATATCGACATGTTACTCATTCGATAAAAAAGAAAATTCTATAATTATTGTACTAGCAATGCAATCGGATTTGGTACTATGGGAGATAAATACTTATACCCTACACTATACATTGCTTAAATTTGCCCGCCCCTTTCTATAACACGTTGTATATACATACAATACTATATAATATATCAGTATTCAATACTAAACAATGTACACGACAGTAAAAATGGGGTAATATTATCACAGTACTGTTTCGTGGTGATCTGTGTATATTAATTTATCATACACGGGCGTTATCCCCTCGCGTTTTATGCTGGCAACTTTTACATACAGTGTATTAATGAATTATATGTTTGGACTTTTGTACAGGCGAATTTATGGCCACACGCTTCGGGTAACGTACAATTAGATACGTTGTGTTGCAAGTAATTTTAGCTTTGTGTCTAATTGTATTCGAATTGTATGTTGTTTCGGTATTTAATTGTTTATAATGCAAATTAATTATGTAGAATCATTTCAAATGGATCCGTGGAATCATTTCACAACCTCGACGGCGCAAGTCGAGTAGCCGGCTGTGAATCTAGAAGCCGCGGATTCGATTCCTGCACCGAGACAAATGTTTGTGATCTATAAATATATGTTTCGGGTCTGGTATTTTCTACCCAAAGGGTTCAGCATCAGACAGGCGGTCGATCGTAAAACCTATAAGCTTTCTGTAACATGTGTTATAGGTAAAGCATTTTGTGCCTACCCCACTGTGAGCAGTATAAGGGCGGGTGGAAGAAGATTAAATCAGATAAGATTAATCAAATGAACAATAATTAAGTGATGAGAATTGATTATGTGATTTTTGTCTTTTTGTAGCATTATCAAATTACCATACATACATACGCACTCACGCCTGTAATCCCCGAAGGGGTAGGCAGAGGTATAACAAGACACCCACATTTCGCCGAGCGTATCTCCGTACCTTATGTGATAGGGGGCGAGCCTACCGCCATACCGGACACAAATTCCAGACTCCGGACTGATACTGCGCATTTTCATAATAGAAAAACCCAATACCACTTTACCCGACCCGGGGATCGAACCCGAGACCACAGCGTTGGCCTCAATCGTAACGAGTACGCATTATAACTGTGCTACCGAGGCAGTCTTCATAAAAGATGTTATGGTGCCGAAACATTAAAGACATTGTATCAATTTTCTCAGCACCTTAGTTCAATGCTCTTACAATATTGCTAAATGTAATTACACCGTAGACAAAACTACGAGAAGCCATTAACTGTACGCAATATTTCGTAACCAATATATCACGCGGTAAATCTAGAGTAGCTCTTACTACGTTAGACCCTTAATTTCTAATTTCACGTGGCAGGTGACCTCAACGGACACGCCTAAAATTGCGGAGTCATGGCTCGTAAATTCACATATGTTCAAGTTATCACAATGGTGTAGGCAGGGGTTAAATTGTGTTGGAACACGCGCCTAGTAGATTTTTTGATTGAATTCATGTCTTATTTTTGCAGGAAGCCGATGGATGCAGGCCGCTTCCAACAGGTCGGCCTGGAAGGCATTAGGGGAGGCCTATGTTCAGCAGTGGACGTCTTGTGGCTGATGATGATGATGATGTCTTATTTGAGAGATACCTTTAAGTCCGAGTCTATAGAGATATTTTTTATGTATCGCCTTATTGCTCTAGTGTCAGCGTATTAAGGCTGACGACCGTGATATGCTGGGTTCAATTCTCAGGTCCGTTAATCACAATTTGTGTTTGAGTTTTCGATTCAGTATAGTTAATTAATAACTGCTACACAAAGTTGTGCGATTTAATTATAAGCGGTGCAGAGGATTAGCTGAATGCATATTATTTAAATTCTCGAAAATTGTTTTAAGCACCAACATTCTTAAGCTGTTTAATAAATTTAGCTAGAGATTAACAAAAACAGAGCTAGCAAAACCATGAAATGTATACAGCAGAGTGTGTTTCAAAAAATAATCTTTCTGACTGACCCAGTCCCCTGATGGTAAGCGCCAAGCCTACCTATAAACAGTAACAACCCCATCCACAATTTTACCACCACCACCCAAAATACTACATAGCGCTTGTGACCCGAAGCGTATGATGCTAAATCTCATAACTGCCACTAATACACTGACTTCAATGTCCCCGACTGACCACGTGGTGGGGCGGTACCCATAAAGGGTTTCCCAACGTTAAAAAAGGCACTACAATGTCACAAGCAGATAGACATAAAGGTCATATTATGAAACCCCTTATTATTATACATTATTCATGTACTCTGATTATAAAATATTTTTTTTACGTCGACTGCACATTCTATTGAAAAATACTCTACATTTTTACACACCCAATATTCTGTACCTTCATCAAATTTAAACCTTGTTTAACACCCCTACTCTACATGTATATTTCACCCTCTAAACCCTTAATTTCCAATTTTCCACGCGCGTGGTCGGCGTGTCCGCTCTCAGAGTTATGGTCGACCATAAATCTATAGCCGGGGAACCGAACCTGGGCCGGGATGAATGATCTACAGATTTAGAGCCATTCTGTGCTTGTCGCCCGACTCTATGACATATCGTGGGAATGTACGTGTCGTTTGTGTTTTATGCGATAGGCTTTTGTGAGGTAAAGGTAGAGATGGAGTGCTCTATCTTGTACTCTACATCGATATTTTCACACGGAGTGGGTGCTCTGAAAGTGATAGAGTCTTTGATTAAATAGCTTCGTATATTTTGTTTTACTTTATTTATCTTGAAAGTGTATCGTGGCAGTGTGGGGCAGTCAACACTTGTCTCTCTTTGTTTAATGAAATGAAAACGCCTTTAAATGTTTCATTGAATTGTGATATTAGCAAACTTTTATAAAACAAAAGTATTATTAAACGACTGCCTCGGTGGCGCAGTTGTAATGCGTACGCGTTACGATTGAGGCTAACGCTGAGGTCTCGGGTTCAATCCCCGGGTCGGGTAAAGTGGTATTGGGTGTTGGTCTAATACGAAATGCTCAGTATCAGCCCGGAGTCTGGAATTTGTGCCCGGTATGGCGATAGGCTCGGCCCCTATCACATCGTGGGACGGAGATATGCTAGGCGAAACGTGGGTATACTGGTTGTAACCAGTCAAAGGCAGAGGTGTACCTCTGCCTACCCATTCGGGGATTACAGGTGTGAGTGCGTATTATTAAACGTTTTAAAAATACTGTAGTTTATAGAAACTAAGTACATCTTCTTCTCTCTTTGCTTAGTAAGGATAGGCCTCTGATTCAGTAGAGAAGAAGAGAGAACGTGTATAATACAGCGGTAGTATTACTATTTATTGTCGAGGCGTGATTGATTAATTAACATCCAAATACAAAAGCTTCTAAGAATTCCAACTTTCAAAGTAACATCTAGAGTACAATAGGGGAAACATTTAAATTTAGTTGTAAAACTAAACACGACTACACTTTGTAAGATATTTAACCCCCTCATTATAAGTTCGCGAGATCCTAAAGTAATTACCACCTGGGAACCTTAGTAACGAGCTCTACCTGTCTGTTATCACATTTTAACTCACTCATTGTGTGGTAAAATTTCATCAACGTACAGTATCCTACTATCCTACTACTATTATAAATGTGGAAGTTTGTGTGAGTTTGTAAATTTGGATATTTGTTAGTGTATCACGTCTTAACATCTGAACGGTTTTGGGTGAAATTTGGCATACAGGTAGACCATGACCTAGATTAGGACAAAGGCTACTTTGTCTTACTGCCTTGGTGGCGCAGTTGTAATGCGTACGCGTTACAACTGAGGCTGACGCTGAGGTCACGGGTTAGATCCCCGGTCGGGTAAAAGTGATTTTGGGTTTTTATATTATGAAACGATCAGTATCAAACCGGAGTCTGGAATTGTCCCCAGTGTGGCGATAGGCTCGCACATATCACACCATGGGACGGAGATACGCTCGGCGAAATATGAGTGTACTGGTTACACCTCTGCCTACCCTTTCGGGGATTACAGGCGTGAGTGCGTATGTATAGCTATTTAATACCTTTTGCACCATTGCTGAATACTCAGCAATAATATTATTTCTATACAGAAATAATATAACTGACATCTCTGAAAAATCATTAAATTTGAAAAAGGGCTGTGAGCTATTTAAAGTTTATTGAAGTCTCTGAGTGCGATAGTCAATAGTTACTACCATAATGATTATCATTTATAATTTACGTTGATTTAATAACATCCAATTATACGATTGTATAATTATAGTATGAATAGTAAATGACCTGAATCAAAATACTCGGCTCTAAATCAACACAAAGTTTGATTGTCTGTCGAGCATAGCGGGTGATGTCTGAGATCTTCGATATTGCTCGAGTAGATGAGATCAACTGACCGGCCCAGCTTCTCAGTTATTACCCGGTTATCTCAACTAGGGAGGTGGGTCTATACATTTGAATAAACTAGGATTTATTTTGTTTTAATTTATTTTTACGAGTGGTAGAGCCACGCTGTAGACAGTTTTGTCTACAGCAGGAATGGGCCGGCTCGTCCGGGTCGTTACCACTGTCTCACAGAAAGCTGTCGTAAAGTAGCAGCTTGCTGCTGCGTTTCGTACGGTGAGTGAGATATCCGGAGGCCGAAATCCCCAGACCCAAATCCCGCTACACTTCCCAATCCCTTAATTATCCCTTTCCTTTACGGTCGGCAACGCACCCATAATTCTTTTGGTGTTGTGGGCGCACATGTGCGGTGGAGATCACATACCATCAGGTAACTCACTTGCTCGTTTACCGGCTTACATTATAAAAAAATGGTCTACCTGAATGCCAAGTTTCATCCAAAACCATTCAGCCGTTACGGCGTGATGGACTAACCAACATCCAATTTTTTCACATCACATTTATGATAGTAGTACGATAATACGCAAATGTGCGAGTAAATTATAGTAAGTTGTCACCATTAGCTATCAATACCTATAATACCAGATAATAGATTATCATCATCATCAGCCACAAGACGTCCACTGCTGAACATAGGCCTCCCCTAATGCCTTCCAGGCCGACCTGTTGGAAGCGGCCTGAATCCATCGGCTTCCTGCCCCTTGTCAGATAATAGATAGAAACCTTTAATAAAAAGAACAGGTATTAGGAAGGACGGAGAAATTTTACTCATTTTAGGAACCATAACAATTGTCACTTTATGTCGATTATTTACTACAGTGTGGTAGGTATCATCCCAGTCGAGCCGATTTCAATTTTTTACGACACTATTATATCATCCCAGTCCAGCCGAGTCTTGCCGTAGAAAAAACTATAAACACGACTCTGGACGACTCTACTGTTGAGTATATATTTCGAGCTTAGTGTTATGGGACTACATGCCCCTTGTAGTTCATAATACACACGATACAGGTTAAACCTAGTATGGACTCAGACACGTTTGTGACTGTTGGGTGTATTTTCTTTTATGGCATAGACCGGCAAACGAGCAAGCTGCTACTTTACGCCAGTTTTCTGTGACACAGTGGTATCGACCCGGACGAGCCGGCCCATTCATGCTGTAGACAAAACTGTCTACAGCGTGGCTCTACCACTCTCGAATTTATTTATTTAATGCTATAATAGGCTCTACCACAAAGTTCTAAATGAAAATGACAGTTGTTCGCCGCTTAAGCGTCCACGTTTCGACTCTACATCGACTTTGTATTACTGGAATTCAGTAATCTCCGAGCCATCCCTACTAAAGCAGCCTCTCGGTGCAGTGTTGTTATTACTTGTGTATTGCTTTGAATAAATATTAGTTTAGTACATTTGCATTGCAGACTTATTGTTTCTTATTGTGTTCACAAAGAACAGTAATTTACTGTTATCTTACTATTCTTGGAATAAATTTATACATACGCACTCACGCCTGTAATCCCCGAAGGGGTGGCCAGAGGTGTAACCAGTACACCCACACCTCACCGAGCGTATCTCCGTCCCATGATGTGATATGGGGCGAGCCTATCGCCATACCAAGCACAATTCCAGACTCCGGGCTGATATTGAGCATTTCGTAATAGAAATAGAAATTGGGTTTCATTGGTCTAGTGGCAGCGTACTATGATGTCCTGGGTTCAATTCTCAGGTTCGCAAAATAAGCTCGGTGAAACGTGGATGCACTAGTTTGACCTTTCCCCTTCGGTGATAATTGCGTGAGCTTATGTTAGTTTTTTTTTGTCACAATTATGCTGTATTGGGTCGTCTACATTCGTGGGAGCTTATGTTATGTTAAATTGGGTGTTGTTATACGAGTATTAATTGGTCATCTAAATTTTTAGGACCACAATTTTGTTAATAATTGAAGTCGAATCGATATAAAAATACAATAATATTTTTTTGAATACAGCCAAAATCGCATAGAAATTTGAATCATAACGCAGTATGGTAAAATGCGAGTTATTTGTTTTGGAGAACAAATTCCTTTGAAAGACAGAGCCGTCCCGTCGTCGCGGCCCGGATCCGTCGGTATTCCTACACAAATGGTTCGTAAATCCTCGCATAGTTGGGTCACAGTAAAGTGTATATCAGTAGGTAATATATTTTTAGGATGAGAATGGCATCTTATTACTAAGCTTACATCTACTGATGGTCTATCCAAACTTTAAAGCGCTGTATCTCTCGAGACGTAATAGGTAGCCATCTTATTTTACTTCCTTTTCTATCCATCCAAAGGTTGTCTGGCAGAGATCGCTTTTAGCGATAAGACCGCCCATTGACAAACCAAATAGTTTGTAATTAATAATATGTTTATTGATTTTGTTATTATTAGTTATACAATAAAGAGTATTGTATTGATTGTATTGTGGCCAGCTGAAAATTTAACAGAATAATGTGTTTTATAACAAATATCCTAACAAATAATAAGAATAAAACGAAATTTAAGGCTTTCTCGCACATTACCGGCAAATACCCATTCCTCGGTCTAATGTCTTCAAATTTCTTATACCTCTTATACAAGCATTAGGGCACATTTTGAGGTACGCGACTGAAATAGAAGACCGCGGCACACAACAACGGCGACACGTTCGCTTTGTATGCTATTGTGTAGGCAGGTTTTAAGGTAGCTGGTAAGTCCCTCATATGCGAGAGGCCGTCGGGGTAGGTGCCATTGCGAAGACGCAAAATTTGATAGCGCATGAAAAGGGACATATATATTGTACGGGACATCTATATTTGATATATAAATGATACGATGTCTTTGATAATCACTTATATTTGATAATTAAATTGCTAAGTCTATGATATGATAAATGCTTGATGATATTGATTATGAGTACGCGTTCGCCGTTGATCGGTACAAATGACGCACTGAATATGATTCCTATAAAAATGTAAAATCGATGCGACGCGATATGCTAACGCTGCAAAAATGTATGGTTGGCCCGTACATATATTAATTCTACATTCATTCGACAGCCTCCGTGGCGCAGCGGGCGAGTAGCCGGTTGCGAAGCGTGAGGCCGTGGGTTCGATTCCCGCACCTGACAAATGTTTGTCTGATCCACAAATATTTGTCTCGGGTCTGGGTGTTGTGGGACCGCAAGTCCCTCGTAGTTCTTGATACCCACGATACAGGTTTAACCTAGTGTGGGGTCAGGACTATGTGTGTGACTGTTGGGTGTATTTATTTATTTATTTATTTATTTATATTCTTTACATCGACTTAACCTACTGTTCTACAATCACTGAGTAAGAAGCGAGTGCCGTCCGCGAGCTACCGCGCCGGAGGCGTGTCCTCTGTGTCGTCATATTTCATATTACGAACCCGGAGGGACGCCGGACGCCGGCTCTACTTTCAAGAACTCCGTCTGCCTTCTGTTTAAAGCCCTGTTTGCAGAATGCTAAGAATTTTGAAAATATTAACTGGGCTTTTGTGATCTCTACCGGTTCATTTGCAACCTTTGAACAGAAATGAGGGGTTTGATAAATTCAACCCCTTCTCTTTCTGTCTCCCTCCTCCATTCTTTATTTTTCTAATTCTCTCTCTCTCTTTCTAGTTTAATTGAAATAGTTTTTAGCTATGTATCAAGAAAAGCTGTTCCGCTATTTAAAAACTACAGATGATAGTTTTAATAGACGTCGGGAGTTTTTAAAGCGAGCGATAATTAACAATGAATCACCATTGGGATCAAACCATCGAAATAAGATGATAAGAAACGTAACTCTAGCAAAACAATGACCCCACCAAAAGTCTGTGCAAGGAGGCGGAGCTATAAAAGTCTGTGCATAATAATCTCTAGTTGACACTTGATACGTCTAATTTTTTGCGCGGTGCAGAACGTCGTATCTCGATCTAGAATTTTAATATCTAGACATTAACTTTTATAAAATAAAGTTGATTTTGAACGTTCATAAATTTTTGTTGTGTGTATGAGTGTTACGTGTGATTTTACATTTGCATGTGTAAGTAAGTGGAGCCGTATTTATTGGCAGATTCATTCTTTCCGAAAAACTATCGTCGCATAAATAAATACATAATTTATATGAAATAATACTATGAAATTATTTCTATTGATTCAATATCATATAATCATTCATTATACTCTGAAACACTCATCAAAATGAATCAGCAACATAACCAAAAACCTTAATTATAAATTAATGCCTCGCCAAGACAGCCTTTGGACAATTTGTAGGGTCCGTTTGCCAAAATTAATTACTTTAACCCCTTATTGCAACGTTTTATGGTAGCGTGCTGAAAGGGTGCAAATTGAATCTTATTACTAAGCCTACAACGTCTGTCTGTCTTACCTTTAATGAGCTCTCTATTTAGAACCGTGATAGATAGCCGTGAAATTTTCACAGAATTTGTGTAGTATGGCGGATGTCCAGACAAATAATAATTAATAACGTTTAACAAAACTTAGAAACCGACTTCAATGTACAGCAATAGCATGTACATTGCAATACAATAACACAATCGCAACGAGTGTACTGTTGTCCGTTGAGGAGTTTTATTTTTTTCTCCGTACTCCGTCATCAGATCTTAACCAAATTTATATGGGACCACATCGTAGCTAAACTCTATCAAGTAAATTTTTTTCCTACGAAATCGGTCCATAATTGGTGGAGAAATCAATGTACATTCATAAAAAAGCAAAAAGATAAATAAAAGAAAATGCGCCGAATTGAGAACATCCTCCTTTTTTGAAGTCGGTTAAAAAAGTCCTCCTTTAAGGACCTGGATACGGAATCCTCGGTGCGTGAGTCTGTTTCGCAGTCGAACGGTTTTTTATTAATTTCATTTGCCTGAGAAGAGCCAGGTGTGAGGAGTTGGAAAATTTTGGTAAATTAATTAACCATTATAATTTCTGTAAGGCTTTTGTATCTTTTATAAGAAATATCGTTAATTATAACGGGCATCGAGTGCTATGTCTAAGATTCTGAAAATATAAAACGGCTCTCTTAAGAATTTTTATTTTGACAGGTTACAAGTGAGAAGCTGATGAAGTATCAGACGGTTTAGATCCTCGCATCGAGTTAATTGTGTAATACACAAATATTTGTTTCAGTTGTGATTTCGTGGCACCGTAGTCCCTCTGTCACGAGGTGTTCATAGCCAGTTGCACTGACTAATCGGTTAACAATTAGCGAGTTAAGCAACCCTAGAGGAGTGGTAGAGTCACGTTGTAGACACTTTTGTCTACAGCATCTATGGGCCGGCTCGTCCGGGTCATTCCCACTGTCTCACAGAAAACCGGCGTAAATTAGCAGCTTGCTGCTGCGTTTCGTACGGTGAGTGAGATATCCGGATGCCCAAATTCTCCTCCCCTTCCCAATCCCTTACTTATCCCTTTCCTTTAAGGTCGGCAACGCGCCCATGATTATTTTAGTGTTGTGGGCGTACATGGGCGGTGGAGATCACTTACCATCAGGTGACCCACTTGCTCGTTTGCCGGCCTATATTATAAAAAAACACGCGGGCGGAGCCGCGAGCAAAAGCTAGTTTGATATAAAATAGTACCTAGCTGTCGTAATTGTAGTAGTTCCTGATATCTCAATACAAGACTAGAATCTTAGTATGTAGTACTACAGGTGGCCAATTCTCGTAATTTTAAATGTTCGAAATATCATTCCGGTCTAGTCTCAGCGTCAAGAAAGCTACCTCATTCTCTTAAACCAATAATCAACGTCAAATGTGAACATAGATCGTAATGAGATTGAATGTAGAATAAAAGTTGACTGAAGCCAAAACGGTATAATTCTACTGCTAATGCTTGGTGCATTTAACGTTGATTATTGGTTTAAGAGAATGCCATTTGCAACTTTCTTGACGCCGAGACTAGATCGGAATGATATTGAACATTTAAAATTACGAGAATTGGCCTCCAGATCGAATGCAATACATAAAAACTCTAAAGGCACGTATTGAGGTACGCGAGAAAAGATACCGCGACACGCGACAAGTCCGCTTTGTATACAATTGTATTGATACGGCTTGACGTACCAACACAGACAGAGACGCCAAACGGTTTCCATACAATTTCATACAAAATGGACGTGTTGCTATCGCCTGAATGACGTCACGCCTCGCTGTCTCCCTGTATCGGTCATTTAAATATAGTTTTTTTTTATCCTGGCTCGGCAAAGTGACAGTAGTCAGGGTAGAGTACTACCCTGATGGTAAGTGTAGCGCAATCCATGAATACTGTCGACCAACGATAGATACTGAAACTATCACAGAACGGCAGAATTATGCCCGCCTGCTTAATTGCTTCTTCACACTCTAATACTAGAATAGAAAAATTACTTCTGCTACACCTTTGCTACCACTCTGATATAATCCAATTTTAATTTCTAAGCCGTAATTTTTATTTTTAAAGGGCGAGCTATGATATACCTCTGAGTTTACAATAAAAGCCCTCCGTATATCAAGTAAATCCTCTGACCCTCCGGCCGTCCTAAAATAAATCTCATAAAAAAATATTTCTCGTTTGATTAATCACGCACCATTTCTCCAGTTTGTTTATGGTAAGAAAGGAATGGACACCTGAGGGCCAATTCTGCTATTTTAACTGACACTGCGAATGAATTTTAACCGAACTGAGATTACATTTTGAATTAATTAAAAATATGGCATTCTGCTCTTTTAAAAATTCGATATCATCTTAGTTAAATTGCATATAAACTGTCAATTCGATCAACTTTCAATGTCTTTCTTTTGTTGAAAATATGGCTTCGCATTATTATGCATTTCGCCAATGACAAGTATTTTACCGAATTTTACGTATCAGCTGCCATAGACTAAATTCTAGAAACTAAAAATGACCTAAGCGACAAAATCAATGTTACCAACTCATAATAAAATACCCACAATATGACTAATTTCAGTGATTAAAAAATTACGTAACTGGAGGTTATGATTTTTTAATTAATTGATTTGACTAATTCCATGTATTTTATTTATTTCATTAATTTATCTATTCCATGGCATAACTGAAGGAAAACGGCACAACAGCACCACTGAGGCAGTCCTTTCCGGAAATAACCACAATCGCGATTATTTTATTGAAATTTGAAATTCTACCGAATTGCGGTTTTTTTATTTTGCAACACTGCTGAGGACATATCTATACTAAATAAAAATTGTGCGAGAGTTTTGGCGGGAATTTTGACAGTGCGATTGCTCTCATAATTTAATCTACACTAATATTCTAGAGAGCAAAGATTTTTTTGTATTTTTGTATGTAACAAATAAACTTAAATAACCTGTCTAGTAGTATACAATAATAATACGAAATTTTGACTGTAAAAAAATACTGTGTCTCCATATACGGTATTTATAAAAATACCGTGTCCAGTAGATGGCATGAAAATACGGCAGATCTGCTGTAATTACAGTGCACTTGGCAACACTGCTTCACCTTCAGTCACATTTCGTTCTCAATATTTTGACGTTTGTCTGTAGACGAAATGCATTTTATATAGTTAAGTGTCTCACAATGGACCCTGGCGAAATCACCAATCTACGGTGGAGCCAAACACAATTAAAAGAAG
This sequence comes from Mimas tiliae, assembly GCA_905332985.1. Classification (NCBI taxonomy): domain Eukaryota; kingdom Metazoa; phylum Arthropoda; class Insecta; order Lepidoptera; family Sphingidae; genus Mimas; species Mimas tiliae. The sequence goes on from HG995258.1 coordinate 375,054, forward strand.
AAGAAGATAGTTAAGTGTCAAATTTATTGTTACCAGAATGCCGTTTTGGTTCAGTCAACTTGTATTCTACTTTCGATATCATTGCGTTCTAAGTTCTTGAATATTGGTTTAGCAGAATACCATTTGCAACTTTCTTGTCGCTGAGATTAGATCGGAATGATATTTTGAACAATTAAAATTACGAGAATTGGCCCTCTGATGTCAATCAATAACACTATTGAATATCGAATGAATTTGATAGATCTTGTACAAATGACCTGAGGGGCTAGCACGGAAACTTGCGAAAAGTTATTCGAGCTGTCATCGACAACAATTTCTATGAGATTTTAGTACAGCGCCTCTATCGTACGTAAAAGAAACTAATTTATATGGAATATAGACCAATGATATTTAAGGAATTATCTATCGAGCCCTCGATACCTTTACATTACGATTTCGATAGTTTTCCGTGCTAGCCCCTCAGCACTTATAGCGAGTTCACACGGCTCTATTTTAGTTGATCAACTGCAAAATCACACGATTTGAATTGTCTGAATTGACTCTAAATTGAATTGATCAACAAAAACTATACAGATTTTTTTGATTAAAGTCAGCTGATCAACAAAAATTTAACCGTTTGAACTCGCTATGAGGAATGTTTTGGGTCAACTTTTATGTATTATCTATCATTGTAAGTGTCCATTTTATCTTATGTTACAATGTAAGTGTCAGTATAGAAAAGTGTATAGTGTTTTTAGAAAGACATACGCACTCACGCCTGTAATTCCTGAAGGGGTAGGCAGAGGTGTAACCAGTACACCCACATTTCGCCGAGCGTATCTCCGTCCCACGATGTGATAGGGGGCGAGCCACAAATTCCAGACTCCGGACTGATACTGAGCATTTCGTAATAGAAAAACCCAATACCACTTTGCCCGACCTGGGGATCGAACCCGAGACCTCAGCGTTGACCTCAACCGTAACGCATACGCATTACAACTGCGCCACCGAGGCAGTCAGTTAGTTTTTAGAAATACTTCTTTAAATATAAAGTAGCGACGGGCTGTTCGCATTGTGAATGATGCAGACGTTACTAAGAACTTAGAGCCGCTTCAATTGCGTAGGGGCATTACTTCACTTAGTGTATTTTATTGTCTGTATCACGGTGAATGCTCTGAAGAATTACATACATACATACATAGACTCATGCCTGTTTCCCATAGGGGTAGGCAGAGACAACGGATTTCCACTTGCTATGACCCTTGCATACCTCTTTGGCCTCATTCAGTCTCATTAAATTTTTCATACATGCACGTCGGTTTAAGGTACTCCTGACCTGGCCTTTCTCGAGAATATCTCCAACTTGATCTATGAAAGTTCGCCGAGGGCTTCCCCTCCCAACTGTACCATTTACAGTCGCCATGTATATTTGTTTCGTCAATCTTCTTTCATCCATCCTCCCTACATGCCCAAAACCATCTTAGTATTTCTTTCTCTCTGAAGAATTGTTTGACCTTATCCCAACCTCACCTTTCGTTAACAGAACCTCGCGTGCTGGTTTACGGAACCACAGCATCGTGGTCTTCTCCATCTCGACTAGAACTAAAAAGTTCGCAAAATCTTACTTCTGCCGGGTCATCAAGCTGTGGAATAGTTTGCCGGCCCACGTGTTCCCTCCTTCTTATAATATGGGGTCCTTTAAACACAGTGTGAAGAAGCAAATAGGCAGGCCGGCATAATTTTGCTGACCTACGATAGACACATCGTCTGTCGTTGGTCGACAGTTTTTTTTTGTATTGCGCTACATTTACCACTATTGGTTTAAGAGAATGCCATTTGCAACTTTCTTGACGCTGATACTAGATCGGAATGATATTTTAAACATTTAAAATTACGAGAATTGGCCTCCAGGTGTAGCGTAGTCACTTTGCCGAGCTAGGATAAAAAATATTATCCTTCAGTAGAATGAACATGAACATAGGTAATGTTAGAACATTGTTGACAGCCTCGGTGGCACAGCGGGCGAGTAGCTGGCTGATATATAACTGTTTGTAGTTTTTAAGACCGATCGCCTGCCTGAAGCCAACTCGTCTGGGTAGAAAACACCCAGACTCCGAAACAAATATTTGTGGATCACACAAACATTCAAACTCCAGCTCCACAGCTGACTACTCGCCCACTGTGCCACGGAAGCTAGCGAAGAAGTCGGACGTACATTAAAAAATACTCAAACTCCATTACTGAGTACAGAAATAATTTTAAATAAAGCCTCTGAGAAAACGTTTGAAAAAAGTATAATAATTGAGTTCTTTATATATTCTTTATTTCTTTAGTGGTAGAGCCACGCTGTAGACACTTATCTACAGCATGTATGGGCCGGCTCGTCCGGGTCATTACCACTGTCTCACAGAAAACCGGCGTAAAGTAGCAGCTTGCTGCTTCGTTTCGTACGGTGAGTGAGATATCCGGAGGCCCAAACTCCCTCCACCTTCCCAATCCCTTAATTATCCCTTTCCTTTAAGGTCGGCAACGCACCCATTATTCTTTTGGTATTGTGGGCGTACATGGGCGGTGGCGATCACTTACCATCAGGGGCCCCACTTGCTCGTTTGCCGGCCTATAATAAAAAAAAGGCAGTAAGATATCAAAATTAAAAAAAAAACATTTTAAACCATATATTTTTCTACACACACATAAAGCAAAAAAATAAAAATATAATAAAATAAATAAAATCGCTTTGTTTGTTTTATAACAGCAGCGTATAACAACTCTACTCCATAGTATATGGTAGGATTAGATGTTCTTTGCTGATACTACACCAACAATCACTTGTAAACACAATACCATGTAAAGCTACATGTACAACGTAATGAAACAAGTTGGCACATGTACGATAAGCCCTATTATCTTCGCTCCCGATCCCAAGCATTATTTAAGCCCGCCGCAATGTTTTATCGTATATGCCGAACGCTTCCGCAACCACCCGAACGTACGAATCTCTTAACGCTATTCAATTTAGGAAAGGACTTTTGTGCGTTCGTGTGGATTTTTTAAGTTCTAGTAACTTGGCGTTGCCCATGTTTTTCCACAAAACATAAAATAAAAAAAAAACTTAAAGTCCGAAGAATATGAGACATATCTTACTTTCTTCCCCACATTATTCTGTATCGATTGGTATCGGTCTCGACCCCATACCCCCATCGGTTTCGGAGGAGTTAGCGTGACAAGCTTTTGGCAGCGGTGGCGGCGCCAGTTCCTTTTTTTTAGAATAGAGAGATAAAATGCTTGAATGTCAAAAATTGTGTTTATGTGATGGTTTCAAGAATCCGGAAGACCAGTATCCCACCACACATGGGCAATGGTAATCGCAATGCGTGTGTGTGGGTCACCATTGTCAAATTTGTTGAAGAGTTGTATCTGAAAGATGCTGGTTGGATTCTCCTACACCCATAAATATTACGAGGCTCTGATTAAAATAAACTACCTATATGCCTCTTTGCCTAAAGTTGTTTTAACCGACCTAAAAAAAGAAGGAGGTTCTGTGATGTGGTCCCATATAAGTTTGGTTAATGTCAGACGACGGAGCAGGGAGTAGAAAAAAGAATCTCCTTAACGCGTAACAGCATAGTCATCGCGATTTTGTTGTTGTATTGGAATTAATATGCCATAGCAGTATCTACCACTAAATATTACAAATAAAAAAGTTTTAACAAAGCATATTGAAAAAATAACACTGAAAAGTCAAAAATAACAATTTCTATAGGTCTCTTTGGAGTTGGGCCGGGGCAGCAGCTGCCAGTCAAATCAAATTGCCATTTGAATTTTTGTTGTGTTTTTTTTTAAATCGGTTTTAAGGATTTAAAACTTTTTTATCCATACTCAAGTTTCTCGTTTTTTTTCGTCATGCATTACGGTTTCCTGTATCAGTCGCGTACCTGGAAATGTACCTTGAATTTGACTCATAAAAGGGAAAACTCAATTGAACTCATTCAGTTAAAGATTTTTTATACATTCTAATGGCGATGAGCTTTGAGCATATAGCTCGCCTTATTGTAAGTGCTATACCTACACATTATCAGAAGAAACACCACACAGAATAGGGTAGTTGACTAGATTTTTTTTATTATTTAAATCAATAAGTTACGTTACTCAAAATCTATTGCAGAAAGAATTTTATAAATCGGACCAAAAATAAATAAGATAGAAGCCATTGAAATCCTGTAGAAGGGGTAATTGTCAAATGACAGACGATGCAACCTTTGACGTCACTGTGTAAAATGTTCATTATAGTGCACGCGTGCAAGCGAGATAGTGAGATATCCCTACTACGCACCCACTTTTCCTCATACCAACATTTAAAGTCATAACTGCGGGCACATTTCTGAACCAATTATGATTGTGTTTTAATAAAAGGGTTTCTTTTGCGTATCATTTTCTGTTGCTTATAAAATAATGTATAAAATTCAATATAGGAAACTACCCTTTTGCGAACAGAATTTTTGCCCATTACCAGTGTAATCTATGGCCTTAATGAATACGCAAGTCCACACATCGAAGATTGCGTGCTGAAAAATCTCTATTCTATTCTATTTTTAGATTATGGCCCCATCAATTTTCGATGATTTCACCAATGTCAAGTATTATAATAGTAATATGTAAAAATAAAGATCAAAACGTAGACATCTTTAAAAAGATGCTCAATTGTTCGTGAAAAATCTCTTGCAAAAAATCTCCAGGTGACAGCCTGTGACAGCCTAGCTTTTTATAATATTCCAGAACACGACACTTCACAGCCCAAAAAAGGTTTGAAGGCACATAAAAAACCCAAGTTAAATTTAAATAACAATAGATGGCGCTACTTATTAACAGTGCAAACTACTCGTAAATGTGTCCCCAACCACCAAGCTTATCTTCCTTTATAAATTACAGTCGCAAAATGAAGACCCAGAATATTAATTCGTAGTAAAATAATGAAACTGTGAACTCTGTACAACGGACAGATATTGGAAAAAGATACAAGTTCGTGATAGGGAAAATTTTACGTAATTGGATGTATTGATTTTCAAAAATACACGAGTCATGGAAATATCTGAATATAGTTCCAAAATTATTATTTTAATGCCTTGCCAGTAGTTTACTATTATTAAATATGGAAAATATAAATATGTCGATATAAAATTAAGAATTAAACGAGTTTTAAGTCTCTTATTTAGATATTTATAAAGATATTTCAGTACATATATACATATGCATACACGCCTGCAATCCCCAAAGGGACACGCCTGCAATCCCCGAAGGGGTAGGCAGAGGTGTAACCAGTGCACCCACATTTCGCCGAGCGTATCTCCGTCCCATGGTGTGATATGTGCGAGCCTATCGCCACACTGGGGACAATTCCAGACTCCGGTTTGATACTGATCGTTTCATAATATAAAAACCCAAAATCACTTTTACCCGACCGGGGATCTAACCCGTGACCTCAGCGTCAGCCTCAGTTGTAACGCGTACGCATTACAACTGCGCCACCAAGGCAGTAGGACAAAGTAGCCTTTGTCCTAATCTAGGTCATGGTCTACCTGTATGCCAAATTTCACCCAAAACCGTTCAGATGTTAAGACGTGATTCACTAATCTCCGTCCTATGATGTGATAGGGGGCGAACCTATCGCCATACCGGGCACAAATTCCAGACTCCGGGCTGATACTGAGCTTTTTCGTAATAGAAAAACCCAATATCACTTTTAACCGACCCGGGGATCGAATCTGAGACCTCAGCGTGAGTCTCAGTCGTAACGCATACGCATTACAACTGCGCCGTCAGTCACCGAGGCAGTCAGTCATATATCAGTACAGTTTTAAAATAATACGAAATAAAATTTTATTTTTATACTAGCTTTTCCTCTAGACTCAATGTCTTTTCACGAGATGGATTCTATCTCCTAAGTTAGGTCATAGTCTACCTGTGTCTAATTTTATCCAAAACTGTTAAACCACAATTGTTTATCAAACATCCATATTCAAACCCAAACACGTCCAGACTTTTACGTTTATAATATTAATGTAGAATTAGATACTAGTCCGTCTTTATATGAGTTATAAAAACTCTATTATGGATACAAAACTAAATTCAGCCTTACACCAAAATTCGAACAAACCCGACGCCTATCTCTATATAGAGTTATGAAGAAGTAATGACATCGGGTCAGCCCGTTGGTCCGTCTGCCCGTACGTTAACGGAGTTCCGGACCTCGGCGTCCGCTCCGGAAGGTACCCTCGTTACAGGCACGCAAGCCAGCATTCGTACATGTGAAGGCCTACATCATCATTAGGTAGAGTCGTGGTAGAGTTTGTAATATTATTTGTTATTTAACTGCTTAACTAAATAAATTTTGACAAATCAAATGGGAGATTTCTCGTTAACGAAGCAGATGAGTGTAAGCAGTAGTGTTCTAGTTTGAGGGGCAAGCCAGTGAAATTATCAGTATTGCCCAGGAATTTGAGCCTCTGGATATCGCAATCACTGTACGAAATGTAACAGCAAGCTATTTCACATCGCTTTTCTGTGCTATGTTGACAACAACTGGTAGAGCCGGCAAATTTACGCTGTCGACAGAACTGTCTACAGAGTGGATCCACCACTTATGTGTAATTTCCGTACTAAAATTCCATTCAAGTCTTTGTAATAAAGATGTCAACTTGACTAAAATTGGTTGAACGATATGAAGAAATATGAAAGCTTTTGTGTTTTTTGTGATAAATCATCCTACGGGATCTTTTCATGTTACCGACACAAAAACTATTCCGTGTCGGTCACACGAAATATTCGCAAGTCAAATGGAACAATTGGATGGTCAGTTTCGGAGTTAAAAGGTAACAAGTATATTGCAGTGGTTTTTCCTTGATTGTTTTAGGACAGACCAGAAATTGAGAAATTGAGAAGCCGTCTGGGTTGGTACCACCGCTTTGTTTATTTCTGCCGTTAAGCGAGTGTGTAAGCACTATTGTGTACCGGGTGTAAGATCATTGAAATTGAATGGGCCATCTCGTCCGGGCCGTTACCACTGTCTCACAGAAAACCGACGTAAAGTACCAACTTGCTGCTGCGTTTCGTACGGTGAGTGAGATATTCGGAGGCCCAAATCCCTCCCTTTCCCAATCCCTTAATTATCCCTTTCCTTTAAGGTCGGCAACGAGCCCTTAATTCTTTTGGTATTGTGGGCGTACATGGGCGGTGGAGATCACTTACCATCAGGTGCAATACTTGCTCGTTCGGCAGCCTATGCTATACAAAAAACATGAATGCATTGCACACCTTATAGAAAAGGAATGGCGATTTGAAAGGCGGGAGATTGGTTCTATAGCAGATCGAGAGTTTTCTATGAGACGTTAGTACCATAATAGTCAAGCCGACCCAGTTACACTGTGGGCAATATTACCTACAGCACAGCTGTACTCGTACCACTTTTAAATTTGAAACGGAGGTACAACAATGATATACCAAGGTCGCTTTAGCCTTAAGCCGATTTATTCCCATTCAGTTCGTCAAAATCTGTGTTTATTAAATAAATAAATAAACAACAGTCATACACATAGTACTGACCCCACACTAGGTAAACCTGTATCGTGGGTATCAAGAACTACGAGGGACTTGCGGTCCCACAACACCCAGACCCAAGACAAATATTGGTATATCAGACAAACATTTGTCTAGGTGCGCGAATCGAACCCACGGCCTCACGCTTTGCAACCGGCTACTCGCCCGCTGCGCCACGGAGGCTGTCAAGGTTTAAGCTTTGAGATTGAGCATCGCGAAGCATCGGCTAGGTTCGATGCCCTTGATATAAGCATAAGAGAATTTGGCACCACGCCATAGATATGGATACTGGCTGGCGGCCAATGCTACTGCCCTCGAGAGTAAAGCCATGCAAAGAGGTGTAGTAGGACGAATTTTAAGTCACATGAGACATTTTTCGATTTTTAACGGTCCCTAAGTATAGTGTGATATTTAATACTTGAACGATTTGTACTTTTATATTTTATTTTGTAGCTATATGGTACCTATCGACTTATGTCGTTTCGTACAATGAGTGGGGTTGTCGGAGGACTATATCCTTCTCCTCCTCCCAAAACCCATACCTTTTTTAAAGGTCAGTAATGCATTTACGATTCTTTAGGTATTGTGGATGTTGGGGCGGTGGAGGTTTGTTTTCGCGGGGAAATCACTTTAAGATTCCTCTACAACCCGGAGAGTCAAGGCGGGTATGTCGGGGTTACTGGTACTTCCTACACCAGCGTACCAGTGTGGCCCTCTTCGACTCATGGGGGACAGCCCTGAAGTACCCTGAGGCAGCACTTCCGATTGCTACCACAACCACCCTAGCATGAAGCTCACTTAACATCAAATGACTCACTTTTTTATATCATAGGCCGGTAAACGAGCAAGTGGATCACCTGATGGTAAGTGATCTCCACCGCCCATGAACGCCCATAATACTAAACAGATCATGAGTGAACCTTAAAGGAAAGGGATAATTAAGGGATTGGGAAAGGGAGGGGGATTTGGGCCTCTGGATATCTCACTCACCGTACGAAACGCAGCAGCAGGCTGCTACTTTACGCTGATTTCTTGTGAGACAGTGGTAACGGTCCGGACGAGCCGGCCCATTCATGCTGTAGACAAAACTACCTACAGCGTGGCTCTACCACTCGAAAACTTGCTTTGCCTATGGCCTCTACCATAAAAAACATCCATCAGAAACTTAGTTCACTTGTTGGTGTCTGCTACAAAAATACAATAGCCACCGCACTGTCTTCACTACATAGTATTAGATCCGAGGTTAATATTAGTTAGAGACGACTTTACCCACCCAACACCTATTGTGACATTCTCTCAACTTTTACGTAATTCTGACGTCACTTTATAATGGATGCATAGGCTTTTCGTCGGAGACATATTACGATAAAATACTCCCGGAATAAATCTGAAAGAAGAAAAGAAACATAACATTATCCGTGGCGCGGCGGGCGAGTAGCCGGTTGCGAAGCGTGAGGCCGTGGGTTCGATTCCCGCATCTAGACATGTTTGTATGGTTCACAAATATTTGTTAGGGTCTGGGTGTTATGGGACCGCAAGTCCATCGTAGTTCTTGATACCCACGATACAGGTTTACCTAGTAACAACACATAGTCCTGACCCCAGTCAGGACTATGTGTGTGACTGTTGGGTGTTTTTATTTTTATTTATTTTATTATATTTGGCATATCATACAGTGAGACACACATGAATACAAATAACCTTACCGTTAAAACTCCTAAGGTTAATTATAAAAAACTATTAACTTTTAAACGGCAGATCACATCGTCTTTAAGTATAACTAAGACCTCGATTTCAATTAAACCTGTTTTCAAAAAATAAACATATTCGAATCGGTCCACTCATTTTGGTGCCACGATGTCGTAGACAGATATACACTCAATAACACACGCACGTGTATAAACATACAGAGCGAAAAACAAAGGGCACTCAAAGCTAATAAATATATGATTTGATTGAAATCAAATTAATCCCAAGCACTACTTCATTTTATTAAAGTTATGAAAATAATATTTACTGCTTATTGTAAAATGGAAGGCATAAATTACGAACTTATCACGGTCACACGAAATTAGATTTAAGCTGTGATAAAATAAAAAGGGGTCAAGCGCGAGTTGGTGCTTAATAACGGGTTTCGGTATATATTCTAAGACAGTCCATAGAATTATAGATAAATTGTTAGTGATTTGCAGGCTTTAATTTTACATATTTATTTACTATGGATCATCATGTCTAGTGACTATGGATCATGATGTAATATTCCAGAGTTCTCTATAGGAATTTCGTAATTGTGTAACGTCTACTAAATTGCATTAACCTACCGTATTAGTGAAAACATCTGCAGGCCAATTCTCGTAATTTTAAATGTTCAAAATATCATTCCGATTTAGTCTCAGCGTCAAGAAAGTTGCAAATGGCATTCTCTTAAACCAATAATCAACGTCAAATGTGAACATAGATCGTATTGTGATTGAATGTGGAGTAAAAGTTGACTGAAGCCAAAACGGTATAATGCTACTGCTAATGCTAGGTACATTTGGCCATGATGATTGGTTTAAGAGAATGCCATTTGCAACTTTCTTGACGCTGAGACTAGATCAGAATGATATTTTGAACATTTAAAATTACGAGAATTGGCCTTCTGAACCGTGAATCCAATATCAACGATTGATCTCTAACAATAGCGTTATAGCCCATATGTTACGGCTAGTTACCTCTTGGGATATTTCAGCAGTAGAAGGGGAAAAAGCAATACGCTATTAAGGAGGCAAGTAGGGATAGCGAATCTAAGGTAAGCGAAAGGTGTCTTCATAGCGACCAGCAGGCCAATTCTCGTAATATTAAATGTTCAAAATATCATTCCGATCTAGTCTCAGCGTCAAGAAAGTTGCAAATAGCATTCTATTATACCAATAATCAACGTCAAATGTGAACATAGATCGTAATGAGATTGAATGTAGAATAATAGTTGACTGAAGCCAAAACGGTATAATACTACTGCTAACGCTAGGTGCATTTGACGTTGATTATTGGTTTAAGAGAGTGCCATTTGCAACTTTCTTGACGCTGAGACTAGATCGGAATGATATTTTGAACATTTAAAATTACGAGAATTGGCCTGCAGGTCAATGCAAGACGCGCGTAGATGTACAGCTTAGCGCAGCTTATTTATGGCCGTTCCCTATATTCTATAAAAAGATAGATTTGCTTACTATACTAGTACTGTTTTGACAGATCTTCCATACAAACTGTGTCAAAATTTTACCGCCAGTAAGTTGATACCACCGCTTTGTCTATTTCTGCCGCCAAGCAACAGTGTGTAAGCACTGTTGTATTCCGGTTTGAAGGACATTGAAGCCAGTGAAGTTACTGGGCATTATGAGACTTAACACCTTATGTCTCGGGGTGACGAACGCATTTCAGTGTCATGCAGTGCTTTGTTATTTAATGTTCTGTGTGGCGTTGCTTCTGTTTATGAGCAGGCGTGGCGCTTACCATCAGCCGTCTCGACATTCAAGCTACTAAAAAAAATGTAATAAAGCCTATAATGCCATATATTTTTCGTCCAATTACGCCCAAAGCTTTGATATATCAATCTGTTTGACAAAGCTTTTACCTCCCATACGAATGATAAACTGCATGTAATAACTGCGCTAAAAGCAATTAATGATGAATTCAATATAAATAGACCGTCATTTATAAGAGACATATCCGGTTTATCCGACTTCAAAAAAGGAGGTGGTTATTAAGCTGGTGTTTTTGAGATGAATTTATAGAGATATGGCCAGTACACAAATACTTACAAATACAAGATAGTCCACCACTTTGTCTATTTCTGCCACTAAACGGCAGTGTGTAAGGACTTTCTTCTGGTCCGAAAAACATTGTGAAACTACTGGGCGTTAGGAGACTTAACATCTTGTAGGGGAGTGTAAGTTGGCCACCAACAACTTAGGCCTTAAGTGAACCTCACCTGCACGTGGTACACTCATGGTCTATTTGTGTGCCATAAATTTAATAATATAATAATAATAATAATTGCACCCAATTGTCATTGTGCCCGGTACTGCGATAGGGCCGCCCCCTATCACATCATGGGACGGAGATACGCTCGGCGAAAAGTGGGTGTACTGGTTACACCTCTGTCTACCTTACAGGCGTGAGTGTATATTCCAATTGTCATACACATATTCCTGACGCCATACCAGTTAACCTGTAGCGTGGGTATCAGGAATTATGATGGATTTGCTGCCCCACAACACCCAAACCCGAAACAAATATTTCCAAAGTTTCACAATAAATATTAGTAGGTTAAGAAAACCTATGTCAATGCTTAAATATGAGCAATACCCCCAAATCCCAAAAGCCAAGTGGTAAAATAAAACCATACCTGTAGTACGGTAACCTGGAGATTTTGTTTATTAAAGCACTGAACCCTGAAACATAGAATTAACCGTTCCATCGCCGCATGAGAGATGACACCCTAGGGAGCACCCCAACTTTGGTAAGCTCGGTTTATCAATTTTGCTTTATAAAAATTTGGAGATTTTTATAAAATTATTGTATATACGTATTCATTTTGTAGGGATTATATCAAAGGATCTTTTGATAATGTGTTAAGTTTGTTGAAAACGATAAAAGATTTTTACATACATACACGCACTCACGCCTGTAATCCCCGAAGGGGTAAAAGGGCAGAGGAGTAACCAGTACACCCACATTTCACCGAACATATCTCCGTCCCTTATGTGATAGGGGGCGAGCCTATAAAGTTTTTTACGTTTCATTTAAGACAAACCAATTGTGATGTTTGAAATTATCTGAAAGACAAGGTTGGGATAGCTTGAAATAATTGATAGCTTAATAGCTAGCACTTCTATTTTCTACCTGACGTTATCCCTGCTAGTGCACATAATTAATAACTAGCACCAAACATAACTATTCTTTATATCCTGTACGTAAAGTGGCTTCATTCAAATTTGAAGGATATTAATGAATTAATAATAGTTTCCGATTAAATACGAGATTATCCGTTGTATGTAGTGAAATATTTGATAGCTGTTACGTCATCCTTAATAAATACAATAATAATTATATTATGTATCCGTACAGAGCCCCTAGTAGATAGTATTGAAAACATATCAGCTTCACAGATATTTCTTGTCAATCATATGTCACTGACATGACTGTCATGTACTTATGCCACTAAATTTCTCGTACACAAATGACGTAACAATTATCGAAAAGACTCACAATTGGGCTACCGTTAAAGAACGATTTCAGAATAGCATGTAGCATTAGTGGATCAAGGAATGTATGCGTAGCACAATACGTGTAAAAAGTACTACTCTGTATCGCGTAGCACAAACCGTAGCGCGTAGCACAAATCGAAGCGCGTAGCACAAACCGTAGCGCGTAGCACTTATTAAATCAACGGAAAAGAGAGCCGCTAATGGTTATTGATATTATCAATGGAACTTCCCTTTTCATAAAAATACTTCAAAAGGTACTTTTATAAAAAGAAATTATGTTTGAAAATCATCAATCCACGTTAACAAAGATGGATTCTCAAAGAGTCGACTTTCAGATTTGCGAAATTGATGTATTATTTTAGAACCATTTCGCTTGCCCACTAGATTTAGCTGGAATTATATTGGAACATTCGTCGAAACTGCAAACTAACTCGATCAGATTGTGTTTCAGCTTTACCTGCTACTAAAATCTGGGGTAATTGACCGTCCAATTAAAATCGATGATATCTGTACGAGACCGTATGCGTGCCAATTATATCACTTTGATATTTATTGCATGACATGAAAATTTAGTTTCAAGTTGATGCTTTTAATGAGAAGGCATTTTGTGGAATGTTTAATGAATTCATTAGAGTAGTAGAGGCTCGCTGTAGACACTTGTCTACAGCATGAATGGGGCGGCTCGCCGAGTCATTGCTACTGTCTCACAGAAAACCGACATAAAGTAGCAGTTTGCTGCTGCGTTTCGTACGGTGAGTAAGACATCCGGAAACCTAAATCCCTCTCCCCTTCCCAATCCCTTAATTATGCCTTTCCTTTAAGGTCGGCAACGCGCCCCTAATTCTTTGGTATTATGGGCGTATATGGGTGGTGGAGATCACTTACCATCAGGTGACCCATTTGCTCGTTTGCCAGCCTGACAAAAAAAAACTGTAAAGAAGTCCCAATAAATTAAAGGAATTTAAATAAATGTAGTCTACTTACTACAAATATACTATTGAAAGCATATATTTACATACAGACTATTAATAGTCATAATATTATTATTAAGAATATATTTACCCATTTACTTGTTACTTACTAAGAAATCTTTCTCATTTTCTGTGTCGATTTTATGTTACTATTGCCAGTAAACTATTTCCTGAGAACTAACTATCAGAGTATAATGTAATATTCAAAATACAATTTTACGGAATGACTCTTTGAATAAAATATAAATAAAAGACATTTCGTAGGACAAGCTTCTTAAACCACCCAAATATTTAATACTAGCCTTTGCTCGCGGCTCCGCCCGCGTGAAAGGCCTTTTCCGGGATAAAAAGTAGCCAATATTACTCAGTGATAATGCAGCTTACTAACGGCAAAATGAAATCGGTTCAGTAGTTTTTAAGTTTATTCGTTACATACAAAAATACACATATTTTCTACATACATACATACGCACTCACGCCTGTAATCCTCGAAGGGGTAGGCAGAGGTGTAACCACACACAGAGGTGTACACCCACATTTCGCCGAGCGTATCTCCGTCCCATGATGTGATAGGGGGCTAGCCTATCGCCATACCGGGCACAAATTCCAGACTCCGGGCTGATACTGAGCTTTTCGTAATAGAAAAACCCAATATCACTTTTACCCGACCCGGGGATCGAACCCGAGACCTCAGCGTCAGCCACAGTCGTAACGCGTACGCATTACAACTGCGCCACCGGGGCAGTCATATCTTTTCTCTTTGTAATATTAGTGTAGATAGCGAAACCCATATAAAAATCTGTCGCACAACCTCTCTACGCAATAATTTTCAATCCCTGCACACATAAAGGGCGCGTTGTAAACCGAGCAATCCTTAACATAGGGTCGCTCCGGTGATTCGGTACAAATTGTCCCGAGCTTGTCCACGCACAAGACAATGTAAGGGTGAGAGACAGCGAAGTGGGGAGGGTAGTTTATACATGGAATAGATACAATCAAGTGGAAGTGTCATTTCGTTATACTACATACATACGCACTCACGTCTGTAATAGGGGTAGACAGAGGTGTAACTAGTACACCCACATTTCGCCGAGCGTATCTCCATCCCACGATGTGATAGGCTATGGCCATACCGGGCACAAATTCCAGAGTCCAGGCTGATATTGAGCATTTCGTAATAGAAAAACCCAATACTATTTTTACCCAACCCGGGGATCAAACCTGAGACCTCAGCGTCAGCCTTAATCGTAACGCGTACATATTACAACTGCGCCACCGAGACAGTTCGTTATACTGTGGCATAGGAAAGAGTTCCATGTATTTAATTTACATGAAATTATGATATTACAATATTGCCTCATCGGTTTATTGGCAGTGTATTAAGACTAAGAAACCTTGAGATTCTGGGTTCAAATCCTAGTTCGACTAACAATTTGTGTTTTTAACCGCCTCCAAAAAACAAAGTTCCTCAATTCGTCTGTATATTTTTTTTTCGGCGATTTGGAAGATTGTTTCGACAGAGAAGATTGTTTATAAGGTGGTAGGTCCCTTGTATGCGAGAGGCCGGCTGGGTTGGTACCACCGCTTTATCTATTTCTGCCGCCAAGCAACAGTGTGTAAGCACTGTTGTGTTCCGGTTTGAAGGAAATTCAAGCCAGTGTAATTACTGGGCATTATGAGACTTAACACCTTATGTCTCGGGGTGACGAGCGCAGTCCAGTGTCATGCAGTGCTGTGTGATTTAAAGTTATGTGTGGTGTTGCTTCTGTTTATGAGCAGGTGGCGCTTAGCATCAGGCGAGCGACCTGCTCGTCTCGTCATTCAAGCTAATAAAAAAAAAGAAGAACGGGCCAGTAAATCTGGTGTTGCGTTTTTGTAAAAACAATTCACTGTTGACATTTCTATTGTCTTATATCTATGATTGGGGACCTCACGTGCTCGTGTTGATAGAATTGGCTGAGGCGCGTGACCGCACTGTGTGATTACACTTTACGTGAGATGTGAGTGTAGAGTCAATCACATCAACTCTTGGCGCTGTGATAATTAGGACAATGAAGATTTTTATATTTATATAGTGTTTATATGATGATAAAGAAATAATTAAATACTGCCTCGGTGGCGCAGTTGTAATGCGTACGCGTTACGACTAAGGCTGACGCTGAGGTCTCGGGTCGATCTCCTGGTCGGGTAAAGTGGTATTGGGTTTTTTTATTACGAAATGCTCAGTATCAGCCCGGGGTCTGGAATTTGTGCCCGGTATGGCGATAGGCTCGCCCCCATCACATCATGGGACGGAGATAAGCTAGGCGAAATGTGGGTGTACTGGTTACACCTCTGCCTACCCCTTCGGGGATTACAGACTCACCCCTGTATGTAAATAAATACATAGAAATTACGCCATACATTTTGTATCTATCACAAATTACTACGTTAGGATATTATAGAGAATCATGTTGTAAATAGACCTAAGTTATGTGATGATATAATAAATAATAAGTAAGACATTAATAATACTTCCATGTATATTATAATGGCCCATAAAAAAACTTGTGCTGCAATTAAGATAATAAAAATAATTTTATGGGCAGTTAAGGGTCATATCCGTATTCAAATGAAAAAAATAAGAAAATTAACATAAAGAACCCCCTATAACCAAATGTAGAACACATTTACATTTCTTCATACATACATACGCACTCACGCCTTTAATCCCCGAAGGGGTAGGCAGAGGTGTAACCAGTAGGTCCACTCACATTTCGCCGAGCATATCTCCGTCCCACGATGTGATAGGGGGCGAGCCCAACGCCATACCGAGCACAAATTCCAGACTCCGGGTTGATACTGAGTATTTCGTCAATATCACCTTTACCCGACCTGGGGATCGAACCCGAGACCTCAGCGTCAGCCTCAGTCGTAACGCATACGCGTTACAACTGCGCCACCGAGGCATTTCTTCATAAATTACAGAAAAATCTTTAGGACAATTGTAGGTTAAAGAGTTTGTAAAAATAATGAAATTACGAGTATAAGTCTGTAGTATGCAACCAAAAATTAAGAAAAAGATTTACCTATACTGGTAGGGCTCAAGCTGTAGACAGTTCTGTCAGCATGAGTGCAGTGAAATACACGCACAACGCACGAAAATAATAAATTAAATAAGTTGGGTAAAATAGCCTCCGTAGCGCAGAGCGGTAACCGGCTGTAAAGCGAGAGACCGCGGGTTCGATTCCCACACCGAGATAAAATGTTTGTGTGATCCACAAATATTTGTTTCGGGTTTGGGTGTTTTCTCCCCAGAGGGGTTAACGTCAGGCAGGCGGTCGATCGTAATAACTACAAGCCAAATCTTTCTGTAAATTTATAAAGCATGTTGCGCTGACCCAACTGTAAGTGGAATAAGGGCAGATGGAAAGAAGAAAGGGTAAATATAGTTTGAAAACTATATTTACTCTTTCTTATATATTTCTTATGCTAGCTGTTGCCCGCGGCTCCGCCCGCGTGAATGCCTATTTCCAGAATTAAAATAATCTAGTCGCATCAAACGAGTCCCGTCATCGCGATCGGTGTGAGAAACGCGCTTGACAATAATACTATATCTCTATTAAAAAATAGGGGTTGATCGTAGAGGGTTGAAAATTTAGGGTTGTATGTATTTTTAATGCTGTATCATAAAAAATAAAACCAAAAAAAAAAACTCAAAAAAAAAAAATAGAGGTGGACCGGACCACCCTTAACATTTAGGGGGATGAAAAATAGATAGTAGCCGATTCTAAGACCTTGTTTTTTTTTTTTTTACTTTGGGAAACCCTTTTTGGGTACCGCCCCACCGCGTGGTCAGTCGGGGCGGTTATGTCCGACTCCCACGGACTAAAACTCAACGGTGTTCCTCCGGGTACGCTTGTTCGGTCGGGGCTGCGGGAACGCTATTGTACTCTTCCGCGGCCCCGACGGCGCCGGCCCTTATACAGGGCCTCTCCGGTCGGTGGGTGTTTGGGGGAGTTATCCACCCACCTTTTTGCTCCGCTCGAGAGGTTCGCGCGGGAACGCCGCACGCGTCACCTCGTGCCTTAACTGTCGGACGACGGACTTCCACGAGTCCGCCGCCCAGGCCTCTCTCCGATTCTCAGACCTACCGAATATGCATAAAAAAATCATAAAAATCGGTTGAGCCATTTCGGAGGAGTATGGGAACGAACATTGTGACACGAGAATTTTATATATTAGAAGAAGAAGATATTGTAATATATATCCAAACAGTATTTCATGTAATCAAAACAGTCAACAACTAAACCTCTTACACAATCCACTGTACCATATTACACGGGTCCTTACATCGTTAAATGTAATAGACATCATCGCCTCCGCTCTCGCCTCCGCTTCCGCTCCTGCTCTACTCATTCGATTACACGGTGCTAAGTAATCTCACGTACTTGGAATATAAACCGAGGCCTTACAAAAATACATACCGTTTACAGTATGGGTAGGATGACCATGTATTCATTTTATAGATAAGACCGGGAAATAATGAGTGGTAGAGCCATGCTGTAGACACTATTGTCTACAGCATGAATGGGCCGGCTCGTCTGGGTCGTTACCACTGTCTCACAGAAAACCGACGTAAGTAGCAGCTGCGTTTCGTGCGGTGAGTGAGATATCCGGAGGCCTAAATCCAATCCCCTTCCCAATCCCTTAATCATCCCTTTCCTTTAAGGTCGGCAACGCGAACATTATTATTTTGGTATTGTGGGCGTACATGGGCGGTGGAGATCGCTTACCGTCAGGTGACCTACTTGCTCGTTTACGACCTACGACATAAAAAAAGCAAGTTAGTAATAGTAAGTGATCTTTACCGCACATAAAATACTAGAAGAATCATGGATTTGAGTCATTGAAATTAAACATCTTGATTTTACCACATCCCGTGTTCATGAAGATTATTATTTTACTAAATATCCTAACCAAACATCAGAGGGGCTAGCATGGAAATTTGTGAAAAGTTATTCGAGCTGTCATCGACAACAATTTCTATGAGATTTTAGTACAGCGCCTCTATCGTACGTAAAAGAAACTAATATATATGGAATATAGACCAATGATATTTAAGGAATTATCTATCGAGCCCTGGATACCTTTACATTACGATTTCGATAGTTTTCCGTGCTTGCTTTAGTTTGTTTACTGAGTAAACAAAGTTCTACAACTTCCCTGTCTGTATGACGCTATCCCGGCTTAAGGCAAGGGTCGTCTTCCCAGCGTGGTTTGATGGTGGATTTGGTATTATTTGTGGTGACCCACCGTCCGACCCCCACAACCCGCGAGTCTCGCCTAGCAGAGTAATCAGCAGAGTGTACCATCAGGTGAAGTTATCTTTGAACCTAAGATATTGGTGACCCACTGGCAATCCAACAAACTACCACTAGATATCAGAGTTCTTTTGTATTTTTTTTTTATTTATTATGATTACCAACAGTTGTCACATTGATACATGTACAAAAAAAAGCATATAAATAAATTGAATTAAATGCATAAGCACATAAAGGTAATCTCAGCATGTAAAACAGATAATTAAAATATATTTTGTGTGTTGCAACAACAAAACAAATAAATAATTACTCAACGAGTCCATCTCGCGCCCTGAGGGTTCTTTACTTAAATCACTAATTTCTTTTTTTTATATTACCACTATTTTTTATTTAGAATGTAACCATCATAATTGTATCACAAGAAAGTCCCATTTTGAGTCCAAAAAATGGGTATCCTATTTATGTATAAGTGGTCGCGTCTGCCTCAGTGGATGGCACGAAAGTAAAATGGTTAACTCGATTCACCCTATCGGATTATATGGGTAACTTATTATTGTATTAGATTAAGACCTTATCAGATTTTATGCATTGTGTAACTACATCTAGTTGTTTTAGATGGTTGTGATAGCAGGTGTAAAGATTCTATATTTGATAGTAAGGCAAAGTTTATTTTTCTGTTATAGTCTATTATCTGATTTTACCGCATCCCTTTTTTCGCCCGAATAACGAGACGAGCAAGTCGCTCGCCTGACGGTTAAAATCACGCCTCCCTATAATACTGTCTATGGGTGATAAAAAACCATCCTGATCATTTACGTATTGTATTTATGAGCTTTCAAAATATGACGTGGCGAGGAAATATCTTCGCTCATGTTGCTCAACGTCCCGGATCGTGTTGAACAACATAACTTTTTAACCGACAAAAAATGGAGGACATTCTTAATTTGACGCGTATATTTTGTGTGTATAACCACGCATAACTTTTCAGAGTAATCTGATTTTAATTATATTTTATTTTTATTTTTTTAATTCCAGGTATTATTATAGTAAAGCTCAAAGTTGGTACTAGTTAAAGATCAGTGAGGCAATTCTCACACATTCGAATTCGAAATAAAATCTCGAATTCGAACTCTTTTCGTATGAAATTTAAGTGGAGCTATTCTGGAAATCTCGGGACCTACATTTCTCATAAGTTAGCTGCTCGAAATACTTCGAGTGGCGGAGAGCGTTCGAAACGTAAAAGTCGAATTCTAATAAACCATATCAAACGCCAAATTTAGCGTCACATATTTATGTGTGCATGTGCATAATTATGGGTTTTACAAAAGAAAACTAATTTACTAATTATGATTAATAAATTTGTTATGGACTTCGTGCAAAATATATTAGACTTATAAGCATATGATAGATAATGTATGAAATAATATGTTTATGCCTGTGCTGGTACGTGTTGGTTACGTACGATATCTTTGAATGAAAATGGAACTTCATACATCAAGTTGGGCCATTCGCGGGATCATATCCTACCACTACGCCGTCTCTACTCTATTCATCACTAAGTGCCATAAAAATCGCAACGAAATCACCAACAGTAAATTAACTGAACGACCGTAATATTTTTACACCCTCTCTAGTACATGTAATGGCCCACAACCCTTTTAGATTATATCACAGGCCATAAAGAGCTCATTCAGGACCACAGCTTCACATAATCATAACGTAAAGCCGCTCTACAGTGTTATAAACATTTTAATGGTTATTTTCAATTTTAAAGTTTAATATTTATAAAATTTTCAACCGAGATGTTATCTTTCTATTTGAACATTTATAGAACTTGGTCTTGCGTTCGCTTGATAATATCGTCGTGGAGTTATTGGTTTCATATGATAAGAATTTCTAATTACAAGGTTCCAGTATGCCTAACACAAGTTTCAATAGCTTCGACCAGTACTCGATCGATCGAGCAGTAGTCACTAGTAAGAACTATGATGAATTGATAGTATGGTTAATTTTATTTCATACTAGCTGTCCCGCGCGGTTTCTACTACAGCAGCTCCACCTACCGGATCCAATTGTGAATCTAAACCATCCAGGGCGCCACCCAAACACATACAAAAAAAAACAATCAAATCGGTCCAACCGTTTAGGAGGAGTTCAGTGACATACTCACATACAGTAGAATCATATATATAAAGATTAGTCGAACACGAAATTAATTTTCCGGAGATTCATTCTTTTTTAAAGTACGAATTACTAGTTGAACACTTCGAAAATAGTAATTTTATACGAATTATAAAACTGTGAACGTATTTGTAACACGTACTAGGCCTACTACTTATTCATGGTTTTCGTGGCCAAAAGGTGCCGCCGGCACCCTATGACTATTCCTACGTTGTTTGTCTATCCTTATGTCAGTCAACTGACTGAGTATCGAACTAGAGACCTCAGCATAGCAGTCGCACCACGTACGCAATAAAACTGGGCCACTAAGGCAGTCTGGTTTAGTGGTAAGCAATTTCGGTGAGGTCTTGGCGTCGATCATTAGATCGAGCACACACTGTTGCTTGGTGGCAGGTATATACAAAGCTGTGGTACCAACCCGGACAGCCTCTCACATACTAGAGATCATGCTAAATAATGCACATCGAGCGGAAGAGGGAAAGAATCAGCTAGTTTTAGTTTCTTAGAGTGTCGTTTCGTGGTACAGTTACCACGTTGTTGAATATAGAACCCTTGATACAAAAAAAATATGTATCATTTCAACATATACCGGCTGGTGTCCATATTATAATATTTTTTTCAATATACAATTCTATCCATAATACTCTATTTATTGCTCATATTAATAAAAAAAACCTCATCCATCTTTCGATCGCTGCGTGGGCTTTCAAAGCTTCATAAAATGCCCGAACAAATTGAAACGCGACATACATTAATAAAGATTGTATTTGTATCGTCGGGAACCCTCCGTAATAAGAGTACTGGGAGGAAATTAAAATTTTTGCATGACTCGGCAAAAGGACGCGTGTGTGATGCTGTACGGAAAATTACTGCTTTAATCTTGCTGCTATTGTGGAGTTTTTTGTCCTTAGAAAAGTGTTTAGTTAGCTTGATAGTTTAATGAGCTGGGTTATTGTTTCTCGTGTAAGTTGTTTGCGCCGTAATTATATAGATATTTTTTCTTTTTTGAGTGGTAGACCCACGCTGTAGACATTTTTGTGTACAGAAGGAATAGGCCGGCTCGTCCGGGTCGTTACCACTGTCTCACAGAAAATCGGCGTAAAGTAGCAGCTTGCTGTTGCGTGACACAACGAGTTCAGAAGCGATTAAAAATCGCACCGCATTTTTTCGCAGTGCGCGCAAGCTAGCAGGCATGTGTACGGTCTATTATCAAGGAATTTATGACCACTACCGAGACAATCTAGGGTCTAAATAACTGTAGTAATAACAATACGTACAATAACAATAAACTGGTCTCCGCTAGTTTGTTAACACTACTTTGTGACGCAATTACACGTGCTCTATTTGGGGGAGGAAATGTTTATTTGAAATTATTGGACTATCGTGTTTGTATGTAAATAAATAGAGACTGCCTCGGTAGCGCAGTTGTAATGCGTACGCTTTACGACTGAGGCTGACGCTGAGGTCTTGGGTTCGATCCCCGCGTCGGTTAAAAGTAATTTTTATATTACGAAAAGCTCAGTATCAGCCCGGAATCTGGAATTTGTGCCCGGTATGGCGATAGGCTCGCCCCCTATCACATCATGGGATGGAGATACGCTCGGCGAAATGTGGGTGTACTGGTTACACCTCTGACTACCCCTTCGGGGTTCACAGGCGTGAGTGCGTATGTATGTATGTAAATAGGGAGTAAATACAACCAAAGCTAACAAATAAATTGTTCTATTTGAAAAAATAATAAATACACCCAACAGTGAAATTAAATGAAATAGTTTTATTCATCATGTAGACAATTAAAATAGCGCTTATAACAAGTCAGTACAAAATAAAGAAACTTATGTATAGAAATCATATCAACTAATGTATACATAACATACATAGCATCGTCACAATACACTGGGCAACTATAAATTTTAGAATATTTTTTTAATAGTCCCCACCCCACACTCGGTTAACCTGTATCGTGGGTATCGGGAACTACGAGGGACTTGCGGTCCCACAACACCCAGACCCGAAACAAATATTTGTGGATTAGACAATCATTTGTCTCGGTGTGGGAATCGAACCCACGGCCTCACGCTTTGCAGCCGGCTACTCGCCCACTGCGCCACGGAGACTGTCGGTCGGTTACTTGCGAATCTGACACGCGCACTGAGAGTCCTGTATCAGCTCACTTTTTAAACTGACATTACATATGACGGTTCTAAAGATAGAGCTCTAGAGAGAAAGATTATAAGATATGGCATAGGCTTAGTATTATGGTTACGTTGGCACGTTTTGGGTACGGAATTCTGCCTATAAAGAACCCGGATGCACGACACGACGAGGTTTGTGACGTTACCGACCACGCTGCACGGTACAGGTGTGCGAGCGAGATAGTCAAATGTTACCTCACTACACGTCCACCATTTGATCATATTAAAACAAACCGCCTTATTTTTATCAATATTGAGTCTATTGTTACAATAAAGTCAGAGGTGTAACCAGTACTCTCACATTTCGCCGAGCGTATCTCCGTCCCATGATGTGCTAGGGGGCGAGCCTATCACCATACCGGGCACAAATTCCAGACTCCAGGCTGATATTGAGCTTTTCGTAATAGAAAAACCCAGTATTACTTTTACCCGACGCGAGGATCGAACCCGAGACCTCAGCGTCAGCCTCAGTCGTAACGCGTACGCATTACAACTGCGTCACCGAGGCAAAGGTTTCCTTTTTGTATAGTTTATATTGCGTATAAAATAATGTTCAAATTCAAGCTGAGAGAACTATTCAATTGACGATCATTTGCAGAGATTAGAAGAGAGCGGCGAAGATTAGTTGCTAGCTGTTCAACACACCGCGTAATCCGAGGCACGACAACGCAGCGCTATCCGAGGGACGACAGCAGCGCATAATCTGAGAGACGTGCCGTATAACCGCGCTGCAGTAGTTTACAACACTAAAGTTTCAAGCGCTTGTATCGATGTCGACAAACTTTGGCAGATGCTAGTAACCACGAACTGTGATACTTGTATTAAGCTCACGCCTATATTCCCGATGGGCGGCAGAATATACTGCTGCTGAATATACCACTGGTGGGAGGTTACATGATCATTAGAGTGGTAGAGCCATGCTGTAGGCAGTTTTGTCTACAGCATTGGTCGGCTCGTTCAGATTGTTACCACTGTCTCACAGAAAACCGACGTACAGTAGCAGCTTGCTGCTGCGTGTCGTATGGTGAGTGAGATATCCGGAGGGCCAAATCCCCTTCTCAATCCCTTAATTATCCCCTTCCTTTAAGGCCGGCAACGCGCCCATGACGGTATAGTGGGCGTATATCCTAATTCACATAATCACAAGAATCCAAAATTTCACATTTAGAATATAAGTAGGAATAGTACAAAGAAGATTCCTCATTTACATCTTCATAAAAACTGCACACCATTGCCTTTCAAACAAAAAAAGTAACTGAAGTTAACAATTTCCCAAGAAACTTTGAAACCGAAGCAAAAACTGCAGCGACAATAGGGGCCGCGGGCGGCGGTGAGCGCCTCCTTGTTTACAACTGATAAATATTTATGAACAAAGTTATTTAATTTGGACCACCCTGCGACCTCCGGGCTTCTTGAATAATGCACGCATAGAAAAATACGCAGATGAGACAGCGTCATTGGTTTAGTGACGTACTTAGGATGAGAAATAGTGAGTTCCTGCGTTGATCGTGGAGGCCTCTCGATTAAAGTTGACCGCACTACGGAGAATGTTTTCACATAAATAAGCTCAAGGCTGTATCCCCAAAATGGTAGGCAGAGGTACAAATAAACATCCATAGTCCACAGGGCTTATCTTAAACCACTAATATGACAGGGGGTGAGCCTATCACCATATCGAGTACAGATTCCAATCCCAAGCAACGCATATTTTTTTTCCGAAACTCAAATACAAATTATGTTATTTTTCATTGTATAGGCCGGCAAATGAGCAAGTGGATCACCTTATGGTAAGTGATCTCCACCGCCCTTGTACGCCCACAATACTAAAATAATTATGGGCGCGTTGTCGACCTTAAAGAAAGGGATAAGTTAGGGATTGGGAAGGGGAGGGGAATTTGGACCTCCGGATATCTCACACACCGTACGAAACGCAGCAGCAAGCTACTACTTTACGCCGGTTTTCTGTGACCCAGTGGTAACGACCCGGACGAGCTGGCCCATTCATGCTGTAGACAGAACTGTCTACAGCGTGGCTCTACCACACAAAAATATCGTAATAAACTGACTTAAATTTAAAGCGCGTCTCATCTACAATATTGAATCATAGTGTCAAGAATAACCTAACTTGGTATCGAAAAGTCGGTATTGTCCGGTCACCGGATGCCGGTCACTTCGGCACCCGGTCACTCCACAATACTCGCTTTGTACTTTTTGAACATTAAATTTTTAGTTTCGCCAGCGGCTCTAACCTCCGAGTTGTCTTTGTGTTTAAAATGTTGAATTTATTTTATTAATTTTGTTATAAGCGTGATTTAAAAAAAATACATTTGGAATATGCTATTTTTTAAGATTAGAATTTTATTCTGAATGACACCTTTTAAATTAAATATACTTATTTTATATTTTGAAGCAAAAATTACTTTATCTTGAATGTGATTGTATTTACGAAAAAAAGATGTCCTCTGAGAATTTCAACATAAATTTTAATTAAAATCTGACTCTTGTATGTTTATTTCTTAAATTTTCAGCATCTACCAAAATACAATGCAGTTTTAAAATATAATTATTTAAAGTTAAATAACATTCGTTGGGATTTTAGTCACTTCGCATCCATCCGCTACCTGCCACCTTTTAACCGACGAAATAACAGAGGAGTTTCTTATAATTAATAATAATAATAATAATAAAAATAATAATACACCCAACAGTCACACACATAGTCCTGATCCCACACTAGGTAGACCTTCGTCGTGGGTATCAGGAACTACGAGGGACTTGCGGTCCCACAACACCCAGACCCGAGACCAATATTTGTGGTTCACACAAACATTTGTCTCGGTGTGGGAATCGAACCCACGGCCTCTCGCTTCGCAGCCGACTACTCGCCCGCTGCGCACGGAGCTGTCGGACGAGTTTTTTTTATTTTGAGTCGTAGAGCCACGCTGTAGACACTTTTGTCTACAGCATGAATGGAACGGCTCGTCCGGGTCGTTACCACTGTCTCACAGAAAACCGGCGTAAAGTAGCAGCTTGCTGCTCCGTTTCGTACGGTGAGTGAGATATCCGGAGGCCTAAACCCCCTCCCCTTCCCAATCCCTTAATTATCCCTTTCCTTTAAGGTCGCTAACGCATCTATAATATTTTGGTATTGTGGGCGTACATGTGCGGTGGAGATCACTTACTTAAAAAAAATGCTTATATAACATCGACCGTGATGCGTGCAGCATGACGATAGTGACACATCTGCTTTGTATGAAATTGTATGGATACACATCGCATACATCAAAACGTATGTATCTATCTTCGACTAACTACTTAAATAAGGTAAGTGTCGCGGTCGTAAGCTGAAAATTGGCTAAGTGTACGTGACGTTGCAAGTAAACAAGCGCTAAGAAATATCAGATGAAATGTATTTTCCTAAAAAAACTGGTAATTTGCAGATGGGCAAAATGTGTTTTTTTATCCTGGCTCGGCAAAGTGACTACGCTACACCTTCTGGTAAGTGTAGCGCAATCCATGAATACTGACGACCGACGATAGACACTGCATTTATCGTAGATCGGCAGAATTATGCCGGCCTGCTTAATTGCTTCTTCACATTCCGTTTAAAGGATCCCATGTTATAGGAAGGAGGAAACACGTTTCATAGATTGATTTATAATTCAGGATCTTAAACATAATTTGGTGAGAAGTTATTAGTGTGGTGATCGTAGTTTCGAGCCACATATTGCTTTTAGTTACCTAGTTTATATAAGTAGTTATACTAAGGTTTTATAGGTCCCTCGTATGCGAGAGGCCGTCTGGGTTGGTACCACCGCTTTGTCTATTTCTGCCGCCAAGTAGCTTTGTAAGCACTGTTGTGTTCCAGTTTGAACGACATTGAAGCCAGTGAAATCACTGGGCATTATGAGACTTAACACCTTTTGTCTTGGGGTGACGAGCGTAGTTAAATGGCATGCAGTGCTTTGTTATTTAAAGTTCTGTGTTGCGTTGCTTCTATTTATAAGCAGACGTGGCGCTTACCATCAGGCGAGCGATCTGCTCGTCTCGCCATTCAAGCTAATAAAAAAAACATATAAAGCGAACGTGTCTTTGTCGTCACGTGTCGCAGTCTCTTGTCTCGGTCGCACACCTCAAAACGTACTATTAGCACTCACGGGGCGTGGATACAGATAAGCTGAGTTATTTATATTATTATTAATTCCGTTGTCACTGCCTACCCTTATGGGAAACAGGCGTGAATCTATATGTATATAATATGTATTTATATTATTATCCATCGCAAAATGGAATTTATTCAAAAATCTCGTCTCTACTTATTATCTCAAACAACACAAATTTAAGGAAAATAACATAAACCAGCGATTCATAAATAATAATCCAACGAAGTTGTATAGAATAAAACTGGGAATTCATAATTGGGATCGGTGAGTATAAATGAACAACGAGTGAATACAATTTACCTCCCAATTAGACTTTGTGCCGTGTTCAAAACATGACCTTTGAGCGAAACACCTTTGTAATGAAATAAGCATTTCAAATTAGGACTTACGGTACAGAAGTTTAAAAAAATAGGTAAATGAATACATCCAACAGTCACACACATAGTCCTGACCTCACAATAATGTACGAGTCTTGTTAAAAGAATAAAATGGTTTATTTATCATATACTAGGTAATTATACATATACATATACGCACTCATGCCCGCAATCCCCGTAGGGGTAGGCAGAGGTGTAACCAGTACACTCACATTTCGCCGAGCGTATCTCCGCCCCTTATGTGATAGGGGGCGAGCCTATCGCCATACCGGGCACAAATTCTAGACTCCGGGTTGATACTGAGCATTTCATAATAGAAAAACCCAATACCACTTTACCCGACCCGGGATTTGAACCCGAGACCTTTTTTTTTTGTTGTCGCGGTGAAAAGCGTATTATTGCTACCGCCCCACCCCGGGGGAAGGAGAAGCGGTTATGTTGGGTTCACCGGTCTTACGACCCAACGTTAAGCAGCCCGGGAGAGATGGTAAACATCCGGGCGGCCGCTGGGCCGAGTCCCTAGCACTATATACACCCTACACCGGCATACCAACTAAAAACCCCGCGATGGCCATCTTCGGCGCATTAGGAACGGCCCCGGGTTCCCGAGACGAGAAGCGCCCCGGCTTCAGCCGGAACCGCCCCTGCGCGGTGCCGCCTTGCGGCCCGTCTCTATATAGGGGGGGGGGGGGGGGTTCAGAAGCCCCCGCACACCGAAGGACACTCTCGGCGTGAACGGCAGCAACGAGGCCAACCACCCGTGCTGCGGTCCAGCCCGGAGTCGCATGTACAATACTTTTATGTACAAAGGGCGCTACGACAGCCCCCCGCTGCGCGCCCACGACCCCCGATGGCCCCTATCAGTCGCCTTTTACGACAGGCAGGGGATAGCGTGGTGGAATTCTCCAAACACCCCCAATCCACAGGGCGACGAACCCGAGACCTCAGCGTTAGCCTGAATCGAAACGCGTACGCATTACAACTGCGCCACCGAGGCAGGCAGGCCGGCTAGATATTTTATGTTTATGAAATCATTTTTTTTTTAATTTATTTTAATTTTAAAATTTAGTATTACGCTCAGCTATCACACATTTCTTAAGGAAACAACTAATCAAAACTAAAATTATTCGGTAAGTTCTAAACATAAGTTACTCCTCGATTTGTCAAATTGGAGGGCGTCGCGAACCGTTCATTATCCGGGAATATTTTCCATAGTCCCTACATAACTTTTAATTAAACTCCGGTCGACCGCACTGTCCCACCACAATGGCGCGGATGTTTACGGTCACCAACCGGGGGACGATAACGCGATTTCTGAATTATACAAATAATTGTACGTCCCTATAATAAGTCAACAAATGAAGTCTGTTGATAATAATTAAATATATTTCAACAGATTAATGGCATGTTTTGAGATACGCGACCGAGACAGGTGACTGTGACATATGAGCATGACTTGCTCGGTGGCGCAGTTGTAATGCGTGTGCGTTACGACTGAGGCTGACGCTGAGGTCTCTCGTTCGATCCCCGGTCGGGTAAAATGCACAGTATCAGCCCGGAGTCTGGAATTTGTGCCCGGTATGGCTATAGGCTCGCGCCCTATCACATCGAAATGTGGGTGTACTGGTTAACACCTCTGCTTACCCCTTCGGGGATTACAGGCGTGAGTCCGTATGTATGTACAAAGCGGACGTGTTGCTTTTATGTGTCTCGCGTCAGGCGGCGCGGTCTCCCTGTCTCTGTCGCATACATCAGAACGTGCCTTTAGATTTGACGCCACGCTAAGATAAGGCTTCTGGTTTGGGTATCAGTAAATAAGAGAAATTTAGGCTCTCATCAACCAGTAGGCCAATTCTCGTAATTTTAAATGTTCAAAATATCATTCCGGTAAACATTTAAAATTACGAGAATTGGCCTCCTGAAGTAAACTTATATATTACTAGCATTTACCCGTGGCTCCGCCTGATAAAAGTATTTTTCGGGGATAAAAGTTGCCTATGTTTTAATTCATGTATTGGTCTACGTGTATGCCAAATTTACCCAAATCCATTCAGCCGTTAAGGCGTGATTAATCTACAAACATCGAAACTTTCAGATTAAGAAATTATAAAATTCAACACCACTTCCCCCCCCCCCCCCTTTGAAAATAGATTTTTCGTAAATTTGAATCACGTGTTTCATAATTATTAATAAGCAATATTTGTGCTTTATTTTACAGTTATATTCCATTCCATACAAAGTTAAAAACCTACCCCCTTTTTATAAGTGGAATTTTCCTAAAATGTGACTCTCATATTTCATTATTTTTAATGGAAAATATTTGCGCTTAATTTCACAGTAGTATTATTCCCTTCCATAAAAAAGTTGCATACAACGTACAAACCCCTCTTTTACCCCCTTAATATGTAAATTTCCAAAAATCCGTTCTCTTTTTTCTATGGCATAGGTCGGCAAACGAGCAATTGGGTCACCTGATGATAAGTGATCTCCACCGTCCATATACGCCCACAATACCAAAAGAATCATGGGTGCGTTGCCTACCTCAAAGGAAAGGGATAATTAAGGGATTGGGAAGGGGAGGGGGTTTGGACCTCCGAATATCTCACTCACCGTCCGAAACGCAGCAGCAAGCTGCTACTTAACGCCTATTTTCTGTGAGACAGTGGTAATGACTCGGACGAGCCGGCCCATACATGCTGTAGACAAAAGTGTCTACAGCGTGGCCCTACCACTCGTAAAGTTACCACTTGTACCACTAGTTATCCATAATCATAGTTATATTCCCGAAGGCATGAGTTTATGTAGTACGTGTAAGGATTAATTCCACATCTTAAAATTCCAACCGCGTACAAATTAAAAGCCGGTCTCGATATTTCAACCAGAAATTCTTAAATCCCCAATAAAACAGTAATTTAAATCACGTCTTCGGGGCTTTGTTCCTGTAGTGACAGCTACAGCGCTAAGGCATTACGACCTAGACCCTTGTCAATCAGTGGGCTCTATCGACCGGTTATAATTAACGCTTGGTGATGACTTGCTTTCTTGGGTACACTTTACAGCTTATGTAAATGTCGATAGATTAGATATATATTTAGCCGGAGTCTTTGGACTTTGGGATCAACATTTCCTTATATTTCATTTAGTTTTAAAGAAATTATTATATATAGTTAAGGAGCTTAAGTCATATTTTAAACTTCCAACAAAAAGAGTGTTTTTATAAGTTAGTCGACTTTAAGGTCGGCGAGGCGCTCATGATCCTTCCGATATTGTGGGCGTATATGGGCGGTGGATATCACTCACCATCAGGTGACCCACTGGCTCGTTTTACCGGCCTATGCTATAAAAAAAGCGTTGCTGACCTTAAAGGCCAGGTAAGCGGATTATCAGGGAAGATTTCGGCCTCCGGCAATTTCAGTCATTGTATGCAATTTAATACCACGTTGCGTCTGTTTTTGTAAGATAGTAGTAATAGTCCAGTAGAGTTGACCAGTTCATGCTGTAGACAAAATGTCTACAGCGATCACATAAAAAATGAGACATATATGTCTCGGGGTGACCAACGCAGTCCAATGGCATGCAATACTTTAATCGGGTGTAAATCCTGTTAAGATTATTTATTTATTGATATTAATGAAACACACAGAACAATATCAGTTAAAAAATAATAAAAACTAAATTTTACACAATCCAACAAAGTTTCCACTGTAAAATAATACATATTTTATGAACAAAGTGAACAAGCGCTGCGATACTTTAGATAAATAACACAAATTTCTATAATAAAAAAAGAAAATCTAAATTTAACTAACTTAATTTTAACTAAACAACACAAAACAAATACCAGAGAATATAATCATCAGACTTAAATTTTTATTCTAAGTAATTTCTATATTGATACATACATACGCACTCACGCCTGTAATCCCCAAAGGGGTAGGCATTGGTGTAACCAGTACACCCACTTTTCGCCGAGCATATCTCCATCCCACGATGTGATAGGGGGCGAGCCTATCGCAATACCAGGCACAAATTCTAGACTCCGGGCTGATACTGAGCATTTCGTAATAGAAAAACCCAATACCACTTTACCCGACCCGGGGATCGAACCCGAGACCTCAGCGTTAGCCTCAATCGTAACGCGTACGCATTCCAACTGCGCCACCGAGGCAGTCACTTATATTGATACTATAATAAATAAATAAATAAATTCAAAATTATGTGTGGTATTGCTTCTGTTTACGGTCAGGCGTTTTGCTTACCATCAGGCAAGCGAGCTGCTCGTTTCGTGGTTCAATTACAAAAAAGCAAAATATTGTAACACATCAATAACTATTGACTAATATGGTAAAGAAACAGAATTAACATTTCACTTTACTGGAATTTAATTCCAGCAATTCTACTGATTTTAAAATCAAATTGCCCCTCGTAAATAACATGTTTCGAGAGCTAATAGAGCACTTAATGTACTCAAATAAAGGTTGAAACGAAAATGTTTAAAATTCGTAATATTACAGTCTAGTAAATAATTTTTCAGCGTTGCAAGAGGCGAGTGTTTACACTTGTGTTTAATTTAAAAACCTTAGTGGAGCCGTAGCAGTGAATCAAAGGATAATCTTCTTCCACCGGTCCTTATCCCACTCGCAGTGGGGTCAGCGCAACATGCATTTTAACACATGTTACTAAAAGATTTGGATTGTATATTTTACGGCCGGCCGCCTGCCTGACGTCAACCCCTCTGTGGAGAAAACACCCAGTCCCGAAAGAAATATTTGTAGATCACATAAACTTTTATATTGGTGCAGGGATTGAACCCACGGCCTCTCGCTTCACAGCCGGCTACTCACCCACTGCGCCACGGAGGCTGTCACATGTAATCAAAGGATATATACATACGCACTCACGCCTGTACTCCCCGAAAGGGTAGGTTCTTATATTCATGTGAACATTGCATGTATGCTTGTTGTAAGTTTTCAGAGTACACTAAAATAAAATAAATAGGACTGCTAGCGAACAAGTGGGTCATCTGATGAGGGAGGTATGGTATTACTTCTGGGAATCTTACTCACCGTACGAAATACAACAGCAAGCAAACCAAAATAGTACCTATACGTACATACTTACCTATAGGTACATAATTACCTATAGGTACATACTTACCTATAGGTACATACTTACCTATAGGTACACACTTACCTATTGGTACATATTTACCTATAGGTACATAATTACCTATAGGTACATACTTACCTATACGTACATACTTACCTATAGGTACATAATTACCTATACGTACATACTTACCTATAGGTACATACTTACCTATTGGTACATACTTACCTATAGGCACATACTTACCTATAGGCACATACTTACCTATAGGCACATACTTACCTATAGGTACATACCTACCTATAGGTACATACCTACCTATAGGTACATTCCTACCTTTTACCTGCGGCTTTATGCGTATGGTTAGTTAGACGGATAGTATTATTATATGTTAATCCACTATTGATTAAACCAATGTGTAATCGTGTAATTCCTCACAAATAACTAAGCAAATAAGTACTAAACACTTAGTATGAAGGGCAAGTTATAAAGGTATATTTCTTACTCGTGATGCACTTGTCCCACTGTATCCTTATACTCTATATCCGAAACTGGGAAACATGCGACGTGTTTCCATTAAGGAGGGAATTTACATCTCCTACGTGCCAGCTCTGACGTGGTGCAAAAACTTTATCATCAAGTTTGCCATCAACAGTAATGTAGAGACGTGTTTGGAGGTCGTGAATTTTGGACTGGTAGTGCACAAGTTTTATAATTTAATCACCATATACAATTTATCTAGGGGTATATAAGCAACTAGTGCACGAACGATTGTGAGATGCTGTAGACATAGTTATGTCTACAGCACGAATGGGCCAGCTCAACCGATCATTAACACAGAAAACCGACGTAAAATAGCGGCTTGTTGCAACATTTCGCACAGTGAGTGAGATATCCGGAGGCTCAAATTCCTTTCCAATCCCTAAATTATCCCTTTCCTTCAAGATCCGCAAAACACCCAATCATTCTGGTATTCTGATGTATATGGACGGTGGAGATCGTTAACCGTCAGGTGACCCACTTACTCGCTTACCGGCCAATGTCATAAAAAACCGGTCAAAAGCGTTCAGCCGTTAAAGACTAAGACAAGTAGGAAGTATGATTGCATTCACTTTAGATATTCTATGTTAATATTGATGTTGTCGATTTCTGTAATTTTTTCGAGCTTCAACTTTATTCCTTGTTTATTTGTAATTCATTATTCCTGTATTATATATATTTTTATGGCAATGGCCGATAAACGAGCAACTGGGTCACCTGATGGTTATTGATTACTGCCCATGTTTGCCTACAATAGCAAAAGAATAATCTCATTCTCCATACGAAATGCAACAGTAAGCTGTAACTTGATGTCGGTTTTTGGGAGACAGTGGTAAGATCCCGGTTAAGCAGGTCCATTCATGTAGACAATCCTGCCTATAGCGTGGCTCTACCAGCCATAAATGGAACAGGCGATAGAATTCCCAGTTATTTTAACTGCACTAACACGGTCC
Source organism: Mimas tiliae (assembly GCA_905332985.1). NCBI lineage: Eukaryota > Metazoa > Arthropoda > Insecta > Lepidoptera > Sphingidae > Mimas > Mimas tiliae. The sequence goes on from HG995258.1 coordinate 409,670, forward strand.
CTTAACTACAAGACTCTCCCATACGGCTCGTTGGTCTAGAGGTATGATTCTCGCTTCGGGTGCGAGAGGTCCCGGGTTCAAATCCCGGACGAGCCCTTTTGGTAATTCCTTTTTTTCTAAAATTCCCTGTCGTAGTATAAACGTTCGGAGGAAATGCATTATTTTGAAAATATCATTGGTTTGGAATGACGAAACAAGGGGACGTTTTGGTTGCAATATTATTCTTCTCGTTTCTGTTACTGTTTATTGTAAAAAGTTTAACATGAAAGTATTTTAAATCATGTAAGCTATTTAATTTTTAAGCAAGTAGGAATATGCATATTTCTGCCAGCTGAAATATTTATTGCCATAATATTTGTGGCCGTACATGAATTGATGATGTAATTCTATCCGTTATTAAGACCTGTTTTAAGGTGCACGATCGAGACAAGCGACAGCGACACACGGCGACAGCGGCACGTCCGCTTTGACAAACAAATTGTATGGGTACGTTTTAAGCGACGCGTTTTATACAATATCTTACAAAGCCAACGAGTCATTATCGTCTGACTCGTGACTATTGCGTCACTCGTGATATACTACGCGGTCGCCCTGTCTCGGTCGCGTACCTTAAATGAAGCTTTTATGAAAATGTATATGCAGATCCGTACAGCACCTTTGTAGCTGATTTTATTAAAATCTTATTAGATTCATACATATTTCTCTTAAACTGATGACATGACCAAGCTTCTGAAGGACACACTGATTAATTAGCTATTAGCAATTAAGCTACATTAGTGCTTATAATAATACTTGACTGTGTCACTTCCGGGCACGATCCTACTCTAGTATTATTAATAAACGACTTCAAAAAAGATGAAGGTTTTTAATTCGGCACGTGTTTTTTTTATTATTCAATGCCAATAAATAAAAATACTATTAAAATAATGTGTATTCATATAAAATAAAAAGTCTTTCTGGTTTAATTTAAGAAATCATTTCTAAATATCATCAAATTGAAAATAACGCTACCGTCTCTGAATTTTAAATCTTACTTACTACATACAATATTAACTAGGTCTAGCCTTGGTGGGGTGACTTATTTAATTAGACAAACTCTACATTTTATACATAATATAAATCTTACCTGAAACATGATAGCTCGAAAGATTTATGTTTAGTTTCCTTTAAATAAATCAACTATACTGGTGATGTAGAGTAACATCACGTGCAAGTCTTCACGAAAATTCTCAAGATATTTCAAGCGAGAAATTTAGACAATGTACAAAAACCTTCCCTGTAAACCAATTCTTCAGAGATCGACGGCGTGCTACAGCGTAGTAGCGACATACGTGTCGTGCTACGGCGCTACGACACTACGAAGCTACGAGGACGCTACAAAGCCACGTGCCGACGCTGACGAGGTGGCATGCCTTTGGGAAAATCACGAGACGTGCGATGTACCGGAAATAAGCGATTTATTTTCTTTATTCTCGGATTTAGAGGAGGTAATTTAACAGAATATTCGAGGTAATTTACGGAATATTGAGGTGGTGTGGAATTTAATATATGAAGTGCGCGAAAATACGGTTAAATGTTTAGAATTATTCCTTCGCCTCTAATATGTAAGTGCTAATTTTTGTGGTAATTAGTTAACGTATTACTTAGAGTATTTTAGGATAAGTTTATTTCAGAATTTCGATTCTACCTCAAATTCTCGTATGGTTTCGAAGCATGTAATCACTAATTAATCATAGCGAATTAAAGTTTAACAATGTAAGTCCCAAATTAGCGCTACAAACTAATTCCAATTCTATAGTCAATATCGGTCTGGTAATTGGTAGACAAAGTAACTTAAAGCCCCCCTTAGCTAATAAAAAAATTAGATAATATAGATAAATATAGCATAGACTGCCTCGGCGGCGCAGTTGTAATGCGTACGCGTTACGACTGAGGCTAACGCTGAGGTCTCGGGTTCAATCCCCAGGTCGGTAAAAGTGATATTGAGTTGCTAATATGTTGATATTAAGCTGATACTGATATCAGCCCGGAGTCTGGAATTGGTGCCCGGTATGGCAATAGGCTCGCCCCCTACCACATCATGGGACGGAGATACGATATAAATGTGGGTTTACTGGTTACACCTTTGCCTACCCCTTCGGGGATTACAGGCATGAGTGCGTATGTATAGCATTAATTGCGTTAAATTATCTATTTTGTTACTTGTCTCCAATTAAAAATATTATTATGCAATAACGAATTTGGAAATGGAATGCCCTTGTCTAGACATTCTATGAAGTAAATATTACCTGACTATCAAAGTTTTTATTCAAATTCATTCATTAATTTTCAAATAAAATTTACGGTCTGAGATCACAGTTATGGTGCATTATTATTTATTTTATTATAATGCATTGTGGAGTCTAATAATATTAAATATCTATTTAATATACTCCTATATAAAGAGAATTAGGCCCACAGTTCATTCTTCTTCCACTTACCCATATCCCACTCACAGTGGGGTTGGTGCGACATGATTTTTAACACATGTTACATAATGATTTGGTTCTTGTTTTTACGATCGTCCACCTGCCTGACGTCAACCCCTCTGGGGAGCCCACAGTTCATTATACACCTATTAAATAAGTTTGTTTTCCATATAAAACCAAAAATTCATCTCAATATTCGGAGTTCCACAGCACATCAACAAATATGATTTTTACGAAATCATATAAAAGTTCAGTGAGTTCAGCTCTCACTTAATCAAAGTTTGTCATTTCTGGGAAGCAAGGTTCAGACACGTTTCCAGAATATTTTACCGTTATAATACGTAGTAGGTAATAGGGGATGTAATACTAGAAAAAAATACTTTATTTGCCACAAAACATTATGTAATTTGTTTTTTTATGTACAAACACAATATAAACTAACAAATGTTAAAGTTATATAACAACTTATAATGGTTGACGTCGGACAGGCACCTGGTCGTAAAAACTATAAGATCTTTCATGTTTCGTGTTAATATACATGTGCGCCGATCCCACTGCGAGTGGGATAAGGGCAAGTGGAAGAAGAAGAAGAAGAAGAAGAAGAAGCGAATAAAATGTTATAAGTTACCAGCAGCTAAGTGTGAAGAGAATTCGATGCAAGTTTTTTACTTGTTTTTAATAAACGTTTAATTTGACTGTAATATGCGATTGGTTGTAAATAATTTTAAATTTAACCTACACTAAAAACCGATCATAAAATCTGATTTGAGACGCATTTAATTTCAATAACTGAGTAATTTCCCATTTTCTCTCAGTGGTTCACTGTGGTGGTGACCATCCTCGGGGTAAAACCGTATCGAATGCAAAAATAAACATTAAACATATCATTCCAAACTTAGCTGAGATATCGCGCAACAAATTATTATTAAATAGACACGCTGTAGACAGTTTGTCTACAGCGCGAATGAGCTGGCTCAACCAGCAGGCCAATTCTCGTAATTTTCAATGTGGAAAATATCATACCGATCTAGTCTCAGTGTCAAGAAAGTTGCAAATAGCATTCTCTTAGACCAATAATCAACGTCAAATGTGAACATAGATCGTAATGAGATTGAATGTAGAATATTTTTTTTTTTTTTTTTTTGGATCGCCAATGGGTGTACATATAAAACTTATTAAGTAACAAACAAATATAACATACTACCCAGTTACAGGCAAACACAACTAACACAAGTAATGCACCGGATATTCATTAATAAACTAAAATAATAAAATATAATTAAAACACACAACCAATACTTTATAAGAAATTACAAATTAATAAAAATTGAGTGGTAAATATTGTGTATCCAACATAGTGACTTAACACAGTCTGGATTCCCAATAATTAGTAATTTTCTTCTTAAATTTGACTTAAAAAATTTGACTGAAGCCAAAACAGTATAATGCTACTGCTAGTGCTAAGTGCATTTGACGTTGATTATTGGTTTAAGAGAATGCCATTTGCAACTTTCTTGACGCTGAGACTAGATCGGAATGATATTTTGAACATAGAAAATTACGAGAATTGGCCTTCAGATCATTAAGACTGTCTCACAGAAAACCAACGTGAAGTAGCAGCTTGCTGATACAGTTAATACAGTCGGTGAGATATCCGGAGGCCTAAATCTCCTTCCCCTTCTCGATCCCTTTTCTATAAGGTCGGCAACGCATCTGGAGCTCACTATTTTTTTTATTTTTTTTATTACGTTGAATGACGAGACGAGCAGGTCGTTCGCCTGATGGTAAGCGCTACGCCTGCTCATAAACAGAAGCAACGCCACACAGAACTTTTAATAAAGCACTGCATGACACTGGACTGCGCTCGTCACCCCGAGACATAAGGTGTTAAGTCTCATAATGCCCAGTAATTACATTAGCTTCAATGTCCTTCACACCGGAACACAACAGTGCTTACACACTGTTGCTTGGCGGCAGAAATAGACAAAGCGGTGGTACCAACCCAGCCGGTCTCTCGCGAACGAGGGACCTACCACCTTGTAAAACCATCAGTTGGCCCATTTGCTCGTTTGCCGCCCTTAGCTATAAAAATAATATAGACGAATTGAGAACCTATTCCTTTTATAAAGTAAAAAAACTGCAGTTTTTTGTAGTAGATAAAAAAACCGTTTTGTTTGTATTAGGTATGGGTTGGTTTGGCTTCCGGACGTCATTCTAGGAGGCCACTGAAAACCAGCGCGGTGTTGTGGCTCGCCCCATTATCACAGTATTATACTGAGCTGGTCTCCTGTTGTCACCGTGTAGGCATGCAACTGTATAGTTGTAATATTAATTTTAAGTCAGTTGAATTTTATGTATGTTGCATGTCTTATTATGGTGATAAACTAATAATAAATAATAATAATACTAGCCCTGTATTATACATATCCCACTGCTGGGTACGGGTCTCCTCTATTGAATGAGAGGGGTTAGCCCTTAATCCACCACCCTGGCCTAATGCGGGTTGGCAGACTACACATACCTTCGAAATTCTTATGAAAAACTTCTGAGGTATGTAGGTTTCCTCACGATGTTTCCTTCACCGTTAAAGCAATTATACACACATAACTTAGGAAAGTCAGAGGTGTATGCACTTGCGGCTGGTTTCGAACTTACAACTTTCATCTCGACAGTCCATACCACTCCCCGCAGAGCTATCACTGCCGTTTTATCACTTTTCTTTTTCTTTCATTCTTTCTACACATTTGTAAATATATAAATGGCTCCAGTGCGGTATAAAACTAAACAAGTATTATTTAAACAGAGTTATAAATATTTGCAGTTTGTGTTGTGTATTGTAACGGCGCGTCAGCTCGCGGCACGCTTTGTTGTTGAGTAAACAACATGAATGTTATTGTGCGACAAACAACACCTAACTTTGTTGTTGAATGTTTGTCGGAATTTTAAACTGTATGTAGAATGATAATTACTGTGAATTTATATGTTTCACACGTTGTAGAATTACTTAGGCAGTGTACTTAAGTTTAGTTAAAACAGTCTGAAGAGTTTTGAAGGTATGTGTAGTCTGCTAACCGCACAGGGCCAGCGTGGTGGACTGAAGCCTGACCACTCTCATTCAGTAGAGGAGGCACGTACCTAGCAGCGGGATGTATATAATACATGGATTTATTTTATTTTATTTTTATTTTATTTGGACATCCAACAGCTTACTAACTAAACTAACTAATTTACATTACATGATAAAAATACTTCGCGAATAATAGGATATCACTTATATACAATTATTTAAAATACACGTCAAGAGCGACCTGACATGATACACATGTATGCAGGTATATGTGCAGATGAACGTAGGCTAGAAGCATACAATATATAATATAATAATGCACAATATAATGTTTTAATGTGTCTTATATAAATTCATATTATATACCTTATTATATGTTATACACCATATGATACTTATATAAATATATATATATTAAGTAAATACATACGCACTCACGCCTGTAATCCCCGAAGGAGAAGGCTAGGTGTAACCAGTACACCCACATTTCGCCGAGCGTATTTCCGTCCCTTATGTGATAGGGGGCGAGCCTATCCCCATACCGGGCACAAATTCCAGACTCCGGGTTGGTACTGAGCATATCGTAATAGAAAAAACCCAATACCACTTTACCCGACCCGGGGATCGAACCCGAGACCTCAGCGTTGACCTCAATCGTAACACGTACGCATTACAACTGCGCCACCGAGGCAGTAAATAATATATAATAATATACTTAAAAACACATAAACAATTAAAGATAAATTATTACATATATTTGTATACTGCAAATAAAGTGTTTCATTAATTAGTGGCTTTTGATTGGGCATAGATATATACATTATTAAATTCTTTATTATATGCTGATGCCAAACGAGCGACTATTTTTTTTTTTTTATAGTATAGGCCGGCAAACGAGCAAGTGGGTCACCTGATGGTAAGCGATCTCCACCGCCCATGTACGCCCACAATGCAAAAGAATTATGGGCGCGTTGCCGACCTTAAAGGAAAGGGATAATAAGGGATTGGGAAGGGGAGGGGGATTTGGGCCTCCGGATATCTCACTCACCGTACGAAACGCAACAGCAAGCTGCTACTTTACGCCGGTTTTCTGTGAGACAGTGGTAACGACCCGGACGAGCCGGCCCATTCATGCTGTAGACAAAATTGTCTACAGCGTGGCTCTACCACTCATTTTGTTCATAATTTGTGCGGCTGAAAGGTACAAGAAATAATTTATTGTGGCCTGGCCTCGGTCTGTTATATGGTACCACGATTGAGAACATTGATGTGATGGTATATAAACATAGTTTGAGAAAGAGAGAGAAAGCATAAGACGTAGGTAAAAAATATCAGATCGCCCAATCACAAGCTGTTATTGATTATTCTATTACATATATAAAATCAGACTTTTTTATGGCATAGGTAGGAAACGAGCTAGTGGGTACCACCTGATGGTAAGTGATCACATTATGGGACGGAAAAAGCTCGGCCCAATGTGGGTGTACTGATTACTTCTTTGCCTACCCTACTACATACGTAACCATGTATAACATCTAATGTATGGCGACGAGGGCAGTGCCTTGCTATGTGGTACTTTATAGTTCAAAAGAAAGAAAGAAAGAAATGTATTTATTACGGTATCTCACACTAATACTTAAGACTAATACATCGCTCAGCTACAATACCTACTGCACATTACAAGATTCAAAATGAGAAAAACTTAAAACACAATTTACAATTACAGTAGGCTAACGGGTATAATAGACAAAGAATGCCTATTAATCAGTTGTGTGAGGCCGTAAATGGTCCCATCTCAGCTTAAATGCTACAACGTGTTAAGCGCTGCAGCGCTGGTTTTCAGATGGTAACCCAGGGTGCTATCACGGTCAGCATAACTGTTTTAATAAACTACATAAATAGTAAATCTAAAATACAATAAATATAACTAAAAACTCTGAGTGGGGTCACTACTTCATCACTAAAATGTATCAAAAATAAGGCATAAAGCCAGTTAAAGCTAATATCTCCATTATCCCTAATTATGAAACTCCCTATCGATTAAAGACCGCAAGAGCAATTAGCCCAATATCGCCGAAATATAATCTCGCTAGTTATTAACCCGTGAACGCTAGTTTATTGGGCATTATATAACACACCCCCGCCTCCCCCCCCCCCTGATCATCCCTCATGTGTCTCATTATTATAATAAGATATTGTATGATACACTGAATGTGTGCATGTTTAATCGATGCGCCGTTTATTACAGACCGGGAGTTACACCGAAGCGCGCACACTTATATTATACCCTTTTCAACCTGCCCTTATCCCACTCGCAGTGGGATCGGGGAAACACATACAATAAGATTTGACTTTTAGTTTTCACGACCAGCTACATGCCTGACGCCAACCCCTCTGGGGATAAAACACATCCAGACCCGAAACGAATATTTGTGGATCACAAAAACATTTGTCTCGGTGTGGAAATCGAACCCGCGGCCTATCGCTTCACAGCCGGCTACTCGCCCACTGCGCCACGAAGGCTGTCAATCCTACTATTATTATAAATGTGAAAGTTTGGATGTTTGTGAGTCAATCACGCTTTATCGATTGAAAGGTTTTGGATGAAATCTGCCACACAGGTAGGACACAGGGGTCTTTTTATCACTAAAAAGACCAAAATGTGTACCCTAAAAGACACAAATTTGTATCCTATAAAAACCAAAATTTGTATCTTAAAAGACCTCAATGTTTATACTAAAAAGACCAAAATTTGTATGCTAAAAAGACCAACATTTGTATGCTAAAAGACATAAATTTTTATCCTAAAAAGACCAAAATTTGTATCCTAAAAGACCAAAATCTTTATGCAAAAAAGACCAAAATTTTAATGCTAAAAAAATTTATGCTAAAAAGACCAAAATTTTTATGTTAAAAAAACCAAAGTTTGTATCTTAGACCAAAATCTGTATGCTAAAGAGACCAAAATTTGTATGCTAAAAAGACCAAAATTTGTATCCTAAAAACATCAAAATTTGTATCTTAAAAGACCAAAATTTGTATCCTAAAAGACCAAAATTTGTATCCTAAAAAGACCAAAATTTGTAATGATACTCGTTTACGTAAAACTTTTTTTCTGTATGTATGTCGCTCTTGAACTTTAGACGAATATTCTCAAACATTAACCAATAGCCAGATCACATATCTTGTTTAAAATAGATAAAGGCAAAATACTGCCCGGCCATAATCGGGTATCGCCCTACACATATATCATCCCTTAGATAAACACAAAGAAAATATATGAAGGGGAAGATAAATTTAAATTGTTTTCGCTCAGTGGTTCTCAAGTGACGATGGTAATAAATTTTTTATTGTCTTGGTAGGTAGACGATCGAGCAGCCCGCATGATGGTAAGCGCTCACCATTGCTCATGGACATTATTATAACACCAGCCCTGTATTTCACACATATTCAAACTGGTAGAACCAGACAGTCTTGTCTACAGCATGAATGGGCCGGCTCGTCCGGGTCATTACCACTGTTTCACAGAAAACCAGCGTAAAGCAGCGGCTTGCTGCTGCGTTTTGTACGATGAGTGAGACATCCGGAGGTCCAAACCCCCTCCCCTTCCCAATCCCTTAATTATCCCTTTCTTTGGTCGGCAACGCACCCATGATTCTTTAGGTATTGTGGGCGTACATGGGTGGTGGAGATCACTTACCATCAGGTGACCGATTTGCTCGTTTGCCGACCTATGCCATAAAAAATGGTGGGTGCTAAAAATAATGTATATTAAATCTTGATCCAAAGATTGAGAACTTGTATGCCCTACAAAAAAAAGAATATAAATATTTTACTCAGAGTATTTTGTTCATAAAATGATTTGAAACGTTGAAACTGAATTACGAGTTCACAATCAGTAAAGTCGGTTACAGTATTTTGGTTCAATTTAGACATTGTTATAAGATCTAGAATGATTGAGATGTAGCGAGTTTAGTCTTTATTTCAGAAAGGATTTAAGATTTATTTTGCTACGGACAATAAAGGTCTGTTTCGAGGTACGCGGCAGAGATAGAGAAATTGCGTGATAAATAAACCTCTGCTATATATAAAATCAAATTTACAAGGTGGTAGGTCCCTCGCATATGAGAGGCTGTCTGGGTTAGTACCACCGCTTTGTCTATTTCTGCCGCCAAGCAGCAGTATGCAAGCACTGTTGTGTTCCTGTTTAAAGGACATTGAAGCCAGTGAAATTACTGGGTATTATGAGACTTAACACCTTATGTCTCGGGGTGACGAGCGCAGTCCAGTGTCATGCAGTGCTTTGTTATTTAAAGTTCTGTGTGGCGTTGCTTCTGTTTGTGAGCAGGCGTGGCTATTACCATCAGGCGGGCGACCTGCTCGACTCGTCATTCAAGCTTAGAAAAAAATTATCTTCCTTTTTAATGGGGCGTTGGTACCATGATCAACTGATCACACCATGCTCAGTTATTGCAGGTTAATAAGTCGCTATTCTTATCTTATGTCTCGGGGTGACGAGTGCAGCCCAATGCCATGCAGTGCTTTGTAATTCAAAGTTCTCGTGTGGTGTCGCTTATGGGCAGGCGTGACGCTTACCATCAGGCGAGTGACCTGCTCGTCTCGTCTTCTAAAGCTAATAAACCTTTTATTTTACCTCAAAAAGAGATGTAGAAACAGATTTTTTTTAGAAATGATAATCCCAAACAGTGTTACAAAGGAAAAAAAGAAGAAGAGTGAAGGAGGCCAAAGAGTTGTGCAATGATCGTAGCAAGTGGTAATCCGTTGTATCTGCCTAGCCCTACGGGAAACAGGCGTGAGTCTATGTACGCACTCTCGCCTGTAATCCCCGAAGGGGTAGGCAGAGGTGTAACAGTACACCCACATTTCGCCGAGCGTATCTCCGTCCCACGATGTGATAAGGGGCGAGCCTATCGCCATACCGGGCACAAATTCCAGACTCCGGGCTGATACTGAGCATTTCGTAATAGAAAAACCCAATACCACTTTACCCGACCCGGGGATCGAATCCGAGACCCCAGCGTTAGCCTCAATCGTAACGCGTACGCATTACAACCGCGCCACTGAGGCAGTCAGCGAGTCTATGTATGTATTAAGTAAAATGTACATTTCTATCAAGAGTCATATTGCACTAACATTACCGTATCTTACACAACGGTTTGTAATACGCCAGCTAATCCAATTAACTGGAACCTAGTGAACGTATATCGGTCGGTGCTGCGTACAAACAAAGCCTGGTTTGTGGCCGTTTTGTTCAATACTAAATATTATTTAACAAGCTTCCGATCGTGACTCCACCTACGTGAGAGACGCTACCTATTTCTGGAATAAAAAGTATAATACTCACTCTCGCCTGTAATCCCCGAAGGGGCAGGCAGAGGTGTAACCAGTACACCCACATTTAGCCGAGCGTATCTCCGTCCCATGATGTAATAGGGGGCAAGCCCATCGCCATACCGAGCACAAATTCCAGACTCCGAGCTGATACTGAGCATTTCGTAATAGAAAAACCCAATACCACTTTACCCGACCAGGGGATCGAACCCGAGACCTCAGCGTTAGCCTCAATCGTAACGCGTTCGCATTACAACTGCGCCACCGAGGCAGTCATGATTAAAGTCATTATGGTCTATCTGTATGCTATTTTTTAAGCAAAGGCCGGCAAACGAGAAATTGTCTCTTCGATGGTCTATAGTCCACTGCCCATGTACACCCACAATACAAGAAGAATCGTGGGCGCGCTGCCGATCTTATCGAAAAGGAATAATTAAGGAATTGGGAAGGAGAGGGGGATTTGGGTGCCTCCGGATACCTCAGGCACCGTATGAAACGCAGCACCAAGTCGCTATTTTAGTCGTTTTTCTGTGAGACAGTGGTAACCACCCGGTTGAGCCGGCCCATACATGCAGTAGACAAAACTGTCTACAGCGTGGCTCTACCACACAAATAAATATTTAGTATGAATCCGTTCAGCGTCTACGGCGTGATTGCAAATCCAAATTCACAAACATTCAAACTTTCACATGTATACTATTAGTAGAAGTAGAAAGTTGGATAGTACGAGTAATAAAGTAACATAAATAAATAAATAAATAAATACACCCAACCGTCACACACAGTCCCGACCCCACACTTGGTAAACCTGTATCGTGGGTATCAGGAACTACGAGGGACTTGCCAACCCACAACACTCAGACTCGAAACAAATATTTGTGGGTCACACAAACATTTGTCTCGGTGCGGGAATCGAACCCACGGCCTCACGCTTCGCAGCCGGCTACTCGCCCAATGCGCCACGTAACCTAACGTCTGTATTTTTGAAGCGGTAAGCAGAGCTGCAATTAATGCATCCACGCTTGCCGGGCTGTTTTATCCCGTGATATGATAGGTGTCGAACTTATTGTCATATCGAACAAATCTACAAGTTGGTAGGCCCCACGTATGCGAGATGCCGTCTGGATTGGTACCACCACTTTGTCTATTTCTGCCGCCAATCAGCAGTGTGTAAACACTGTTGAGTTCCGGTTTGAAGGACATTGAAGCTAATGAAATTACTGGGCATTATAAGACTTAACATTTTATGTCTTGGGATGACGAGCGCAGTCTAAGTCGCAGTGCTTTGTAATTCAAAATTCTGTGCGGTGTTGCTTCTGTTTACCATCAGGCGAGCGACCTGCTCGTTTCGTCACTCAAGCTAATACAAAAAACATCCAATCCCAGACAATTTCTGTTTAACTAAAAGTAATCAATTTCCAAAAGCGGCTCAATATTGCTGATAGAATTTTCTATTCTGCCTTGACGTAAACCTACAATAGTTTAGTATTAATACTCTACTAAAACCAGTACCACTTTGCGATGATCGATTTTAATAGAATTCCAAATAAAGAGCACAAACACACGTAACGTCTCTCTCAACTCGGAGAAATTCTTCGCAATTGGAAGTACTTTAATAAAAATGTTCCACATTTCAAAAGTTATTTCATTTCTGCAATACAAGGGTTGCTCAAGGATAAATTGATTGTTAGTTGGCGTAGATATCGGTCCGTTCGACCCGTATTCTTAGTAAGAGCGAAGATAAAGCGGGATTAGTTCAGTGATTAATTAGATCTGGGACGGCTAAGCACTCGCAGCCTTATTCTGGAAACTGTACATTTTCACATCTCGCCTTTTATATCTTTCTTTTCTACCACATTTGTTAGAAGTAAATGGGATAGAAAGCTGTTTGTAACAGGAGGGGATTGGATATTTAATTGGTAGAACCACGCTGTTTTAGCTATAGCATGAATGGGCCAGTTTGACCAGGTCGCTATCACTGTCTCACAGAGAACTGATGTAAAGTAACAGCTTGTTGCGTTTCGTATGGTGAGTGAGATATCTGGAGGCCAAAATCCCCTTCTATTCCTAATCCCTTAATTATCCTTTTGCTTTAAGGTCGGCAACGCGTTCATGATACTTCTGGTATTGTGTGCGTTCATGAAGGGTGGGAGTCACTTACCATCTGGTGACTCTGCTATAAAAAGACAATCGATACAATATTCTTCTTACTTAAAATCTTACTTCTGTCGCACCATAAAGCTGAGGAATAGTTTGCCGGCGCACGTGTTTCCACCTTCCTATAACATTGGATCCTTTAAACGGAGTGTGAAGAAGCAATTGAAGAAGCTGACAGCCTCCGTGGCGCAGCGGGCGAGTAGCCGGCTGCGAAGCGAGAGGCCGTGGGTTCCCGCACCGAGACAAATGTTTGTGTGATCCACAAATATTTGTTTCGGGTCTGGGTGTTGTGGGACCGCAAGTCCCTCGTAGTTCCTGATACCCACGATACAGGTTTACCTAGTGTGGGGTCAGGACTATGTGTGTGACTGTTGGGTGTATTTATTTATTTATTTATTTAATTAAGCAGGCCGGCATAATTTTACCGATCTACGATAGATTTAGTGTCTATCTTGGTCGACAGTATTAATGGATTGCGCTACACTTACCATCAGATGTAGCGTAGTCACTTTGCCGAACCAGGATAAAAAAATCTCAGGTCTGATCTAAGGACACATTGATCTTTTTGAATTCTCATATGATTCATTGCTAATCGCTCGCTAACAGAAAACCTCATGAGGAAATCTGCATATCTAAGAGTTCTGATGCCACGGTGGCGCAGTTGTAATCCGTGCGTGTTACGACTGAGACTGACGCTGAGGTCTCGGGTTTTATCCCCGGGTCGGGTATAAGTGATATTGGGTTTTTCTATTACGAAATGCTCAGTATCAGCCGGTAGTCTGAAATTTGTACCCGGTATGACGATAGGCTCGTCCCCTATAACATCAAAGGACGGCGATACGCTCGACGAAAAGTGGGTGTACTGGTTACACCTCAGCCTTCCCCTTCGGGGATTACAGGGGTGAGTGCTATAGATGGACAAGATCGTGCGCGACCGTCCTGCGGGGTACAAGACGTTGGCGGGGACGAGGTTCTCTAGATGTTAGCGGGGGTGGTTTGTGCAGGGGGGAAGGGAAACGAGTGCAACTGCGCGCTATAAGAGTTGCGAAGGTTTGTGAAGTCTACCAACGCATTAATACAGAATGGTAGACAAATTAACTTTAATTAGCTTACTAATAAAAGGCCTAACCCCTTTTATTAGTAAGCTAAAAGCGGTTAGGCCTTTTATTAGAAAGGGCGGTCCCTCTCTAGTAGTGGTACAGTATTTAATACAGATATATAATGAGTGTGAAAGAGATAGACGATGTAAGGCAGTCAAAATATATGTGAATAAGTCTGCGAAAGGATATTTATGTTAAATTTGTATCGCCGTGAACCTGGGAAAGCTATTAGAGCCATTTTCAGTTTAACAACGGTCAGAATGAATAGGCACTTGTTAAGCAGGTAGATATGAAAATCTTAAGGTATGAATTTCAATTCGACAACGGACTGTACCACTTCTTTTGTAAGCATTTTTGTGCTCCGTCGAGTCGAAATACAGTCGAATTGAGAACCTCCTCCTTTTTTGAAGCCGGTTAAAAATTATGTGACTTAACAACTATGCCTCAGGGTGACGAGGGCAGTCTAGTGTCATGCGGTGCTTTGTAATTCCAGTTCTGCGAGGCGTTGCTTCTGTTTATGAGCAAGCGTGGCGCTTACCATTAGGCAACCGACCTGCTCGTTTCGTCAATCAAGCTATAAAAATATGCCGCTTCTACAATAAATATTGTGATATTATTTCGTCCTGCAGTTATTAACACAGCCTATCATCATAATTCTTGTTTTTGCCTTCAACGTAATACCTATTTAAGTTACTGCGGAACATAAAGATATCTTCTACTGGAGATTAAAATTCCATTACATCGTAAAAATGAACAGGCAACACTGGGCTCGGGCCGGCGCTTTCTTTTTTCGTAACAACAGCTGCAGATAAAAATACGATATCTGGTCATTTACTAAATTGCTTTAAAATATATTTTGTTAACATCATTTTACGGACAATATTCCCGGCTACTGCTGGAAGGTTGTACGATAATCGCAGGGTATACAACGTGCTATAGAAAGGGGCGGGCAAATTTAAGCAAAGTAGGTATAGTGTTGGGTATAAGTATTTTATCCACCATAGTACCAAATCCGATTGCATTGATAGGACATAATTATAGAATTTTCTTTTTTATCGAATGAGTAACATGTCGATATCGACTTTCAACTTTGGACAACACTAAATGATAAACAGTGATACTTCAGACCTCCTTTCATTTAATTATTTTATAATTAAAAAACATTAAACAGTTGTCAAATGTCAATATTTACTTAACGCAGTCATTTCGGCCATTTCTTATTTTATGAAGTATGATTACGAGTTTAAAAATATGTTGTATTTGACTAAAAACGAGCCCCTATTATGAATTGGTATTTTTTGTTGCTGCAACTGCATAAATACGAAATTGTAAGGTGTATATGACTAAAATATCACCACACCTTTCTGTAACACGTTGCATAATACCTGTGTATATTTGTGAGATATTTTATTACCTCTAAAAAGTTCAAAGTGGTAGGAGTAATGAGTATGGTCTATTGCCATATCAAACGCAAATCAAATCTCCGGCAACTCTTATATCTTATTTGATAGTCTGATATTGGAAACGAATTCAGGACTACCAAGTTGTAGTGTAAATATGCTGCGACTAGACTTATGAGGCAATAAAAAATATCATACAATTACAAATATCCAAATTAAACAATAAAGTGTCCCAAATTACCATTAGCAAAGTCATTGGCTAGTGGATTATACAACAAATTATGACCGGGCGCCATTACTGTCGCCTGCCACTGATCTGCGCAAATATACAGCACTTATAATAAAACACAGATGGCAAACGATCGTAAATAGTCAGTCTAGAGTGGGCCATAAGAAAAATAATAATTTTTATTTACGTTGAAAAATCAAAAATAACTATTTCTATAGGTGTTTTAGAGTTGATGCCGGTGCAGCTGCCGTTTAAATTAAATTGCACCGACTTAGAGACCTATAGAAATTGTTATTTATAACTTTCATTTTTGAGATCGGTTTTTAAGTTTTGTTATAATTTTATTTTTATATTTATAGTGGAGGGTATGTACAACTATGCCATGTAAATTCCAATTCAACAACTAGTAAATCGCGATGACTGTGCTGTTATCGGTTAGGAGTTTCATTTTTTTCTCCGTACTCTGTCTTCAGATCTTATCCAAATTTATATGGGACCACATCGCAGATAAATACTATCGAATGACAAACAACAAATAAAAATTTTCAACAAATTCGATCCATGATTGGCGGAGAAATCGATCTACATACATAAAAAAAACCTAAAATAAAAAACTCTCTGAATTGAGAACCTTCTCCTTTTTTGAACATACATACGCACTCACGCCTGTAATCCCCGAAGGGGTAGGCAGAGGTGTAACCAGTACACCCACATTTCACCGAGCGTATCTCCGTCCCTTATGTGATAGGGGGCCATCCTATCACTATACCGGGCACAAATTCCAGACTCCGGGCTGATACTGAGCATTTCATAATAGAAAAACCCAATACTTTACCCGACCCGGGGATTGAACCCGAGACCTCACCGTTGACCTCAATCGTAACGCTTACGCATTACAACTGCGCCACCGAGGCAGTCCTTCCTTTTTTGAAATCGGTTATAAATAGGACATCATTGAATACTTAAACACACTGTGTGATGCTAGAGCTATGTGGTAAACATGATATTAGCTGGCTCGGCAAAGGCCAACTCAACGGTGGTACAACTATCTGAGGGCCAATTCTGCTATTTTAACTGACACTCCGAAGGAATTTTAACCGAACTGAGTTTACATTTTGAATTAATTAAAAATATGGCATTCTGCTCCTTTAAAAATTCGATATCATCTCAGTTAAATTGCATTTAAACTGTCAATTCGATCAACTTTCAATGTCTTTCTTTTATTGAAATTATGGCTTCGCATTATTATGCATTTCGCCAATGACAAGTATTTTACCGAATTTTACGTATCAGCTGCCATAGACTAAATTGTAGAAATTAAAAATGACCTAAGCGACAAAATCAATGTTACCAACTCACAATAAAATACCCACAATATGACTAATTTCAGGGATTAAAAAATGACGTAACTGGAGGTTATGATTTTTTAATTAATTGATTTGACTAATTCCATGTATTTTATTTATTTAATTAATTTATCTATTCCATGGCATAACTGAAGGAAAACGGCACAATAGCACCACTGAGGCAGTCCTTTCCGGAAATAACCACAATCGCGATTAATTTATTGAAATTTGAGATTCTACCGAATTACGGTTTTGCAACACTGCTGAGGACATATTTATAATAATTATGAATTGTGCGAGAGTTTTGGCGGGAATTTTGACAGTGCGATTGATCTCTTAATTTAATCTACACTAATATTCTAGAGAGGAAAGATTTTTTTGTAATTTTGTATGTAACAAATAAACTAAAAAACTACTGGGCCGATTTCAAAAATAATTTGGCCGTTAAAAAGCTACATTATCACTGAGTAACATAGGCTGTAAACTCATTTCTAATACTTTACTGAAATAACGAGTACACAAAGTCGAACAATTTTGACTACTTTTAGTTGATTGCAGTAAAAGAGAATAAAGTTAAGAATTTATCTGCAGTTAACTCACAGTCACTTCACCTCATTGTTGCCAAGTCAGATTTTTGAAAATACCGTGTTGTCCACATTAAAATACGGTATTTGCGCCAAAAATACAGTGCTTGATGGGAAAAGATACAGTGTATTTTACAGTGCAATAAAATGTCGTACAAAAAAGGAAATAATTAAATTATTAAGTAAAATATAAATTTATTTTAAACTTTATATCCTAAACTAACTTAACATTTTATTTGTATATATCGATCGCTGCAGAAATGGATGGCTGCGATGATGATGATATCGGTTTAGTTTTTTTAATGTGTTTAATCAAAGAGTTTTATGTATACTACTAGACAAGCTGCGCGGTACATAGAAATTGTAGTTTAATAAATTAATTAAATTGTAGTATAGTAAATTAGTTGTATTACTAAGTTGCAGTCAATTGACCGTAACTCAATATTATCATCTCGCTTACTCTCAATTAGAACCCCTATTGCGCTCCCTGTTTGTGAACTGTCAAACTCCCGCGTTATGTGACGCAGTTTTACTTCTAAATAACCTGTCTAGTAGTATACAATAATAATACGAAATTTTGACAGTAAAAAAATACTGTGTCTCCATATACGGTATTTATAAAAATACGGTGTCCAGTAGATGGCATGAAAATACGGCAGATCTGCTTTAATTACAGTGCACTTGGCAACACTGCTTCACCTTCAGTCACATTTCGTTCTCAATTAATATTTTGACGTTTGTCTATAGACGAAATGCATTTTATATAGTTAAGTGTGAAAATTGTTACCAGAATGCCGTTTTGGTTCAGTCAACTTGTATTCTACTTTCGATATCATTGCGTTCTAAGTTCTTGAATATTGGTTTAGCAGAATACCATTTGCAACTTTCTTGTCGCTGAGATTAGATCGGAATGATATTTTGAACAATTAAAATTACGAGAATTGGCCCTCTGGTAGACTGAGTTGGTGTCATTATGTCATAAAAATCAACGTTAACTGCTAGCTTATAGTTACAAAAAATGAAATTTTTAAATATGTATAAATGTTATAACTGCCTCGGTGGCGCAGTTGTAATGCATACGCGTTACGATTAAGCTAAGGCTGAGGTCTCGGGTTTGATCCCCGGGTCGGGTAAAGTAGTATTGAGTTTTTCTATTTAGAAATGCTCACTATCAGCCCGGAGTCTGGAATTTGTGCCCGGTATGGCGAAAGAGTTGGCCCCTATCACATCGTGGGACGGAGATACGCTCGGCGAAATGTGAGTGTACTGGCGTACCCCTTCGGGAATTACAGACGTGAGTGCGTATGTATGTATGTTAACTACTAGCGAATTAATCTGAATTCTGAAATCTGTGACAATGTAACCAAGACAATAAGTCTTTCGCTAAGAACGCCTTTGATTCTGGTCAATTCGAATTTACTAATCCAACTGGTGTCAGCCACAATTCATTATCGCAGCTCCACTCAGATTCAATAGCTATTACTTCTACAAATGCGATCTATAAATCACTTCTAATATCATAAACCTAGTCTCCAATAAACCAAATCCAAAATCCGCTTTAGTGAATAATCAATTAATAATAATAATACACCCAACAGTCACACACATAGTCCTGACCCCACACTAGGTAAACCTGTGTCGTGGGTATCAGGAACTACGAGGGACTTGCGGTCCTACAACACCCAGACCCGAGACCAATATTTGTGGTTCACACAAACATTTGTCTCGGTGTGGGAATCGAACCCACGGCCTCTCGCTTCGCAGCCGACTAGTCGCCCGCTGCGCCACGGAGCTATAGCTATTGTATATAGCAATTTGGTGACCGTTGAGGCTAATTTGATGGTATAATGTCGCACCCAAACAACTACCTTTGATGCAGTTGCGATTACAATAACAGGGAATCCATTATTCTGTTACGCTTGTTCTGTGCCCGTAGTGTAAGATTTTACAAGTTATTAGTTAGGCTAGCAAAAGCTAGTATTTAATAAATGGTTGATTAAATGCTTACTTATTTCACTGACTTTGATGTTCTATAAACAGTATCACAACAAAAGCAAAATCATACAAATGTTGAAGTTAAATTTCTTAGCAAATAAATGCACAAGAGATATTTGAAGAAGAAAATAGCACTGCAAAATCTACGGGAAATAATTGAAAAATAAACCAACCAACAATAAGTGGAATCTCATATTACAATACCAAGAATCGGAATATTGAAAATAGTGCATTGGCATCGGGAGCGTAACAAGCTTGTGAAAGAAAACGCCACATAGTAATTCGAACTTTGTTGAAATAGCATTTTCAAATAATGTTCGATACAGACATCCCCTTAAACTAAACAAATTGAGAACATAATTTGTAGCAAATGTTTTTTATCATGTTTTTCCCTAAATTAAAAAAAAGACATATCTTACTTTCTTCCCCACATTATTCTGCATGGATTGGTATCGGTCTTGACCCCATAACCCCAGCGGTTTCGGAGGAGATAGCGTGACAAGCTTTTGGCAGCGGTGGCGGCGGCGGTGCCAGTTACTTTTTCTTAGAATAGAGAGTTAAAACCAGTTAAAACTATATATTTTTTGTGTCTGGCGTTAACAGATCTAGTGTCTGCTTACCGACTTATACACTTCCACTTCACCCCGATCTTGAGTATCATCTGTCGTGAGACGATTGGCTCTCGTGTCTCCCACTAATAATCCCGTTAGACGACGTGCTAGCTCGAGCCGAGCCACGGACTGGGCTTCGTTTGTTCGTATTGACATGTCAAAACTGCGGTACTTTTAGTTTCTAAAATAGCCGCATAGTGTACACCAATTGAGAACCTTTGTTTTTTTAGAGGTGGTTAAAAAACAAAAATAGACACATCAAACTGAGAACCTCCTCTATGTATTTTTTGTCGGTAAAAATACTCCATGGCATTGCACTATGCTGCTGTACTCGAGACATAAGATGTTAAGTCTCATAATGCCTGGTAGTCTAACTAACGACTTATCATGGTGTTCTATTTAGGACAATTTTTAACATGACATTTCGTGTAACTAACAGGACAGTCCAGTTCCAGAATTTTCAGGGCATAGAAATGCTGTCTAGGCAACATCCAGGATCGAATTCTGAGTTTGCAAAGATTCGACACTTTTGCTACCGTAATGAAATGTAATCACTCAGTCTACGCTTCGAACAGTCCTTGCAAAAAGTCTAGTCTATTTCTTTTTAGGGTTCCGTTCACTTTATAGTGCCAACGGATCCTACGAACAATAATTAGGTAATAATAATAATAATAAATAAATTCACCCAACAGTCACACACATAGTCCTGACCCCATACTAGGTTAACCTGTATCGTGGGTATTATGAACTACGAGGGACTTGCGGTCCCACAACACCCAGACCCGAGACAAATATTTGTGGATCAGACAAACATTTTTCTAGGTGCGGGAAGCGAACCCACGGCCTCAGGCCTCGCAACTGGATACTCGTCCACTGTGCCACACCATTTGCTTCTCCTTCCCAGCACTTAGCAATAGGCAGCGGCCTGGCTGTGCTCTGGCATTGCTGAGGTCCATGGGCGGCGGTAACCACTTACCATCAGGTGAGCGGACCGCTCGTCTGTCTATCTAGGGCAATGAAATGAAATGAAATGAAATGAAATGAAATGAAATGAAATGAAATAGTTTTATTCATCATGTAGGCAATTAAAATAGCGCTTATGACAAGTCAGTACAAAATAAAGAAACTTATGTAAGTACAGAAATCATATCAGCTAATATATACATAACATACATAGCATCGTCAAAATACACTGGGCAACTATAAAGTTTACAATATTTTTATATTAGTCCAGGATTGTTAAGTATTATTATTATTATTGTTATTTTTTCTCTGTTTTAAAGGTCGATATGGACCATAGGCATTACCGAAACGGCACGTGGTTTAAAACTACCACCGGATCCAAAACGACCCAACCTGAGAAGACCCGGCGAAACAAACTCAGTGGGCTTAAAAAAAAACTTGGACCATGACGCTTTCTGGCGTCAGCTCACATTGTACAAACAGTCCTTTTGAGGCACGCAGCATCCGCAGTGTCTTATGTCCAATCAACAGTCTATCAGCTCTCTAAAACACCCAGCGGTACCCAAACTCGATTACCCATAATATCATATCGTGAAGATTTTCGCCAAATTTCCGATACATTTTCTACAAAAGAGTAGTTTGTATCGTCGTATAACCGGCGATATATGTGGCCCATACCACTTAATATTCTCCATGGCTACGCGCTAGGATTTTTTAGGGTTCCGTAAGTATTAGTTACAAGCAGAGATTATTAACATGCTAACACTTGATACTGCCTCGTTGGTGCAGTTGTAATGCGTACGCGTTACGATTGAGGCTAACGCTGAGGTCTCGGGTTCGATCCCCGGGTCAAATAAAGTTAAAAAGTTGCACGGTACAATTAATTTATACATATACATATTTAAGTGACATAGACATATTCTCCCAAAGTAAAGTTAAATTCCGGAACGCCATTTTAGAACATCAAGTATCAGGTAAATTATAAAATGTAATTTTTCATAATCATTAATGTGTTTTTATTATATCCTATTTCTTTAAGTTCTTTTGCTCTTTTTAATATGTATGCCGTGTTCACCTCACACTGTAACGGACTACTATTCTAAGTAAAATTGTACTCAATTAATGAACGTTGCGTTGGTGATACAAATACAAATAAATAAATATACACGCTCGAAGCGATGTAGATTTATATACCATATCTAGAATCTTTCCACTGTACTGAATAACAAAGGAACGCTTAGTATGCCTTTTACACACACACACACACACACACACACACACACACACACACACACACACACACACACACACACACACACACACACACACACACACACACACACACACACACACACACACACACACACACACACACACCTTCAATATGACTAACCTAAAGCCTAAACAGTAATAAAAATAGCAGCAGTGACACATTGTTATGGATATGTATTAGGATACAAATTTTTGATTGAGTACTGCCCCCTGAGATACAGGTTTCGACCTAGTTCAGGGGATAGTCAACATGCAATGGAATAGCCACAACCACCACAAGCACCGCATATGCGCATTGTTAAAAGTATATATTAATAACTATAGCATTGTCTCTGTTTAGATTAAGATACATTGTAACAGACTAAGTGGTGAGAAATAAACTATTTTATTATTTTATTTATTATTTATTTAATGTAACATCGTTTATCGTTTAGTTACGGAACTCTACAATAATGACGGCGCGACATGCTCACGGTTAGGTTTTTCTTGTTATTTTGTGTGTTGAGGTTTTTTCTTATTTACCCTCGGGCGCGCATTGAATTTGACAGCATATTGTTATCTTTCCACTTATGTTTCACCGATGGCGCATCCGATTCTCTCCAATTTATGATAACAGGGTGGGAATCGAGGCTAGATTGAGCACATACAATACTTAAGTTTATACTGCCTGACTGCCTCGGTGGCGGAGTTGTAACACGTACGCGGTGCGACTGCTGTGCTGAGGTCTCGGGTTCGATCTCCGGATCGGGTAAAAGTGATTTTGGGTTTTTCTTTTACGAAATGATCAGTATCAGCCCAGAGTCTGGAATTGTGTCCGGTATGGCGATGGGCTCGCCCCCTACCACATAAGGGACGGAGATACGCTCGGCGAAATGTGGGTGTACTGGTTACACCTCTGCCTACCCCTTCGGGGATTACAGGTGTGAGTGCGTATGTACGTACTAAACATTGCCAAAACGCATAATTTATGTTGTAATATAGTTTAATCCTGAATATAACACATATATCTAGTTTTTTGTATATTTAACCACGCATAGTGATTTCTTAGGTTTACGCGAATATTACACATTGAAATAAAACTAGTTTATACGGATTTTATCGCGGTTTAATTTTTAATTAATAACCACGCATAATTCCACCAAATGTGGACTAATGGACATGATTATATTTTCATTCGAAAGGGTATAGCTCAAAGTTGGTCCCATTTGAACAAGAATTTCTACCCCTTAAAAGATGAAATGAAAAAAATAAAACATTTAGCACAGATTTTGATGATTCTTTAAGCAAAAATAGTAAAATAAAAACAGTTTACCAAAAATAAAGCCGAGTTAAAAAAACTAAAAGTTATAATTTAACATTGGGACTTTTTATCTAATCTTCGACTTGTTGCAATGTTGTTAAATCATTATCTTCCCAATTTATATAATAATAATACACCCAACAGTCACACACATAGTCCTGACCCCACACTAGGTAAACCTGTGTCGTGGGTATCAGGAACTACGAGGGACTTGCGGTCCCACAACACCCAGACCCTAGACCAATATTTTTGGTTCACACAAACATTTGTCTCGGTGTGGGAATCGAACCCACGGCCTCTCGCTTCGCAGCCGAGTACTCGCCCGCTGCGCCACGGAGCTGTCAATTATGGTTTTATAAAAACTTCCCTAAGGCTTATCTATTCATTCACACAGTAAAGTGGAAATAAATATTTAATTCCCTGTTTCCCGAAATACATCTCTGTCCCAATAAACCCTAAATACTTCAATGTGTTCTCAATAGGAGGCGTAACGTAAGCGAAACGCGTGCGGGAGGGCTGCGACACGATCATGGGAGACGATTTATCGTTCCCGATTGACTATTGGAAAAATATTTTTCTTTACTTTTTATTTAATCTAGGCGTATTCAAGGATATCTGAAAGTTGGAGGTTGTATTAATTCTTGTATATACAAAGCTGTAAGCAATCATAAGCAGAAAAATCAATGAAAAATTATAGGGTTTATTTCAATTATTTTTAATTTACTCCAATCAATACAGATCAGACATAAAAAAATATATATTAACATACAATATATAATATATTTCCAATCTTTAATTATAAATAATAATAATAATAAATACACCCAACAGTCACACACATAGTCCTGACCCCACACTAGGTTAAACCTGTATCGTGGGTATCAAGAACTACGAGGGACTTGGTCCCACAAACACCCAGACCCGAGACAAATATTTGTTGATCAGACAAACATTTGTCAAGGTGCGGGAATCGAACCCACGGCCTCACGCTTCGCAACCGGCTACTCGCCCGCTGCGCCACGGAGGCTGTCGAACTGTATTCAAATTATAGTCAAACAGAGAAACAAAGTACGAGATAAGACTGCCGACTGATTCTATCCCGACAAATAATTCCCTAGCGGATGACTTTTTATAATGTTAGGAGTATGCTAGGAAGATAGTACAGCCACGAGTCACGATAGTAGTTATGAGTGATAGAGCCACGCTGTAGACAGTGTTGTCTACAGCATAAATATGCAGGTTCAACCGGGTCGTTACCACTGTCTCACAAAAAATAGACGTAAAAGAGCGGTTTGTTGCTGCATTTCGTACGGTTGGTGTGATATCCGGAGACCCAAATCGCTCCCAATCCCTTAATTATACCTTTCCTTTAAGGTCAGCAACACGCCCATGATTCTTCTGGTATTGTGGACGTACATGGACGGTCCAGTTTACTTACAATCAGGTGACCCACTTGCTTGTTTGCCGGCCTATACAATAAAAAACGTACGGACAGTAAATAAATAAATAATAAATAAATACACCCAACAGTCACACACATAGTCCTGACCCCACACTAGGTAAACCTGTATCGTGGGTATCAAGAACTACGAGGGACTTGCGGTCCCACAACACCCAGACCCGAGACAAATATTTGTGGATCAGACAAACATTTGTCAAGGTGCGGGAATCGAACCCACGGCCTCACGCTTCGCAACCGGCTACTCGCCCGCTGCGCCACGGAGGCTGAGGAGTAAGGTAGTTTGATGTAGGATATGAAGAAGCTTTAGATGTTTGTGAGTTTGTGAATGTTTGTTAATCAATCACGCCTTAACGGCTAAATGAAATTTGCCACACAGGTACATCATGACCACGAGTAAGAAATAGGATAGTTTTATACCCGATAATACGTTCCCATGGTGTACCAGCACGGAGGCTGGACAAGATGTTCAGCTGAAGATTTCAGCTGAAGAGGAGCGAATCTTGGAGGCTATCTCCAAAAAGATGTATGCTACACGTATTCGGTAAGATCTAGAACTGGGAACTTATCCAACTATCACTCATCGTGACGAATACGAACCCAGTAACGGAAACCCGATGTAGCACACATTTCAAAGAAATAGAGTGGCAAAACGATACACATGACCTATTGTAACACACTTTTTAAATTACTTTCCTTTGTATATATCCGTGCAAATGGTATACAATAAAGAGTTAAATAAATAATAAATAAGATAATTTTAACGTTTAAAAAAAAAAAAAAAAAGACAACGCGAGCGGATTTGCGAGCAAACCAAGTCTAAATCAAAGGACTCCAGCCCAATTCAGCACTCAGTGTAGTGAAAAAGGGGGTTGAACACTAAAGGTGTCGCGGGGAGGCGAGGGAGGGGCGAGGGGTGTCAGCTGTTAATCCTTTAGGGAAGATGAGTGGCGGGCGGAGGCCGCGGGGCGGGGAACTTCACCTCTTTTCTCTTAACTCTACTAATGATACTAGACTTGGATAAAGCTCGCAGGCACTTACACCGAATCCTACTAATATAAAATTATACACTCACACATTGACTCTCCTGAATTCCTCGCATTACTAAATTTTAACACTAGATTCATAATCCGTAATCCTAACATTTTTGCACTGCAAGTTTACCGGAACAATACATCTTATTATACCCCGGTCATCCGTATGTGTCGTTCGTATAATGAACTGGCGAATAAATTCAATTGCATTGACATAATGAACGGCAGTTGTAGTACATTCTCAAAGGGTCTACGAAAATGTATATTGTACGATATGTAACTAAGCTTAAGTTATCCAAAATTTGACTATCTGTGTATTATTAGCTTTCTAATATCCTAGTCCGCACTTTATTGAATATATATATATAAGGGCGCATGTTTTAGAATACAATCTGGTTTTAATGATTGTATAGTTATAAAGTTGTACTAATGTATTGATTGTACTCTGTTTTGCGTCTTAAATAAATAAATATGATAGAAGTTTGGATGTTCGTAAGTTTCATAATTTGGATGTTTATTCTGGCACCGTAAACTGACTTCACTGGGCCTAGTGTTAAATACAATACAGTTCAAATGAATATGATTATCATATCTATCCTGATTTCGGCTACAGTGACGTTTTATCGTGACCAGGAAGTTACTGATGTGTCCTTACATAGCTGATGCACCCAAGTTTAGTACGAAAGGATGCCATTTATATAATTGTTGTAAAGCGATTAGCTTCTTTGATTTTCTCTTTTTGAGATGAAATCGCGCCTTCGCTAAAAGCATACAGGTGTATCTTCCTTCCTACAATCCTTTTTGATAAAAAGGTTTTTATGCACTAATTGTCTCCAACCTAAGTAATTGACAGCTGCGATTCCCATGTTAAGGGCTTAATACCACATACACACTTTCATATGCCTCTTTAATAAGTATTTATATATCAGAAACTGGCCACTTCGCAGTACAAATATAACGTCATCAAGAGACTTTCTATCCCTCGACAATCAGCAATACTATATCCGAAGTTACCAGATATACACTAGGTGACCTCAGAATGCGACTGGCCTTAACGAGCCCCTATGGTTGGTTCTTCGCCATGGGTACGGTGGTATAATCCAGTCGGCTATAAGAATGATCAGTTACCCTCCCACCAGTTTTATGGTCATGTTTTTGTTTTTATAGTATAAGCCAGCAAACGAGGAAGTGGGTCACCTGATGGTAAGTGATCTCCACCGCCTATGTACACCCACAATACCAAAAGAGCTATGGACGTGTTGTCGCCCTTAAAGAAAATGGATAATTAAGGAAAAGGGGTTCTGGATTTCCGGATATTTCAAATTTGAATTTACACACTATTCCGTTATTAATATCCATTGACAGCCTCCGTGGCGTAGCGGGCGAATAGCCGGCTGAAATAAAAAATGATTGTGGGATCCACAAATATTTGTTTCGGGTCTGGGTGTTATGGGACCGCAAGCCCCTCGTAGTTCCTGATACCCACGATACAGGTTTACCTATGTGGGGTCGAGACTGTGTGTGTGACTGTTGGGTGTAATTTATTTAATTTGTTAATCTAAGCAGTGATAGCTCAGCGGAGAGTGGTATGGACTGAGACGAGATACGAGACCACTGACTTTTCTAAGTTATGTGTGTATTAATTAATAATTATCACTTGCTTTAACGGTGAAGGAAACATCGTGAGGAAACCTGCATACCTAAGAAGTTCTTCATAAGAAATTCGAAGGTAGGTATGTGAAGTCTGCCAACCCGCATTAGGCCAGCGTGGTGGACTAAGGCCTAACCCCTCTCATTCAGTAGAGGAGAACCGTGCCCATCAGTGGGACTTGTATAATACAGGGCTATTATTATTATTATAAGGTTACAAGTCAGTGTGAGAGGCATCCGCAGTTCATTTGTCGACTTGGTCGAGCCGTCAACTTAAATCGAGTTGAAGATATTACGTCGCAGCGCGGCGCCTTCACAACTCCAATGCGTTTGAAGCGACGCGACCACTACGCTTCGCTGTAGACACTTTATATCGGCTAAAAAACCTGCCTCAGTGTAGAAAGTTATCGAATTTAAACATATAGTGAAGATTTCTTAGGTTTACGCGAATATTACACATTGAAATAAAACTTAGTGTTTACGGATTTTATCGCGGTTTAATTTTGTAGCTTAGAGAAGATGGTTGGAAACTTGCACAAGCCTGGGATCCAATTAAATAATTATCCATTTATTATTATTAATTATTTTTTTGCGCGGTGCAGAACGTCGCATCTCGATCTAGAAATTTAACACTTAGGCATTAACATTTTATGAAATAAAGTTTATTTCCAACGTTCATAATTTTTTGTTGCGTGTATGAGTGTTACGTGTGATTTTACCTTTGCATGTGTAAGTAAGTGGAGCCGTATTTTTGGTAGATTCAAATGAGAGTTATCGTTCTAGTTATCTTATTTCGATGATACTAATGATCTAACTCGGGTTAACAAATGTGATACAGAATCAAATAATATATAACTACTTTTATATTGTTTTAATTGTAACAATAAATATTAATAATCTTTAAATTTTAAGTCACTGAATATTATTTATTAGTAAGATAAAATATTGTGGAATAGCTATTTATTAAATTAATATCTTACATATTTTTACATTATTATTGTCATACCTTTTGTAACAAATAAATAACGAATTATACGTTACTACCTAATTAAATCAAAATCCAAAAGACCAACTGCCAGACTTCAAGACACCGTGAGCACTTTCTGCGTAGATCGGACTAGTGACAACTAACTTTTTAAATAATTAAAAAATAAATGTATCATTTTAAAATGAAGGTAACCATTGTAACATAAACTTTTTGAGACGACCTACACCGCAGTCTCATCCGTGACCACGAAGGCTGAAAGCTTTCGAAACATCGGGACCAAAATAGAAATTTAACCGCGATAAAATCCGTATAAGCTAGTTTTATTTCAATATACTGAAGAATTAATTATAAGGATTAAGGCCGACTTGCACGATAATCCTAAATCAAGTTTAACCCACTAAACCAGTTTAAGAAACTCCAAATCGTATGAAAATTTGACGTAAGTAAATAAATTTAGTGTGTTTAGTGGTGAATCTTGATTTAGGATCGTCTTGCAAGTCGGCTTTAAGTATAGGTGCATCCTACGGAAGTAGGAAGTAAGATATTAGTAGGATATTATTTTTATTATTTTTTTTATAGTATAGGCCGGCAAACGAGCAAGTGGGTCACCTGATGGGAAGCGATCTCCACCGCCCATGTACGCCCACAATACAAAAGAATTATGGGCGCGTTGCCGACCTTAAAGGAAAGGGATAATAAGGGATTGGGAAGGGGAGGGGCCTCCGGATATCTCACTCACCGTACGAAACGCAGCAGCAAGCTGCTACTTTACGCCGGTTTTCTGTGAGACAGTGGTAACGACCCGGACGAGCCGGCCCATTCATGCTGTAGACAAAATTGTCTACAGCGTGGCTCTACCACTCGTAAAATTATATTTTATTCGCTATGTGGTCTAGCGAGTCACAGTAGGGCACACGATAGGAGGTTGAATTAATACATTTAGGGGTCGCCGGCATCGAAATCGATGTGGAGGACTATTTAAACTAATATCCTACTTCCCGCCAATATCTAACTTCCTTTTCATATCCTACTTCCTATATAAATATTACATACATACATACGCACTCACGCCTGTAATCCCCGAAAGGGTAGGCAGAGGTGTAACCAGTACACCCACATTTCGCCGAGCGTATTTCCGTCCCTTATGTGATAGAGGGCGAGCCTATCGCCATACCGGGCACAAATTCCAGACTCCGGGCTGATACTGAGCATTTCGTAATAGAAAAACCCAATACCACTTTACCCGACCCGGGGATCGAACCCGAGACCTCAGCGTCGACCTCAATCGTATCGCGTACGCACTACAACTGCGCCACCGAGGCAGTATATAAATATTATATTCCTATTTTTAGTTGATGGTAGGTCACTCGTATGCGTGAGGCTGTCTTTGGTTGATACCAACGCATTGTCTATTTCCGCCGCCAAGCAACAGTGTGTAAGGACTGTTATGTTTCGATTAAGACATTCATCAATTATTGGGCATTATAAAACGTATGTCTCAATGTAGGAGCGTAGTCCAGTGTCATGCAGTGCTTTGTATTTCAAAGTTCTGTGTGGTGATTTTGTTTATGGGCAGGCTCTATGATGGTCGCTTACCGTCAGGCGAGTGACCTATTCGTTTCGTTATATAAGCTAATAAAAATATATATACATTCCGAATGTTTAGTGTTCGTGAGTTTGTGAATTTGAATGTTCGTTAATCATTAACGCCTTAACGGCTTAAAGGATTTCGATGAAATTTAACGCACAGGTAAATCATGATTTGCATTAAAGCATAACATACTTTTTAACGCGACAAAATACATTCACAAAACGGAGCCACGAGCAAAAGCTGGTACAAAATATATTGCATTATCATGGTACTAAGTGCTGGATCTTAAATCTCCAACAGCTTTAACTTTATCAGAACTGCATTAAAGTATAATAACGCTTCAGTGAGCTTTGAGTTGCTTTTGAAAGATTTGGAGATTTAAGAAGTATGTGGTTTATAGATTGTAGATTAGTAAAAAGTGTGGTAATCATTTTCAGAAAATTATAGATATTTTTTTATATGCCTACCTCGGTAACGATGACTTTTTTATAAGTCATTAGTTTTTTTTAAATTATTATTGCCTACATAGACAGACGAGCGGGCGGCCCACCTGATGGTAAATGGTTAGCTCCGCCCATAGACTAGCAATACCAGCAGGCCAATTCTCGTAATTTTAAATGTTCAAAATATCATTCCGATCTAGTCTCAACCAATAATCAACGTCTTATTCTTATTGGTTTAAGAGAATGCCATTTGCAACTTTCTTGACGCTGAGACTAGATCGGAATGATATTTTGAACATTTAAAATTACGAGAATTGGCCTCCAGAGCACAGCCATGCCGCTGCCTACCGTTAGATATAAAAATGTGTCTTTTAAACACCCCCTAACTTTTAAAAATTCAAGGTAGTATATATAACTTAAAACGTTCTTCCAAGTTGGTTTCATTAAGCTTGGTTGTTATGAAATGAAATAGTTTTATTAATCATGTAGGCAAATAAAATAGCGCTTACGACAAGTCAGTGCAAAATAAACAAACTTATGTAAGTATAGAAATCATATCAACTAATGTATACATAACATACATAGCATCGTCAAAATACACTAGGCAACTACACAAAATTCTTTATATGTCATATTTTCATTTTACATATATATATGCACTCACGCCTGTAATCCCCGAAGGGGTAGGCAGAGGTGTAACCAGTACACACAGTAGAGTACAGTTTTCATTTTACATTTACATTTATTGAAGTTGAATATGTTTTCAGATATTGAATATTGTCAGACTACGAAACCCTTTACTGTGCGTGGTGCGACACACACTTGGCCGTTTTTATATCACTGTTAATTTTAAATTACATGTAAAATGAACCATTTATCATATTATTTATTAGCGTCTCAGGAGTACGTGTATAAATCACTTGACAGCATGACGGCTGCCAACTTGACTATAAATCATATTGTAATCATACTAATATTATAAATGTAAATGTAAGTTTGTTTGTTACGCTTTCACGCGAAAACTACTTAACCGATCATCATGAATCTTTGTACACATATTCTTGGAGGTGTAAGAAGTAACATTGGATACTTTTTATGAAAAAAAAACTATTTGTTTGTTACGCTTTCACGCCTAAATCACTGAACTGATTTTGATGTAGAGATAAATGGGACCCTGGAGACGATTATACGCTATGTTTTATTTCGGTAAAGTCTATTCATGCGGGCGGAGCCACGAGCAAAAGCTAGTATATAATACACAATGGAATACTTATGATGGGAGATAGATCATTTTACAGATGATTTTGCTAATCTAATAAGCTTTTGCCCGCGGCTCCACTTGCGTCAGACTTAACGATTACCTAGAAGAAAATAAGTATGGATAACATTTTATGAGTGGTAGAGCCACGCTGTAGACAATTTTGTCTACAGCATGAATGGGCCGGCTCGTTCGGGTCGTTACCACTGTTTTACAGAAAACTAACTTAAAGTAAAGCAACGCAGGAGCGTTTCGTACGGTGAATGAGATATCCGGAGGTCCCATGCCCCTTCCCTTCCCAATCCCTTAATTATCCCTTTCCTTTAAGGTCGGCAACGCGCTCATGACTCTTTTGGTATTGTGGGCGTACCGTATGAGCGGTGGTGATCACTTACCATCAGGTGTCCTACTTGCTCGTTTGTCAGCCTATGCAATAAAAAAAACACAATTTCTCAAAAATAGCTTCGGACTGGGGATCAATTCCGCTACCGGAATAAAACGTATTTTAATATTAATCAGGATTTATTTTTGTGCCAAATTTTATCTGAATCCATTTAGCCGTTACTAGTTGTTATAACTATATATTACATATTTACATTTACAAATTACCAATTTTTTAATTACCTTGGACAGAGCCTTGACTTTTAAATCTCACTGTCAAAATGTCAAGCATAAGATTGGATCCCGGAACAATCTTCTGAAGCGTCTGACCTCTACATTCTGGGGTGCTACTCCGAATGTCCATTGAACAACTGGTCTCGCTCTGTCCTTCTCTGCTGGTGAGTTTGCATGTCCAGTGTGGAATCGCTCTTCTCATGTTAAAGATGTAGACGTTGCATTAAACGAGACTTGCAGAACTATAACGGGCTGCCTTAAACCCACACCCCTGGACCTGTTATACCCCCACGCAGGTATTGCACCACCAGACGTCCGACGACAAGTAGCCTGTCAAATTGAAAAACTCCATCAGAGATCTGATCCACGCCATCCACTGTTCGGCCACGTGATGCCACGAGCCCGCCTGAAAAGTCGAAAGAGCTTCCTAAAACTGAAGGAGCCTATAACAGGTCAACCAAGTCACTTCGTCAAAAAAGCACCTGTGGGACTTAAACCACCCCGACCCATCGGATTTCATCTCACCTGATGAACATCTACCCCCTGGCAAAGAACTGCAGTGGCCCACTTGGCAGACACTAAATCGTCTCCGTACCGGGGTGGGTCGTTGTAAGATAAACATCGTGAGGTGGGGTTACTCATCAAAGCCCGATTGCGACTGTGGTGCTCCAGAGCAAAACATGCTTCACTTGCTTAAGTGCCCACTGTGCCCTACCACCTGCACAAGTAAAGACCTTATGGAGGCTACAGACGCTGCTGTAAATGTAGCAAAATTTTGGAGCGGGAAGATATAATTTTTCAACATTTTAAAATATATACATTACAACATATCAACATTTAAAGCCATTGACACGATAGAAGAAGAATTTACAAATTCAGTAAATTAAGATACTTAAAACCGTACACCGGTGCTCGTGTAAACGTGAGTATTGAGCTACATACGCCGCGAAACCGGATCCTGTAAAAATCCGCATCCGCAAAATAACGGATGTTACGCGGGAACTAACCGCTTATGGTACAACAGATAGACAGACGGCGCAACTTAGTAATAAGAATTCCATTAGCATCCCTTGGGTATGGAAACCTAAAATATAAGAAAGATCTGTTTACTTCCAAACGTCTGTTCCAAGCGGTTTGAATAGAAAACAGTTTTCCAGGAATACTCTTAATTTCTCTAGAATCCATGCTCGGTATATCTGAAAACAGGATAATAATTTGACAAAATGATAGGATATTGCGTGATTTGTATTTAACGATCTGAAAATATTCTGGGAAAATGTAAGCTTAAGTTTTAAGATGGAGTTAGAAATTTGATTTTTATACTGTCTCATTTGAACAATAAATCCTTTTAAAAAATTTAAAACGCACGGAAATAATACACTAGTGATAAGACTATTAAAGTGACTGACTGTAAACCACAAAGTCGCAGATTTAATCCCAGAGTCCGAAAATCTTCGATATGAATGAATACTAGACTTATATTAAACACGTCCCAATAGTGGGCACGGGTCTCCTCCACTAAATGAGACGGGTTAGGCCTTAGTCCATCACGATGGCCTAATGCGAGTTGGCAGACTTCTCACGACGTTTTCTTCAGCGATAAAGCAATAATTAATACACATGCCAATTAGAAAAGTCAGAAGTACGCGCTTGAGGCTGGTTTTGAACCTGCGAGTTTCGTCTCGACAGTTCGTATCACTCCCGCTGAGCTTTCGCTGCTCTGTGATAGGTATTGCTGATTTATTATTATTATTTTTAACTTAAGTTTATTTATTAAGTTTTTAACTTGACGAATCAAATCAAAACATTAATTGAATCCATAAAATGTTATACCTCATTTAGATTAAGTCAAATAACTCTACCGCCAGTTCGGAATGCTGTTTCGTTAAAGAAGAACGGGCAAGAAACTCTAACGTTGCTCTTTTCAAAACAGATTTACAATTATAATTTTTTTATGTCATAGGCCGGTACGAGCAAGTGGGTCACCTGATGGTAAGTGATCTCCACCGCCCATGGACGCCCATAATACCAAAATAATTATGGGCGCGTTGCCGACCTTAAAGGAAAGGGATCTGGAAGGGGAGAGGGATTTGGGCCTCTGGATATCTCACTCACCGTACGAAATGTAGCAGCAAGCTGCTACTTTACGTCAGTTTTCTGTGAGACACTGGTAATGACCCGGGCGAGCCAGCTGACGCCACACTTTTGTCTACAGCGTGGCTCTACCACTCTAAACATATTTGCACTACATTAATCCTTTTTTTAAGACTGCCTCGGTGGCGCAGTTGTAATGCGTACGCGTTACGATTGAGGCAGACTCTGAGGTCTCGGGTTCGATCCCCGGGTCGGGTAAAGTGGTATTGAGTTTTTCTATTACGAAATGCTCAGTATCAGCCCGGAGTCTGGAATTTGTGCCCGGTATGGCGATAGGCTCGCCCGCTATCACATAAGGGACGGTGATACGCTCGGCGAAATGTGGGTGTACAGGTTACACCTCTGCCTACCCCTTCGGGGATTACAGGCGTGAGTGCGTATGTAATCCATTTTTAAATTTACTAGTATAATAGTCTGCAGAAACTGTATACAGCGTGGCTCTCACTTACAAAGGCAGGTATGTTATTAATGTAACTGAGACCACATTGCTCCCTTTGTATATAAATTTCCGTATATTATATTACATACATTACACGCGTCCAATATGTTAAGATGTTATCAGAGCTGACTGCCTGTGTTGTTAAATTAAAATAAATAAATACACCCAACAGTCACACACATAGTCCTGACCCCACACTAGGTTAACCTGTATCGTGGGTATCAAGAACTACGAGGGACTTGCGGTCCCACAACACCCAGACCCGAGACAAATATTTGTGGATCAGACAAACAATTGTCAGGTGCGGGAATCGAACCCACGGCCTCACGCTTCGCAACCGGCTACTCGCCCGCTGCGCCACGGAGGCTGTCAAATTAACTCCCCGGATAATTGGAATGGAATTTAAGTAATTAATAGGATAATAGTTGAGATATTTTAGAGCAGATTGGAAGTGTGTAAACATTTTGAAGTCTTTTTTTTATAGTATACGCTGGCAAACGAGCAAGTAGGTCACCTGATGGTAAGCGATCTCACGCCCATGTACGCCCACAATACAAAAGAATTATGGGCGCGTTGCCGACCTTAAAGGAAAGGGATAATAATGGATTGGGAAGGAGAGGGGGATTTGGGCCTCCGGATATCTCACTCACCGTACGAAACGCAGCAGCAAGCTGCTACTTTACGCCGGTTTTCTGTGAGTCAGTGGTAACGACCCGGACGAGCCGGCCCATTCATGCTGTAGACAAAATTGTCTACAGCGTGGCTCTACCACTCTTAAACTCCACTCCACTCTTGTCTTTTGTTTATTAGCTTTAATGACGATATGAGGTCGCTTGCCTGATGGTAAGCGCTACGCCTGCCCATAAATAGAAGCAACGCCATACATCACTTTGAATTACAAGGCACTGCATAGCTCTGGACTGCGCTCGTCCCCCGATATAAGTTGTTAAGTCTCATAGTGCCTAGTAATTTCACTGGCTTCGGTGTCCTTCAAACCGGAACACAACTGTGATTATACAATGCTGTTTGGCGTCAGAAATAGACAAAGCGGAGCTACCTACCTAGACGGCCTCTCGCTTATGAGGGACCTACCACCTTGTTCACATTTGACGTCAATTTTCACGCTGAGACTAGATCCGAATGATATTTTGAACATTTTAAATTACGAGAATTGGCATCCTGGTTTTCTTAGGACTGCCTCGGTGGCGCAGTTGTAATACGTACGCGTTACGATTGAGGCCAACGCTGAGGTCTCGGGTTCGATCCCCGGGTGGGGTAAAGTGGTATTGGTTTTTTCTCTTACGAAATGCTCAGTATCAGCCCGGAGTCTGGAATTTGTGCCCGGTATGCCGATAGGCTCGCCCCCTATCACATCGTGGGACGGAGATACGCGAAATGTGGCGTGTACTGGTTACACCTCTGCCTATCCCTTCGGGGATTACAGGCGTGAGTTCGTATGTATGTTTTCTTGGACAATCAAGTCACTAATATAGACACAAGAGTTACACACCTACCTTGAACTGATTTAGAACTCGATCGATCTTTACTAATGTATCCTGAACTATAGCTCGATTACGAGGTCAAACGAGGCCTGATAATGAATAATGTAACACATGCCCTAATTATACGAATAGATCTCGATAATGATCTGATGCTTTATTTTATTTTTGTGTTTAATGTATTATTTAGTGGTGTGTTTTGACCTCCCTTTTTTCTTTTTTTTTAATAGTTTCACTAAACTCGACCTTACATATAACTTACATGCTAAGGAACTAAAATACATAAAAGTAGAATTGCACTAATGTGTATGTCCTTCTAGAAGTGAATACAACATGCTGACTAGTATAATCCAAATAATAAAAATAAACAAACAAATAAAAAGTTAAGTTAGAAAAAAATGGAATAAAAGGTATATAATGTTATTATGAACTAGGTATGTTCAAAGCATTAAATAGATGACATTTCATAGAAGCGAGTGATAAATTGAAAATATCTTGGCAAATTTTGTTGTATGAAGAGCACATACGACACTTGGCAGACCATGTGAGCTGACATAGATTTATTATAATATTTATTTATTTGTCTATTGTAATAATTAATCATTGAAAATATTTTCATCATGAAAGCAGTAAAGGCTTTTTTTATAGTATAGGCCGGCAAACGAGCAAGTGGGTCACCTGAAGGTAAGTGATCTGCACCGCCCATGTACGGCCACAATACTAAAATAATCATGGGCGCGTTGCCGACCTTAAAGGAAAGGGATAAGTAAGGTATTGGGAAGGGGAGGGGAATTTGGGCCTCCAGATATCTCACTCACCGTACGAAACGCAGCAGCAAGCTGCTACTTTACGCCGGTTTTCTGTGAGACAGTGGTAACGACCCGGACGAGCCAGCCCATTCATGCTGTAGACAAAATTGCTCAGCGGGAAGTGGACGTTAGCTGGATTGTACGAAAGCAATAAGCACTAATTAGCCCAAAGTACCTAATATTTAACCTCTGTCATTGCGTATTAAATACTTGGCATACTCTAATGTACCTTCTCAAAGAAAGTGGACGCCAATACGGGTCATAAAGTGATCTCGTTTGAATGAATGGAGGTAAGTGAGGTGTGCAACTCAGTGCGCCGCGCCAGTTAAATCGTGTAGCATAGGCGGTAGCGGTAGCGGAGGCGGGAGCGGGAGCGTCTCAGCTCATGGGGACAAATAGGAGCCGACGTGAATGAGTGCCCGCGGGTTATACACAGAGCAACAGATGCAATAGGTTTATTTAAACTTTGAAGCGTAATATTTTTATGGCATAGCGATAGCTCAGTTGGGATTGGTACGGACTGTAGAGACGAAAGTCGCAGGTTCAAAACCAGTCCCAAGAGCACACCTCTTACTTTTCTAAGTGATGTGTGTATTAATTGTTAATTACCGCTTGCGTTAACGGTGAAGGAAACATCGTGAGGAAACCTGTATACCTGAGAAGTTTTCCATTAGAATTTCAAAGGTATGTGAAGTCTGCCAACCCGCATTAGGCCACGTGGACTAAGGCCTGATCCCTCGTATTCAGTAGAGGAGGCTCGTGCCCAGCAGTGGGATATGTATAATACAGGGCTTGTAAAAAAACGGCAAACGTGCAAGTGGGTCCCCTGATGGTAAGTGATCTCCATCCCCAATACCTGAAGAATCATGGAACCATTCCCGACCTTAAAGGAAAGGGATAAGGACTGGAAAGGAGGGGATATTGGCCTTCAGAAGTCTCACTCATGTCCGAAATGCGACAGCAAGCTGCTACTTCAAGTTGGTTTGCTGTGAAATAGTGGTACTACCCCGGTAGAGCAGGCCCCTTTATGGTGTTTTTTATAGCATAGGCCGGCAAACAAATTAGTGGTGATGGTAAGTGATCTCCACCAACCATTTACGCCCTCAATACCAGAAGAATTAGGGGTGCGTTGCCGACCTTAAAGGAAAGGTATAATTAAGGGATTGGGAAGTGGAGGGGTTTTTGGGACTCTGGATATCTCAGTCACCGTACGAAACGCAGCAGCAAGCTGCTAATTTACGCCAGTTTTCTGCTAACAATGGTACTATCTCGGTCGAACTGGCCCATTTATGGTATAAACAAAAATGTCTAGAGTGTGGCTCTACTAATTTCACTATCATTGTGGGACACAGGAGAGTTACTTATTAAATACTTGTTTTATTTACTGATCAGTAGTAGGTTGGTAGCTTTCTAGGCTTTTACAACATTTCTTACCATCCCTTTATGCCGCCAAACTATACTGAATCTAGATGTCGATACTGTGGTATCATATGTGATGAGAATGAGTTGCGGCACTGTCGCGCGTCAACTACGTTCCGTCCGGTGTGTGTCGCGACATGAATTATTCAGTCGCAACAAACAGAGAGTTTTGTACTTCAACCGCACCAGAACGCCAATTCTCGTAATTTTAAATGTTCAAAATATCATTCCGATCTAGTCTCAGCGTCAAGAAAGTTGCAAATGGCATTCTCTTAAACCAATAATCAACGTCAATTGTGAACATAGATCGTAATGTGATTGAATGTAGAATAAAAGTTGCCTGAAGCCAAAACGGTATAATGCTACTGCTAATGCTAGGTGCATTTGACGTTGATTATTGGTTTAAGAGAATGCCATTTGCAACTTTCTTGACGCTGAGACTAGATCGGAATGCTATTTTGAACATTTAAAATTACGAGAATTGGCCTCCTGGTATAGCATGCCCGCGCCGCCTCACACTGTCAAACTTTCGGGCTGTTGCGTCTTTTGTGAATATTGACTATTGTGAATTAATAATTAAAAAAAATTTAAGATTATTATCTACACGAATGTGTTAAAGTATAAAGCAAATGGTACTATGACAAACAAATTATATGCAGTTTAATTCATTTTCTCTCTGTGTGATCGGCCCCTCATGACTGGGGATCGTGGTCATCATCGGATGGTCCGCATTTCGATCGAATGATGTCTCTCCATCGACTCTGTTCATCGCATCTCTCACAACTTTATGGAACCCGGCGGCTGATGAGCCTCTGATCCGGTCCGTCCATCGTGTTGGGGATCGACCACGTGAGCGTTTTCCTTCTGTGTTCCCAACCACGATGAGTTTCTCCAAGGTATCATCACCCTTCCGTACTATATGACCAAAGTATGCAAGTATGTGTTGGTGGCAAATCGTGGATAAGCGTGTCTTCACTTTGAGCTGTGCGAGGATTGACACATTCATTTTAGGATTTATGTATTACTAGCTGTTGCCCGCGGCTCCGCCCGCGTAAATGCCTATTTCCAGGATTAAAGTAGCCTAGTGGGCGACAGCGGTGTGAGAAACGCGCTTGACAAAAATACTAATATCGCTATTCAAAAATAGCGGTTGATCGTAGAGGGTTGAAAATTTAGAGTTGTATGAATTTTTTAATGTTGTATCATAAAAAATAAAACAAAATTTTTTGTCTAAAAAATAAAAATAAAAATTTAGGGGTGGACCACCCTTAACATTTAGGGGGATGAAAAATAGATATTAGCCGATTCTCAGACCTACTGAATATACATATAAAATTTCATAAAAATCCGTCGAGCCGTTTCGGAGGAGTATGAGAACGAACATTGTGACACGAGAATTTTATATATTAGAAGAAGATATTCCACTTACTAAATAACGTTTAGGTCAGGATGTGTGGCTTTTTCACTTGCATACCTGCCTGTAAAAAGATGCGATATTAGCACTACGACATAATTCTTG
This sequence comes from Mimas tiliae, assembly GCA_905332985.1. NCBI lineage: Eukaryota > Metazoa > Arthropoda > Insecta > Lepidoptera > Sphingidae > Mimas > Mimas tiliae. The sequence goes on from HG995258.1 coordinate 450,391, forward strand.
GGACACAATCTAAAGAGTGAAGCTCTACCAATTTGTAATTAATCTTCAAGGTATTTTTTGGATAAATCAATTGAGGCAAACTATGGAATCATTGATTGCTGATGCGACAATAGTATAGATGTATTCAAGGATTAACTAAAGTTATATAAATAAAATAAATACACCCAACAGTCACACACATAGTCCTGACCCCACACTAGGTTAAACCTGTATCGTGGGTATCAAGAACTACGAGGGACTTGGTCCCACAACACCCAGACCCGAGACAAATATTTGTGGATCAGACAAACATTTGTCAAGGTGCGGGAATCGAACCCACGGCCTCACGCTTCGCAATCGGCTACTCGCCCGCTGCGCCACGGAGGCTGTCTAGATAGATAGAATGTAAATATTACAGTTAAAAGAAAATAATAATTGTTACCCTCATATTAGTAAAAGCACCGTTATTGGTCTTAGTGAAGGTAGTCGAGGGAATAACTATGTAAAGCGGGTAGATAATAACACTGAGATGCGGTGGAGGTGATTGCTGAGGTATATAAGCGGGCGCATTATTAGTTGAGGGGACTTAGTCGTGCTTAGAACTCTTTCGTGGTAAGGCTGCCCGAGTGTGATTAGAATTGTGAATAATCATAGCAAATGTAATAAATTGTGAACAGTAATATAATATTGCATTTAATGTGAATAGACTATTAAACTTTTTGAACATCCTGACGAAGTTATTTATCTTTACTGCACAAAAGTGATAGTGAGTTTACATAATTAATAAACAAATGTCTTAACGCTAATTGCAACCTCTACTCGACAACCTTTAAATTTAAGTATTATTTGTGACCGTTATCTTTTACAACAAATATATATACATACGCACTATGAACCCACATTTCGCCGAGCTTATTTCCGTTCCATGATGTGATAGGGGGCGAGCCTATCGCCATATCGGGGCATAATTCCAGACTCCGGGTTGATAGTAAGCATTTCATTATAGAAAAAACCCAATACCACTTTACCCGACCCAGAGATCGAACCTGAGACCTAGCACAGTAATGGTACCGCATACACATTACAACTACATCACCGAGGCTGGCGTGAATAATTAAACCTATCTGAAAATCAAACTCCCGTTTAAGATAATAATGGTGAATCTAACAGTTATAATCAGTAAACCAAAACAATAGAGAGGGTAAACTTCGCCCATTATAGTACCACTAACATTACCCGCCAGTCTCGCAGCGGGCAATAAAACTGACTAATCAAAAGATTTATAGTCAAATGGGCTTAGAAGTGTTATGTAGGTTGATTAATTAATGATAGTCTGTCAATGTGGTAGAGCCTTGTTGTGGACAGTTTTGTCTACAGCATGAATGGGCCGGCTCGACCGGCTGATCACTACCTTACAGAAAACCAACGTGACGTATCCATGCTATTAGTTTTCGTTGAGTGAGATATAATAATAATAATAATACCAGCCCTGTATTATATACGTCCCACTGCTGGGCACGGGCCTCCTCTACTGAATGAGAGGGGTTAGGCCTTAGTCCACCACGCTGGCCTAATGCTGGTTGGCAGACTTCACATACTTTCGAAATTCTTATGAAGAACTTCTCAGGTATGCAGGTTTCCTCACGACGTTTCTTTCGCCGTTAAAGCAAATAATAATTAACAATGAATGCACACATAACTTAGAAAAGTCAGAGGTGTATGCACATGGGGCTGGTTTCGAACGTCTCGTCTGTCCATACCACTCCTCGCTGAGCTATCACTGCTATGAGTGAGATATCCAGAGGCCCAAATCCTAATTCCTTAATTATCCTTTTCATACATACATACGCACTCACGCCTGTAATCCCCGAAGGGGTAGGCAGAAGTGTAACCAGTAGGTACACCCACATTTCGCCGAGCGTATTTCCGTCCCTTATGTGATAGGGGGCGAGCCTATCTGGCGGCGATATTATCCTTTTCCTATAAGTATTATTTTTGTATTGAGGATGGTTACGGGCGGTGGAAGTCACTTACTATCAGTTAACTTACTTGCTCGATTGCCATTGTTATTTTTAATCTAACAAAAAAGCACGGCAAAGTGACTACACTGCACGTTCTGCTCCACAATTTTTGTTCGGGACCTTTTATTTTGCTTAATATCAGCTGCATTTATTTATATGCAACCTATCTTTCTTTCTGCCTAGCATTCCCACATTGAGACAAATGTTTGTGTGATCCATAAAAAATTGTTTCGGATCTGGGTGTTGTGGGACCGCAAGTCCCTCGTAGTTCCTGATACCCACGATATAGGTTTACCTAGTGTGGGGTCAGGACTATGTGTGTGACTGTTGGGTGTATTTATTTATTTATATTTATTATTAAAACAAATATTAATTTAAGTAGGATATAAATTCCATTTTTACATAACAAATAATTTTCTAGTGCTTCAAAATTTCCCATTAGACTGAGAAGAAGCACGAAAACTTAGTCGTAGGTCTTTTTTGAAAACAATAACTCATAATGGCGACCTCAGCGTCTGTTTACACATCACAAATTCTAATTACAGCGCGCAGCTGCGTCAAAGGACAGGCTGAGATGTGGGCGATAAATCAGCGGCGGGAGTCGCCATCCGTCCCAGTTTTCCCGGATTTATCCTAGTTTATAGAAGGGGGAAATTGTTAAGAAAACGTGGGCGGTTTTTAATCCCGGGAGAACCTGACTTTTACTGCATCTACGGATTAATAGTAGCAATGGCTCCAAAGACTTTGAATTACAATGCAGCATGGTACTATACTGCGGTCGTCACCCTGAAACCATAGATGTTAAGTCTCAAAATGTGCAATAAATCAGTGAGTTTACTAATATTCAAATATGTGACATAAAAAACCAGCGATAGCTTAGCGGGGTGTAGTACGAACTGTCAAGATAAAAGTCGCAGGTTCGGAACCAGCCCCAAGAGTATGAACTTCTGAATTTGTAAGTTAATTGATATTCATCGCTTGATTTAACTATTAAGGAACCATCGCGAGGAAACCTGCATACCTGAGAAGTTCTCTAAGAATTTCGAAGGTATGTAAAGACTGCCAATCCGCATTAGGCCATCGTGGTAGACTGAGGCTTAATCACTCTCATTCAGTAGAGGAGGTCCGTGCCCAGCAGTAGGACGTGTATAATACAGGGCTAGTATTTTTTTATTATAATTGCCGTATCGTTTCATTGCTTTAACTTAGAAGCTTGAATTTTGTACACCTCCCAAAATTAGTTCTGATATTTCTATATGTTTCATTATACGTTCTTAATGATAGACAGACAGCGGACCGACGTACTACATAGCGTGAAATAGAATCTATATAGGCTTTAATTTGTTCCTCGTTCGTACGGAACTCTCATAGCAAGGTGGTAGGTCCCTCGTGTGCAAGAGGCCGTCTAGGTTGGTACCACTGCTTTGCCTATTTCTGCGGCCAAGCAACAGTGTGTAAGCACCGTTGTGTTCCGGTTTCAAGGGCATTGAAGCCAGTGACATTACTGGGCATTATGATATATAACGTCTTATATCTCGAGGTAACGAGCGCATTCCAGTGCCATGCAGTGCTTTGTAATTCAAAGTTTTGTATGGTGTTGCTCCTGTTTATGAGCAGGCGCGCAAGTTACATCAGGCGAGCGATCTGCTCGTTTCGTCACTTAAGCTAATAAAAAAGCGCTGTATTTCACCCAAATGTCTGGTATTTTACTTTATCCATCGTCCTCCATTACAATGGTAGGCCTACACGCCCATAATGAGCGCTCACATTAATCATGGCCGGCTTGACAAATGCACACCGATGCAACTGTTTCATTGTAACTTGTTTTATACAGTTTCAGGGCTCCCCTTTGGGGTATTAAATGGTGATTTATTTCGTATTGTTATGTTCAGTTTAGTTAATAGATGAGTTTTGTGAGTTCTAAATTCAGGGGGTTATCTAATTTATGCGTCATGTTTATAACGGTCAGAAGGCCAATTCTCGTAATTTTAAACGTTCAAAATATCATTCCGATCTAGTCTCAGCATCAAGAAAGTTGCAAATGGCATTCTCTAAAACCAATAATCAACGTCAAATGTGAACATAGATCGTAATGAGATTGAATGTAGAATAAAAGTTGACTGAAGCCAAAACGGTATAATGCTAGGTGCATTTGACGTTGATTATTCGTTTAAGAGAATGCCATTTGCTACTTTCTTGACGCTGAGACTAGATCGGAAGATATTTTAAACATTTAAAATTACGAGAGTTGGCCTCCAGGTGATTGTAAATGTTGGGTATAAGCTAAATTTTGTACTGATCAGTGTGCGAACGCGTATTCTTCTCCGCTCTCTTTAGTGACTAAGATTCCTTAAAGAGCGTCTATACTACATTTCTACGCCACCAAGAGGCGTGACTGTGATAAACACGTGACTTGCTGACCACTTGATTAAGTTAATGGGAGGAGGTATTTGGTCCTCCGGAATATCACGTATTCACATCATACATATTTATTGTATACGGTTGACGGGCATGTATCGAAAATTTCGTTTTAGGTACCACTACCAGATTATAAAATCTAATACAATAATATAAATTAAATACAATATATTTAAATTTACGCGTTATTTTACATACCCATTTCACATACATACGCACTCACGCCTGTAATCCCCGAAGGGGTAGGCAGAGGTGTAACCAGTACACCCACATTTCGCCGGGCGTATCTCCGTCCCACGATGTGATAGGGGGCGAGCGTATCGCTATACCGGGCACAAATTCCAGACTCCGGACTGATACTATGGATTTCGTAATAGAAAAACCCAATACCACTTGGCCGACCCGGGGATCGAACCCGAGACCTCAGCGTTGGCCTCAATCGTAACGCGTACGCATTACAACTGCGCCACCGAGGCAGCTCATATATTGCGCGTTATTTTGCATATCCATTTCACAGAAGCACTAAAAATCAAAACTATAACCACACCACTTTAAAGTTCTAATGCAACTTACCGCAGCAGTAATTAGAAAAGCAATTTCATAGAAAACCGTACATTTTGTGGCAAATGTGAACGACAAAATGCACAGTATCATAAAGTTGGTAGCAAGTTTTAATTACATGTTTAGATGGGCAGTTGGGGGCGAAAACTGCGCAAAATATAGGGGCTGGCTTTTAGTAATTTATAATTTAATGAGAGTGAATGAGGCCAAAGAGGTATGCAAGGATCGTATCAAGTGGAAATCCGTTGTCTCTCCCTACCCCTATGGGAATCAGGCGTGAGTCTATGTATGTATGTAATTTATCTGCGCGCATTATTTTATTATATAAGACCAACATACAATTAAATAGGTCATATAAATCAAATAAATAAATACATCCACCAGTCACACACATAGATTCGACCCCACACTAGGTTAACCTGAGTCGTGGATATCAGGAACTACGAGGGACTTGCGGTCCCACAACACCCAGACCCGATACAAATATTTGTGGCTCACGCAAACATTTGTCTCGGTGCGGGAATTGAACCGGCTACTCGCCCGCTGCGCCACGGAGGCTATCAATACATATTAGTGGTCACCAGCACCAAAGAATGGCAGATGAACTGTAGGTGCATTACTGTAAAGAAATAATTAGGGCTTTGGAAGGGATTAGTTATTTTTTACCTCGCATTCATATCATATGTTTCTTAAATTATCCGGAGGCCCAAAGTAATATACCTCCCACTCTTCCCAATCCCCATTCCTTGCCTTAGAGATCCACAACGCATCAATGATTTGTCTGGTTTTGTGTATATAGGCGGGCAGATCGCTCGGCGTCAAGTGACATACCTACTTTTAAATATACTTACTATTTTCAGTCCGGCAAACTGTTTTTTAATCAGTCGAATGACAGATTGACGCGGCATCTAGATGTGTATAGAAACATGTGAAGCCTTATAAGTTATATCAGAATATGGAATGATATTAATGATTCCCAAACTGCCTTAAAGTAAATATAACGTCAGTTGTATTATATTAGGTACAAGTAAATGAATTTCCACGATAACGTTGTGAGCCCTTTTTTTTTTAAATAGTATAGGCCGGCAAACGAGCAAGTGGGTCACCTGATGGTAAGCGATCTCCACCGCCCATGTACGCCCACAATGGGCGCGTTGCCGACCCCAAAGGAAAGGGATAATAAGGGATTGGGAAGGAGAGGGGGATTTGGGCCTCCGGATATCTCACTCGCCGTACGAAACGCAGCAGCTAGCTGCTACTTTACGCCGGTTTTCTGTGAGACAGTGGTAACGACCCGGACGAGCCGGTTCATTAACTCGGTTTTAACATCGTTTTATTAGTATTTATGATCGCAAATGAATGTAGAATTTTATAGTGAAAATGTATGTTTGCCTCGGTGGAGCAGTTGTAATGCGTACGCGTTAAGATTAAGCTAACGCTGAGGTCTCGGGTTCAATCTCCGGGTCGGGTAAAGTTTTTCTATTATGAAATGCTCCGTATCAGCCCGGAGTCTGGATTTGTGGCCGGTATGGCGATAGGCTCGCCCTATCACATCATGGGACAGAGATATGCTCGGCGAAATGTGGGTGTACTGGTTACGCCTCTGCCTACCTCTTCGGAGATTACAGGTGTGAGTGCGTATGCATGTATGTATTATACACAAAACTTATATTTTTTCCAGAAAAACGAGACGCGCCTGCTCGCCTGATGATAAGTGTTACGCCTACCTATACACAATAGCAACATCTCTCAGAACTAATTTTATAATGTGGTCGATGGCTCTGCGCTGCCCTCATCACCCCATGACATTAGATGTTCAGTCTCATATTGCTTAGTAATTTCACTGGCTTCAATACCGTAAATAACAAAAATATAAATACGCACTCACGCCTGTAATCCCCGATGGGGTAGGCAGAGGTGTAACCAGTACACCCACATTTCGCCGAGCGTATCTCTGTCTCATGATGTGATAGGGTGCGAGCCTATCGCCATACCGGGCACAAATTAAATACCAAAACACAACAGTTATTATTAACTGCTGCTTCAGACGGACTCTAGCAAACGAGTGAAGTAAAGTTATATCTTATAAGGCAATAGAACCTCATGTTTAGATCTTAGCACCTTTGCAGGTACTATATTCAATACATAGGTATAGAAAACTTGGCCAATAAGATCTTATGCCAGTATGTATTCAAATTAAACAAATGTGGCAGAAAATATAAAACTCGTACTTTAGAATCCGTATTACTAATAATGTACTATAAAAAATGGTACGAATAGTAATAAAAAAAGGTGTTGCCCAATTAAAAGCAACAAGGTCCCTCGTTTGCGAGAGGCCGGCTGGGTTGGTACAACCGCTTTATCTATTTATGCCGCAAAGCAACAGTGTGTAAGCACTGTTGTGTTCCAGTTTGAAGGACATTGAAGCCAGTGAAATTACTGGGCATTATGAGACTTAACACGAGTCGAGTTTTAATATTTATCTGATTGCGAAATGTATTTCTAGTATTAGTCATAGTAATAGGTATTTACATTTTTGTGAATTAATTTTATTTAAATACTAGCTGTTGCCCGCGGCTCCGCCCGCGTGTATGCCTATTTCCAGGATTAAAGTAGCCTAGTGGGCGCATCAAGCGAGTCCCAGTGAGAAACGCGCTTGACAAAAATACTAATGTCGCTATTAAAAAATAGGGGTTGATCGTAGAGTGCGTATGAGTACGAGTATAGAAAAGCAGCGATACCTTAGGGGTAAGTGGTACGGACTGTCGAGGCCAATGTTACAGGTCGCAACATATTCTAACACTCGAACCCGAGACCTCAGCGTTAGCTTAATCTTAACGCGTACGTATTACAACTGCGCCACCAAGGCAGTCAAATAAATTTAAAATCAAAAACCCCACGGTTGAGTTTCTTGGTGCTTCTTCTCAGACCAGTGGACATTTCCAAAGCTTCAGTAGAGACGTTTTAATGTTATTTATTCTTGTCAAAGAGCCCTTGATGGCGTACTTGCAAAATAAACCTTATGATTCTGATGAAACAAAATGAAAAATTCTTAAACTTCGACATCAACAAATTTTAATACATTATCAAAGGAGTTCAAATCCAGAGCGAGTGAATTTAATCTCATCTTGAGTTGAACTTGTCTCGGTGCATATTTCAAATGCAATATCTATAAGAAGCTCGTTTGTAGCCGCCTCGTCCCTGCCCCCCCCCAGCCTCCGCCTCGACCCCGCGTCGAAATCTCTGCTTCCACTTCAGAGTAAACATAATCTTGTTCAGCATAGTCTGGTCTAGCAAATACCTGGAGGCCAATTCTCGTGATTTTAAATGTTCAAGATATCATTCCGATCTAGTCTCAGCGTCAAGAAAGTTGCTAATGGCATTCTCTTAAACCAATAATTAACGTCAAATGCACCTAGCATTAGCATTTTACCTTTTTGGATTCAGTCAACTTTCATTCTACATTCAATCTCATTACGATCTATGTTCACATTTGACGTTGATTATTGGTATAAGAGAATGCCATTTGCAACTTTCTTGACGGTGAGACTAGATCGGAATGATATTTTGAACATTTAAAATTACGAGAATTGGTCTCTTGATATAAATTTGTTTCTTTCGAGACCTTTGTAAATTTTGTGCATATGTCATATGAGATCTTATTTCAAAAGGGATTGAAGTCGGAGCGTTTTATTTAAAGTTTTTGAGATATAGTTTTCGTGATACTTGACCTGAAGCGTACAGTAGAGCCTAATTGGATTGTTAAAAGACGTTCCAGATGTAATGGATTCACTCGTAAAAGAGTTGGTGTTTAGGCGTCAACCATTATTTCGTAATTTATCTTGTATTTATTGTAATAGCGAATAATTAAATTGTTAGTATTATTTGTCTATGATTACCCCGAGCCATCTAGTGGCAACATTTAGAAATCTTGTAACGTGTCGATGTTTCCTTGTCGGCCATTTTGGAAGAACAAATGCTTCCCCACGATTTTATTTTCGTCGTCACTCATCGCAATGGCCTGATATAAAGCAAGTTACGTACTTACAGTTACCACTCGAGACGTGATGACCCAGAGCGACTCACGGTGGTTGAACCTATAACCAGGAAATAACACGATATTAGCACAAGCGATGAAATAGGGGAAGAGAAAGGATGGATCTGACCGTCTTCTGAGGCGTGTGTGGATCCGTGTTGATACGGGGCGAAGTTCCCACGCCGATGCAGTGACGAATCTCCAGATTTCTGACGCTGCTCCGATGAATATTCGCCGACGAAGGTCCAAATGAATATTCGGCAACGAAGGACCAATGAATATTCGGCAACGAAGGACCAATGTTGGGGCTTGAGCTAACCTTTGAATTTGTGTATGTTGGAATGAATGAAAATACCCTTTTTGTCACTAAACGAATTATTCTCTCTATAATATCTCAGATATATGATCCGTTAGGCCTTTTATCCCCAACCATAATAATTGCAAAGATAATTCTGCAACAATTATGGTTACAAAAAATCGATTGGGATGATCCTGTACCTAAGGATATTTTAATGAGGTGGAATCGTTTTATTATTACTATTTCTGAAGTTCTAAAACTATTACGAATTCCTCGTTACGTCATGAGTGAATGTTCACGGAGAATTGAACTTCATATTTTCGCAGACGCCTCACAGGACGCATACGGCGCCTGTGCTTATGTGAAAACGTATGGAGAATCAGAAGGGTATTTTCATTCATTCCAACATACACAAATTCAAAGGTTAGCTCAAGCCCCAACATTGGTCCTTCGTTGCCGAATATTCATTGGTCCTTCGTTGCCGAATATTCATTTGGACCTTCGTCGGCGAATATTCATCGGAGCAGCGTCAGAAATCTGGAGATTCGTCACTGCATCGGCGTGGGAACTTCGCCCCGTATCAACACGGATCCACACACGCCTCAGAAGACGGTCAGATCCATCCTTTCTCTTCCCCTATTTCATCGCTTGTGCTAATATCGTGTTATTTCCTGGTTATAGGTTCAACCACCGTGAGTCGCTCTGGGTCATCACGTCTCGAGTGGTAACTGTAAGTACGTAACTTGCTTTATATCAGGCCATTGCGATGAGTGACGACGAAAATAAAATCGTGGGGAAGCATTTGTCAGTTCCCAAATCACCTTTAAGGGACCGTAGTCCAACGAGTGCGGGTGATTTGAGAAAAATGAGGGGTTCGTTAAAAAGTCGGTTAACTTCATTTGAAAAGTATATTAGTAAATCAGAAGATCTTTCATTAACTAATGTTCAAAAGGCAGAAATAAACTTACGAATACAATCTGCCAAGGTAATATTAGAAGATTATTATAATATTCAAAATAAATTAGACAAATTAACCGATGAGACTGAATTAAGTTTAAATTGTGAGTATAGAGAATCATTCGAAAATCAGTATTTTACAATAATGGCTTCTGCAACATGTTTAGTAAGTGATAACATTGGTGACGATTCTCAATGTTCGAAAACGGGAAAATCTAAAAATAAACGTTCAAAATTGCCAGACGTTAAGTTACCTGACTTCGACGGTAGTTATGACAAGTGGCTAGAATATAAAAACTCATTTATAACAATGATACACACACGCGATGACCTAGATGAAACTGATAAATTTCAGTACCTCAAATCTTCGCTTAGTGGTTCAGCCCTTCGAGTTATAAGTTCATTAGAGTTTACACCTTCTAACTACTCACACGCATGGGAACTACTTGTACAGAGATTTCATAACAGTCGCTTATTAGTACATAACCACGTAAAATCTTTGTTTACTGCACCATCGCTTACCAAAGAATGTTCTGAACAAATTAGAAATCTTATAGACACTGTATTAAGGAATTTGCGATCTCTAAAAACCTTGGAGGAGCCTACAGACATGTGGGATACCTTAATTATATATTTAATAAGGTCTAAGCTCGATCAAATTACCAAGCGCGAATGGGAAGATCATAAAAGGTCACTGAAACTTATTTCCAATACAGGTTCTAAGTGTAATAAAATTAAACTAGAAGACTTATTAGATTTTCTCAGAAGTAAGGCGGATACTCTCGAAACAATACATTACAATAATACAAAACCTCATCACACTAAATCCACTTCAGATCACAAAAAACATCAAACACATAGTTTCGTTTCTACACGCAACACTAAAACGAATAAGTTTGAGAAACCTAAACAAGTATGTGTGATTTGCAACAGCAATCATGCATTGTACGCTTGTATCAGTTTTCTTAATTTAACAGTCGAAGATAGGATTAAACTTGTAGAAGTTAAAAATCTTTGCCCAAACTGTTTACGTGCAGGTCATACAGTCGTTAACTGTTTATACGGACCTTGCAAGCAGTGCGGGGAAAAACATAACAGTTTAATTCATATTAAAGGCAATAGCGTAAACACATGTACAACTATAGATACCCGAGTGGCTAGCGCATCGCCGCCGCATGAGCGAAATAACAAACCGGTTCCTGCGAACGAGTCGGCGATGCGTTCTACGTCACAGTTATATACGAGTACATTTCATTCAAATAACGACACCGGAGTGTCTGCATTAAATCGAGTTATTTTGGCTACCGCTTTAGTGGATGTCGCGGATAATAACAACACGTATCATACAGTTCGCGCCCTGCTCGATAACGGGAGTCAACATTGTTTCATTTCTGAAAGTTTAACAAAACAGTTAAACGTTTCAGTTATACAGTCCGCTGTTCGAGTCTCGGGTGTGGGACATTCGGTCACACAGTCGAGTCAATCATGCGATATAAACATACGCTCTAAGTTAAACGATTATACCACGAATATTCGTTGTATTGTTTTGCCGGAAATTACGGGTAGTATTCCGACAAATAATATTAATTGCAATTCAATTAATATACCAAAAAACATACGTCTTGCAGATCCCTCTTTCCATATACCATCAAATATTGATATATTAATCGGAGCGGACAGGTTTTGGGATTTATTAGATGAAGGCCGTTTCAAATTACCGTGTGGGCCATATTTACAAAATTCCAAAATGGGTTGGTTACTGTCCGGTCCCATTGATGCGAAGAATTTACGAATTGATCAGGTTGTCTGTAATATTTCTCAAACATTAGACAATCAATTGAGGAAATTTTGGGAGCTGGAGGAAATACGTTTTGATAATGATACCTTCACTGCAGATGAGCGTCAGTGTGAGGATACATTTATACGTACCACTAAACGTGACGATAACGGTAGGTTTTCGGTTCGAATCCCGTTAAAGGAACCTCCTAGCACGCTTGGTGATTCTTACGAAATGGCTAAAAGTCGGTTCTTAGCCTTAGAACGTAAATTACATAAAATGCCTAATTTCAAAAATATGTATTGCGAATTCATGCGAGAATACATTGAATTGGGTCATATGAAACTTTTACATAGATATGATTCACCTAACTATTTCCTTCCACATCATGGAGTGTGGAGAAATAGTAGTACGACTACTAAATTACGCGTAGTGTTTGACGCCAGCGCCGTCACGACGTCAAACAAATCGTTGAATGACATACAGCTGGTCGGACCAGCATTGCAAAATGATATTTTTTCTATTCTGTTACGGTTTAGACAGTATAGGTACGTAGCATGTGCCGACGTAGAGAAAATGTTTAGGCAGATATTAATACATAATGATCACCGAAATTTACAACTTATATTGTGGAGAGAAAACTCATCCGATTCACTAGACATTTATCAACTTAATACAGTTACATATGGCACTGCATCCGCACCATATTTAAGCATGCGTTGTATCCGTCAATTAGCCGAAGATACAAGTGATGACGTCATAGCTACAGTGATAAGAGATGATTTCTATGTAGACGATTTAATCACAGGTCATGATAACTTCGAGTCATTGTTGAGTATTTGTGAAAAAACGTCCCAAGTATTAAAATCGGGTTGTTTCCCATTACGCAAGTGGACTTTCAATCATGACTCAACAACTCACATCCAAAAACGGTTATCAATAGACGAACATTGTCAAAGTAAAACCCTTGGTTTGGGTTGGTCAAATGTCAGTGACGAGTTTCATTTTACTACAGAGTTAGAAAATACCGTTACAGTCACTAAACGAATTATTCTCTCTATAATATCTCAGATATATGATCCGTTAGGCCTTTTATCCCCAACCATAATAATTGCAAAGATAATTCTGCAACAATTATGGTTACAAAAAATCGATTGGGATGATCCTGTACCTAAGGATATTTTAATGAGGTGGAATCGTTTTATTATTACTATTTCTGAAGTTCTAAAACTATTACGAATTCCTCGTTACGTCATGAGTGAATGTTCACGGAGAATTGAACTTCATATTTTCGCAGACGCCTCACAGGACGCATACGGCGCCTGTGCTTATGTGAAAACGTATGGAGAATCAGCACAATTTACTGTTAAATTATTGTGTTCCAAAAGTAAAGTCGCCCCAGTAAAAACAATTACTATTCCGCGGCTCGAATTGTGTGCGGCACTTGTGGGTGCAAAATTATATAAAAAAATTGTAAAATCATTAAGATTGCAAATTAATGAAACATACTTTTGGACAGACTCGACCATAGTATTAGGTTGGATTAGGATGTCTCCCCGTATGTTAAAAACGTTTGTACAAAATCGTGTCATACAAATTAACGAATTAACAGGTGATGCTTTATGGTGTCACGTAAATGGCAAGGATAACCCGGCGGATTACGTTTCACGTGGTCTTTATTTAGACGAATTACATAAATGCGATACATGGTGGTACGGGCCAGAGTTTTTACGTAATATTGAGTTAAATTACATAACGGATATAAATTTAGATACTTCTTTATTGCCTGAAATAAAATCACAGTCTCATATTACAATAAATGATAATTCAAGTACTGAATTATTTTATTTCAATAGATTTTCTTCGTTCAATCGAATGAGACGCACTGGTGCTTATATATTGCGTTTTATATATAACTCGCGGACGAGGAGTAAACAACTTCGTAAAACCGGTTTGTTATCTATAGATGAACTGAACCAATCAGAGCTAGTTCTAACGCGTCTCGCTCAGGTGCAGTCATTTGGAAATAATTATATTACATTAGTACAACGTCGTTCGGGCAAATTGACAGGACTTAATCTTTTTGTAGACGATAACGATATTCTGAGAGTTGGTGGTAGATTAAATAATTCAAGTTTCGATTATGATAAGAAGCATCCAGTGTTATTATGCAGTAAACATAGATTTACAGTGTTGTTATTTAGTTCGGAACATAAACGTTTATTACACGCGGGACCTCAGCTTCTTCTGTCGAATATTCGTGAGTGTTGGTGGCCATTGGGCGGTAGAAACCTAGCCAGGAAAACTGTCCATCAATGTGTTATGTGTACCCGGCTGAAAGGTGTTACTTTAAAGCCTATTATGGGAAATTTACCGGCTAAACGACTTGAAGCGAGTTTTCCATTTAAATATACGGGTGTGGATTATGCTGGCCCTGTCATGATTTTAACCCGAAAGGGCAGAGGAGCTAAACTAGTGAAAGGTTACATTTGTTTATTTATTTGCTTTTGTACCCGTGCGATGCATTTAGAACTCGTCACTAGTTTATCAACCAATGATTATTTGCTTGCATTAAAGAGATTTATATCTCGACGTGGTAAGCCAGCAGAGATAATTTCTGACAATGGTAGGAATTTCGTAGGTGCCGAAAGGCAATTTTTAACATTTTTAACTGAGAACTCTAAATACATATTTGAATACGCTACAGATAAAGGGATAAAATTTAGCTTCGCTCCCCCTTACTCTCCTCATTTCAATGGTTTGTGTGAAGCGGGCGTTAAATCCTGCAAGTACCACTTGAGACGTGTCATAGGAAACGCTAGTCTAACCTACGAGGAGTTCAGCACGGTATTGGCACAAGTCGAAGCCGTCCTGAATTCCCGTCCTATATCCGTTTTATCCACAGATCCTGACGACATGCTCCCTCTCACACCAGCTCACTTCCTGATCGGCCGTCCTCTGACTGCGCCCATGCAAGCAGATGTATCTGACACTCCGAGTCACACACTGCCCCGTTACGACCGCATCGAGCAGCTGAGACAGCATTTTTGGCAGCGATGGGCAAAAGAATATGTCTCAGAGCTCCAGAGTAGATCGAAGTGGAAATCCAACATAAGCGAGATTGAAGTCGGTACGGTGGTACTCGTTAAAGAAGACAACGTTCCCCCATTAACATGGAGACTAGCTTGCGTTTCAGAAGTATATCCCGGTAAGGACGGCGTGTCAAGAGTGGCAGATCTTCGCACAGCATCAGGCGTTATACGGCGTTCCTTCTCGAAGATATGTCCACTGCCTGTATCATCTGAGTGATGTCTACGCGTCGCGCAACTCAAGCATACAAGACTTCACGTTGGAGCCTGCGGCATCCAAGGCCGGGGCCATGTTTAGGCGTCAACCATTATTTCGTAATTTATCTTGTATTTATTGTAATAGCGAATAATTAAATTGTTAGTATTATTTGTCTATGATTACCCCGAGCCATCTAGTGGCAACATTTAGAAATCTTGTAACGTGTCGATGTTTCCTTGTCGGCCATTTTGGAAGAACACTTGCTTCCTCGTACTGTTACCAATAACACGCATTTTTTTACAAAAAGGGTATTTTCATTCATTCCAACATACACAAATTCAAAGGTTAGCTCAAGCCCCAACAGTTGGTAATTTGTATTTAAGTCGGTTTTTATTTCATTTCTCAGCGTGACTGCCTCGGTGACGCAGTTGTAATGCGTACGCGTTACGACTGAAGCTGACGCTAGGTCTCCGGTTCGACCCGGGTCGGATAAAAGTGATATTGGGTTTTTCTATTACGAAATGCTCATTACCAGCCCAGAGTCTGGAATTTGTGCCCAGTATGGTGATAGGCTCGCCCCTTGTCACATCATGGGACGGAGAACGCTCGGCGAAATGTGGGTGTACGGTTACACCTCTGCTTACCCTTTCGGGGATTAGAGGCGTTAGTGCGTATTCTCAGCGTAATTTACGTTTTTTTAAACGGCCGGTGAATGAACGAGTTGGTCACGTGATGATTCAGTAGGGGAAGCCCGTGTCCAGTAGCGGGACGCGTATAATACAGGAATATTAAAAATAATAGGTACTGAGCTACCATTACCTACTTGAAATATTTAAAAATAAACAAATAAGTAATAATTATCAGAATAGCAAATATAAAAATTTCTACCAACTCTCTGTCAAACTTAAATAGGTTTACTCCTGTAACTTTACACTAGTTTAGACGATTTCAGAATACGAAATAATGTTTGACAGGACCAAACTTAAATTTAGTGATTTTAGTCTAGTTTAGAGAGTTTTGTGAGAACAGAATCGGCATTAATATTTCTTGTCGAAAAGTCTTTAAAAATGACTATGTAAGAGAAAGTAATATGTGAAGATTTACTAAAAACCCACTGAAAAAGACTACAAAGCTAAAATAAAAAAAAAACACTGAGCCGGTTCTATTTTTGGTAAAAAGTGTTTAACAAATTATTTTTAATGAAATAACCATTAAAACTAGTCTACATTTTGGTGGTCATTAGCTCTGTGAATATACATAAAAAATATAGTATAAACTGACGAATTGTTAACCTCCTCCGTTTTATTGTCGGTTAAAATTGGTGCAAATGTAAATAATGGTAACATATACAACACACTTGCATCTCTATCATTCATAACATACATATATACGTACTCACGCCTGTAATCCCCGAAGGGGTAGGCAGAGGTGTAACGCGTACGCATTACAACTGCGCCATCGAGGCAGTCAGCAGTGGAGCATTCCCACGCTTTCAATATTCCCTTTTCCTAGCTCCGTCCTCATCGTTATATCCTCTCTTGCCAGCAATTGACAATTGTTCCAAAGTTTCCAAGCGACCTTTACTTTATTATATGTAGCGCCTGTTGCACCATCTCGTGTATAATACAGCGCTAGTATTTTTTTATTGTTTTACACGATTAGAAATAAAAACCCCAACATAACCAGAATTTACTCGGTTAAAAGTGCTGTAATTTAAAAATAGACTTTCTCCAAGTATAGATAAGAACTATCAAAATTAATATAGTGTTCAAAATCGATGACTGCCTCGGTGGCGCAGTTGTAATGCGTACGTATAACGATTAAGGCTAACGCTGAGATCTCTGGTTCGATCCCCGGGTCGGGTAAAGTGGTATTGGGTTTTTTTATTACGAAATGCTCAGTATCAGCCCGGAATCTGGAATTTGCGCCCGGTATGGCGATAGGCTCGCCCTCTATCACATCGTGGGACGGAGATATGCTTGGCGAAATGTGGGCGTACTGGTTACACCTCTGCTTACCCCTTTGGGGATTACAGGCGTGAGTGCGTATGTATGTTCAAAATCGTCATCGTATTTTCTCGTATCGTACAAGTATCATGGAAACACATATTATTTCCTTACAATGCCCCCTCTAGAGAATTCATCGGTCAACTATCAATGGATTGAGTTCCAAAGATATTTCCAACAATACATTATTTATTACTAAGCTCGATCTTGGTCTCCTTAGGTATAATTTAATAACACTTGTATTGGATTTTTAATCTTTTGATTTCGTGTGTAATAGCCCATGGGTATTTATTTATTAAGCAAGCATTCAGTTCGAGTGAATTTAATATCAACATATTGGATTTGAGCTAAAAATAAGAAAAAAATTCCTACAACTATTATAAATATGAAAGTTTGTGATCTACATGTTTGTTAGTATATCACGTCTGAACGGCTTAAAAGTTTTGGATGAAATTTGGCACACAGGTAGACAATGACCTGGATTATGACGTAGGTTATTTATAGTAAAAGCTAGTTTATAGTATTAGTAGGATCAAATAATTACTATAGGTTTTTTTAAGGTATAGGTCGGTAAACGATCAAGTGGGTCACCTGATGGTAAGTAATCTCTACCACCCATGAACGCCCATAATACCAGAAGAATCATGGATGCGTTGCTGACCTTAAAGAAAAAGGATAACTGGATTGGGAAGGGGATATAGACGTCCGGATATCTCACTCACCGTACGAAACGCAGCAGCAAGCCGGTAATTGACGGGTCGGGTTAAGTGGTATTGGGTTTGTCTATTATGAAATGCTCAGTATCAGCCCGGAGTCTGGAATTTGTGCCCGGTATGGTGATAGGCTCGCCCCCTATCACAGCGTGGGACGGAGATACGCTCAGCGAAATGTGGGTGTGCTGGTTACACCTCTGCCTATCCCTTCGGGGATTACAGGCGTGAATATGTTAGAACAAACCCCTGATAAAAGAGGGGTGTTATAAAAATTTGATCCCTTTGTCAGACTGTGTGTATACGTGTGTGCTGTGGCATCGTAGCACTCAACTGTTGGCCTGACGCTTAAGAATAAAAAAATTGTAGTAGTAATTACCTTATTATACAATTAACTTATGAGTGTTTATGAGTGGTAGAGCCACGCTGTAGACACTTTTGTCTACAGCATGTATGGGCCGGCTCGTCCGGGTCATAACCACTGTCACAGAAAACTGGCGTAAAGTAGCAGCTTGCTGCTGCGTTTCGTACGGTGAGTGAGATATCCGGAGGCCCAAACCCCCTCCCCTTCCCAATTCCTTAATTATCCCTTTCCTTTAAGGTCGGCAATGCACCCATGATTCTTTTAGTATTGTGGGCGTACATGGGCGGTGGAGATCACTTACCATCAGGTGACCCACTGGCTCGTTTGCCGGCCTATACCATAAAAAAAACTTATATAATACTAGGTTTTGCTCGCGGCGATAAAAAGTAGTCTATAACTGTCTCAAATATAACTGATGTTACTCAGTGATAATGTAACTTTCTCACAGCAAAACACTTTTTGAAATCGGTCCAGTAGTTTAGTGTATTCGTAACATACAAAAATACAAAAAAATCTTTCGTCTTTATAATTTTAGTGTAGGCTACATATGCACTCACACTTATACTCCTGTTCTGCCAGTGTAGGCAGAGGTGTAACTAGTATACCCAGATTTTGCCGAGCTTATTTCCCTCCCATGATGTGATAGGGAGCGAACCTATCGCCATATCGAGCACATTTCCAGACACCGGGTTGATTAACATTGACTAAGCATATCATGATAGAAAAACCCAATATCACTTTACCCGACCCGGGGATCGAACGCGAGAATTCAGCGCACCAGTCGTACAGCGTACGCATAACAACTGCGCCACCAAGGCAGTCATATATAATACTTTATTACTTTTTTTGTCTACTAAGCGTTATTCTGTCTTAATGCTAAGGTCCATTCCATCATGATTTGGTATTATGTGGGCGACCCGCCACCTAACCTCCATAACCTGCAACGAGAACCAAGTTTCGCCATCGGTTTCGACGAGCCGGCCCATTCATGCTGTAGACAAAATTGTCTACAGCGTGACTCTACTCGTACCACCCGTGCTCGTTTTCTGACCTAAAAATAAGTGATATAATACGCCGATTAAATACTTTTTTTTTTTATTACATTGAATGACGAGACGAGCATGTCGCTCGCCTGATGGTAAGCGCCACGCCTGCTCATAAACAGAAGCAACGCCACACAGAACTTTAAATAAAGCACTGCATGACACTGGACTGCGCTCGTCACCCCGAGACATATGGTGTTAAGTCTCATAATGCCCAGTAATTACACTGGCTTCAATGTCCTTTACACCGGAAGACAACAGCGCTTACACATTGTTTCATGGCGGCAGAAATAGACAAAGCGGTGGTACCAACCCAGCCGATCTCTCGCTAACGAGGGACCTACCACCTTGTTAAATTTAACAATAAAAATGTACTATCTTACGTCATACATTTATATACACTTACAACTACCTACAAAACAGAGTCAGAAAGCCCAAGCGGCATCACAAGATTACCGTCAACTGCCTTTGAAGATAATTTCATTTAATTTCACGTCATTCGCCAGATTACGATTAAGTGCGATGGGCGTGGAGTAATCTTAATTACTGAGTTTGTTTTATGTCACACACTTTCGTATCTGGAGGCCAATTCTCGTAATTTTAAATGTTCAAAATATCATTACGATCTAGTCTCAGCGTCAAGAAAGTTTCAAATGGCATTCTCTTAAACCAATAATCAACGTCAAATGCACCTAGAATTAGCATTATACCGTTTTGGCTTCAGTCAACTTTTATTCTACATTAAATCTCATTACGACCTATGTTCACATTTGACGTTGATTATTGGTTTAAGAGAATGCCATTTGCAACTTCCTTGTCGCTGAGACTAGATCGTAATGATATTTTGAACATTTAAAATAATGAGAATTGGTCACCTGTTGTGAATCGTTAAGATTTGATCAAATGTTTGTTGTTGTTTAAAAAGGCCTTAATCTTTATCATAATGTTAGTGTATCCTCTTAATATTGGTATATTGAGAGTGTCTGAGAAAGCAACGTTGGGTACACTGTAATAATAATGGTGCGATATAGTTGTGGAAGGGTAGTTAAATGGTACAAAACAGGTTGTCGCCAGAACTGGAGGTCTTTTGCCCGCAGTCAGTTAGACAGTCTCCAGTTCATTAAGTGGTCAGTCGATAGTCGAAGAGTTCCACTACCACTAAAACTTGACGTCGGTTTCTAAGTTTTGTTAAACGTTATGTTGTTTCGAGGTTTGAAAAATCGCCCGAGTCTTACCCCGCAGCGATAGTGCTGTCTAGACGCTTTCGATGGCAGATTGTATGACTTTTAGAATGTACTGGAATTGCCATAATTCTTGTCTCATGTCATATGCAGTCATAATTCATCCTTATCTTAATTCACTGAATTTTATTATCAGTGCAAGTCGCTGTGTTGAAGGTTATTTTGTTTTACGATTGTGACGTCACGCCAATCACTTTGATCATACCATATCTCTAATATATAAAATTCTCGTGTCGCGGTGTTTGTTACCAAACTCCTCCGAAACGGCTGGACCGATTTGTATGAAATTTTGTGTGCATATCGGTTAGGTTTGAGAATCGGCCAACATCTATTGTTCATACCCCTAAATGATAAGGGTGACCCACCACTATGATTATTTTTTTTATTATTTTGTAAAATTTTTGTATTGGAGTTTGGAAATGTCAAGCGGGCAGCAGCAACAGCCGCCGTGGCACTCGGAGTAGTTGGTTGGGTATCGATAGGCCGCAGGTTCGATCCCCACAACGACAGATATGTTTTTTTTTATCCTAGCTCGGCAAAGTGACTACGCTACACCTGATGGTAAGTGTAGCGCAATCCAAGAACACTGTCGACCAACGACAGACGATGTGTCTATCGTAGGTCGGCAAAATTATGCCGGCCTGCCTAATTGCTTCTTCACAGACCGATTAAAGGACCCTATATTATAGGAAGTAGGGAAAACGTGTGCCGGGAAACTATTCCACAGCTTGATGGTCCGCGCAGAAGTAAGATTATTGCGAACTTGTTTTGTGTGATTTACAAATATTTGTTTCGGGTCTGTGTCTTGTGAAACCAAAAGTTTCTCGTAGTTCTTAATACCTACGACACAAGACTCTTATCTTAGTTAGGAGTTAGGACATACAGCTGACATGTGTCCATCGTGGTAGAGGAAACACTTAAACATAATATTAGCTCAGATACAGGCATCTCTGAAGGGATAGGCAGAAGTGCAAATAGTCTATCCATTGTTCACTGGACTTATTTCATCTTATTGCCATACCGGTGATAAAATACAATTCTGGGCAACTCATACATGATTTTTAATAAAATAATAAAACAAAATCTTTAGTTGCCTGACCCGGGAATTGAACCCAGGCCCGTGTGATTTCTTAGTCTAAGCAGGCTGCCACTCATCGACTTATTCTTTTTTCGTCATTCCAAACTAATAAAATTGAAAAAGAAGCAACAATAAAGAAATCAAATAATACAATCTGTTTTTGTATCTGAATTGAACTTTATTAACACTGAATACAAAAGTCACCAAAATCTTTTCTTTTGGCACCTCTAAAAAGGCCGACAATGCAGACTTAGCCCGATAATGAAACCTAGATCCACTCCCCCAATAGGGCCCTATTCAGCGAAGATCATTTTTGACTCCAATCAAAGGTTTTGTGGTTTAAGGATGAGCTAGCGTAACTTGAACTGACTTCGGAATGCGACTCGGTGGAACAAACTACTATAGCAGGTTTCATTAACTCAATGAGTGGCAGAACCTCGATGTAGACGGTTTTGTCTACAGCATGAATGGGCCGGCTCGTCCGGATCGCACAGAAAACCGACGTAAAGTAGCAGCTTGCTGCTGCGTTACGTACGGTGAGTGAGATATCCGGAGACCCAAATCCCCCTCCCCTTCCCGATCCATTAATTATCCCTTTCCTTTAAGGTCGGCAACGCGCCCATAATTCTTTTGGTATTGTGAGCGTACATGGGCGGTCGTGATCACTTACCATCAGGTGCCCCACTTGCTCGTTTGTCGGCCTATGCAATAAAAATAAAATAAAAATATGTAGACAGTTTTGTCTACAGCATAAATGGGCCGGCTCGTCTGGGTCATTACCACTGTCTCACAGAAAACCGACTTAAGTAAGAGCTCACTGCTGCGTTTCGTACGGTGAGTGAGATAAGGATGGAAGCCCAAATCCCACTTCCCTTCCCAATCCCTTAAAGGAACCGACGTTGCGACCGGCAATGTCATAATATAGGTGATCTTCCTGTGTGCTTAATTTCATCCAAATCGGTTTAGCCGTTAATGCTCAAACTCACCAACTTTCATATGTATAGTATTGTAAGACTAGGAAGTTTGACAAATGGGATAATAGGTACATCCCTATAGCCGCTCGATTCATTACAAGCAGGTGTCATTGACATTTGTATTACTTTCCTAATATAGCTTCAATCCGAACAAACTTATGATTGACCTGTCATATAAATGACTATTGATAAAAATACTTATTTATAACTTGAGGGAAAGTTTGGATATTGTGATGTTTGGATTGAGGTCGACATTCTTGATTTATTTGGCTCTACTTATTATGCTTTTTTATTAGTTTTAGATGACGAGATTGGCAGGTCACTCGCCTGATGGTAAGTGTCACACCTGCCCATAAACAGAAGCAACACCACGCCGAACCTTGAATTATAAAGTACTGCATGACACCGAACTGCGCTCATACGTACAGAACATACGTAACTTTATATCTCTAAAAAACGCATATACGCCTGCAATCCCCGAAGGGGTAGGCACAGGTGTAACCAGTACACCCACATTTCGCCGGGCGTATCTCCGTCCCTTATGTGGTAGGGGGCGAGCCTATCACCATACCGGGCACAAATTCCACACACCGGGCTGATACTGAGCATTTCGTATAGAAAAACCAAATACCACTTTACCCGACCCGTGGATCGAACGCGAGACCTTAGCGTTGGCCTCAATCGTAACGCATTACAATTGCGCCACCGAGGCAGTCTATTTTAATGTCTTACCTTATACGCCTGTATATTGAAAATAGCAATTCTAGTTGATCTATAAAAGACAAATGTTCGTGGAAGTTTCCAACAGTTAGCAAGTTGTCCTCAAATCTGTATTAAGACTATCTCGGCCTGTCTACATTGAAGATGACAGGCGTAGTCTACTTTTTCCTTTTGCAGGATGTTTTTCTACATTCAAAAAAGATAGGAGACATGATGTTTATATTCGCAGTAAAATTGTGGACACGGAATATAATTTTCTAGGACAATTTATAGGGCACAATCTTCTAACATTTTAATAAATAAATAATAAATAAATACACCCAACAGTCACACACATAGTCCTGACCCCACACTAGGTAAACCTGTATCGTGGGTATCAGGAACTACGAGGGACTTGCGGTCCCACAACACCCAGACCCGAGACAAATATTTGTGAATCAGACAAACATTTGTCTAGGTGCGGGAATCGAACCCACGGCCTTACGCTTCGCAACTGGCCACTCGCCCGCTGCACCACGGAGGCTGTCATGTCTTTTCGAAGTTATGTTTCTCTTTCTTCTTCCACTTGTCCTTATCCCACTCGCAGTGGGGTCGGCGCAATATGCTTTTGAACACATGTTACGGAAAGATTTGGCTTGTAGGTTTTACGACCGGCCGCCTGCCTGATGTCAACTTCTCTGCGGACGAAACACCTAGAACTGAAAGAAATATTTGTGGATCACAGTAAAATTTTTGTCTAGGTGCGGGAATCGAACCCGCGACATCTCGCTTCACAGCCGGTTACTCGCCCACTGCCCCACGGAGGCTGTTAAGTTACGTGTCTATTCATTATTCATTATTAAACAAAAACTATATGAAGTAAACCTGCATATCGGAGAATTTCGAACATATGTGATGTATACCAACCCACATTAGGCCAGCGTGATGAACTTTTTTGTTTTAAATTTAATGACGAGACGAGCTAGTCGCTCGCCTGATGGTAAGCGCCACGCCTGCTCACAAACAGAAGCAACGCCACACAGAACTTTAAATAACAAAGCACTGCATGACACTGGACTGCGCTCGTCACCCCGAGACATAAGGTGTTAAGTCTCATAATGCCCAGTAATTTCACTGGCTTCAATGTCCTTCAAACCGGAACACAACAGTGCTTACACACTGTTCCTTGGCGGCAGAAATATACAAAGCGGTGGTACCAACCCAGCCGGCCTCTTGCAAACGAGGGACCTTGTAGAGATGCATAAATAATACAGTGCTGGTATTATCATATTTGTTATCTTATCTTCTATTTCTAACGTATCGTATATTTAATACTTATAGTTCGGCAAATGTTTTGTCTTTCATTATTTCATTATGATTACAATGATTGTTATTGAAATTAGAGAAAAAAAATATTAGTTAAATATAATACCATCAGAGGGGCTAGCACGGAAAACTATCGAAATCGTAATGTAAAGGTATCGAGGGCTCGATAGATAATTCCTTAAATATCATTGGTCTATATTCCATATAAATTAGTTTCTTTTACGTACGATAGAGTACTTTTACGTACGAGGGGCTGTACCAAAATCTCATAGAAATTCGATGACAGCTCGAATAACTTTTCGCTAGTTTCGGTACTAGCCCCTCTGAACAATACGTATCTTTTGTTTTGCAGAAAGTTACCATAATTGAATACGATTCAAAAATTATATAACAATGGTTACATAAATCATTTTGACCTTCAAATTACTATTGTTGTAAAAGTCCATAGTAAGATGACAAACAGGTTAAGTAAACTCGGAATTTATAAGCAACTAGTCAAATCAAATCAAATAATTTATTCAGTAATTAGGCCGCCAAGGGCACTTTTACACGTCGAGTTTGGAATCTACCGTTGCTTCGCAAATGCCCACTGGTCTGACAAGAAGCACGATGAAACTCAGCCGTAGATCTTTTAAATGTAGTTTTTGCCCGCAGCTTCACCTGCCCGTCATATTTCCCGGAAAAATGTAGCCTATGTCGTTTTTCAGACAGAAACCTGGCGTAACATACATATAAACATGCGCACTCATGCGTCTCTACCTAACCTAACCAGACTAACTGGCACACTAGCTCGTACTATGTAACCAAACTATAAAGCGTACCACGGAAGCATGCATCGCTGCAGCCGCTGCCACCGCTGTAAAACCATATAACTTTCTTAATATGATGCGCTTTACGTGCTGTATTTACTAATCTAGTATAATATTTTAATACGCTGCCCAGTTTTCGTTTCAAGACGTGACTTTTGAATAAATTTTACACTATTAGCCATTGCTTGCAGCTCCGCCTGCTTGGAAATATTTCAGATTGGATACACATATACATACATACATACATACACACCCACTCACGCCTATTAGCCCCGAAGGGGTAGGCAGAGGTGTAACCAGTACACCTACATTTCGCCGAGCGTATCTCCATCCCACAATGTGATAGGAGGCAAGCCTATCGCCATACCGGGCACAAATTCCAGACTCCGAGCTGAGACTGAGCATTACGCAATAGAAAAACCCAACATCACTTTACCCGACCCGGGGATCGAACCCGAGACCTCAGCATTAGGCTGAATCGTAACGCGTACGCATTACAACTGCGCCACCGAGGCAGTCAGACAGAAACCTGGCGATCGGATTTCCGGAATAAAACACGCCTCGCTGTAGACACTTTTCCTCAACATAAATGAATCGGTTTCAATGGGTTGTTGCCACTGTCTTACAGATAACCGACGTGAAATAGCAGCCAGCTGCTGCGCTTCGTACGCTGAGTGAGATATCCGGAGGCCGAAATCCCCTTCCCTTACCAATCGCTTAATTATCCCTTTCCTTTAAGGTCGGTAACGCGCCAATGATTATTTTGGTATTGTGGGCGTATATGGGCCGTGGAGATCACTTACCATCAGGTGACCCACTGGCTTGTTTGCCGGCCTATGCAATAAAAAAATCCCTTTAGTGATACAATCAACACAACTTGAAATAAATATCAAAGCTATAGTCTTTCATCTTCGATTTAAAGAAGGAGAAAGAAAATGTATTATTGGACTAGATACAGAAATAAATAAAATCAAAATACATCATAACAGAATTATGTTAGACCAATAATAGGACTCCCCATTCAGCTTTATCCTGAAACAGGGGGGAAAAATACACGCCCCTTCTCCCACCTACCCTGGTCTCTGTGTGTGAAATTATAGATGGTTATAATACAAAAAATATTTTCGTCGGTTAATAAATTTAACATTACCGGTCCAACAATAATGTTATCACTAATTGAATCATTCTTCCACACTTCCATATATTTTATGTATTAAATCCACTATACTATTACACAATATTAAAACGTAGTGTATTGCGCTACTAGCAATAAATAGTGTATTGCGTGCAGTTAGTATTCAATGAAATATTTTGCTTTAAATAATAATAATTGATCATATTGTACTGTGTTTGTGTATAAAGTAAAGTAGCGGTTTGCTGCTGCATTTCATTCCGTGAGTGAGATATCCGGAGGCCCAAATCAGCCTCCTCTTCCCTAATCCTTTTATTATCCCTTTCCTTTAAAGTCGGCAACGAGCCCATGATACTTCTGGTATTGTGGTATATGGGCGGTGGAGATATTAGTCACTATATACTCTTTTACACCACACCTCTCTCTTACCTTACTATTTCCTACAGTATCTCCCAAAATTAGATACAATATTAACAAAGCACTCTACTGCATTAATTCTACTTTAATTCTTCTTCTGCCGTGCACGGCCAGTCGAGCCTTTTCTAACATTTATTGACTACTCATATAGGCATGAGGCATGTAGTGCGTCGTACACTTGGTTTCTTTTCTCTTTTCAATATCTCTTGCATATGTTACATCTCTCATAAACAAAGTTCCCAAATATACATACGATTTCTTTCCCGACGCCAAGGTCTCGGGTTTGATCCCGGGTCGGGTAAAAGTGATATTGGGATTTCTGTTTCAAAATGCTCAGTATCATCCTGGAGTCTGGAATTGTGCTGATAGGCTCGCCCCTATCTCATCATGGAACGGAGATACGCTCGGCGAAAATTTGAGTGTACTGGGTAACTCCACCTCTGCCTACCTTCGGGGAAAACAGGCGTGAGTGCGTATGTATGTAGGTACTTAATTTAGTAATCCAGTTCACTTTTTATCAAATCTTATCTATCAATCTAATAAATAGGTTAAAGAGCCGTAGATATGCACACACATGAGAGAGAAAGAGAGAGAGACTCAAGTAGAGATCTATTTTAATATGTATATGAAGTAATAACACTATCGGCTATACAGACATATACTTACGAAGTACGGACGTGTGCAATTTATTTCAAATTGCACATAATTAAGGATATATATTACTTAACTCAGGATTAGATAAACATAAGAAACTTATTTTGGTCGGCAGTTGATGAGAATCGCGCGCCTAGACAACAACTTTGTGAATTGTGTTTGATTACTAACAATAGTGAAGCAGGTATTTATGATTATTATATGTAATTAGTTAATACAATTTCTGAAATATTATTCATAAATATCGTCGTTTAATAAACATTTCTCTATTTCAATAATTAACCATTGAGAAAAAGAGAATGTTCTCAATTTTATGCGTACATATTTTGTATGAATCTTTCTACCTGGCGTTATTCCGGCTTAATGCCAAGGTCCAAATTCAAATTCAAATCATTTATTCTGTAAATTGGTTCATAAATATCACTTTTACATGTCAATCCTTTTTATGCTACATTACATTTACGTCGGCATTTCGGGGCTAGCCATGAGAAGAAATGCCGAAACAAACTCTTGGGTTATGGCCTCTTTTAATATCCAGACATTGTGACAGAATTGTGTGAGTGTAATGTACAGAAATTCCTCGATTGGCCTTGTCAAGCAATAGCCAAGAGTATACCAGACATACTTGGCACTCGCACTCACATTTAAAAAAAACAAAATGAAATAATAAAAAAAACAACATGTCAGTATTGCCTTAAACACTAATATTGCGCCAATAGCCTAGTAAATAATATATAAAAAAGAGAACTATGTAAAGCCAATTTTGTAAAGAGTGAGCGGCTCAATTCCAAGCTGTTTTGTCTTCCATATTCTACCATAAATTTGTCGGTACTTAGTATTACGAGACGACCCACCGTCTGACCCCTACAACCCATAACGGGAACCACGTTTTGTGATTGCCTCGTCCGCAAAGTGTTCTAAATACAGATGAGGTTAGCTTTGGGCCTAAGATGTTGGTGGCCTATTCACACTCATTTTTTATATTATTAACTCATCAAAATAAGATGACAAGAAACGTAACTCAAGAAAAAAGTTTCCCCACCTAATCTCTGTGCAAGGGGGCGGGGCTATAGTATGTGTAGCTCGTTCATACATACATCCATAAAATGGATTCATAACTGTTTTTGATATTCAAAATTAGAATATTTTTTAAACGTTGACCCAGAATTACATGATAACAGAGATAAGGCACCGGATGTGACGCCACACCTTTCTAAATGCCATGAATTGTTATGTGATAATGTTATCATAACGTTAGATATGCAAACACAGTTGGTCTTGTTTTTAACTCTTTCATCATTGTCTAAATTTAGTGTTACCACCTTTAAGCGAATTGGCATAAATTCGGGTGAATTTAGATTTGGTAGCACATTAATTGTTACGAAATCTTTACTTCGGTAGCAATTTATAAATGAATAGTTTACATGAATTTGAATGTTTGGGTAATTGATATTTAATAATAAATATATATACCCAACAGTCACACACAATACAGACCTGACCCCTTACTAGCGTATAAAAATGTAAAGCTACCATTAGTCGAAAAATATGTCTTAGTCTTTTATAAAATTTCTGAATATTTAGACGATGAAAACGCTTGGGCTTAAGCTATTGCTTAGCTAATTGGTACAAAGCTAATGTTAATTATTACTGGGAACTTTATAATTTAATGATAATTTAATGTAATGGATTTAAGTTAAGTGACCTTCATGGCAGTCGTTGGGAATTAATTACTGTACATATCTTATATCTAATTCTCTATTCTAATCTAAATGTCAAATCAGTCTGGGTATCTCATGTTCGCTCTAATGTCTGTACTTGGGGCGGCGTCGTGTGCCGGGTCGGTCACTTCCCTGTAACATGGTTGAGGAGGCCGATGGCTGGCACATGCGTCATACTCGTGAACGGGTGCTGCTTGTGTGGACTGGTCTGCTCAAACTGTTATCTGATCTATTGTATGTTGACATTATATTAAGGTCTTAATTTATTCGTCATGCTTATGGAGGTCATGCAGGCTAATCCAATGCGTAGATATCGTGCCTGTAATTGCTTATGAATATAAATTGAGCTGCTCTAATTTAAATTAAATATTGTGAACCTATGCTTAACTTGGAAAGGCCTATGTCCAGCAGTGGATGAATTCAGGCTGATGATGATGATGATGCTTATGCTCTACTAATTGTAAACTAGTTTTGAAAAGAGCAACGCTGGAGTTTCTTGCTCGTTCTTCTCGAGCGAAACAGCATTCCGCACTAGCGGTAGAATTTTTACGGAATCTAAATAATGTATAACATTTTATGGATTCAATAAATATTTGAATTTAAATTTGAAAATAACAAAAAAAGCAATAATTATTATTTCCTTATTAATAATCAACTCATCAGTACACTTTGATAGAATATTTTCTTCAATTGGAATATTAATAGTATTTAATAACTGATAGATTATTATAAATATGTATAAACTAAACGTCATTGTATGAATCCCTTTTTTAATAATTTTGTTCGGTTCTGTTGTCACTCAAGTGTCTCAAATAAAATATGGTATATCAAAAATCTCTGTTATAATACCAATTTCGGGTTTCTATTTACTATAATTAAAATTCAACAAAAACTATATAAAAAAACACAAAATTAAATAACAAATATAAAAAAATATCAGATTGAAAAAATAATGAAAGTGATTATAACTAATGAATGCTAATTGTTCATTCTATACCCCAACATCAGATGCTAAGTACCTACTTAGTTATCAACTATCTGAAATTGGCCTTGTTTATTAAAAAAGATGCCTGAAGGCCAATTCTCGTATTTAACAGACACTGCGAATGAATTTTAACCGAACCGAGATTAGATTTTGATTTGACTGAAAAATGGTATTCTGCACCTCTTAAATTTTAGTCCGGTGTCAATATAATCCCATCTCGATGTCATTAGAATCTCAATTCAGTCACAATTTTGACGTTTATATAAGGACATGTGTCATTTAAAAATGTTAGCAGAATACCGTATTGCCTTCAGTCAACTTTTATTCTACTTTCGATCTCATTACGATCGATGTTCACATTTGACATTGATTATTAGTTTACGAGAATACCATTTGCAACTTTCTTGACACTGACACTAGATCGGAATTATATTTTGACCATTTTAAATTACGAGAATTGGCCTCCAGATATCGTCGGATATAGTAATGAACGTTAATACAGATCTTCTCAAGTAGGTAGTTCGGGACAATCAAGGTATTTTTGAGTATTTTATTTTTATTTTAGAAATGTCGCACACAATAGTCCGAGGTCAGCCAACAGCATCCCAATTGTATCTAGACGGAGTCCTAAAAGAAATATTGAATGTTAAAGGAATAAAGGACAGTTATATTGAACGAGATAAAATAACACTTGGCGAAATTATGTTTTACTGTTTAAAGAAGAAACCTGAAGATGTTTGTATGGTGAGTGATAAAAATCAGAATCAAAATTCCAAAATGCCTACTGTTTTGAAAAAAGCACCAGTATAACTCAGCGGTAAATCTCGTTCATAGCATACTACTATTATTATGCTATCTTACTTCCTACTATATATTGTTACATATTACTATTATAAATGTAAAAGTTTGGATATTTGTATGTGTGTGAATTTGGTCGTTTGCTATTTAATCATACCTCAACAGATGAACGATTTTGGATGAAATTTGGCACATTAGTAGACCATGATCTACATTAGGACATAATCTACTTTTTATCCCGGAAAAGGCCGTTACCGTGAGTGGAGCCGCGAGCAAAAGCGCATATAATTTCCACATATAATCTTATTTTTTTATCAAGCGATAGGCTATTTGGATATAGGTTCGCTCATTAAAACATTATGGGATGGAAATAAGCTCAACAAACCATGGGTGCACTAGTTGCAACTAAATAAGCATGAGATTATGACGTCATTTAACCTCGGTATGTCTTTGTAGATCAACGGAGCAACTGGCGAAAAGTTCACAAATGAGTACATTCTAAAACGTGCCGTCTCCCTCGCACGTGCGATGATCGCCAAGGGTCTGAGAGGGAAGACCGTGATGTTGCTAATGAAGGACCACGAGCGCACGTGTGCTATGTACTGGGCGGTCATGTTCGCTGGTGTGATACCGTATATGATGGATCCTTACACCACACCTTGTGAGTATAGATTTTTTATAAAAACTAAGCAGACGAGCAAGATTTTTTTTTTAAACTAGCTGATATGAGTAGGTCGCTCGCCTGATGGTAAACAGACACATAACTGCACAAAACCTTGAATTACAACGCACTGCATGGCATCGATAGCAGTGATAGCTCAGTGAGGAGTGGTATGGATTGTCGAGACTAAAGTCGCAGGTTCGAAACCAGCCCCGAGAGCATACACCTCTGACTTTTCTAAGTTACGTATGTATTCATTGTTAATTATCACTTGCTTTAACGGTGAAGGAAACATCGTGAGGAAACCTGCATACCTGAGAAGTTCTGCATAAGAATTTCGAAGGTATGTGAAGTCTGCCAACCCGCATTAGGTCAGCGTGGTGGACTAAGGCCTAACCCCTCTCATTCAGTAGAGGAGGCCCGTGCCCAGCAGTGGGTCGTATATAATACAGGGCTAGTAGTCGCATGGCATTGGATTACGCTGATCATAGAATGTTATGTCTTATTATGTCCATTAATTTCAATGTCTTCAATGTTATATGAACCGAAACATAACTATGCTTATAGACTGCTGTTTGGCAGCAAAAATAGGCAAAACGGTACCTAACATACATAGCATTTATCACCAAGTTGAAAGTGCTTTTTTTTTTTTTTATAATGTGGGGCTTTTTATGTCCCAACTCTAGTACCCCCATATGTGTAGATAGGGCCTTTTTGTAACTTGAAATTTTCTTTAATTGTGTTAAATTTTCCTCTTTTTCTCCTGTTCTGACTTTTCTTTTTAACTGTTACTTGTCGCATGTGTTATTTTTATGTTTTATTTTTTATATCTTTTATAACTTTATGTTCTATTTACTTATTGTTCTATACTGTACTATTGTTCTTATATTTCTTCCATTTTCTCTGTACTTTCTTTTACTTTTATTATACTTGTTTCTTTCCAGTTGAAAGTGCTTAACTTTAATTGACACCTAACTCCCAACATATATTTTGCCCAAAGTTCTGTGTGGTGTTTCTCTTGTTTATGGGTAGGCGTGGCGCTTACAATCAGGCGTGCGATCTGCTCATTTCGTCAATCAGACTTATTAAAAAAATACATCGAAGAGGTTTGTCAGCTTATTTTTAACCCACTTAAAAAGAAGAGGCCCTCAATACAACACGAATTTTATTTTACTCATGAAGTTATAAAATAGATCGATCTTGATGGTATTCATAAACATACAGACAAAGAGCAAGAGAAAAGGGGGGGGGGGGGAGAGAAGGATAAATTTACAGAGGCAGAAAGACTTACAAATATAAGCAGCAAGTAGGAGATTTACATATCGAACGTTCTGATCGCAGTTGAAATAAGCAGTTTCCTGAAGTTGATCGAGCCAAAATACGTGTTCTGCGACCGAGAGCTGTACCAGGTAATCAGCGGAGCGATGGAGCTCTCGCACGGAGTGGAGAGCAACGTTCTTGTAACAGATGAGGATCGATATTTGGACGAATTTACAGCTGGATTTAGCGATGACTTCAACAGTTTTAAGTAAGTAATATATTTTTTTTTCTCTACCTGACTACACAGTTAGTGTCAGGGCCTCTAATACGTCAAGCCAGCACGGCGTTTTCTTTAGCCGTCTGCGGGATCGCATTTCTAAGTATATATATTTTTTTCCTGATATAGAATGACCATACTACACCTAAGGCTAAATATAATGTAATCCAATAATAATAGAGATCAACCGAAGCCATTGCATCCCTCGAATCACCAATTTAACTTGACCTACTGTAACTACATGTTTTGTTAGTAGTAGGTCCATGCTAAAGATAGTTTTTTTCTGCCGCATGAATGGGCCAGCTCAACTGGGGTCACTACCCCGTCTGTTGTGTAGTGTCATTCCACTGTCTTACAGAAAATCGGTGTTAAGTGCTGTCTGGTCATATACGGTGCGTGAGATATCCGAAGGCTAAATTCCCCCAGCCTCTTTCTAATCCTACCGACCTGCCTTAGCGTTATATCATTATAAAATATATAACAAAAACCCTGTTAAGCGTTTTAACTGATCACAGTTATGATACTGAATACACTGGTATCAATCAGAATATATATTCAAACGTAATGAAATAACTTCCATATGAAAATGAGACTATAAAAATAATCATTTTTCATTTTATTGTTTGTGAACCGTATTTCGATTGTTCAGAAGTTTATATTATTATTATATATATTTCGATTGAGTACCTCTGTAAGAGCGATGACTTGGAGCCAGAGCGAGATAGGAAGCGCTCTTACAGAGGTACTTGCGTCAAACGTGCCGCGCCGCGTGCACGCTCGTCTACGTCAGTACGTCGAATGAGTCAGCTGTTATTCACTTTTTAGTTTTTTTTTTAAATATGTTTATTTTCTAAGCTACCTGTATAAAGATAATATCTCGCTTCTGTCTATTATTATTTTAATTTAACTATTTTTATTAAGCTGTATATATGTCTTTCTTTACGACCTAGAAAGGGCCAACAAGGTTTTTGTTACATCCAATGCTGCTAATGCTAGGTGCATTTGACGTTGATTATTGGTTGAGAATACCATTTGCAACTTTCTTGACGCTGAGACTAGATCGGAATGATATTTTGAACATTTAAAATTACGTGAATTGGCCTTCTGGCCCAACTTTCAGGATGCATTAGGCTCACCAAAAATATTAATATATCTCATTTTCCTAACAATGTAAATTGGGACCATCTTTGACGTGTGCGCTTTCAAATAAAATAAGAGTTATCAAAATCGCTTTTTGAGTGGTAGAGTCACGCTGTTGACACTTGTGTCTACAGCACGAATGGGCCGGCTCGTCCGGGTCGTTACCACTGTCTCATAGAAAACCGGCGTAAAGTACCAGCTTGCTGCTGCGTTTCGTACGGTGAGTGAGATTTCCAGAGGCCCATACCCCTTCCCCTTCCCAATAGATAAATAGTACTACTCAACATTTACTACTTTAATGGTACTTTTACATTTTATTACATATCAACAAAAAATACACATGGAAATATAATCTACTATCAAGATAATGAATGGAATTTTTTGTACGACGCAAATCGCTGTCATCTGTAGATGACGTTATTATTTTCCTGTACGTACATATATTATTATCAATGTGCATTGTGCAGTGTACACTAACTAACCTTCTGAAGGTTATATCATAATACACTTCTCAATATGTACAGTTTTGAACGTGGAGATGTAACGGCATAATGATTTTTTGTTTCAAAACATGAAATATTGTACTGTACTGTGTTTTGTACTGCATAGGCCGATTAAGGAGCCAGTGGGTGACCTGTTGATAACTGATCTCCACCGCCCATGTAAGCCCACAATACCAAAAGAATCATGGGCGCATTGCAGAACCTAAAGAAAAGAGATAGTTAAGGCATTGGGAAGGGGAGGGGATTTGGGCCTCCGGATATCTCACTTACCGTATGAAAGGCAGCAGCAAGCTGCTACTTTACGCCAGTTTACTGTACGCTATATGCTATTAAAAAATTGCAGCCATGTGGAAGTTATCACGTGTCGCGGTCTCCAGTCACGGTCGTACACCTCAAAACGTACCTACTCAATTACATAAAAGAACATGGTCAAATATATTTTATAATCGGATCAAATCGATTAGTGTTGCAGAATCAGCACCAGACGCAACGGTGATGCTACTCCCTACTAGTGGATCTACAGGGCTGCCCAAAGCTGCCGTTATTACTAACAGGGGCCTGGTGGCCCAAATACCATCGATATGGTAAGTTATGAAATGAAATAGTTCTATTCACCATGCAGGCAATTAAAAAATTCGCCGAGCGTATCTCCGTCCCTTATGTGATAGGGGGCGAGCCTATCGCCATACCGGGCACGAATTCCAGACTCCGGGCTGATACTGAGCATTTCGTAAAAGAAAAACCCAATATCACTTTTACCCGACCCGGGGATCCAACACGAAACCTCAGCGTTGGCCTTAATTATAACGCGTACGCATTACAACTGCGCCACCGAGGCAGTCAAGATAAGTAGGCAGTATGGTAAGATATCCTGTGAAATCATGTAGTAGCAATTTCGTCAATCTGTATGAACGTTCTGAACTTAATCACAATGTAATAACTGAGAGTAAATATTTTCAAAAGACTTTGTGCAAGAATTCTGACAAAATTCATAAACTAGTTTAAAGTTATGTTTGTTGTATAAAACACATGAATGCCTCGGTGGCGCAGTTGTAATGCGTACGCGGTACGACTGAGACTGACGCTGAGGTCTTGCGTTCGATCCCCGGGTAGGATTTTTTTTTATTAGGTTTTTCCATTACAAGATGCTCAGTATCAGCCTGGAGTCTAGAATTTGTGTCCAGTATGGCGATAGGCTCGCCCCCTATCACATCATGGGACGGTGATACGCTCGGTGAAATGTGGGTGTACTGGTTACACCTCTGCCTACCCCTTGCGGGACTACAGGCGTGAGTGCATATATGTTGTTGTATAAAAGTGGAGTGGGTTTACAATAAAATTAACCATGATGA
Organism: Mimas tiliae; assembly: GCA_905332985.1. NCBI lineage: Eukaryota > Metazoa > Arthropoda > Insecta > Lepidoptera > Sphingidae > Mimas > Mimas tiliae. Next base: position 486,876 of record HG995258.1, read on the forward strand.
ACAGTGTATGACAACTTTGAAGTAAGTGAATTCGCGAAGATTTTGTCGCAACGAATTGACCGATCTTGGTTATTCGATCCGTTTGGAGAAGATAGTTTGTACTGAGAGGAACTGACATTAAAAATCGGATAAGACCTTGAAAAATATAAATTGAACTATTGTCATTGGCATACCACAACTTAGTGCGTGCTGCCTTTAAAAAAATAAGAAGTGTGACAGAAGGCGTAGTAGGCGAATGAGGTGACTAACTAGACAAAGAATTGGTATCAACCCAGACGGCCTCTCGTAAATGAGGGATATACCACCTTGTAAAACAAGATGCATCAACACCATAAACATTAGATGCACCTCTGCCTACATCTTCGGGAATACAGGCGTTATGTTATCTCTCATCACTATATTTCTATTGTGCCTTCACATTATTGCAGGTCATATCACACGCAGTTCCCGAAACCAACAGAGTTAGTCATGGTCCTGACGACCATTCAGTGGGTAACGTTTACAATATGTGCCACCGCATGTGCAGCCTACAATGTGCCTCTCCTCACATCGCCCAGGAAGACCACTGTGGATCATGTGCTCCATATGCTGGAAACGTTCCGGGTAAGCCAATTGGTAGTAGATATTTTATATAGTTTGTGAGTTTAGAGCCATTTTCATTGGTAGAGGAGACTTTTTGCTCAAGTCTTAGGTTATCAACATCGCGTCGCGTAAACCATCCTAAAGACTTATTTACATTAAAAGAGTTTTCTTACGATATAATAAGAAATTCTGGGTTATTAGAGACTTCATATACATTTTTGAGCTTCATATAATAACCAGAAATGTGTCATCAGCTACCACTTCTTGTCGAGTGTCATAGTACTAACCCCTCGAGCCAGCCATTCATGTCTACACCGTAACACTACTTTAGTTTATACCTATTTATAGCCCACATGGACATTCTTCGGTCCATCATTCGCAAAGGGTCTGATAGCTGCGGCGAAACCAGATCAACTATCCTCATTAAAGACTCTTATACTACTTGGAGCACCAGCCACACCAGATATTATGGCAGCATTCAAGGTATGTAAAATATTTATACTCTGCTCCCCGCCCTTATCCCAGTTGCAGTGGGATCGGCGCAACATGCTTTTTGATAACACATGACAAGATTTGGCTTGTGTTTTTACGACCGGCCGCCTGCCTGACGTCAACCCCTGTGGGGACAATGTAAAATATTTATTGTTGTAGCATAAAACTGGCAATTAAGGAATAAAGTGACTTGATAAGTGATGACTACTGCCTCTGCACGTCCACAATACTAGAAGAATTATGCTGAAAGCACTGCAGTGCACGTGTATGTAATTCAAAGTCCTGAGTGGTGTTGCTACTGGCTATGAAGCGAGAGGCCGCGGGTTCGATTCTCGCATTGAGACAAATGATTGTGTTATCCACAAATATTTGTTTCGGGTCTGAGTGTTTTTTCCCCAAAGACATTGACGTCAGGCAAGCGGCCTATCATAAAAACTAAAAGCCAAATCTTTCTGTGACATGTGTTAAAAGCATGTTGCGCCAATCCCACTGGGAATGGGATAAGGGCAGGTCGAAGAAGAAGAGTTGATACCTCATCATCATCAGCCTAAATTCGTCCACTGTTGGACATAAGCCTTTCCAAATTGGCGCTAACCTTGACGGTCCTCCGCCTTCCTCATCCAGCCGCTTCCCGTCACGTCTATCAGGTCGTCGGTCCAGCGGGCTCGAGGTCGGCCTACACTGATAATACACTGTTGATACTTATTCGGAATTATTCGAAGGCGAAGTTACCAAAAACAACGCATCTATGCGATGGCTACGGTACGACAGAGACGCAAGGTTTCATCGCCATCCCAGACAGAGATGCACCCATCAACTCTAATGGAAGGGTGTTCAACATACTACATTATAAGGTAAGTGGAACTCTATAATGAAACTGTTCAATAGAAAAATACAAGTAATTCTGAATGGCTGGACAAACTTTCTTCAATCGTAGTTAAGAACCATAACTATTAACCTTTTAAAACAAAAATCTGCAAGAAAGAGAGAGACAGATAGAGAGACAGGAAGATAAAGTAGTCAAACTTATAAAACCCATTTTTTTCAGGGGATTAAACCACACCAATTGACCTTATATCTATATAATACAATTACAAGGTGGTAGGTAGGTCCCTTGTTTGCGAGAGGCCGGCTGGATTGGTACCACCGCTTTGCCTATTTCTGCCGCCAAGCAACAGTGTGTAAGCAATGTTGTGTTCCGGTTGGAAGAACATTGAAGCCAGTGAAATTACTGGGCATTATGAGACTTAACACCTTATGTCTCGGGGTGACGAGCGCAGTGCAGTGTCATGCAGTGCTTTGTTATTTAAAGTTCTGTGTGGCGTTGCTTTTGTTTATGAGCAGGCGTGGCGCTTACCATAAGGCGAGCGACCTGCTCGTCTCGTCATTCAAGCTGATAAAAAAAACAGTTTTGGCCAATAGACTACACGCCATAACGCTTCAATTGGTCTACGTACGTTATGTCGGAATTTGAAAAAAAATCACCTGCTTCAGGCTATTTCATAAGAACTAGTTTGAAATAAAATAAACACTGCAAAGCCGGCTCGACGTCAAAGTCGACTTGATTCCTACAAGCGTATCGGATCGCAAGGATCTTCGAAAGTTTACAGTTTTCAAATGTTTTTGCTGTACATCCGAGTATTAGGGTAAGCAGCTTAGATAGTGAGATCTTGACATGGTATAATGCGAAATAAAAATGTATTTTTAGACATATTGTAACATAGCTTAAATTGTTTTTAAGTCAATTAAAACTTCAATAGATTTCTCCATTTAGTCGCCTCTTACGACAAGCATGGGAAACCGTGGTAGAATCCTTCAAGTGCCCCCAGTCAATAGAGCGAATGCTAAACCTTCTACTCTTGAGGACGAGTTGTTGCTGGTTGTATTAAAAACCTTTGTATATCAGTTATTCAAAATAGAAACCATTAATGTTTTGTTCAGGTAATAAACGACGATGGATTGGAAGTAGAGCCGGGCAATAATGGAGAGCTATATGTGAAGGGAGACTTCATAATAAAGGTTAGTCATTATTACAAATTTTAAATGTACATACATACATACATACGCACTCATGCCTGTAATCTCCAAAGGGGTATGCAGAGATGTAGCCAGTACACCCACATTTCGGCGAAATGTGGGTGTACTGGTTACACCTCTGCCTATTCCTTCGGGGATTACAGACGTGAATGCGTATGTATGTTGTATGTATTAAAAAACTCAATAAAACTATAAAGCTAAAATTAAAACTAAACAACATTTTTGAGTCGGTGCTTCTGTAGTTTAATGGTCGATGATCATACCACGGAGTAAAAATTATTGTATAGTGTTATTTTTAGCTCTTTATTTTTTTACTCAATTTTAGCTTTTCTTGGAATTAATATGGTATAGTACATTTACAGTCCGTCTGAGACTGGTATATCGTATGAGGGTCACGGTGGTATAGCTACTCAAACGTCGTGTGTACATACCCTTCATATCACAGAAGGTGACCTGGAGGCCAATTCTCGTAATTTTAAATGTTCAAAATATCATTCCGATCTAGTCTCAGCGTCAAGAAAGTTGCAAATGGTATTCTGCTAAACCAATAATCAACGTCAAATGCACCTAGCATTAGCAGTAGCATTATACCGTTTTGGCTACAGTCAACTTTTATTCTACATTCAATCTCATTACGATCTATGTTCACATTTGACGTTGATTATTGGTTTATGAGAATGCCATTTGCAACTTTCTTGACGCTGAGACTAGATCGGAATGATATTTTGAACATTTAAAATTACGAGAATTGGGCTCCACCATTTACGCGTAGAGTACAATAGAGAGACTTTAAAGTACCATGTCTTTATTCCCCAGAGTTACTTCAAAAACGATACATCCTACAACGAAACATTCGTCGATGGTTGGTACAAGAGCGGCGACCGGTTCTATTTGGATAAGAACGAGAGACTGTTCTACATCGAAAGAAAAAAGTTTAATTTCAAATTTATGGGTTGCCAGGTTAGTAGCTTTATAATATACAGACATACATACGCACTCACGCCTGTAATCAGAGGCAGAGATCAGAGGCGGGGTAGGCAGAGGTGTAACTAGTAGACCCACATTTCGCCGAACTTATCTTCGTCTCACGATGTGATAGGGGGGCGGGTCTATCGCCATACCGGACACAATTCCAGACTCCGCGCTGATACTGAGCATTTCGTAATAGAAAAACCCAATATCACTTTTATTCGTCCCGGGGTTTGGATCCGAGACCTCAGCGTCAACCTCGGTCATAACGCGTACGCATTACAGCAGCGACACCGAGGAAGTAACTTAATTATATGTGATAATTAATAATTAGTGTTTTATAATAAATGGTAGAGCTAAGCTGTTGACAATTTTGCCTACACCATGAATGAGCCAAAGTAACAGCTTGCTGTTGTATTTCGTAGGGTGAGTAAGATATTCGGAGGCCCAAATTTCTCTCCCCTTACAAGGTCGGCAACGTAACCCTTATTCCTGTTATTTTGGATGTTCATGGGCAGTGGAACTCACTTACTATCAGGTGACCCACTTACTCGTCTGCCGGCTAATAAAAAAAATACACTGTTTGACTCATGAACGCAACTCGCCTGAAAGAGCCACTAACCATATGGACTCAACTTCTCTACTAAATCGAACTTATTTTAATTGTCCTAGGTTCTGTGCCTTCTAACGCTGTTTTTTCAGAACCATTTTGTGGAACAAATCATACTAATATTATAAATATGAATGTATGTTTGTTTGTTACGCTATCCTGGCAGTTTAAAAAAAAACGCTTTCACGCGAAAACTACTTAACCGATCATCATCAAACTTTATACACATATTCTTGGAGGATCTATTTGTTTGTTACGCTTTCACGACTAAATCACTGAACCTTTTTTTTATTTTCTTTTTTAATTGCCTACATGATGAATGATGAATAAAACTATTTCATTTCATTTCATTTCAACCGATTTTGATGTTGAGATGGGGCCCTGGAGACGGTTATAGGCTACGTTTTATTTCGGAAAAGTCTATTCACGCGGGCGGAGCCGCGGGCAAAAGCTAGTAATCTATAAATCGATTCCAGGTCAGAGCTTGTATCACTCACAATAATCTTGCTTGTCAAAATGTACTGATCCGAAAATTAATGGTTATACTAATTCTTTGAGAGTATGTATTATACCTAATAGGTCTTTATCTATGAAATTGCGTTCTGTACGAAAAAACTTAAATTACTTTTTCCATCTTTTTTATTTGTATTATTCAAAGTAACCAATTTCTGGAAAAAGTATAAGTTTGTAGGCGCAAGGTCTGGTAAGTACGACAGGTGACGGAGAGCTTCCAACCCCACCTCTTGTAGCTTGGAGATCATCTGCAGTATGGGGACGCGCGTTGTCGTGCACAATCGCTCCCTCACTCTTAGACAAATATCTATCTATTCTGAAATATGCTATATTTTTCTTAAAATAACTCGATCCCATATCTGAAGAGTCGAATGGAGGAGTATCAGATTAATTAAATACGGATTGTAATAGAAATTTTTCGTAAAATTCCGAGTATTTCGCTCGAACCGAACCTCGTTAACTTGGCACTTAGTTAGACTTTATGTGACAGTTTTATCGATATAAAATTGTTGTACTTGCCATTAAAGAGACAATTATCATCAAATCCAATAAAACGTTCGTATTATAGTGTATTCGCCTCATTGTCTAGTGGTAGCGTACATAGGCTGAAAAACTATTAGGTCCTGGGTTCAAATCCCAGATCGAGTAATCACAATTTGTTTCGATTCCTAAAATCTTAAACGAGTTTCCCGGGATTGGCATTTGAGCGTGGTATGTCGATGGACTCGCCCCTATCACATCATTAGACGAAAATAAGTTCGGCGAAATGTGTACCTACTGGCTACACCTCTGCCTACCCCTTAGGGAATTACAGGCGTGAGTGCGTATGTATTTTTGAAGTGAACACTTTTTTAGCCACGTTGGGCACTTTTTGTTATGGGAAAATCTTATGGTTTCGCCTCACCGACATGCTCATGACGCGCAGCGGCCGTGTGCTGTGCGCGTTAGACACTTTGTTAGATGGGTGAAATCTCGTGTGTTCGCGTCACCGACATGCTTATAGCAGTATATCTGTAGCTATATAGTTGACGTATTGTGCAGCATTAGTGCTGTGTATATCTTATTAGTGAAATTGGATGGATTTAGTGAAAATTTCAATGTGTATATACTGTGCATTGTTGAAATAGTGTTTTTGTGTGATTATTATTTGAATTGTTTAATTGTAGAGTCATTGTGCAGTACAATAGTGAGTACTAAAAAAACATATAAACATGCATATAATAGGGTAGTTGACTAGATTTTTTTTATTATTTAAATCAATAAGTTATGTTACTCAAAATCTATTGCAGAAAGAATTTTATAAATCGGACCAAAAATAAATAAGATAGAAGCCATTCAAATCCTGTAGAAGGGGTAATTGTCAAATGACAGACGATGCAACCTTTGACGTCACTGTGTAAAATGTTCATTATAGTGCACGCGTGAAAGCGAGATAGTGAGATATCCCTACTACGCACCCACTTTTCCTCATACCAACATTTAAAATCATAACTGCGGGCACATTTCTGAACCAATTTTGATTGTGTTTTAATAAAATCGTTTCTTTTGCGTATCATTTTCTGTTGCTTATAAAATAATGTATACAATTCAATATAGGAAACTACCCTATTGTTGCTCGGAGTGTCAATAGATGTGAAAACCAGATTGATGTTGATAATTTTAATTCAAACATTATGGAATTTCAAATTTTAATACTAAGAGTTCTAAGCTTTCACTTCTATCAGCAATCTTTACAACTGGCATTTTTTTTAAAGACGGCACTTATGACTCTTTTGGTAATTTTGGTGTCCATATGGTGATTACTTATTAGGTGAAACACATACACAAAATAATATCTTAAACTTCACGAGCAAATTATCGCACTATTACTATTTATTTTTCAATAAACTGGTCTTTAGTTTCTCGACGGCGCGGCGCGGCGTGTTAATACCAACTCTACTATTCAGATCTCGTCGTACACTGGTCGTAAAAGTTGAGATAAAATTACATAGCTCTGGTCTAGGCATTTCATTTCATTTGTAACTATTTTTTCTATTAACCTTAATTAAGATTTTTTTACATACATATATACGCACTCAGGCCTATAATCCTCGTAGGGGTAGGCAGAGACGTAACCAGTACACGCAAATTGTGACACGAAACTGTGAAATTCTGAAACAGAAGGGCTAGCACGAATAGCTTGCGAGAACGTATTCGTATCGAAATGTCAAAAAATTGTTCCCAATCCCTTAATCCCTTTCCTATATGGTCGACACCGCGCCCATGATTCTTCTAGTATTGTGGGCGTATATGGGCGATGGAGATCACTTACCATCAGGTGACCCACAGGCTCGTTTGCCGGCTGTTGCAATAAAAAAAACCATGCAGGGCAGGCAGAGAGACATAAAGACGGACTGATAGACAAAAGGCACGGCGTAGGCTTAGTATATGGTTTCGTTGGCACCCTTTAGGTACAGAACCCTCAAAACAAGGTATTTAAATTCAATGGTAAGTTGATTCAACGTTTGTCGTAAATTAGAAAACAGAAAGTATGGCACAGACCGGCGATAAATTGTCGCAGTATTATTTCTTACCAATCTAGCTAAGTGTTCCCGTCGCGCCATGCCGGAGTCAAATGTTAGGTGTCTTTTTATTGGTACATTGAATTAAGAGTGAAATGTTGATGTAAAAACATGTCAAATCCATGTATCAATTTGGTATTTTTTTTATATTATAGGCCGGCAAACGAGCAAGTGGGTCACCTGATGGTAAGTGATCTCCAGCCAAGCCAGATTACGCCGGCCATCATTCTGTGGACGTAAAAAGCTACATACAGTCCTTAGTAACATACTAACGCCCGGTTTCTGAAGGGCTGATCAATGTTAAAATGTCAAATCGAAATTGAGTTGCTAGAAGCGTGATCAACGCCTTTGATTTGACACACATGTTAGCCAACATAACTTTCAAATTAATTTAAAAAAATCGTATGTCAAGCGGTACTAAAGAGAGATCAAATATTATAAATTTATCACTAAATAACGTTTCAGCAACTCGAATTGATTTAACAGCGATGTCAAATCAAAGTTCTGGTTAGTTGAATGTTGATTTGATCAGCCTTTCAGAAATCGGGCGTTAACATACTAATTACCATCTTTGTGGAAGGTAACCAACGTTTCCCAACAAAGTTAATTATAAAATTTGTCCAGGTTTCTCCTGAAGAAATAGAAGCGGTGATCAGCACAGTACCAGGAGTTCAAGAGAGCGTAGTATGTGCGACGGACAACGGTCCCGCGGCGGCGATTGTGATAGACCCTAAGTACGTCGTGCAAAGGGAACATATTCACAAAGCTGTCGATTGTAAGTATAGCTAATTATGTTCTAAACAAGCTAGTGTTTAAATATTCTTTAATATTAGTATTGGATTGAATTTAAGTATGATAATAATTATTTTGATGAGGTTGCCAGAACAATAAAATGAGTGTGGTGCGCCATCCTCTGTTTCTCTCTAGTTTACGCAAAGTGTAAGTTAGTTCCTGCGGTAGGCGTAGGGTGGAATGTAAGGATACACCATTAGCATGCTAAATAGCATGGGATAGCTACGAACCCAGAGTTAGCTAGCAGTTGTATGCCACTAATGCTCATACTATGTAGAAGCTCGAAAGCATCCAAATTATATCTGGCTTGTAACAAAATGAATAAACTAAATCAGTAAATATTAAATCAGTATTTCATCAATTCGAGTATACTAAGATATAAAAGGTTATCTTCTGTTCCGTAGTGAGAACATTGGCGCCTTGTGTACCTTGTATGCACTGTTTGAAATAACTCTTAGTTAATCTGTGTATTGAATATATTGAATATATTCGTTTACTATCCGTACTATCCGTGTGTACACGTCACGTGTATCTCTGAACGTTGAGTACCAGGAATGCAGAGAAACTAAGATATTTTCAATGACACAGATAGAAAAATATCCTCACATAGAGTCTTCGTACTTACTGGTCTTTATTAATTATAGTGAAATCAAATATAATTCTAAACTGTGGCACTGTGTTCCAAATTCAAACATAGATAGAGTAAGTATTTCATGTGAGAATATGCAACATGTTAAGCCCGACCACATACACAAATAAAGGGCAATTTCTTTATGTGACTTTTTGGCTCTTTTTTGCTTGGGTGGGCAGACAAGCACGTGGTAAGCCTGATGGTTAGCGGCGACCGATCATAAAGAGGCACATCTCGCTTGCTTAAAAATCATTAGTATTATAATTATAGCCGCAATGTAATTTAATAAAAACAAACATCAGAGTTATTTCTCTGCTGAATGAATTGACTTACTCTCATAAGCATTTTACAGTACAACTTAAGAAATGCATAAAAGGCCTACCCATGTTAAGCCGAATTACATAACGGAGCAAGCCAAGTAAGAGGTCTTTGAGAAATAGCCCCTTTGTTAGGGGTGCCTGGGTGTCAAAATAATGTGTATCGCGGCGAGAGCGAGCACGTGTTCCCATCGTCGTTGTACCAGGATAACAGAAATGTGTATTAGTATGTTGCCACAGATTGAGAATAGAATGAAAATAGAGAAGAAAAATAGAGTAGGTAATATGCCCAACAGTCGATATAAAATAATATAGTATTGAATCTATGTTTATTAAATCTAATAATAATACGCTACGACTACTGACTATGCAACTTATGTGTAAAAAATACTTTAAAAAGCAACATTTAGATATTAACCATGAACGTAGTGGCCACGTATTTGGGCTGAGAAACCAACGAGATCCAGGGTTTTAATCCCTGAAAATAGCTTTGACAATTACTTTGGTATTGATGGTATCCATGGGTGGCGGTATACACTCGCCATCAGGTGACCCGATTGCTCCGTTGCCCACTCTTTCATATAAACCATATATTTATAAAGAAAAATGGTTTGTAAGCATCGAAATAATATGATATTTTTAAGTTTTAGGTTTCTATTCTATGATTCTATATTTTATCTCTGTCGGAGTTACAGGCTCATCCTTATGTATGTATTTTACATCTTTGCATTTAATGTACATCTTCAAGTTTTCTTTTCACTTCTATTCCCTTTGGTTCTTATAATTTATATCAATAAGTCCTATATTTATGTGCACAGCAACCCTGAGCGACCACAAACGTCTCCGCGGTGGGATAGCCTTCGTAGATGCAATCCCACGCACGCACACAGGGAAGTTGCATCGAGAAGAGAGCAAGAAACTCATATATAGACTCATCGAGACTGGGGAGTGCTGTTTCTAATGTATTTAGTTAACAATAATAATAAAAATAAGAAAGTAGCCAAGATCATACACCAGCAACTTGCTCTTCAATATTGCCTTGTGACCATATGTCCCCCAACCGGTTCTTGAAAATGGACATGCATCGCTGTATTGGGATCGATCTATCATCACGGACAGGACTATTGTTGCCAATAAGCCAGATATTGTGGTAGTAGATCGATTAGCGCGCCGGGCAATACTTATTGATGTCACCATTCCACATGATGAAAACCTCGTGAAAGTCGAAAAAGATAAAATATCCAAATATTTAGACCTGGCACGCGAGGTTACTGATATGTGGGATGTGGACTCAACAATGATTGTCCCGATAGTCAATTCTGCTAATGGGTTGATACCAAAGAGCCTCGATCAACACCTCCAGAGGCTCTCAATTGGTCATTGGGTCAAGAGCCAGATTCAGATCGCAGTATTATTGGACACGGTACGCATTGTGAGGAGGTTGCTCACTCTAGGGTCCTAACCACCAGTGGCTTGGATCCTAGGCCTCGCCATTGGAGGGTGATACTTGTTATATTTTTAAGTTTTATTTTTTTGAGTAATGTAATATTTAAAAATGTAAAACAAAAACTTTCAAAATAAAGAGTACTTACATAAAAATGAGAAATGATAAATAGTAATAAAGTAGGAAAATCTTTAATAAATGATAAATAGGTTTAATAGTAAAGGAAAGAAAATGTAATAGACTATTTAGAACATAAGTTTTCAAATGTTGCCACATAATTAATAATGGCAGGTGTAAAAGATAAAATAAATAAGATAAAATGTATTTAGTTTTAACTTAAAATGTAAGCAGTAAAAGTTATATTTCATTAGTTGTTTTAATTTATGTAAAAAAAATGTATGAAGGGGGAATCATCGTACGTATTTATAGTGGCAAGTGTGTGGGCAGGGTATTCTAACAGAAAACCGGCGTGAAGTGGCAAATTGCTTTCATTTGAAGAGTCAGATTTTTAGAAGCCCAAGCTCGTTTGGGATCGACAGCACTTCCATGATTATTGTGATATCGTGGATGTTTATAGGTATTTAAGATCACTTTAGATCAGGTGGCCCACTTGCTTGTTTACTTTACTATAAAAATAGATTTATTATTGCAACACTTGATAGGTTTGGAGTAGTACCCACAAGTAAAGCAAGAGTCGATGAACAAAATTAACACTTTTTACCTTCCTTTTTACCATACAAATTGAAATTCTCAGCGTGGTAATAAAGTTTGATATTAAAATAGATGATAAATTGACCTATTAAAGGCTAACGTTAATATTCATTAAACCATATTGCATATTTCTTACCCATATTTTATCACGTTTTTTCTTTATCTACGGTTATTCCGACTAAGTGTCAATATCCGCTTTTATACTTATACATTTCCCCTTTTCATACTGTTTTAAGCCCCCTTTACATACATACGCACTCACGCCTGTAATCCCCGAAGGGGTAGGCAGAGATGTAACCAGTACACCCACATTTCGTCGAGCGTATCTCCGTCACATAATGTGATAGGGGGCGATCCTATCACAATACCGGGTACAATTCCAGAATCCGGCCTGATACTGAGCATTTCGTAATAGAAAAACCTGATACCACTTTACCCGACCCGGAGATCGAACCCGAGACCTCAGCGTTAGCTTAATCGTAACGCGTACGCTGCGCCACCGAGGCAGTCAGCCCCCTATAATAATATCCTTATCGTTCTTTTTAATAAGTATGTAAATAACTCTGTTGTAAGATCAGATTTTCTTTTGTCGTGGGCATCAGGAACTACGAGATACTTTCGGTCTCACAAAACCCAGACCCGAAACAAATTTGTACCGCACGTACCTCTAGATATGTCTATGCATCAATTACAACCCTTCATGCCCCACTCTTCAACCCATTCAAGATGAATATCTTACACCTGCAGCCTCCCATTTCGCCCACTGCGCCACGGAAAATGTTAATAGGCGCAATTTTGCTCAGATGGAGTAGCAGAGTTATTGCCACAGACAACAACTATAGACAAACAGTTACCTATAATAAGATTTCAAACTAATAACATCCCTCTTTTTATATATATATTTATATTATACAGTACTCTTTATTTTAAAAGTTTTTTTTTAAATTTTTAAATTTTAAATTACTGTAAAACAAAAATAACATTTAAAAATATAAAAAGTATCACCCTCCAATGGCGAGGCCTAGGACCCAAGCCATCGGTGGCTAGGGCCCCAGAGTGAGGAACCTCCTCACAATGCGTGCCGTGTCCAATAACACTGCTTTCTGAATCTGGCTCTTGACCCAACGACCAATTGAGAGCCTCTGGAGGTGTTGATCAAGGCTCTTTGGTATCAACCCATTAGCAGAAACGACTATCGGGACAATTATTATTATTATTTTTATGTATTTCCTCAGGCGTTATGATATGTCCCTCTTCAAACGAGGCTTAAAAAGGATTTTTACGGTAGGCAGCGGCTTCCTTCGCCTATGCCCCTGATATTGCTAATGTCTATTGGCAACGGTAACCACTTACCATCAGGTGGGCCTACAGCTCGTCTGCCTTCGTAGGCTAATAGAAAAAATTAAAAAAATCCTCGTTTATCCTCCATAATTATAAAATTTTATGTACATACATACATAGACTCACGCCTGTTTCCCATAGGGGTAGGCAGAGACAACGGATTTCCACCTGCTACGATCCTTGCACACCTCTTTGACCTCATTCACTCTCATTAAACTTTTCATACATGCACGTCGGTTTAGGGTACTACGTTAAATGTTATGTGATGTGTATAAATTTGTTTGCATGTGGAGAAGTAAAATCAGGAAGCAAAGTCACGTTTCCCACGGCATGGTTAGTACAAGGAGAACATGAAACTGCAGAGCTAGCAGATGACACAGGTTAAAAATCTTTCCAGTCATTTATTGATACACTACAACATGTTCTGCATAAAATGTAACGGAATCAAACTGTGGCTGACTCAAAAAAACCAATGGTATTTTAACCTACCCATTTGTACTTACTATAGCGTGTTTAAATTATACTAGAGTTAGCTAGAGTTCTAAGGAATTATTAAACTAGCTATTAAATTAGCTAGAGTTCTAAGGAAACTGTCAAAATAAAAAAGCACAGAATTTTTGTACTTATAAAAGAAATAATAGGTGTTTTAGGTTGTTCCACAGCAATGATTAATCTCTAAGAAAATTGTAAAGTGCCGTCAATCTATCGCGCCACGCTTGACGGTCCTCTGCCTTCCTCATTAAGATGCAACCTACTACGTCTGTAAGGCATCATTTTAAAGTGCATCTAGATCGATATATAACAACATGTTGCAAATGATCAGTCTCAGATTGCCCTTTCAAAACAAATGGATGCATTGGAAGACGTGAAACACCATAAACATTTATTTTAATTTATTTTATTTTATTTTATAAAACATTTTTGTACATTTATACATTTGTGCATTTATTTATAGATGTTATTCTGAAATAAAATTATTATTATTATTTATATATTTATAAGTGTCCATAGTACGCATAGACGCATTTGTCTACCAAATGATTTTCCTAGACAGCTGACCCTTTAACACAGGCGGAGTTAAGGGCACAAGTGTCGCCCTATATAATAATACCGTCAAATTTATGGTTCGAGAAGGCGGACCCTGACTTAAGCTGGGATAGCGCCAGGCAGAAAGTCAGCTCTTCCCTCTGTATAATGTACAGTAATAAACAACACTGTAGAGTCATCTATGATTAAATTCCATGACAATCAATCACTCAATAACTCCCTCGGTGGCGCAGTTGTAATGCGTACACGTTAAGATTAAGCTAACGCTGAGGTCTCGGGTTCTATTCCTGGGTCGGGTAAAGTGGTTTTTCTATTGCGAAATGCTCAGTATCAGCCCGGAGTCTGGAATTTGTTCCCGGTATGGCGATAGGCTCGCCCCCTATCACATAAGGGACGGAGATACGGTCGGCGAAATGTGGGTGTACTGGTTATACCTCTACCTACTCCTTCGGGGATTACAGGCGTGAGGGCGTATGTATGTATGTACAATCAACCACCAGCACAGAGTCTTGTTGCCTCAAACACAACTTCATTCAATTAGCAATTTCTTTATTGGTAACTTAATCTGTTTTCATGCAATTCTAAATATTTGTAACGTCTAACACTCTTCTACATTACTTTTCTAGGTACACATATTTTTTGGACTACAATATAGCTCATAACTGTATAATTTTATTTCATATCTTTGCAATAATTGTAATCTGTATTATGTATTATAAAATAAAATAAATAAATAAATAAATCACAGGATATGTCATTTGGAGACCTTGATCCTTATCAGACAACCAGGTAGAACACGATTACATTAATGACACTTCGACATGTAACTAGCCTTATATAAATACATACATCCACACCATCGATTCATTTTTAAATGAGAAAAACATTAAAAATGTATAAATTTATTTTTTGTGCGCTATTTGCTGTTATGGTATATGGTCAAAGAGGGCAAATGATTGTAAGTATTTTTTTATGATTTTAGAGTATATAAACATGCTTATGCTTTTATCCGCGAAGGGGTAGGCAGAGGTACAACTAGTACCTATTGCATAGTTACGTAGGTACAATTTGCCGAGCTTATTGCCTGTCCCATGTTGTAATAGGGTGTCATAAGCTAGGCTCCAGCCTTTTGCCATCCCGGGAACAAATTCCATTTTTTTAGCATAGGTCGGCAAACGAGCAAATGGGTCACCTTATGGTAAGTGATCTCCACCACCCATGTACGCCCACAATACCAAAGGAATTAAGGGCGCGATGCCTGATTAAAGGAAAGTGATAATTAAGGGAATGGGAAGAGGAGGGGATTTGGGCCTCCGAATATCTCACTCACCCGACAAAACGCAGCAGAAAGCTACTACTACTTGCTTGCTAATTTACGTCAGTTTCCTGTGAGACAGTGGTACCGACCCGGACGACCCGGCCCATTCATGCTGTAGACAAAAGTGTCTACAGCGTGCCTCTACCACTCAAAAAATATCATATCGATCAATTCATGTGTAATTTTTCGAATTGGAAACGCAAGCACAAATGATCATTGCCCGACCTGAGAATTGAACTTAGAACCTCACGGCACACTGCATTAGTGACGATGGATCTCTTCTAAAAGTGGATAAGCATAAATGGGTCAGCTCGATCGGGGTATTTATTTTAAAGGCCTGAATAATGAAAAGATCAAGTCACTCGCCTGGTGATAAGCAACGCACTTGCTCATAAGCAAAAGAACATATAACAGAACATGCATATTGAATTACAAAGCAGTGTGACACTGGACTGCGCTTGTTTCAATATCCTTCAAAATCAAGCCAAAATGCAACGATGTTTACGCACTTCTGCATGATGGCAAAAATAGACACAAGGGTGGTACCAATCCTTACAACCCCATGCATACCTACCACCAGGGTAATACCACTATCAAATTCAAAAATCAAATCATTCTGTAAATTGGATCATAAATATCACTTTTACATGTCAATCATTTTTTATGCTACATTACGTTACGACGGCATTTCGGGGCTAGCCATTAGAAGAAATGCCGAAACAAACTCATCGGTTATGGCCTCTTTTATCTCACAAAACTGACGTGCTTGTATGCTGGTCTCGACTATATAAAAAACTTAGTAGCTTAATACATAACATTCTCTACATAGAACGTATAATATGAGTAATATTTTTTTTTATTGCATAGGCCGGCAAACGAGTAAGTGGGTTACCTGATGGTAAGTGATCTCCACCGCACACATCATGTACGCCCATAACACAAAAAAATATGGGCGCGTTGCCGACCTTAAAGAAAAAGGGATAATTAAGAGATTGGAAAGTGGAGGGGGATTTGGGCCTCCGGATATCTCACTCACCATAAGAAACGCAGCAGCAAGCTGCTATTTTACGTCGGTTTTTTGTGAGACAGTGGTGACGATCCGGATGAGCCGGCCCATTCATGCTGTAGATAAAAGCGTGGCTCCACCACTCATAAAATATGTATTATGTATTTAACAGGGCCCTGGACTATGGAACATTCTAAACGTCCACAAATATGATGGAGCGGACAAAGACAGTTTCTACTTGGACTATGACATTGTCAAAAGACGCTTGAATCGTACCCATGAGGGATACAATGTTTCATGCGACTTGAAGAAGGACTTCGATGACTCTCATGGGGTATTTAAGAATATTATCATCTCTCTGGAGGCCAATTCTCGTCATTTTAAACGTTCAAGCCGACTGAAGCCAAAACGGTATAATGCTACTGCTAATTCTAGTTGCATTTTACGTTGATTATTGGTTTAAGAGACTGCCATTTGCAACTTTCTTGAAGCTGAGACTAGATCGGAATGATATTTTGATCGTTTAAAATTACGAGAATTGGCCTCCTGACCTCACTTACCGTGCTTAGGATTGATACATAATAATATCACTTATATTGCTCATTGAATTTTGTAAAAAATAACAAAACAAAATTAAAGAAACATGGTGTTCCATATGGCACTATATTGGTAAAATATTTAAATGGTTTGGAAAAATATGTCATAATTTTTTATCAACTTTATGTCTTACGATTTCAAATAGGCGTGGCGCGGTCTCATAAATTGCATCTCCATTGGTGACATTTTACTACATCAATATGCTTGACAGTGACAAACACGTGTGACAAACTCGCAAGTGTGGACGGTTGTCAAATGTTACGGCCTAATGTCATAAAAAGCACATAGTTATTTTAAAATTATACCTTATTAATGATGTCTCATCAAATATACGGAACTATCATAATTATTATAAAGAGGAAAGATTTATATTTTTTGTATGTAACGAATTTTTTTTTTTTTTTTTTTTTATAGTAGAGGCCGGCAAACGAGCAAATGGGTCACCTGATGGTAAGCGATCTCCACCGCCCATGTACGCCCATAATACAAAAGAATTATGGGTGCGTTGCCGACCTTAAAGGAAAGGGATAATAAGGGATTAGGAAGGGGAGGGGGATTTGGGCCTCCGGATATCTCATTCACCGTACGAAACGCAGCAGCAAGCTGATACTTTACGCCGGTTTTCTGTGAGACAGTGGTAACAACCCGGACGAGCCGGCCCATTCATGCTGTAGACAAAATTGTTTCCTGCGTGGCTCTACCACTCGTAATTAAATTTAAAAACTACTGGACCGATTTCAAAATTCTTTTGCCGTTAGAAAGCTACATTATACTGAGTAACATAGGCTACTATTTAACCCGGAAAAGGCCGTTCACGCGGCTGGAGTCGCGAGCAAAGGCTAGTATTATATAAACAGTAGATATGATGCTAAATCAAGTTTAGTAGCTAAAAATAGTATCTCGATAGATAACACTGGACATCTGCAAGAAAGTTGACGGTGGATGTAAGCCGTACCAGATGTTAGCTGATGATAGTCTGGCACACTTTATAGAACAACATACTAAAAACAATTTGGAAAAACTACTCTCAGCTGCAGGTGTGGATCCACCGGAATTCCCTATTCCCAAGGTATTCAAGATTTAAATAAACTAAAGAATATTTAAAACCTAATTTGCAGAAAAAATCTATCTTTTGGACATACAAGCTTTAAAATAATAGGTCTATGAAATTGTCGTTCTGTACCAAAAAGTTTTTAAACATTAATAAAATCTTAAACTTTTTCATCGGTAAAGACCTATTATTTTGATATATTTTGTTGTCCAAGACATAAAAGACTAAACGCCACAATGCGCGACGACAGCACCTTTTGCTTTGTATGTGATTATTTATAGGAACTTGGCTGTGCCCCTGGCATTGCCAATGTCTATGGGCAACGGTGACCACTTACCATCAGGTGGCCCGTCAGATCGTTTGCCTTCGAAAGCCAATAAAAAAGGAACGTTTTGGGATGTCTATGCAACCCGGACGGGATACTGCGACGAGCGATATGTCGCCTGACCGGTGTTACAAAATGTATAGATATCTAAAACATTTAAAAAAATTAATTCTAAAATCAAAGGGATGCCCTTCCCAATCCCTACTTGCTAGTTTTCTGGCCTCTGCTATTAAAAAATGGACTAAAGCGGTAAAGCACATTCAGTTTAATGTTGAAAATGTTCTTTATCCTCAGGGTACGTACCGAGTGGACAATTTCATAATAGACTACTGCGATCTGCCGCCCAATGGCCCGTATGGAGAGTACGAGGCTGTGGCTTGCATCCTGAAGGGCATTGACAAAGCCTGTTGTGTTGTTGCTAATGTAGAGTTTGTGGAGGATCTAGATGATATGTGTGGTAGAGATGGCGTAACATTGTAGAGTTATACCACAGCTTAAAAATCTATATCGTCTGATAACGCAATTGTTAATATCAAAGTCGACGTGGACTATAATCCAATTCAAATAAAAATAAATTAAGAAAAGAAACATACACTAAAGTACGAGTATGAATGAAGCGGCTCGATCGAGTATCACTATCGCACAGAAAACCAACGTGAAGTGACAGCTTGCTGTTGCGTTTCGTACAGCGAGTGAAATTTTCGAAGGTCCTAATCCTTTCTCCCCCATTATTTTTTTTATATAGTATAGGCCGGCAAACGAGCAAATGATCTCCACCGCCATTGTACGCCCACAATACTAAAATAATCATGGGCGCTTTGCCGACCTAAAAGGAAAGGGATAAGTTAGGGATTGGGAAGGGGAGGGGAATTTGGGCCTCCTGATATCTCACTCACCGTACGAAACGCAGCAGCAAGCTGCTACTTTACTTCGGTTTTCTGTGAGACAGTGGTAACAACCCGGCCGAGCCGGCCCATCCATGCTGTAGACAGAACTGTCTACAGCGTGACTCTACCACTCACATAAACTCCTTTCCCCATCCTCATAACTTGCCTGATACGTCAGCCACACATCCTTATTTTTTCTAGTATTGTGGGTGTTTCGGGTCGGTGGAGATGACTTATCATCATCACTGAGACCCACTTGCTCGTTTTCTGGCCTCTGCTCTAAAAAACTGATTCACTAGTAATGGTATTTTTATCCTGGTATGGCAAATACCCTCACTGGACCTGGAGGCCAATTCTCGTAATTTTAAATGTTCAAAATATCATTCCGATCTAGTCTCAGCGTCAAGAAAGTTGCAAATGGCATTCTCTTAAACCAATAATTTTTAGACTGTGGTTTGTACTCAATACTCTAATCAAATAATCTAAACTAACATTTTTGTTATGATTGAAAATGGAGTAATTTTCAATCGTCGTGGAGACACATAACGCGAAATTATATAACGTTGAACCATTACATCAAATGTCAAAATTATTGTCTCATTTCCAGGTTCAATTTTTCATATATGTGATTGGAATATTATGGTTATTGATAAATAATTCCATTTCTGTTTGTGTCTTTTCCGGTTATGTAAATAAAATAAAGTTTCATTGTGTTATCAAAATATTTTCAATACATGCATAAATAATCACTCATGCCTATATCCCATGGGAGTAGGTAGAGTTTACAAGCGACAATCCTATTACACCTCTTTACTAAAAATTAGATAAATGATGCGATCAATTCATCAATTCAAGATACTAAACATAATTTTATAGAGTTATAGCATAAAAAAACCTTTTACGAGTCACGTAAAAATAGAATAGAATAGAATAGAATCGTTAGCTATAAAACCTAACATACGTAGGTATCGTATATATTTCACATTCCTAAAAATATAATTTATACAAATACAATTTTAGTTTGGATGTTTGCTAATCAATCACGTATTAACGGCTGAACTGATTTAGATGAAATTTGATGTACACACATACACAGGTAGACCATGACATATTTTACTTTTATCCCATAAAAAGTAATTTACGTAGGCGAAGCGGCGTGCAAAAGCTATTAGAAATATATAAAGATTCTTGACGATGTTCATATCGCCTGTTGACGAAAAATCAATATCCAAAGTATCTTCCGCCTTCAGTTTGTAAATGGCGTTCGTGAACTCTTTATACTTTATACATTTCATCCGAAAACTTAAATGTAAGCATTTCAAGATTTTCTTTCATTTTCAAACTTCGGTTTGAATTCGAAATTCAGATTTGTATTCAATGGTTTTGCTAAGTAATAAATAAACTTTGCCAAATACCAGAACTTTATTGTGTGGCATAATGGTATTATAATTTATATTTATTTCGCTTTCTTACGCGTGATTATGAAGTACCTTTAAAAGATGTTTCAATGAATAGAAACGTCCAAAAATGTTTGCTTGTTGACTGGTAACTTATATTTTGAATCTACTAATATCATTAGTAGATGAAAAACCCCTTCAGAATGTCTATTTAACCTCCACCAAAAATGATAAGCGTTTTAAGTTTTGCCCCTTCGTCTGGTTGTGTATTGTGTATGCCACCAATTTAACAAAATTGGAAATCACGTGTTTCTTAGTAGGTTAAGTACCAGGAGAGCATAATCACATAGAACTACATGATCTTCTATGTGAAGAAGCACAGCTTGAAACAACCCTCATTGTAATTTTATCATACTGGATACCAGACCCCAGGATTGTAAGTAAACTGTGGCGCGGAAGTTCAATGCATATCTATTGATAGTTATTTGGTGATATGTATGTAGAGGCGATGCACTTTATCTATGTGTTAGGAAAACCAAAAAAATTAAGCAAACGATTTAAAAAACATGTATAATGAAACATTTGTCAACATAATCGTATTAATAAATCATTTAGGTCAATTACGGTAAAAAATAAAGCAAGTATCTGTCTATCACCCAAATAGTGAGTGAAATGTTATTCAATTAGTTGATTATATTATTATAACGAATACTTATGTTATACCGCGACATACAATTTTGAAGGATATGAGGATTTCAAATGTTTAACATGATCTCAAGCATTTGAGTATTAATGTACCTATAATACACGGCCAACAGTCACAGACATAGTCCTGACCCCACACTAGGTAAACCTGTATCGTGAGTATCAAGAACTACGACCCTCGTAGTTCTGGGTCCCTACTTGCGGTCCCACAACACCCAGACCCAAGACAAATATTTGTGAATCAGACAAACGTTTGCCTAAGCTACCTGTTTAAGGATAATATCTCGCTTCTGTTTATATTTTTTTAACTTAACTATTTTTATTAAGCTATCTTTAAGCCTATCTTCACGACCTAGAAAGGGTCAACAGGGTTTTTTTACATACTGGACAGTTCCGATGGCACTCTTTAAATGTACAACTAACCGTAAAGAAAACATGATGGTAGTAAAGAATTTTCTTTATAGTTTATGCCAATTACATTTTCACAACTAATTTTAATTAGTATTATTTTGTATTAAAAGCAGTGATAGCTCAGCGGGGAGTGGTATGGACTGTCGAGACGAAAGTCACAGTTTCGAAACCAGCACCAAGTGCATACACCTCTGACTTTTCTAAGATATGTGTGTATTAATAGTTAATTATCACTTGCTTTAGCGGTGAAGGAAGCATCGTGAGGAAATCTGCATACCTGAGAAGTTCTTCATAAGAATTTCGAAGGTATGTGGAGTCTGCCAACCCGCATTAGGCCAGCGTGGTGGTATTATATATATATTATTTTGTATTAACTATGTAAAGCTGAAACATTGTCTTTTCACCTACACTATAGCTAGGTACCCAACACGGATTCAACTTCGATAATTGCTCTTTCATCCATGATGTATTTTAGTAGCTTCGTTTTTTAATTAGTATTTTTTTGTATTATCTATCTAAAACTGAAATATTGCTTTTCACCTACACTATGGCTAGGTACCCAACACGGACTCAACTTCGATAATTGCTCTTTCATCCATGATGTATTTTAGTAGCTTCGTTTTTTAATTAGTATTTTTTTGTATTAACTATCTAAAACTGAAACATTGTCTTTTCACCTACACTATGGCTAGGTACCCAACACGGACTCAACTTCGATAATTGCTCTTTCATCCATTATATATTTTAGTAGCTTCGATTTTTAATTAGTATTTTTTTGTATTAACTATCTAAAACTGAAACATTGTCTTTTCACCTACACTATGGCTAGGTACCCAACACGGACTCAACTTCGATAATTGCTTTTTCATCCATTATATATTTTAGTAGCTTCGATTTTTAATTAGTATTTTTTTGTATTAACTATCTAAAACTGAAACATTGTCTTTTCACCTACACTATGGCTAGGTACCCAACACGGACTCAACTTCGATAATTGCTCTTTCATCCATTATATATTTTAGTAGCTTCGTTTTTTAATTAGTATTTTTTTGTATTAACTATCTAAAACTGAAACATTGTCTTTTCACCTACACTATGGCTAGGTACCCAACACGGACTCAACTTCGATAATTGCTCTTTCATCCATTATATATTTTAGTAGCTTCGATTTTTAATTAGTATTTTTTTGTATTAACTATCTAAAACTGAAACATTGTCTTTTCACCTACACTATGGCTAGGTACCCAACACAGACTCAACTTCGATAATTGCTTTTTCATCCATTATATATTTTAGTAGCTTCGATTTTTAATTAGTATTTTTTTGTATTAACTATCTAAAACTGAAACATTGTCTTTTCACCTACACTATGGCTAGGTACCCAACACGGACTCAACTTCGATAATTGCTCTTTCATCCATTATATATTTTAGTAGCTTCGATAACGGATCTGAGGCCAAGTTTGTAAATAAGATCAGACGGGAGTTTGTTGACTTTGAGTTAACTACTGTTTAATACAATTTGATGGTGGGATAATAACCAATATTCATTTCGTTTATAAATATGATGACACTTGACTGAAATCGAATTTAATTATGAATTCTTTCAATCATAACTATCGGCGACAAGTATTTTTTAATTTTTTTTTAACCCGATTTAAGACTACGAGTTAAGTTTACGTTTTATACGCATTCACGCCTGTATTCCCCAAAGGGGTAGGCAGAGGTGTAACCAGTACACCCATATTGCGCCGAGATTATCTCCGTCCCACGATGTGATAGAGGGCGAGCCTATCGCCATACCGGGCACAAATTCCAGACTCCAGGCCGATACTGAGCATTTCGTAATAGAAAAACCCAATACCACTTTACCCGACCCGGGGATCGAACCCGAGACCTTAGCGTCAGCCTCAATCGTAACGCGTACGCATTACAAATGCGCCACCGAGGCATTCGGCAGGCAGGCAGAATAAAATATACCTAACTTCAAAATATAATAATATTATCTCAATAAAAAACTGGATTATTTATATCGTTTACAAAGATCGTTAAACATGCCTCAAAGGAAGACAGAAGAATAATAAAGGAAGACACGATGGACACATCCCCAAATTTCGAACACGTCACATCAAATATCAGGTTAAGGTACCAGGAACACATGAAGCTGCATACCGATTGCAATCTCATCCAGGCCACATGCTAATGGAATAACGAGCCAGATTTTGATCTATTGAAATTGACTGTGTATTGTGCAGCTAAATTTTCAAATCCCAGGTCAGGCAATCACAATTTTTGTTTGAGTTTTCGATTCGCAAAATCACTAGTTACATCTCCGCCTACCCTTTTAAGGATAGAGACGTAACACGACGATATGTATGTGTACAATACTCTTTATTTTAAAAGGAATTTTCTACATTTTGAAATATTACATTTCTAAAAAAAAACATTTAGAAATATAAAAAGTATCACCCTCCAATAGTGAGGCCTAGGACCCAAGCCAACGGTGGTTAGGAAACCAGAGTGAAGAACCTCCTCACAATGCGTGCCGTATCCAATAACACAGCTTTCTGAATCTGGCTCTTGACCCAACGACCAATTGAGAGCCTCTGGAGGTGTTGATCGAGGCTCTTTGGTATCAACCCATTAGCAGAAACGACTATCGGGGACAATCATTGTTGAGTCCACATCCCACATGTCAGTGTCATGTGCCAGGTCTAAATATTTGCTTCTTTTATCTTTTTCGGCTTTAAACGTTATGTAACGTAACGTTATGTAATATTATTATTGTGAGACCTTATTTTATTAAGATATTCCACAGCAAAATGTTATGCACTGTAACATGCAACAGACCTAAAAACTGTTAAAATTATCTTGTCAAATGTAAAAAGAGTCTTGAGATACAAGCATGTGGCTTACTTAGTTCAAGACTCGTAGGAAATAATGTCCATCAGTTTTTTTTCATGCTAATAAAGAATTATTATTATTATTATTATTATTATTATAAGGGTTTATACTTCTCCCAATTCTGGGGTATTACGCCAAAGTTGCGGGCTTTTGGCCAAACAACTTTGGTGGTTGATATTTATGTTGTTATTCTATTGACAGAAACTTTCTCACGATTCTGCATGTGTTTAATATGACTGCTTTCTGTAATAGTGTGAATGTGAGCGGATGAATGTTTAAGCTTTTCAGGCTTGTGTGAAGTGTTTTAGGAATAACGCCGGTGCTAGATATAATAATAGGTATTGTCTTAACAGTTTGAACTCTCCACTGAGTTTTGAGTTCATTTGTCAAGTCTGCGTATTTTGCGAGTTTGTTTGTATGTGTGGCTGTCAGATTATGTGTATTAGGAATAGCGATGTCGATCAGGTAAACTGTCTTATTATATTTATCGTGTAGTGTTATATCAGGCCGGTTGTGATGTATAGTCTTGTCTGTTAGTATAGTCCTGTCCCAGTATAATTTAAAGCCAGATGTTTCCAGAACGATTTGAGGTGTATATTTATAGTATGCCGTTTTTTCTGTAATAAGTTTGTGTTTATATGCTAGTGTCTGGTGTATGATTGCCGCTACCTGATCATGTCTGTGCTTGTAATCTGTCTGTGTGATAGATGAGCATGCGCCTGTGATATGCTGAATTGTTTCTGGGTGTTTATGACAATGACGGCAGTGGTCACTACTCAAAGTGCTGTCACGGATTATGTACTTCCTGTAGTTTTTAGTATCTATAACCTGATCTTGAATTGCCTGCATGAAACCTTCTGTTTCAGGAAACAGCTCGCCCCGTTTTAACCATGCGTTTGACGCTATTTTGTCAACATTAGGACTGGTTAAATCGTGACGATGACGGCCATGTAGGGACTTATTATAATTGAAATATTTTCTACAAATCTTTCTACACATCTATTTCTTGATTCATTTGTATAACCCTCATCGAATACAACCACAATTCAATAGCAAACTTACTCAACTAGGTATTAAGTATTCGATTAAACTTTGTATTTAATATTTTGGCAAGTTAATAAACTTTATTGAAGCAAGTTTACGGAAGGGAATCCGGACGGTTTTGTTTACGTAAAGCTTTTGATGAAATGGAATTGTGATTTAGGTTTTGGAGCCCTTCGCTATTTATTTAGCTAAGGTTATTATACTAACGCCCGGTTTCTGTAAGGCTGATCAATGTTAAATTAACTAATCAAATGTCAAATCTCATGTCAAGTTGAAATCGAGTTGCTAGAAGCGTGATCAACACCTTTGATTTGACACACATGTTAGCTAACATAAATTTCAAATTAATATCAAAAATCGTATGTCAAACGGTACTAAAGAGAGATCAAATATTATATATTTTTTCACTAAATAACGTTTCAGCAACTGGAATCGATTTAACAGCGATGTCAAATCAAAGTTCTGTTAGTTGAATGTTGATTTGATCAGCCTTTCAGAAACCAGGGGTTTCAGTTGTAACTTGTAGTTTGCTAGGATTTAAGGCTGTCACTAAGACTACATCGTTAAAAATTAGGCTGGGTTACAAGACTGGTTATATCTGCTGACTCAAACTTTTCTTACTTTTACTGGTGTAATATTCTTCGACGTTAAACCGAGCGAGGGTAGATTCCTATATTGCATTTTATACATTATTTTATAAGCAATAGAAAATGTGATACGCAAAAGAAACACTTGTATTAAAACACAATCAAAATTCGTTCAGAAATGTGCCCGTAGTTATGGCTTTAAATGTTGGTATGAGGAAAAGTGGGTGCGTAGTAGAGATATCTCACTATCTCGCTTGCACGCGTGCACCATAATTAACATTTTACACAGTGACGTCAAAGTTTGCGTCGTCTGTCATTTGACAATTACCCGTTTACAGGATTTGAATGGCTTCTAACTTATTTATTTTGAGTCCGATTTATAATTTTTTTTCTGCAATAGATTTTGAGTAACGTAACTTATTGATTTGAATAAAAAAATCTAGTCAACTACCATATTTAATACATAAGTAAGATTGAAAAGTCCCCTGAGAACCCTGGGGCGGGTTTTAAACCCACAACTTTCATTTCAATAGTGCCTACCACTTGGCATGCAATAGTGATAAAGTTATTTTTATCAAATCAACTCAAATAAATAAAAAAAAAATAAGCAATCAAGTAAGTACCACTAAATACTTTATTAGCAACGAATTTCCAAGTATTTTGAACCAACACAAAACTTCCTAAATCAGCTATTTTACATTCAGCGAAACTTTGTGTTTAGTTCGTACTTACGTACGTCAAACTTGGAGATCCGAGGAAATGAACAACTTACCAACTTCGACCTTTTAGTTGGACAAATATTTTGTCAGGTCCCCAATAACAAGGACTTTTATTTTAATAGGTCCTATTCTATTAATAATTTTGGAAACATTTTGTTTATACAGAAGTCCTTCTCCTTTTATGGCTTAGGCTATATCTGCACTGACAGGCATTTGCTTAGACTATACTTCACAAAACCAATGCAATTCGCATACCATCCGTGGTTCATGTGTGTATGGCAGGTATATATATATATTATATCCAGATATGTTGATCTTGTGTGTGTCATGTGAGAACGCGCACGTGTAACAGCACTATGTACCAGGGCAGCATGAAGTGGTAGTGTATGGTTACTACGGTGATAGGTTGACCAGCCTACTTTAGCATATATTGGCTGAGAAACCGGCGAGATCCATAAGATCATAAGTCCGACTATCACGATCATTTACGTCTACTCGTATCACCTGTTCACAATGTGCTATTAAATTTCAATCGCTAGATAACAGATTACGCTGCTAATTTAAAAAGTAGCAATTTAACTTAATTATATAATTAATAATAATAATAATAATAATATACATCGGACAGTCACACACATAGATTCGACCCCACACTAGGTAAACCTGTGTCGTGGGTATCAGGAACTACGAGGAACTTGCGGTCCCACAACACCCAGACCCGAGACCAATATTTGTGGTACACACAAACATTTGTCTCGGTGTGGGAATCGAACCCACGGCCTCTCGCTTCGCAGCCGACTACTATATTGGACAGCATATAGTGTTAAGAAAGGAGTCTAGCGACCGATGGAAACAAAGAAGAGATAATTTTGTATTAAAATTCATCGCTTAAAGGAATATAATAAGAAACGATAGTTTGTATGGGAAGTGCATAATTTTTGAAGTTAAATCGTGGATTTTGGTAAAAAAAGAGGGCATGGACAGAGCAGCTACACAAAATCTGCGAGAAGTAGAATGCTTCCTGAGTTTTTTCCGATTGAAAATCAATTATGTTACGTTTGGACACAGTTAAATCCGAACATAAAGAACATAAAATATCATCCATCGCACACCAGGTTTTGTAATTTTACGCTTTGAAACACATTTTCCGAGACATGTTTTAGAGTTGTAGAACCACGCTGTAGACACTTTTGTCTACAGCATGAATGGGCCGGCTCGTCCGGGTCGTTACCACTGTCTCACAGAAAATCGACGTAAAGTAGCAATTTGCTGCTGCGTTTCGTACGGTGAGTGAGATATCTGGATGCCCAAATCCCGTCCCCTTCCCAATCCCTTAATTATCCCTTTCCTTTAAGGTCGGCCACGCGCCCATATTTTTTTTTTGTATTGTGGGCGTACATGGGCGGTGGAGATCACTTACCATCAGGTGACCCACTTGCTCGTTTGCCGGCCTATGCTATAAAAAAAAACATGAAGAAAACACCACCAGTAGATCACGTGTATTTTACTACTGCGTATACCAGGAGCGTATAAAGCTGCAGAATTATAAACACGCTCATCAATCACACACACACATAGAGTCACTTTAGTGAAATACTTTATCATTGCACACAGAGTAATAAAATCCTTAAGTACGATATGAGAAACCGATGTTGCCGCCAAGCAACAGTGTAAGCACTGTTGTGTTCCGGTTTGAAGGACATTGAAGCCAGTGAAATTACTGGGCATTATGAGACCTTATGTCTCGGGGTGACGAGCGTAGTTCAGTGTCATGCAATGCTTTGTTATTTAAAGTTATGTGTGGCGTTATTTCTGTTTATGAGCAGGCGTGGCGCTTACTATCAGGTGAGGGACCTGCTCGTCTAGTCATTCAAGACAATTAAAAAAAAACGATGTTTGTTCTACAGGTTAGGAGTAGTAAAATTGGCAGGGTCGAGGCGAGCTATTCATTAATTATGATACAATCTCAAATGAAATTTATATAAAATCTATTGAATCACAGCGAAAAATAATAGTAACCTTTTTATAGCAAGATAACCCTGCAAGGAGTAGGCAGAGGTGCCACTAGTATATCTGAATTTCACCAAACATATTTCTGTGCCATTCTGTGACAAAAGGGCGAGCTTATTGCCATATCACGCAAAATTGCAATCCCGGGTAATTTACATGGGTTTTTCGATTTTTGTGACGAAAGACGCGTCAGACGTCATCCTATATATTTGTCAAAAGTGACAGGCACACATATAGCAAGTGCAAGAATTATCTTGCTAATAATTATTAAAACAAAGTCGCCGCGCCGGGGTTATTAAGGCCAGAAACAGTTCGGTCGGTAGAAGTAGGTTCCAGTGCATGAAGTTGACACTGAAATGTTTGTAGACTGTGGCCTGTATGCGTTCATAGTTTTATTCTTTCTATCTCTTCAAGTTTATGCTCTCTTAGTAACGGAACCTACCAGAAAACGTGACTTCCAAATAAATCTACATGAGGCACGGTATGGAAAACACACTTTTCCAATAAAGTGGGTGGTCGTTAAAACCACACCTATTTTAAAACACTGATTTACATATTTTCAGTCTGTCAGTTTCTATTCTAAAGTTTACATTGAAGTTTAAATTATTTTCTCTTTATGAGAATGGAATGTGACGATTATATTAGCAAACGAGCAAGTGGGTCACCTGATGGAAACTTATCTCCAACGCCCATGAACGCCTAGAAGAATCATGGATGCGTTGCCTACCTTAAAGGGAAGAGACCGTCAAGAGATTGAGAAGGGGAGAGGCAACTTGGGCCTCCGATATCTTACTCACCGTTGAAATCGCAGCAGCACGCCGCTACTTTACGTCTGTTTTCTGTTAGACACCTGTAATAACTCGGCCGAGCCCATTCATGCTGTATACAAAACTACCTACAGTGTGGCTGTACCACTTTTAAATCTTCTAATATATAAAATTCTCGTGTCACAATGTTCGTTCCCATACTCCTCCGAAACGGCTCGACCGATTTTTATGAAATTTTGTGTGCATATCGGGTAGGTCTGAGAATCGGCCAACATCTAAATGATAAGGGTGACCCATCCTTAAATAGCTTTTTTTTTGTCAATTTTTTTTTTATGATTTGGCTTTAAAAATACATACAACCCTAAATTTTCAACCGTCTACGAGTAACCCGTATTTTTTAATAGCGATATTAGTATTTTTGTCAAGCGCGTTTCTCACCGGGGGCTCCCACTATGCTACTTTAATCCTGGAAATAGGCATACACGCGGGCGGAGACGCGGGCAACAGCTAGTGAGTTTGTAATAAAACGAATGGTCCAAAACAACAACAACATTAAAATAAGTTATACAGAACTCGTTCACCATAATGACAAGGAGCTGATGTCTTCCATTATAATAATACTAGCCCTGTATTATACACGTCCCACTGCTGGACACGGGCCTCCTCTACTGAATGAGAGGGGTTAGGCCTTAGTTCACCACGCTGGCCTAATGCGGCTTGGTAGACTTCACATGCCTTCGAAATTCTTATGAAGAAATTCTCAGGTATGCAGGTTTCCTCACGATGTTTCCTTCACCGTTAAAGCAAGTGATAATTAACAATTAATACACACATAACTTAGAAAAGTCAGAGGTGTATGCACTTGGGGCTGGTTTTGAACCTGCGACTTTTGTCTCAACAGTCCATACCACTCCCCACTGAGCTATCACTGCTATCACAACTTCCATTAGAAAACATATTATAAGTACGCTTACGTAGTAGTAGTAGAAGTGTCGTATCGCGTGATGATTGCAACATGAGCTGTTTTTGTTAGCTCTTATTGCTTACGTAAGTTTGGAGTTTGTTTGTGATCGCTGTTGTTTTAATTCAACTTATTCCCGCTACTCAATATGATATATAACTACGAATAAGCGTAAAACATAGCCATTTTTTAGATAGTTCGCTCGCCTGATGGTAAGCGACACGCCTGCTCATAAACAGAAGCAACGCCACACAGAACTTTAAATAACAAAGCACTGCATGACACTGGACTGCGCTCGTCACCCCCAGACATGAGGTGTTAAGTCTCATAATGCCCAGTAATTTCAGTGGCTTCAATGTCCTTCAAATCGGAACACAACAGTGCTTACACACTGGTGCTTGGTGGCAGAAATAGACAAAACGGTGGTACCAACCCAGCCGGCCTCGCAAACGAGGGACCTACCACCTTTTCCTCCTATTCTGTACTTCATGGTACATATTTCCTTATTATTTAATTGCTATGTTTCAGTAAACTAGCAAATACTTATAACACGAAACTTAATTCTTTTTATCCTCTGCCAAATAAAAAATAATTTCGCTGTGTGCCCTAAGCAGACGAAGGTAGATGTTAGACTTCTAATACCTTTTTGAAGCAACTTTATATCGCTATCTCACTCTTTGAGGACCGATCTCTCTTTCATCTGTGAAGTATAAGGATACCTAATAGTAAGATAGAGAGAGATACACAGAGATAAAATGGAGTTTCAAAAAAGTTTTAAAAGTATATTGCCTCTACATTTATTCTATCTTTGTGTTTATGCAGCCAGGACTCGCCACAGTTTATTTCCAATACTGATTTCGTAGAAAGATTTTCAGTATAGTATTTAAACATAAAGTTTTTAGTTACTCTGTGATGTTGCAAGTGCACTTCTTTCCGTTTATGTACTTTTAGTACACGATCTGCTGCAATACATGTGAGCTTCAGAAGAGAGCGGAAGAGAAGAATGAATATGAAAAACTGTAAACATTTATTTATTTTATAAAGCAATAAATAGCTAATGTATAACGTCTGAAAGGCCTTTTTACAAAACTCAACTTTTGTGAAACATCTGCTATTTTGGAATAAACGTAAATGAAATGAAATAGTTTTAAAGAAATGAAATAGTTTTATTCATCATGTAGGCAATTAAAATAGCGCTTATGACAAGTCAGTACAAAATAAAGAAACATAAGTAAGTACAGAAATCATATCAGCTAATATATACATAACATACATGTCAAAATACACTGGGCAACTATAAATTTTACAATATTTTTATATTAGTCCAGAATTGTTAAGTATTATTATTATTGTTATTTTTTTTCTCTGTTTTAAAGGTCGATATGGACCATAGGCATTACCGAAACGGCACGAGGTTTAAAACTACCACCGGATCCAAAACGACCCAACCTGAGAAGACCCGGCGAAACAAACTCAGTGGGCTTACTATACCACTGGATTTTACGCCGCGCGACCCAGTCCTGAGAAGATCCAGCTAGTCAAACTCAGTGGGCTTATTTTTGGTCCGGTTTATCATACCAAAATAAATTAGGGAAATAAAAAGTCCTATTTTTATTTTAAGGGGATTGATACGGACCATGTGTACCTCTAAATTGTTGTTTTAAACCTGCCACCGGATCCAAACGCGACCCTGTCTGAGAAGACCCGCCGAAACAAACTCAGTGGGCTTGTTTTTGGTTCAATTTCTATAATCTCAACAATAATGACTTGTCAATTTAAAATTACCAATTTTTATTTTTACGTGATCGGTCGTCTTTTTTATTTGGTATTTAAATTTTATTAATAAATTTATTTAATACATTGTTTTAGTGTAGGTATTTAATATCATTGTGCAATTTATTTATATCGTTCTTGAACATATATATTATTTACATTTATTAAATTAAATTATTCCCTACATTGTCTACAAGCTATAGGGCCCCAGGAGGTCACAGTATGCAAGGAGGAACCGAACGCCAAACATCTCTATCCTCTTGATATTGCTTAACATTATAATAGCCCCTAGTCATAAGCACACGTTTAATGTGTGCTTTGAACATTTTTTCGGGCATATCGATCACACTATTGTGGAGCTTGTTATAAAATTTAACGCTGTTACCAATAAATGACTTTTTAGTATTAACTATTCTAAAAGCGGGTACTACGAGTTTATTTTTGTTTCTTGTATTTATATTATGAACGTCACTATTTTTACAAAATTTACAAAGGTTTTTACGAACATACATAATATTTTGATAGATGTATTCAGACGGCACAGTCAGTATATTACTTTCCTTGAATACAGATCGTAAGGAATCGCGGCTACCCAGATCATAAATAGCACGAACTGCTCTTTTTTGTAGTATAAATATAGTATC
Source organism: Mimas tiliae (assembly GCA_905332985.1). Taxonomy (NCBI): domain Eukaryota; kingdom Metazoa; phylum Arthropoda; class Insecta; order Lepidoptera; family Sphingidae; genus Mimas; species Mimas tiliae. Next base: position 520,028 of record HG995258.1, read on the forward strand.
TATATCAGCAGATCCCCACAATAGAATGCCGTAGGACACAATACTCTGAAAGTATGCGAAATATACTAACCTAGCCGTTGAAACATCAGTCAAGCGTCTAATTTTCCGGACAGCAAAAGCTGCAGCACTAAGTTTACAGATAATCTTTCTATTTGTGGATCCTATTGCAATTTACTGTCTAAAGTGATTCCTAAGAAAACTGATGAGGAGACTAGATCCAATGTTTCTCCGTTTAATTCTATGCGTGAATTTACTTTTGCAACATTTGGTAATGCAAATCGAATACATTTTGTCTTCCCTGCATTTAACAAAAGGTTATTTGCAGAGAATCAATTTAAGATTAAATTAAGAATATTGTTGGGTGTAACCAGATTTTTATCCTTACGGTTGACTTTAAATATTAACGACGTGTCGTCAGCAAACAACACTATGTCTGTCATTTTTTCTACCATGTAAGGGAGATCATTTAAATAAACTAAGAATAGAAAAGGGCCCAGAATGGAACGCTGTGGAACCCCTATTTTGACTGAGGATCCTACTGAAGTGACACCGTAAATATATACCCTTTGTTCCCGACCTGATAAGTAGGATATCACAAGATTAAGTGACGTGCCACAAATTCCGTAATATTTGAGTTTCGTAATTCTATTTATTACTCTCCGTAAAAGATCGTGATCGTGAAAGATCGTTTTAAAAGATAAAAAGTGACGTCATCACACCAAAGCAAGGGTACTATAATATGGTATTATATTCTGTTTTATTAGGTGCCTGTTTTTAACTACCATGGCTAAGTTAACGTTTCTTATAAAATATACCTAACTCAAAATAAAATAATATTATATCATTAAAAATGCTATTTTATGAATTATCTGGCGCTTAACATATAATTGCATTGTGAAACATGCCTCAATTGTACCGTTATTTAGTGTAAAAAAATTACACATCTATGGTATGTGGCATTATATCGCCTTAACGAATGGACCGATTTGGATGGGTTTTTAAAAAGTGAAAGCGTTATTTTACAAACTAATGTCCTACTACTACTTTATTTTGAAACGCGCCATACACTTTTGGCAGATAAATACTTAAATGAAAAACGAAAAAAATACGATCTCATTTTTTTTTTTTTTTTTTTAGCAATAAAAGGCATAACACAGAATACAATCATACAAGTAATATAAATTAAAAAATAACAGAAAAGAATGCGACCTACAAAATATAGTAACGGAAAATCTGTATAGAAATCTACATAGTTTCAATTCATTCGATTCTATTTCGCTTATCGAGTGCTCATACAATGAAATATTTTCGCTTCATTGCTTCATAGTTACGTAGAACGATGCGAATACCATTTAACTTGGTATAATTGCATATTTCACTGCATCGATTTCTCTTCCAAAATGCTCAAGCATTTTCATCATATTATTTTATCTTGAGTATTGATTGATATTGTGTGTTACCAGGGCCAGTGGTCGTCGGGGATGGTAGCGGGATCTTACCCGGATTCTTAGCACCCCCAAAACAATAACATTTTTTTCTCGAATGGAGGTCACGTACGGGCAAGCGCAACAGAGGACGTACAAGATGGACCGACGACCTGACAAGGGTTGCAGGAAGCCGGTGGATGCAGGCCGCTTCCAACAGGTCGGTCTGGAAGGCATTAGGGGAGGTCTATGTTCAGCAGTGGACGTCTTGTGGCTGATGACGGTGATGATGATGATTGATTGATATCTCTTTGAATACATACATACCTGGTACTTAAGATGTTGGTATAGACGTTTTTTTAAAATAGTATAGGCAGGTAAACGAGCAAGTGGGTCACCTGATGATAAGTGATCTCCATCCCCCATGTATGCCCACAATATCAGAAACTTCATGGGCGCGTTGCCGACCTTAAAAGAAAGGGATAATTAAGGGATTGGGATTTGGGCCTCCGGATATCTCATTCACCGTACGAAACGCAGCAGCAAGCTGTTACTTTACGTCGGTTTTCTGTAAGACAGTGATAACAACCCGGACGAGCCGGCCCATTCATACTATAGACAAAATTGTCTACACTGTGGCTCTACCAAATAATAAGGTGTACTCTGGTGGGGTCCGCCATCTCGTACCACATAGATTAATTGACGTTATTTGGTATCATGTTGAGCAACTCTATACAGACATTACTTACAAAAGTTACGGTAACTAATAAAAAGTAACGGAAATTATTGGATTTAAGTTTTTCCATAAAACAACTAGGACTTTTAATACAAGGCTAAAGAAGAAGTCGTTTTTGAACAAAGAACAACGACATCTTAATGCCTCTAATATTGGAACGAGCCCAGGAGGCCAATTCTCGTAATTTTAAATGTTCAAAATATCATTCCGATCTAGTCTCAGCGTCAAGAAAGTTGCAAATGGCATTCTCTTAAACCAATAATCAACACATCACAAATTGCACTTAGCATTAGCAGTAGCATTATACCGTTTTGGCTTCAGTCAAATTTTATTCTACATTCAATCTCATCACGATCTATGTTCACATTTGACGTTGATTATTGGTTTAAGAGAATGCCATTTGCAACTTTCTTGACGCTGAGACTAAGATCGGAATGATATTTTGAACATTTAAAATTACGAGAATTGGCCTCCAGATTGTCGTCAATTTTGATCAGTATCTGATAGATAAGTCAAGCCAAGTCATAAGCTATATAATTTCATTAGTTTTTTCTTTATATATTTTTTTAGACTATACTGCCAAGTCATAAGTAATATAACTGCCCATAAACAGAACCAACACCACACAACTTTTTAATTACAAAGTCCGGCATTGGACTGCGCTTGTCACTCCGAGACATAAGATGTTCTCATAATGCGCAGTTATTGTACGGCATTGGACTTTTTTCGTCACTCTGAAACATAAGATGTTCTCATAATGCGCAGTTATTTCACTGGCTTCAATATCCTTCAAACCGAAACACAATATTGCTTAGACGCGGCTGCTTGGCCACAGAGATATACCGGTGATAGAAGCGGCGGTACCAGCCCAGAAGGCCTCTCGCATACCGGGGACCTACCATTCCGTATATGCAGTTATATGACGTACCATTTATGTCGTACAACGGACATGACGTCACAACACCAGGTAAAAAAAGATTTACAAAAAACAAACTACAATACATATTTTGTGATGCAATTCTCGCGCAATTTTTTTCAAATGAAATTCACGTTGAGCTATTCTGGGAATCTCGGGTTCGAAATATCTCGTAGGTTGCTGATAGAGTTACTTCGAATGGTAGAGAGCGTTCGAAACGTAAATGTCGAATGCAAAATAATGACAATGTCAAATTCAAAATATTTAATTTAATTTATTTATAAATTACAATTTTCTTTTTACATTCGCTTTACGATCATACTATGTCTGGAAATGGATAAAGAAAGTAAATATTACAAAGTTGTTGTTGAAGTAACTTTGCGCCTGGTATCATGTAAACATGTAAAATTCTATGCAAAATGTACTAGGAACACATAAAACGACAGTGATAAGCCCTTTCGATAGACTTACAACTTACAAGAGCATGACGCAACGGGTAAATTATTTTTGTGGTAAAGGCGCGTTTTCATTATGCAATTCAAGTGAATGCTACTCAAATTGGGTACAGCTTGGTTGCCTACAGGTAGTTTTGAACTGGAAAGAACCGACTCAAAAAATAATTTTAAGTCTGATCTATTTAAATTTAAGAGTCAATATTTTTGTTTATAATAATGAGAGGCCTATTGTTGGCGCAATAATTGCGTAGTATTTTAGGTTTTTTTTTATTTTTTTATTGTTTGTTTTTTTTGTTGCTTGTCAAAAGAGTAATTTTTGCTCCAATAATAAACTTCCTTCTTTCTTTCTTTGACTGCCTCGGTGGCGCAGTTGTAATGCATACGCGATTGAGGCAGACGCTGAGGTCTCGGGTTCGATCCCCGGGTCGGGTAAAGTGGTATTGGGTTTTTCTATTAAGAAATGCTTAGTATCAGCCCGGAGTCTGGAATTTGTGCCCGGTATGGCGATAGGCTCGCCCCCTATCACATAGGGGACGGAGATACGCTTGGCGAATTGTGGGTGTACTGGTTACACTTCTGCCAACCCCTTCGGGGGTTACAGGCGTGAGTGCGTATGTTCTTTCTTTCTTTCTATATGTCACACCGCAGTGATTATTGTTGGTTGTAAATTAATTGTTACTTTTCACAATAAAAAGTCTGTAGTTAGCTTATTCGAATTAGCTAGCAAAATGTTAAACGATTAAAGGGTTTACATAACTTTTGACCCTAAACTCCCGCGAATTCACCCAAACATCTTAGGAATTTGGAACGTCTCCCTTCCATATTCAGTGCAATTAGATGCCGAGCATTTCCGCTGTTCCTTCTGCTTCAACAACGGGCCGAGTCGATATTCAAGTCTCCTTTGTGTAAGTTACTTCTAATTTAATTATAGCGGTATACCCGTTCCAGTCGTTTCAATTTCATTGATAGAAGATATCTTCATATAGTTCGCTCCTCGATGTATTCTATTTAAACGTTATATTAAAATGGCAATGCATTTTTTATCTTTATGTTGAACTTCTTTAAGCGATTGTTGATCGACTTAAAAAAGGAAGTGGTTCTCAATATGACTGTGTCTCACATAAAGTAGCTAATGCGTTTCGTATGATGACTGAGATATCCGGAGGCTCAAGTTTCCTCTCCCTTTCCCAAACACTAGACGCGATCCCTTCCCTATAAGGCTGGTATCGCGTCAAATGTTCTTCTAAGATTAGGGGTATTTATGGATGGTGAAGAGTTACCTACTTACTCGTTGGCATGCCTATGCTAAAAAAAATACCAAAAATAGACTGATTTTAACTATTCTGTTTGTATTCGTTCCTATATCTAGATGGGTTCCATTTAAAGATTAAGAGTACGAGGGAAAAAAATATGAAACTTATCAATGGATAAGCAAACGCGGTTATCAATTTATCAAAAATGAGGACGCTCAAAAAGTCTATATTTTTAAATTTTATTTAAACTTATTTTATTATATGATAACCATCGAAATAAGATGACAAGAAACGTAACTCAAGCATACAAATGACCCCACCAAAACACTATGCAAGGGGCAGGGCTATAAAAGTCTGTGCAGCTCGTTCATTCATCAATTTATAAAAATTCACAGTCTCTAGTTGACACTTAAAACGTTTAATTTTTTGCGCGGTGCAGAACGTATCTCGATTCAGAAATTTAATATTTAGACATTAACTTTATGAAATGAAGTTGATTTTGAACTTTCATTAATTGTTGTTGCGAGTAAATAGTGTTACGTGTGATTTTACCTTTGCATGTGTAAGTAAGTTGAGCTGTATTTTTGATAGATGAGAGTTATCGTTCTAGTTATCTTATTTCGATGATGATAACATATTATAAAGTCAATTGAGTGTAAGTAGTAGATCATGACAATTTAAACCAGGACACAGTCTAGTTAGTACTTTAAACGCAACTCGATGGATCATCTATCTACGCATACATTTTAAGGTACAAAACCCGCCGCTCTCCAATAATAATAAGTACCGTAGTTATTTTTTATTCCAAGGGGCGGGACTGGAGTGTCCCGCCCGATGATCACTGGTTATACCAGGATCGCATCAACCTGCAGCAATGTGCACTGCCACAGATTCAAAATTAATGTAGTGTAGAAGATTTCCAGTATCTAAATGCATATAAACTATGTTAGATATCTCTCCCATTTGATTTCGGATGCAATCATCGGCATATGTCGCTTTAAATTTTGTTACAATGGTGAAAAAAAAAGCAATACAGGAGGCAAATTCTCGTAATTTTAACTGTTCAAAATATCACTCCGATCTAGTGTCAGCGTCAAGATAGTTGCAAATGGCATTCTCTTAAACCAATAATCAACATCAAATGTGAACATAAATCGTAATGAGATTGAATGTAGAATAAAAGTTGACTGAAGCCGAAACGGTATAATGCTACTGTTATTGCTAGGTGCATCCTCCGTGCATAAGCCAACCTCATCTGAACGAGGCAATGGTAAAACTTAGTTCCCGTTGCGCCTTTTGGGGATTAGATAGCGGGTCGCCTGATATAATACCAAATCCACCGTCAATTCATGATGGAAAGGCGGACCATAACATTAAACTAGGATAACGCCAGGCAGAAAGAAACAAGTGTATGGCTAAGTTGTTGTATATTGTCTTATAGAAGATACTTTTTATATTATAAATGTAATGAAAGTGAACAGTAAGTAAAATAGTATGTGTGGGATGTGCTGGAATCACCTTATAAATACACCGTCCGCTACTCTTAACACAATCTCTGCGGTGCGGTGGTCTTATATCTATATAGTAAATAACGTGGGAGGTACAGTGTCGATTATGGGGATGGAGGAAGTCAGTTAAACAAACACTTCAAGTAAAAAATATTATTAAACTACTTCGTCTGATATTCTTAACATTGCTCGCGTCTCGTCGGAGTCGTCAGTTTTGCAAACATTTCACAGTTTAAAAACATTGTAACTGCAATTTTTATCTGGTGCTGCCATGCCATCATGCCGGCGCGACGCGGAGCATAGCATGCTCCGATATAGGTATTACTTAAACTGTGTTCGTGTACATTACTTCAAACTTATGCATTCCTGGTATATGATATTGGTAAAACACGTGCTACCCCTTTGGCGTCCACGAATATTTTAAATTGGCTTGTTTGCGCGAAATACGAATTTATTCTGCTAAATAATATAAATCCTGTGATGTATACACTACTATAGCAGTGCACACTTATATATCCCTGGTACTATAAGGTAAGTTCAAGTGCGTTTGTGGTTCTCAGTCTAAATTAATTAATTAAATTATTAGATTTTGTCCGCGGTTCTGTCCGCATACTGTTGAATGCCTTGTTTCAAATATTTAAAAGAGAGAGGTGCAAATGTCCTTCCCCTCTATATGCAAAGGAGACAGACCTGCGCTAGCAGTGGGATGCTGTAGGTTAAGAAAAAAATATGCGTAGTCTATACTGTTGGGTGTATTATTATTATTATTATTATAGATAGCGGTTAGCCGTAGTCTTAAAATATTTACAAACTATAAAAATAGCACAATAGCAAATTTAACGAAATATTTAATTACTTTTTGCAAACAATAATATTATGTAAGAAGTTTTCTTTACCTTGTCTGTTTGAGTCTAACCAAAATTTACATTTCTTGCAGACATCGAAATAAGAGATGATTATAACCTTGCAGAGGACATCATTAAATAAATAAATAATAATATTTTATATATACCTATCTTGACAGCCTTCGTGGCGCAGCGGGCGAGTAGCCGGTTGCGAAGCGTGAGGCCGCGGGTTCGATTCCCGCACCGAGACAAATGTTTGTCTGATTCACAAATATTTGTATCGGGTCTGGGTGTTGTGGGGCCGCAAGTCCCTCGTAGTTCTTGATACCCACGATATAGGTTTACCTAGTGTGGGGTCAGGACTATGTGTGTGACTGTTGGGTGTATTTATTTATATTGACGACCCACCATGTAGAGAGAGAGAGACCCGTACGCTATCGGCCACTATTCAAAATCGATAGAAATACCAGGAATGCATAAACTTGCAGTAGTGTGCCACGTTATAGGGTAATACATTTTGTGTAACGAAACTTACAAATGGCGCCAGTGGACAGGAAACTGTATATATCAATATATTTAAGCTGTGCGCTCTGCGAGTTTTTGTAATTTGTTTCTTCCACTTGCCTAACTCTCAGTGGGGCCGGCGCAACATGCATTTAACACAATAGAAATATTTCCCTCTATGCAGAAAACACCCGGAGCCGAAACAAATATTAATGGATCACACAAACATGCCTCGGTGCGGGAATTGAAACCGCGGCCTCTTGCTTCACAGCCAGCTACTCGTCTACTGCGCCACGGAGTAGTATAGAAATAGTAGTAATAGTAGTAGTCTGCAGTGGCAGTAGATTAATAAGCACTGCAGTACTAATATTTATAATTCAGGTCACCTTAGAACAAATAACATTCACACATACAAAATAATTCTTAAATAATTTAAACACCTTATTTTGTCTCTATTTTAAATACAAAAGAGGTTCGAAAATTGCGACGCCAGTGGTTAGGAAGCCACGGGAAAAACTGATAAATCGATACCAGGAATGCATGAGAGCGTAGCAGTGTGTGCCACAAGTTAAACGATATTCACAACTTTACACAGTGTTTGGTAGACACAGAATGGACAAGGGCATATCCTGGCTCTAAGCCGGCATAATGCTAGGCAGAAAGAAGAAAATAATAAAAATGGAAATTAATAATTTTGGGTCTCCGGACATCACTCACCGTACGAACCACTGCAGCAAGCCGCTAATTTACGGCGGATTTTTGTGAGACAGTGGTAATGACCCGGTCGGGCCGGCCTATTCGTGCTGTAGATAAAACTGTATAGTGTCGCTCTACCACTCAAAAACAAAATATGCAAAAATAAGCCGAAATATTGTATTGTCTAAACTATGACCGCATTCAGGCGAAAAAGTCCTCATTAATCATATTAAGTTAGCATAACTTACATTAAATCACTTAGATTAATCTAACTTGGTTATTGTCCGGGTCACCAAGATGAGACATCACTAAACAAGTTAATCGTAATTATAGTAACTTAGCTACTCGAATAAAAAATAAAAATAACAAAAAAATAGTCTGTCTGTCTATTAGACGAATAAGTCTAGACAATAAGCCGCTGTGTAATACCAGGAGTGGATAAAGACGAGCAACCTGCTCGTTTCGTCACTCAAGCAAATAAAAAAATCATATTCCAAGAATTCAGTGATGTTCAGTGGAATCGACATTTATTTCCGCTCAACAATAACTCTGAATGTTGATATGTTTTATTATAAATATTCAACACAATATTAGTCGTCTCTTAAGTCTTGAGGAAGCATACTTAGGCTATGAATACGGCGAAGGAGGGAGTTTGATCCCTAGGTAAGACCACCAAAATTCTATTGATTTAAAAAATATACGTGAATTCCCTGGTATTAGAATTAGTGCCCAATATGGTTTTAAAGGATCGCTATCATGGGTCGGTAATAAGTTCGATTAACCTTGGTACCCTTAATATTAATATTAGTTGCAGCTCTGTCTACACTTTTGGGAATACAGGCGTGAGGTTGGTTCAATAAATTATTTTTTATTATAGCAATTATATAATGTAGCCAAATATAATGATATAATAAATAAATAAATAAATACACCCAACAGTCACACACATAGTCCTGACCCCACACTAGGTAAACCTGTATCGTGGGTATCAAGAAGTACGAGGGACTTGCGGTCCCACAACACCCAGACCCGAGACAAATATTTGTGTATCAGACAAACATTTGTCTAGGTGCGGGAATCGAACCCACGGCCTCACGCTTCGCAACCGGCTACTCGCCCGTTTTGCATATGCATGCATTGATATGCATCATTGTGAATTTATTAATAAAGTCACTCATATTATGTAACAAAGTATGAAAGAACAAACTTTACTCGTTGCTTCAGTATTATTAATTTGGCATTTTTAGGGCCTCGAGGCATTTTATAGACTAATTACTTTGTCCTGTCACAGAATAATTAAAAACTTAATTATTATAAACATGTTTCTTATTACATGTTTCGTACAAAATGTCCAAATATTTAGACCTGGCACACGAGGTTACTGACGTGTAAGATGTGGATTACATAAACTTTGTACCGATAGTTGTTTCTACTAATAACCTGATACCAAAGAGCCTTTTTTTTGTCGCGGGGAAAGCGAATTATTGCTACGCCCCGCCCCGGGGGAAAGCGGAACGGTTATGTTGGGGTCACCGGTCTTACGACCCAACGTTAAGCCGCCCGGGAGTGATGGTAAATCCGGGCTACCGCTGGGCCGAGTCCCTAACACTATCTACACCCTATACCGGCATACCAACTAAAACCCCGCGGTGACCATCTTCGGCGCATTAGGAAAGGCCCCGGGTTTCCGAGGCGAGAAGCGCCCCGGCTTTAGCCGGAACCGCCTTGCGGCCCGTCTCCAAATATGGGGGGCTCAGAAGACCCCGCCACCGAAGGACGCTCTCGGCGTAAAAGGCAGCAACGAGGCCAACCACCCGTGCTGCCGTCCATCCCGGGGTCGCACGTACAAGAATGTTAAATATAAAGGGCGCTACAACAGCCCCCCGCTGCGCGCCCGCGACCCCCGATGCCCCCTATTAGTCGCCTCTTATGACAGGCAGGGGATGCCGTGGTGGAATTCCCCAAATGCCTTCAATCCACAGGGCGGGAGACGCCGGTCAGTCATCACTCCGGCGCCTCCTACGTCTCCTCTGTAGGCGGGAGGGATCGGCTTGTTCCCGATCCTTCTCGGCACTCTCCTTCTGCAAGATTACGGCCTCGCAGAAGTAGACCACCGCACGCCAAGACCTCCGATACCAAAGAGCCTCAACTAACCACCATTAACACATAAGTTAGTCGTCAGCCAGATTCAGAAAGCGGTGGTATTGGAACACGGCACGCATTTTGAAGAGGTTCCTCACTGTGGAGTCCTAACCACCGGTGGCTTGGGTCCTAGACCTAGCGACCGGTTGTATGTAGAAGTATGTACGAGGTTGATGGAAAGGAGTCGTCCAATTCGGTATATAAAAACCGACTTCAAAAACACCGAAATATCGACTGACTGAAAGTCAAAAAAATAAAGGACAAGACGATACATACGGTGGTAGGATATTAACTACACAAATTAAATTCATTTTCATTTAATTCATTCACTCAGCTTCGAATGGCTTTTTAATTTATCCGCTTCGTGAAAACTCGCTCTCTGTTTCGAGAATCGAACTTCGCGCTACTTTCTCCAAGCATCTCCCCCCATCCTTACAGTGTAAAATCGCTCAAAGTACCAGGAGTGCATAAGCTTGCATAGGTATGCACCTCCACAGTCTACACATTATTTTATGATGCATCTGGAAGCTAAATCAGTAGGCGAACTATTACCATTATAATACATTTATCCTGTGTCACGAGTGTGCATTTTTCATATGGAACTCCGCTAACACCGCAGCGAGTTTTACCATTAAGTAATTAAATTATATTATCACTTAAATTTAACACTTACGTACAGTCTCTAAAAATATCATCATTGGGTAGAGTAAATTCTATTGTCAACCGTAACTAAAAACCAAACATTCTATTAAGTTTTTAATTAGTCTGGGTTTTAGTTCAAAGTCAATCTATATCATCTTATTAGTTAGTAGTTGTAATGCGTACGCGTTACGACTGAAGCTGACGCCGAGGTCTCGGGTTCGATCCCCGGTCGGGTAAAAGCGATATTGGGGTTTTCTATTATGAATTGCTCAGTATCAGCCCGGAGTCTGGAATTGAGCCCGGCGATAGGCTCGCCCCCCTATCACATCATGGGACGGAGATAGCGAAATTAATTAAGCTCGTCCGTTATCCAAGTTTTTAATACAAAGTTGCAACATCATTAATCCGATTCAAACACTTTAATGAATACTACTAGATCAGGTGCGCAGTACATATAAATTGTGCCACTAAGTTACGGTCAATTGACCGTAACTCAATATTACCATCTCGCTTACTCAACTAGAATCCCTATCGCGCCCCCTATCTGTGAGCTGTCAAATCCCACGATATGTGACGAAATTGTACAATCCGTCTAGTAGTATAGATTGTGTTTGATCCGATTGGTAGATCTCAAGAAATGAGGTACGGGAACACTGGTCGTAATACACTAGAATTGACTACGGCTAAATATTTATTAGTGTTTACGCCCGGTTTCTGAAAGGCTGATCAGTGTAAAATTAATCAACTGTCAATTCTCATATCAAGTCCAAATTGAGCTTCTAGAGGCGTGGTCAACATCTTTGATTTTATACTAATAATATATTTACTCTGATATCCGGAGGCCCAAGCCTCCACCCCTTCCCTATCCCTTAATTATCACTTTCCTTTAAGGTCAGCAACACACCCATAATTCTTTTGGTATTGTGGGCGTATATGGGCGGTGGAGATCAGTTACCATCAGATGACCCACTTGCTCGTTTGCCGGCCTATGATATAAAATAAACATGTTTAACATATCAAATTAATATGAAAAATCGTATGTCAAACGCTATTAGAGAGACATCAAATTTGTTTTTATTAGATGATGAGACTGGCAGGTCGCTCGACTGGTGGTAAGAGTCACGCCTGCCCATAAACAGAAGCAACACCAAATAGGACTTTAAATTACAAAGCACTGCATGGTACTGGACTGCGCTGGTCACCCGTTATTTTCTCGAGAATTTCTATGTTAAATGAGTAGAATTATGACCAAAATGACTTCCACAGGGCCGGAGTCGAAGGAAAAAGCTGGTATAAACATAACAAAAATAACTCAACTAGCTAAATAAGGTTTTCTAAATCGCTCAGTATGCTAGAACATACCCAGACAGGCGTTATAGGCACGTATTTATTACGTCTACTCAGTGGATTACTTGGTACATTATATTTCACTGAGAAATAATATGAATTCACTAACATGAAAATAAATTTAAAATACATTGTCTTACCCATGTCATATAGACTTAGATTAACCTTTGTCAAAAGAAAATGACAGTTTTTTTTATTTTAATTTTATTCTCGTTGTAATTGAAAAGTTAATTTTAGCTTAAAATTAATTACATACGCACTCACGCCTGTAATCAGCGAAGGGGTAGGCAGAAGATCCACATTTCGCCGAGTTTATTTCCGTCCCATGATATGATAAATTTTAAGTTTTCAACTATTACAAAAACATAAAACCGTTTTTGATGAAAAAATAATAGAAATAATAAAGAATTAAATATAGATTTATATTCTGAAAATACGATCTTCGTTTGATCTTTTTTTTTATAGCAAGTAAACGAGTAAGTAGGTCACCTGATGGTAAGGGATCTCCACTGCCCATGTACGCCCACAATACCAAAAGAATCACGGGCGCGTTACCGACCTTAAAGGAAAGGGACAATTAAGGAATTGGGGAAGGGAGGGGTATTTGGGCCTCCAGATATCTCACTCACAGTACGAAACGCAGCAGTAAGCTGCAACTATACGTTGGTTTTCTGTGAGACAGTGGTAACGACCCGTTGTCGTGTAGACATAAGTGTCTATAGCGTAGCCCTACCACTCAAAAACTCACTCGTACTTAAAAACACCTGGAGGCCAATTCTCGTAATTTTAAATGTTCAAAATATCATTCCGATCTAGTCTCAGCGTCAAGAAAGTTGCAAATGGCATTCAAATGCACCTAGCATTAGCAGTAGCATTATATAGTTTTGGCTTCAGTCAACTTTTATTCTACATTCAATCTAATTACGATCTATGTTCACATTTGCAATGATTATTGGTTTAAGAGAATGCCATTTGCAACTTTCTTGACGCTGGGACTAGATCGGAATGATATTTTGAACATTTAAAATTACTAGAATTGGCCTTCTGAATCACCATCTAAAAATAGGAATTAGATGTTCCATTATTCTCATCCGAATACCCCACTTAGTAGCCCGAGAGACAATGCGTACACAATCGCAAATATTCACATAGTCGTACGAAAACTAGAACCCTTTGTAATCCCTAGCCATTAATTTAATTAAGATGGACCAAAACACAGACCATAGACAGATAAACCTACAAAACGCCACAGCTAACTAAGTTTAAATGCAGTCGGCATTCTAAACCTAATAGCGGGATCATACGGTTCGATTTTAGTTGAACAATAGCTAAATCGCATGCGATTTGACCGTCGGATCAAACTTTCAAACGATTTGACCAACAACGTGTTACAGTTTTTGTCGATTCAAATCTCTTGTTGAAATCGATTCGACTCATCTGAATTTGTAATGAGTCGCAACTCATATACGCCCATATTGCTGGCTTGAGTCTGAAAGCCCTTGTATTTTTAAGCGACGAAAAAGACTAAGGAGTTCCTCAATTCGACGTGTATATTTTTTCAGTTTTGATGATTCATAATTTGGTCGACAGGGAAAGACATATATACATATATTTTTATGTATCGTGTAACTACGACATATTATTAAATGTACAGAGTTGGACGGTTATGATGGTATTTAAAAAGTTGTTTTCTACTGTGTTTTTAAATTTGGTAAAGATCTAATTAAGGAAAACGAGGAAAAATGGGAAACACTTCAACGCAAAACAGCAAATACATCGTAGCCTATAGAATCAGTTTTTGTAATTTTAACTTATAATTATTGGGTTCAACAATTGCAACACTTCACTTTCGCTCCGCCAATCATCGAAATAAGATGACAAGTAACGTAACTCAAGCAAAAAAATGACTCCACCAAAACTCTGTGCAAGGCTGCGGGGCTATAAAAGTCTGTGCATAGTAGTCTCTAGTTGACACTTGATACGTCTAATTTTTTACACGGTGCAGAATGTCGTATCTCGATCTAGAAATTTAATATTTAGACATTAACTTTTATAAAATAAAATTGATTTTGAACGTTCATTATTTTTTGTTGCGTGTATGAGTGTTACGTGGGATACCTTTGCATGTGTAAGTAATGGCCGTTCCCTATATTCTGTCTATCGACACATTTGCTTACTATGAGTATTGTTTTGACAGATCTTCCATACAAAATTTTACTGCCAGTAAGCAAATCTGTCGATAGATAGAATATTGGGAACGGCCATAAGTGGATCCATATTCTTTGGCAGATTCATATAAGAGTTATTGTTCTAGTTATCTTATTTCTATGCTGCCATTGTTTCATATAACAGTCTATGCAACGTCTTTACTTATTTATCTGAGACAGTCCTAAACAACTTTAGTTAAAATGCGATAGAATTATAAAGATCATTTTATAGAACAAATTCGGGATAAACAGACAGACTTGAAACACATACAATAAAGGAGACTTAAATTCACTGACGTCATTCAGTCTGCTACATTTACATAATATAGGACATATTTTAGTTAGGTTTTAATGTCAAATGTCAGGGCTAAACGTGCCTTATTTTAAATTATTTATGATCCGGTCTATGTAGCGATAGACTTTTGTAGATTTAATAGTACCTATATAAGGAGAAATAAGCTCGGGGAACTGGCGCGTGTTTGGTTTAATTACATCATAAAAGGGATACATTGGTATTAAAATATAAATAATCCTCTTATGGACAAAAAGGCCAGGTCAGGAGTACCCTAAACCGACGTGCATGTATCAAAAATTTAATGAGAGTGAATGAGGCCAAAGAGGTATGCAAGGATCGTAGCAAGTGGAAATCCGTTGTATCTGCCTACCCCTATGGGAAACAGGCGTGAGTCTATATATGTATGTATGTGGACAAAAATATGCCAAACCAAATATCCTAGTGAATCCCATGTGGACAAAAACACCAAATAAATCCCCCAGATTCAAACATTCTAGTAGATGGAGCTCATTCGTGACTTTGTAATTCAAAGTTCTGTGTGGTATTGCTTCTGTTTATGGTCAAGCGAGCCACATAAAACATCTGGCTAGTAATGATAATAAAATAACTACCTTTAAACTCCTAAAAACACTTTCTTTATGCAGACTCATATAAAACTTATCGTACCTCTAGATAAAACCGTAAAGGTATATTTGACTTCGCTGAAATTTAAACTCCATTTGAGTCATTAAGAGTCTAATATAAAACGTGCTGATACAACTCAAACAAATTAACCAGAGACGGTAAAACAAAAAGCACGTGAAAACGTTCATTTAGAAACTCAAAATTCGAAAAACAAGTATTCTGTCGAAAAGTTTTGGGCGGAGGAGCGCGGGGCGGGCTCCGTTGACTTAAACAAATTGGCTGGCACAGCGCAAACAGTACGTATAAAAAAAGTTTGTCCAGAAAGCCTAAATGATTTATGAGTGGTAGAGCCACGCTGTAGACACTTTTGTCTACAACATGTATGGGCCGGCTCGTCCGGGTCATTACCACTGTCTCACAGAAAACTGGCGTAAAGTAGCAGCTTGCTGCTGCGTTTCGTACGGTGAGTGAGATATCCGGAGGCCCAAACCCCCTCCCCTTCCCAATTCCTTAATTATCCCTTTCCTTTAAGGTCGGCAACGCACCCATGATTCTTTTAGTATTGTGGGCGTACATGGGCGGTGGAGATCACTTACCATCAGGTGACCCACTTGCTCGTTTGCCGGCCTATACCATAAAAAAAAAAAAAAAAAAAAAATTGTGATTTTAGGATTAACTGACATTTGTTCGCGGCTCCGCTCACGTAATTATCTTTTTCTGAAATAAAAATCTGTGCCCCAAAAATTTATTTAAATCCATTGTGCCAAAGTAGCAGCAGTTTGCTGCTGTGTTTCGTATAGTGAGTGAGATATTCGGAGGCTCAAATCCTGTCCTCTTCCAAATCTCTTAATGATGCCTTTCCTTTAAGATGGGCAACGCCTACATGATTCTTCGAGTATTGTGGGTATTTATGGGCGGTGGAGATTAATTGCATTTTTTTTTATCCTGGCTCGGCATAGTGACTACGCTATACCTGATGGTAAGTATAGCGCAATCCATGAATACTGTCGACTAACGATAGACACTGAATGTATCGCAGATCGGCAGAATTATGCCGGCCTGCTTAGTTGCTTCTTCACACTCCGTTTAAAGGATCCCAAGTTATAGGAAGGAGGAAACACGTGCGCCGTAAAGCTATTCCACAGCTTTATGGTCCGACAGAAATACGATTTTGCGAACCTCTTGGTCCGAGCCGAGATGGAAGAGACCACGAAGCTATGGTTTCGCAAGCCAGCACGCGTGGTTCTGTTAAGGAAAGGTGAGGAAGGAATAAGGTCAAACAATTCTTCAGAGCATTCACCGTGATACAGACGAAAAATTCCAAAACGATTTGCATTCCTATTTTTCCTATTTGACACATTATTAAAACATAACGGAATTTTAGGAGTAAAAAGCAGTACTAATGTGCATTTCACGTATGCACTGGGACGGTGCGAAGAATTTAATATTTGTGTAATTATTTATTTGTATTATTATTTTTTTATTGAAATCAATAATGTTACAACCCTGCTGTACCCAATATGTTGTATTTCAGGACCGGACTGGTGCCTATAGACATTTACATTTCAAACATGGCGGGCCGATGTTATTCCGCACTGACTCGCCTGTCTCGACAAATATTTGACTACCCACATAAATAGAAATGTCTAATACGTCCATGTTTGTTTCTACAATACGATTATTTTCGCATTCTGATTCGATTACTTGCTAAATCGTGTCAACGTATTCTCTTAATATTGGTACATTGAGGGTGTCTGAGAAAGCAACGTTGGGTACACTGAAATAATAATAGGGTAGTTTCCTATATTGAATTTTATACATTATTTTATAAGCAACAGAAAATGATACGCAAAAGAAACCCTTTTATTAAAACACAATCATAATTGGTTCAGAAATGTGCCCGCAGTTATGACTTTAAATGTTGGTATGAGGAAAAGTGGGTGCGTAGTAGGGATATCTCACTATCTCGCTTGCACGCGTGCACTATAATGAACATTTTACACAGTGACGTCAAAGGTTGCATCGTCTGTCATTTGACAATTACCCCTTCCACAGGATTTCAATGGCTTCTATCTTATTTATTTTTGGTCCGATTTATAAAATTCTTTCTGCAATAGATTTTGAGTAACGTAACTTATTGATTTAAATAATAAAAAAAATCTAGTCAACTACCCTATTGTGCGATTTAGTTGTGGAAGGGTAGTTAAATGGTATAAAAGAGGTTGTCGCCAGAACTGGAGGTCTTTTGCCCGCAGTCAGTCGGTCAGCCTCCAATTCACTAAGAACAGTGCTCAGTCGACAGTCTAAGTGTTTATTACGCGGTAGCTATGCTACTATTCGGTCCTAGTTGTTCCGAGTTATAATTAGAGAGCGGTCTCTCGAGAATCCTGACATGGGGTTATGGTCGGAAAAGCAGTGATATTGTAAATGTAACCAATAAACTATGAGTTCACTTTGAAAATAATACTCGTCTCAAATAACTTCTAACAATCGATATGGTATTATTTGGTGAATTAAGCTTCATTATCGTGAAGTGATTAGGTTTTTAGTACAACATATATTACAATAAACGAGGTTCATTAACAAGGAACGAGTAGATGAAACTTCTAAGTGGTAATGTTGTAGACATTTTTATCTACAGCCGACCACTGTCCTTTTTATTAGCTTAATAATTACTCGCATAATACTATAGTGAATTAACAGCTTGCTTACAATTTTCTGAGGACTAATCCCCCACCCCTCCCTTCTCAACCTTTAAGGCCGGCAACGGATCATGGTTCGTATGTTATTGTGCGTGTTCACACGGTGACTTCCTTGCTCTTTAACCGACCTCAGCTATAAAAAATCATGGTCAGTTACTGAGTATTATAAAGATACATATTTTTATTACAGTTGGTAACATCTTTAAAAACCTTAATAACGCAACATTTAATATAATTTCTGTAAAATAAAAAAATAGTGGTTCAGATTTAGATAACGAGGCGTCAATTCAAAGTTTTGATTATGTATATATTTGAAAATGTGATTGAAACCGTCTGAACAGACTTTCATTCGAATTGATCAACAAAAACCCTACAGCTTTTATTCGTTCAAGTCACTTGATCAACTAAAATCGAACAGTGTGAATCCGTTTAAAGCCATAACGACTAAAAATAACAACAGAAAGAAAAATCCTCATACAATTCTGTTTGAATGCTCAATTAATCTCGACCCTAAAATAATAATCACACTATCCCCAAGTCCCAAACTTCAACCCTCAGCAAAAACTGACAAACAATTTCACACCAACGTTCAACTATAAACGCAATTCGCCAAAATACTCTACCAAAATGCCGGAACTGTCGAGTAAAGGTCGACAAACTAAGTACTGTTAATTGAACGTCCATAATGTAAACACATCAGCATAGGGTTCGGCCACCGTCAGCCCTTTGGACCCTTAATGCATAACTAATAAAGGTAAATTGCTAAACTTCGCGTAGGGATGGGATTCCAGTTATATTGATTCAATTGTTCGATTTGATTGTTCGATGTAATTAACGTCCTGTGCTAATACATTTGATTTTGTTCGATTACTTTTCTGTTGATTTGGGTTAAAACAAATATTTAAATGAACCGCACTGAGTTACACAGTAGCTTTTTTTAAAGCTAAGGCTGACAAACGAGGAAGTGCGAACGGTATTCGTGTCAGAGACCTAGTAAAAATTCAGGCAGCTTGCTGCTGCGTTTCGTACGGTGAGTGAGATATCCGGAGGCCCAATCCCCCTCCCCTACCCAATCCTTTAATTATCCCTTTCCTTTAAGATCGGCAACGTACCCATAATTCTTTTAGTATTGCGGGCGTACATGGGCGGTGGAGATCACTTACCATCAGGTGACCCGCTTGCTCGTTTGCCGGCCTATGCTATAAAAAAAACTATCAATCATCTCATTAATGTTCCCGCCATCTCCGAGTTACTAATTCAGTGTGTACTTACATGGCGCTCACCTTAATACAAAAACTTATCAGGAACTACGTTAAACTGCCATCGTTATGGTATATAATGGTTTGACAGCCTCCGTGGCGCAGCGGGCGAGTAGCCAGTTGCGAAGCGTGAGGCTGTGGGTTCGATTCCCGCACCTTGACAAATGTTTGTCTGATCCATAAATATTTGTCTCGGGTCTGGGTGTTGTGGGACCACAATTCCCTCGTAGTTCTTGATACACACGATACAGGCTTACCTAGTGTGGGGTCAGGACTATGTGTGTGACTGTTGGGTGTATTTATTTATTTATTAATCGACCCATGTTCCGTGTCTCACCGGCACTGTCAGACTTCTCATATTGAGCACTGCTGAAAAATGGAATTTGTTGCCCGACTTAGTGTTTCCGGAATACTATAATCTGGAAATATTCACGGCTGGAGTAAATAGGTACCTCTTACGCTGGCGTGTAATAACGTAAACTATATCGTCAATATCTGGTGAAATTATGATAAAACGCCTTTGTCTGTCTTTTTTATTAACTTGAGTAACGAAACGAGCTGGTCGCTCGCCTGATGGTAAACACCACGCCTGCCCATAAACAGAAACAAAACCACACAGAACTTTGAATTACAAAGCACTGCATGGCATTGGACTATTCAATAATACAAAATAATTAAAACAATGAATTACTCCACCTGGACTTTCTATATTGGAAATCCATATATTATCATCAAATTGTCATGTCCAACACAGAATGACTGACCATACTGTTTCAATTTCAGCGCAGCGGTCGGGACCAATCTCACATCGGCCGCAAATCGCAAACACTAGAATAAACTATGGAAAGTGACTACTTTTTGCAAGTAGCCAAGTTTAAATGCCTCTACAACATATTATAATGTCATGGGGTCATAAGATGCGCTGAATTACGAACTATCATTAAGCTGATATGAATGATTAATGTTTGTACGCAAGTGCATAAACTTGGATACATACGCACTCACGCCTGTAATCCCCGAAGGAGTAGGCAAATTTCGACGAGCGTATCTCCGTCCCATGATGTGATAGGGGGAGAGCCTATCGCCATACCGGGCGCAAATTCCAGACTC
The DNA here is from genome assembly GCA_905332985.1 of Mimas tiliae. Taxonomy (NCBI): domain Eukaryota; kingdom Metazoa; phylum Arthropoda; class Insecta; order Lepidoptera; family Sphingidae; genus Mimas; species Mimas tiliae. Next base: position 540,693 of record HG995258.1, read on the forward strand.
CGGGCTGAGCATTTCGTAATAGAAAAACCCAATAACACTACCCAACCCGGGGGTCGAACCCGAGACCTCAATCGTAACGCGTACAAATTACAACTGCGCCACCGAGGCAGTCAACTTGAACTTAAAGTAAACGAAGTAAACTTGGATTTTAGTGGTAAAAGGATGGTGTAACGCAAAAATAAATACTCAACTTTAGAAAATATAGAAGCTAGTTCTCAATCTATTATTTGAATTAATAGCAGCTGCCGAATTCCATCACCGCACAATGCACCAGAAGTTGAGATTCTATTCCCATCATCTGGATGACAGTCGTGCATCAGCGGTACAATTTAGGCGCAGTTTTATTCCTCGTACAGTTTATGTCTTGTACAATTAGCTTTGGCAATATTTCTAGCGGATGTTTTTTATAACATAGGCCGGTAAACGAGCAAGTGGGTCACCTGATGGTAAGTGATCTCCACCGCCCATGTACCCCCACAATACCAAAAGAATTATGGGCGCGTTGCCAACCTTAAAGGAAAGGGATAATTAAGGGAATGGGAAGGGCAGGGTATTTGGGCCTCCGGATATCTCACGCACCATACGAAACGCAGCTGCTACTTTACGTCGTTTTTCTGTGAGACAGTGGTAATGACCCGGACGAGCCGGCCCATACATGCTGTAGACAAAATTGTGTACAGCGTGGCACTACCACTCAAAAAATGTGACTTAGGAGCCTTCAAGAAAAGAGCCTAATCTTTCATCAAAGGGCGGCATCGCACTGGCGATACCCATGGTATTGTGGGTTTTCATAGGCGACGATAATCACTACAGTCAAGTGACCCATCTGAGCATTTTCCACCTGGTGGATATTGTTCGTTTGTTTAACATGCATATAATACTGTGCAAATAAAACGCAATTCGACCGTGTGTTTGACGTGAAGCCGTCAAAAGTGACAGTCAGTGAAAGTTAGTCGATTTCCGCGCTTCGCGAAGTCCGCATCATCAGAACATCTTCGTTGGGATCCCCAGGCCTGGGGAAGAAACTTCCAGACGGCAGCCACGTGAGTCCTCACCTTATTCATATCACGGTCACAACAACCTACATTTGCAACCAGTAACAAACAAGTGTTAAACCTTGTTAACGAACCAAAAAATACAGTCCACATAATTTAAAATAATAATAATAATACACCCAACAGTCACACACATAGTCCTGACCCCACACTAGGTAAACCTGTGTCGTGAGTGTCAGGAACTACGAGGGACTTGCGGTCCCACAACACCCAGACCCGAGACCAATATTTGTGGTTCACACAAACATTTGTCTCGGTGTGGGAATCGAACTCACGGCCTCTCGCTTCGCAGCCGACTACTCGCCCGCTGCGCCACGGAGCTGTCGATGGTGGGGTTTTTAACCACCACCACCTGTTCTATAAAAAAATATGACTGCATTCAATGTTATTATTGACGACTGTATAATAATAGAGTAACGCGAGCCAATTTCTGTAAATGTTTTCCTATCCCCATTTTACTCGCAAGAATGGCGAAATAAAACTGAATATTTAACGCAAAAGGGTCCGTGTAAGGTCACGCGCACGTATGCTAATACGGTTTTATGTGTAAAGTTTTGATATTATGAGGTCAATGACTGCCTACCCCTCGAGGGTCAGTCGTTATATTGTATTCTTGAAACTCCGGTACAAGTCTTCCAACCATTTTAGAAGGAAAAATAATATTAGGAAACGTGAGACGACTTCGCTATTGGTAAAATAAGATCCAATTTTGTGCACAATTTATGTCTAGATTAAAGTTTTAGGCATTATAGTGTCTGGGAATTTTGGGAGAATCTAATTATGTTTCAATACTGGCTACTAGATGGCCACTTTTAAAAACATTCGCTATTTAAATATATACATACATCCATTCATACGCACTCACGCCTGTAATCCCCGAAGGGGTAGGCAGAGGTGTAACCAGTGCACCCACATTTCCGTCCCTTATGTGATAGGGGGCGAGCCTATCGCCATACCGGGCACAAATTCCAGACTCCGGGCTGATACTGAGCATTTCGTAATAGAAAAACCCAATACCACTTTACCTGACCCGGGGATCGCACCCGAGACCACAGCGAAGACCTCAATCGTACCGCGTACGCATTACAACTGCGCCACCGAGGCGCAGTGTTAAAATATATCCTGTTGAATTGACCTCTTACTTAATTCACGCCTTGAACGAACATCGTCTCATTGTTGTAGTAGCAACTCACTTAAGCCGAGACACTTTGAGGTACTGGGTTCAAATCCCAGATCGGGTAATCAGGATTTGTGTTTCATTTCTCGACTTGAAAAAAATGTCATGTGTTGAAGGATTGGAAATGCCCAGTATGGCGATATGGGACGTAAATAAGCTTGTCGAATCGTGGATGCAGCACTACATGTACCCTTGCTTACCCCTTTCAGAATACTACTACCATGAGCTTATATAAAGAGAAAAGATTAGTATTTTTGTATGTAACTTTATTCGTTACACTTAAAAAGTACTGGAACGATTTCAATAATTCGTTTGCCGTTAGAAAGCTACATTATCACTGAGTAACATAGGCTAGACTGCCTCGGTGGCTCAGTTGTAATGTGTACGCGTTACGATTGAGGCCAACGCTGAGGTCTCGGGTGCGATCCCCGGGTCGGGTAGTGGTATTGGGGTTTTCTATTACGAACTACCCCAGTATCAGCCCGGAGTCTGGAATTTGTGCTTGGTATGGCGATAGGCTCGCCCCCTATCACATTATGGGACGGAGATGCGCTCGGCGAAATGTGGGTGTACTGATTACACCTCTGCCTACCCCTTCGGGGATTACAGGCGTGAGTGCGTATGTATGTAACATAGGCTACTTTTTATCCCGTCAAAGCCTGTTTACGCGGGCGGACTCGCGAGCAAAGGCTAGTCTTACATAAAGCTAGAGTTGATCTGTGTAAATGGACACAAAGCCATCAGTCGGTAGTTACACATTTTTTTGAGTGGTAGTACCACGCTGTAGACTGTTTTGTCTACAGCACGAATGCGCCGGCTCGATATGGTCATTACCACTGTCTTACAGAAAACCGGCGTAAAGTAGCAGCATGTTGCTGCGTTTCGTACGTATCTCCTTCCCAATCAAATAATTACCCCTATGCTTTAAGGTCAGTGACGCGCCCATGATTTTAGTATTGTGGATGGATGTCACTTACCATCAGGTGACCCAATTGCTCGTGCCTAGCTTTTATTATGCAAACAACAAAATCGAAATAAAATTCTTTATCCGTTTCTTTAGGAAATGTCGACATCACGTAGTTATGAATAATAGTAATCAAAGCTAAATATCATGCCCGCACTCGAGAGAGGAAATCCTTTATTCTAACCAGTAGGCCAATTCTCGTAATTTTAAACGTTCAAAATATCATTCCGATCTAATCTCAGCGTCAAGAAAGTTGCAAATGGCATTCTCTTAAACCAATAATCAACTTAAAATGCACCTAGCATTAGCAGTAGCATTATACCGTTTTGGCTTCAGTCAACTTTTATTCTACATTCAATCTCATTACGATTTATGTTCACATTTGACGTTGATTATTGGTTTAAGAGAATATCATTTGCAACTTTCTTGACGCTGAGACTAGATCGGAATGATATTTTGAACGTTTAAAATTACGAGAATTGGCCTTCTGTAATGTGCATTAAATTTTATACCGACCTTAAAACCAAGTCGCGATGCACTCGTTTCCATTGGAGAATTTCCCATTTTTCCTCATCAGGTCATTCTCATCTTATCATGTCAGTGATGAGATGTGATGAGATCTTAAGTATTTGGCAAAGATATTATAAAAAAAACGAATAGCTGAATTTCAGCTCAACACTAGCTAAAATTATCTAGGACACTATTTTTAAATGAGTTTGTAAAATTTGCTTCTTTTTTCTACTGAGTCACAAGGACCTACTTCAAAAGAGGCGACGCGTGTTAAAGCGCACTCGCTAGTTCTCACTCATTCACGCACGCAGCCCGCAACATGGGAATAGTAACAGAGTAAAGCAACATAAAAATTTAAGTAGTACATATTACTGCTCTGATAATTTTTAATCATGTACGAGATAAATGTAAGGCCTCTTCTATGTCCTACTCAACACTAAGCTGAAAAGCGTCATCAACCGACGCGACGCAAAGAAAAGAGGTTATATATTTTACTAGCTTTTGCTCGCGACTCCGCCCGCGTGAATAGACTTTTCCGAAATAAAACGTAGCCTATAACCGTCTCCAGAGTCCCATCTATCTCTACATAAAATTTCATCGAAATTGGTTTAGTGATTTAGGCGTGAAAGCGTAACAAACAAATAGATAAATTTTTTTTCATAATAGTATTCTATGTTACTTCTTATACCTCCAAGAATATGTGTACAGAGTTTCATGATGATCGGTTAAGTAGTTTTCGCGTGAAAGCGTAACAAACAAACTTACATTCACATTTATAATATTAGTGCCTCGACTGCCTCGGTGGCGCAGTTGTAATGCGTACGCGTTACGACTGAGGCTGACGCCGAGGTCTCGGGTTCAATCCCCGGGTCGGGTAAAAGTGATATTGGGTTTTTCTATTACGAAAAGCTCAGTATCAGCCCGGAGTCTGGAATTTGTGCCCGGTATGGCGATAGGTTCGCCCCCTATCACATCACGTGACGGAGATACGCTCGGCGAAATGTCGGTGTACTGGTTACACCTCTGCCTACCCCTTCGGGGATTACAGGCGTGAGTGCGTATGTATGTATGTATGTATTATAATATTAGTATAATACCGACAGCCTCCGTGGCGCAGTGGGTGAGTAGGTGGCTGCGAAGCGAGAGCCACCGCACGGAAACCGCTCGCACGAAAATTCTCAGTGTGGAAACGCGGTTCGATTTCCGCAACGCAAATGTTTGTGTGATCCACAAATGATGGTTTCGGGTCTGGGTGTTGTGGGATCAAGTTCCCCGTAGCTCCTGATACTCACGACACAGGTTAAACTTTTGTGGGATTATGACTATGCGTGCGAATGTTGGGTGTATTTATATGTATGTTCATGCATATAATAATCTTTATTTATTCGGACAGCAAAGATCCATTAATATTAGTTTTTTTTTCGTATTAACTAAGTTAGTATACAGTGTGACTTTCATCTCACTAATACAGCACAGAAGGTAGAGCCACGAGTGGTAGAACCACGCAGTAGACAATTTTGTCTACAGCATGAATGGGCCGGCTCGTCCAGGTCGTTACCACCGTCTAACAGAAATCCGGCGTAAAGTAGCAGCTTGCTGCTGCGTTTCGTACGGTGAGTGAGATATCCGGAGGCCCAAATCCCCCTCCCCTACCAAATCCCTTATTATCCCTTTCCTTTAAGGTTGGCAGCGCACCTATAATTCTTTTGTATTGTGGACGTACATGGGCGTTGGAGATCGCTTAATATCAGGTGACCCACTTGCTCGTTTGCCGGTCTATACCGCAACATTGATGATTCTACTTTTTCCATGAACATCTTCAGAATGCCATTAGAACTCGACCGCGCTCCTGATATTAAAGATACCGTTTTCTTTCTAATCATGGCATAGAAGTCATCAGTCCGCTCTTCAGCAAACATGCCAGATGCACTACAGAAACGCGGTAGTTCCAATAACATCCTAAAGATGTTATATTGAACGCGTAATGTATACAGTTGATCCACAGTCCCGCCGTGTAAAACGATTGGCAATATGTGTCGCGAAACCGCCTTTTTTACATGTTGGGTTCGCGAAATGAAGGTTTTCAACACATGCACACAAAAAAATTAAATATTACGTCATACGTCCTTTAAAATACCAACATACACACGCTAGTGTATGTTTAATACTTAGGCTCAGTGACCGCAGTGTGAGCCGGGCAGTGACCGCAGTATGCCCATAAAATTATGGGCACTCGCCCGGTGACCTCATCTTATAGTCACCCCTGACCCAACAATACTGTACATACGTACACTTCTGCCGCAGCAGGATAAACATATCTAATATAGAAAGAATCATAAAGCACAAAGAAATATTGCATTATACAGTCACCATGATTATGTTCTAGCACTTACCGCTAAACTCGACTTTGCAGCACTAAGTACACAATCCACTAACTACACTGTCCACTCACTACAGAAAAAGAACTTCTTCGCCCTCCGTTAAGTTACGTGAGAAGAATATTATTTTATTAATACCAAACGACAGTAATCACTTCAACTCATAGTTTATTGGTTACATATACAATATCACTGCTTTACAGACCACAACCACATGTCAGGATTCTCTATAGACCGTTGTCTAATTATAACTCAAACCACTAGAACCGAATAGTAAACCAGCATAGCTACCGCGTAATGAACACTTGGACTATCGACTGACCACTGATCTTACTGAACTGCCTGACCGCGGCAAAAGACCTCCAGTTATGGCGACAACCTCTTTTATACAATTTAACTACCCTTCCACAACTATATCGCACCATTATTATTACAGTGTACCCATCGTTGCTTTCTCAGACACCCTCAATACACAAATATTAACAGAATACGCTAACAATATACTTTCAAGCAGTATTTATCTACCCACAATATTTTATAATAAAAAATAAGATTTCCTGTATACCGACTTTTAAATGAAAATGGTTTTATTTTTGTATTTTCTAGTATTTTGAAGATAACCTTGATATACAGCTAACACTACCAATAAGTGATTTAGCCCACTGACACGTCAAACATAAACCTATTTAATATAACCACAAATTTCATCCAATACGTCATTTCTTCTGAACCAAACCCCGATATTTTTTTAGCAATAAATTGAATATTCGTATCTACATTGTGTTTACACTAGCATCGAATGCATGAACGAAGCCAATTTGTTGAGCCATTGAACTGCCCACAGCGGTCGCGTACACCGGACACGAATGTGTTTATAATACACTTCAATAGAAATATGGGAACTTTATGACATTTATATGAACTGGCAATTGATATTAACTCCCTTACGCCCGGTTTCTGAAAGGCTGATCAATATTAAATTAACTAATGAAATGTCAAGTCGAAATTGAGTTGCTAGAAGCCTGATCATTTTGATTTGACACACATGTTATCTAACATAACTTTCAAATTAAGAAAAATCGTATGTCAAACGGTACTAAAGAGAGATAATTTTTTTCACTAATTAACGTTTCAGCAACTCGAATTGATTTGACAGCGATGTCAAATCAAAGTTTTGTTAGTTGAATGTTAATTTGATCAACCTTTCAGAAACCGGGCGTTAGAGTGTATATATTTGTCTATAACATTGAAGCGACTAAACGAATAGACCGATTTGAATGCTGGTTTAATCGTGAAAATATTCTAGGTACTAAGTTAAAGTAATTTGTTTTATCATTTGATTGGTATTCCGCGCGTGTAAAGCAGGCGTTTTTCTTGGGGGCATGATCAGCATCTTGTCTATATGCACACACTCTGCTGACAATAATAGAATTAGTTTGAAATAGTTCATCTATAATATATAATGGGTATTTTTTACCTATGAAATTGACGGTCTGTACGAAAAATGTTAAAGTATTTTTTATATCTTTCTTATTTCTATTAATCAAAGTGACCACCCATGCTATCGATGCATCTTTGCTAGCGCAGTGGCAATTTATCGATGTTCTTCTTGAAAAAATCTGCTGGACGTGAGGCAAACTCTTCAAAGGTATTTCTACTGCCTCTCGGATATTAATTTTTTCGTGCCAAGAAGTTGTCCAAATTACGGCAAAAGAAGAAGTTTGTAGGCGAAAGGTCTGGGAAGTACGGTGGATGATGGAGAGCTTCAAATCCCAGCTCTGGTAGCTTCGAGATTGTCTGTTGTGCAGTATGGGGTTGCGCGTTGTCATGCAGCAGTAGCGGGGACGGGCGATTGACCATAGCTGGCTGCAGATGTGCGAGCTTCCCCATCAGTCGCACTGTCTACTTTCTATTTTTCGTACAGAACGGCAATTTTATATACCTACTAGCAGTTGCCCGCGGCTCCGCCCGCATGTATGCCTATTTTCAGGATTAAAGTAGCCTAGTGGGCGCCCCCGGTGAGAAACGCGCTTGACAAAAATACTAAAATGACTATTAAAAAATAGGGGCTGATGGTAGAAGGGTGAAAATGTAGGGTTGTATGTATTTTTTGATGCTGTATCATGAAAAAATAAAAACATAAAATTTTGTCTTAAAATAATTAAATAAATTTAGGGGTGGACCACCGTTAACATTTAGAGGGATAAAAAATAGACAGTAGCCGATTCTCAGTCCTACTGAATATGCATATAAAATTTCATAAAAATCGGTCGAGCCGTTTCAGAGGAGTATGGGAACGAACATTGTGACACGCGAATTTTATATATACATACGCACTCACGCCTGTAATCCCCGAAGGGGTAGGCAGAGGTGTAACTAGTACACCCACATTTCGCCGAGCGTATCTCCGTCCCACGATGTGATAGGGGGCGAGCCTATCGCCATACCGGGCACAAATTCCAGACTCCGGGCTGATACTGAGAATTTCGAAATAGAAAAACCCAATACCACTTTACCCGACCTGGGGATCGAACCCGAGACCTCAGAGTTAGCCTCAATTGTAACGCGTACGCATTACAACTGCGCCACCGAGGCAGTCTATAATTTTATATATAAGATTATAAAATCAAAATACCATTCACTCACTCACTGATTACACACGACATCTCAAAAACTACTAAAGCTGAATCATGCAATTTGATCAGATGATAGTTTGTATAATATAGTGCCTCGCTAAGAAAAGATTTTTGGAAATTCGAAAAGGGGGGTGAGCCGCCAGCAGCTAGTGGATATAAATGGTCAATGATAATTTAAACTTATAAATATTATTTCTACTTTCCGATCCCCGCTGAATAAATTACCTAAATTTTGAAAGTCTTTCCCGTCATAATTTCGGGTGAAAGTATCCGTGTTACTCTCCGGCTCATGTAATCCATTATTCCATTACTCCATGAAAATAAGACAAACCTACAAAATACACTTTCGCATTTCTATATTAGTATTGACTGCCTCGGTGGCGCAGTTGTAATGCGTATGCGTTACGATTATGACGCTGAGGTCTCTAGTTCAGTCCCCGGGTCGTAGTGACATTTGGGCTTTCTATTACGAAATGCTCAGTATCAACCCGGAGTCTGGAATTGTGCCCGGTATGGCGATAGGCTCACCCACTATCACATTGTAGGACGAAGATACGCTCGGGCAAATGTGTGTGTACTGGTTACACCTCTGCCTACCCCTTCGGGTATCACAGGCTTGAGTGCATATATATGTAAAAAAACTTATAACACCCCACTTTTGACGGGGGTTAAAAAGGAATTTCTCGACCCAAAACAGATGTTAATGCCCGGTTTAAGGAATCTGGAGTTAGAATATAAACGACTATTGTATGACAAACGCCAGCTTGTACCGTCGACGATCGGACGAGTCTCCGTCGAATTGGATTAATAATTCATGAGACATCCACGCCTGAGTAGGGTGAATAGCGTTTGAGATGTTTAAACGCTTTTGTCTTTGATTATTTTTGTAAAATAACTAAAATTTTTAACACCTGACTTAAAACAGGAGTGTAGGTTAAGGGGGAAACGTGGACCCTTTGTTTTCCTGTTTATGTACATAACATAAATAATAAATGTTTTTTTATTGCATAGCAATTGGGTCACCTGATGGTAAGTGATCTCCATCATCCATGTACGTCTACAATACCAAGAGTCATGGGCGCGTTGCCAACCTTAAAGGAAAGGGATAATTAAGGAATTGGGAAGGGGAGGGGGATTTGGGCCTCCGAATATCTTACTCACCGTACGAAACGCAGCAGCAGCTACTATACGTCGGTTTTCTGTGAGCCAGTGGTAACGACCCGGGTCAGCCGGCCTATTCATGCTGTAGACAAAACTGTCTACAGCATGGCTCTACCACTCGTAAAACGTCGTATGTTTAAACAAAATAAATAATAAGCACAAGCTTATGTATGTATGTTTAATAAATAATAATATTAAAGATACTTAACAATCATAAAAATAATCCTGACCCTACACTAGGTTAACCTGTATCGTGCGTATCAGGAACTAATTGGAACTTTCGGTCCCACAACACTAGACCCGATACGGTCTTGGTACGGGAATCGAACCCGCCGCCTCTCGTTTCACAATCCGCTTCTCACCACGGAGGTGGTTAATTACATGCTTATAAGATTAACATACAACTTTACGCAATAAATATACGCACTTACGCCTTCAATCCCCGAAGGTGTAGGCAGAGGTGTAACCAGTACACCCACATTTCGCCTAGCTTATCTCCGTCCCATGATGTGATGGGGGCGAGCCTATCGCCATACCGGGCACAAATTCCAGACTCCGGGCTGATACTGAGCTCTTCGTAATAGAAAAACCCAATATCACTTTTACCCGACCCGGGGATCGAACCCAAGACCTCGGTGTCAGCCTCAGTCGTAACGCGTACGCATTACAACTGCGCCACCGAGACAGTCGCAATAAAAGCCACAAAATTAAGCAATAAATCAACAAAATCCTCTAAATTAACTAACCAATAAGCGATAAACAAACATATTCGATAAATAAAGTAATTGATATAAACGGAATGTTAAACCGAAGCCAATTACTAAAATTGAATCAGAAGGCCAATTCTCGTAATTTTAAATGTTCAAAATATCATTCCGATCTAGTCTCACCGGCAAGAAAGTTGCAAATGGCATTCTCTTAAACCAAAAATCAACGTCAAATGTGAACATAGATCGTAATGAGATTGAATGTAGAATAATAGTTGACTGAAGCCAAAACGGTATAATGCTACTGCTAATGCTAGGTGCATTTGACGTTGATTATTGGTTTAAGAGAATGTCATTTGCAACTTTCTTGACGCTGATACTAGATCGGAATGATATATTGAACATTTAGAATTACGAGAATTGGCCTCCTTGTTTAATCCATCATAATCTAGTCCCGAGCATTGCGTGAAACGTGGCGAGCCGGTCCGGTCAAATTAATGCCCCCAAATTGTGGGTAAAACATGTTGGGATTTTTATATTTGTACACCGTCCTAAATTTTTTATTAAGGTCGGAAGGTTAACAGTAAAATCCCTCGTGAAACGGTCTCTAGTCAGTGTATCGAGGCTTTTTATCGACATGACGTCATTCGTGTGTATTGGCTTAAACTGAATTAAACATTTATTGCGAATCGGAAATACGATTTTGCAGTTTTAGTGTCCTTGGTTGTAGGTACAAACAAATCGTATATGTTGCGGCGAAAAGTTTTTATTTAATTAGATACAAATACACCCAACAGTCACACACATAGTCTTGACCCCACACTAGGTAAACCTGTATCGTGAGTATCAGCAACTACTTATCAGGTAGTATCAGGAACTTGGGTCTATTTGTGGATCACACAAACATTTGTCTCGGTATGGGAATCGAGCCTACGGCCTCACTCTTTGCAGTCGGCTACTCGACTACTGCGCCACGGAGGCTGTCGGTACTACATCTACATAGATGTAGTACCTCAGAAATTAGGTAGATAAGTGAGACAATAAAAACTCAGGCTTTTATACGTGGATACGAGCTATTTTCACGTCACCGCTTTACACTCGGTACTCCTTTTTTATATCATGGGTCGGCAAACGAGCAAGTCATCTGATGGAAGTGATCTCCACCGCCCATGTACGCCCACAATACCAAAAGAATTTTGGGCGCGTTGTCGAACTTAGAGGAAAGGGATTAGGAAGGAGAGGGGGATTTGGGCCTCCCGATATCTCACTCACCGTACGAAACGCAGCAGCAAACTGCTACTTTACGTCGGTTTTCTGTAAGACAGTGGTAACGACCCAGGCGAGCCGGCCCAAACATGCTGTAGACACTTTTGTCTACAGCGTGGCTCTACCACTCAAAAAGAGTAGATAATTCATGTATACTACTAGACGAGCTGTTTAGAAGTAAAATAGTGTCACATATAGGGGTTCTAGTTGAGAGTAAGCGAGATGGTAATATTGAGTATTATACGGTCAATTGACTTCAACTTAGTGGTACAATTTCTATGTACTGCGCAGCTTGTCTAGTAGTATTCAATAAAGTCTGCTCATCTCAGGTTTTATACGTGGATACGAGCTATATTTCACCTCACCGCGTCACACTCGGTACTCGTTCGCAGGTAGTACAGAGTCACTGGCCTATCGTGGACTCCGAGTACTGGTAAACGGACACTGGGTGTTGAAGCGGTTAGGTATTGCCGCTATATCTATGCCTCCATGCAGCAGTTTTTAAGGACAGTTGTAATTCGTTTTGAAAGATATTGAAGCCAATAAAATTACTGGGTATTATGCGACTTATCACCTTATGTCTTGAAGTGTAGAGCATGCATTACCTTGTAATTCAAAGTTCCGAGTGGAGTTGCTTTTGTTATTTTTATTTAGTTTCGCTCCTACTACCTTGTAGGGGTAGGCTGAAACTTACTATCAGACGAGCATGCTGCTCGTACCGAACGTCACTCAGGCGAATAAAAATATCGTCAGCGACTCTATACATCGTAACTTTTCAAACCCATCTATCTTCCACAAACCAAATCCGTGAATAGGGAGGTGCGTCTCGATTGGATGGTATATTTGCGGCTTCCGATTTGTTTTCCCTGACACCGCACGTCGTTAGCTCCCATAAATCCACAACGAAAGTAAATAAACCCTCTGCGAGAACAAATTTTACAATTTTTCATACACTGACAAATTTGATTCATCGAATATGACGCGAGCCGCCAATCAATTTCGAACCATATTGCACAATAAAATAACGTTTAACAAAACTTAGAAACCGACTTTAAAATAAAAACACTGAAAAGTCAAAAATAACAAATTCTATAGGTCTCTTTAGAGTCGGTGTCTGTGTCGCTGCCGGTCAAATAAAATAGCACCGACTTCTTTTTTCTTCACTTTTCAGTGTTTTTATTTTGTAGTCGGTTTCTAAGTTTTACAATGCGACAGAGAAGTGCTTTGGAATCGTCCCATATTTAAAGTGTCCGATATGACGATAGGCTCACTTAAAGAGTTGACTAGTTTATCTTCGCTGCCTCTTCAAGTACACAGATGTGAGCCTATGTATTATATCTATTCAGTTATTGACCTTTACACTATACTGCCTCGGTGGCGCAGGTGTAATGCGTACGCGTTAACATTAAGCTAACGCTGTGGTCTCGGGTTCGATCCCCGGGTCGGGTAAAGCGGTATTGGGTTTTTCTATTACGAAATGCTCAGTATCAGCCCGGAGTCTGGAATTTGTGCCCGGTACGGCGATAGGCTCGCCCCCTATCACATTATCGCCATCCTAAGTGTCATAGCGGGGAGGTACGATTCAGCTTTTATGCGACAATGTGTCAAAACGCTAATTAGTCGTACCATCTACTGATCCGCGAGTTTTGTAATTTTAATAAACAGGGTAGTTAAAAATACTAACATAGTCTAAAAAGAACTAATACCAATAGATATATTTTAAGATAAAAAAAAAACATGGGACGGAGATACGCTCGGCGTAATGTGGGTGTACTGGTTACACCTCTGCCTACCCCTTCGGGGATTACAGGCGTGAGTGCGTATGTATGCATGTATGGTATTGACCTTTGACAGCTGACCTTGTCCTTTACAGAGTTACGAACCTTTAACCTTGGCTTGTTAATATCATAACATATAAGTGGGTAGGTTCGACCGCCCTTATATCATTAGGGCTGCCCATAGTGATTGATTTGATTATTAATAGATAAGATTTCATTTTCCTCGAAGATTAAGTAAACAGCTATTCATGATTGATTGGGGAATTACGGATCAATTTAGTGATGCGGTGTATTTGTTCAGATGCGAATTATTATTTATTATTAACAAAGGCGAAAGATTATATTGAATGAAACCAAACACTTTAATGTGTACTACTAGAGAAGCTGTGCGGTACAAAGAAATTGCGCACTTAGTTACGGTCAATTGACCGCAACTCATTTAGTCACCCGCGACAGAGCGACAAGAGCAGTTGTTGTTGTTTGAATAGCTGCGAACGTTAAATTCGATAAACTAACACGAAATTGTTTATTGTGACCCATAAAACATTTTCATTATTTACGTGCGTATATTATTCATTCAATTTGAAGCCATTTTACGGAAGTAACTATATTATTTCTTGGATTCGATCTTACATACGCATACGCATCATGCCTGTTATCCCCGAAGGGATAGACAGAGGTGTAACCAGTACACCGATATTTCCGACCCGGGGATCGAACCCGAGATCTCAGCTTTGGCCTCAATCGTAACGCGTACGCTTAACAACAGCGCCACCGAGGCATTTAAAAAAAATAATGATAACAATATGGTAAATATTTAAATAACTACCAGAGGGGTTGACGTCAAGCAGGCGGCCAGTTGTAATACTACAAGCCAAATTTTTCTGCAACATGTGTTAAAAAGCATGTTGCGCCGACCCCACTGCGAGTGGGATAAGGGCAGGTGGAAGAAGAAGAAGAACTAAAATATCTGCCATGGTGTAGCAGGTGACTTACCGATTATAAAACGAAAGCCCATTGATTAGAAGCCCACACCGAAAATCATATTAGTATATCAACAAATATTTATTTAAGGTCTAGGTGTTTTTCCTGCTTTTTTTATATGATATGCCGCCACCGAGCAATGAGCAACCTGAGCCGAGCAAACCTTTTTTTTTTTTTTTTTATAACTTGAATGACGAGACGAGCAGGTCGCTCGCCTGATGGTAAGCGCCACGCCTGCTCATAAACAGAATCAACGCCACACAGAACTTTAAATAACAAAGCACTGCATGACACTGGACTGTGCTCATCACCCCGAGACATAAGGTGTTAAGTCTCATAATGCCCAGTAATTTCACTGGCTTCAATGTCCTTCAAACCGGAACACAACAGTGCTTACACTCTGTTGCTTGGCGGCAGAAATAGACAAAGCGGTGGTACCAACCCAGCCGGCCTCTCGCATACGAGGGACCTACCTTGTAAAAGGCTGTATCTCAAAATGCATCATCATTTTACTTCATGTAGTCACTTTCCTTTGACAAATGGCAGGAGTCCTCAACCAGTTGTAGTATAAATGGTTATTTAAACGGTACAAATTAGCGTCAAGCGGTCAGGACTCAGAGCTGAATGTAGCGCGTGCCCGACAGCACTCGGGTCCGATGTCATCGCGGCGTAACTCCCCGAATGTAATTATAACAGCTGATGGTCACACCGAGCTGTAACTTTCACTTTAATTAAATATCTGTCACAGTACACACACTTTTGTCTATAGCATGAATGGGCCTCGGTGATGTAGTTGTAATTGGTGTGCGGTACAACTGCTGTGCAGAGGTCGCGGGTTCGATCCCACGATGTTGGATCACACAAATACTTGTCTCAGTGCGGGAATCGCACCCGCGGGCTTTCGCTTAACAACCGGCACACATGTGGAGGGCCTGGATTAGGACATAGGCTCCTTTTAATCCTGGCTATTCACGCGGGCGGAGCCGCGAGAAAAAGCTAGATGTAAATATTTTAACATCGATGTTAGGAATGGTGTCTCAGTTTATAGAAAATGACATAAGTAACTTTTACAGGAAGCTGCCACTTCATGTTCCGTGAGACAGAGGTAATAATCCGGTTGAGCCGGCCCATTCATAGATATGCACTCAAGTCTGTTTTTTTTTAATAGCATAGCCCGGCAAACGAGCAAGTCACCTGATGGTGAGTGATCTCCACCGCCCATGTACGCCCACAATACCAAAAGAATTATGGGCACTCCCGACCTAAAAGGAAAGGTATAATTAAGGGAATGGGAAGGGGAGGGGATTTGGGCCTCCGGATATCTCACTCACCGTACGAAACGCAGCAGAAAGCTGCTACTTTACGTCGGTGTCCTGTGAGAAAGTGGTAACGACCCGGACCAGCCGGCCCATTCATGCTGTAGACAAAAGTGTCTGCAGCGTGGTTCTACCACATAAAAACAAACTTCAAAAATTACACTGAAAAGTAAAAAACAACAATTTCTATAGGTCTCTTTAGATTCCGTGCCTCCGAGCCGTGTCGCTGCCGGTCAAATGAAATTGTTGGTATATAAATTGTTGGTATATAAATTTTTGGTATATAAATTGTTGGTATATACATTTTTGGTATATAAATTGTTGGTATATAAATTGTTGGTATATAAATTGTTGGTATATAAATTGATGGTATATAAATTTTTGGTATATAAATTGTTGGTATATAAATCGTTGGTATATAAATTGTTGGTATATAAATTGTTGGTATATAAATTTTTTGTATATAAATTGTTGGTATATAAATTGTTGGTATATAAATTTTGTTGAAACTTATTTTATTTTACAAATTTTAGTGGTAGTTACAGGTATGGCATGTAAATTCCAATACAATGACACCACCGCGATGACTGTGCTGTTATCCGTTGAGGAGTTTCGTTTTTTTACTCTGTAGTCCGTCATCAGATCTTGACCAAATTTATATGGGACCATATCGCAGCTAAACTCTATCGAATATTTTATTTTCCAGCAGAATCGGTCCACAATTGGCGGAGAAATCGATGTACATACATAAAAAAGCAAAAAAAAAACTCGCCAAATTGGGAACCTCCTCCTTTTTTGAATTCGGTTAATAAGCACACAAACAGACAGTCAGACGCAGATAGCAACTTTCTTTTATACTATGTATTGAAATAATAAAACTGCCTCGGTGGCGCAGTTGTAATGTGTACGCGTTACGATTGAGGCCAACGCTGAGGTCTCGGGTTCGATTCCCGGGTCGGGTAGTGGTATTGGGATTTTCTATTACAAAAAGCTCAGTATCAGCCCGAAGTCTGGAATTTGTGCCCGGTATGGCAATAGGCTCACCCCCTATCACATAGAGGGACGGAGATACGCTCGGCGAAATGTGGCTGCACTGATTACAGAGGTATTACAGGCGTGAGTCCGAATTTTGAAATAATTTCAAATACCCCTCCCTTCCTAATAAGGGATTGCCTTACTTATCCCTTTCCTTTAAGGTCGGCAACGCAAACATGATTATTTGAGTATTTTGGGCGTACATGGACGGTGGAGATCACTTACCATCAGGTGACCCACTTGCTCGTTTGCCAGCCTATACTATAAAAAACCTTACGAACATGCAACGGTGTAAAAGAGTGTCAAGTATAATATGTTGTTAAATAAATGGGCGGTTAGTTTTCATTCCAAGACGACAAGGCGCGGTGACACGAAAGTTGTAGGCCCGCGTCCCCTTTCTTCATTAACATCCCTTACTTTAGCACTAATTAAGTGCTGCTCTACATTAAAATTAAACTTGTGTTTTCTTTGTGATGAAAAAGACGTTAAAAGTCAACTTTCTGAGTGGTAGAGCCACGCTGTCTACAGCATGAATGGACCGGCTCGTCCGAGTCGTTACAACTGTCTCACAAAAAACCGGCATAAAGTAGTAGCTTACTACGGTGAGTGAAATATCCGGAGGCCCAAATTCCCCTCCCCATCCCAATCGCTTACTTATCCCTTTCCTGTAAGGTCGGCAACGCGCCCATTATTATTTTAGTATTGTAGGCGTACATGGGCGGTGGAGTTCACTTACCATCAGGTGAAACAATTGCTCGTTTAACGGCCTATACGTTAAAAAGAATAACCTTACCGTCACCACATTGCGATTTATGACCGTTCCCTATATTCTGTCTGTCTCTGGTTTTGATATACCGGCGATAGAATATTTTATCTATTTTCCGTTTGACCGTCCCTATAAACTTAGCAGTGATAGTCAATCCTATTCTTCGTTGCTGTCTATCGATCAGAGGACTGATAGCTAACTACAGATATACGACACCATAAAAATTACAGTTCAAGACAAATTCAGGGGGTTTTAATTCGTTAGATGTTCGAAGGACCTATATTCAGAGCCGTAATGTATTGAGAGTAAAACGTTTCGCTATTACATTGTGTTTTGCAACCTAATAAGTATTTTTCGTTATTATTATTGAAATAAAACTAGTTTTATTTTAGACCCTCACATTACTGGTTAGTCTAACCAGTAATGTAGGGGACTAAAATAAAAATTAAACCGCGATAAAATCCGTATAAACTAGTTTTATTTCAATGTGTAATATTCACGTAAACCTAAGAAATCTTTATTATTATTTAATTTACAGGGGTAATTGTCATTATTTACCCCTGTACCATACATACATACGCACTCACGTCTGTAATCGCCGAAGGGGTAGGCGGAGGTGTAACCAGTACACCCACATTTCGCCGAGCGTATCTATGTCCCATGATGTGATGAAGGCTAGCTTATCGCCATACCGGACACAAATTCTAGACTCCGGCCTAATACTGAGCATTTCATGATAGAAAACCCCAATATCAGTTTACTTGACCCGGGATCGAACCCGAGACTTCAGCACAGCCGTCGTACCACGTATGCATTACAACTGCGCCACCGGGGCAGTACAAGATCTAACTGTTTAATGAAATCACCTTACGTCCATTACATTTGATCTGTAATTTATATTTGTCTGAATACATTTTCTTCAAGGCAACATCGAAACATAAAGCCGCATTCAAATCACTCGTCATGCATGTACGCACACACACATAGTCACACACCTATGGTCCATATCGACCCATAAAAAAGAAGAATTTCTCTATTCTAAAAAAAAGTAACTGGCGCCGCCGCTGCCAAAAGCTTGTCACGCTATCTCCTCCGAAACCGCTGAGGGTATGGGGTCGAGACCGATACCAATCGATGCAGAATAATGTGGGGAAGAAAGTAAGATATGTCTCATATTCGTGTGACTTTAAGTTTTTTTTTATTTTATGTTTTGTGAAAAAACATGGGCAAAGCCCCTAGTAAATAAAATAATAATAATACTTAACAATTCTGGACTATTCCTTAATCAAAATATTGTATAATTTATAGTTGCCTAGTGCATTTTTGATGATGCTATGTATGTTATGTATACATTAGTTGATATGATTTCTATACGTAAGTTTCTTTATTTTGTACTGACTTGTCATAAGCGCTATTTTAATTGCCTACATGATTAATAAAACTATTTCATTGAAAACAAATAGGCAAAGAGAACAAACTTATAACACACCTCTTTTTGCCAAGAGGGTAAAAACACAAAAGTAATATAACTAATAGTTTTTTTTCACCTGTAACATGAATATTAAAATTTTGCTAGCCCTTTTCTAAGGGTTGCATTCCGAAGTTGGGATTCGAAGAGGGTTGACAAGTCGGTCGGAAAACCAATAAACCAAAAGTTTTTGCAACGTGGTAACTTGTTTTATTAAAGATAGTGATGTAATAATTTCAATAATCATATGTTGGGTAGTTCGTTCTGTAGAGAAAATGCCATTCATGGTGGCTCATTAATATTAATTAATAAACAATTTACATTTAAAGAACGTAAAGATATTGTGAGCCTCTCTGTTGAACGGATAATAGAGATAGCCTGTTTGGAGTTAGAGCAGCTTGTTGTATTGAGTGTATACAGACCACCAGCGGCATTATATGATTGTTTTGAAAATGTCATGGATGAAGTATTGGCAAAGATTTGTAAACTAAATAAAAGTGTAATTATATGTGGTGACTTTAATGTTAATTTGTTAGAGGAGTCTTCCTTAAGTCTTAGGATTAGGAATTTGTTCAATTCCTATAATCTCGTAAATGTTTTCTTGGAGCCAACTAGGATAACTGCCACTTCAGCTACATGTCTAGACAATATATTTACAAACATTATTCCAAAAACTGAACAGGTGATTAATCAACTAGACTCTGATCATTGTGGACAGTTAATTACTTTTCAGACAGAATGCAAAAATATGTCAAAACGAGTTATTACTGTGGTGCCTAAAACTGTAGGTCGGTTGGAGATCTTTAAAAATAAACTTTTAAGTAAACTGCCCTTATTATTATTCAGTGACAATCCTAACCAGCTGTACAATTCTTTTTTTGAAATATATTGTACAGAGTTTAATTCTACTTTTATCCCCAAAAAGATCTCAGTTACAGGAACTGCAACCTTCAGTGAATGGGCTACTATTGGTATATGTAAAAGTAGAAAAAGGCTTTATGAATTGTATGAGGAAAGACATTATAATAAGAGTGATACTTTTTGTCAGTATGTAAAAAAATACTCCAAATTATTTAAAAAGATTTGTCATGTAGCAAAATGTAATTATATAAGTTCCAAAATAAAAAGTAGTACTAACAAAATAAAAACAACTTGGGACTTAATCAACAAGGAGACTGGAAAAATAAAACAAAAATCTAATGACTATAACCTTGCTTTTGAAAATAAGATTGTTACATCAGATATTGAAGTAGCTACTGCTTTTGAAAAATTCTTCACTGACATTCCAATCTCTACCACAAAATCATTAAACTCGTCCCCTTCTGTTGCTGAATCATTATTGAAAAAAAATATAAATTGTTGTAATAATGATTTTAGATTCCGTTATATAAGTGACATAGATATTATAAAAACTTTTAATACCCTTAATGTTAAAAGAACAGCCGATCTTTGGGGTAACTCTGTTGAGATTACAAAATCTATAATTAATGTAGTAGCACCTGAACTAGCCATAGTTTTCAATCAATGTATCGACTGTGGCGTATTTCCTGATTTAATGAAAAATAGTAAAATTATACCATTGTTTAAATCAGGGAGCACATCCGACCCCAGTAATTTTAGACCAATTTCCGTGCTACCCACATTTAGTAAGATTTTTGAAAAGTTAATTTTTGATCAAATGCAGACTCACTTTAGCACAAATAATTTGCTGCATAAGAAACAATTTGGCTTTACAAGGGGTCGTTCAACCACTGATGCCGGGGTTGAACTTTTAGAAAATATTTTTAACGCCTGGGATGATTTCCACGACGCCTTAGGCATTTTTTGTGACCTATCAAAGGCATTCGATTGCGTTTCTCATGATACATTAGTCAGGAAGTTACGCCACTATGGCATTAGGAATACTGCACTGAATCTTCTTATTTCTTATTTGGATAATAGGATTCAGAAAGTTGACATAAATGGCCAGAGATCATTGGGATCTGTAGTCACAATGGGTGTTCCACAGGGTTCCATACTCGGTCCATTTCTATTTCTCGTTTATATAAATGATTTGCCTCATGTTATTAAAGACGATCAACGGATAGTGTTATTTGCAGATGATACCTCACTTCTATTTAAACTGAAACGACAGCAACCTGTTACTGACGATGTAAATAATACTATTTCTAAAGTAGTGAACTGGTTTAATGTTAATAACCTACTTTTAAACGAGAATAAAACTAAGTGCGTTAGATTTGTGACACCAAATGTTAAACCCATTAAGACTAGCGTTATTATAAATGGAGAGGAGTTGAGCCTTGTGAACACCACCAAATTCTTGGGTATAACTTTAGACTCTAAGCTTCAATGGGGACCACATATAAACCAGTTGTCGAAAAGGCTTACCTCTGCAGCTTACGCGGTCTACAAAATTCGCCAGTTAACTGATGTAGAAACAGCACGATTAGTATATTTCAGTTATTTTCATAGTGTAATGTCGTATGGCATTTTATTGTGGGGAAATGCTGCCGACATTCAAACTATCTTTGTGCTGCAGAAAAGAGCCGTTCGATCAATTTACAATCTAAATCGTGGGCACTCGCTAAAGGATTTATTTAAAGAAATAAATATATTGACTGTCGCCTCTCAGTATATATATGAGAACCTGATGTATGTAAAAAAGAATATTAATTCTTTTACAACAAACAGCGACATTCATATGATAAATACTAGAAATAAGAATAAACTGATATTGCCCATGACCAGACTTCAAAAAATTAGTAACTCTTTCAAGTGTCAAAGTATACGTTTCTACAACAAAATTCCAAGCCATATTCAACTATTAAGCCTTAATAAATTTAAATTATGTATTAAACTTAGGCTTTGCCAAAAAGGTTATTATAGTGTGAAAGATTACTTGGAAGACAAAACAGCTTGGAATTGAGCCGCTCACTCCTTACAAAATTGGGTGTACCTAGGTCTCTTCTTTTATATAATATATTGTTTAATATTGACTGCTCTATTGGCGCAATATTAGTATTTAAGGCAATACTGACATGTTGATTTTTTAAATTTTTATAACATTTATTATATATTTTGTTTTTTTTTTTTTTTTGTGAGTGCGAGTGCCAAGTATGTCTGGTATACTCTTGGCCATTTCTTCAAAAGGCCAATCCAGTAATTTCTTTACATTACACTCGCATAATTCTGTAAAACAATGTCTGGACATTAAAAGAGGCCGTAACCCATGAGTTTGTTTCGGCATTTCTTCTCATGGCTAGCCCCGAAATGCCGTCTTAAATATAATGTAGCATAAAAAATGATTGACATGTAAAAGTGATATTTATGATCCAATTTACAGAATAAATGATTTGAATTTGAATTTGAATTTGAATAGCTAACATACCGTCATGATGTATACAGCTATGTGCAGCACATGTATGATACTATATATACCTTAACAATTTTCATTTTTTTTTTATTATCTTGAATGACGAGACGCCTGCCCATAAACAGAAGCAACGCTACACAGAACTTTGAATTACAAAGCATTGCATGATACTGGACTGCGCTCGTCACACCAAGACATAAGATGTAAGGCCTCATAATGCCCAGTAATTTCACTGGCTTCAATGTCCTTCAAACCGGAACACAACAGTGCTTACACACTGTTGTTTGGCGGCAGAAATAGACAAAGCGGTGGTACCAACCCAGCCGGCCTCTCGCATACGAGGGACCTACCACCTCATACATCGCATAAGTACCTACATACTCCTCGTCTTCTATCTGCCCTTAACCCACTCGCAGTGGGGCCGGCGCAACATATTTTTAACACATGTTACAGAAAGAATTGGCTTGTAGTTTCTACAATTGGCCGCTAGCCTGACGTCAACCTCTCTAAGGAGACAACACCCAGACTCGATATTCATATATTCAGAATATTTGTGGATCACACAAATACTTGTCTCAGTGTGGGAATCGAACCCGCGGCCTTTCCCTTCACAACCGGCTACTCGCCCACTCCGCCTTTATTGCAAATACTATAAATTTAGGTCCAGTTAGATTGAGAGGATTTATAGCATGATACAAGTGAGGATATAACAAAAAACTGACTTAATGAAATCACATCATACAATTTGGAAACGAGAATAATACTGATGCTGCTTCGCAGAGGACAGGTTTCGTTACGCTATCAAGACAAGCGACACATCCGCTTTGTATGAAATTGCATGGAATTCTGTCTTGGTGACATCAAAACTTACCTAAAAGTGTCACAGTCGTCGCAGTTTCTCTTCTCAGTTGTGCACCTCTAAACGTGCCTTTATATTCTGGCCTGTGTGCTACGAGTAACTCTCAGCATCTAAATAGAGCTTTACTTTGAAAAGAGCAACGTTAAAGTTCCTTGCCAGTTCTTCTCTAGCAAAACTGACTAAACTTTCCGAACTGTCGCGGCGGTACTGTAAAAAAACCGGAATCTAAATAATGTAAAACATTTTATGAATTCAATAAATGTTCCATAAAATTTTGTAAGATGTTTTTTGATTCCATTAAAGTTCTGTGCAGTTCAAACCAAGTTCAAGCAGTTGCTCAACTACAATATAACGTTTAACAAAACTTAGAAACCGACTTCAAGCAATAGCATGTAAATTCCAATACAATAACACAATCGCGACGAGTGTACTGTTGTCCGTTGAGGAGTTTTGTTTTTCTCCGTACTCCGTCATCAGATCTTAACCACATTTATATGGGACCACATCGCAGCTAAACTCTATCAAGTGAATTTTTTCTCAATAAAATCGGTCCACAATTGGCGGAGAAATCGATGCACATACATAAAAAAGCAAAAAATAACTAATAAAAAAAACCGCGCCGAATTGAGAAGCTCCTTTTTTGAAGTCGGTTAAAAATCGAACCGTGTTAACCAGCCATTAGTTAAATTCCAAATCACATGTTAATAGCACAATTTTGACGGACCCTTGGTTCTAATCGGGTTAGTACTTAACACACTGTTTTAGTCCAAAGCCGACATCTTCTATTCATTTATGTTGCTCGGGATCATTCTGGATTATCACCTTGGGCTTAGTTGTTTTGTGTACGCTTCGACAGTCCTCGCATATTTGGGGACTAAAGAACATATTGTGTTGCATATTATATATATCGGCGCAAAGCTACATTCTTCACTAGCAACACCAACTACGTCATCTTGCACGTGTTCCGAACGGCATAAACAAGTGACTCACAGCTATCACCCCACTACTTCGCCTATAAAAAGGCAGTCGGCTGCAGTGGCGGGAGCATTCGTTGGTCAGCGCCCGTAGTGAGAACATCTGTACCTGTGTAATACTTACAATACTAAATATAGATTTTGATTATTGGAATTTACTGTTTTTAATTATTCCGGTAATGGAAAACTTCAATACCAATAAAGAGAATGACGTCAGCGCAGCTGACGTCACTGTTTTTAAAAACATTACAGTACCTATTTCTTCGTCATCAGAAGTGGGATTACTTGCCACTTCCGCTCAACAACCTGATACATTGGAATTACAACGTGGATTAAACAACGCAAACAATGATGGAACTTTGTTACAGCAAGAACAACCACAATTAAACATGTGCAACACACCGATAAACACCATACCGCCACAGTTTATTATGCAGATGATGCAAGTGATGCAGCAAATGTCGGAACGATTAAATAAACCACAAGATACGAAAATACGTATCAATGCTGTTTATCTACCGTCATTTGATCCGGACACTAATGTAGGAATACGCGAGTGGTGTCAACATATTGATAAAGCCATTGAAACATACAAACTCAGTGACTTCGACATACGTATGAAGGTTGGCAGCCTGCTTAAAGGAAGAGCGAAAATGTGGGTTGACGACTGGATGGTGACTACAGCCTCATGGCCTGAGTTGCGAAATAATCTTATAACGACGTTTGAACCAGAAAACCGTTATTCTAGAGACATAATTAGATTCAGAGAACATGTCTACGATTCTTCGAAAGACATTTCTGAATATTTATCACGAGCCTGGGTCCTATGGAGGAGGATTACAAAGGACAAGTTACCAAACGAAGATGCAGTCGAAGCAGTGATTGGGTGCATTAATGATGAAAGGCTTCGGATTGAGCTACTGAATACGAGGGCTACAACTGTACCAGAGCTGATATCTGTTGCATCATCAATAAGAACAATGAAACGTTCTCATCCGAATTCCAACAATCTGAACACAAGCAAGAGACCACGTTTTTCAAATCCTATTCCGTCGAGATCTAACTGTCAAATCTGTAAAAGATCTAATCACAATACCAGCGAATGTTACTACAAGTATACTGAGTCAAGACCCGAACAAAGGAACAAAACAAAAACTGAAACCATTAACAAGGAGGTAATCACTGACCAGAAAGCTAAAGCGATAATATGTTCATTTTGCAAAATACCGGGACATACTTTTGAAACCTGCTTCAAGAGGGAACGTTCATTATCATCGAACGTAAATTTCGTTTCTGGATCAAAACTGGCTCCAATCCAGGTGAAGATTGGACTAAAGATTTTTCAAGCAATTTTTGATAGTGGTGCTGAATGCTCACTTATACGAGAATCCATAGCGGCGCAATTACCAGGAAGAAGACTTGAAACTGCAAATTACTTGAAGGGGATTGGACAATTTCCTGTACTTTCAATAGCTGCACTGATTACGATTGTAGTCATCGATAACATCAACGTTGAATTACAGTTTCACATAGTAGCAGACTATGAGATGACAACAGATATCCTAGTTGGTATGAACTTGATAAATAACACCAACCTTACTGTGATAATTAATTCAAACGGAACAACGTTAACACGTCAGCAGAAGATCAATCATGTTCAAAACATAAACCCGATTTTTGATAAGTTGGACTGCGATCTCACGAATGAAGAAGATATCGCAACATTACGAACGCTACTGAGCAAGTATCAGCATCTGTTTATCAGAGGATACCCAACAACTCGTGTCAAGACTGGAGAGTTGGAAATTCGTTTAAAGAACCCAGAAAAGTACGTAGAACGAAGACCGTACAGGCTCAGTCCAGTTGAACGAGAAAAAGTACGAACTATAGTGAAAGAATTGATGGAGCATGGCATTATACGTGAAAGTAAATCCCCGTACTCCAGCCCCATTATCCTCGTAAAAAAGAAGAATGGTGATGACCGTATGTGCGTGGATTTTAGAGAGCTCAACTCGTAACACACTACGGGACCATTATCCACTTCCATTAATTTCGGATCAAATTGATCAACTGGCTAAAGGACAATTCTTCACAACTTTCGATATGGCAGCAGGGTTCCATCAAATACCCATCGCAGACTCCTCAATTGAAAAGACTGCTTTTGTCACACCAGATGGTTTGTACGAGTATTTGACGATGCCGTTTGGATTGAGTAATGCGTGTTCAGTATATCAACGATGCATTAACCGAGCTCTGCATTCGTTATTGGGTAATGCAGCTCAAGTCTATGTTGACGACGTATTAAGCAAATGTGGAGATATCACTGAAGGATTATCAAACATTGAACGCATTCTCATAGCCCTACAGAATGCTGGTTTCTCCATTAATGCTGATAAATGCAGCTTTTTCAAGCGCTCAATTGAATATTTGGGCAACGTGGTATCAAATGGACAAGTCAGGCCAAGCCCACGCAAAATAGACGCCCTGGTAAAAGCACCAATACCAACGACACCAAAACAAGTCAGACAATTCTGTGGATTGGCGGGCTATTTTAGAAAGTTTATCCCAGATTTTTCACGTAAACTAATACCGCTATACGAGCTGACCAAACCGGGAGCTAAATGGGAGTGGAATGAACGACATGAAACTGCAAGAGAGGAAGTCATTCAGTGTTTAACATCGACTCCAGCACTTACACTCTTCCAAGAAGAAGCTCCAATTCAATTATACACAGACGCCAGTAGTTTGGGATTCGGAGCAGTACTGGTGCAAATAATTTCGGGACGACAGCATGCCGTTGCCTTCATGAGCGTGAGAACGACTGAAACCGAGAGTCGCTACCACTCATATGAATTAGAAACCTTGGCAGTTGTTCGGGCGATAAAGCACTTCAGGCAATATCTTTATGGACGAAAGTTTACAATCATCACAGACTGCAATGCACTAAAAGCGTCCAAGCACAAAAAAGATCTGCTTCCTAGAATCCATCGCTGGTGGGCATTCTTGCAAAATTATAATTTTGATGTGGAATACCGCAAGGGTCAACAACTTCAACACGCTGACTACTTCAGCAGAAACCCAGTAGAGCTTACAGTAAACATAATGACTAGAGATCACAACTGGCTAAAAATTGAACAAAGACGCGACGAAACGTTGCGAGCCATTATGGATGGTATGACCAATAACATTCCCAACGGTAACTACGTACTAGAAAACAAGGTCCTAAAACGAATAATTCAGGATCCAAGCTTTGGACAAAAACATTGTACAGTGGTTCCTAGATCTTTTCAGTGGAGTTTGATAAACTCATTCCATACTGCATTGAAACACCCTGGTTGGGAGAAGACATTGCAGAAAATTAAGGACAGCTACTGGTTTGATAACATGAATACAAACATTAGAAAATTTGTCGATAACTGTGTGGTCTGCAGAACATCGAAAGGAACATCAGGTGCAATACAAGCTCAAATGCACCCAATCCAGAAACCAACTACTGCATTTCAAGTTATACATATGGATATCACTGGCAAACTGGGAACGTCCGATGACCAACAGTATGTAATTGTCACTATAGATGCTTTTACAAAATATGTGCTCTTATATCACACAACTAACAAAAATCCACACGGGACCTTAGCTGCTTTGAAGCGTACAGTACACTTATTTGGTACTCCAATACAAATCATAGTCGACGGTGGAAGGGAGTTTTTGGGCGAATTTAAAATTTACTGTGATCGTACAGGAATAGAAATTCATGCTATAGCACCAGGAGTCAGCCGAGCAAATGGGCAGGTAGAACGTGTTGTATCTACAGTAAAAAATACTCTAATTATGATCAAAAACTATGAAACCGAAGAATGGCACACAACGCTTGACGAACTCCAGTTGGCATTAAACTGCACTCCTCATCGAGTGACAGGGGTAGCTCCACTCACTTTGCTTACTCAGCGCAGGCATTGCGTTCCTCCTGAGTTACTCACACTTGTAAACATCGACGAGCAGACAATTAATATTGAAGCCCTTACTAAACATGTTCATCAAAAGATGTCACAAAACGCAGAGCGGGACAAGCTACGCTTTGATTCAAGGAAAGCAAAGATCAATCATTTCCAGCGTGGTGATTATGTCCTCATAAAAAATAATCCTCGTAACCAAACATCGTTGGATTTAAAGTTCAGTGAGCCATACGAGATAACAAGAATTCTGGACAACGATCGCTATCTAGTCAAAAAGGTGGTTGGTACAGGACGTCCAAGAAAAGTTGCTCATGATCAACTCCGCCGAGCACCTCAACCCAGAGATCAGTTAACCGTATCGGCGGAAGAAGACAACACTTCAATATCGTCCAATGAGCCTATACCATCTACTTCACGAGCGAATATGGTCTGACAACAAGCCCTGGGCTTTCAACTCAACCAACTCATTAAAAACTAAGGGTATGTTTCTTTTTATCTAGATTTCAAATAAAAATAAAAAAACACACATACATACAATCACAACACAAATACAACATAGTACCACAGAGTACGCAACCACATAGTACCACAGAGTACGCAACCACATAGTACCACAGAGTACGCAACCACATAATACCACAGAGTACGCAACCACATAGTACCACAGAGTACGCAACCACATAGTACCACAGAGTACGCAACCACATAGTACCACAGAGTACGCAACCACATAGTACCACAGAGTACGCAACAACATAGTATCACAGTGTACGCTATACACTACCACAATATAAATCGACATAGAATAAATTATTACAGCCAGACACACAGGTACCAATCAAAAAAAAAAAAAAGAAACAGCACGGCCGGTGCAGAGCGCGCACTGCCGGTCAGAATGGTCGTATCGGCGCAAAGCTACATTCTTCACTAGCAACACCAACTACGTCATCTTGCACGTGTTCCGAACGGCATAAACAAGTGACTCACAGCTATCACCCCACTACTTCGCCTATAAAAAGGCAGTCGGCTGCAGTGGCGGGAGCATTCGTTGGTCAGCGCCCGTAGTGAGAACATCTGTACCTGTGTAATACTTACAATACTAAATATAGATTTTGATTATTGGAATTTACTGTTTTTAATTATTCCGGTAATGGAAAACTTCAATACCAATAAAGAGAATGACGTCAGCGCAGCTGACGTCACTGTTTTTAAAAACATTACAGTACCTATTTCTTCGTCATATACTATTCTAATAGAAAAGGCGTAGGCGGAAGTGTAACCAGTACCTCCACAGTTCACCGAGATTATTTTCGTCCCATGATGTGATAGAGGGCGAGCCTATCGCCTTACCGGGCACAAATCCAGACTCAGAGAAAAACTCAATATCACTTTTATACCCATTACAACTGCACCACCGAGGCAGTCTAATAGTCACTTTAATAGTAGTACTGTATGTTTTGTTAGGTAAACCACAAAAATATCATCTTTTACGCGTCCAACTATCGCCATTCATCTATTTCTGTTAATCAATTAACAGAATGTAACCCCATGACCCGCGTTGTAACCACGTTGGAGGTGTAATAAGGCGTGACGTCAAAGCGAGGTAATTGTGTTACGCATCAACAACTTTCGTTTCCGCCCAATAGCGCGAAAAATTCACTTATTTAAGAAAAATACTGCCTTTTATAAGTACTTTCATACTTTTCAATTTTACAACATACATACGCAACAATTTCACGCCTGTAATCCCCGAAGGGGTAGGCACAGGTGTAACCAGTACACCCACATTTCACCGAGCGTATCTCCTTCCCTTATGTGATAGGGGGCGAGCCTATCGCCATACCGGACACAAATTCCAGACGCCGGGCTTATACTGAGCATTTCGTAATAGAAAAACTCAATTCCCTCTTACCCGACCCGGGATCGAACCTGAGACCTCAGCGTTAGCATAATCGTAACGCGTACGCATTACAACTGCGCCACCGAGGCAATTTTTGATTTAATCTTTAATGTTATTGTGAAAATATTGATTTACTTAATAATCGTACAGGGCTCAGCCCTTGATGATGGTACCATTAAACCAAATCAAGGAAGCGGAGCTGTGGGAATAAGCTAGTATTAAGGAAACATGAACCATTACTCATTTAGTCTTGCAAGTAGTCTTATATCCAGTTCTTATATCCAGACATCCTGAACCAAACGTCTTGAATATAATTAAGCACCAAGTCCCACAGCTAATGACGAAACACTTTTAACCGACGAAAAACGGAGGTGCTTTAAACAAGTATTTTTTTTATTAGCCTGAGTGACGAAACGAGCAGGTCGCTCGCCTGATGGTAAGCGTCACGCCTGCTCATAGACATAAGCAACACCATACAGTACTCTGTACAGCTTTGTACTCTTACAAAGCACTGTATGGCTGCGCTCGTCACCCCGAGACATAAGATGTTAAGTCTCATAATGCCCAGTAATTTCATTGGCTTCAATGTCCTTCGAACCGCAACACAACAGGGCTTACACATTGCTGCTTAGTGGCAGAAATAGACAAAGCGGCGGTACCAACCCAGACGGCCTCTCGCATACGAGGGACCTACCACCGTGTACCACCTTCATTTCGAGTTGATCACCAGGAAGAAGCACGAAGTAAAATAGTTCAAAGTTAAATATTCCATGTATTAAAACTTAGTTCATTTACTTAATCGCTGGTTTTAACTCCCTCATACATTATTTATGTATTTCTACAATGTTATAATTTAATAATTCTGTATTTAGCACCATTTGGCTCTGTTCGCTACAATACTAATGTTAAATTTAGCCAAGATCTTCAATTATGAGTGTTGGGTTTGGCATTTGACTTTAGAAAAGGGATTAGGAAAGAGGAAATATGGACCTCCAGAAATCTCGCTTACTATGTATAGCTATTACTATTGCAGGCTACCTATTCAACTCGGTTTTCTATGAAACATAATTTTTAAGTGGTAAAGCTACGCTGTAGACAATTTTTTCTACAGAATTAATGGGCCGGCTCGTCCGGGTCATCACCACTGTCTCACAGAAAACCGGCGTAAAGTAGCAGCTTGCTGCTGCGTTTCGTACGGTGAGAGAGATATGCGGAGGCCCAAACCCCCTCCCCTTCCCAATTCCTTAATTATCCCTTTCCTTTAAAGTCGGCAACGCACCCATGATTCTTTTGGTATTATCGGCGTACATGGGCGGTGGAGATCACTTACCATCAGGTGACCCACTTGCTCGTTTACCGGCCTATGCAATAAAATAAAAATAAAAAAATAATACTAATAGCTATTTAATTAATACTAAAGGAGTTGTATTTCACGTCGCAACAGTTGCTTGTTCAAAGCCCTTATATAATTCGAACCTTGTTATCCGATACATTCGAACCTTGTGGCATTTGAAATTTGACAGCTCCGTGGCGCAGCGGGCGAGTAGTCGGCTGCGAAGCGAGAGGCCGTGGGTTCGATTCCCACACCGAGACAAATGTTTGTGTGAACCACAAATATTGGTCTCGGGTCTGGGTGTTGTGGGACCGCAAGTCCCTCGTAGTTCCTGATACCCACGACACAGGTTTACCTAGTGTGGGGTCAGGACTATGTGTGTGACTGTTGGGTGTATTATTTATTTATTTATTTATTTGTTATCCGATACGAATCTGTTCCTAGTCTGTAATCGGGAAAGCAATAATGGTGACGTCAGGGAATTTCTCAAACCACTTTCCATGTAACTCAACATTGCAATTCTGGTAAACCGGTTCAAAACTTAGTAAGATACCTCTAGTATTAATTGAATTTGTACTAATTTGAATACTGGGATTGGATTGATATTTAAAAATGATTCCACATACACCAATTAACCAATTACAAGGTGGTAGGTCCCTCGTATGCGAGAGGCCCGCTGGGTTGGTACCACCGCTTTGTCTATTTCCACTGCCAAGCTACAGTGTGTAAGTACTGTTGTGTTCCGGTTAGAAGGACATTGAAGCCAGTGAAATTACTGGGCATTATGAGACTTAACACCTTATGTCTCGGGGTGACGAGCGCAGTCCAGTGTCATACAGTGCTTTGTTATTTAAAGTTCTTTGTGACGTTGCTTCTGTTTATGAGCAGGCGTGTCGCTTACCATCGGGCGAGCGACCTACTCGTCTCATTATTCAAGCTAATAAAAAAACCAGTACATGACCTTTATAAAAATGGTTCCAAGGCGCAGAGAGCTCGTTTGTGGGCTTGAATGAATTATTCAACACGGATCCTATTCTACGGAGGGCGTATCAACAGATTGTTGCTTGTCACTCGACATTGTTTGGAATGAGGATTGTGATCAAGGATTGTAATCAAGGAATAAAAAATCACGTTTATTTAGAAGCAAGTTATATCTGAAGTTCGGTTCTTTTTTTATGGCATAGGCCGGAAAACGGGCAAGTGGTCACCTGATGGTAAGTGATCTCCACCGCCCATGTACGCCCACAATACCAAAAGAATCATGGGTACGTTGCCGACCTTAAAGGAAAGGGATAATTAATCAATTGGGAAGAGGAGGGGGTTCGGGCATCCGGATATCTCACTCACCGTACGATACGCAGCAGCAAGGTGCTACTTTACGCAGTTTTCTGTGAGACAGTGGTAATGACCCGGACAAGCCGGCCCATGCATGTTGTAGACAAATGTGTCTACAGCGTGACTCTACCACTTTGAGTTGTATTTTAAGAAACATTTTTTTCTTATGATTAGATATTGGATTGGAAATTCCAGTAGGTATGCAATATAAATACACATACAACCCGAAAAACACACTATTTTTACAAGTTTTATTTCTTTGTCTGTCTGTGTAATATGTGTATCTGTCTGTGACCTCGTAGCACTAAAATCAAAACTGGGCATTATGAGACTTAACATTTTATGTCTCTGGATGATGAGTGCAGTGCAGTGCTTTGTAATTCAAAGTTCTGAGTGCTGATGCTATTCCTCAAGGGCAGGTATTGTATTTATGCTGGGGACGTCTGCGAGTTGCACAGACCAGTGATCAGCTCACTTAAGTTGAGCCATTTCATCACGCGAGCGACCTGCTCGTCTCGTCATTGAGCAGTTTGGAAAGAAAAAATGCTCTTTAGGAATACTCTACTTATTTCGCCAATTAACAATTTCTAAACATTCATATAATATATGAATATGAATAGGAAATATTAAAACCATTTCGTACATCTAGAGCTCTAAGATTTTTTTTTATCCTTAGTAAATGAGTTGCTCGGTTTAATATAAATAGGTCGGTCCATTTTTAATTTTCCTCACGAACACTTCTTATAAGTTTATGTATGCCGGGTTGCGGTCTGACCCCGGCCGGACGGGGCAGGTTAATTACGTATAGCAATAGCGGATGAGATGAAAACATCATCCTCTTTCAATTTTAGTTAAGTAGGGTATAAAAATCTTAGTCATAACGCTGCACTAATATATCCTTAATAAAACCTTAATATATCCTTAAATATCCTTAATATATCTTTAATATATCCTTAATATATCCTTAGAGTGGTAGAGCCACGTTGTAGATACTTTTGTCTACAGCACGAAAGGGCCGGCTCGTCCGGATCGTCACCACTGTCTCACAGAAAACCGTCGTAAAATGGCAGCTTGCTGCAGCGTTTCGTACGGTGAGTGAGATATCCGGAGGCCCAAATCCCCCTCCCCTTCCTAATTCCTTAGTTATCCCATTCCTTTAAGGTCGGCAACGCGCCCATGATTCTTTTGGTATTGTGGGCGTATATGAGCGGTGGAGATCACTTACCATCAGGTGACCCACGTGCTAGTTTCCGACCTATGCCATAAAACCGCATTTGCTCGCCCCGCGTGAGTATCTTCCCGGGATAATTGTAAAACACGCGTCTCATTATTTTTAATAAGCAATATTTGTAAGTACTCAATTTCACAGACTTATTCCGTTCTATAAAAAGTTTCAACTAAATCCTTCTTCTTTTCTTCTTCCATCCTAATGAGCCCTTCGACATTCGTCTGACTATTTCATAATCCTAGCTGTAGTAGTTTTTGAGGTTTCGTGATTAGTTAGTCAGTAACTGAGAGAGTGAGAGGTATTTCGCTTTTATATACATAGATTTAATACTAGTTATTGCTTACAACTCCACCCACGTAATACCTTTTTCCAGGATAAACAGTGTCTTATGTACCATCCATGTCATAGTCTACCTGTGTGGCTAATTTCATACAAACCTACTTAGCGGCCAAGACCAGAAGGTCAATTCTCGTATTTAAATGACACTGCGAATGAATTTTAACCGAACTGAGATTATATTTTGACTAAACTAAAAAATGGTATTCTGCGCCTTTTTAAGTTCAGTCCGGTGTCAATATAATCTCACCTCGATGTCATTGCAATCTTAATTCAGTAAAAATTTTAACGTTTATTATATTATAAGGACATGTGACATTTAAAAATCTTAGCTGAATACCGTTTTGGTTTCAGTCAACTTTTATTCTACTTTCGATCTCATTACGATCTAATGTTCACATTTGACGTTAATTTTTGGTTTATGAGAATACCATTTGTAATTTTCTGAGACAAGATCGGAATGATTTATTGAACATTTTAAATTACGAAAATTGGCCTCCAGATTACACAAAAATCCAAATTCACAAATTGACAAACATCCAATAGTGCGAAGTAGGAAATAGAAATCAGGACAAGTAGAATACTCAATTTTAGTTTCACAGTATACTGTCGCTATCACTAATCAACTACCTACATATTTAGAAGCTCACACACACAGCAAGTGGTGCAAAATGAACCTGTCTATTTAAAGTCTACTATTAATTGACAGCCTACGTGGCGGAGTGGGCGAGTATCCGGCTGCGAATCGAGAGGCCGTGGGTTCGATTCCCACACCGAGGCAAATGTTTGTGTGATCCACAGATGTTTGTTTCGCGTCTGGGTGTTGTGGGACCGCAAGTCCCTCGTAGTTCCTGATACCCACGATACAGGTTAACCTAGTGTGGGGTCTATGTGTGTATGTGACTGTTGGGTGTATTTATTATTATAGTGCAATGTGCATTCGTAGAAAATGTAATAAACAATAGTCAAAGACGCCGCATGACGCGGCGGGTGCACAATGGTGAGGCGGGGTGGGGGCGAGCGTGACTCAAATAACATCTATCTTAAATTAAAATGTTTTCGTAAACAGTAACTTTGGTATTTTTTGGTTAAATTTTGTTTCTGCATATTGTGCAAAAGATTTCCGTACTGAGGGGCTAGCACGGAAATCTATCGAAATCGTAATGTAAAGGTATCGAGGGCTCGATAGATAATTCCTTAAATATCATTGGTCTATATTCCATATATATTAGTTTCTTTTACGTACGATAGAGGCGCTGTACCAAAATCTCATAGAAATTGTTGTCGATGACAGCTCGAATAACATTTCGCAAGTTTTCCGTGCTAGCCCCTCTGGTTATAAAATATTCCCGTATACTCTACTATTGACAAAAAACAAACAAATGACACCGAGATATGGTTTGTAATAGGGTAGTTTCCTATATTGAATTTTATACATTATTTTATAAGTAACAGAAAATGATACACAAAAGAAACCCTTTTATTAAAACACAATCAAAATTGGTTCAGAAATGTGCCCGCAGTTATGACTTTAAATGTTGGTATGAGGAGAAGTGGGGATGTAGTAGGGATATCTCACTATCTCGCTTGCACTCGTGCACCATTATGAACATTTTACACGTTGACGTCAAAGGTTGCATCGTCCGTCATTTGACAATTACCCCCTCTACAGGATTTGAATGGCTTCTAACTTATTTATTTTTGGTCCGATTTATAAAATTCTTTCTGCAATATATTTTGAGTAACGTAACTTATTGATGTAAATAATAAAAAAAAATCTAGTCAACTACCCTATTGTTACGTAATAAGTCTGATGGTTTTATTCACTCACACAGCTGCGTTTTAATATACAATGAGGGATTTTCGTGGCCTCAACTTTTAATAGATAATATTATAGCTAAGGGCAGAAAGTATTGTATTTTTTAAACATAAAGAAGGGGTTTTGGTTGTAGGATACAAGCCTGTATAATATGAGGGTATCTTTTTTATGGCATAGGTCAGAAAAGGAGTAAGTGGTTCACCTGATGGTAAGTGATCTCCACCGCCGATGTACGCCCACAATACAAAAAAATATGGGTGCGTTGCCGACCTTAAAGGAAAGCGATAATTAAGGGATTGGGATGGGGAGGGGGATTTGGGCCTCCGGATATCTCACTCACCGTACGAAACACATCAGCAAGCTGCTACTTTATGTCGGTTTTCTGTGAGACAGTGGTAACGACCCGGACGAGCCGCACCATTTATACTGTAGACAAAAGTGTCCTTTTGAAATTCGTTCTGTACAAAAAAGTTAAAGTATTTTCTCCATCTCTTTTATTTTATTCTTTTTATTTTTCTATTAATCAAAGTGATCCATGTTATCGATGCATATTTCCCAGCGCTGTGGCAATTTATCGATGCCCTTGAAGAAATTGGT
The DNA here is from genome assembly GCA_905332985.1 of Mimas tiliae. Taxonomy (NCBI): domain Eukaryota; kingdom Metazoa; phylum Arthropoda; class Insecta; order Lepidoptera; family Sphingidae; genus Mimas; species Mimas tiliae. The sequence continues at coordinate 577,604 of HG995258.1, forward strand.
TGGACAGGAGGCAACAAACTCTTCAAATGTATTTTGTACTGCCCCTCGAGTATGGATTTTTTCCCCTCGAAAATTTGTTTTGCGCCAAACTTTTCACTTTACGTAACCTACATACTCTAATGTAAGTTACATTAGACTAGGTATTACATAAAGGAAATAATAGCCAAAATAACATAACGTTTAACAAAACTTAGAAACCGACTTCAAGCAATGGCATGTCAATTCCAATACAATAACACAATCGCGACGAGTGTACTGTTGTCCGTTGAGGAGTTTTATTTTTTTTCTCCGTACTCCGTCATCAGATCTTAACCAAATTTATATGGGACCACATCGCAGCTAAACTCTATAGAGTGAATTCATTTCCAACAAAATCGGTCCATAATTGGCGGAGAAATCGATGTACATACCATAAAGAAAAAATAATAAAAAAAAACCTTCTGTTTTGAAGTCGGTTAATAATCAGTCAACACATACGGTTTGAATACAGAACTCCCTTTTTGGAAGTAGGTTAATGATCCTTTAACCAAGTTTTTATTAAACGAAAGCAAAGGAAAACTGGCAAAAATAGATTACACGACAATAACATCAGTCTGAGTAACAATTTATTCAGTTACGTTCATTGTGAGTTCCATATAACATGTGGTTTACACGAGTCGCAGTCAAAGGGGAACATACGGAAATGTTATAACATTTCTCATTTGCGATGTTTACATTTTAGATGTTTAGTTTTTGGTTCGTCGCTTTTATTAAAATGTGTTCAAGGGGTGAAGTAACAAGTGGCCTTCCCTTTAACTTCAGTCTTGTTTAGTAATAAAAAAATATATTAAGCTGATAGTCAGTTGAACTTTTTAAGCTTCCTAGGGTTGGTAATATGATACCGACGAGCTTTCAGGAGATATTTTGATATCTAACATAGCCCCTCACGTTTGTACAGTAGGCCCGTACCCAGCAGTGGTACTTGTATAATATTAGACATTCACACAATTCTCCAAAATCCCATACAGTGACCGCATCATAAAATTAAGTACACTCGCTACCAACAAACGTATTTACGGAGTTGCCATTACTCATGATGAAAATAGAACCGAAACATGCCTTTTCACGTAGCGAGATTTCGACGATTTTACCAGCTCTCATTATTACAAGCGTAAACCCCTGTGAGCCTTCATAATATATAGTTCAGTATTGTTCATTTAAATTTCGGTTTGTATATAGTCATTATTTTGTCAGCCCCGTGGCGCAGTTGGCGAGTAGCTGGCTGTGAAGCGAGGAGCCGCGGCCTCAATTCCCGTATAAAGATAAAATATTTGTACGATAAATAAATATTTGTTTCAGGTCTAAGTGTTTTCTGCCCAGAGGGGTTGACGTCAGAAAGGCTTCCGGTCATAAAACCAAATCTTTCTATGACATTTGTTAAGCTCTTAAACCCATATTCAGCCAAACATCAACGCCAATCTCAAACCTATATAAGTGGCATCAGCTTTATCATCAGGTGACCCACTGGCTCTTTCGCCCGTCAAGAAAAATCCCGCGCAGAAACCTCGTAGCGTGCCTTTTTTACTAGCCTGAATGACGTAACGCAGGTCGCTTGCCTAATAGTAAGCGCCACGTCTATGCAACAGAAACAACACCAAATATTGAATTTTACAAAGCACTATATGGCACTAGACTGCGTTCGTCACCCCATGACATAAGTTGTTAAGTCTTATAACTGTCAGTAAATTGTTTACCGAATGAGGTACAAACTTTTACGACAGACTTACCCCCGTTTTCTGAAAGGCTGATCAATCTTTAATTAACAAATCAAATGTCAAATCTCATGTCAAGTCGAAATTGAGTTGCTAGAAGCGTGATCAACACCTTTGATTTAACACACATGTTAGTTAACATAGCTTTCAAATTAATATAAAAAATATGTATAAAAATATGTCAAACGGTACTAAAGAGACATCAAATATTATTTAAAAAAACGCACACACTAATTAACGTTTCAGCAACTCTAATTGATTTGGTGTCAACTTTGAATTGAACAAGAACTTTGAGTTCTGTTAGTTGAATGTTGATTTGATCAGCCTTTCAGAAACCGGGTGTAAGAATATCACATTAAATATACTACATGTAACCCAAACAGCCTCTGCCAAACTATTCACAATACCGTACAATTCAATTCATAATGTCTCACATTCAAAAGAGCACACAACTCGGTTTTCCAATAAAGCGACACTGTGTACATTGTGGTCGATCCTTAAAACATTTTGTTCGGCACAATCTGGCGGTGAAGTACTAATTGACACAGTTTCGCTTGCGCACAGCAGGAAAACCGCACCGCTGTAGACACGCGAAACTCCACAATGACTTACGTGGTTTTGCATACGGCTAGCTGTTCACGCATAGACATATGGTAATACGATTAAAGTTATACGCTTCAGATATGTTTATATATTTAAAAGATACGACTATTCCTTATTACTAGCTTGAATGATAAAACGAGCTAGTCGCTACGTCTGCCAATAAACCGAAACAACATCACACAACTTTGAATTACAATGCATGGCACTGGACTGCGCTCATCCCTGAGACATAATGTGTTAAGTCTCGTAATTCTCATTAATTTCTTATGGGATCACTTTGGCACATCGTTCGGTGTGTTCCACATAAATTGCGCTATACAATTTCAATTCCCTTGTAAAATCACATCTACTGTATCTAATTCAAATCTGGAGCAATACCGCCAAAACAAAACTAGCTGATCTTCAGATTGTCGGTCAGACAGGCTCCAGTTCGTTTAGATCAGTGGTCAGTCGATAGTCCAAGTGCTCATTACGCGGTAGCTATGCTAGTTTACTATTCGGTCCTAGTTGTCTTAGTTATAATTAGAAAACGGTCTATAGAGAATACTGACATGGTGTTGTGGTCTGTAAAGCAGTGATATTGTAAATGTAACCAATAAACTATGAGTTATAGTGATTACTGTCGTTTGGTATTAATAAAAGAATACTCGCCTCACGTAACTTTTAACACATGGTGAATGTGTATACGAGGGACCTACCTCCTTGTAAGAAAAAACTGTGCGTTAGTAAGAAAAAAGGTATATCGACCGAATTTAACATATTACCTATTAAAAAACAAATTAACCAATCTTTAAATAACACGCACCTTTACTTCTTACGAACTTTTACTATTTAAAACAACCCACACGTTGGAACTGGGTAACCGAGTGTATTTAAAATTCAGTGCGACCGCAGCGGTGTGAATGGCTCGCCTTCCGCGCTATAGAATTGCTAGCTCCGAATGAATATGGTAATGTAAACGAATTTTGTTCATTGAACATTATTGCTCGCTCGTACATCGGGGGCGGAAGTCTTCGCGATTTGTATCATCTTTAATTGTCGCTTCAACTTCGCTGATACGGTTGTTAATTGTTAAAAGTTCTTTGTGATTTTTAAGGCACGTTTTGAGTTACAATTGAGACAGGGAGACCGTGACAAGAGACAAGCGATAGCGAAAAGTCTTTATTATTGTGTCTCGATTGCATACTTCGAAACGTACCTATAGTGGTACAGGATTATAATGAACGTGAGTGACAGTTGACAGAGGGCGCTACTGTATCCTCAGTGTGCCAAGTATTAAACAATATCCAGATTTTCAGGGAACCTTTATAATCAAAATTCATTATAAAAATATGACTATTTAAACTACTTGCTAAATTATGCTATAAAATATGAAAATAAACATGGTTTAACGTAAAATTCTATAGCGTAGTATAACCACCATACACAAGGATTTCTAACTGATAAACGTCAATTATGACGTTTCGCAAGATGGTGACGTTAGTTCCAATTTCAGCCACGTTTATTATAACCCTTGTTGATCTATATACAGTTGCATGCAAAGCGGAAGTGTCACAGTTTTCGCGCGTCGCGGTCTCCTGTCGCAGTCGCGTGCCTTAAAACGTGTCTTTAGGGTTTTGCGAGCAAAGTGTGTAAGTGTTAGGGTTCTGTTCTGTGCGAACAGAAATAAATACATAAAGACACCCTCGGTACGTTATTCTGACCCACAACTGGTCGATTTATTAAAAGAGACTATGTCAAGTAGACTGCCTCGGTGACACAATTGTAATGCGCACGCCTTACGACTGAGGCTGACGCTGAGGTCTCGTGTTCGATCCCCGGGTCGGGTAAAAGTGATATTGGGTTTTTCTATTATGAAAAGCTCAGTATCAGCCCGGAGTCTGGAATTTGTGCCCGGTATAGCGATAGGCTCGCCCCCTATCACATAATGGGACGGAGATATGCTCGGTGAAATGTGGGTGTACTGGTTGCACCTCTGCCTACCCCTTCCGGGATAACAGGCGTGAGTGCGTATATATTTTCACTTACAAAGCTATTATTAAATCTTAAATTAGGTTTTTAGTAATAATAAAATAAGCTTTAAAATAATGGCAAAGGAACTCAACTTGAATGATAAATATCATGAAATATTATTTAGCCGGTACTGTCAGTGGAACTTTTTAAGCTCCCCAAAGCTCGCTATTATGATACCGCCAAGCTTTCAGGAGATATCAAAGCGAGTTAAAGTGTTGAAGTTTCCTTTTTAAATCCCAGTAGTGGGGAGCTTTATGGGTCTGTAATTTTACCTTGCCCGCTCATCTTGGGAAAGATGAACGTAATTAAGAAGCTTTCGCAGTTTAGATTCTGTGTTGATAATACTAAGGCTTTGGTTTAATGAACGTTAATTCTTAAGTTTCGTTGCTATTTGTTTTAAAAGTGTTATTAGATTTTCTCCGGTACCTAAAACTTCTGTCCACCCTAAGGTCTGGAAGAAATCACTGTTTGCGATAAGACCGCCCATTGTATCACCCTCACTGTATGATCCTCGTTTATAAGCTACCTACTTAATTTAGTTGGCAATAAAGAATATTCTATCTATCTATCTATCTTAGATTGTTCTATTTTGTTGTATATATATTTCTGAAGTGTTATTTTGTACATTATAAGGTACAGTTGTGTCTATTTGTATGGTAATAAAGCAAGTTAAGTGAAAATAGAACTCTATAAAAACCATATTGTGAAACTCGCTTCTTTATACCTAAATTTATGAACCAAATTAAAAAGGAGGATCCTTATTCAGCCCTTGGGTAGTATATAATGATAACTGCGAATTTCTCAAAAACGAGTGAATACATTTTGAAGAATGTTTCACAACACAATTTACATAATCTAAGAAAGGCTTTAATGTTTTTTTTATGTCATAAGTGGTAAACGAGCAAGTGGGTCACCTGATGGTAAGCGATCTCCACCGCCCATGTACGCATACAATGCCAAAAGAATTATGGGCGCGTTGCCGACATTAAAGGAAAGGGATAACTAAGGGATTGGGAAGGGGAGGGGAATTAGGCCTCCGGATATCTCACTCACCGTACGAAACGCAGCAGCTATTTGCTACTTTAAGTCGGTCTTACCCCGTATCTCAAGATTCTAAGCAGATTTTGATGATTATTTTTTTAATATAATAGGGTATACCAAGACATTAGTCCCATTTAAATTTAGAGAAAATCTCCTCTAAGAAGGTGAAGTGTGGGGGATTTACTTATGTTCAGATTTTGACAATTTTAAATGTTATAAATAAAACAGTTTTAACATAAAATAACGTTTAACAAAACTTAGAAAACGACTTCAAAATAAAAACACTGAAAAATCAATAATAACATATTCTATAGGTCTCTTTAGAATCGGTGCCTGTGTCGCTATCGGTCAAATAAAATTGCACCGACTCCCAAAGAGACCTATAGCATTTGTTATTTTTGACTTTTCAGTGTTTTTATTACATTGAAGCCACTGAAATTACTGGGCATTTTTAGACTTAACAACTTATGTCTCGGGGTGACGAACGCAATCCAGTGCTTTATAATTCATAGTCATGTGTGATACTGTATCTGTTTATGGGCAGGCGTGGAGCTTACCATCAGGCGAGCGACTGGCTCGTTTCTTCATTTAAGCTTATAAAATAAGTCTAATAATGCCCAAGTGTTGACCCAATAAGTCAAATATATTAAACTAATACAGGCCGGAATCGTTTACGGTCTTGTTAATATTTCCTACGTCTCATACGGGTCACCAGAGGTGTCGAGATAACTAGGGATGGGAAACTTTGATTCCGAGTACGCAAAGCAATTGTTTTTTTTCTCTATGTAACGTATGTCAGGTCAGTATTTATGAATATAGAATGTGTCAATCAGTTCTGCAATAAATACGTCACGTAATTGTCGGAGTATTTTTCCCTGGTGCTTATTACCTGAAATCTCCCTGGTAATTGTCGGAGTATTTTTCCCTGGTGCTTATTTCCTGAAATCTCCCTGTTCCTTAAGTCCGGAATACTACACTCTAAACATAAAAGGTGATATCCAGACTGACTCATTATCGTCCAGCCGTTAAGGGCGAAATTTAGAAATCTCGAATCGGTGCTTAAGCGATCTTTGAGAAAAGAATAGTTTTTATTTAAATGGTCTAGGTATTTTCGTGGTAGTATTTAAAATAACAATTTTAAATCGACTGCTATGTTCCTTATTTGTACTACAGGACATCATAGATGTTACTGTCTATCTGTCCTTAATTTACGAGTGGTAGAGCCACCCTGTAGACACCACTGTCTCAAAGAAAACCGAAGTAGCAGGCTGTTGCTGCGTTTCGTACGGTGAGTGAGATATCCGGAAGCCCAAATGAGGGGGATTCCTTCCCAATCCTTTAATTATGCCTTTCATTTAAGGTCGGCAACGCGCCAATTACTCTTGGTATTGTGGGCGTATATGGGCGGTGGAGATCACTATCAGGTGACCCACTTGCTCGTTTGCCAGGCTATGCAATAAAAAAATATATCACAATAGTCTCGAACTTTAAATTATATAATATTATTCGAAAAAGCAATTAATTTTACAAAATGCATAGGCTGTACTATTCTAACCTGTTTTAATCTACATTGATAGTTATTTCTATTTCTTTTACTTTACGAATCCCACAGTTGTGAATTTAAGATGGCATTTATAGAGTACTTGGATCAAGGGAGAGTGCCTAATCCTCTTAGGATAGAAGGACGGTGGCCACAAATGGTGCCTTTTTGTTATTGTAGTGGTATGCACTTACGAGTGGAGGACGTGTTTGTATTTACTTACACATATGCTCTTACGCCTGTAATCCCCGAAGAGGTAGGCAGAGGTGCAACCAGTACCCACACTTCGCCGTGCCCATTTCCGTTCCATGGTGTGATAGGTGCGAGCCTATTGCCATATCGGCACAATTCCAGAATCCAAACTGATACTAAGCATTTAGAACTACAAAACCCAACACCAGTTTTACCCGACTCAGGGATCGATCCCGAGATCTCAGCACAGCGGGCGTAACGCGTACGCAATATAACTGCACCACCGAGGTAGTCGATTTGACGGTATTTGGTATTATATGGTACGACCCGCCGCCTGACTCTCTATCGGGAACTAAGTTTCGCAATTGGCTTGTCCGTTAATCAGCAGAGTGTACCACGTGCAGGAGAGGTTGGCGTTGGGCCTAAGATATTCGCATGCTTGATAAATATAGTACACACGTTAACAAGCCCCTGCCAAACTACCGCAGCAACCTACCCTGTTATGCGCTACCCCTTCATCCACATTCCAACCACCTCTTTCACATAACTCAATAGACCAATACAATAATAAATAATACTAGCCCTGACAGCCTCCGTGGCGCAGCGGGCGAGTAGCCGGCTGCGAAGCGTGAGGCCGTGGGTTCGATTCCCACACCGAGACAAATGTTTGTCTATTCCACAAATATTTGTTTCGGGTCTGGGTGTTGTGGGACCGCAAGTCCTTCGTAGTTCTTGATACCCACGATACAGGTTAACCTAGTGTAGGGTCAGGACTATGTGTGTGACTGTTGGGTGTATTTATTTATTTTGTATTTATTATATACGCTCCACTGTTGGGAAAGGGCCTCCTCTACTGAATGAGAGGGGTTAGGCCTTAGTTCACCACGCTGGCCTCATGCGGCTTGGCAGACTTCACATACCTTCGAAATTCTTATGAAGAACTTCTCAGGTATGCAGGTTTCCTCACGATGTTTCGTTCCTTCACCGTTAAAACAAGTGATGATTAAAAATTAATACACACTAAATAAAAAAAAAATAAGACAGAGGTGTATGCACACGGGGTGGTTTTGAACCTGCGATTTTCGTCTCGACAGTACATACCACTCCCCGCTGAGCTATCACTGCTTAGGCTAATACAAATAGGTAGTTCAATAATAGAAATCACGTATTCATTAGGATTGAATAAATAAATACCTCAAAACACGTCTTTAACTCTGATTTCTAATTCTAGATTCCAAGACGTTCCAGTCCCTAGCGGTAGGTAGGGGCAATTTGCGCACACCCGCCACCTCAATTAGTGGAGAAAAAGCCGTCAAGCGCGGCGGCACACGGCTGGCTACGGACTCAGTAAGTGGTTTATACGTCCAACATAACGTTATTGCTGAGTTTTTCTAGTTGATATTTGACAAGAAATTGTTGTGCCAGTTCGAGTTGTTTTGAAAGAATTACACCCACGTTTTTTGAGTGGTAGGGCCACGCTGTAGACACTTTTGTCTACAGCATGAATGGGCCGGCTCGTCCGGGTCGTTACAACTGTCTCACAGAAAACCGGCGTAAAGTAGCAGCGTGCTGCTGCGTTTCGTACGGTGAGTGAGATATCCGGAGGCCCAAATCCCCCTCCCCTTCCCAATCCCTTAATTATCCCTTTCCTTTAAGGTCGGCAACGCGCCCTTAATTATTTTGGTATTGTGAGTGTACATGGGCGGTGGTGATCACTTACTATCAGGTGACCCACTTGCTCGTTTGTCGGACTTTGCAATAAAAATAAAAATGTTTGTGTGGTTTTATGAAACCACGGTAAAAGTGAAACTTTTTTTCACATTATAAACATTTAACTAAAAATTTAAAATAAAAATTAAATAAAACAAATTAATCACATTATTAATTAAATTAGTCATTTATATTTAAATTTTATTTATTTGTAATTTTTAAATTTTTTGGAATAATATTACATTAAACACTAACAAAAACAAACAAAATAGCGCGCGAACTATAGACGCCACCATATTGGCCTTGGCTGCTCTGGCGAGCGCCTTTCACTTTATCCCTACTCCGCGGCCGACCGTCACGCGACATGCAACACACAGGCCAAAAAAATTGAGACGATCTAATAAAATTTTCACTTTAAAAACATAGTCAAAGAAGTCAGTTCAGTGACAATTAGTGGGCAATTGCAAAGTGTGTGCGGCTGGCGGATCGCCAACGTCACATTCTCGCTGACTCCGACGCCAATAGCACTTGTTTTTTTAGGGCGAGGGCGCGGAATGCCCTAAAGAGGCTTATTTGGCTTAAGCCCGCGCTAACGTACTCATGAACCGTTGAGGATTTGGAAATGTTAGATGTTGCTGAAGTCTTATCGATTCTTTTGTTCAGTAGAGGTACCATTATATTGCGGTCACGAGAATCCTGGGTCCTTTTCTCAGCTTTAGTAATATAGTGAGAGGTTTTCTTACACGATTTACTTGAAATCAGGTTTTATTATTAGATTTAGAGACACGTACAGGTAATGGTACACGTCACGCCTGCCCATAGACAGAAGCAACAGCAATCAGAACTTAGAATTATGAAATACTGTACGAGGCTGCGATAGTCATCCTGAGACATAAGATGTTAACTCTCATAATGCCCGTAATTTCACTGTGTTCAATGTCCTTCAAACCGGAACACAACTGTGTTTACAAATGGCTGCTTGACGGTAGAAATAGAGGTGGTACCTATCCAGACGGCGTCTCGCATACGACGCACCTACCAATTAGTATAAGTCCTTTCAAAGCCTGAATGACGAAACGAGTAGGTTGCTAGTATGATGGTAAGTATAACACTTGCCTATAAACAGAGGCTATACCACACAGAACTTTGTATTACCAAGTACGGCATGACACTGGATTGCGCTCGTCACTGAGACATAAGATAATTAACTCTCTTAATGCCCAGTAATTTCACTGGCTTCAATGTCCTTCAAACCGGAACACAACAGTGCTTACACACTGTTGGTTTGGCTTATAATAGACTAGCCTTTGCTCGCGGCTCCGCCAGTGTGAACGGTCTTTTCCGGGATAAGGAATAAAGAATTTTCAGCTGCCAACGCGCATATGAGTGTATCACTACATGTATACACTACAAAACAACATAAAAAAAACGTACAATTGCGCGCCGCAGCGTGACAGGTGGGTGAACACTGAGCGAACTGCTGTGCTGTGGCGCGTACCACAACATAGCGCTGATTTTCTGTGGTCACCTTGATAAAAAGTAGCCCATGTCACCCGGGAATAGTGTAGCTTCCCAACAGTGAAAGAATTTTTCAAATCGGTTCAGTAGTTTCGGAGCCTATTCAATGCAAACAAACAATCAAATCATTCCTCTTCATAATATTAGTATAGACAAAGCGGCGGTACCAACTCAGACAACGTCCCGCATACGAGGGACCTACCACCTACTACACCTACTAAACTTCATTAGCCAGCCTCTATTGCAAAATAAATAAATAAATAAATACACCCAACAGTCACACACATAGTCCTGACCCCACACTAGGTAAGCCTGTATCGTGGGTATCAAGAACTACGAGGGAATTGCGGTCCCACAACACCCAGACCCGAGACAAATATTTGTGGATCAGACAAACATTTGTCAAGGTGCGGGAATCGAACCCACAGCCTCACGCTTCGCAACCGGCTACTCGCCCGCTGCGCCACGGAGGCTGTCACACAATCTCCACATACATTCCTCCGTCGTCGTCCCAAACATGTTTTGGCAGATCCCAACGACTCCATCACAGTCGCTATCGAAGCAGTACTTTCTCTGCCCAACCCGAATCGCTATAACGATACGCGACCTCGACATAGAACACGCCTGCGAGTCCCAAGAACTCCCACAACCGACCGTCAGCACAATGATGTGCAGAGACGGCCCTAAACTATACTCTGCAGCGATTGCTCAAGCTGAGGTCCGAGTCTTCTAAAAGGCGCCTCTGTGCTTAATCGCTACTAAGTACATTATACATATTTCTGGCTAAAGCGCCATAAGCGCCGGCTTTATTGTGAGGTGAAGCTGTAAAAGTAAAATTAGCTAACAGCACAAATCCATTCGAAAAAAACCACACACATTTTAATAATAACAATAGAACAATTTGAATAAAACAGCAGCGGTTGTGTAAAAACTACTAAACGATATGTTCTTACCGCTCAGCTTATACTCGTAAGTGTAATGAAACAGGAGGGCGGGATTAATGCCTGACACTTTATTAGAGCGTGTGCGGCTTACGTTAAGAGCAGGGTATGGTGATAGGCGACAGCGGAAGCGGGGAATAGAGTGGAAAATATGTTGATGCTATAACATAAGGTCACATCTGTATCGCTGAGGGTAGGCAAAATTGTGACTAGTGCTGCACCCATGTTTTACCGAGCTTGTGGTGATAGAGGGCGAGCTTTCCGCCACCCTATCCTGGGCACATGTGTGACTTGATTAGTATAGTGGGTGTCTATGAATCCACTGAGGACCTCTGTTATAAATGAACACAACTTGACTACCTCGGTGGCACAGTTGTAATGCGTACCTACGCGTTACGATTGAGGCTAACGCTGAGGTCTCGGGTTTGGACCCCGGGTCGGGTAAAGTGGTATTGAGTTTTCCTATTACGAAATGCTCAATATCAGCCCGGAGTCTGAAGTTTGTGCCCGTTATGGCGATAGGCTCGCCCCCTATCACATCGTGGGACGGAGATACGCTCCACGAAATTTGGGTGTATTGGTTGTAACCAATACCATAGGCAGAGGTGTACCTCTGCCAACCCCTTCGGGGATTACAGGCGTGAGTGCATACATCTTGATTTATCTACAATAGTTTATACACACGCTACGCACGCCAGCGTAGTCTCACCATAATAGGTTAAGAACGCCACTGTCGCTGCGAGATTGAGCCGGGTCGGCGGATTTCACGACGCTCTACGGCAAAAAAGGTTAAAAGCGTTTGTCTCTAAGCCTGGATTTAACTTAAATGTGTTTTTTGACGCCCAACACGCTTTGTTAGCGTTTGTTTATAAAATCTATTGTTTCTAACAGCTTGACACTAACCTTTGTCTGGATTAGGTCTTAGATGAGCCCAGTGTTTTTGTTACTTATTTTCACATCCTAGAATACTGAATTAGTTAAAGAGATATGTATAATAGTAAGATATAATTGTGTGTTGCTTCAACTGCATGTAATTATTGTAACAACGTTCAGTAGGCTTAGTACGAGTTACAAATACGTTTCACAGTTTTCTAATTCGTATAGAATTACTACCGTCAAAATGTCAAACTAGTCATTCAAACGGTAATAAAGCAAAGAATTGCTTGAAAACTAATTTCATTTTCAACAAATGAGAAATAAAATTAACCATATTATTAATTTTAATTCATCATAGTTCCCACTAGTGGCTATTGAGACTTGACGTATGGAGACAAAACAAAAACTTTCATCGTTTTAGAAAACTATTAAAACTTGTACTAGGCTTACAGAAGAAGTAATGGTTCACGTAATTTTAATAATGTTTCATTTGTTTTCAGTACTTAATAGCAAGCAGTAGCTTTCTCAGCTTAGCTTCTAGTTTTGAGATATCTAGAGTCCTAAATCCCAATCCTTTAAATTTCCCTTTAAGATCCTTAGGTACTCATGGATGATGGAGCTCACTTACCATCAGACGACCAAGCCCAATTGCTTGTTCACCGGATTCTGCAAAATATTAAAAATAAAATGTTACCTTAACCTCAAAATTTTGGACGAATTTTGACCTCAAATGATGCAAGTATTTATAGATAGGTACACGAAACTCTGGAGATATTTTTACAACCAAATACGGAAAGTGGACATTCATGGCGCAATAGATGCGGAAGTGTATTGGATCCGCGAAAACATCGCATATGTTGCAGCTAGTGTTATAAGTATGGAATGTTGAAATATTTCTAAACTATTCATATGTAATCCGGTCAGAAATATGATTATTAAAAAAAATTGTATCAGTCCTGTATTATACTTTTTTTTATAGCATAGGCCGACAAACGAGCAAGTGAGTCACCTGATGGTAAGTGATCTCCACCGCCCATGTACGCCCACAATACCAGAAGCATTATGGACGTTGCCGACCTTAAAGACCACTGTCTCACAGAAAACCGGCGTAAGGTAACAGCTAGCTGCTGTGTTTTGTACGGTGAGTGAGATATCCGGAGGCCCAAATCCCCCTCCCATTCCTAATCCCTTAATTATATCTTTTCTTTAAGGTCGGCAACGCGCCCATGATTATTTTAGTATTGTGGGCGTACATTGGCGGTGGAGATCACTTACCATCAGGTGACCCACTAGCTCATTTGCCGGCCTATGCTATAAAAAAAAACTCTTTCTTCGGTCTGTCTCAGGGCAATGGTAACAGAAAGTTCTGTTATGGCCCTGATCTGATCAGACCAACGGGTAGGTGATCGCCCGCGTGGTCTTCTGCAATCTACTTTCCCTATTACAAGCAGTTTCTATAGATTATTTATTTATTTATTTTAGAGAAGCTTACAGTCTAATAACATTTATTATATGACATATATCATCATCATCATCATCAGCCACAAGACGTCCACTGCTGAACATAGGCCTCCCCTAATGCCTTCCAGACCGACCTGTTGGAAACGACCTGCATCATAACATATATGGTTTAGACTAATAGCTAATTACAAGCCTCCACCAATTCATGACCATATTGGTTACCACTTATTCTATGCCGATATGTTAGTTTATATAATAGATTACTTATAATTTACTGCCTCGGTGGCGCAGTTATAATGCGTACGCGTTATGATTGAGATTTCGGGTTCGATCCTCGGGTCGGGTAAAGTGGTATTGGGTTTTTCTATTGCGAAATGCTCAGTATCAGCCCGGAGTCTGAAATTTGTGCCCGGTATGGCGATAGGCTCGCCCCCTATCACATAAGGGACGGAAATACGCTCGGCGAAATGTGGGTGTACTGGTTACACCTCTGCCTACCCCTTCGGGGACTACAGGTGTGAGTGCGTACATAATAGATTATACATAGACGGATATTTATCATTTATATTTATATGGTCGTCTTCCATAACTCCTATATATCATAACAATACTGTGACTTGTATTTTTATTGAATACAGTTTGTATGGTAGATACGGATGGATGGACAGAATGAAATTCAACTTGTTTGTTATGAGTTTTGTTACGATGACACGGCTATCTGACCTACGTAAGATACATTTTTATAAGGAAGCGTTTCTTGTGATATTGTTCCATACCTCCTTTTTTATGACAGCCTCCATGGCGCAGCTGGTTGCGAAGCATGAGGTCGAGGGTTCGATTCCCGCACCTAGACAAATGTTTGTCTGATTCACAAATATTTGTCTCGGGTCTGGGTGTTGTGGGTCCGCAAGTCCCTCGTAGTTCCTGATACCCACGACACAGGTTAACCTAGTGTGGGGTCAGGACTATGTCTGTGACTGTTGTGTGTATTTATTTATTTAGAACAGAGGTCAAAATCAGCCACCTGATGGTAAGTAATTTCCACCATCCATGGTGAAAGGTGTTCTTTCATTTTACCTGGTGTTATATGTTAAAATTGTGTATTTATATATTTTTACTTTGTTTGCTTATGTACATCATTTCTACCTATCATCTGTTTGTGACGATCGCCCGCTCTTTCTTCTTCTATATCGTTTTCCATCCTAAGGTTGTCTGGAAGAAATCGCAGTTAGCGATAAGACCGCCATTTGTACTTCGCTATAATTTTTTAAGGTTATTTTGTTTTTTTTTAATTTTCTTTTGTTTTTGAAGATGTACAATAAAGAGTTTATAAATAAATAAATAAATATGTCAGGGTCCGCCTTCAGCAAGATACCATGGTTACCAAAAATATCAAAAGACTCATGGAAATGTTGCTGACTTTTTATGAAAGGGTTGGAAATTGAGAAGAAGAAGGATTTGGAGCACCGGTAATCTCACTCACCGTACGAAACGCATCAGCAAGCTGTCAGCTTACATTCAAGGTAGTTAATCCCTCGTATACGAGAGGCCGTCTGGATTGGTACCACCGCTTTGTCTATTTCTACTGCCGAGCAACAGTGTGTTTCGCCGGGTCTTCTCAGGTTGGGTCGTTTTGGATCCGGTGGTAGTTTTAAACCACGTGCCGTTTCGGTAATGCCTGTGGTCCATATCGACCTTTAAAACAGAGAAAAAATATAACAATAATAATAATACTTAACAATTCTGGACTAATATAAAAATATTGTAAACTTTATAGTTGCCCAGTGTATTTTGACGATGCTATGTATGTTATGTATATATTAGCTGATATGATTTCTGTAATAACATAAGTTTCTTTATTTTGTACTGACTTGTCATAAGCGCTATTTTAATTGCCTACATGATGAATAAAACTATTTCATTTCATTTCATTTCAAGCACTGTTGTTTTCCGATTTGAAGAATATTGAAGCCAGTGTAAATACTGGGTAAAAAGAGACTTCACATCATATGTCTTGGGGTGACGAACGTAGTCCAATGGAATGCAATGCTTTGTAATTCAAAGTTCTGTGTAGTGTTGCTTCTGTTAATGGGCAGGCGTGGCGCTTAAGATCAGGCGAGCAACCAGCTCATTTCGTCACTCAAACTCACAGAAAACTGGCGTAAAGTAGCAGCTTGCTGCTGCGTTTCGTACGGTGAGTGAGATATCGGAGGCCCAAACCCCCTCCCCTTCCCAATACCTTAATTATCCCTTTCCTTAGGGTCGGCAACGCACCCATAATTCTTTTGATATTATGGGTGTACATGGGCGGTGGAGATCACTTACCATCAGGTGACCCACTTGCTCGTTTGCCGGCTTATTATAAAAAAAAACAAGTCGGTTTTCTATGAAACAATGCTAAAAACCTGGTTGAGTCGACCCATTCGTGCTGTAGACATATGTGTCTACAACGTGACTCGACCACTTATCTACCAAGTTTTTAGGGTTCCATACCCACTGATAATGAAAAGACGAACGACTTTCCACTATCTAAACGAGCTAAAGCATTATTTCATTTCCCCCTCAATAATCCTTACACACAACTCACAAAGTGCCGTGAATTTAGCCATCAGCATTTTATTACCACGGTTACCGCCTTAAGTAGACCTTCCAGTAGCGGTCATGAAACGGCTCATTATTGGGCCCAATACCTCGGCACATAAATCCGATACGCTAAGTAACAGCAATGGAAACCTATTGGGTTCGATCCGGATTTCCTTCTTGTATACAGTTTAGGCTTCCCGAACGTTGATCGACTTTTGTTCAAGGACGACAAAATTGCGCTCTTTTGCCCACAAACCACTGCTGTGTACCATGTTCCATTTGAAAGGACATGGAAGACAGTGAAATTCATGCGGGTTTATGATCTTTAATCTTATATCTCAGAGTAACGATCACGCAATATTGAGTAATTGAACATTCTAGATTCAGAGGGTCCCAAACTTTTTTTTATATTTCATTTTCAAAATTTAGCTGGTGTCGGTGGACCCCCAGCAGATACATTTCTATCATATTCCCAAAACTCGACAAAAAATGTGAATTGAAGTAAAACTAGTTTATACGGATTTTATCGCGGTTTAATTTTATTTTAGCCTGTAAAAATCCGTATAAAGTAGTTTTAATTCAAGCTGTAATATTTGCTTAAACATAATAAATCACTATAAAAATGTAAAGATTAGATCTAACTATGGACCCCCATCTAGCCCTCCCGTGGACCCTTGCGGGACCTGGACCACTTTGGGAACTAATGTTCTAGATGGCGTTACCTTTGTTAAGCGGCGCGTAACTTCATGCGAGCAGGTCTCGTTTTGTCATTCAGACTATCAAAGATGTGCGTATATCAAAACAATAAATATGCGCAAACTCCACCTACTTTTTTCTTTAAACAGTCGGCATCGAAATGTATGTCCGTATAAAATCTAAACGCCTATAATTTATTAACAAAAATTATGATTGTACAATTTTAAAGAAGGAAACAATGTTTTAATAGCCCCAGTTACACGGAGGCAGTTTCTTTTACAACATAGGTAAAAAATATATAATAATACATGCGCAATAGTACGAAGATTTTTAAATAACACCATGAGTTTCAGCCAACCCCAAACACAAACACAAACCACTGATGATAATATCAATTAGATACTGTGAAATAGGTTCTTTGGCATTATGCCCGTTCCCATGACACATAAAACCCCCAGGTTTACCCTGAGAAGACCTAAAGGTTGAAAATAAGAATAATAAATCATAAATGATATTTTTCAACATATTTTTTTTATTTTATTATTTAAGGATTGCTAACAAAGTTTACAATAATACATACGTACATTAAATATTAACACTAAACAATTGAACCTATTGCAACTCAAATTACAGGCAAACACAGCATGCATAAATAAATACAATCTTATATAAGTACTTAGTTCAATTAAATTAAAATTAGAAATATGCAAGAATAAAAAAGAAAACTCACTTTATATGACCAGACATCTATTATTATGATGTTTGCTTAAAAGTTGGTACAGTAAGTGACAGTTGTCGTGACAGAAACACTTTTTCTGTGAACTAACAGTACATTACTTCTAGTCCAACATACCACAATTTTAGTTCTTTAAAAACTGCAACTGCAACGTATTCAAAATTTTAAAACTTCGGTGTAACATTCAAAAATATTCCGCATAAAATATGATCGCAAATATCCGGTGTTGAAACCGTAAAGAAACTCCGAAAGTTCGGGAAAAAATTCATTTGGACGGTCGCCAGCCCTGCGCTGATGTTCCAAGCCTCGAGCAGTTTGTGCAGTTGTTACAGTGATTTGATAGTTTACACCACACTTCCCTTATGCAAAATGCTACTGCTGCAAAATGTACTGGAATTTATATTGTTATTGTTTTTTTTTATGGCATAGGCCGGCAAACAGGCAACTGAGTCACATGATGGTAAGTGATCTCCACCGCCCATGTACACCCACAATACCAAAAGAATCATGGGTGCGTTGCCGACCTTAAAGGAAAGGGATATTTAAGGAATTGGGAAGGGGAGGCTGCTGGGGCCTCCGGATATCTCACTCACCGTACGAAACGCAGCAGCAAGCCGCCACTTTACGCCGGTTTTCTGTGACACAGTGGTAATGACCCGAACGAGCCGGCCCATACATGCTGTAGACAAAAGTGTCTACAGCGTGGCTCTACCACTCATGATTAATGATTAATGAGAGATCAGCCTCCGTGGCGCAAAAGTCGGTTGTGACGCGAGAGGCTGCGAGTTTAATTCTCGCAACGAGATAAAATGTTTATGTAATCTACAAATATTGGTCTCGACCAATATTTGCGGTCCCACAACACCCAGACCCGAGTGTCCCTCGTAGTTCCTATTACCCACGATACAGGTTAACCTAGTGTGGGGTCAGGACTATGTGTGTGACTGTTGGGTGTAAAAAAATATTGGTTCGGATCTTGGTGTTGTCTCCTCAAGAGTTAACTTCAGGCAGGTGGCCGGCCATAAAAACTAGAAGCCAAATCTTTCTGTAACATGTGATAAAAAGCATGTTGTGCCGATCGGACTGCGAGTGGGATAAGAGAGTAAGAGAAGAAGGTTGATTAATGGGGATACATACCTTCCTCTTATCTTACTTCCCATGCATCCTTGAGGGTACCTTATAGGCAACCATTGTCCTTCATAGACTGCATCGTCACGTACCATTAAGTGAATCGTGAGACAGTACTCAGTTGTTAAATATAAACCTACTTTCTGCATGGCGGCAAAAGTAGACAAAGCGGTGGTACCAAACCAAACGGCCTCTCGCATAAGAGCCAGCTACCACATTGTGAACACCAACACATATAAAAATAATAAAATAGGATAGTATATTGTTCTCAAGGAGCGATGCGTGCGTATAGCCTAAACGCATGCCGTACGATCGATATTGGTCGTAATTGACGGCGCGTGGTAATGGAGCGACAAATTAAGTTTTACCAACACATGTGTATTAGGTACTACCGCGCTCAAGAGGCCAATTCTCGTAATTTTAAACGTTCAAAATAACTTGGTACATGAGAGGGCTAGCACTGTTACTTCGTTGACTGTATACGGGTGAGTTCAACCACATACCAGTAAGTCTAGTACACTTTTTGATAGTTTTTGATAGGCAACGCGCCTATAATTCTTTTGGTATTGTGGGCGGACATGGGCGGTGGAGATCATTTACTATCAGATGACCCACTTGCTCATTTGCGGCTTGTGCTTTAAAAAAAAACCACTAGCGAAGACTAGCTGGTCTCAAACCTTTCGTCTCGGCATTCTGTATCCAGGCCTCGATGCTGTAAATCCGCAAGGAAGCACCGAAGTTCCGAATATACATAGAGCGAAGTAGGTAGAAAACAGTAGAGTACCACAATGACAATAATAGTAATTTTGATATAAATAGTATAACTAAGATGAAATTGTAAGTAAAAGTACGTTTGGAAAATGATTAGTTATCATAATTTTCCGTGGCGCAGCGGGCGAGTAGATGGCTGCGAAGCGAGAGGCCGTGGGTTCGATTCCCACACCGGGACAAATGTTTGTGTGAACCACAAATATTGGTCTCGGGTCTGGGTGTTGTGGGACCGCAAGTCCCTCGTAGTTCCTGATACCCGCGATACAGGTTTACCTAGTGTGGGGTCAGAACTATGTGTGTGACTGTTGGGGTGTATTTATTTATTTATTTATTTATTTAATTTCCTAGATTATTTGTATTAAAGTGATAAAAAACATATAAAAATACATAAAAACCCCAATAGAATAACATCGTTGCAATAAAAAAATATTCCCTTATTACCATTTTACCCACGCCTATATTAATATAGGAAAATCGAATATGGCAATTTAACAAGTAATGAAAGATGTATTTATAAACCTATTTATTATGAATACGGACACTGGCTTGAACCTGCAACTATCACCTCGACAGTCCGTACAACTCCCCACTGAGCTATCTCTACTATACCACGACATATCAAAACGAAAATACTGCCTGACTTAGTCGATTTCATAATTCACTCCCAACATAAACCAGATCCGTGAAATGATTATAAAGCCATTCGTACATCAAAACACGATTAACAAAAAGCAAAGTCTGCGATTCGAATGCCTTCAAAGATCTTAATATTTCCGTTATCCGTACAAAACAGTAAGAACGTAAACAGCCAGCGATTGCAATTTAAAAGTTGTCCCTCGACACGAGGCGGCAATAAGGGTCGGCGCACACGGTGCTTTTAGTGTAGGCGATCGGCGATTTAGTCGCATTTCAGACGCTCAATATATCAACCCGGTATTTGGATATTACGCTCTAGAGGTTTATTTTAGGTATGCGATATAGACAGGAGGCGATGTACGACAGCGACATTTCAACTTTATACTAATATGCTATCAGTTATAGCTCAGCGGAGAGTGGTACGGACTGTCGAGACGAAAATCACAGGTTCAAAACCAGCCCCCAAGAGCATACACCTCTGACTTTTCTAAGTTACGTGTGAATTAATTGTTAATTATCACTTGCTTTAACGGTGACGGTAACATCGTGAGGTAACCTGCATACCTGAGAAGTTCTTCATTAGAATTTCGAAGGTACGTGAAGTCTGCCAAACCGCATTAGGTCAGCGTGGTGGACTACGGTCTAACCCGTCTCATTCAGTAGAGGAGGCCCGTGCCCAGTAGTGGGACGTATATAATATAGGGCTAGTTTTATTATAATTATTATAAAATAGATACGTTTCAAATGATGCGACTGAGACAGAAGACCGCGACACGTGACAGATTCCATACCAATTCATACATTGCGGGCGTGTTGCTATCACCTAAATCAGGTGGCGGGACAGTCTCTTGTCGCGGTCGTAAACCTCAAAATATACTATAACAATTTCCCAAAAGGAGATTCAAGATACACAGCTACATGAGTCACATCTCTAATCTCGGGGTGATGAGCGTAGTGCAGTGCTATGCAGTACTTTGTAAATCATAGTTTTGAATTGTTCTGAGATTTTACCATTTTTTTTTATTTTTTTTACTGCCTGGATAGGCAGACGAGCAAATGGGCCACCTGATGGTAAGTAGTCACCGCCGCCCATAGACTTCTGCAATGTCAGGGCACAGCAAAGCCGCTGCCTACCGTCGACTACCTACCTGTTTATCGGCAGGATGTTACGTTTACCATCAGGTAAGCGACCAGTTCTTCCCTCGTTATTCAGTTCTATAGATAATCTAACCTGAAAACCCCCGACCTCCATTTTCTTCATCAGATCATGATCATCATATATATAAACGCCAACTAGGTGGTATAACCCTCATATGCGCGGGGCCGTCTGAGTTGGTACCACCGCTTTTACTACTTCTGCCGACAAGCAGCAATGTTTAAGCACTGTTGTGTTTCGGTTTGAAAAACATTAAAGCCAGTGAATTTACTGGGCATTGTGAGATTCAACAACTTAAGCCTCGGACGAACGCAGTCCACTACGATGTAGGGTGTCGTAACTCTCAGGTCTATGTGGTGTTGTCTGTTGGTCCAGGCGTTTACCAACAGATTAACTACATGCTCGTTTCATAATTCAAGCTTAAAAAACTACCCGTTGATTCTTATGTAATGAGCCCAAACAATACACGTTGATTCTTATGTAATGAGCCCAAACAATACATTTATACCCGTATTCATAAATGTTACTATGAGACCGCATAGTGAGTAAGAACGTTCTTTAAACGTCATTGGTTAGTTTTTGGCGCTAAATCAAAACAGACCAATCATGTACACAGAATGGCACACTTGGCAAACAGCTTACATAAGCTTACTGCTAATTACCGAGGAGTTGGAAGCTGCAGACGGTTTAAATGCAGCATCAGTTCAAAGCAACCTAGCCAAGAACACTTTAGATTAAATTAACGGCGAACTGCATACAAATCAGTTCATTTACTTACGCATATACCACAGACAAAGAAGTCAAACTTTTAACACCTCCATTTATTGTCGGGGGTTAATAAATTTCGGTTGTTAATGCTAAAAGTAGCGTATGTGCTGTGGCCCTAACCGTCGCTTTGCGTTTAACTTTTCCTCCCAATGTTATTGGTCGTTTTTCATGTTTTCAAATGAGACAAGTTCATAAAAGTCGTCAGGATTCTCTTTATATTTTTATGCTCATTATCTGGAGGCCAATTCTCGTAATGTTAAATGTTCAAAATATCTTTCTGATCTAGTCTCAGCGTCGTCATAGCGTAACATTTAAAATTACGAGAATTGGCCTGCTGGTTGGATTTTCAGTTTTTCCTTTCACGCGAGTTTCCGAGGAATGGTTATATGAAGCGCTTTCTAGATCGATATGACTTAGGAACCTTTAAGAAAGACCCTACTCGTTCCTCAATGGGCCGACTCGTCCGGGTCGTTACCACTGTCTCACAGAAAACCAGCGTAAAGTAGCAGCTTGCTGCTGCCTTTCGTTCGGTGAGTGAGATATCCGGAGGCCCAAATCCCCATCCCATTCCCAATCCCTTACTTATCCCTTTCCTTGAAGGTCGGCAACGCGCCCATGATATTTTAGTTTTGTGGACGTACATGGGCGGTGGAGAACACTTACCATCAGGTGACCCACTTGATCGTTTGCCGGGCTATACTATAATAATAAAAAAATAAAAAAGTTAATCAATATCTCGTAGTGTGGCAGTTATTAGTTGTAACTCTACTAGCAGGGTTAAGCTAGCTTCCAAATAGCCTGCAATAAATTTCTCATGCATACCTGCACCATAACATTTTATTTCAACACCAAAGTCCGAGTCACGTCCGTGCACTCGACTGGTGTTGCGCAGTGATCCGAGGAGCAGTAAATTAAATGCGAGACAAGGGTCCGGAAGATGCCGGACCGGTCGGCCGGCCGGACCGATGTTAAGCACCCGATAGACGTAAATGTATTCTTTAGTAGAAGCTTTGTTTTGATATATTACGTACATACTTGCCTTACATCGCCTCATTGGTCAAATGGCAGTGTATTTCCGGAGGCCCAAATCTCTTTCTCAATCTCTTAATTATCCCTTTCCTTCGGTCGGATATGCATTTATGATTCAAGTGTTGTTATAAAAAATCGTGGTGTACTCTCCATTACCCGCTTATATGCTGGTAGCTGCTGTTAATAAGCTGACCATTAAAATTCCCCAACATAATATCATACTAATATTATAAATGTGAATGTAAGTTTGTTTGTTACGCTTTCACGCGAAAACTACTTAACCGATCATCATGAAACTTTGTACACATATTCTTGGAGGTATAAGAAGTAACATAGGATACTTTTTATGAAAAAAATATCTATTTGTTTGTTACGCTTTCACGTCTAAATCACTGAACCGATTTTGATGAATATTGATGTAGAGATAGATGGGACCCTGGAGACGGTTTTATTTCGGAAAAGTCTATTCACGCGGGCAGAGCCGCGGGCAACAGCTAATTAATATATAAAAGAGAATGTATGTGTGTACTGTGTATATATTATGTTCACCTAAATCGCGAGAACCGTTAAATAAAAAATTTAAAAAATCAAATTCTAAACTAACGAGTCCTGGAATAATTAAGACCTCCCTTTTGGAAAAGTGGAATAAAAGCGAAACAATAGTGCGGCGCTGAGTGGTAGAAAATAAAAAAGTGACATTTTCACCTAAATGGTGCTCAATATCGTAGAGAGAATGTAATAGTCTTCTACGGAATTCGTTTCGACGCTTTTAACTGACGAAAAAACGGAGGAGGTTCACAAATGTTGATCGTTTTAGATGATTATTTATATAATCAATAGTGTTCACTTCCAAGAGTGATAACATTTATATCTGAAGTACAAAATCCAGTCCCAAGGGAATAAAAACTTAAAGCTTCGACATTCCGTGACATGACAGCCTCCGTGGCGCGGCGGACGAGTAGCCGGCTACGAAGCGAGAGGCCGTAGGTTCGATTCCCGCACTGAGACAAATGTTTATGTGATCCACAAAAATTTGTTTCGGGTCTGGGTGTTGTGGGACCGCAAGTCCCTCGTAGTTCCTGATACCCACGATACAGGTTAACCTAGTGTGGATTCAGGACTATGTGTGTGACTGTTGGGTGTATTTATTTATTTATTGATGCACCGATTTTCATGATTCTTCCACTAAAATAGTAAAATAAAGACCATTTAAATAAAAATTAAACCGACGCAAAAAAGTAAGAAGCTATAAAATCAAAATTAAGCAATTTTGAATCTGTGATATCAACCATCTTTAAATTCGAATAACACCGAATCAAAATTGTTTTAATGTCTCTGATACCCATCAGCGCAGTCCAAAATATATAATGTCAACGACCAAGAGTCTTTGCGACCATCAACGATCGCCAAAATTAAGCCAGTCTGAATTCAATACACTGGCTGATCCCGACTCGCCTGAACAAGCCGTTATGGCTTAATTTTCACCATGAATATCTAGTTGCTATCCAGTACCCTCCATCCAGGAAATGAATACATATTATAAATAAAATACGCGTAACAACCCCTAAAACATAAGAAAAAAATAATAGAAAAACGCTGTACTGAGGTCACGGGTTCGATCCCCAGGCCGGGTAAAGTGATATTGGATTTTCTATCATGAAATTCTTAGTATCAACCCGGAGTCTAGAACTGACATGGCGAAAGGCTAGCTCCCTATCACATCATAGGACGGAAATAAGCTCGGCAAATGTGTATGTCTGTAAGTATGTAAATAAAATAGCTCAGTTGTCGTAATACAATCGCAAATTTCGGAATAAACTCCTGACCTTAATTCCATTGGTTCCAATATTAATTTTCCGCACATCAAATAAACCAATATAACTTTCCTTAATATTAGATTTAATATCGAGTGTAACAGATATTTGATTGAAAATATTCTTTTGATCGCAATAACTTTTGCTCCACCGGTTCTTACACGTGGCAAGTGTTTAATATTAAAATGACTACTCGGATGTAAAAAATTATATAAGACATTGGTATTCGTTCTATATTCATTGAATTCAAGGGACCCCGCTCTTTCTTTCTGCCTTGCGTTATTATGGTTCAGTGCTAGGGTCCACCCACCTATAATATAGCAATATAAGGGATAGGGACATGTGTGGTAGAGCCACGCTGTAGACAGTTTTGTCTACAGCATGATTGGGCCGGCTCGTCCGGGTCGTTACCACTGTCTCACAGAAAACCGGCGTAAAGTAGCAGCTGTGTTTAGTACGGTGAGTGAGATATCCGGAGTTATGATAAATCTTGAAATCCCCCTTCCCTTCCCAATCCCTTAATTAACCCTTTCCTTTAAGGTCGGCAACGCGCCCATGATTCTTTTGTTATTGTGGGCGTACATGGGCGGTGGAGATCACTTACCATCAGGTGATCGAGCAAATGCATATTGCACTTTCTGTATTATTAAAATGAATATACTTGTTCTTTTAAAAAAATAGGTTGTTCAGTTCAAATTCGAAAATTATTCATTAAGCTGTTTAGGTAGGTACTCTCTATCAAGGGATGGAAAGAACCTCGTTGAACGGTAGGGTACAGTAGTTGTAGTTCTGCCTAACCCTTCGGAGATCTACACTTGAGCTTATGTATAACAAATGTTTATAATTATTATTATATTTGTCATCAACTGCCTCGGTGGCGCAGTTGTAATGCGTACGCGTTACGATTGAGTCCCACGCTGAGGTCTCGGGTTCGATCCCCGAGTCGGGTAAAGTGGTATTGGGTTTTTCTATTACGAAATGCTCAGTATCAGCCCGGAGTCTGGAATTTGTGACCAGTATGGCGATAGACTTGCCCCCTATCACATCGTGGGACGGAGATACGCTCGGTGAAATGTGGGTGTACTGGTTACACCTCTGCCTACCCCTTCGGGGATTATTTTTCATCAACGTGGGACTTCCAAATCGTAGTAAAAAATTGTACCTTTTATCGAATAATTTGATAGGCAAGCGTACACACACGCATGTCTGAAACATAATAAAATAAAAAAACGGTTATCGATAACATGACAGATGAGTCAGTTATAACCATATCTAATCAACAGATTATATTATTACGAATCTAAAATCATACACAAGGGTAATTTGGAGATTGCATTAAGTCTATATGTTACTGCTTGAACAGTACACGACATAGTATAGTTTAAATATGCTCCAGAAGATTTTGTTGATAATTTGCGTGTGTGTCTGTGCAGTGACTGCTGGAAAACATGACGCTTACAGAAGGTAATTTGTCGTTGGTTTAGTAATGAGCTGTTTAATATGTATTGTCTTCATTAAAAGGAAGTGATTCATTACTTTGGCAGCGGAGCCGTTCATTATGAATTGAAAATGATTTGAGATGTTTTGATTTAAGTAAAATTAATAATACTCACTTTCAGAATCGCTTTATTGGTTTATTTGGTTAAACTGGTTAGATCTTGAGTTAAAATTCCCGACATAGAATCAATCACAATTTGTTTTATTTTTCTATTCGAAATAATCATACTTCAGTTAATTTCTTCTCGATAATAGGCTCGCCCCCTACCACATCAAAGGTTAGAACTTTATGTTTCAGTATGTATGTTTAATTACATACTCCTCATTTACATACACTGCCAGTTGATCAATGACTGTGTTACATGAAATGTATAATATCAGCGCTCTATTATTGCGAGAGGTTAAGCATTTTGTACGCCACGCTGCGCTGGCTAAGTGCGAATTTTACATATTTTCGAAATAATTATGAACAATTACGTAAAACATTATTTGATTTTTTATAATTATAATTCAGTACACTACTCTCATAAATACAACTAGCAAGTAATTATCATGAGTCTCAGTGCTAATTGGGTTAAAATCCATTAAAAATGTGACAGTAATAGGAAAAATATTCACAATTTACTTCCTATTACCGAACCATGATGGTGTTAGGTGTTTGACGAATATATGAAATTTCATTTATCTTTTCCTAATACTTTGATACATTGGTAGCCTGATAAACTAATTTGATTAATTAGTACGACAACTTTAGCTTTTAGCGATTAACTTAGCGTCACGGCTGTATCCATGAAGGAGTAGATAGTTTTTGAAGTGGAAACTTCTTTAAGTGCGTTGTGCACTTTTTGAGTGAACAAAAATCATGGACTCGTGTCATCGTCACCGAACACTTTCCATGAGCTATATGTATACTGTGTATATATATACGCACTCACTCCTGTAACCCCCAAAGGGATAGGCAGAGGTGTAACCAGTACACCCACATTTCGCCGAACGTATCTCCATCCCACAATGTGATAGGGGGCGAGCCTATCGCCAAAAATATATATACTAGAACAAACGTATGGCGAGTTCAACAACATGTACACTGTATGCTATCCAATCGGATATAAGCATCTCTCACCAGCCAATAAACTCCAAAAATAAGTTCCACTATAACACAAACGTTCTGATTTATTTCTTACTAGATAATACCGTATTGTAACGACGCAGTTGTATGAAATATGGTCTGCAGTATTTTCTTTTATGTGGCGGTTTATCGTTTGTCGTTACATCCTATATTTCAGGATGGACAGAGATATCGATTGTAATGTATGTTCTTTTTGGGATATTTTAGACTATTTTACATCTTATTTAATAACAGCAACTTATAGGATAACTTTCTAGATTTTGAGCTCGAAGATCAATTCAATTTTGAATAGCAGACATAATTTTTTTATGTCATTGGTCGGAAACGAGCTAATGGGTCACCCGATGGTAAGTGATCTCCAACGCCCATGTACGCCCACAATACCAAAAGAATCATGGCCCACCTTAAAGGAAAGGGATGATTAAGGGATTGGGAAGGAGAGGGGGATTTAGGACTTCGGATATCTCACTCACCGTACGAAACGCAGCAGCAAGCTTTACGTCGGTTTTCTGTGAGACAGTGGTGACGACCCGGACGAGCCTGCCCATTTATGCTCAGTGCCTACCCAGTTGACCCACTTGCTCGTTTACCGGACTATGATGTAAAAAAATCCTATCCAGGATGATAATCCAGGTCATAATATTCCTATAAATATCATTTACTACATAAATTACATTGACGTGGAGCTACGAGCAAAAACTAGAGTAGTACGATGAGAGAATTCAGTTTCTCATTCATTTATCGATATCAACCAATAGGTAATGTTGATTATAAATTCACTACGTACAGTTTCAATACAGAATATAACTGATTTATGAAGGAGCTGATATGCCAAAACATAGATTTTATCAAAAACTGATAAAGCCTAATCTTTGTAACTCTACTATCGAGAACTCACATATTGAGTTTTCAAGTAGAAGCATTAAAGTGATATTTACAGCTAATTTAATTAAATATTCTGTTGAGTATAAATCCAGCTTCTGTTGAGATGGTCGTGAATATTTTGGTATCTTTTTCATTATTTTTGTGCATAGTGAGTGCTGGCAAACATGATATTTATAGAAGGTAATATATAAATTCGGCAAGTTACTAAGAGCGTGTCGTTTCAAAACATGTAAGAAGCATTGGTTCGCATGATTAATAATTGTGTAAAGAAAAAAAAAACTTGTACTAATGTTTCTTAAAAAGGGTTTAGTGGTTACAGTTTGAAACAAGCCACGTTAAAACTCTTTTAGTTGAAGAGATTTTGTCGTACGATGCAGGCGAAAATATTACAGAAAACTGTCATTTAGTGACACTGTGGTAGGAGTAGTAGAAACATGCTGTAGTCAGTTTTGTCTAGAACACGAATGGGCCGGCTCGACCGAGTCGTTACCACTGTCTCACAGAAAACCCATGTAAAATAGCAGCTTTCCCCACGTAAAATAGAGTGAGATATTCGGAGGCCCAAATCCCCTTCCCCTCCTCAATCCCATAGTTATACTTTTCCTTTAAGGAAGGGTGGTGGAGATCTCTTCATCCATCAGGTGACAAAGCTATGTTGCGCAATATCTCGTGTTAGCACGATGTAAACCAATTTTGGTGATTTATTTATTTATTTATAATACAAGTCTGGTATTTTTATATTGCAGTAATTCCGTTCATGGAGTAAAAATCCGTGACCAATTCGACCAGCAACTCCTGCAAGATCTGCAGATTGGACTAGACATAGACGTGTGGCAGCATGGCACGCCAGCACAAAGAGATGCCATCATAATGGTATCACCGGAGAACAGCAAAGAATTCTTCAAAACCTTGGATGATAATGGAATAGCCCATTACCTCAAGATAACTGATGTTGCTAAGTAAGATATTATTTCTGAATAAAATATATTATGGTTTTAGAGTTTTCGCCCCATAATAAATAAATACACCCAACAGTCACACACATAGCCCTGACCCCACACTAGGCTCACCTTTATCGTGGGTATCAGGAACTACGAGGGACTTGCCGGTCCCACAACAACCAGACCCGAAACAAACTTTTATGGATCACACAAACCTTTGTCTCGGTTAGGAATCGAACTCACGGCCTCTCGATTCGCAGCCGGTTACTCGCCCACTGCGCCACGGAAGCTGTCAATAATACCTCCTCCTTGCGTCGATTCTCCAATGCTGGGGGTCGTGACCCATCAAGGAACCAACTTTGTGCGTACGATGTTGTGCCACCTACTCCTGCTCTCAGGGATATGAACCGCTTTGGCGACATCCATGTTGAGTATGGCGCGGATCTGACCAGTCCAGCGCATTGGATTTCTTCCTCTCGACCTCTTGCCCATTACCAACCAAAAATACCAAATACGTTTAAATCTATGGCACGAGAAGGCGGCCCTGGCATTAAGCCAAGATAACGCCAAGCAGAAAGAAAAGGGTTCCGCACTAAAAGAGTGCCAACAGAACTCTATTACTAAGGCAAGATCGCCGCTAGTAGTAGTAGTACTACTACGCAAAAACGGCCCCGCGTTGCTGTTCATAATAGCATAAAGTTCATTGTATAACCAACACATCATTTGTAAATTGACAACTGTAATTTCCAGAGCTTTAGAAGACCACGACAAAGACGTCGATGCGTGGAGAAGCAGCAGAACTAATAGAATGATATTCCAAGGCTATCCACGGTATGCTGAGGTGAATTATATTTTTTTACCATATGCCCCATGCCAAGAAGGTCATGTTAAAAATCAAGTTATCCCAAATTGTAGCTCACTTAAAAAATCTCGTCATTACATGAATATTATTTCGATTGAAATTAGTAATCTCAGTTAACTTTAATTGTCGATAAGTTAGTACTTAGAATTCGATTACGTCCACACTCAAAGGCGGTTAATGCGTTTTGCTCCGTTAATAAGTCCAGAAAAAAAAATTACATCTCTGCGAAATAATCAAAATTATAAGAAAAAAGACGGTGCAGTTGTAATGCGTACACAGTACGACAGCTGTGTTGAGGTCTCAGGTCTGATCCCCGGGTCGGGTAAAGTTGTATTGGGTATTCTATCATGAAATGCTTAGTATCAACCCGGAGTCTGAAATTGTGCCTTATATGCGATAGGCTCGCCCCCTATCACATCATGGGATGGAAATAAGCTCGGCCAAATGTGGGTGTACTAGTTACACCTCTGCCTACCCATACGGGTAGTACAGGCGTGAGTGCGTATGTATAAAACACACACACACACACACAGAAAATCGACGTAAAGTAGCAGCTTGCTGCTGCGTTTCGTATGGTGAATGAGATATCTGGAGGTCCAACTCGGAGGTCTGAGTGGTAGAGTCACGCTGTAAACAGTTTTGTCTACAGCATGAACGGGCCGGCTCGACCGGGTCGTTACCTGTTACTGTCTCACAGAAATCCGACGTGAAGTAGCAGCTTGCTGCTGCGTTTCGTAATTTGAGTGAGATATCCGGAGGCCCAAATCCCCCCTTCCCGATCCCTGAATTATCCCTTTCCCTTAAGGCCGGCAAGGCGCCCATGATTCTTTTAGTATTCTGGGCGTGGAGATCCCTTACCAACTGGTGACGCACTTGTTCGTTTGCCGGCCTATGCTATATAAAA
Source organism: Mimas tiliae (assembly GCA_905332985.1). Classification (NCBI taxonomy): domain Eukaryota; kingdom Metazoa; phylum Arthropoda; class Insecta; order Lepidoptera; family Sphingidae; genus Mimas; species Mimas tiliae. The sequence goes on from HG995258.1 coordinate 608,785, forward strand.
ACCTCCCTCCTTCCTTTCCAATTCCCTTATTATTATCTCTTTTCTTTAAGGTCTGTAACGCATTAGCAATTCTTCTGGTATTGTGGGTGTCCATGGCGGTGGGGATCACTTACCATGAGACTGATTAACAAAGTTAATTATTGTCTCTAAGTAGGGCAGGAAATCTATCGCAATCTGGTAGGTCCCTCGTATGCGAGAGGCCGGCTGGGTTGGCACCACCCTTTGTCGATTTCTGCAACAGTGTGTAAGCACTGTTGTGTTCCGGTTTGAAGGTCATTGAAGCCAATGAAATTATTGGGCATTATGAGACTTAACACCTTGTCTCGGGGTGACGAGCGCAGTCCAGTGTCATGCAGTGCTTTGTTATTTTAAGTTCTGTATGGCGTTTCTTCTGTTTATGAGCAGGCGTGGCGCTTACCATCAGGCGAGCGACCTGCTCGACTCTATTATTATTGGAATGCTCCCTACAATATTAGTCCAGAGGTCATTATGATTTGGTCGTGTGATGGCACAGCTCCAGTGGCGCAATTGGTTAGCGCACGGTACTTATAGCGCAGTACACGCACAGTGAGCCATGCCGGGGTTGTGAGTTCGAACCTCACCTGGAGCACTATTTTTATTCAAAAGTATTATAAGTTAATATTTTAAATTGTTAGTTCATCTTTATATACAACGTGTTACAGAAAGGTGTGGTCATATTTTGGGTCATTACATACACCTTACACTTTGTACTTATGTACCGGATCTTTTCAAAACCAAGACAGCCAAAAATTTCACGATAATTTCAATCACTCGTTTATTAAGATCGATAAGATTGATGACATCACTATTAATTATTATGAACGACACGCACTTTTTAATAGACTTGAATAAGATGTACGTAATTCTACGGAAATACGTATACTTAACTTGTTATTTATACACAAATGAACACCTGTAGGTGATTGTGTGCTGAAGACGATATAGGTACCATCCTCTAGAAGCATTTTAAAGACTTCATTCTCGAGTCTTCCATCTATGAATTTGGCTTAATACAGTCGACGATCCTATTTAAAAGCTGTTATCAGTTACACCAACACAAAGTACCAATACATCACGCTTGTTTTTAGTTAAATACAACATATTTTTTGAACTCGTAATCATACTTCATAAAATCAGAACTTGCCGAACTGACTGCGTCAAATAAATATTGACATTTGACAACTGTTTAATATTTTTTTTTATTATAAAATATTTATATGAAAGGAGGTCTATAGTATCATTGTTTATCTTTTAGTGTTGTCCAAAGTTGAAAGTCGATATCGACATGTTACTCTTTCGATAAAAAAAAAATTCTATAATTATTGTCCTAGCAAAGCAATCGGATTTGGTACTAAGGGAGATAAAATACTTATACCTATACTATACATTGCTTAAATTTGCCCGCCCCTTTCTATAACACGTTGTATATAATTCTACTGTACGTGTGTATGTGACTGAACTCCTCCTTAACGGCTGGACCGATTTGAATGATTTTTTTGTATGCGTTTGGGTGGCGCCCTGGATGGTTTAGATTCACAATTGGACCCGGTAGGTGGCGCTGCTGTAGTTGCGGGTAAAACCACGTGGGACAGCTAGTTTATTATAAATTTCGTACTTAGTAATAAAGTACTTAGTACTTTCGCATTCATAATTCAAATTTCGTACTAAGTAATAATAATAATAATAATACCAGCCCTAAATTATACATGTTCCACTGCCGGGCACGGGCCTCCTCTACTGAATGAGAGGGTACTTCATACTTCGTACTAAGTAGCATTCATTAATCAATGAAATTACATTCCTGTTTTTTTCCATTCCTAATTTAAATTAGTATTTATTTTTAATTAGCTTGAGTGACGAAACGAGCAGGTCGCTCACACGTGCTTATAAAAAGAGACAACACCACACAGGACTTTGAAGTACAAAGCACTGCATGGCATTGGACTGCGCTCGTCACCCCGGGTCATAAGATGTTAAGTCTCTTCTCTTCTCTCCTCGGATATCTCACTCACCGTACCAAACGCTGCTACGTAACCGTAATCGTACGTATGCTGCTGCTTTACGCCAGTCTTCTGTGAGACAGTGGTAACAACCCGGACGAGCCGGCCCATTCGTACTGTAGACATAACTATCTACAGCGTGAGTCTCACATGCCCGCAATGTGGTTCTTTTTTATTACATTGAATGACGAGACGAGCAGGTCACTCGCCTGATGGTAAGCGCCACGCCTGCTCATAAACAGAAGCAACGCCACACAGAACTTGTGTGCGGATCTTTTCAAACAAGATTGGTTACTTCAGCCACATGCGAGCCTATGAACGTAATCAGCTACGGAGCTGAAGCGGTCGCTGTAGCCAAAAAAGGCTACGAGGAATACACACACACCACTGAAAAAATTACACGCATACTTTTATTATGTCAGATGTGAATAAACCTTGAGCTGGTTTTGGTGTGCGGGAATGTAACATACTTTCACTTTACCCGACCCGGGAATCGAACCCGTGACCTCAGCGCTGACCTCAATCGTAACGCGTACACATTACAACTGCGCCACCGAGGCAGTCATTAACTCATATTAATTAATAATTTGAAGGATGATATGATTTGGCGTAACTTGGTCCAACTGTACTATGTGTATTGATTAATAATATAACTTTTTGTATTGCAGATCGATGCGTACTTGGAACACATAGCTGCTTCGTACCCAGACCTGGTTACTTTAGTCAATGCTGGACCTAGCTTCGAAGGGCGTCCGATCAAGTATTTGAAGGTATTTAACTATTAAGTTTTCCGTTAAAATTATTTGATCATAGAATCTTTAAGAATTTATTGTAAAGGAGCTTGTTTTATTTACGTAACTTAACCTATGTCTAGAAATTTAAAAACTAAAAACAGACTTATTGGCTTTAATTTTAGAATTAATACTGAATTTAGAATCCAGTATATATTAAGTAGTGTTTTTATAATATCTATTATGGATACAACCATCTTAAGTAGTAACTATATCTCAAATAGCTAGATTAAAAATAGTGCTCCAGGTGAGGTTCGAACTCACAACCCCGGCATGCCTCACTGTGCGTGTACTGCGCTATATGTACCGTGCGCTAACCAATTGCGCCACTGGAGCTGTGCTTACCCATAGCTAAGTTAGACTGGCATCTGGCAATGTAAATCGGAATAAAACCACATTTAGATGGCGAGATTTTCTTGAACGGCACTTGCGGGAATATTACAGAAAAATGTCATTTATATGCATAATTCTGGTGACCGTGAAGAGATGCAATGGCTCTTTATAGTCAACATTATTTGGACTGCATTCTTACACTGTACCTACGCTACAGTGCTGTCACTTTTACGTGGCAGGATAAAAGAATACTTGAATAAATGAAAAATATTTACGTTGACATAGCGATATATAGATGGCAATCCATTTTTATGGAATTCAGAGGTCGTAGTCCATATTGATCTGAATTATCACGGACTGTGTTAGATTTTTATGACAATATTAAATGTTGGAATCTTCAAGAAGGGTTGGCGATCAAGGACAAGTGGGTCGGCCATAAAACCAATACGCCATTTACTGTAAGAAAATATGCTGCATTCAACCCATCTAAGAAATTGAAGTGGATAATGACGTGAAATTTGTGGGAAATATTAATTTATTAAACGACCATATTATACTCGTTCGCGCAGTTGTAATGCGTACGCGTTACGAATGAGGCTGACGTTGAGGTCTCGGGTTTGATCCCCGGGTCGGGTAAAAGTGATATTGTGTTTTACTATTACGAAATGCTCAATATCAGCCCGGAGTCTGGAATTTGTGCCCGGTATGGTGATAGGCTCGGCCCCTATCGCATCCTGGGACGGAGATACGTGGGTGTACTGGTTACACTCTGCCTATCCCTTCGGGGATTACAGGCGTGAGTGCGTATGTATGTATGTATGTATACCAAGGTGACCACTGAAAATCAGCACAGCAACATGCTGAGTGTTCACCTACCTGTCACAGCTGCGGCGCGCAATTGTACTTTTTTATATTATTTCTTATTTTTTTTATTTTTTTATTTTTTTATGTTAATTGTAGTGTATGAATGTAGCGATACACTCATAAGCGCGTTGGCGGCTGTACAAATAAATAGTTTTTCTTTCTTTCTTTCTTCTTTCTTTCTTTCTATTGTTGGCGATATTTTTGCACAACTAGGTAATTGAGTAGAATTTTTGCATACAAAGGAAATATCTTTTTTCTTTTAATACAAAGCTGGTAAATGAGCAAGTTGGTGATATGTAATACCCACCGTCCATGTAATCCCATAATCCTGAAATAAACTTTGCACCTTGGCGTTGCCAACCTTTAAGGAAATGAATGGGTTTTCAAGCTTACAGGGAATTTTTTTTGGGCGCCAGCGTTATCATGAACTGCTTGAAACGTAAAAGTAAAGTAAACTTTTTTTTTTTTATATTAGATTGAATGACGAGATGAGCAGGTTGCTCGCCTGATGGTAAGCGCCACGCCTGCTCATAAACAGAAGCAACGCCACACAGAACTTTAAATAAAGCACTGCATGACACTGGACTGCGCTCGTCACCCCGAGACATAAGGTGTTAAGTCTCATAATGCCCAGTAATTACACTGGCTTCAATGTCCTTCACACCGGAACACAACAGTACACACTGTTGCTTAGCGGCAGAAATAGACAAAGCGGTGGTACCAACCCAGCCGGTCTCTCGCAAACGAGGGACCTACCACCTTCCTTTGTGTTTTCTGTGATATAGTAGCGGAATCCTGGTCAAGACAATCCGTGCTGTAAACAAAACATTGTTAGCCAGCAAGCTACGAGGTAGCTCTACCACTTAATTGTTGGAGAATGCACTTCAAATCTTACACTCAATACGAGTACAGTCATGACACACATATTAGATTATTATTTATTTTGACAGCCTCCGTGGCGCAGTGGGTGAGTAACCGGCTGCGAAGCGAGAGGCCGTGGGTTCGATTCCCACATAGAGACAAATGTTTGTGTGATATATAAAAATTTGTTTCGAGTCTGGGTGTTGTGGGACCGCAAGTCCCTCGTAGTTACGGATACCCACGATACAGGTTAACCTAGATTGGGGTCGGGGCTATGGGGTGCGACTGTTGGGTATCTTTATTTTATTTTTATTATTTATTTTATCCCAATACCATTATATTTCAGATCTCAACCACAAACTTCACAGACCCGAGCAAGCCCGTCTACGTGATGGACGCTATGATGCACGCTCGAGAGTGGGTCACTACGCCTGTCACTCTCTACTCCATACACAGACTGGTGGAGAACCTTAGGTATGAAGAAAGAGATGTGCTGGAAGACGTGGACTGGATCATCTTGCCGCTTGTTAACCCTGATGGGTATGAATTCAGCCATACTGATGTGAGTACTGTATCATAAATTCGCTAAAATTCTGGTGGTTGAATTTACAATCTTTAAAAAGCAAAGCAGAGTGCTAGATTTTTTTTATTGCATAGGCCGGCTAACGATCCAGTGGGTCACCTGATGGTAAGTGCTATAAAAAAAAGAAGTAAGATGATGTGCACCTTAAATTTCTTGACGAGCAATGTGATTTTCTTTGTTTTTGAATACTAATTTTGTATTAATGTACAATTAGATCTTTGCGATCTTTTTCTTTAATTAACTGTCCATCTCATGAAATAATAATTTAATTTCCTTTTTTATCAAAAATACATATCGCAGTACTAATCAAATCATGTTTAAATTTAAAAATTATTTCAGAACCGCCTCTGGCGCAAGACTCGCTCAATCAACCCGAACGTAAGCGACATCTGCATTGGAGTTGACATCAATAGGAATTTCGACGTAAATTTTGCCACTATCGGTGTCTCCACCAACCCCTGCGCTGAAACTTACCCTGGAGCCACTCCCTTCTCTGAACGAGAGACCGGGTACATCCGTGACATATTCTTCGAATATTTCGACCGAATTCAGTTGTACAACGATATCCACAGTCACGGAAACTATATCACTTTCGGGTTTGGAAATTTTAGCTTGCCCCAGAACACTCATCATTTACATCATGTCGCTTCAATGATGGGCGCTGTTATGGACACCATGAAGCTGCCACAAGCAAGCTACTACTTAATAGGAAACAGTGCATTACTGATGTATGTAACTTCTGGATGCGGTCAGGATTACGCGACAGTAAGAATTATCTTATTTGTAATTGAAACATCGAAATAAGATAACTAGAACGATAACTCTCATATGAATCTGCCAAAAATACGGCTCCACTTACTTACACATGCAAAGGTAAAATCTCACGTAACACTCATACACGCAACAAAAATTAATGAACGTTCAAAATCAACTTTATTTTATAAAGTTGTCTAAATATTACATTTTAGAAATTCGAGATACATACATTCAGTCTTTACATACTGCTGCTGGACTGTAGAAAAAGACAAAGCAGTGGCACCTACCCAGACAGCATTTCGCATACGAGGGACCTAGCACCTAGTAAATCCTTTCGATATTGTTAGAAGTTACGCGAGAAGAGTATTATTTTATTAATACCAAACGACAGTAATCACTTCAACTCATAGTTTATTGCTCACTTTTACAATGTTACTGCTTTACAGACCACAACCCTATGTCAGGATTCTCTAGAGACCGTTCTCTAATTATAACTAAGACAATTAGAACTAAATAGTAAACCAGCATAGCTACCGCGTAATAAACTCTTACACTGTCGACTGAGCACTGATCTTACTGAACTGGAGACTGTCTCACTAACTGCGGGCAAAACACCTCCAGTTATAGTAACAACCTCTTTTATACCATTTAACTACCCTTCCACAACTATATCGCACCATTATTATTTCAGTGTACCCAACGTTGCTTTCTTAGACACCCTCAATACACAAATAAATAGAGAATACGCTAACAATATACAGATGTGAGCTTATGTTATGTCATTAGGTAGAATGAAAAAATGATATTTTTTTTCTATCTTCAGAGCCTTGGCATTCCATTCCCGTACACCATGGAATTACCAAGCTACGGGTATGACTTCAGAGTGCCTCCTGAATACATGGATCATATCAACGAAGAGACCTGGCGAGGCATCGTCATTACAGCCCGGATGTCTAGTATATACTACAGGATTCGCTACAATGCAGCCAGAACTTAGAATTACAATATACTTTTTTATTATGTAAACTTTTAGTTTTATTTTACCTTCTACCCAGAGAGGTTGACGTCAGGCAGGCCGCTAGTCCTAAAAACTACAAGTCTAATATTTTTGTAATATGTGTTAAAACCATGTTGCACTGACCCCACTGCGAGTGGGATAAGGGTATGTGTAAGAAGAAGATTAGATTTATTTTACCTAAAGGTAGACTTACCGCGTCAAGTGACAGACGCGCGTGTTAGATTATAAGCCGAGAAATTATTAAAAATAATATACATTTAATTAGCAAACCTTGTAACCCAGCTTAATTGTTATTAAGCTATCTTATACCATCAGGCGAGTAGCGAAAAATACAGCTTGTCGGTAAATAAATAAAAAGAAGAACTTCTGTATTCGTTACGTATATTTATTGGCTAGTATTTAATTTAATAAACATAACCATAAGCAGGTAGGATCATGTCCTTTTGATTACAATATTATTATTATATAATCATCATTACTATACACATTATTACTAATATTCAAAGGCAAAAGCAAATGGTAGTAAAAATAAAATAAAGTTACTTAACTTGCGAGTCTCAATACGACGGTACTGTTCAGTACGGCGGATCACAACCAAATGACCCGCTTACAATCCAGAGACAGGTATTTATAACATTCCAAACGTCAAAATGTTTTAGCCCTACCGTCATTTCAGTCTATTAATTGAAATTAGGATCATCTTTGAACACATTTATTTGTAACTTACAACAAATAAATAATACATTATTATATTAATATATGATATTACGCGCGTAAGTCACCGCAGCGAGAATGCGCGTTTTTATAATATATATATTCGACAGTTTAGCTTATACATCGCAATTGTCTTATTATATTGGAATTTTGATGCCATCGCTGTATCTACCACAAAAATAATTAAGTCGGTTAAAAATAAAATAACTTAAAAACTGTAAACAAACTATCACTTTTGTGCAGTAAAGATGAATAACTTCGTCAGGATGTTCAAAAAGTTTAATAGTCTATTCACATTAAATGCAATATTATATTTCTGTTCACAATTTATTACACTTGCTATGATTATTCACAATTCTAATTACACTCGGGCAGCGTTACCACGAAAGAGTTCTAAGCACGACTAAGTTCCCTCAACTAATAATGCGCCCGCTTATATACCTCAGCAATCACCTCCAGCACATCTCAGTGTTATTATCTACCCGCTTTACATAGTTATTCCCTCGACTACCTTCACTAACACCAATAACGGTGCTTTTACTAATATGAGGATAACAAAACCGACTTAAAAAAATAATATATAATTATGAGAGGTATTTTTGGAGATGGGTCAATTTCAGTTGACCGAAAGCGTTACTTACTCTAAAATAGTCTAAAAAGAACTCTGGAAATTGTTATTTTTGTTTTCTGTCTTCCCTGTTTGTTAGCCAATTACGCCTTAACGGCTGAATGGTTTTGAATGAAATTTAGCACACAAGTAGACCATAACCTGGATTAGGACATAGGCTACTTTTATCCCGGAACTAGACCAGGCGGGCGGAGCTGCGAGCATAAGCCAGTTATCAAAATAATTTGTAAGCTTATCACTCCCACATTATGGTTAAAAATGATAATTTTATCGAGTAAATTTAATTTCATAAGCAAGCGTTAAGTCTTCAGACATAATAAAATACAAAATGTTTATCGATAGCATGACAAGTGTGCCAGTTATAACCAAATCTAATCAGCGGATAAATTTTCGAATATAAAATAATTTAGACAAGGATACTTTGGAGATTACATTAAGACTTTACGTTGATGCTTAAACAGTACAGGGCGTAGTATAGCTTGAATATGCTCCGGAGGGTTTTGTTGATAATTTGCGTGTGTATCTGTGCGGTGACTGCTGGAAAACATGACGCTTACAGAAGGTAGTTCCTCTTTATTTACTGTTTATCATTTGTTGTCTTTATTAAAAGGAAGTTATGCATTCCTTTGGTTGTAGAGCTGTTCAATATTATATGAAAATGGTTTGAGGTGATTTTCGATTTGAGTGCTAACTTCATAATAATCGTCGCTTCTAGAATCGGTTTTTTGGTTTAGTGGCAGCGTATTAAGGCTGAGAAACCGGTCAAATCCTGGGTTCATATTCTAGTGCATGGCCTAGATCAAAATCAAAATATTTATTTATTCCATAAACTATTATACATTGTTAAGATTCCGTCAAAAACTCTACCGCCAGTTCGGAAGGCTATCACAATTTGTTTGAGATTTCTATTCGAAACAACCATACTCGAGTATTTTTTTTCTAGTTGTTTAATTGCATATAACGCCTAGTACATCCTGAAATTACACTTACTAGAGTATATATCTCAACCGCCAAGGGTCGGGTACGTATTTAGTGTTAAGGATGTGGTTGAACAAGTTAACAAACAGCTCCACATCATAAGAGCCCATCGCATTCCACTAAACCTTGACACTTTTTTTTTAATGCATGATTATTGCCCTCAATTTTTACATACACGGTGCTGGGCACGGACTTCTTCTACTGAGGGGTTAGGACTTAGCCCACCACGCTGGCCTAATGCAGATTTCACGCACTATCGAAATTCTTATAGAGGACTCAGGGTATGCAGGTTTCCTCGCGATAATTGCTTCACATTAAAAGCAAGTGATAATTAGCGATGAATACACATGTAAATAAAAAAAGAGATGCATGCTCTTGAGCCTGGTACCAAATCTCCAACTTTAGTCTCAATAGTCCGTACCACTTTCCACTGAGATAACGTTGCTATATATAATATTTTGTCCCTAACAGTTACTCAGTCCATAACGTCCATGTTAGAGATACCTACGACCTGCAACTTCTGCAAGATCTTCAAATCTTCCTGGACGTAGACATCTGGCAGCATGGCATGCCGGGAAAAAGAGATGCATTAGTAATGGTGGCACCAGAGAAAGTCCGCGAGTTTCTCAGTGCTTTGGATGGCAATGGATTAGTACATTCTCTTCACATTGCTGACGTTGCTAAGTAAGTTGCAAAGTCTTTAAATTATGCATGATGTCTACAAAAGTATCAAGATCTGTTTTGGTACAACTTATTATTTTGGTAATCAGCTTAGCCCTTTAAATGACCTATGTTATGGCTTGTATTCCATAGAATTCCGGTTGCATCAATTAAACACTTTTTGTAAATATTTTTGTGTTAACAAATTTTTTGCAAATAATTCATGATGATTGACATAATTTGCAACTAAACAACATAGAAAGGGAAACTTTTAAAATGTACATAACATTACAGACGCAGCCCAGTAGTAGTACTGTGTGTTTAAAAATCGTAAAATAATATGTAAAAACCACAACTTAAAATTGTCAGGTCACTTGAAGAACATGACAACGATCTTGCAGCATATAGAAGCAGTAGAACCAGTAGAATGATTTTCGAAGACTATCCACGATATGCAGAGGTAAGTTTGTTGACGAAACAATATAATCTTCATTTTGAGCACGACGATGATAAAAATACCATTGCTGTCATCAATTACAATGTGTATAAGATTATTGAAGAAGGATGATTTGATAGTAACAGTGGCAGTAATGATGATTTTTTTAATTATTTCTATTCACCGGCAAACGAGCAAGTTGGTCACCTGATGGTAAATGATCTCCACCGCCCATGTACGCCCAAAATACTACAATAATTATGGACGCGTTACCGACCTTAAAGGAAAGGCATAAGTAAGGGATTAGGAAGGGGAGGGGGATTTAGGCCTCCGGATATCTCACTCACCGTACGAAAGGCAGTATCACAGGATCTAAACCTGGGTGCCGTCTTTTTAAAGAGGCAAAATAAACAGAATATTTACATCGACAGCCTCCATGGCGTAGATAGCGAGTTGCCAGCTGCGAAGCGAAACCCACACCAAGACAAATATTTGTGTGTTCTACAAATATTTGTTTCAGGTCTGAGTGTTGTGGGTTGGCAAGTCCCTCGTAGTTCCTGATACTCACGACACAGGTTTACCTAGTGTGGGGTCAGGACTATGTGTGTGACTGTTGGGTGTACTTATACTTTTAAATCTCATTTGTCATCAGGTTGACGCATACATGGAGCGTATAGCCGCTACATATCCCAATTTAGCCACTCTAGTCAACGTAGGACGTAGCTTTGAAGGCCGTGACATTAAGTACTTGAAGGTAAGGTAGTATTTTTTTCTTTTTTATTAGCTTAAATGACGAGACGAGCAGGTCACTGATGGTAAGCGCCACGCCTGCTTATAAACAGAAGCAACAACACATCATTTTAAATAACAAAACACTGCATGACATTGGACTGCACTCCTCACCCCGAGACATAAGGTGTTAAGTCTCATAATGCCTAGTAAAATCACTGACTTCAATGTCCTTCAAACCGGAACACAACAATGCTTACACACTGTTGCTTGGCGGTAGAAGTAGACAAAGCCGGCCTCTCGCGTACGAAGGGCCTACCACCTTGTGATAGGCAGTGGTGACTGTCCTTCTGCTATGTCATTTATTAGTAACACCAAATTTCAGTTAGAATGTTGCTCCACATTCAATTAAATGTTTTATAAATTAATTAGAACACGGTGTTAGGGTCTTTTAATATTAATTAAGTATACCCAGCCGCGATACACGCGTAACGGTACCGGTATTTCACGGTAGGCAGCGGCCTGGCTGTGCTCTGGCATTGCTTAGGTCTATGGGCAGCGGTAACCACTTACCATCAGGTGGGCCGCCGGCTCGTCATCTATCTAGGGCAATAAAATAAAATACAGCAGCGATAGTTCAACGGAGAGTGGTACAGACTGCCAAGACAGAAGTCGCAGGTTCGTAACCAGCCCCAAAAGAATGCACCTCTGACTTTTCTACGTAACGTGTAGTTAGTGGATTAGTAATTCATTCTTAATTATCGCTTGCTTTAACGTCGAAAGAAACATTGTAAGAAAACCTACAAACCTGAGAGGTTCTTCATGAAAATTTCGAAGGTTTGTGAAGTCTGACAACCCGAATTAGGCCAGTGTGGTGGACTTAGGCCTAACCCTTCTCATTTATAGAAGAGACCTGTGTCCAGCAGTGGGACAGTATCTTACAGGGCTGATATTATAATACCCACCCATCTCCTTGAACCAAAATTTAAGCGAAACATAATTTAGGTCTAAAAATTTGCAGGCGGGTTAAAGATTACATTCTACACGTAATATTATGATGGTTTGGCTGATTCCACAATCAATATGAATATTGACATTTATATTATAATTGTGAAGACTTTTTGCGGTCAGCTAAGATTTAAAAATAGTGCTCCAGGTGAGGTTCGAACTCACAACCCCGGCATGCCTCACTGTGCGTGTACTGCGCTATAAGTACCGTGCGCTAACCAATTGCGCCACTGGAGCTGTGCTTACACATAGCCAAGTTATACTGGTACTCTGAAAGAGCATTTAAACAGAAATAAAACCTCATTTAGATGGTGATATTTCTCTTACAATAAAAATGAGAACATTACAGACCGTTGTAATTTACGAGGACTCGATATATGATTCTTATTTTCAAACGCCGACGCGTGAATGGCAGTTTTCTGATAATTCCACCACTATTTATAAACCTTTGTAATCCAGGCTGGGCGGATAAATAGTCTATAAAAAATCGAACCAAGATTTAATAGATTCACGAATCAGATATCGAATTTGAGTTTCGTATTTTTCGACTGCCTCGGTGGCGCAGTTGTAATGCGTACGCGTTATAATTGAGGCTAACTCTGACGTCTCGGGTTCGATCCCCAGGTCGGGTAAAGTGGTATTGGGTTTTTCTATTTCGAAATTCTCAGTATCAGCCCGGAGTCTGGAATTTGTGCCCGGTATGGCGATAGGCTCACCCCCTATCACATCGTGGGACGGAGATACGCTTGGCGAAATGTGGGTGTACTAGTTACACTTCTGCCTACCCCTTCGGGGATTACAGGCGTGAGTGAGTGCGTATGTATTTTTCATGTCCTTACGATTGGCTACATTATTCAGTCCTCTGAATAATAAAGCTGTATCTTGACATTTCTGAGGGATGATCGTGTAATTTGCTTAGGTAGAGTAATTATTGCTCCCAACTGGATATTCTTTGCACTTCACTAAACTTAAAACAAAGTATAGTGATTTCTTATATTTACGCAAATATTACACATTAAAATAAAACTAGTTTATACGGATTTTACCGCGGTTTAATTTTAATTTTAGTCCCGGCGTTCCGGAAGCTTTTCAGCCTTCATGGTCATGGAAGAGACTGAGGTGTAGGTCGTCTTGAAAGTTAATGTTACATTGCCTACCTTCATTTTATATTTTTTTTTTTATAATTATTTAAAAAGTTAGTTAGCGCTAGTCCGTCGGGACTAAAATAAAAATTAAACCGCGATAAAATCCGTATAAACTACTTTTATTTCAATGTTAAATAAAGTAATTTTGTAATTAGGTACTGGGACTCTAAAAATACAGTATTGCCACAATGTATGAGTGATATGAGGAACCTAACACCTAATTAGGCCATATAAAGACAACAACAATAAATAAGTGTCACTAGTGATGGTACTACAACATCCTCACCATCTGGATGAATGACACACCTCAACGATGCGATACTCACTTTTCTTCCCCGTGCAACACCTTTATTTATCTAATTTTCGCTTGTTATATTTCCAGACCCCTGCGACGTAAGAACCAACGTAATTAATTCTAATATTTTTCATAGATTTCGACCACAAACTTCACTGATGCAAGCAAGCCAATCTACTTTATGGACGCCATGATGCACGCTCGTGAGTGGGTCACCACACCTGTCACTCTATACTCTATACACAGACTGCTGGAAAACAGGAGGATGGAAGACCAGGATCTACTGGATGACATCGACTGGATAATTCTGCCTATAGTCAACCCTGATGGATATGAATTCACGCATACTGATGTGAGTTTAACAATTTTTTATTTCTTGCCTAGGTAGGGTATGAGACTATCCCGCCCACATACCCACCACTGTAACTCCTGCGCACCAGGATCGACAGTGGCACGCATTTTTGTTGACACCAAGCAGTGAAGCTGAATTCTCTGGGAGTGATTAATTGTCTTTGTCCCGCAACGAAATTAATCAAATAGAAAGTTAGTGAGGAGTTGGAAATAATAATTGTCCACTTTCCTCCATAGCAAAGCGATAGACAAAGTAATGTACTAAGGAGGCTAGGTCTAGATGGGTAGGCGACCATGCGACCTTTCTGATGGTAAACGTTCACAGTCTGTCATAGACTTCGGCATATCAGGCTACAACTAAATAGTTGCCGCCTATTACGTAGGTATTATTCTTTAATTTTTTAAGCATCAGCAGCTTTGCTTGAGGTAGCTGTCCAGTTTATGGAGAAACGTTTATTGTAGATTGCATACAAAGTCACCTCACGGAGAAGTGAGTCAGGAAAATACGGACGTATCTGGACGTTCGCCGTTTGCCATACCCATGCTGTAGAAGTAGACTTGTAGTTGTGTGCAGGTTGTATTATGGTCTAAGTGGTTGTCCAATGTTATGACCATTAGAGTATTTACGCTCTGCATCTGACCCGAATTATGATCTGAACTGGGAATATTCTCGACCACGGAACACAGAATTCAGATTTAGTGCGCATTTGGATTGGATGTAGTACGTAAACAATCTTACAGCAGTAGCAATTGCTTTATGCTTGAAAAACTTGATTCAAATTAGAACAGTATTATAAATGCGTTAACCTTGTATTATGCTTTATTTGAAAATATTAAACAGAATAAAGCAAATCATACCATAAATGGCAAAATTATCAAAACCCCGTCTTCCAGATGCGACTCTGGCGCAAGACTCGCTCCGTCAACCTGACTGTAAGCACCGACTGCATTGGAGTAGATGCCAACAGAAACTTCGACGTCAGCTTCAACACCATCGGCGTCTCCTCTAACCCTTGCGCCGAAACCTTCCCCGGACCTTTCGCCTTTTCTGAACCCGAAACTGCATACATCCGCGATATTTTGTTCGAGCATTTAAACAGAATCCAGCTGTACAACAATATTCACAGCCACGGAAACTACATTCTGTTTGGATTTGGCAACCACACTCTGCCAAGCAATGTGGCGCATTTACACCATGTTGGAGCTGCTATGGGTGCGATTATGGATACTATGAAACTGCCAACAGCTGGCTTTTATTTGGTTGGTAACAGTGGTTTGGTGTTGTATGCAACATCTGGAAGTGCTCAGGATTATGGGCAGGTTTGTATTTTTTGTTATCTTTAGCAGACCTGAATTATAGTAAATTTACTTACGTAAACTTAGTAATGAAGGGTCGAACCTGGATGCGGCTTGCTCAGGACAGTGGCAAATGGCATGATATGAGAGAGGCCTATGCCCAGCAGTGGGACCCTACAGGCTGTAGATGATGATGATGATGAAACTTATTAATTAATAATTATACAATTGGACTAACACAGAAATTACTAATATATACAACAGTATTAGTTGTTTATTGCAATACGCACTCGCCACGCAATCCACGAAGGGGTAGGAAGAGGTGTAACCAGTACACCCACATTTTGCTCATTGCAAATATCATTCAATTACATAGATCCATAAAAATTCACGCCTATAAGTAGAGCGTAGCAAGGTAGGCAGATGTGAAGCAAGCGTACTGACGGTTAGCGGAGCTTATTTCCATTCCATGATGTGATAAGGACATCGCCATACCAGGCATAAATTCAAATCGATGAAAATATACAAAGAATATTTCCTCTTTTCATACAAATTCATACAAAGCAGACTTGTCGCTATCGGCTGACTTGCGACACGTCTTGCAGTCCTGTAACGGGATTTTGATAATTCCACAGTTTATCTTAGTTTGGTCGTATATTGTGACAGCTCCAGTGGCGCAATTGGTTAGCGCACGGTACTAACAGCGCAGTACACGCACAGTGAGGCATGCCGGGGTTGTGAGTTCGAACCTCACCTGGAGCACAATTTTTATCCTACAAAAACCTATTAAACCATACTATAAATGTAAACTTGCTATTGATAATAATTGATTCAAGGTTTACCTCATACTACTTTTACTAGTAAATCTCAACTTTTATCACTATTTGCATTTGGGCTTAATACAATGTTTACCTATGTTCAAAACTTGTTAACAAAAATGGAAAAAAATCAAGTCAGGGTATGGCAGTTTCATAGCTTTTGCTCGCGACTCCGGCCGCGTGAACCCCCCTTTTCACTTTTAAAATGTCAATTTCGAAAATCTCTTTCTTAGCCAGATTACAAAAACTATCATGGGATCAAATTACTTTAGTGGTAGTTTTTAAGATATCTTAAGTAATTTGGCAGTTAATGTGAACGCTAAAATGGTTGCGTAGAATACTCCAAGTCAAAAGTAGATATCATGTAGAGAAAATAGTACTTTTAACCTCTCTGTGGTATTTCTTTCTCTTCCTTTTTAATAGCTAAATGTAGTATGTATGTTAGTATGTAACGGAATCTTTGACCATGATTTTGACCCCCTTCAAAACGTCGGATTAACTCGAAATTTGGCATACTTATTAAGGACCGATGACAATTCAATATTTTAAACAGTTTGAAATAAAAAATACGCTTTTATAGAAAATCCAACTAAAAAATAGAAAATAAATTTTAATAAATTTGAATTAAAAATAGTGTAAGAAAATTATTTTATTGTAAAAAAAAGCGTGGGGTGCATGGTATCAATAGTTATAAATATTTTATGAACAGATATGAGTAGAAGGGTTATTTTAATAATATCCTGAAAAGCACCCCACGCTTTTTTTACAATAAAATATTTTTTTCTTTTCTTTGTGTTCTCTATGTGGTTGTTTTATGTATTTTGACACTTCTACGCGAGATATTTGTCGTTAATACTTATCTCTTTCGTGCTCTAGATATGACGTGTTGCATATGCTAAGACATTTGGAATCGTTTAGCAGCCTATAATAAAATTAAAATATTTGAAACATTTATAAGTACAATTATATTATCTTATCAGAGTAGTAAAGTCTATCATAGTAGAGCTGTTATCAGCTGATTAGTAGCTGATAAAGAACACGCGCCTTTGCTGTCTCGTTGTTATCTTATAACCAACTAGCGTTGGCTCGCGGCTCCGCTCGCTTGAATGTTTGGAATGTGAAATTGTGTGAAATAGTGAAAGATTGGATATTTGTGAATTTGGATGTTTGTTAGTCAATCATGTATTAACAGCTGAACAGTTGAAATTAGTAAACCGTCCCTAAAAAATAAGTTAAGCCATGTACTACTAACTGAGTTTGCCGCAGAATAGTGTAGCAACTTATCCTTTTTAGTTTTTTTTATTTTTTATTTTTATTAGATTGAATGACAAGACGAGCAGGTCACTCGCCTGATGGTAAGCGCCACGCCTGCCCATAAACAGAAGCAACGCCACACAGAACTTTAAATAAAGCACTGCATGACACTGGACTGCGCTCGTCACCCCGAGACATAAGGTGTTAAGTTTCATAATGCCCAGTAATTACACTGGCTTCAATGTCCTTCACACCGGAACAAAAAAAAGTATACAAAGGAGCCTATGTTATAGTTGTGTATATTGCTTTAAGAGTGAAATTGTTACATAGAAACAGGCACTATTCCCGCATTCATGGTGGGTATAAAACAAATGTTTTTTAATTATTTTCTTCTAATAAATTATTATTATTATTAGCTTGGATGTAATTTGGTACACAGGTAGACCATGATCTGGATTAGAACATATGCTATTTTATGTCCTGGAAAAGGTCGTTACCGCAAGTGGAACTGCGACTAAACACTAGTAAACTAATAAATATAAGTGTTCATTAGTTGATTATCACATTTTTTTTACTTACGGCTATTTTAATCTGGCATAAGTACGCATTTTATGGCGTTTAATTAAGCTAAACGTAAAAATCTATATTATATTTTATTCTTGTTATTTCCAGCTCGTCGGCGTCCCGTTCTCCTACACCCTGGAGCTGCCCGGCTATGGGTACGACTTCAGAGTACCACCCAGCTACATGGAACACATGATCGAAGAGACATGGCAGGGTATCGCAGTATCAGCCCGCCTCTCTAATATTTACTATAGACTAAGTCGCTAGTCTGAAAGTGCATCCACATTTCTGACATTTCGAAGTATCGAGGATCTGTGGCTATCTCGCGTAATGTAGATGAGAGTTATGACATATGACACGGCTAAATGTTCGTTCGTTTCTGTAATGTTAATGAAAGCCGGGAGGTATTGACTGATTTATTAGATAAAACTATTACACCCGCCACCAACAATTGTTACCATATATCCGTACATCATCTCCCCTCTGCACAACACACTTACACACCTGATTACCCTACCAATAACACAATTACCCAGTTAATGCGAGTCTTGGTTCGCTGAGGTTTGTTCTACCAGGTAGAGTGCACGCAGAGCGCGGGACGACGCGCCGGGCGGCGTGGATGGCGACTGGGCCACCTGATGGTAAGTGGTTACCGCCTCCAATGGAGAGCACAGCCAGACCGTTGCCTACCGTAAACCGTACCGTACCTTCCACACTTGTGTCTTTGTTACGTGTATCTGCCACGGTTACGGCAATTCTCGGACCTCGGTGCGTCGAAATGTCATAAATGTATGTACACTATAATTGAAGATTTTAAATTTTCTTACACCAAATTTTTAATAAAATGTTGTGAAACAATCTATGGTTTTAAAAGTTTTTAAGTCATTATAATCCTGTAATATTTCATCACACTATATTAATACTCTATAACACAATGTCTAAGTAAACGTTATCTATAAGATAAATAATAATTATTAAAAGGGCAATATATACAACGTGTTACAGAAAGGTGTGGTCATATTTTAGGGTCATTACATACACCTTACAATTAGTACTTATGTACCGGAGCTTTTCAATACCAAGACATCCAAAAATTTCACATTCATTTTGATCACTCGTTTATTAAGATCGATAAGATTGGTGACATCACTATTAATTATTATGAACGACACTCAATTTTTAATAAACTTGAATAAGTTGTACGTAATTCTACGAACATACGTACGTAACTTGTAATTTAAACACAAAATAACACCTGAAAGAGATTGTGTGCTGAAGACGATATTGGTACCATTCTCTAGAAGCATTTTAAATACTTCATTCTCGTGTCTTCCATCTATGAATTTGCCTCAATACATACGACGATCCTCTTAAAAGCTGTTATCAGTTACACCAACACAAAGTACCAATACATAAATACTTATTTTTAGTTAAATACAACATATTTTTTGAACTCGTAAACATACTTCATAAAATCAGAAATTACCGAACTGACTGCGTCAAATAAATATTGACATTTGACAACTGTTTAATGTTTTTTTAATTATAAAATAATTAAATGAAAGGAGGTCTATAGTATCATTGTTTATCATTTAGTGTTGTCCAAATTTGAAAGTCGATATCGACATGTTACTCATTCGATAAAAAAGCAAATTCTTTAATTATTGTCCTAGCAATGCAATCGGATTTAGTACTATGGGAGATAAAATACTTTGCCCTACACTATACATTGTTTAAATTTGCCCGCCCCTTTCTATAACACGTTGTATATGTCTATAGACATTTTTTTTATAGCATAGGCCGTGAAACGAGCAAGTGGGTCACATGATCGTAAGTGATCTCCACCGCCCATGTAGCCTCACAATACCAAAAGAATTTTGGTTGCATTACCGGCCTTTAAGGTCTTTAACCTTAAAGGAAAGGGATAATTAAAGGATTGGGAAGGAGAGGAGTTTGGGCCTCCGGATATCTCACTCACCAGCAGTACAGCAGCCAGCTGCTACTTTACGCCGGTTTTCTGTAAGACTGTGGTAATGACTCGGATAAGCCGGCCCATTCGTGCTGTAGACACAAGTGTCTATAGCGTGGCTCTACCACTATTTCACTAAGTCAACGCCACTATTGCAAAAGACGCCAATATTCTTCCGAAGACAGAACACCTTAAATTGTTGAGAATAATAGATTCGAGGAAAATGTTTACGAACACGGGCTTAAGGAAAATTTAAAAGAAACATAAATTAATTTATACATGACACAATCTTTACCGTGTATCAAGGTTATTAGAATTCCTATCTTGGACTTCGACTCCTTATATTATGAGGAGCTCAGCAATCTGAGCAGACGGTTGTTCTTCCTTTAGATAAGAAAGAAGACATTTGTTTGCCTCGGTGGTACAGTTGTAATGCGTACGCGGTACGACTGCTGTGCTCATGTTTCGGTTTCGATCCCCGGGTCGGGTAAAGTGATATTGGGTTTTTCTATCATGAAATGCTTTAGTATCAGCCCGCAGTCTGGAATTGTGCCCAGTATGGCGATAGGTTCGCCCCCTATAACATCATAGAAATAAGCTCGACGAAATGTGGGTGTACTAATTAATTACACCTCTGCTTACCCCTTTTGGGAGTACAGGTGTGATTTTCGCTCATTAAATCCCTAAAAAAACCTACCATACCAGAAGAATCATGGTTGCGTTGCACATTACGTTGCCAACTTTAAAAGAAAAGAGCAATATTGGAAGGGGATCTCCGGATTTATGCCTCCGGAAATCTTACTCACCGTACAAAATGCAACAGCAAGCTGCTACTTTGCGATGCTTATCTCTGTTAGATAGTGTTAACAACCTGGACGTCGATTCTCGTAATTTAAAATGTTCAAAATATCATTCCGATCTAGTCTCAGCGTCAAGAAAGTTGCAAATAGCATTCTCTTAAACCAATAATCAACGTCAAATGTGAACATAGATTGTAATATGATTCAATGTAGAATAAAAGTTGACTGAAGCCAAAACGGTATAATGCTACTGCTAATGCTAGGTGCATTTGACGTTGATTATTGGTTTAAGAGAATGTCATTTGCAACTTTCTTGACGCTGAGACTAGATCGGAATGATATTTTGGACATTTAAAATTACGAGAATTGGCCTACTGGCATTGCTGAGGTCCATGGGCGGCGGTAACCACTTACCATCAGGTGGGCCGTCTGCTCGAATGCCTATCAAGGCAATAAAAAAAAAGTGTTGCTTGACCTGGACATAGAAATCTTCCAGAATATACTGCCACTAGATCAGGCGATTGACTATTTTATATTTACACTAGCTTTTGCTCGCGGCTCCGCCCGCGTGAATAGACTTTTCCGAAATAAAACGTAGCCTATAACCGTCTCCAGGGTCCCATCTATCTCTACATTATTTAGGCGTGAAAGCGTAACAAACAAACTTACTTTCGCGTAGATAATTTTTATTTTTATAAAAAGTATCCTATGTTACTTCTTATACCTCCAAGAATATGTGTACAAAGTTTCATGATGATCGGTTAAGTAGTTTTCGCGTGAAAGCGTAACAAACAAACTTACATTCACATTTATAATAATAGTATGATTAGTGATGAGTCCCATTCATAAACCTGAAGGCCAAATACTAATTTAAAGGAAGCAATAAACTAAATACCGATACGCATACTGATATTCAATGCAAATTAATGACGTACAAACAAATGAGGCATGAGGGGACCTCTAATAAAGGAGGGCCGTCCGCTCGCCTCGACGTATCGGATACGTGACTTTATTTTTCTACAAACTTCAAAAAGGATAACTTCCATAATAATTCGTCTCTGATTTCTTCATTCGTAATTAGGACGCATATTTTGTTTTTATAGCATTGGCCGGCAAACGACCCAGTGTGTTATCTGATGGTAAGTGATCTTCACCACCCATGTATATACGCCCACAATAAAAAAGAATCATGGGTGCATTGGCGACCTTAAAGAAAAGGGATAATTAAATGATTGCGAAGGGAAGGGGGATTTGGGCCTCCGGATATCGCACTCACTGTACGAAATGCAGCAGCAAGCAGCTACTTTACGCCAGTTTTCTGTGAGATAGTGGTAACGATCCAGACGAGCCGATCCATTTTTTCACCCGGACTTTTATCCTTTTTGTGAAGACTTGATTCAAATATATCAAATTTTTATCATTGGCAAAATGCTTAACAGTGGCAAGCCATTAAATAAAAAAAAATGAATTATTATAACACCTGGCAATCTTGTCACCACAGATAAAAAATACGAAAATATCAGCGCGTGCGCCTTCAAAACCAGTTTCACTGACGTGCATGCGACGTTGCCGCTCCGTACTGACAACCGTTAGAACGTATTCCAACTACTAGCTGTGTTCCAAAATTACCTGGCATTCAATTGTTGACACAGACACAGTGTGCCTCTGTGTAGTGTGTGTGCATACATAATTGTATGACATTCGATTCCCCATCTCAGTTCTCATTGTCGTCGATTAGTGCAACTGACTAGCACGTGTGCATTTTTTTATTGTTTACATTTTTTCGCGTGTTTGTTTTGTGCATTCCAAAATGTTTCTATCATATGAAGTTATGGCTACGTTTGGGATTTCTTTGGTAAGTAAAAACCATCACAGTTTTGTGTAAAACAAGTTTTATCATTCGCTTTGTCTCATTAGCATTCTTAACGCCACAAAACTACACCTGCTTATAAATTATTTAATTTACACATTGCCTAAGCTATTATTATACGCAATAACATGCAGTATCGGATTTTATGGCGTCACATATATTTCATATGGATAAATCAATTAAGTTTTAATTACGCAACAAAAGGAAGATGCAACATTAACGTGTTCCACATTTGAAATTTTGTGATGACATTTCTTGTTCCACAAATGTCATATTCAGAATAATATCCTCAGATTTTTAAGCAAGCATTTATATCGATATATTGGCAACAACCACGATCAAGTTGCAATGCACCAATCGCATGATCATAATCATTGGCAACTCATTACATATTTGTATATGGATCACGTTATTAACATACAGCCAAAAGTACATACTAAAAATGTTCTAGATAAGTCTCTAAAAGATGAAATATTTATCCAAACATTGCCTCAACTACATGTATTACAGACGTCATTGCATACGACATTTCAGACAATGAATATTATCGTTCATTGTTACAATATGTTATTGAGATCGTATTGACCAGAAATGTATTGACATGTCATGGTGTGTGGCTGTACCGTTACAGAATATTGAGTAAAACTAATGGCGTCATAGCTTCATGGGCGCATAGGGACTTTTTTTTTTATTATCTTGAATGACGAGACGAGCAGGCCGCTCGCCTGATGGTAAGCGCCACGCCTGCTGATAAACAGAAACTGCATGACACTGGACTGCGCTCATCACCCCGAGACATAAGGTGTTAAGTCTCATAATGCCCAGTAATTTCACTGGCTTCAATGTCCTTCAAACCGGAACAGAACAGTGCTTACACACTGTTGCTTGGTGGCAGAAAAAGACAAAGCGGTGGTACCAACGCAGCCGGCCTCTCGCATACCAAGAACCTAGCACCTTGTAAATATATACATATTCTTATATAGCGCCCTTTGAAAGTCGAAAAGGTTTTAATAATACCAGACCTGTATATCTTTATACGCCCCATT
This sequence comes from Mimas tiliae, assembly GCA_905332985.1. Lineage (NCBI taxonomy): Eukaryota > Metazoa > Arthropoda > Insecta > Lepidoptera > Sphingidae > Mimas > Mimas tiliae. Next base: position 632,573 of record HG995258.1, read on the forward strand.
GTATCATCCTCAATAAATCGAGGTCTCTCCGAAAAGCCGGTGGAGACACCAGGAGGATCCTGCGCTTCTGGTCGGAGTTAGGCTGGCTAGATTCCTAGCTGGCATAAACTTCACGCAGACTGGCCCGATATTTAATAAGGAGCCCCACTGCATGGCACGGTCCTCCTCTCTTAATGAGAAGAATGAAGCCTTAGTCTAACACTGTGGCCTCATATGGGTTGGTAGACTTTACATACCTGAGAATTCCAAGAGGATTCTTAGTTTCATCACGATGTTTTCCTTCACCGTTAAGACGAGCGATAATCAATAATACTAGCCCTGTATTATATACGTCCCACTACTGGGCACGGGCCTCCTCTACTGAATGAGAGGGGTTAGGCCTTAGTCCACCACGTTGGCCTAATGCGGGTTGGTAGACTTCACATACCTTCGAAATTCTTACGAAGAACTTCTCAGGTATTCAGGTTTCCTCACGATGTTTCCTTCACCGTTAAAACGAGCGATAATCATTATTAAACACACACATAAACAAAAAAAAATGAGGTGTGTGCCTTGGGGCTGATTTCTCGAACCCGCACCTTTCGTGTCGACAGTTCGTGATACTCCCCGCTGGGGCCCGCTAAGCCATCGCCGCTACCACCGCGGCAATGGTTCCAAAGGGTTTTGGCATTTGACTAGTCGATCAAGCAGAATGAGTTCAATAAGACTTAATCACATTTTGGGTGAGACATGCCATGAATTGCCAAATACGAGAGTGTGGAAGGCTGACTTGTTTCGGCTCACGCGGTCTCGAAGGCATATTCATCATATTAACTTTTCAGAGACGGGTCATCCTGGCCAATCTGTGGAGCAGCCCATACGGTTAGCTGATGAATTTGAAAATGCCTATTATGAAACAACAGAATCATTGAGTTCCGAAAATCATATTTCCTTTAACTATGATTTAAATATTGTCGGACATAGGTCATACGCTACTAACAAAATAGGAATCCCGAAATTAGGTAATTTTTAACCAACTTCATTAACAAATATCCGGCCTGTTTTGTTCCCAATCCGTCCCCAACCCAAAAATAACATGACTTCGCTGATGATCCATCATATTCTTAAAGTAAATTGTGCCCGGTATGACGATAAGCTTGCCCCTTATCACATCTGGGGACGGAAATACGCTTGGCGAAATGTGGGTGTACTGGTTACACCTCTGCCTACCCCTTCGGGGATTACAGGCGTGAGTGCGTATGTATGTATGTATGTAAATTAATACGCATTTTCCAGAATATTCCATTAGTACCCTGTACTGGCCATTAAGTTGTTTGGTGTGTTTATCGAGAGGTCGTCCGACAGCTTCCGGTGCGTGGACGTCATTAGAGTTTATTCAATGCAGCCTTTAATTACTCGACTCGAATACGAAATGAATAATTGAATTCGTAATAAGAATGTCGTGCGGCTTCATCGATAAGTGATGCAAAGTCGAATCCTCCGTAAAAAATAACCACTAATGACCGATTTCAATAAACAATCTTGGTTTGATTCTCCAGATCGATCCGGAAAATCGACCAATCAAACTAAGTAATTTTTACGCGTGACTTTTAAAGTGTATTCTTATTGGCTCATTTGTGGGAACGGCCGGGAGAGTCAATCCAAGATCGTTTATTGAAATCGGGCGTATGTCAACATTTCCTGTCTAGCCTTCTCGAAAATAAGGAATGAAATCGGTAGCCTAGACTTTTGAATCCTGGATATCATTTTTTTTATAAATCTGATTAAGAGACGTATAGTTGCCTGGTAGTAAGCGTCACGCCTACCCATAAAAAGAAACAACACTACACAGAAATTTTAACTGCAAAGTACACTGCCTCGCGCTCTTCATACTGAGATAATAGTAAGTCTCTCATAAAGCCCAGTAATTTTACTAGTTTCAATGTCCTTCAATTCTGCTTGGCTGTAATAGACAAGGCGAATTTTTTTTATCGAAAAATCTAGACGAATCTTTTAAATAACGCGTATTTTGTCAAACTCGACATTTTACGAGTGGTAGTCACGCTGTAGACACTTTTGTCTACAGCATGAATGGGCCGGCTCGTCCGGGTCGTTACCACTGTCTCATAGAAAACCGACGTAAAGTAGCAGCTTGCTGCTGCGTTTCGTAATGTGAGTGAGATATCCGGATGCCCAAATCCCCTCCCCTTCTCAATCCCTTAATTATCCCTTTCCTTGAAGGTCGGCAATGCGCCCATGACTCTTTTGCTATTGTGGGCGTACATGGGTGGTGGTGATCACTTACCATCAGGTGACCCACTAGCTAGATTGTCAACCTATGCAATAAAAAAATCATAAAAAATACTTTCACTATGATCTGACATGGGTGGAATAGAGGCCGATCAAATCATAACAATTAATAAATCAGGGCATCTGTTTCATGTCAATTATCAAGTCTCAAATATCAAGGCGGTACGGATATTTCATTTCAACGAACTAATTTTAATACTATGTACTGCAATGAGTTCGGAGTATTATTCTGCGATGTCGGAAGTAATTTACACCTTTTCGTAAAGAATAATTATCTTCCTGCACTGATCACATCTAGGTACTGAAAGTTAATATCTGTTTTTAAGATTGCACTGACAGACGAGTTCAGTGTTAATTTTGTGAAGCCCTGGTCCGCCTGAAGGTAAACTTTTACAAGGTGGAAGGTCCCTCGTATGCGAGAGGCCGGCTGGATTGGTACCACCGCTTTGTCTATTTCTGCCGCCAAGCAACAGTGTGTAAGCACTGTTGTGTTCCGGTTTGAAGGACATTGAAGCCAGTGAAATTAATAGGCATTAAGAGACTTAACACCTTATGTCTTGGGGTGACGAGCGCAGTCCAGTGTCATGCAGTGCTTTGTTATTTAAAGTTCTGTGTGGCGTTGCTTCTGTTTGTGAGCAGGCGTGGCGATTACCATCAGGCGAGCGACCTGCTCGACTCGTCATTCAAGCTAAGAAAAAAAAATATCTTCCTCCCTTTTAATGGGGCGTTGGTACCATGATCCACTGATCACACCATGCTCAGTTATTGCAGGTTAATAGGTCGCTATTGCCAGGAGCTGAAAGAGTATACGAGCCGGTGAGGTTCGCTTTGGATTCAAAAGATGATTGAACCCATTAGACCCCATAGTCAGAGTCATCATCAGCTTGTATTGACTCACTATAAGGCTCCTCACGGTTGTACAACTGATATTTGTTGTGCGCTAATCGCGTCCAAGTATTTCCTGCGATTGCTGGTATATCGTCCACTCAGCAGGCAGCTGGTCCGCCAGCGATATTTCGAGTTTTTCGATTAATTCTTATAATAATAATTTTATAATACTAGCCCTGTATTATATACGTCCCACTGCTGGGCACGGGCCTCCTCTACTGAATGAGAGGGGTAAGGCCTTAGTCCACTACATTGGCCTAATGCGGGTTGGCACACTTCACATACCTTCGAAATTCTTATGAAGAACTTCTGAGGTATACAGATTTCCTCACGATGTTTCCTTCACTGTTAAAGCAAGTGATAATTAACAATGAAATCACACATAACTTAGAAAAGTCAGAGGTGTATGTGGCTGGTTTTGAACCTGCGACTTTTGTCTCGACAGTCCATACCACTCCCCGCTGAGCTATAACTGATTTTTTTTTATGGTTCTAATTCTTATGGTTTTTGTATTTTCTCATTCCAGGTCCTATCCTTCACACTGTCAGTGATCGTGCTCTTGGTAGTGGCAGCGAAGCGTGGTCTCCTAAGAGTGGGGGCCACCCATAAAAACTCCAAGCTGAGTGGTGTTCTACTACTGCCTCCGAACACCCCATCAGTACCGAAATCTGTGGAGCTCACTCCTTTAGCGACGTACACTGTATAACTTCTAGCAAGAAAGAGAAGACATAATGATCAAGATAAAGATTAGTATGGGAGGATTTGAACCTATATCCGAGTGTTTTGAATTAAGATATCTTCCACTTTATTTATAAAAGGGTATTAACAGCATTTTAATACGCGTCTCTATCTATATAAAATAATTATTTATTAATATGTATTGGTCTTTTTCACTCTGAGTAATTTGTTGTAAGAAAAAAAGAGGTGAAAAGATTGATGTGTTGCAACCCTAACGTTTACGTATAAGTATTTAGATAAAGGTTGGATGTTTCGTCACACTAGATCGTCAGTTATAATGAACAATACACAATATTAAAATGCTGCTTTTACGCGTTTATGAATGAGAGAATTTATCTATACTGGAGAACCACTATACATAAATTCTAGAATAGAAATACGAGATTGCAAATCGTTGCCGTAACTTTGAATTACCAGTGCAGATTTTATGATCTGCCTTTAAGAAAAATCACCCAATAACAGTTTATCATATCATTTTTGACTAGGAAGTTAAATAGAATTTACAACTGAGCTAAAATGGAAATATATTCTGTCAAAGTGCCATATACAAGGAAGAGTGTAGTCACAATTAACACGTCCAAAACAATATGTGATACGTAATCTCTAGTAATGTCCTCGAATGTATCGAGTAAGAAGATAAGTAGGTATAGGTGTGAAAAATATACATTTATGAATTAATAAGTCGTCTATATTAATATTATAAAGCTGAAGAGCTTGTTTGGTTAAACGCGCTAATCTCAGGAACTACTGGTCTGATTTGAAAAATTATTTCAGTGTTAGATAGCCCATTTATTGAGGAAGGCTAGATAAAACTTCTTTCCCGAGATAGGCCGTTCACGCGGGCGGAGCCGCGAGCAAAAGCTAGTTCAATATAATAGTGTAAAATGGTATGTTTAAATGATTATAGTCCTGATAGCTAACTAAAATGGGAGTATTGTTTTTTATTGTATCAAGAACTACAAGAGACATTTGATTTCACAATTTTTTGCGTACCCAAATAATAGGATCATTTAGTTGGTAAAGTTTTACAAATCTTTTAAGAATAAAATAAACAATTGGTGCTAATTTTGTGTAAGACGTCGTACCTACTATAATTTCAATAATGTCAATCCATTTTTTACTACGATTAAAAAAAGGCAAATTAAAATTGTGTTTTTTATATAAATATTTTATATTCGAAAGGACGCACCGTATGAACCGTAGAAATCATGTATAAAGTTTATTGTATTTTGGTTACTTGTTTCAAAGTTCAAAGTAAACAATGACTACTTTTCTGCCAATTTATCCGTGCCAATGGATCGTGACTTTTGTATTTGAACGTGTTATGTTTATTCGAATATTTCCATTTACTAATATATGATAAAATAGGTAGGTACTAAAAGTCGCTTTAACATTAACAATCAATTTGCAATGTTAATTTGACCATTGTATGCATATCAATATTATACAAGTTTCTGTAATACATTGTTATACCACTATCCTATTTTAGCCGACTTCCAAAAAGGAAGGCGTTCTGAAATCATTGCGTATATTTTATTAATCTATTTGAATTACATTCAAATTAATCATTTCAATTATTTTACCCACCAATCAAGTAATTCAGATTTAGTATTACATGATTTAGAACCAGTTAAAGACGAATATTAAAAACACAATTTAATTTTATAAAAGTCATCAAGCAAATAACAGGTTTTGTACTTATTTTCTATATTTTATTTTTATTTGATACTTATATTACAAGTAAAATTTTAACTAAAAAACTAATTATAACTAGTCTTAATTTCTTAATCTTTAGATCACTTTCATAATCGATTGGCCAAAAAGTAAAAGTGTATCCCTTCACTCCGTTTTAGCGGTCTTAATCTAAGCGTAAAAAATTTACACGTCTAGATTATAATATTGGCTGATGTATTCATATCACTATTTCAATTATTGTATATCATTATAGAATATAAATCGTTAATCAGTATTTTATTTGCGTCAATATCACATTTCAATCGACATCAAAGAGGTTTTCAATTCGTATTTTTTTGTTTGTTACGCAATATCGCCGCCAACTGTGGACTAATTTTTGCGTTCGATAGGGTTAACTTCCATGATCCTATTTGGTTAAGATCTGATGAAGAGATGATCCGAGGAAGAAAATGGAAGACTTCTCAACGGAAAGTAGCAAATGCACCGCGATTCTGGTTTTGAAGTTTTTAACTTCCTTTAAATTACTGAATTAAGCTTCATATCTTGTTTAATAAAAACGGTACCAGATACGTCTGCACTTAAGTAAATACTATAAAATGTTAGAACTTTTTAATTAATTTAATATCAGGAGCAAATTTGATACGACTTTATCATTGTTATTCCATTGAATTTTAAATCTAATTTGTTTACTAAGAAATGTTAAATTAGAAGTTTATTTATTATCTACTCATAATGATATTATAAAATTGTTTCTTAAATGGGTCGGTCATACCTGCATTTACTCTAAGCTAGTCTTTTTATTATTTGATTTTTATAAATCTGTACTCACTATCCGAGACATGAGACTTTGATTTTATGCTAAACATTTTTAAATTCAAACACGCTACTGAATCCAGCATCCCTAATCTAATACGAATGCCATCTTTACCAATTGAAAAATACTAACAGTCAATAAAGTCCGCAATTTCTCCAATATTACAAATTGGCACTAATTCCACAGTCGCCACCTAATAAAGAGAATCGCAGTGCATCCCAAGCTAATAACATTCCAGGCAAATCCAACCGCGGTAAATTTGATTCCGCCGTTCTCCCGACCCAAGACCGTTTGATTTTATTATAGACGAAAGTCGATTCGTTTACGCAGACCGCGTTCGTTCTTTAGACCGAATGAAAAGCTGTCCCGACGGTTTCCTTTCGTTGAGTGAATGGAAATAAGAACGGCCGCGAAGTTTCCTCCTGTTGCCGGAATTGTCGACGTTCCGCCTGGCTTGTTTATTTGCAAAAGTGTTTTTCGTTATGGTAATTTCCAAACCATGGGGTGGGAAGCTTCAGTGATTCCGATCAGAAAAAACGTGTGAAACGTGCAAGTGTGAATGAAAATTTTCGATGTCAGCGAACCCACTGATAGCCAATTGCTAATATCCTTAACAATAGGCATGGTGAATGGTGATTATTGTGAAGCTTATCTTGAGGTGCATTTAGCAAACGAGCTGACTGATGTGTCACGTAAAGAATAACCTAAAGCCATTTTTATATCAAAGCTTGGCAAAATCAGGAACGCGTTACCAGCTTTCAAGGAAAGGGATATAATTAAGGACTGGGCTCGATAGCATTGGATGGCAAACGAGCAAGTTGGTCACCTGATGGTAAGTGATCTCCACCGCCCATGTACGCCGACAATACCAAAAGAATCATGGGACAGGACAGGGATAATTAAGTGATTTGGAAAGGAAGGAGGATTTGGGCTTCCGGATATCTCACTCACCGTACGATACGCAAAAGCAAGCTGGTACTGCAAGTCCGTTAACTGTGAGACAGTGGTAACAGGTCGAGCCGGCCCATTTACGCTGTAAACAAAACTACTGCGTGGCTCTCTTGTCTTTACATTGTCTTGGGCTATATAAAGAACCTTATCTTAAGGACTTGAAAATATAACTCAATTAAAAAGACTATTACATTGACTGCCTCGGTGGCACAGTTGTAATGCGTACGCGTCTCGGGTTCGATCTCCGGGTCGGGTGAAAGTGATATTGGGTTTTTCTATTTCGAAATGCTCAATATCAGCCCGGAGTCTGGAAATTGTGGCCGGTATGTCGTTGGGCTCGCCCCCTAACACATCAAGGGACGGAGACACGCTCAGTGAAATGTGGGTGTACTGGTTACACCTTTGCCTTTGGTGATTACAGGCGTTAGCGCGTATGTATGTATGTAAAAAAACTATTTTCTTACACTAAGGAGATATAAAAAAATATTTCAGAATAACATGCCCGCAAAGTTCAAGCTTTAGGTGAAATTAAAAGATGTCTCGAGGGCGAGTGACGTGGGAGGGCAGAGGTCACGGAGGGCCACAGTTATAATACACGACAGCTTAATTAACTCGCAGACACTGTGCTTTAAAAATATATGCACACGGGCGTTTATATTAACGCTGTTGTACTCGAAAATATTTTTGAAGTGAAAACTTCTTTAGGTGCGTTGAGCACGTTTTGGGTGAACAAAAATCATGAAATGAAATGAAATGAAATGAAATGAAATAGTTGAAATGAAATGAAATGAAATAGTTTTATTAATCATGTAGGCAATTAAAATAGCGCTTATGACAAGTCAGTACAAAATAAAGAAACTTATGTATAAAAATCATATCAACTAATGTATACATAACATACATAGCATCGTCAAATACACTAGGCAATTACACTAAATTGTTTATTTGTTGTCTTTTTATTTTACATTATTAACAGTATTTGTAATATGGAAACGTCCATTATTAATTATTAAATATTTTGAGTCGGTATGGACCACTGCATTTACCGAAATGGCACGAGTTTTAAAACTACCACCGGATCCAAAACGACCCAGCTTGAGAAGACCCGGCGAAACAAACTCAGTGGGCTTAATTTACCACTGGATTCAACGCGGCGCGACCCAAACTCTGAGAAGATCCAGCTACTTGAACTCAGGGGGCTTGTTTTAGGTCCGGATTTTCAATAATTTATATTAGGAAATACAAAGTCCTATAGTTAACTTTAGGGAGATTGAATGCGGACCATGTGTATCTCCGAAGTGTTGTTTTAAAACTACCACCGGATCCAAACGCGACCCAGCTTGAGAAGACCCGGCGAAACAAACTCAGTGGGCTTGTTTTTTGTCCGCTTACTATATTCTTGAAAAGCATGACTCGTCTTGGAATTCACATCTACGTCACCGAACGCTTTCCATGAGCTATATGTATACTGTGTATATATGTACATAGATATACCTCCTGCGTTATTAGCATACATAGTTAGTTATAGCTAGTTAGCATATTAGTTATTATATATACAATTTAAATAGGTCATTTACACTTCTTTACAAACCAAAAATACTTCATTCAAAAATAATAATCTAATAGCTCGACGATACAATTCACAAGTTACTTAGTTTTCACTTCTATCGGCAGTCCCCAAAGACTGCCCCGCATGTTTTTTTATAGCATAGGCCGGCTATCGTGTAAATGTGTCACCGGATGGTAAGTGATCTACATTACCGTATAATAATACCATGTGTAACATTTTTAGGAATTCAGTAAATATTTTAAATAAGATATGCTTGGTAATATACATACGCACTCACGCCCGTACTCTCCGAAGTTGTAGGCAGAGGTGTACACCTATATTTCGCCGAGCGTATCTCCGTCCCATGATGTGATAGGGGGCGAGCCTATCGCCATATCGGGCACAATTCAAGACTCCTGGTTGATACTAAACATTTCATGATGGAAAAACCCAATATCCCTTTACCCGACCCGGGGATCGAACCTGAGACCTCAGCGGCAGCCTCAGTCGTAAGGCGTACGCATTACAACTGCGCCACAGAGGCAGTCTTGGTAATATATACAACAAAACAAATTTACGCGTAGAATTGGGAGCCTCGACCGTTTTTTTTCTTTAGTTAAAAACTATGCCTCTGACTGTCTCGGTAGCGCAGTTGTAATGCGCACGCGTTACGATTGAGGCCAACGCTGAGGTCTCGGGTTCGATCCCCGGGTCGGGTAAAGTGGTATTGGGTTTTTCTATTTTCCAAATGCTCAGTATCAGGCCGGAGTCTGGAGTTTGTGCCCGGTATGGCGATAGGCACGCCCCCTATCACAATATGGGACGGAGATTCGCTCGGCGAAATGTGGGTTGTACTGGTTACATCTCTGCCTACCCCTTCGGGGATTACAGGCGTGAGTGCGTATGTATGTATGTTAAAAACAATAAAAACGCTGCATTCCACGCGCCCGTCTATATAATATTATGGGAGTGCCATTCAGCGGTCGCCCCAACTTAATTCTGAACTTTTGTCAACCGCCCTTAATTCAATATTTAGGGTAAATGAAAAATCAACATAACCAAGTAAATTCTGTTGTCTAGCTTTTTATCCAGGATAATTAATCCAGGGTATTAGGGTTTAGAAAATCTACACTGTTGCTGAAAATTAGTCATATTTCTTTTTTGTGTAACGGCATGTCAGTAACAATTTATTTCCATGTTAGCTGTCCTATTTATTAGAGCATAAGTCGGCATACGAGCAAGTGGGTCACCTGATGGTAATTGATCTCAATCGCCCATTTACGCCTTCAATATCAGAAGAATCTTGGGTGCTTTGCCGACCTTAAAGTAAAGGAATAATAAGGGATTGATATTTGGGCCTCCGGATATCACCGTACCTCATTCAGCGTACGAAACGCAGGAGCAAGCCGCTACTTTACGTCGTTTTTCTGTGGGACAGTTGAAACAAGTCAGTGGTAAGGACCTGATCAAGCCGTCCCGTTCATGATGTAGACAAAACTATCTACAGCGTAAAAATATACGGTGAGAATATTATGACTTCATACGGTCAAGTTGTACTAAAGTTCCACGATCGCAAACAAACGCACCAAAGATTCTATGTATAATAAAAATGTCGAAAACATTAAATGATGAAAAGCTGAGCTTTTGTCTCATTCCAGCATTGTTATGCTCGTTTACGTACTTCACTTAATTTGTAATTGTATTTTATGGTGAAATTTAGGATGTCTATCTAGATTTTGATAAGATCCAGTACAGAAACACTCACTGTTAGGTGTATGTAAGGCTTTATTATTCTAAGTATGTAAGTAACAAGTAAACCGACCCATACGACACCTTTCTTTCTGTGTTCAGGCACCCGCCCCGGGCGGCAGTTTCCGGGGCGCTAAAATCTTAATATGATTAAAAAATAAAAAATCTTGCCCCACAAAGTCCCTAGCATACGGAAGCCTGGTTGGCTTACCGTTGACTTGTAAGATTTTTACACAAACAGAAGGTTTTTTTTTGAACAAGCAGAATTCAACCTTAAAGATGTTATATTAGCCTGACATTCATCTAGATTTACACAAAACCACTTAATTTAAAGTCAATTGCGACTTTTGGGATACTTCAATTGAGTGGTTTTATGTAAAAATAAATATTACTGAAGAATGTATTATAATACGCACTCATGCCTATAATCTTCAAAGGGGTAGACACAGGTGTAACCAGAACTTCCACATTTCACCGAGCGATCTCCATCCCATGATGTGTTAGGGGGTGAGCCTATCGCCATACCGGGCACAATTCCAGACTCTGGGCTAATACGGAGATTTCGTAATAGAAAAACCCAATACCACTTTACCCGACCATGGGATCGAACCCGAGACCTCGGCGTCAGCCTCAGTCGTAACGCGTTGGCATTACAACTGCGCCACCGAGGCAGTATTATAATCAACGTAAAATCTTTTTAAGTGCCCTTCGAATCACGGAGATGGTCAGTTGAAATACTTATCCAACAACTGCTAGGAGTTGCTTAACTTTACGAGTGGTAGAGCCACGCTGTAGACAATTTTGTCTACGGCACGAATGGGCCGGCTCGTGCGGGTCATTACTATTGTGTCACAGAAAGCCGACGTAAAGTAGCAGCTTGCTGCTGCGTCTCGTACGTAGTGATATACCCGCAGGCCCAAATCCCCTCCCCTTCCCAAAAGCGTGCCCATGATTCTTGTTTGCCAGCCTATGCTATAAAAAAACTGTTCCACTGTACACAGAAAGAAGTCTGGAGGCACATTTTTTTTTTTTTTTTTAATGACGAGACGAGCAGGTCGCTCGCTTGATGGTAAGCGCCACGCCTGCTCATAAACAGAAGCAACGCCACACAGAACTTCAAATAACAAAGCACTGCATGACACTGGACTGCTCTCCTCACCCCAAGACATAAGGTGTTAAGTCTCATAATGCCCAGTAATTTCACTGGCTTCAATGTCCTTCAAACCGGAACTTAACAGTGCTTATACACTGTTGCTTGGCGGCAGAATTAGACAAAGCGGTGGTACCAACCCAGCTGGCCTCTCGCATACGAGGGACCTACCGCCTTGTAAATAACAACAAATCTCGCCCCTTTCTTCCCAATCCCTGAATTGTCCCTTTCCTTTAAGATGTGCAACGCGTCTATGATTAATCTACTGGTATTATTAGGTATTCATGGGCGATGAAGATCTCTTACCATCAGATAACCCACTTGCTTATTTCCTATAAAAACACACATAATCTTATCAAACGCCCAACATTAAATATTTTACCATACTTATTATCATATTTAATATTAAATGTGAATGTAAGTTTGTTTGTTACGCTTTCACGCGGAAACTAACCGATCATTATGAAACTTTGTACACATATTCTTGAAGGTATAAGAAGTAACATAGGATACTTTTATGAAAAAAAATATTTATTTGTTTGTTACGCTTTCACGCCTAAATCACTGAACCGATTTTGATGAATTTTGATATAGAGATAGATGGGACCCTGGAGACGGTTATAGGGTACGTTTTATTTCGGAAAAGTCTATTCACGCGGGCGGAGGCGCGAGCAAAAGCTAGTATAATATAAAATATCGCAACAACATGATAACAATAAGCCCGTTTAGTTCCATATCCTTATGTTCCATTTGAAATGTTATTAGTGGTTATAGTTAGTAAGTTTATTAGACAGCCTCCTTGGCGCAGCGGGCGAGTAGCCGGCTACGAAGCGAGAGGCCGTGGGTTCGATTCCCGCACTGAGACAAATGTTTGTGTGATCCACAAAAAATTGTTTCGGGTCTGGGTGTTGTGGGACCGCAAGTCCCTCGTAGTTCCTGATACCCACGATACAGGTTTTACCTAGTGTGGGGTCAGGACTATGTGTGTGACTGTTGGGTGTATTTATTTATTTATTTATTTATTTATTTATTTATTTATTTATTTATTTATTTAGAAAATAGGTGTTAGTACATACATACATACACACTCACGCCTATGTCCCATAGAGGTAGGCAGAGACTATTGAGTACCACAAGCTACGATCCTGACACACCTCTTTCGCCTCTTCCACATTCATACATCTTCTCATACATTTTCGTCGGTTGAGGGTACTCGTGACGTGCCCTTTTCGGAGAATGTCATTTATTTGATACGCTTATGTTATGTTTAGGTGTTAGTATTATTAGTTTTCTTATCAATTATAGATATGGGCCCCTTCTTGGGTAAAGGCCTCCTCCAATTTCATCCAGAGTATTCTGTTTTTGCCTACAGTCGCCCAATCTTTACCTGATTTTTCTATAATGTCATCAGCCCACCGTCTATGTGGCCTGCCAACTTTTCTGTTTCCTGTTGGGCCACTCCATTGTATAATTCGTATGGTCCACCTTTTGTCGCTAAAACGTGAGATATGTCCAGCCCACTGCCATTTTAGTTTTAAGGCATCAACATAACACCATCCAAAATTCAAGAGCGCTAAACTGCTAAGCGGGTACAAACACCTTAAACATCCAGCGTGTCCTAAATTTAGTATTTATGGGGTAAAAATGTCGGTGCAGCTATTCCTTCGTAAGATAAACGGAGACGCGGTGCTATGAATAATGTATACGGCCTGATCTCGGCGGGAGCTAATATTTGAACAACTGGCGCTGGAATTCGTATGTCCCCGCTATAATGGCTAGGTACGATAGGAATTCAGGTAGAGGTGGGCTGATAAGGATTTTGGGATGGTTAAACATACCTAATGAGATGTTTTATAGCCCGAATATAAAAGTGAGCAGGATTTTTTCATTTTTTTTATTTGCGTTATTGGTAGCTCTGTAGCGCAGTGGGTGAGCCGGCTGTGAAGCGAGAGGCCGCGGGTTCGATATTTGCTTGATTCACGAATATTTGTCTGGGTGTTTTATCCCTACAGGAGTTGACCCCACTGCGAGTGGGATAAGGGCCGGCTGAAGAAGAGGAGATTTAATAATAATAAATAAATAAATAAATACACCCAACAGTCACACACATAGTCCCGATCCCACACTAGGTTAACCTGTATCGAGGGTATCGGGAACTACGAGGGACATGCGGTCCCACAACACCCAGACCCGAAACAAATATTTGAGGATTAGACAAACATTTGTCTCAGTGTGGGAATTGAACCCACGGCCTCACGCTTCGCAGCCGGCTACTCGCCCCCTGCGCCACGGAGGCTGTCATTCACCAATAACGTAAATAAAAAAAATGAAAAATCCTGCTCACTTTTATATTACAGCTATAAAGATTTGCCTGAATGACGAATCCAGTAGGTCGCCTGGCTGATGTTAAGCGCCACGTCTGCCCATAAACACTATACCACACAACTTTGCATCACAATATACTACATTCAAGCTAATAAAAGATATAATATTCTGATGAATGATATATTCGTTTTTTTTTTTTGGTATAGGCCGGCAAACGAGCAAGTGGGTCACCTGATGGTAAGTGATCTCCACCGCCCATGTACGCCCACAATACCAAAAGAATCATGGGTGCGTTGCCGACCTTAAAGGTAAGGGATAATTATGGGATTGGGAAGGGGAGGGGGTTGGGCCTCCGGATATCTCACTCACCATACGAAACGCAACAGCAAGCTGCTACTTTACGCCGGTTTTCTGTGAGACAGTGGTAATGACCCGGACGAGCCGGCACATACATGCTGTAGACAAGTGTCTACAGCGTGGCTCTACCACTCAAATTCACAGCTAATTCATTACATAAATAGAATAATCTCCTCATTACACCGTTAACTGCTTATTATCTTATACTGCACCATTCATTAGTCAATTGCCAATTGGTTAAAGCGAGGCGTTAAATGAAATTATTTTTCAGTTGAAAACAGTAAATTAAGAGCGAGCGCGCTTCGGTGAGCTCAATTATACGTTTTGAATTAAAAATGCTCCGCATGTCGTGGGCTTTATACAACTTTACAGACTTGGTGCCTTTCAATTACGAGCTAATTTACACGGCGATCATTTTACATCAGATTCTTAACCTAATTTGTGAATAAGCCAAGAATGTTTTTGATCAAAGCTGAAAAGCAGCACATACATAGATACGCACTCACGCCTGTAATCCCCGCAGGGGTAGGCAGATGTGTAACCAGTACACAGACATTTCGCCGAGCGTATCTCCGTCCCACGATGTGATAGGGGGCGAGCCTATCGCCATACCGGCCACAAATTCCAGACTCGGGACTGATATTGAGCATTTCGTAAAAGAAAAACCTTTTTCATACTGAATGAATTTAACCAATAAATAATGTCAACTATAATTGTTAATAATACAATAACTAACTTTCTCAACCTGTTAGTGCGACTCATACTAACCGTCTTATTCAATGTTACTATGAGACCTCATAGTGAGCTCGAACGCATAGTGACGATTTCTCTTAACGTCATTGGTTAGTTTTTGGCGCTAAATGTAAACAGACCAATCATGTACACATAATTCAACACTGATAATGATATCTGGTAGATAAACACTCACTGTCAGGTGTATGTAACGACCCTTAAAATATGAGTGGTAGAGTCACGCTGTAGACACTTTTGTCTACATCATGAATGGGTCGGCTCATTCGGATCGTTACCACTGTCTTACAGGAAACCGGGGTAAAGTAGCAGCTTGCTGCTGCGTTTCGTACGGTGAGTGAGATATCCGGAGGCCCAAACCCCCTCCCCTTCCCAATGCCTTAATTATCCCTTTCGTTTAAGGTCGGCAACGCAACCATAATTCTTTTGGTATTGTGGGCGTACATGGGCGGTGGAGATCATTTGCCATCAGGTGATCCACTTGCTCGTTTGCTGGCCTATGCCATAAAAAAAACAATGACCACATTTTTCTGTAACACTTTGATCTTCGGTGATAAATGTTTTATTACCATATAATATATGTGTAAAACTTCAATGACCAGCTTAATTTCTGTATTTATATTGAACACAAATATTTGGGAATCATAAAATTGTTTCACCCCTAAAATACTGCGAATCGTGGCAGCATTAAGGTATCAATCGCTGCGATCTGCCGCCAAGTTCGAGATTACACCTTTAGTTACACCTCTACCTAGACCATCAGGGACACAAGCGTTATAGTATCTTGAACAAAGATGTAAATCTTATGTCGAAATAAATTTCTGAAACAAAACAATTATATTGCTAAAATTATCCCAACGGCCATAATCATTAAGTAAACATTCACCGCAAATTGTTTGACTATAAAAGATTTAACATCAAAAAAATATTGCCAGTAAAAATAATTTCCTCGTAAAAATGCGGCAGCTTTGGTATATAATAACGCGGCAACATTATCACAACAATAACGCATTGTTTACGAACTGTTTGGGGACCAGGCGAACCTGGCAACACTGAACGTTAATTATGTACACGTTTAATTTCAATGGTGAATAATAATTATGTTTGAGTTTTAAAAAATCACATATTTATTATGATTGCTCTGGACTGGAATTTGCGCCTGATATGACGATAAGCTCACCGCCTATCACATCATGGGACGGAAAAAAGCTTAACTAACTGTAAGTGCTCTAGTTGAACTTCTGCCTAGCATAGTTAGAGGTACATGTGGTTGGTCTTTGGCCTATTGTGGTTGGTCTTAAACCCGTGACTATCGCATTTTATTAGTTGGTAGGTCCCTCGTATGCGCGAGGCAGTCTGGTTTGGTACCACCGCTTTGTCTATTTCTGCTGCCAAACAACTGTTGTATTGCGGTTTGAAAGACATTGAATCCAGTGCAATTACTGGGTATTATGAGACTTTAAATTGTATGTCTCGGGGTGATGAGCTCAGTCTAATGCCGTGCAGTGCTTTGTAGTTCAAAGTTCTGAGTGGTGTTGCTTCTGTTTATTAATGGCCGTTCCCAATATTCTGTCTGTCGACAGATTTGCTTACTGGCAGTATAATTTTGACACATTTTGTATGGAAGATCTGTCAAAACACTATTGATAGTAAGCAAATCTGCCGATAGACAGAATATTGGGAACGGCCATAAAAGGCTTACCATCAGTCGAGCGCCATGCTGGTTTCGTCACATAAGCTAATAAAAAAAAAATAAAAAAATAGGCAATTGTTAAAAAAATGCCACTGGATATCGTTGCTTTTCTAAATCTCTTCTTCCACCTGCCCTTATCCCACTCGCAGTGGGGTCGGCGTAACGTGTATTTCAACAAATGCTACAGAAAGATTTGGCTTGTAGTTTCAACGACCACCTGCCTGACGTCAACCCCTCTGGGGAGAAAGCACCCACACTCGAAATATATTTGTAGATCACATTAACATATGTCTCGGTGCGGGAATCGAACCCGCCAGCCACTCACCCACTACGTCATAGAGACTAATTAATGGAATGCACGATTAAAGATTGTAAAGGTCTCCTGTTATCACCGTGAAGGCATGCAACTGTATAGTTTTAATATTAATTTTAAGTCAGTTGAATACGCCTGTAATCTCCGAAGGGGTAGGCAGATGTGTAACCAGTACACCCACATTTCGCCGAGCGTATCTCCGTCCCTCGATGTGATAGGGGGCGAGCCTATCGCCATACCGGGCACAAATTCCAGACTCCGGGCTGATACTGAGCATTTCGTAATAGAAAAACCCAATACCACTTTACCCGACCCGGGGATCGAAACCGAGACCTCAGAGTAAACCTCAATCGTAACGCGTACGCATTACAACTGCGCCACCGAGGGAGTCAAATTCTATGTTTGTTGCATGTCTTATGGAGATAATAAACTTTTCTTTCTTTCTTTCTAAAGATCTTGCATCTTCGCACGAGATCCTGCTTTTTTCCTTAAACAGTCACTAGTCACAAAGCTCCGTCAGTATTATTAACGATTAATTGTCAACTACCACAGCAACATAAAACACTTTTACGTAAACATTGTCGGCGTATTTAAATTAATTTGGCTGTTAATTCGTCCATTTTATTTTCAGGACATTTAATTACGGATCAATTTTCATTACAAGGGACATTTTAATTTGATTTCCCAGTTTAATCTGATTCAGCTCGGTCCGTATTGATACGTGGAAAGCAGCTGCGTTGGTACAATGTGGTCATTTATGCTTATATTTAAAGGTGCAGTATAAAGTACATTTTGGTAATGATGTTACTGGATTTGTTTATAGATGTCGCTTCAATAGATAGACTGCCTCGGCGGCGCAGTTGTAATGCGTACGCGTTACGATTGAGGCTAACGCTGAGGTCTCGGGTTCGATCCCCGGGTCGGGTAAAGTGGTATTGGGTTTTTCTATTATGAAATGCTCAGTATCAGCCCGGAGTCTGGAATCTGTGCCCGGTATGGCGATAGGCTCGCCCCCTATCACATCGTGGGATGGAGATACGTTCGGCGAAATGTGGGTGTACTGGTTACACCTCTGCCTACCCCTTCGGGGATTACAGGCGTGAGTGCGTATGTTTGTATGGTAATGATGTTACTGGATTTGTTTATAGATGTAGTTTCAATTAGTAATAAATTAAGAGTGTTGCATTTTTAGTAGTGGACCATTCCTGATGTAGAAAAACAAACATGGCTTTTTAATTTATTTTTTTGCCTGCATGACGAAACGAGCAAGTCGCTCGTCTGATTCTAAGCGTCACCTGCCCATAAACAGAGCAACACCACACAGAACTTTGAATTACAAAGCATTATATTGTCAGCTTTCCTATTTTTTTATTTTATAGCAAGGGCCGACAAACGAGCACTTGGGTCACCTGATGGTGAGTTATCTCCACCGCCCATGTACGGCTACAAAACCAAAAAAACATGGGCATGTTGCCAACCTTAAAGGAAAGGGATAATTAAGGGATTTGGAATGGAGGGGGATTTGGGCTTCCGGATATCTCACTCACCGTACGAAACAGCAGCAAGCAGCTACTTTACGCCGGTTTTCTGTGAGTACCACTACAGTGGTAACGACCCAGACTAGCCGGCCTATTCAAGAAGTGGCTCTACCACTCAAGAAGACAGAAGTTGCTGATTCTCATATTGCTCAGTAATATCACTGGTTTCAATGCCCTTCAAAAACAGTACTGCTTACACACTGCTGTTTATGGGCCGAAATAGACAAAGACAATGCCCACATATAATTAATTATAAAATAATGTAAATATGCCAACATTTATATTTAGACTATGTAAGGGATGCGTTGTATTGCATGTGAAAATGTATGTCATGTTGGCGATCCTAAAATAAATATATACATATACATACATACTCACTCACGCCTGTAATCCCCGAAGGGGTAGGCAGAGGTGTAACCAATACACCCGCATTCCGCCGAGCGTATCTCCGTCCCACGATGTGATAGGGGGCGAGCCTATCGCCATACCGGGCACAAATCCCAGACTCCGGGCTGATACTGAGCATTTCGTAATAGAAAAACCCAATACCCCTTTACCCGACCCGGGGATCGAATTCTGGAATTTGTGCCCGGTATGGCGATAGGCTCGCCCCCTATCACATCGTGGGACGGAGATACGCTCGGCGAAATGTGGGTGGACTGGTTACACCTCTGCCTACCCCTCCGGGGATTACAGGCGTGAGTGCGTATGTATGTATGTAAGTATAAGGGACCTACCACATTGTCTTCCACTTACAATCTCCCATGAAATAAAAACATACAAAACCCACATAACCATGCATAAAGCACGTCAATAAATCCTGATTATATTATATAATTGAGCATCTCAATTTAGATGGCAATATGATTACCGTATGAGGTAATCCTTACTAATATTATAAATGTGAATGTTAGTTTGTTTGTTACGCTTTCCCGCGAAAACTACTTAACCGATCATCATGAAACTTTGTACACATATTCTTGGAAGTATAAGAAGTAACATAGGATACTTTTTATGCACAAAAATATTTATATTTGTTTGTTACGCTTTCACGCCTAAATCCGATTTCGATGAATTTTGATGTAGAGATAGATGGAACCCTGGAGATGGTTATAGGCTACGTTTTATTTTGGAAAAGTCTATTCACGCGGGCAGAGCTGCGAGCAAAAGCTAGTGAAAAATAAACCCTACTTCAAACAAATTTCTGAACAAAGCAACTCGAGGTACAATCAAATAAAATTTTATAAGGAGCTCCTTGTTCCGTTGTCTTTAGAAATTAAATTGTTTTCCTTGACTGTTTGGAATATGAATATTGTATAACACATGATGTTATATTGACAGGCTCCGTGGCGCAGTGGGTGAGTTGTGAAGCGAGAGGCCGCGGGTTCGATTTCCTCACCGAGACAAAATGTTTGTGTGATCCACAAATATTTATTTCCGGGTCTGGATGACGTCTGGCAGACGGCCGGTCGTAAAAACTACAAGGCAAATCTGTCTGTGTTAAAAAGCAAGTTGCGGTGTGAAATATCTTCTTCTTCTTCTAGCTGCCTCATCCCACTCGCAGTGGGGTTGGCGCAACATGCTTTAACACATGTTACAGAATGATTTTAATAATAGATAATTATGTAATTTATCTATAGTATCTCAGCTTTTGTTAATTTTTTTTTTATTTCCTTAAATGACGAGGCGAGCAGGTCGCTCGCCTGATGGTAAGCGCCACGCCTGCCCATAAACAGAAGCAACGCAACACAACTTTAAATAACAAAGCACTGCATGACACTGGACTGCGCTCGTAACTCCGAGACATAAGGTGTTAAGTCTCATAATGCCCAGTAATTTCACTGGCTTCAATGTCCTTCAAACCGGAACACAACAGTGCTTACACACTGTTGCTTGGCGGCAGATATAGACAAAAAATCGGCTTGTAGTTCTTACGACCGGCCGCCTGTCTGACGTCAAGCCCTCTGCGCTGTGCAAATAATTCAAAAAATATAGCAATTTCATCACGGTATACGTCTCTCAGTAGATTATCCATGACTCTTCTGATAGTGATACTCTTCTGATCACTTACTATCAGGTGACACATTAGCTCGTTTGCTGACCTATGCTATAAAATATTTGTCATAAAACATTAGCATCAAACACCCCGTGGGATTCTGCTATAGAAATTGCAAGCATAGAAATAAGATAACTAGAACGATAACTCTCATATGAATCTGCCATAAAATACGACTCCACTTACTTACTCATGCAAAGGTAAAATCACACGTAACACTCATACAACAAAAATTTATGAACGTTCAAAATCAACTTTATTTCATAAAATTTCATGTCGAAATATTTTTCTAGATCGAGATACGACGTTCTGCACCGCGCAAAAAATTATACGTATCCAAGCGTCAACTAGAGATTAGTATGCACATACTTTTATAGCCCCGCCTCCTTGCACAGAGTTTTGGTGGGGTCACTATTTGCTTGAGTCACGTTTCTTGCCATCTTATATCGATGATTGAAACGCATACATACTTACATTACGTATGTGGATATTAAAATATAACTTCGTGTAGAAGATTATGATTATTTTGCGAGTGTTATAACAGTTCGTCAATAACAGAATTGGATACACAAAGAGCTGCTTGAAACAAAAATATCCGTTACGCGATTCACTGAGTCGATTACTTGTCGATAGGATTTCGGTTATAAGAACTAGCGATTACTCTTTAACCTCTGGCAAAGAAGAGAGGTGATTTGAATTATTAAGAAAGCAATGTCGTCATCGATGGAAATTCCATAAAATACATCTTACAAAATAAAGGGAAATAATTTTTATCTACACTGAACTAGTTTCTTTTTATTAGCTTGAATGACGAGCATGAGAAAAAACTACAAGAGTTTTATCGATTGATTGATAGATGGCACTAGTAAGACAGGTATATCATTACAATTCAGCTAGTTTATTAACGCCATCTAAAGTGTGTAGTGGAACTACTGGGTACCGGCGATCGTTGTTAGTTTTAAGTGAGTTCAGATCTAAAGTATTGAGTTAGCAGTCTATGCTTTTCTATGTGGCTATGCCCAAACTAAGGAACATTTTTTTATTAGTTTGAACGAGACGAGCTTATCGCTCACCTGATGCGCCACGCCTGCTCATAAACAGAAGCAACACCACAAAGAACTTAGAACTACAAAGCACTGCATAGCACTGGTCTGCGCTCGTCACCCCGAGACATAATATGTTAATTCTCATAATGCCCGATGTCGTAATTTGACTGGCTTCAATGTCCTTCAAACCGAAACAGAACGGTGCAGAAATAGACAAAGCGGTGGTACCAACCCAAACGACCTCTCGCATACCAGAGATCACCAAGTAATAAAATAACGTTTAACAAAACATAGAAATAGATTACAAAATAAAAACACTGAAAAGTCAAAAATAACAAATACAAATAGTCTCTTTGGAGTCGGTGCAATTTAATTTAACCGGTAACAACACAGGCACAAACTCTAAAGGGACTTACTTATTTTCTTTTTCAATTTTTTGTGGTAGTTACAGGAATAGCATGTAAATTCCAATACAATAACACAATCACGAGTGTACTGTTGTCCTTTGAGGAGTTTTTTTTTTCCGTATTCCGACATCAGATCTTACCAAATTTATATGGGACTAAATCGCAGCTCAACTTTATCAAGTGATTTTTTTTTCAACAAAATCTGTCCACAATTGGCGGAGAAATTGATATACATACATAAAAAAAGATACTCCTTTTTTGAAGTCGGTTAAAAAAAGTGTGTTGATATACGCAGACGAAAATACTACACATCACTTTTTAGTTATTAAGTGTGGAATTTCTTTAAGTAGATAGTAAGGTATATACAATGGAATACAGACGCGAAATATGATTATAACTTGTACCACACAAAGCATTATTTCATCTGACTTGAAATTCATGTCAAAAGTTGTCAATTTCACAAACAGGAGTGGTGACTGGTGACCTCTCCGGTATTTCTTTAATGACTATTGATTTCAATATGGAGGATTTGACTGCCTCGGTGGCGCAGTTGTAATGCGTACGCGTTGCGATTGAGGCTAACGCTGAGGTCTCAGGTGCGATCCCCTGGTCGGGTAAAGTGATATTGGGTTTTTCTATTACGATATGCTCAGTATCAGCCCGGAGTCTGGAATTTGTGCCCGGTATGGCGATAGGCTCGCCCCCTATCTCATTGTGGGACGTAGATACGCTCGGCGAATTGTGAGTGTACTGGTTACACCTCTGCCTACCCCTTCGGGGATTATAGGCGTGAGGGCGTTTGATTTCAATATATCTATCCAATGTTCAATATTAAGGAAATATGATAAAGTTGTAACTTTGATCTCTTCATTAGTGTTAATTATGTCGCTACATGTGTCCTTAGTGCAAGTTTTTGCGAGCTTTTTGATAGCTGTTACGTCATCCGCATTTACTAATATATAGATGTACCAACTTATCTGTAAATTGAAGAGCTTCGCTCTGTTCGCTCTAGTATAGCCATTTTAGGAATAATCATTTACTATGAGGGATATTTCAGGTGTTACACATATATTTTAAAGGTTCCAGAAATTATAAAAGTGACTTTCAGGATACTAAAAAAATATATATCTTCAACGTCAGAATAATAATTTCTTAAAAAAATTGTCTGGATATTACTTCTACTACTGACTACTCGGCCACTGCTCTATGGAAGTTGTCATAGCCATAGATGCACTAATTTAGTAATAGTATTACATAAGACCCATTAACACTGAGAGAGGTTATCATGTGAAAGGCAAGAATCTCTCTATTCTAAAAAAAAGTAACTGGCGCCGCCACCGCTGCCAAAAGCTTGTCACGCTAATAATCTGGGGAAGAAAGTAAGATATGTCTCATATTCGCGGACTTTAATTATTTTATGTTTTGTGGAAAAACATGGGCAAAGCCATTAGTATTTAAAAAAAAACATTAACTTATATGTTCTAGGTATGCCCGACAGCCTGTACATAGAAGATGCCTGTCGGCCGATGTAACAGCTTCACCCGTCATCCTGGAATGTGAAGGTGCAGCTACACAACGGAGGGAAATCCTCAACACTCCGAGGTCACTCCGAGAAGCCTATGGAGACAACAGGAGAATCCTGCGCTTCTGCACTTAGGCTGGCTAGATTCCTAGCTGCCATAAATTTCACGCATAATAGCCCGACATTTTACGGGCTAAGTGCGGAGAAAAGGAGCCCCCGATCAAGATCATGTCACCAACAGCTCAAACATCAATTGATAATAGCAAAGAATCGAAGCTAAAAAACTCAAAGCTTTAAAAACACAATAGTAAGACATTTGAAACATTTGTATTTATTTATTTAGCATATTGTGTGTAAATAGCTGACGTTTTGTACGACCGTACTCCCGCTGCTAGAGCTGTATCGGCGGAAAAAGAAAAACTCGGAATCATTGAATGCGAATTGGGGAGGATTGCTGTCTGACAGAAAATAAATCTTTTACAGAGATAATAAGGAAAATTTACATTCTTTTTTATTTTTTTGTCAATATCAGGCCTCATTTAGACTACTGTTTACGTAACAGCAACAATATTACGGGGTCTCAGAGCGGATCGCTTCTAATGGTCGAGATAATATTATAATAATGTATTTATGTGTGTGTGTGTGTTTCATGTGTGTGTGTGTTTGTGTGTGCGCGCGCGCGAGTGTATATACATATATCTATGATTATGTAAGTGCGTGCGTAAGTGTGAGTCGGTGGGTAATTGGAAAGCATTGTGGGTTGGTAAGTATATGACAACTGTCCATACTGGAGAGATTGTTAAGCGTGTTTGTCATAGTCACGCCTCTTGATGTGATGAAATGTCACAAGTGCATAAATAGTCAAATCGATTAGCCTGGTAAGTGGTAAGTAAGTAATCGGAAGTACTAGGTAGTAGGTCGCTCGTATTTGAAGCTATTGTGTTTCAATTTGATGGACGTTGAAGCTGGATACATAACTCTTTATTGAACACCAATTTAAGGAACAATACAAAAGAACTTTATAACTATTATAATATCAATAGGCAGTCTTATCGCTAATAGCGATCTACCAGACAGGTAGTGACATTACTGGGCATTATGAGACTTAACTTAAGTCTCGACTCTCGATGGGACTAGCGCAGTCAAATGCCATGCAGTGCTCAGCAATTCAAGGCTACCTGTGATGTTGTGTCTATTTATGAGCAGGCGTGGCGCTTACCATCAGCGAAAGACCTGCTCGTTTCATCACTCAAGCTAATAAAAAAAGTTATACTAAAAAAATATAAATTTATTAGATTTTTAGAAACGTTACTTAACACTAGTCCGATCAACGCAGAAAGAGCTCACGTTGTCCTGAGGTCCGGCAGTTGATCTGCCGTTTAAAATGAAGGTAGGCAATGTAACATTAACTTTTCGAGTCGACCTACACCTCAGTCTCTCCCGTGACCACGAAGGCTGAAACCTTTGAAACGTCTGGACCAAAATAGAATCAAACCGCCTTCAAACCGCGATAAAATTCGTATAAATTAGTTTCATTTCAATGACAATGACAGCCTCCGCGACGTAGCGGGCGAGTGGCCGGGTTTGATTCCGGCAACGAAAAAAATGTTTGTGTGATCCACAAATATATGTTTCGGGTCTGGGTGATGTAGGACCGCAAGTCCCTCATAGTTCCCGATTCCCACGATACAGGTTAACTTAATGTGGGGTCAGAACTATGTGTGTGAGTATTGGGTGTATTTTTTATGAGTATTATTCGCTAAAATATAATACGCACTTACGCCTGTAATCCCCGAGGGGGTAGACAGAGGTGTAACCAGTACACCCACATTTTGCCGAGCGTATTTCCGTCTCTTATGTGATAGGGGGCGAGCCTATCACCATACGGGGCACAAATTCCAAACTCCGGGCTGATACTGCGCATTTCGTAATAGAAAAACCCAATACCACTTTACCCGACCCGGGGATCGAACCCGAGACCTCAGGGTTGACCTCAATCGTAACGCGTACGCATTACAAATGCGCCACATAGGCATTGGTACCGAAGCTTAAATATAAGAAATCATTAAATATACGTAAAACATTGTTTCATCCTATTTGTATTTATTTCCCGTGGAAGATTCAATAAGCTTGCCAGTCGCGGCGCTCCGTCTCTACCGGTTTTGCTACAATATTAACAAATGTTTCCGACCATGCCAAATTTATATTTATTGTACTGGCGGTTATAAATGCTTCGGTATATGTTATCTTTTTTTGCTATTTATTCTTTTTCCTCACTGACTTAAAACAAACAGTTTTGTCTTGGCCCATACATGCTGTCATGTATGGGCCGGCTCGACCGTATTGTTACCACTGTCTCACAGAAATTCGACGTGAATGTCCAGTAACGTTTCGTATCGTGAAAGGGATATCCGGAGGCACAAATCCCCTTAACCTTCTCAATCCTTTAACTAACTCTATTTGGTCGACAGCGCATGATTTCTCAGGTATTGTGGATATTTATGAGCGGAGATCACCTCAGCACAGCAATCTTACGCATTACAACTGGATTGAAAAACTGGACCAAAAACAAGCCCACTGAGTTTGTCTAGCCGGATCTTCTCAGGACTGGGTCGCGCCGCGTAAAATCCAGTGGTAATGTAAGCCCACTGAGTTTGTTTCGCCGGATATTCTCAGGCTGAGTCGTTTTGGATCCGGTGGTAGTTTTAAAACACGTGCCGTTTCGGTAATGCCTATGGTCCATATCGAGCCATAAAAAGAAGAAAAAGTAAAATAATAATAATACTTAACAATTCTGGACTATTCCATAATAAAAATATTGTAAAATTTATAGATGCCCAGTGTATTTTAACGATGCTATGTATGTTATGTATACATTAGTCGATATGATTTCTATACATAAGTTTGTTTATTTTGTACTGACTTGTCATAAGCGCTATTATAATTGCCTACATGATTAATAAAACTATTTCGTTTCATTTCATTTCAACTGCGCCACCGAACATAATAAATACAAATAAATACAACCATTAGTCACACAAATAGTCCTGTCCCCACGATATCTTAACCTGTATCAGGAACTATGAGGGACTTACGGTCTCACGACACCCAATCCGGTGAATCGCACAAACATTTCGACGGTCCAAACGAATAAAGTCGTATTGTGAAAACTGCAACTTTTCAGGAGAGCGAAAAACAATAAAAAATGCATTTATTCTTTGTACAAAGCTAAAATACAAATAAGTGTTACATAGGAAGACGCGGCAAAAAATTAGCTTTCTGATGAATGGAAATATGATTGTAACCAACTTTGGGATTTTATGTAATATAAGAAAAAAAGGAATAAATTTATATTCGCCAATAAGTTTTTAGTTTTTTGTTTTGTATCGTTGTGTACGTCCTTATTCGTCTCAAATTATTAAAATTATGTTTGCTTATTGCACACATACCAACCTTTATGCATGTTTTTATCATAATTAACTAGATATGTACTAAGTTAATACGTCTTTTTTCGGCAATGCATTGGATATTTCATTATCGGTATGTCAGTGATAATTCATTTTTCTCTAATAAAAGTTATTATAGTGATTATAGGAAAACCTTATGTAAGTTTAACTTAATTGATGATAAAAATAACAATATAAGTTATATTGGGACAAAAATTTAATAAAAATACTTATTAATCAACTAGATCATAATCCAATAAAAATGGAACCTTTGTTTTCACATACAAGACGAAAAATAATGTAGACGTGAGATTTTACTACCCGTTGCAAAAAATGCATATTATTTATTATTTAAGCCCTTCACAGGATAAAAAATGCACTAATTATGGAATTAGATTATGTGCCTATAACACGAATACTAATTAAAAATAATAACAGTCATCGTTAATTAAATAACCGCGATGGTTGCGCGTGTAAATAAACAGACATCCCAAAATGTTGGTATAAATCAAAAAGTAATAAATATGGCACTATAATCGTAATTAAAATAATTAAAACGAACTTTAAGAAACAATCTGAGTCTAATTCAATAAAAAAACTTCTAAAATATTACATTATTTCAAAATAAAAGATGTCTTAAACATTGAAATATGTTCTCAGTCTCTTAAGTAGGAGTAGAACTAATTGTAAATAATCACAGTAATTATTATCGTAACAAGTAAAATAGATTTACGTATTATTGATTAGCAACCGAATCCTAATCGTTTATATACATATGAATATGCTTAATATAGGCCAAAATAATTATTCGTCGATGTCATCCTCTTCTTCTTCTTCCTCTAACTCGGAGCTCTCATTAGTTGAGGATTGATTATGTGGTACTAGCTTCCTATAAAACTCCAGATATTGGGTTGGAAGAGTCTCTGAGTTGCATAAAGATATTAAATTATTGTCACTACCAAGACCTTTATAGAATTAAATGTCTTGATATTGATGACAATGCTGTGTAAGCAGCCTGTAATGTTTCATCTTCAGGAGTGTTTTTTTTTCAACGAGAATCAAAATGATTAATGTTAAGACATTTATATTCTCTATCTGGGCTAAACTTAAAGAATAATTTATCGAGAGTAGCAGAATCAATTATGATTTTTCTGATTTTAGACCAATATATTTTGTCACTGTTATCATCCTAAAACCAATTCTATTGATAAATCTGATATGAAACGTTTAAAATCATAAAAATCTAATTGTTGCATGTCTTTTAAACTGTTTTTTTCCTTTATTTACTTTAGCATTGCTAATGATGCAATACATCTGGTCTGGCGTGTATATAGTGTGGCGTTTCTTGGCTCCTTCAATGTAGGAATGCATCATATCTCCCTCAGATCGGCTGTGATCTTTGACAAAAAATGTGTGTGTAATATTTATAGAGATCTGTTTATTTGCATACAGATACAAAAACGATCTTGTTACGGTTCTGTCATGTGCAAGATTCTAAATAAAATTAAGTCTATTTTATACCATCTCTTTATTATTGTTGTATATAATGATGAAAGTACCTATCTAATATCGTTATTTTTTTTCATCATCTGCATTGTAGTAAATACTAAAATGGTTATAAATCTTTTTAGGGTGACTCTTTTATAAATGTGTGTTAAAAATGAACTCATATTGCCATTTTTATATTTTCATATTGTCTGATGCTTGAGACCTTTCTATAAATATCCTGTACATCATTGAATTATTTGATATCTCATTTAGACAAAGCTTAGCTTTTTTATTTTCTCTTTTCTTTAGGTACTATCTTTCCGTACATAATGTGACTCTAGTATCGGGAACTTTATGCTATTTTTAATTTCATCGCTCATACACTTGGGCCTATTCAAGTCTGTTCCTCTTAAATTAAACATCGATGTGTTTCTTTTTTCAGTATAAACTTATTTTTCGGTTATCCGAGGGTTTTTAAATCATTTTGTTGTATATTATAGTCTCTTCAGTCAGATCAATATTACAAGATAGGACCATTATATAAGTAATGGTTTGAGATCTATTGCTTTTTCTGATCAATTTTATTTTCTTTATGTTATTCGTTAATATATATCTTATTATATATATTGTTATTTTTCATGATAATTTAAGACCCGATATAATTTAAAAATCTTTTCTCTTACACCTCTCATCATCTTCCCTCATTTCCAATTTTTGCCAAATAGAATTTTTACAGACACAGGTACCAGGTATTCTTGCACCTCGATTTTTTTCGATTTCATGCACATGTAAGGTTGTTGTTTTTTAAATCGTTTATTACAATTAGTGTGCGCATTGTCGTTGCTAACACTAAAGAGGCACGCGGAGGGGGATAGATAGTAGTGTTCAGAAATTACTAAGAAATTTATCGAAGTAAATACTTCCTTTACTTTAATTCTAAATCATAGTCGTAGACACATCCTAGTTTTAGTAACATTATATAATGTAACGATAAGATAATTTTTAACAAATGGTATGTGCCAAACCTAAGCAGGTGATGCTTTCAAAACATAAGCTGTTACATTTTGTAATAATATTAACGTTAAATAGATATTGAATTTATGCCGCGAATAAGGATGTCAAACTTCAATACAAATACACTTACTAAATATTTTTAGTTGAATAAAGGCGTAATATAATGTAGTTGTGTTATTCTACTTCGCTGAGAGCATTATAATGAGTGTAAGTAGTAACAGTGACTTTATTCAGCTATAACTATTATATAAAATTTTGGAAGTATAAAGACGTCTCTGTTAATAACTTTGAAAATAAGAGCTATAAATTTGTAAAAAAAATGAGGTAATGTAACCAAGTTCGTAGAATCTGAATATACAATAAAATTAAAACTCATGTAACACATTTTACGGCCTTATTCGTTTGGAACGTCGATTTGTCACCGTGCGGGAATCGAACCCACGACCTCTCGCTTCCCAGAGGCTACCTTCAAACATAGCTAAGAACAATCTCCATTAAACCAGTTTACAACCAAACAAACCACATTCAAATCTGTCCATTCGATCCGGCGCTACGATGCCACAGGAAAATACACATAAATTCACACCCACCTACAGACAGACAAAGACCTATAACATCCCTCTTTTTTGTTTTTGCAGGGGGTTAAAAAGCAATGTGCTGTATATACAAAACGCATTGCGGACACCGCTGCATTGATTGCTACTTTATTGTATGAGATGCCGGAATACGATGCTACTGGATTAGGTTATTTAATTTATTTACTACACATAACATAAAGGACTGCCTCGGTGGCGCAGTTGTAATGCGCACGCGTTACGACTGAGGCCAACGCTGAGGTCTCGGGTTCGATCCCCGGGTCGGGTAACGTGGTATTGGGTTTTTCTATTTTCAAAAATCTCAGTATCAGCCCGGAGGCTGGAATTTGTGCCCGGTATGGCGATAGGCTCGCCCCCTATCACATAAGGGACGGAGATACGCTCGGCGAAAAATGGGTGTACTGGTTACACCTCTGCCTACCCCTTCGGGGATTACAGGCGTGAGTGCGTATGTATGTATAACATAAAGGGTGTGAAGTACCCAGAGGGGTTGACATTAGGCAGGCGGGCGGTCGTAAAAACTACAAGCCAAATCTTTCTGTAAAATGTGTTAAAAAGAATGCTGCAACCCCACTGAGTGTGGGATAAGGGAACTTTCCCTTATCCCACACTCAGTGGGACACACTTCCACACACTTCCACTTGGAAGAAGTGACAGCCTCGGTGGCGCAGTGGGGGAGTTGCCGACTGCGAAGCGAGAGGCTGTGGATTCGATTCCCGCAGTGAGACAAATGTTTGTGTGATCCACAAAAGTTTGTTTGGGTGTTGTGGGACTGCAAGTCCCTCGTAGTTCCTGTTACCCACGATTTGACGAATACGCTAACATAAGTAAGCACGTCATTTAGGTAGCATTAATAAACCCAGAATCTCTCGTGAAGACCCTTTCCCAATCTCGATTCCTTTCTAATATTGTAAAAGGACACCCAAAGCGGTGAAGAAAAAAGAAACTACTGTTTCGCGTCATAAAACCGGCATTTTTATCTTCTTTTCAAACACCTATAAGGACACTTGGATTTTTAAGCTGTCAAATCCATCCAGCCGTTTGGAAGGTACGAGGTAATAAAGAAATTTACAACCAACATACATACAAGATACGCGCGAAAACCATAACCCTTCCTTTGTAGTCGGATAAAAAGAGATAGAGATACAGCCAGACACTGCATAAGCTTAGTAATTAGGATTCCGTTGACACTCTTTAGACACGTAACCCTAATAAGCATACATACCTACGCACTCACGCCTGTAATCCCCGGAAGGGTTAGGCAGAGGTGTTACTTGTACACCCACATTTCGCCGAGCATATCTCCGTCCCATGATGTGATAGGGGGCGAGCCTATCGCCATACCGGGCACAAATTCCAGACTCCGGACTGATACTGAGCATTTCGTAATAGAAAAACCCAATACCACTTTACCCGACCCGGGGATCGAATCCGAGACCTCAGTGTTAGCCCCAACGGTAACGCGTACGCATTACAAATGCGCCACCGAGGCAATATATAAAAAAATAAGCAATATATAATAAAATATTCATCCATTCCAGCACAAACAGTGTTCATTCGAGTCGCAATGTGTGAGCTTGCGGTTTGCGTAACGACGGGCTTTCAAAGCTTTTCACTGCGTCAGCACCAACACTTATAGAACTAGACCACGCTCACGCCTGCCTAGGGGAAGGACAGAGAGCAATTAATTACAGGACGAGGTTTCATTTGAGAAAGTAGTTCAGCATTAGAATGTTTCTGTAATGAGGTCGAATGGTGCATACAAATAAAATTTTACGATTTTAAAATCTTTTTGGATAACTTTTGTTATTTCTAGTAGTAGAGCCACGCGGTAATCCATTATTATCCTTTTCCTTTAAGGTCGGCAACACACTCATGATCCTTTTAGTATTTTGGGCATATATGGGCGGTGGAGATCACTTACCGTCAGGTGACCCACGTGCTCGTTTACCGGCCTATAATAAAAAACCTACCTTTTGCTCGCGACTCCACAGACATAAATATCTTTTTCAGGTATAAAAAGTAATATAGCCTATGTTATAATCCAGACCATGCTTTGTGAATCTAGAATCTAGATACAAAATTTCTTCTCCAAATTCACAAACTCACTTTGATTTAGTCCTCAGTAAACAATGTTTTTCAACTGGTGCTGCGGAAATACTCGCGCAGGTCTAATAAACATCACGAAACACGTCTCATTTCAACCCAGTCTTTTATGTGTTTTCCAATATTAAAAAAATGCGTAGGTATAAATCGCGAATGAAAAATAAATGTAATACCATAACATTCATCTCTTCATTCCAAAACGTTTTTCGAATACACCAAACAAAATTGCCTCAATAAAAAGGTCACGCAAAGATAATTTACGTCCAATTACGTACCTCTGGTCCTATTGTAAACGTTAAGGAAATAGGGGCAAACGTTCTCCGCGACGCAATTGAGGAAATTTCCTTAGAAGAAAACTCATCAAATTGACGAAACGGGAACATAATTGGGGATCGCTTCACGTCGCAGAACTTGTAAGAAATTTGCTCGCTTTAAAAGATAAAATTTTATTTTTAAAGTTTCGAAGACTGGAGTTTTTAATGCATTTCCAATTTTTACAAGCATTGTAAGTGTTTGTGGGTTCATGCATTTGGATTTATTGTATTCTATAAATAATTTATATTTTTGTGTATTTTGGAATAATTTTTATATCATGTTGTGCAGTTGCATTGCATTGTAGAGAGCAATATCATAAAAATTACGATTTTTCTTCGGTGGTTTGGAGAACACCATAAATCGTGATGGTTTAATGCTAAAACTTAGCCAACTATGAATTAAATATAGTTCAGTTTCTACACTAATTATTTCCATAGCCATAGTGTAAAACACTTTTAAAAGGCTTAGCTACTAACAAGCTTTTCTCCACCCCCATACAACTTATAACTCCTAACAGTTGATTAAAAGAACAATTCTTCAAGAATCTTTTTCCATGTTCATATTGAAAACAGATAATTTCAAGAATGGTTTCTTTAATCATCTTCTACCTAACCTTATCCCACTCGCAGTGGGGTCGACGTAACATTTTCGAACACATGTTACAGAAAGATTGTTTATACGACCGGCCCGTCGGACGTCATTGAACGAACATTGGACGTCGGACGAACCATTGTTTTCCCCAGAGGGAGGTCTCTGGGGAAAACAATGGTTCCTGTTCAAAATCAAATAACTTTTGAGTAGCAATATTACGACCAAATGACAGTTTCAATTTCTCCACTTTCCGTTTCCAACCTTTTTGCAACCATCATAGTCAGTTAATTGCATTCCTTCAAAGGATTGAGATAAAAGCGCTCTCGCTTTTCACGACTGGCAGTTTGCAGTGTTACAAGCGTAACGAGCTGCCCTGCAAACAGAATGGATACAAACAAGCTTTGTCACTCCTCTCTCTGCCATCGACACGTTGGAATAAAACTAGGATTAAATCGGTACGCCCTGTACTTATGGAAATTGGCTTTTGAAAAGTTAAGTGTTTAACATTCTGACATCCTCCGTGGCGCATTGGGCGAGTAGCCGGCTGCGAAGCGTGAGGCCGTGGGTTCGATTCCCACACCGAGAAAAATGTTTGTCTAATCCACAAATATTTGTTTCGGGTCTGGGTGTTGTGGGACCGCAAGTCCCTCGTAGTTCGCGATACCTACGATACAGGTTAACCTAGTGTGGGGTCAGAACTATGTGTGTGAACTGTTGAGTGTATTTATTTATTTATTCTTAAAATATTCTCTAGTGTTTTGAAATATACATATTTCATAATAAGATTTATCTATTTTTAAATTGGCTAGAATGAGTTTTTTGGGGTAAGGCTTGTGTGAGTAATAGGTAATAAAAGTTTGGTGTGTTCTCGAGTAATTAAATAAATACCGGGTCATTACCACTGTCTCACAGAAAACCAAAGTAAAGTAACAGCTTGCTGCTGCGTTTCGTACGGTGAGTGAGATATGCGGACACCCAAATTCCCCTCCGCTTCCCAATCCCTAAATTATCCCTTCCCTTTAAGGTCGGCAACGCACCCATAATTCTTTTGGTATTGTGTGCGTACATGGGCGGTGGAGAGCACTTACCATCAGGTGACCCACTTGCACGTTTGTCGGACTTGCAATAAAAATAAAAATAAAAACGTTTTAAGCATTGTTAAACCAAAATATAGCTATAATATAAATGGTAAAAACGTTTACATCACAAACAGCTCCTGAGGCTCCGCAAATTTTTAATAAAAATATAACAAAGGACAATTTTATGATACATTAAGATAAACCCCAAGCTTCCATCCCAAACGTACCCTTATTTTTTACCCGATGAAAAACGAGAAACATTCCCAAAACGATTCCATTTGATATTTGGGGGTGAATGCAAAAATATCATATAACAGAGGTAATACAAGGTCTCTGGAAGTATAACCGGCCTTTCATTATTTAAGGCCGAAAAGCAATCAAAAGTTTGAATCATTACGGTGAATCCCGCTGTAATTTGCTAATCATTTGGGAAGGATTCTAATTTACAAAAGTGAAATTAATGTGGAAATGTTAATTTTGTGGAAATAATTGATCTTCGTCGCGTCGTTGCTGGTACAGATGCTTTTGATTGTAAAATTACAATGGGTTTGTGTTATTCAAGGTAATTCAATTTATTCTTATTGTTTCTTTTATAACCTTGAATAATTAATTGAGCAGGTCGCTTGCGTAATGGTAAGCGCCACGCCTGCCCATAAACAGAAGCAACACCAAGCAGAACTTGGAATTACAAAGCACTGCTTGGTACTGGACTGCGCTCTTCACTAAGAGACATAAGATGTTAAGTCTCAAAATGTCCAGTAATTTCTCTGTCTTCAAGGTCCTTCAAACCGGAACACAACAGTAATTGCACACTGTTGTTTGGCAGCTCCAATAGACAGTGCAGTACCAACCCATTCGTCTCGCATACGAGGAACCTACCACCTTGTAAGTGCAGGAGCTGGTGTCAGTGCACATCAGAAGGCCAATACTCGTAATTTTAAATGTTCAAAATATCATTCCGATCTAGTCTCAGCGTCAAGAAAGTTGCAAATGACATTCTGTTAAACCAATAATCAACGTCAAATGTGAACATAGATCGTAATGAGATTGAATGTAGAATAAAAGTTGACTGAAGCCAAAACGGTATAATGCTACTGCTAATGCTAGGTGCATTTGACGTTGATTATTTGTTTAAGAGAATGCCATTTGCAACTTTCTTGACGCTGAGACTAGATGGGAATGATATTTTGAACATTTAAAATTACGAGAATTGGCCTCCAGGGCAGAGGAGTGTGCAGTGTAATAATAATGTGTTTGACTAAAGCGCCATCTAGATAGAGAGAGTTTATCATACGACCACACGAACGACGCAAGAAATTAACAGAAAAAACTAGGTGCTAGGTCCCTCCTATGCAAGAGGCCGTGTGGGTGGTACCACCGCTTTGTCAATATCTCATAGTGTGGTTCTTACCATCGAGCAAACAAGGTCGTTTCGACATTCAATATAATAAAAAATACGAAATAATAATATAAGTACATAAAAAGACTGCCTCGGTGGCGCAGTTGTAATGCGTACACGTTACGATGGAGGCCAACGCTGAGGTCTCGGGTTCGATCCCCGAGTCGGGTAAAGTGGTATTGGGTTTTTCTATTACGAAATGCTCAGTATCAGCCCGGTGTCTGGAATTTGTGCCCGGTATGGCGATAGGCTCGCCCCCTATCACATCGTGGGACGGAGATACGATCAGCGAAATGTGGATTTACTGGTTACACCTCTACCCCTTCGGCGATTACAGGTGTCGGGAAAAGTGAATATGGCAATTTAACAAATAATGAAAGATGTATTTATAAACCTATTTTAATTATTTCTAGCAATTACCCGCGGCTCCGTCCGAGTGAATAGACTTTTCCGAAATAAAACGTAGCGTATAACCGTCTCCAGGGTCCCATCTATCTCTACATCAAAATTCATCAAAATCGGTTCAGTGATTTAGGCGCCAAAGCGTAACAAACATTTTTTTTTGTTTTTTATAAAAAGTGTCCTATGTTTCTTTTTATACTTCAGCATTAATCTAGTGATTAATTAAAACTTTGTTTATGACAACGATGGTGGCTGTAAAATTGATTAAATGGACAATCCGCTGGGTTAATGATTTTGGGTTCATGCATAATCTGTGGCGCGTGTGTTTATTTCTGAGCTTGCCTGTATGTTTTAATATGGTAGAGCCACGCTCCTGGAAAGTATTCTCTAAAGCATGAATGGGCCGGCTCAACTGAAGGCCAATTCTCGTAATTTTAAACGTTTAAAATCACGAGAATTGACCTTCAGGGTTGTTACCACTGTCTCACATAAAACCGACGTGATGTAGCAGCTTGCTGTTGCGTTTCGTACGGTGAGTGAGATATCCCGAAGCCCAATTCCCCCTTCACTTCCCAATCCCTTTTCTTTAAGGTCGGCAACGCATCCATGATTCCTCTGGTATTGTGAATATTCATGGGGGGTGGAGGTCACTTACCATCAGGTGACGCACTTGCTCGTTTGCCGGCATCAGCTATAAAACAATGT
Organism: Mimas tiliae; assembly: GCA_905332985.1. Taxonomy (NCBI): domain Eukaryota; kingdom Metazoa; phylum Arthropoda; class Insecta; order Lepidoptera; family Sphingidae; genus Mimas; species Mimas tiliae. Next base: position 669,544 of record HG995258.1, read on the forward strand.
AAAATAAAACTTTAATACTGCGTAGTCCCAAAATGGTGTTATTTATTAACTCTTACAACTGCAACTATTACATCAGTATAATACAATAATAAGCCACAAACTTTATCATATTTAATTTCCTTTTGTACTCTTTATGAGATCTCGCCAATTCTTTTTTCTTCAACGCGTAATAATTGCTGGTAGCACAATACTGGTGTTGTCATAACTTAGTCTCATAAAACATGTGTTTATTGGTATTGGCTTTTAATCATGACAAATTATTAAATTTGAACCTTCGAGGGTACAAATGTTAGCTTATGTTAACCTTTACACCCTGAAATCTTAAAAATTATGGTACCGACATTTTTACCATTTGTACGCTGCTTCAAACTGTGCGTGTAAGATCTCAGTACCGTCATCAATTAAAATGTGGCTAATAAATAATTGAATTTCGATTTTAAAAATAATATATTATTTGTTATGCAGTGGTCACGGGATCGGTAAGTAAGTCGTGTATCCCCGAGCGTAGTGGAGGCAGACGGCGCGACAGCTCTGGCGCCAGGCGCCGAAAATACGCATAGATAGGATATATGCAACAGATGAGTTAGAAGGTAGAAATGAAAGACATATTTTTATCTTAGGGCGGTAAAGTAGTACACTGATACTTATTAGTTTAGTGCAGTCCAAATTTACTGTTGACCATCGAGAAATATTGTGTCTAAGCTAGCGTAAATGGAGAAGGTCGATCGGAGTACCAATGTCTCACAGAAAACCGACGTGAAATTTCAGGTTACTGTTGCTGGTATGTGAAATCCATTATTCATCTAATATTGTGAGTGTTTATAAGCTGTTGGAGATCATTTAGTAACTTTAGCATGAGCTAACTAGCTCAGTTACCGATGTTAATAATTCCGTTGAGCCGTCAAGTTGAGCCGGCCGATTCTTGTTGTAAGCAAAACTGTCAACTACTTCAAATCTATCTGTAGGCACTAAGATAAGAAGCACAATATTTTTTGAATCTTTGAAATAGTTGCTGCAGAGCGTCATCCCTCTTTCATGGCTTCACCCGATTGGTCTGTGGTGTAATATCTTACAGTCACATCACGGTCCAGATTATTTTAACCAATCAGTGACAAGAATTTTATTTTTAACCAATAGAATCTAATACAAGTATTTTTCCATAGAAACACCATGATATTCGGAATTATCTGTGATTTGGTTTTAAAACGTGTATTTTTAGTGCAAACTAAAATGGGAAAAAAATATCTTTAATAATAAGTGACGTGGGTGTGAATAATGATTATAATTTATATCGATATTGTGCTTTTAGTTATTTTGGTAAGTGACTTAAGATATGTTTGAAATGCGCTGTTAACCATTGAGCAATTTATTATACGATTCTGTATTCAATACATTATGTGCTACAAAAAAATTGGTTAAATTAGATTTAGATGTAATTATATTTTTAATTTTTATAGGTTCCATTTTGGTTAGAAGTTTTTATTCAATACATACCTAATTAACGTATTTTACGTCACCAAAACTCTGTGCAAGGGGGCGGGGCTATAAAAGCCTGTGCATAATAATCTCTAGTTGACACTTGATACGTCTAATTTTTTACGCGGTGCAGAACGTCGTATCTCGATCTAGAAATGTAATATTTAAATTTATTAAATAAAGTTGATTTTGAATATTTATTAATTTTTGTTGCGTGTGTGAGTGTTACGTGTGATTTTACCTTTGCAAGTGTAAGTGAGTGGAGCCATAAATTTTTGGCAGATTCATAAGAGAGTTATCGTTCTAGTTATCTTATTTCGATGCCTAATAGTCCGGTCTGTTTATAAACTGAAGCAACACCCTTTAGCAGTTTTAATTACAAAGCACTGGATGGCATTGCACTGCGCTCATCACCCCGAGACATTATATATTAGGTATCATTATGTTCAATAAATTCACTGACTTCGTCCTGGTTCATCTTCTTCTTGGTCGTATTCTTCATTACTGAAGGTCATGTCCTTGAAAGGCCTTCGTTGACTGTTGTATTAGCTGTTTCCACTTTGTCCGGTTCTCAGCTTCCTTCAGGGCGGTTGTCATAGGAAGACCAGTGAGGGTGGTTATTTGGTCACACCAACGGCTCGGCGATCGGCCGCGGGGTCTCTTTCCTTCCACCTTACCCACATCAACTAACTTATTAAGGTTGTCCGGTTGTCGATGGGCAATATGACCGAAATAACCGACGATCTTTTAGTAACTAATTGTCGAGAGTATAACACTCACATGGAGTGGTTCCAAGATAAATTTGTTAGTTTTTTTTGCCAGTCCATCTCATCATCCTGGTTTCAGAGAACTCTAAAACATTAAGATCTAAGAAAGTCTATGATGTAGGTATCAAGTATTTTTTAACTATATTATATTATTGTTTCAGCTATCTCTAACTGTATTCACGTGTGTATACTGCTTATACAGAGTCCATAGGATGCAACAAAATGGACAGGTAAATAGTGACTTCTTATCTTTACGCGAATATTACACATTGAAATATAACTAGAATATACGGATTTTATCGCGGTTTAATTTTATTTTAGTCCCGACGTTTCGATAGCTTTTCAGCCTTCGTGGTAATGGGTGAATCTCTCCCGATAAAATCCGTATAAACTAGCTTTATTTCAATGGACAGGTAAATATTGAAAATATAGGTCCCCAGCTTAGTTTTTCAGTTTTATTTGCTTGACTGACGATACGAGCCAGTCGCTCGCTTTTTGGTAAGCGCCTGTCCATAAACAGAAGTAACACCACACAGAACTTTGAGTTACAAACACTCCATGGCATTGGACTGCGCTCGTCACCCCGAAACATAATATGTTTAGTCTCATAATGCCCAGTAATTTCACTGGCTTCAATGCCCTTCAAACCGGAACACAACAGTGCTTATACACTGTTGCTTGGCGGTAGAAATAGACAAAGGGGTGATACTAACCCAGACGGCCTCTCGAATACGAGGGACCTACGTACCACCAGATGTTAGTTACAAAAAGTATAGACACTAGTTACTATTTTCAAAGCAGTAAGTTCTAAATACAATAAAAAAGGAGAAGTTTGAATGTTTACAGATCGGTTCGAAAAATATGTTATGTCCCAGATTTAACAAACATATTTGCGAGATTTTCGATTCGTAAAATATGATAGACTAAGTGGTAGAGACAGTTTTGTCTACAGCATTAATGGGCCGGCTCGTCTGGGTCGTTACCACTGTCTCACAGAAAACCGGCGTAAAGTAGCAGTTTACTGATGCGTTTCGTACGGTGAGTGAGATATCCGGAGGCCCAAATTCCCCTACGGAGTCGCGCGCCAGCGCTCATTGCAACGAGACGTGTCGTTCTATTATTCGATCCCGTTTACGGTTAAACGCTCGGCTTCGTACGTACGCGCATCATTGCATGCGATGTTAACCGCGCGCGATTTTTTATACCATGAGTAACCAAGAGACGTTGGACTATCTGGAAAATGTGGATGAGGTGGATAATGGTTTGATTACCGAAAAAGTAGGTAGTGGGATGACAAGGCATATGGAAAATATGGCTCAGCCGAGCAGCACGGAGTTTTGCGATAATTTGGAGGTAGGGAGACCCCATAAAAGAAATCGTGATATTAATGAGGATGAAATTTGGACGACAGTGATGCGAAAAGCAAAAAGATACGGCCGTACGGAAAATAGTACTACAAGGGTACCTGAGGAGAAAATTGAAGTGAGTCTGACTTGTACAGAGAAGTTACCGAAACAGTTCGGTTTGGCCAAAATGCTGAGGGCGGAGAATATTAAAAATGTCATTAAAATTAAATATATTAATGATTTTAAGGCCATAATTCATTTTAATGATGAAGAAAGTGCGGAGTCCTTCATACAATGCAAGAGTTTTAACGGAAATGGATACAAATGCCAGAAAACGCTGGACATTAATCAGTCATACGGCGTCATAAAAGAAATCGATCTAAACTTAAATGATGAGGAGTTAATACAGGAACTTCGGAGTGAAACTCTCATATTGTCGGTCAAAAGGCTGAAGCGTAGAAATACTTGCGATGGTCACTGGGAATTAAGTGAGTCAGTCCGTATATGCTTCAAAGGTTCATCCCTACCATCATACCTTTATATTTATGACACCAGGGTGAACGTGAGCCCCTATACTTACCCAGTTACGCAGTGTTCTCGTTGCTGGCGATTTGGCCACTCTGTTAGAATGTGCCCATCTTTAAAAATTGTGTGCCCTAAGTGTACTAAGAACCATTCAAATTGCGAAACGGTACAATTTAAATGTAATAATTGCATGGGCAAACATATGGCACTGGCCAAAGTTTGTCCAGTATTCATTAAAGAGAAGAAAATCAGAGAATTGATGGCAGAGTTTAACTGCTCATATAAAAAAGCACTTACAGTATATGTTCCTCCGTCGCCTCGACCTCATGATACATCAGAAGAACTATCACCGCCTACTCCATCAATATTAGCAAATATCCCTCCTCCACAAGAACGACCGGATGAAAAAACTAAAAACTGCTCTTCCTATGCTGGCATCGCGAAGGAAGGTACGGAAAAAAATCGAAAAGAGACTAAAACTGAGAAACGAAGAAATAAACAAAAACCTACGGAAGAGATAGATAATGATTGGTTTGAATATATGTCTGAAGTCAGTGAAGGCGAAAGTAGAATAGAAAGACATCCAGATGATGATAGTTCAGAAAGGAAAAAAATAATTTTTGGCGATTACTTTTTAAAAAATTAAAAGAAACTATATTAGAAAAGGAAATCATTTCTTGGGGGGATACGATGAAAAGGTGTGGGAGCATAATATTTGAAGCGGTACTATCGTTTGTTTTGCAGTTCATTAGAGATCAGCCTGGCTGTTATTTTATAAAACAATTATGGACTACAACCCAAAAACCCATTTGAATATTCTTCAATGGAATGCGCAAAGTATTCGTCCTAAAAGAACCGAGTTTGAAGTTCTACTAAATCGAGAAAAAAATCATATTGCTATTTTAAGCGAGACTTGGCTGGACCCTGGTAGCGATTTTCGAATTAGTGGATATAAGGTATTCAGAAAGGACCGTGCTGATGGTTATGGAGGTGTGGCGATCTTGACGCATAGATCGATTAAAGCTCAATTATGTAATACTGTACAATCGAATTTAAGAATTGAGATCATTCATATTAAAATTTTAAACTGTGATAACTTGAAAAACATTTGCTTTATATACTGCCCACCTGCTACGACCACTACGTTGAGAGACTGGGATCAAATTTTCACTATAGCCAACCGAAAATCTCTTATTGTGGGTGACTTCAATGGCCATCATACCAATTGGTCAACAAAAACGGATTCAAGAGGTGACCAAATTTTAGAAGCTATTCTGGAAAACAATTTTATTTCTTTAAACGATGGGTCACATACAAGACTTAAAATGGTAAACAGCTCAGCTCAAAGATCTTCTCCTGACGTTTCTATGGCGTCCATGGACATAGCTCTGAACTTCGATTGGATGGTCACAAACGAAAACTTAGGAAGCGACCACCTAATCGTCAAAATGAAAACTAATGTTATCGCGTCTAACATCTATACAAGAAAGCGTAATTTTAAAAAGGCTGACTGGGCGAAGTATCGGTCGTGTATAGAGGAAGACATTATTGACCTGATATTGCCAGACGATCACCAGTCTGCTTACAACGCTTTTATTGATGTGATTAACAGAGCAGCGGATAAATCCATTCCATTCATTAAGACCTGCGAGAATCCTTTACATCAACAACAATTTACTCCTAAACCATACTGGAACCAGGATATGTCAAAAGCTGTAGCCGAAAGGCGACGGGCGCTTGCTGTGTTTAGGAAAAATTCTACACCAGACAATTTAAAAGTTTTACAAGACAAAATCCGTGTGGCTCAAAAGGTGATTCGTAACGGCAAGTGTAGGTCGTGGCAAAGTTTTTGTGATAATATTGGTTGTGCTGCTTCTGCGAGTGATATGTGGACAAAAATGAAATGGCTTAAAGGGCGTAAAACCTCGACATCTTGTATTACGCGTGAGACAGCTGAATCCTTATTAGATAGTCTGGTACCTGATTATGTAGGCCCAACGTCTCCTAATTTTGCAAGTGAGAATATTCACCTATCTTCGCCAATTTTAGTACATGAACTCACAAATACCATTAAGATATCCGATACAACCCCAGGATTGGATGACATATCATATTCTATGATTAATAAACTCCCTGATGGGGCTAAAATTATATTAATATCATTATATAACAGATTTTTGTACAGTGGTTTTGTACTGGATCAATGGAAAGAGGTTAAAATCGTCCCTATACGAAAACCGAATACTATCAGCAACTCTGTTTCTAGTATTAGACCTATTGCCTTATTGTGTTGCCTATGCAAGGTATTTCATACAATTATTACACGTAGATTAGAATGGTACTTAGAAAAAAATGAATACTTCTCAGAACAAACAGTGGGATTTAGAAGATCAAGATCTTGTATGGATAATTTGACTAGATTAGTTTCTCGAATACAGAGTGGCTTTAGTAAAGGTCATGCTACCGTAGGTTGTTTTGTTGACATCGATAGCGCATACAATAACGTCAATGTATCTAGTCTTTTGAAAGCGTTGGATCATCTTGGAGTGGGCAGCACGATATGTAATTATCTCTGGGAATATTTGCACTCTCGACGTTTACTAATTGAATTCAATAATAATGAGTATTTGAGTAGAATTACAGGAACCGGTATAGCACAAGGCGACCCCTTATCTCCTTTGTTGTTTAACGCTGTTACTATTAATATCTGTAAAAATCTGAACCAGGTATGTGTATCTCAATACGCTGATGATTTTGTACTTTATGTTAGCTGTAAAAATATAACCAAGGCGATGGATGCTATTCAAGAGGCCTTAACTAGATTAAATTCTATGATAACAGAGATCGGTTTAAGTATTTCCCATAGAAAAACGAAGGTGTGCGTATTCACAAGAGGTCATATCAGGAATAGAAGTAGATACAATGTAACCTTAAATATAAATAATGAACGTATTGAACAAGTTGATAGTATTAAATACTTAGGCATGTGGTTCGACAGAAGCTTAAAATGGAGTAGGCATATTAATGAAACGCAAAAGAAAATACTTCGATTTATAAACATTTTTAAAGTTCTAGCAGGATCTAATTGGGGTATTCACCCAAAGCACCTAAGACGCTTATATATTGCAATAATCAGAAGTAGATTAGATTATGGTTGCATTCTTTATGACAATAGTGCTAAGAGCCACTTATATAAACTAGATAAAGTACAGAATCAGGTAATGAGAGTTATTGGTGGATTTATAAGGAGTTCTCCTACTCATGTGATGCAAAGCGAATTGTGTCTCCAACCATTGTTTGTTCGTAGGAGATACCTCGCTGCAAAATATTGGTTTAGATCCAATTCAATTAAAAATAATATTACTATAAGTATTTTAGATGAATTAAACAGTCTATGTCAAGGGGAATATTGGAGAAGGAAGAAATTACCTTTACTAATTGAAACTCACAAAAAATATTATAATATTCCTGTCCATTCCGAGTCCAAACTATTGATATACTCTCTTAGTGATTGGATAACTAAATATGATTTAACTCACAATATTAAAACTACAATTGATGAATTAGTAGGCGCAAAAAGACATTCTAGTTTAACTAGCTTACGTAATATATGTTATAAATACCTAAATAGTAAATATACTGAACATTATAAGCTTTATACGGATGGATCAAAGTGGGAAGTGGGGTGTGGGGCAGCTTTTGCGGACATACAGATGGATATTGGTGTGAGATTTAAAATAGACGCTAATGTGTCTATAATGCACTGTGAACTTATTGCAATAGCCGAAGCGCTGTCTTATGTTGCATTATCGGATTATAACAAATTTATCATATTATCGGATTCCAAAAGTGCACTTTTACATTTAGCTCGGCTGCCCTCGAGTATTCGAGGACTTCCGATAGCGTACAGTATCCTCGATTCCATTTGTAAGTTGCGTGAAGCTAATAAAGAAGTAGTAATCCAATGGATACCCTCTCATGTAGGTATCACAGGCAACAAGGAGGCCGACCGATTAGCGAGACAAGCGGTAAATGACGGTATAGCATATAGCTGTTTACCAATACATTCTGAGCTATTGAGCGATGTAAAAATTTATTGTAGGAAGTTGTGGCACGAGTATTTCGATGAGTGCTCTCTCTCTAAAGGCATATGGTACAAGACCATCCAGTGTCAACCTCCTCGATACCCATGGTTTGACGAATGTAGAATTAACCGTAGTGATCTTCTAGCATTATTAAGGCTCCGTTCTGGACACATTCCAACTAACAAGTTTAAATTTCTAATGGGAATTTCCGATTCTCCTAACTGCTTACAATGCGATGTTATAGATGACGTGTACCATGTATTGACGGAGTGTGTACGAAACGAGGCCGAGAGGCAGAATATCCGACATATGCAAGATTATAATGTGGGTATTTATAATAGTATTTTGGCTTCTCCACAATCTGAAAAAGCCAAAATGGTAATAAAACTTTACTTAAGCGTAATGTAATTTTTTTTTTTTTTTGTTGTTTAAGTATGTTTAAGTTCTTTACGGGGGTGGCATAGTCACTGTGTGACTAAACCCCTTTCTAATATAAATAATAAAGAATAAAAAAAAAAAAAAAAAAAATCCCCTACCCTTCCCAATCCCTTTCCTTTAAGGTCGGCAACGCGCACATGATTATTTAATATTGTGGGCGTACATGGGCGGTGAAGATCACTTACCATCAGGTGATCCACTAGCTCGTTTGCCGGCCTATACTATAAAAAAATTAAAATTACCAGAACTTTTCCAAATATCACATGATAGAATGAAAACAGCATAACTACTGTTGAGGCACCCAACCACCATAGCTGGGAAATGTTATGCAGTGCTTTGTTATTCAAAGTTCTGTGTGGCGTTGCTTCTTTTTATGAGCGAGCCTGGCGCTTACCATCAGGCGAGCGACCTGCTCGCCTCGTCATTCAAGCTAATAAAAAAAAACCGAAATTGTTGTTTTACATATTATAGTTGTCAATATTTATAGAATTATTGGCATGTCATCGTGCGGTGCGAAGACCATAATGTGAATACACTAGTTGTAAATCTGCCTATCCCTCCAGCGATATAGGCGAGACATTACAAGATCAATGAGACTAAATTGCTTAAAATTCTTAATAAGAAATTTTGAATTAATTGCATTAACATTGATTTAGCTCTCAGATTGGAAATTACTTCGTTGATTTAAAATAAATTTTTGGCTGAAAACTTTCCATAGATAATGGATATCATCGCCAAATTACTCGGTCATTAGCTTCGTAACTTTTAAATGACCGCTAATTCTAGATATTAAATATTAAACTAGAGAGAGAACTTTTTCAATTGGAATAAACGAAGTTTGACAACTCTGCCCAAATATTCAGAGAAATCAAATTTTCTCTGAAAATAAACGTGAAGTCAAAATTGTAGTCGACCACAAATACTACGACAGACTATGACTAAAGTTATAAAGTTCAGCCATCTTAGACTTTTACAAATTATTTTGTGAACCTAGGATGATCAAACTCAAATACCAGTTTATTTTTATTTATTTGCTGCTATAACGACACGAGCAGGTCGCTCGCCTGATGTTAAGCGACACGTATAATGTTTCGTTCTTCTATTGTCGAACATGGGCGATGGATATCACTTAACATCAGATGACCCACTTCCTCGTTTGCCGGCATATGCTATAAAAAACCAAGGATTGCCAAAGCGCATTTTGATCGTAATATTATATGTTGATATCTGAATAAATCTAGAGTTATAAATGTCTAAATAAAGTTAAGATCTAGCGAATCAGCATCATTATTCAAATTCAAATAATTTATTCTGTAAATTGGATCATAAATATCACTTTTGCATGTAAATATTTTTTAAAATGACGCTCAATCAAAGTAATTATTAACTTCTTTTGTAGGTTTCCATTTTGTTACGACCGACTAAAGTGCTTTTCTCACATAAGAAAGAAGGCAGGACGGATGAAGAGCTAAGGTAATTGTCTCTTGTGATCGTTTTATTGCCTTGATGAGAGCTCAGTATCAGATTACCCTAAACGAAAGGGATGGACTACTGTGAAATCGGATTATTAAACAAAATCGAATGTCTATACACATAACTCGATATTCGACAGCCTCCGTGGCGTAGTGGGCGAGTAGCCAGTTGCGAAGCGTGAGGCCTTGGGTTCGATTCCCGCACCTAGACAAATGTTTGTCTGATCCACAAATATTTGTCTTGGGTCTGGGTGTTGTGGGTTGGCAAGTCCCTCGTAGTTCTTGATACCCACGATACAGGTTTACCAAGTGTAGGGTCAGGACTATGCGTGTGACTGTTGGGTGTATTAATTTATTTATTAACTTATTTTAACTTGAATAACAATTCTTGATAGCAACTGGGACTAACGGAAGGTTAATTTACTGGGTTACTATAAAAAACATGTTATCATTCGGCATCCTAATTTCGAAAACTATATATTGCATATGAAGTCAGTTTAAATAACAACTCCTTTGATATTTGCTTCAGTACAAGAAGATAAAAATTTGACTGCATAAAAACTCAACTAAAAATATGACGAAATTTAATAAAGAAGTTGAATCAAATTCTAACATCAAGTCAGAAGCATCAGATTTTGCTTCACTTGTAACTATTCTTTTACAAAGAGTATACGTGAAAAGAAAAGAGTAAAAGTAAAGTAACAAGTAGCCAGTAACATTTGTGGAGCCAGTAACGGATGAAACAAATGGATTCTTGATACGCATGGGGGAATTAGGGTGGGGACTTTTCATACTACAAAAGGATTTAAAAAAAGTATATAATTATTATCGACATCCATTACAATGGAGGATGGTAAATGAAAGCAAAGGAATAATAAAAAAATAAGAACTGAATATAATATGAGCCTGGCATGATCGGCGAGACAAAATGTTGAATTTGAATTTGAATTTTCTTGTGAAACAGACAAACTAGGGACTATCGAAAGATGGACTCCCGACCGACCAGCCCAGGTACTGCTGGTAAGATGAGGTCGAGAGATATGTGTGAGCTCTAGCTCGAAGACTGGCAGGAGATGACGAAGCATATGATGATATAAAAAACATAAACTTTAGAGTATCCTAAAGTAAACTTTAAGTACGGAACCCTCTTGCGCGAGCTCTACTTGCACTTTTAAATCTCCGATCTGTTTCCAGGACCGTCGTAGCTTACCAGAATCCATTCACTGGCGACTACTGCATTCACAAGAGCCGTGTTGGTCCCAAAGGGTACATGAACGAAGTCCACACCCCAGACTCACCGGATAGTGGAGTATCTGACGAGTATGAACCTTTGAACTTGGATCCAGTTTGTCCTCAGCCACCAGCGCCTCTGGTTATCAATGAGATACCGAATGGAAAACCTCATGGATTGTCAAGTTCTATGCCCCACGTAAGATTTTCTTCCTAAATACCATTCATTACATACCATTAGGTAAAGACCTCAAGACACTGAGCTCTTTCGGCGTAGATCGGACTAGTGTCAACTAACTTTAAATATTTAAAAACACATACACATACACATACGCACTCACGCTTGTAATCCCCGAAGGGGTAGGCAGAGGTGTAATCAGTACACCCACATTTCGCCGAGCGCATCTTTTTTTTTTTTTTTTTTTTATCCTGGCTCGGCAAAGTGACTACGCTACACCTGATGGTAAGTATAGCGCAATCCATGAATACTGTCGACCAACGATAGACACTGAATCTATCGCAGATCGGCAGAATTATGCCGGCCTGAAAATAGGCCGGCAAACGAGCAAGTGGGTCACCTGGTGGTAAGTGATCTCCACCGCCCATGTACGCCCACAATACTAAAATAATCATGGGCGCGGTGCCGACCTTAAAGGAAAGGGATAAGTTAGGGATTGGGAAGGGGAGGGGAATTTGGGCCTCCGGATATCTCACTCACCGTACGAAACGCAGCAGCAAGCTGCTACTTTACGCCGGTTTTCTGTGAGACAGTGGTAACGACCGGACGAGCCGGCCCATTCATGCTGTAGACAGAACTGTCTACAGCGTGGCTCTACCACTCTGATCTCCATCTCCATCTCCGTCCCATAATGTGATAGGGGCGAGCCTGTCGCCTATATTTAAAAAATAAATGTATAATTCTAAAATGAAGGTAGGCAATGTAACATTAACTTTTCGAGACGACCTACACCTCAGTCTCTTCCGTGACCACGAAGGCTGAAAAGCTTTCGAAACGTCGGGAATAAAAATAAAAATTAAACCGCGATAAAATCCGTATAAACTAGTTTTATTTCAATGTGTAATATTCGCGTAAACATAAGAAACCACTAAATAGTGAAGTATATAAGAAAAAAAAACTCAAAGGTCACCGTAATAATACATTCCTAGTTAAGGCTTCAGAGGTTTTGTTACAAATCAATAATGATTTAGAAAAAGTCAAAAATATAATCCAACCGTTAAAAAAACCTTGAGATCTATTTAATAAACACAAACACGATCTGCCATTCAATATCAAGGAGTCGGAAGCTGCAGACAGCTTGGTTGCAACTTCAGATGAACGCTAAGAACACACTCGATTAAATTAGCTATCTAATAAAAAACAAAATTCAAATCAGGCCATTCAAATAAGTGCTACCATGCTTCAGACAGGATGATACTTATAACGCCCCTGTTTTTTATTTTTTTTATTTTTTATCCTGGCTCGGCAAAGTGACTACGCTACACCTGATGGTAAGTATAGCGCAATCCATGAATACTGTCGACCAACGATAGACACTGAATCTATCGCAGATCGACAGAATTATGCCGGCCTGCTTAGTTGCTTTTTCACACTCCGTTTAAAGGATCCCAAGTTATAGGAAGGAGGAAACACGTGCGCCGGCAAGCTATTCCACAGCTTTATGTATTTTACTTGAGTTAAAAAGAATATGGCAGACACAAATTACACCATGCATGTTTAATAATCTTATCTATAGATGAAATATAAACCCACAATCAATAGATTCGAAGGTTTAAAAATAATCTGAAAACCTGGACTAAGGCCTAACCCCTCTGATTAGTAGAGGAGGATCGTGCCGAATCAATTATTTTTTTACAAGAAAATCTTATAATTGACATTTTATCGATAACAGACATCAACGTCCCTACTCCCTAGTGATTTTACCAACTGAAGAAGGTTTTGCTTGAATTTTTCGGGCAAATTTAAATTTCAAATAAGAAGGATTAGTTTTAAATGGAAGCAAAGTGCTTGAGTTTATGTTAACAAAATTGACTTTTAAACAGATTACTTAGGTACTCGGCTGGCTGTCTGGAGAACCTTATTTTATTCATAAAAAATAATATTTAAGTTCTTTCGTTTGTCGAGAGTTCTTACCTTGTGTACTTGTGTTTTAGTAACTTTAGAAGAAATTTCTTGATACTTAATACCTACTTAGATTGCCTCTGTCGCGAAACCCCCTTTTTTACATGTTTGGTTCGCGAAATGAAGTTTTTCAAAACATGCACACAAGAAATTAAAATATTACGTTATACATACTTTGAAGTACCAATATACATACTGTAGTGTATGTTTAATACTTAGGCTCAGTGACCGCAGTGTGAGCCGGGCAGTGGCCGCAGTAAGCTCATAAAATTATGGGCACTCGCCCGGTGATCACCAACCTCCCCTCACCCCTGACCCAACAATACTGTACATACGTACACTTCTGCCGCAGCAGGATAACCATATTACTCGTAGAAATTCTGTACCGAAGTACATTTCTGCCGCAGCAGGATAACCATATTACTCGTAGAAACTCTCTGTACCGAAGTACACTTCTGCCGCAGCAGGATAACCATATCTAATATAGAAAGAATCAAAGCACAAAAAAATATTGCATTCTACAGTCACCATAATTATGTTCTAGCACTTACCGCTAAACTCGACTTTGCCGCACTAGGTACACAAACTACACTGTCCACTCGCTACAAAGAAAAGAGCCTCCTCGCTTACCGCTAAACTCGACTTTGCCGCACTAGGTACACAAACCACAAACTACACTGTCCACTCACTACAGACAAAAGAGCTTCGTCGCCCTAGCACTAAATGTTAAACTCGACTTTACCGCACTAGGTACACAAACCACTAACTACACTGTCCACTCACTACAGACAAAAGAGCTTCGTCGCCCTAGCACTTAATGTTAAACTCGACTTTACCGCACTAGGTACACAAACCACTAACTACACTGTCCACTCACTACAGACAAAAGAGCTTCGTCGCCCTAGCACTTAATGTTAAACTCGACTTTACCGCACTAGGAACACAAACCACTAACTACACTGTCCACTCACTACAGACAAAAGAGCTTCGTCGCCCTAGCACTTAATGTTAAACTCGACTTTGCCGCACTAGGTACACAAACCACTAACTACACTGTCCACTCACTACAGACAAAAGAGCTTCGTCGCCCTAGCACTTAATGTTAAACTCGACTTTGCCGCACTAGGTACACAAACCACTAACTACACTGTCCACTCACTACAGACAAAAGAGCTTCGTCGCCCTAGCACTTAATGTTAAACTCGACTTTGCCGCACTAGGTACACAAACCACTAACTACACTGTCCACTCACTACAGACAAAAGAGCTTCGTCGCCCTAGCACTTAATGTTAAACTCGACTTTGCCGCACTAGGTACACAAACCACTAACTACACTGTCCACTCACTACAGACAAAAGAGCTTCGTCGCCCTAGCACTTAATGTTAAACTCGACTTTACCGCACTAGGAACACAAACCACTAACTACACTGTCCACTCACTACAGACAAAAGAGCTTCGTCGCCCTAGCACTTAATGTTAAACTCGACTTTGCCGCACTAGGTACACAAACCACTAACTACACTGTCCACTCACTACAGACAAAAGAGCTTCGTCGCCCTAGCACTTAATGTTAAACTCGACTTTGCCGCACTAGGTACACAAACCACTAACTACACTGTCCACTCACTACAGACAAAAGAGCTTCGTCGCCCTAGCACTTAATGTTAAACTCGACTTTGCCGCACTAGGTACACAAACCACTAACTACACTGTCCACTCACTACAGACAAAAGAGCTTCGTCGCCCTAGCACTTAATGTTAAACTCGACTTTGCCGCACTAGGTACACAAACCACTAACTACACTGTCCACTCACTACAGACAAAAGAACCTCGTCGCCCTCCGTTGAGTTACGCGAGACGAGTATTATTTTATTAATTACCAAACGACAATAATCACTTCAACTCATAGTTTATTGGTTACATTTACAATATTACTACTTTACAGACCACAGCCCCATGTCAGGATTCTCTATATACCGTTCTCTAATTATACACTTGGACTATCGACTGAGCACTGATCTTAGTGAACTGACTGACCGCGGGCAAAAGATTTCCAGTTATGGCGACAACCTCTTTTGTACAATTTAACTACCCTTCCACAACTATATCGCACCATTATTATTTCAGTGTACCCAACGTTGCTTTCTCAGACACCCTCAATATACCAATATTAACAGAATACGCCAACAATATACTTTCAAGCAGTATTTATCTACCCACAATATCTCATAATAAAAAATAAGATTTCCTGTATATCAAAATACTTCGCGGTATTCCGCGACAGTCTCGTTGGTGCAGTTGTAATGCGTACGCGTTACGATTGAGGGTGACGCTGAGGTCTCGGGTTCGATCTCTGGGTCAGGTAACAGTGATATTGGGTTTCTATATTCCGAAATGCTCAGTATCAGCCCGGAGTCCGGAATTGTGCCTGATATGGCAATAGGCTCGCCACCTATCACATCAAGAGATGGAGATACGCTCGTCGAAATGTGGGTGTACTGGTTACACCTCTGCCTAACCCTTCGGGGATTACAAGCGTGAGTGCGTATGTAAAATAAACACATGAACTGTACATAAATTTCGCCCAAGATGTTTTAAGTAGTGATGTAATTGGATGGATCATTTGTAAAATACTCGATGGTACGTGCCTCGTATGCGAGAGGCTGTCTGGGTTAATACCACCGTTTTCCTATTTCTGCCGCCAAACAGCAGTGTAAGCACTATTGTGTTTTGGTTTCTAGGACAATGAATATGAGACTATAACACATTGACAGCGTCTGTAGCGCAACGGGCGAGTAGCCGGCTGCGAAACAAGAGGCCGTGGGTTCGATTCCCGCACTGAGACAAATGTTTGTGTGATCCACAAAAATTTGTTTCGGTTCTGGGTGTTGTGGGACCACAAGTCCCTCGTAGTTCCTGATACCCACGAGCCAGGTTAACCTAGTGTGGGGTGAGGACTATGTGTGTGACTGTTGGGTGTATTTATTTATTTATTATTCACACTTATAACTCATGATACTAAGCAATTTTATCCGGGGATAAAACCTGAGACCTCAGCACAGCAGTCGTACTGCAGACGCGTTACAACTGCGCCACTGAGGCAGTTATTGTAACTGTGTTTATTTTCTTCAACTTAACATTTCAGCTTCAAGACGCCCCAATAAAAGTGCCAGTGACGCCCCAATACAGTGACAACAGCGTCAATAAATCGTGGAATTGGAACTACTCTGAATATCAGATATAAACTCAATAGATGGAGACATATTCACCAAAATGCCACTATAAACATCTGATTAGAAAATACAGAAGCGCCTTTATACGGAGAACTGATACATGACCAGAAAATATGGAAAAACTAACATAGACTTCTTCTAAATAGCTTTATCGATAAAATCCCCCACATATAATATTGGATCTGTAATTTCTTAGGGCTGACCAGATTTTTTAAAAATAGCTAAGAACCATTAACCAGCTTTCGAATATTGTCGGCGTGGTATATAGTCGGTTACGATACAGGTTAACCTAGTGGGAGTCAGGACTATTTGACTTTGACTGTTGGCGATGTTGTGGAGTCTTATTTTTTTACATATTTATTTATGAATATAATTTATTTATTAAAGTGACTAGTGTCAAGTCCGTTATGTATATAACACGGAACATTAATCCAAGCTCCATTTTTTTTAATAAAGATAATTAAAAAACATACAAAAATCTCCACCATAAAAAATACGGGCAAAAACTAAGTAAAAATAAGTTGTCAATAAGTGGCCAAATATTAAATTAACAATGCTACTTATTTACATAGAAAATAATATTCATAATTTAAAAGTTAAAAAGAATTTTCGTTCGTAAGGCTTCGGTCTCCATAATTCGCTGCGCGTAAATAAATAAGTTTTGTGAAAATATTAATAGTTTATAAGGTATATATCATTGTAAAAATGGAATTTATAAATTTTTCCTGGTCTAATTTACCATGTATTTACAAAATGATATGTTCATATTTTTTATAATGGGTATATTTTTATTAGACCTATGTATTTTAGCTTTATACGGTTAGTTTAATGTGTGTCTACATTTGTGACATTTTGGCATGACCGTCTGTCCGTCCGTATTTATTTATTTATTAATCATTTTACATACAAGCTTACAGTAGGTAGGTACACCAAAACACGTATGACACAGCCATTTTAATCAGAGACTATTAGTACTACTTATATGAATGAAATTTGGATGACCGGTGTATTCTATGAACTACTTCACAAAGGTGTAGTGAAATTAAGAAAATATATTTTTTGAGGTGACTCTTCATACTAAGATTTTTTCTTTTCCATTGCACATTCGCTTAAATCGTTGGATAAGTCCTTAAAAATGCGATTGCGAAATTACTTTTTATATAAGCCATTAGTTAGTGAGATATGAGTGTCCAAAGTGGTGAAAATGTTCCCCGCCCCCTCTAGCTTTTAAACGGGGTAAAAATATCTGAAGGAATTCAAGGTTGTATACCTTAAAAGATACTTCCTACAGAAATGAATACGCTTAGTTGTATAGTTTTTGATATATCGGTTAATTTTGATAACACGGAACCCGTCATTGTGTGTGTAAATTGCACACGCAATTGGTCGGTTTTTCTTCTTTTGATTAAGCGTACTAGAAGTGACGTTTCAAAATAAAATGTTAAAGATAATCAAAAAATATATAGATTGATTTTATTAGGACCGCAGCCTTACCAACGTCTTAGCGAAAAATCGTCCAATTTAAACTTATTAAATGTTAAATAACTTTTATCTCGTGCCAAAGTTTAGAAAACCCGAATGTTGAGCTTGTAAATTTTATATTGTTATTCAATAAATATGTTTATCGCTAGATTTCTGTGAATAAATATTTATTAAAAATATGCTATTGTGTGTAATTTCTTATTAATTGTAGTGTAAGTTTTGAGTGGTAGAACCACGCTGTAGACACTTGTCTACAGCGTGTATGGGCCGGCTCATCCGGGTCATTACCACTGTCTCACAGAAAACCAGCGTAAAGTAGCAGCTTGCTGCTGCGTTTCGTACGGTGAGTGAGATATCCGGAGGCCCAAAGCGCCTCCCCTTCCCAATCCCTTTCCTTTAAGGTCGGCAACGCACCCATGATTCTTTTGGTATTGTGGGCGTACATGGGCGGTGGAGATCACTTACCTACCATCAGGTGACCCACTTGCTCGTTTGCCCGCCTATACCATAAATAAAACTTTTTTTTCACTGTGTAAGTATACAGTATAACTATAGTTGAGTCAAATATTTATTTTTACCCTTGAGGGTTGACGAAATTATGTGGGTTACAAAATTAGTGAAGTTTTTCTTTTCTTTTTTCTTAATATCTACTTTCCTACTTCCTATTTTCTACTAATATTATAAATGAAAAAATTTGGATGTTTGCGAGTTTATGCGTTTGTAAATTAGAAAAATTGTTAATGGATTTGAATGAAATTTGGCAAACTGAGAAACCATGAGGATTATGGCATAGGATACTTTTTATCCATAAAAGCATTCACGTGGACCGATCCGCGACTAGTGGTAGAGCCACGCTGTAGAGATTTTTGTGTACAACAAGAATGGGCCGGGACGACTGGGCTTTTACCACTATCTTCCAAAGGTTGTAGTGACAGATCGCTGTTACGTTTCGTTCGGTGAGTAAGATTACCAGAGGGCCAAATGCTCTCTCTGCTTCCTAATCCCCCAATCTCCATTTCTTTCCTTGAAGGTCGGCAACGCATCCATGACTCTCGTGATACTATGGATGTTTATATGCGATGAAGGTCACTTACCATCTGATCCTAGTCAGTGACCAACTTGCTCACTTGCTGACCTCTGCTACCAAAAAATATTTTCGTAGTGAAAAGTTACTTAAATAAATCAAATCGCAAAGTTGCTACGGATACAAAACTTAACAGCGTACGTGACTACTCACAGATATTCAAATCATTTTCTTCATTCGACTGGATGTATACCACGATACGTGGAATTCAGTAAGTCCGCTCTGCACTAGATAAAAAAAATCGTTCAATGACACTCGCTGCAAACACGAGTTACACCTGCTTGAGTTAGGTTAGGGGTTAGGGTTTAGGATAAAATGTTAAGCGTCTAATTTTTTTTCATTACTTTAATTGATGAAATTAATAGGTCACTCGACTGATAGTAAGCGCGACGCCTTCCCACACTTGGAATTTCGAATTACAAAGCACTTCATGGCAGTGCACTGCGCTACGCTATCATAAGATGTGAAGTCTCATAACGCCCATGCATTGGCTACAATTTCCTTCAAACTGAAATACAGCATTGCTTACACAATTTTGCTTGGCGAAAGAAATAGAAAAAATGTTGGTATCAACCCAGACGGTATCTCGCACACGAGGGACCCTATCACCTAGTAAAACCATGGCGGTAATTCCACTGTTCAGTCAGTTTAAAATAATAAAATCATTGTTCTACTGTCTTGTTCCCTACACAGTGCCTTCCAAACGCTTTCGACCAGATTGCGGCTGCGTCAACAGTTGCAATTCAAATGCAAGCAAAACACAGGAACCGCCGCGCCGTCGACCCGGAGTCGACTAGAGCCGCTTCACTTCAATATTGAATTTAAAACGTTTTATTTTCATTTAGAGAATTTGGAAGTCTATAAGATTAACTTGGGGATATTTCTCTATAGTGGAGTATTTTAACGTACTAATTACTGAAGCAGCGTTAGCTCAGTGGGGAGTGGTACGGACTGTCGAGATGAAAGTCGCAGGTTCGGAGGCCCGTGCCCAGCAGTGAGACATGTATAATACAAGGCTAGTAAAAAAATATATTACCGAAGCAGCTATAACTCAGTCCGGGGATAGTGGAGAGCTGTACAGGCTGCTAAGATGAAAGTCACTGGTTCTAAACCAGCCCCAAGAACATGCACTGACATTTCTAAGTTACGTATTAATTATTATCGGACGCTTTAACGGTGAAGGAAACATCGTGAGGAAACCTGCATACCTGAGAAGTTCTCAATAAGATTTTCGAAGGTATGTGAAGTCTACCAATCTGCATTAGGCCAGCATGGTAGACTTAGACCTCCTTCAATAAAGGAAGCCCGTACCCAGCAGTGGAACATATATGATACTGTGTTATTATAATAGAAATTGTATAGATCAAGTTGGAGATATTCTCGAGAAAGGCCAGGTCAGGAGTACTCTAAACCGACGTGCATGTATGAAACATTTAATGACAGTGAATGAGGCCAAAGAGGTATGCAAGGATCGTAGCAAGTGGAATCCGTTGTATCTGCCTACCCCTATGGGAAACAGGCGTGAGTCTATGTATTTATGTATGTATTATTATAAAATGATATACTACTAATATAATCAATCATTTTTAGATATTCTTCTTCCACCTGCCCTCATCCCACTCGCTGTGGGTTCAGCGCAACATACTTTTTAACACATTACAGAAAGATTTGGCTTGAAATTTTTACGACCAGTCGCCAGCTTGATGTCAACCCCTCTGGGGAGAAAACACCTGATCCCGAAACAACAAATATTTGGGGATAACACATTTTTTTTTGTCTCGGTACTCTATTCTTAGACATTGAACTTTTACAAGTAACACTGTGTGCTGTAAATGGACAGTTTTATCCGTAACAAATCAAATCAAAACATTTATTCAGTAATTAGGCCGCCAGGGGCACTTTTACACGTCAAATTAAGAATCTACCGGTGCTTCGCAAATACCCACTGGTCTGAGAAGAAGTACCAAGAAACTCAGCCGTAGGTCTTTGGCATTTTTTATATTTTACCATTTGGTTTATAAATCAAACATAAATAAACATTTACACATTTTTTTTTATTACACAGGCCGGCAAACGAGCCTATTGGTCTATATTTGGTGGATATTTTTTGCCTCCGAAATGTTCACTCACCGTACGAAACGCAAGCCGCTACTTTACGTCGGCTTTCTGTAAATGGTAATGACCCCGTCGAGTCTGCCTATTTGTGCTGAAAAAACAGTCTACAGCGTGGCTCTACCACTCAAAAAAAGTAAAGTTATCTCTTACCTCTACTATAAAAATAATAATCATAATAGTTTCAAAGTCCACAGATACAGAAAACACATCTCCGAACCTTACAGTCAGAACTCCGTAAAAACCATTAAGGGTTTCTCTATAAAGGCCAAACAAGCACAAAAATAAGGTCGTAACGAGGTAATAAAGTTTCAAGATGTCACCGATGTCCGAAATACCTTCAGTGTAAGTAAACAGATGTGGCAACTGGCAGTAGTTCCGCGCCCGCCATCTATCAGAGATTGTGGTCGCTCATCGATCAGTGTCGCGCACCTGAGATGTGTGAATGTGTTGGAGGTGAATAACTTCTGCTGCTCTGCTACTCTATTTTATTGTTATTTATTTTATTTATTAGTAATAGTAGTTAGGTAATACACGATACGTAACATAATATTCTAAAAATCAAATAAATATAAAATTAGGTTAAATGAAAATGAAATGTTCAGTATCAGAGACGGAGTCTGGAATTTGTGCCCGGTATGGCGATAGGCTTGCCCCCTATCACATCTTGGGACGGAGATAGGCTCGGCGAAATGTGGGTGTACTGGTTACACCTCTGCCTACCCATTCGGGGATTACAGGCGTGAGTGCGTATATATTATAATATTTTGTCTCCACCGCTGGTCATGGCGAATGTTGTAAATACCTGTTATAGGTGTACATACTATGGTATGTGCTATGACCTCTGGCATAAGCCGTACCTAATTCGAAATTGTAAACCCGAATTGTATTGTGTGTGTAAATATGTATGCTATTGGTATTTCTGGTTTCATAAAAAATAACTATTTTCTCAAAATATTCTATAGCGCCGAAACAATTAGACCGACATTCGAATGTCAAGTCGAAAGAATTCGGGCGGCTTGAAAACTTTGGTACTAGGTTTGTCACTAAACATTGGATATAGAATAGAATACTCAAAAATACCAATTAACATTAAATGACAATTAGTAATTTCTTCGATTTTGATTATTACCACACTCATAACCAGTTATTGTAATAAATGTTACTTAGTATAGAAATGTTTTATTCTCCGTTACTAAGTACGAGTACAGAAATAATCTTATCGACGTCTCCGAGAAATAACTCAAATCTAAAATGGCTTATTGACGTTGAAATTAATTATCTGAGTGTGGCAGTAGAGTATGAATTGTGCACAGTTCAATTCTATGATCAATGTTTCTCGGCGACGAGCGATCCCATAATCACGGGCTTCCTGCAAAAGTCGAATGGAATTATTCTTCAGCATTCAATTTCAGCACAATATTCTGGCTTACTTACAAGACGTTGAGGTTTAGTCTTATTTAATGCCATCACTTTGATTTATAAGAGAGGTGTGGTGTGAGAGAGGATGTAGTGATGAAGATTGAGAAAGGAATACTAAGATGGTTTGGGCATGTAGAGAGGATGGATGAAAGAAGATTGACGAAACAAATATACATGGCGAGTGTGAATGGTACAGTTGGGAGGGGAAGGCCTCGACGAACTTTCATAGATCAAGTAGGAGATATCCTCGAGAAAGGCCAGGTCAGGAGTAACCTAAACCGACGTGCATGTATGAAAAATTTTATCAGAGTGAATGAGGCCAAAGAGGTATACAAGGATCGTAGCAGGTGGAAATCCTTTGTCTCTGCCTACCCCTATGGGAAACAGGCGTGAGTCTATGTATGTATTTTGTTTATTCAATGGCGGGGTTGCGGGTAGTGGGGGTTCGATAGGTTCGCCCCATATGATACCAAACCCACCTTTGTCAGATCATGATTGGAAGGCGGACCCTAGCATTTGCCCGGAATAACACCAGATAGAAAGGAAAGATTCTAAAACACTTTACATATCGTTAAAAAAAGTTTTTTATTGAATGAAGAAACGAGCAGGTCACTTGCCTGATGGTAACTTTCAATCCTGCCCAAAAAACTTGCTCGTTTACCGACCAATAGAATAAAAAATTAAGTTGATCACCTAAAATCGAACCGTATGAACCAACTATAATATACACACGAACATTTCATTACTTAAGATCGACTTAAGATTAGAATTCCAACAAAGATTTTCAAAACAATTCCTTTATTTTCTTACTAACCGAAACAAAACCAGTGTTGCCATTAAAAAGAAAAATGTTGGCAGTTTGCCGCGCGTAAATAATTTGCTAACATACAAAGAGATAAAAGCGAAAAAGCACAAATTCAATTAATCCAGTACAGATAATGTCTGTTATATTAACGCTCAGACCGATTGGGGAAACAATCGTGATTTTGCTGCTTTCTGTTAATAGAATTACGCAAAATTAGCTGACGACATTGTTACATAGCCGGATTTCAAAAAGGAGAAGATAATTAATTCATACGCACTCACGCCTGTAATTCCCGAAGGGGTAGGCAGATGTGTAACCAGTACACCCACATTTCGCCGAGCATATCTCCGTGCATGTATGAAAAATTTAATGAGAGTGAATGAGGCCAAAGAGGTATGTAAGGATTGTAGCAAGTGGAAATCCGTTGTCTCTGCCTACCCCTATGGGAAACAGGCGTGAGTCTATGTATGTATGTATATGTCCGCCCACGATGTGATAGGGGGCGAGCCTATCGCCATACCGGCCAAAAATTATTAAAATATACTTATACTTCATTACAAGAAACACCAGACTCAGAGTACACCAGACTGATACTGAGTATTTCGTAATAGAAAAACCCAATACCACTTTACCCGACCCGGGGATCGAACCCGAGACCTCAGCGTTGGACTCAATCGTAACGCGTACGCATTACAACTGCGCCACCGAGGCAGTCCTAATTAATTCCTGCGTATTATTTTACTTATTTGATACACAGTAGTAGTCGGTAGGTACTTGTGCCAGGTTTTTAAATAATTTTTTTATTAGCTTGAATGACGAGACGAGCAGGTCGTTCGCCTGATGGTAAGCGCCACGCTTGCTCATAAACAGAAGCAACGCCACACAGAACTTTAAATAACAAAGCACTGCATGACACTAGACTGCGCTCGTCACCCCGAGAAATAAGGTGTTAAGTCTCATAATGCCCAGTAATTTCGCTGGCTTCAATTTCCTTCAAACCGGAATACAACAGTGCTTACACACTGTTGCTTGGCGGCAGAAATAGACAAAGCGGTGGTACCAACCCAGCCGGCCTCTCGCATACGAGGGACCTACCACCTTGTAAGTAAATAGTCATACCCAGGTACTAAGGAAATAGTCTGCAAGCCCCATAATACTATACCATGTGTATACCAAAGCCGAGGTATAATTTAACTCAGTTCTTTGCCTCCACAAAAGACGTCATTATGATATTATACTTGTAAATTGGAATTAACATCTTTCCAACGTCGACGACTGTCGACGTCACAGACGAATAAATCTACAAGACGCTGATGATTTTCGGACTTGACTGGATAGCGACCACACAATTGGGATTGGAAAGGGGAGGGGCATTTGAGCCTTCGGATATGTTATCTCACCATATGAAACGTAACAGCAAAGTGCTACTTCTCGTCGGCTTTCTGTGAGACAGACTGTGTGTGTGGTACTGTGAGTGAGATATCCGGAGGCCCAAACTCCCTCCCCTTCCCAATCCCTTAATTATCCCTTTCCTTTAAGGTCGGCAACGCACCCATGATTCTTTTGGTATTGTAGGCGTACATGGGCGGTGGAGATCACTTACCATCAGATGACCCACTTGCTCGTTAGCCGGCCTATACCATAAAAAAACTAAACCATTAGGTGGTGCTAGGTTTATTGGTCTGCAGCCGCTGTCCATTAGACGCGACCCCGTCAGTGCAGTTATAAAGTGTTATTATAAAGATTACAGGACGTCGCGTCGCCCCGGTGCAAGTTAAGTCGTTTCATTTTACAATGGACAGCTGGGGCAAAGGCATTTTAAATGTCATAAAATTCCTTTTAAATTGGTCCAGCTGTTATTTTATTTGGAATACTAGGGACGTTGTCCATGTTTTTTCACAAAGCATAAAATAAAAAAACAAAACTTAAAGTCCGACGAATATGAGACAGATCTTACTTTCTTCCCCACATTATTCTGCATCGATTGGTATCGGTCTCGACCCCATACCCCCAGTAGTTTCGGAGGAGATAGCGTGACAAGCTTTTGGCAGCGGCGGCGGCGGCGGCGCCAGTTACTTTTTTTTAGAATAGAGAGATTATTTAAAAGGAAGGAGGAAGATGGAAAGGATTTCGAATATTATTCCCCAAAGAGCTTGACGTCAGGCAGGCGGCCGGTCGTAAAAACTACAAGTCAAATCTTTCTGTAACATGTGATAGAAGCATGTTGCGCCGACCCCACTGCGAGTGGAATAAGGGCAGGTGGAAGAAGATTATTTAAAGGACCTGCAATTAAGTGTGAACTACGTCACAGCCAATATACGAAGTACCAATTGTTATAATCGAGTGATGGTTTTGTACTTTGCTGTCTTAAGTTTAATTGTTAAGTAACGTTCATTTGGACATTGTGAAATAGCGGCTTAGCACCTTGTGTCTGTCCGTTTAACGTTTTTATCAAATAAAATATATGTTATCAAAATAGCTCAGCAACGATAACTCAGTGGGGAGGGGGAGTGGTACGGACTGCCGAGACGAAAGTCGCAGGTTCGAAACCAGTCCCCAAAGCATACACCTCTGACTTACCTAAGTGACGTATGTATTAATTGTTAATTATCGCTTGCTATAATGGTGAAGGAAACATCGTGAGGAAACCTGCATACCTTAGAAGTCCTTCATAAGAATTCTAAGATATTTACCAACCCGCCTTAGGCTAGCGTGGTGGACTAAGGCCTAACACCTCTCACTCAGTAGAGGAGGCCCGTGTCCAGCAGTGAAATATGTATAAATAAATAAATAAATACACCCAACAGTCACACACATAGTCCTGACCCCACACTAGGTAAACCTGTATCGTGGGTATCAGGAACTACGAGGGACTTGCGGTCCCACAACACCCAGACCCGAAACAAATATTTGTGGATCACACAAACATTTGTCTCGGTGCGGGAATCGAACCCACGGCCTCTCGCTTCGCAGCCGGCTACTCGCCCGCTGCGCCACGGAGGCTGTCAAACTGTATAATACAGGGCTATAATAATAGACTACAAAAAATATATTTTTAAAAATTTCACGGCAAGCGGCGCCAGCACGCAAGCCAGTCTAATCTAATAATGTAACAGCGAATCTAAAGCGACATAAATTACTTTAGTTCAAATAATATTATTGTTTATACGCTGTATCGATTGCTCCGCTTGATAACTCAATTGCTTCCAACCGTCTTGAGTTACTTGATAAAGATCTCCACCCACCCAACACGAGCTATCTCGCTGATCCGATCGCGAGATTATCATAATTCATACTTAAAGAAAGAAAGCATTTATACACTAATATTATAAAGAGGAAAGATCTGTATTTTTGTATGTAACGAATAAACTTAAAAACTACTGGACCGATTTCCAAATTTTTTTTGCCGTTAGAAAGCTACATTATCACTGAGTAACATAAGTTATATTTATTACTAGAAAAAAATGAAATCTTTAGAAATCCCTACTAAAACCAACCCAAGGTGTAATAAAATATATTATAAAGGCGAAACTAACTCTGTCTGTTACGTTTTCACGGCTAAATAGCTAAATAAATAAATAAATACACCCAACAGTCACACACATAGTCCTGACCCCACACTAGGTTAAACCTGTATCGTGGGTATCAAGAACTACGAGGGACTTGCGGTCCCACAACACCCAGACCCGAGACAAATATTTGTGGATCAGACAAACATTTGTCAGGTGCGGGAATCGAACCCACGGCCTCACGCTTCGCAACCGGCTACTCGCCCGCTGCGCCACGGAG
The DNA here is from genome assembly GCA_905332985.1 of Mimas tiliae. Taxonomy (NCBI): domain Eukaryota; kingdom Metazoa; phylum Arthropoda; class Insecta; order Lepidoptera; family Sphingidae; genus Mimas; species Mimas tiliae. The sequence goes on from HG995258.1 coordinate 696,953, forward strand.
GCTGTCAGCTGTCAATAGCTGTATGGATTTTAATGAAATTAGGTAAGGAGATAGGTTATATCCTGGGGAAGGACATAGGGTACTTCCGTCCCGGAAAAAAGATGATCATGCGGGCGGAGCCGCGAGCAAAAGATAGTATTAAATACATTATTTACATATCATAAGCTCTCACACCTCTTTGGAGAGATGCGCCAAGTGCATCCACTGTTCATCGTTCTTATTTCCGTCCCGTGATGTGATAAAAGGCTAATGCCATATGAGGCACAAATTCCAATCCCGGCCAACTCTTGTGTAACTTTTGGAATCGAAAATTGAAAAATGTGACTGCACAATCGAAGAAACATTGGGGTGAAATGTACAATGCAATTCATGAAAAAATTGTGCACCTAATTTATGAATAGACTTCGTAAGAAGTATTTTTATGAAAAAAACACTAAATGTACCAATTGAAAATAAAGTTATTTAAGCTCACGAATAATTAAGCTATGCCTTTAAATATTGAATTTTAACGATTTAATACTCTTTATGTTATTTATTTACCCCCAAAGTAGCGAGAAAGTTAGTGCTGAAATATGAATCTTTCGAGGTTCATTACTTTTGGATCACTTTCTCGTACAGGCGTGAATAACAGTGAGATAAATCAATATCATGCTTAAATTTCGACGTACGATGTTAAATAGTGAACTAACCCCCCCCCCCCCCCTCCAACGTTTGAATGGAAAAGATATCGAAATGTTATTAATCTCAAAATAAAATATCTCCACATACTTAGAACTGTGAAATTCCGAAACAGAGGAGCAGAACGTCTCGTATCGAAATGTAAAAAAATTGAATACTTATTCGTAAGTTATTCGCGCTCGCCCCCAGATATCAAATTTAAAATCTCACGACCCGTAGACGTGTGTACTTAACATACATACATACGCACTCACGCCTGTAATCCCGAAGGGGTAGGCAGTGGTGTAACCAGTACACCCACATTTCACCAAGCGTATCTCCGTCCCATAATGTGATAGGGGGCGAGTCTATCTGAGATACTGAGTATTTCGTAATAGAAAAACTCAATACCTGACCCGGGGATCGAACCCAAGACCTCAGCGTTAGCACGATACGCATTAGAACTGCGCCACCGCGGCAGTGTACTTAACAAAAGCGATTTAAAGGAGATAGCTTAGCGTTCAGTGTATATATACCCAAGTAGCTTGTGATTGGCTTCATATTGAGTACATATTGGATGTCAGATCGTATATAATTTCAGATCCATTATATTTGATCCGCTGTGTAAACGTTATGTTTGGTATCAATTGACACTATTATTTTAATACATCGCTTTCCTAGTAGAAGCAGTGATAGCTCAGTGGCGAGTGGTACGGACTGTCGAGACTAAAGTCGCAGGTTCGAAACCACCCTCAAGAGCATACACCTCTGAATTTTCTTAGTTATGTGTGTATTATTTAATTATCGCTTGCTTTAACGGTGAAGGTAACATCGTGAGGAAACCTGCATACCTGAGAAGTTCTTCATTAGAATTTCGAAGGAACGTTAAGTCTACCAACCTGCATTAGGCTTGCGTGGTGGACTAATGTCTTACCCCTCTCATTCAGTAGAGGAGGCCCGTGCCCAGCAGTGGGACGTGTAATACAGGGCTAGTATTATATTTACTAGTAAGCTGAGTGTAAGTGAGCCACCAATATCTTAGTCTCAAAGCCAGCCTCATCTAGAGCCTCATCAAAAGTCTTTAATGTATTACTAGACAGGCTGTTTAGAAGTAAAATTGCGTCACATATCGCGGGAGTTTGACAGCTCACAAACAGGGAGCGCGATAGGGGTTCTAGTTGAGAGTAAGCGAGATGGTAATATTGAATTACGGTCAATTGACCGCAACTTAGTGGTACAATTTCTATGTACCGCGCAGCTTGTCTAGTAGTATACATTAAAGTCTTTGGCCTCATCACGTGATTCACTCTACTGAGGAGGCGATGGCAAAACTTTGTTCCCCTTGCGGCTTGTAAGGGTCAGACGACGTGGTAGGTCACCTTATTTTTATTAGCTTGAGTAGCAGTAAAAGGAGCAGGTCGCTCGCCTGATGGTAAGCGTCACGCCTGCCCATAAACAGAAGCAACACCACACAGAACTTTGAATTACAAAGCACTGCATGGTATTGGAATGTGCTCGACACCCCGAGACAAAATATGTTAAGTCTCGTAAAGCCCAGTAATTTCACTGGCTTCAATGCCCTTCATACCGGAACGCAACAGTGCTTACACATTGCAAATTGACAGCAGAAATAGACAAAGCGGTAGTACCAACCAAGACGACATCTCGCATACGAAGGACCTACCCCACCTTATAAAATACCAAAAATTGTGAAATCTATGGCACGAGAAAGTGAATTCTGATATTAACCCGGGGTAGTGCAAAGCAGAAAAAAAGAAAGAAAATTACCTTTCGATTCACAGCTGTTAGCTTCATAATAGTAATAGCACCATTATTGGTGTAATTAAATGAAATGAAATAGTTATAAATATTCATCATGTAGACAATTAAAATAGCGCTTATGACAAGTCAGTACAAAATAAAGAAACTTATGTATAGAAATCATATCAACTAATGTATACATAACATACATAGCATCATAAAAATACACTGGGCAACTATAAATTTTACAATATTTTATTATTTTATTTTATTTTTATTTTATTTTTATTTTATTTTTATTTTATTTTATTTTTATTTTTATTTTTATTTTTATTTTTATTTTTATTTTTATTTTATTTTTATTTTATTTTTATTTTTATTTTTATTTTTATTTTTATTTTTATTTTTATTTTATTTTTATTTTATTTTTATTTTATTTTTATTTTATTTTTATTTATTTGGCCACCAACAATTGTTTACACCAATAACTACTATTAGGTACATACAATATTAATATAACTTAAGTGTAACAATTAATTAAAGGTTGGCACCACATGCATTATTTTGAGCATTTACATCTATTAAAATCAAGACATAGGTACTTCATCAAACCTGAAAAAGTGAAACAAAAAAAGATTGTAAATTTAGGGTTTATCTGGTAAACAATCAATTGAATTCAAATTTTAGGTTATGGCTCCATCGTTGTTCGATGATTTTGCCAATATCGAGGTAGGAAAAGACACGGGTTTATTTCTTATAAAAAGTTCAAAATGTGACTATTGGCCAGTGTTTATAGTGATGATTTCTCATAGTTGTTATGCATGCTGAAATAGGACAAAACAATGTATGTTAGTTGACATGTTTAACGGCACAAAAAATTTATTATGGTTTTTAATTTCGACTAAGATTTACTTACACATAAAATGGTAAACAATCTTTAATAGATTTGGATAGCTTGGCAAGAGAGTCAACGTGTATGTCAATCTTGTCACTACAACTGTTAATTACTTTGGCGAATCTTGCAAAGGGTGAGTTCGCACCCAAGACCGTCCTTCTTAATGGTGGGCAGAGAGGTGTGATTGGCTTCCTTGGTAGTCTGGTTGGAACGCGGAGTCTAAAATTACTTATTAATTGAGAACAGTCGACTTTATGCTTGAATATTTTACATGCAAAATTCGCATCAATTAACTGTCTTCGTTTATTTAAGGAAGTCATTTTAAAATATTGCAGTCTGCTGCTGTATGAGGTCAGTGTTTTGGTCATGCCCAAGGAAAACGCGAGGTGCCAAAGGAACCGTTTCTGTAACCTCTCAAGGCGTAACGTGTGTGTCGCAAACTGTGGCCGCCAGACCACCCTGCAGTACTCCAGAATGCTCCTAACTAGGTTGTTATATAGTAAAAATTTTGTGTTACTGTCATGAAATAATCTGCAGTTTCTTATGACAAAGCCTAGCATTTTCGACCCCCGTTTAACAATATTTTCCAAGTGTGGTATAAAGGTAAGATTTTTGTCATAAATAACTCCAAGGTCTCGGATCGTATGCACTTCATTGATTCTCTCTACGCCAATATGATAATCGAAGTGATTTCTTAGGTTTACGCGAATATTACACATTGAAATAAAACTAGTTTATACGGATTTTATCGCGGTTTAATTTTTATTTTAAAATGAAGGTAGGCAATAACTTTTCGAGACGACCTACACATCAGTCTCTCCCGTGACCACGAAGGCTGAAAAGCTTTCGAAACGTCGGGACTAAAATAAAAATTAAACCGTGATAAAATCCGTATAAACTATGATAATCGAAGTTAATAATTTTATGATTCCTGGAAAACTTAACATGACATTTATTTGTGTTTAAGGGCAATTCTCTGAACTGCGAATAAAGCAGGTTTTTCGTCAGAGAACATATATTTATTAGTCATTTTTGTTTATGTATATATTTAATGGTGGTATATTCGTTTTCTATTATGGCCTATGTATAATTTTGCGCTAAGTGTTATAATATTTTAGTAAAAAAATTATAAACATGCAAAATCTAATCAATATGGCGCGTCCAAATGACAAAACTTAACAATTTCAACCATTTTTAAAATACATGTGCAATACATTCTTTTATCAATACAGTGGAAACAGTACTTCAATTATATACCTGTAATTTTTCACATAAAATAGTTTATTTCATAACAAACAACCGTTTTTACACAAGTTTAAAAAATATCGCAACGCATAAGCATCATTTCTATGGCTCATGCTTTCGCTAAGTACCTTTAAATGCATTTTGTTGTTCACACATCAAAGCGCAAGCCTGTTGAGATCTTCCTGTAACAGGATAGAATCGCTAACTGATTTAACTATCTTCGCAAACTTCAAATCATCCGCGTACAAAAATATTTCAGAGTAATTAAAGCAGTCTGTAATATTATTGATATAGTAATTAAATAGGACCGGGCCGAGATGGGAACCTTGTGGGACACCGGAGAATATATTTTGAAGAGAAGATGTAAAGCCATTAACAACGACATAGAAGGATCTATCTTTTAAATATGATTTTAACCACTTCAATAAACTACGAGAAACTCCATATGCAAGTGATTTGGAAATTAAAATTGAATGAGGTACTTTGTCAAATGCCTTGCTAAAATCCGTGTAAAGGACGTCTGCTTGATGACTTGCATCAATTGCCGTAGCTATAAATTCAGTGAAAGGGACAAGATTATGGAATAGTAGTGGTAGAGCTACGCTGTAGACAATTTTGTCTACAGCATGAATGGGTCGGCTCGTCCGGGTCGTTACCACTGTCTCACATAAAACCGACCTAAAGTAGCAGCTTTCTGCTGCGTTTCGTACGGTGACTGAGATATCCGGAGGCCCAAATCCCCTCCCCTTCCCAATTCCTTAATTACCCCTTTCCTTTAAGGTCGGCAACGCGCCCATGTTTCTTTTGGTATTGTGGGCGTACATGGGCGGTTGTGTTCACTTACCATCAGGTGACCCACTTGCTCGTTTGTCGGCCTATACAATAAAAAAAAAGCCCTGAATTAAGTATTATTATTATTTTCTTTTTTCTTTTTTCGATATAGACCATAGGCATTACCGAAACGGCACGTGTTTTAAAACTACCACCGAATCCAAAACGACTCAGTCTGAGAAGACCCGGCGAAACAAACGCATAGTGTGTTATAGAGGGTACTCTGGAGAATAACTATATCAAGTAGATAGTTAGAGGATTGTGAGGCATGGTGCAGGTGGTTGCTAAGGTATATAAGGTAGGTAAGGTAAGAGGGTGCGTTATTAAATAAGGGAACTCAGTCAAGCTTGGAACTTTTACGCGGAAACGCAACAAGGTCGTAGGTCCCTCGTATGCAAGAGGCCGTCTGGGTTGGTTTGTCTATTTCTGCCGCTAAGCAGCAGTGTGTAATCGCTGTTGCGTTTCGGTTTGAAGGACATTGAAGCCAGTGAAATGACTGGGCATTATGAGACTTAACATCTTATGTCTCGGGGTGACGAGCGCAGTTCAGTGTCATGCAGTGTTCTGTAATCCAGAGTTCTGTGTGATGTTCCTTCTGTTTATGGGCAGACGTGAAGTTTAACATCAGGCGAGTGACCTCCTCGTCTCGTCATTCAAGCAAAAAAATAACGCTGGTCAAGTACGGTTGTAATCATTACCAAAGTAATAGACTTCTTTCAAACTCTCATAACTTCGCTAAGGAAGCTGTATAAATGCATTATTACGCCTACATAGATCATTGGACGTAACCCACGTAGCCACGACTTCTTTCCCTATGGATCCATCATGTCACAGGTCATAAAGCCCGATAGTGCCATAGCGGGACCGTCTAATTGATGAATGTCTTAAATAATAACATATGACCTGTCCACCAACAACTTGGACCAACTTAATGACTTAGTTACGCTTGTGGGAATCATTATACGCACTATAATGGAAAAACGCTGTTATTTTACATTCTATTCATAATAATGGTTCTGATATATGAACTTTCGCCTGTGTTCATGCACGGTCGAGGTCACTTACCATCAGGATAAAAAACCTAGTTTCACTGCACCATGAGATATTTCCAGGCAAATGGCGTCGCGTGTGTAGCTTAGTAAAGATAAACAGCATAAATAAAATACGTAGTTTTACATAAAAAGGCAATCCTCCACAAATGCTGTAATTTATATTCTTAAATAAGTTATCTTTTATCCCACACTGGAATATAATTTTTTGTTACCCACTTATAAATACACTTTTTTTTCTCATAACACTTATATACCAAATGCTAGGGCCACGCTATTAACAATTTTGTCTACAGCATGAATGGGCCAGTTTGGAAAAGTTAAAACGGCGTTTATAAATCTGCCGCGTTTCATCACCCAGGGCGTGCTCAGATCTCAAACTATCTACTTAGTGGTTGTTAACTCGTGTGAGACTGCGATGTGCCCAGGGGAGTGTCGAAGTTACGGCTTGCGACTTGTATCGGTACCTAGTTGGGACAATAACGATCTAACTTGCGACTGTTTAAACTTAGCCAAGGCGATTCAGAAGTATGTGTGTGGGTATCTCATTATGTTTGGTCTTCTTTTTCCATCGGTCCTTGCAGTGGGGTCAGCGCTACAAGCTTTTAAAACACATGTTACGGAAAGATTTGCTTTGCAGTTTTTACGACCGGCCGCCTGCCTGACGTCAGCCTCCCTGGGGAGAAAACACCTGGGTGTTCGGTAAACATATGTTTCGGATCTGGCCCTGAAACATATTATTATGTTTGTGGATTGCATAAACATTTGCCTCGGTGCGGGAATCGAACCAGCGGCTTCTCGCTTCACAGCCGGTTACTCGCCCACTGCGCCACAGAGATATCGGAACCGAGATATATTTTAAGGTCATATCCAATAATATCAGCACAACTATGAGCAATAAAAAAACATCCCTCAGTATATAATGTATGGAGAGACAACCCAATTTTCTTACTTGATTTCATATTTCACATATTATTTGACATAAGTATTTTAAGTATTTACTTATGTCATATCTGAGTGGTAGAGCCACGCTGTAGACAATGTTGTCTACAGCATGAATGGGCCGGCTCGTCCGGGTCATTACCACTGTCTCACAGAAAACCGGCGTAAAGTAGCAGCGTGCTGCTGCGTTTCGTACGGTGAGTGTGATATTCAACGGCCGAAATTCCCCTCCCCTTCCCAATCCCTTACTTACCCCATTCCTTTAAGGTCGGCAACGCGCCAATGTTTATTTTAGTATTGTGGAAGTACATGGGCGGTGGAGATCACTTACCATCAGGCGACCCACGTGCTCGTTTGCCGGCCTATACTATAAAAAAATAAGTTTAGTGGTAAACCTAGATTTGGGATTGTCGTTCAAGTCGGTCTAAGTCGTCAAAACTAAAACATCCCAAATCACATTATGGAAAGAAAATAAGAAAATATTTTTCCAAACGCATGTAATGTCATGCTGAACGATCATATCATCAAGAACTCGTTAAGATAAAAGTAATGCGTACGCGTTACGACTGAGGCTAACGCTGCGGTCTCGGGTTCGATCCCCGGGCGAGGTAAAAATGGTATTAGGTTTTTCTAATACGAAATGCTTAGTATCAGCCCGGAGTCTGGAACTATGCCCGGTATGGCGATAGGCTCGCCCCCTATCACATTGTGGGACGAAGATACGCTCGGCGAAATGTGGGTGAACTGGTTACACCTCTGCCTACCCCTTCAGGGATTACAGGCGTGAGTGCGTATGTATGTTGTATGTAAAATTATCTAGTTAAGCAGGCACCGAGCACTAATATCGTGATCACAGTACTCGCACTTGCTTTTTTTATTACCCTGAATGTCGAGACGACCGGGTCGCTCGCCTGATGGTAAGCGCTACGCCTGCTCATAAACAGAAGCAACGCCACACAGAACTTTAAATAACAAAGCACTACATGACGCTGAACTGCGCTCATCACCCCGAGATATAGTCTCATAATGCCCACTAATTTCACTGGCTTCAATGTTCTTTAAACCGGAACACAACAGTGCTTACACACTGTTGCTTGGCGGCCGAAATAGATGAAGCAGTGGTACCAAACCAGCCGGCCTCTCGCATACGAGGGACCTACCACCTTGTAGTGTATGAAATTACTGGCCATTATGAGATAAAAAAATCTATGTCTGGGGGTGACTAGCGCAATCCAGTATCATGCAGTGCTTTGTAATTCAGAGCTGCTCCATTGCTGCTGTTATTTAAATTGTAGCACGCTTACCATCAAGCAGGCGACCTACTTATTTCATCGTTCAAGCTAATAAAACATACATACGCACTCACGCCTGTAATCCCCAAAGGGGTAGGCAGAGGTGTAACCAGTACACCCACATTTCGCCGAGCGTATCTCCGTCCCTTATGTGATCGCGGGCGAGCCTATTGCCATGCTAATAAAACCTACTTTGATAAATAAATTCTATATAATTACTTGCTGTTGCCCGCGGCTCCGCCCGCGTGAATGCCTATTTCCAGGATTAAAGTAGTCTAGTCGCATCAAGCGAGACCTGTCATCGTGATCGGTGTGAGAAACGCGCTTGACAAAAATACTAATATCGCTATTAAAAAATAGGGGTTGATCGTAGAGGGTTGGAAATGTAGGGTTGTATGTATTTATTTATGCTGTATCATAAAAAATAAAAACAAAAAATGTTGTATAAAAAATAAAAAATAATTTAGGGGTGGACCACCCTTAACATTTAGAGGGATGAAAAATAGATGTTGGCCGATTCTCAGATCTACCTGATATGCACACAAAATTTCCTACAAATCGGTCCAGCCGTTTCGGAGGAGTATGGGAACGAACATTGTGACACCAGAATTTTATATAATAGATAATATTAGAAGATTAACCTAACCTAATCATTAAAACCCTTGACGTTCTTCTTCCACCTGCCCTTAGCCCACTCGCAGTGGGGTCGGCATAACATGCCTATTAACACATGTTACAGAAATATTTGGCTTGTAGTTTTTACGACCGGCCTCCTGCCTGACGTCAACCTCTCTGGACAGAAAAACCCCAAATATTTGTGGAACATTTGTCAACACACACAAACATTTTATACATTTGATACACACAAACAGATAAAAAGGTCAAACTTGTAACACCTTTTATTCGGGGCTTTAAAAAACTCAGAAAATAAAATTTTATTTTATTACGACAACCGCCAAGAGATGGCGCTGATCAATTTTAAATCGCGCTATGGTTTCATTCCGTAGCGAATATATATAATATGGAAACCGAAGGCATGCCAATACCAACAAAATTGAAAAGGGGTGTCAATACCTGCTTAAATAATCAATACTTACATATTTTTGAAGAAGTGACTATGCTAAAAGACGCTTCTATATAGAGGTTCCTTAAATGTTAGTGATTTAGCAGGACACATTTTTAAATGAGTTTGTAAGAGTAGCCTCTTACTGAGCCATTAAAAACTCCCACTTCAAATAAGGCGAGGCGTCTTGATTGAAGCTTACCAGCCCTTTCTCACCCTTTCAAGCCCGCAGCCCGCGTCTTTGGAATAGTAACGTAAGAAATTTGAAGTAGCACATGAAAAAAAATTGAGCCGCTGTTACCTTATATCATGTCCGGGACAAATGATAATTCAAATTCAAATCATTTATTCTGTAAATTGGATCATAATTCATAAATATCACTTTTACATGTCAATCATTTTTTAAGCTATATTATACTTACGGCGGCATTTCAGGGCTAGCCATGAGAAGAAATGCCGAAACAAACTCATGGGTTATGGCCTCTTTTAATGTCCAGACATTGTTTTACAGAAATTATGCAAGTGTAATGCACAGAAATTCCTGGATTGGCCCTTTCAAGAGATAGCCAAAAGTATACCAGACATACGTAGCACTCGCACTCACATAAAAAAAATGAAATAATTTATAACAAAAAAAAAACAAAATGTCAATATTCCCTTACATACTAATATTGCGCCAATAGAGCAGTCAATATTAAATAATATAATATATAAAAAAAGAGTACTATGTACATCCAATTTTGTAAGGAGTGAGCGGCTTAATTCCAAGCTGTTTTGTCTTCCAGGTAATCTTTCACATTATAATAACCTTTTTGGCAAAGCCTGAGTATAATACATAATTTAAATTTATTAAGGCCTAATAGTTGAATATGGCTTGGAATTTTGTTGTAGAAACGTATACTTTGACACTTGAAGGAGTTACTAATTTTTTGAAGTCTGGTCATGGGCAATATCAGTTTATTCTTATTTCTAGTATTTATCTTATGAATGTCGCTGTTTGTTGTAAAAGTATCAATATTCTTTTTTACATACATTAGGTTCTCATATATATACCTACTGAGAGGCGACAGTCAATATATTTATTTCTTTATATAAATCCTTTAACGAGTGCCCACGATTTAGTTTGTAAATTGATCGAATGGCTCTTTTCTGCAGCACAAAGATAGTTTGAATGTCGGCAGCATTCCCCCACAATAAAATGCCATACGACATTACACTATGAAAATAACTAAAATATACTAGTCTTGCTGTGTCTACATCAGTTAACTGGCGAATTTTGTAGACCGCGTAAGCTGCAGAGGTAAGCCTTTTCGACAACTGGTTTATATGTGGTCCCCATTGAAGCTTAGAGTCTAAAGTTATACCCAAGAACTTGGTGGTGTTCACAAGGCTCAACTCCTCTCCATTTATCATTACGCTAGTCTTAATGGGTTTAACATTTGGTGTTACAAATCTAACGCACTTAGTTTTATTCTCGTTTAAAAGTAGCTTATTAACATTAAACCAGAAGGCCAATTCTCTTAATTTTAAACGTTCAAAATATCATTCCGATCTAGTCAAGAAAGTTGCAAATGGCATTCACTTAAACCAATAATCAACGTCAAATGCACCTAGCATTAGCAGTAGCATTATACCGTTTTGGTTTTAGTCAACTTTTATACTACATTCAATCTCATTACGATTTATGTTCACATTTGACGTTGATTATTGGTTTAAGAGAATGCCATTTGCAACTTTCTTGACGCTGAGATTAGATCGGAATGATATTATGAACGTTTAAAATTACGAGAATTGGCCTACTGTTCACTACTTTAAAAATAGTATTATTTACATCGTCAGTAACAGGTTGCTGTCGTTTGAGTTTAAATAGAAATGAGGCAAGTCATTTATATAAACGAGAAATAGAAATGGACCGAGTATGGAACCCTGTGGAACACCCATTGTGACTACTGATCCCAAGGATCTCTGGCCATTTATGTCCACTTTCTGAATCCTATTATCCAAATAAGAAATAAGAAGATTCAGTGCAGTATTCCTAATGCCGTAGTGGCGTAACTTCCTGACTAATGTATCGTGAGAAACGCAATCGAATGCCTTTGACAGGTCACAAAAAATGCCTAACGCGTCCTGGAAATCATCCCAGGCGTTAAAAATATTTTTTACAAGTTCAACCCCAGCATCAGTGGTTGAACGACCCCTTGTAAAACCAAATTGTTTTTTATGTAACAAATTATTAGTGCTAAAGTGAGTCTGCATTTGATCAAAAATTAATTTTTCAAATATCTTACTAAATTTGGGTAGCACAGAAATTGGTCTAAAATTACTGGGGTCAGATGGGCTCCCTGATTGAAACAATGGTATAATTTTACTATTTTTCATTAAATCAGGAAATACGCCACAGTCGATACATTGATTGAAAACTATGGCGAGTTCAGGTGCTACTACATTAATTATAGATTTGGTAATCTCAACAGAGTTACCCCAAAGATCGGCTGTTCTTTTAACATTAAGGGTATTAAAAGTTTTTATAATATCTATGTCACTTATGTAACGGAATCTAAAATCATTATTACAACAATTTATATTTTTTTTCAATAATGATTCAGCAACAGAAGGGGACGAGTTCAATGATTTTGTGGTAGAGATTGAAATGTCAGTGAAGAATTTTTCAAAAGCAGTAGCTACTTCAATATCTGATGTGACAATCTTATTTTCAAAAGCAAGGTTATAGTCATTAGATTTTTGTTTTATTTTTCCAGTCTCCTTGTTGATTAAGTCCCAAGTTGTTTTTATTTTGTTAGTACTACTTTTTATTTTAGAACTTATATAATTACACTTTGCTACATGACAAATCTTTTTAAATAATTTGGAGTATTTTTTTACATACTGACAAAAAGTATCACTCTTATTATAATGTCTTTCCTCATACAATTCATAAAGCCTTTTTCTACTTTTACATATACCAATAATAGCCCATTCACTGAAGGTTGCAGTTCCTGTAACTTTGATCTTTTTGGGGATAAAAGTAGAATTAAACTCTGTACAATATATTTCAAAAAAAGAATTGTACAGCTGGTTAGGATTATCATTGTATAATAATAAGGGCAGTTTATTTTTAAAGATCTCCAAGCGACCTACAGTTTTAGGCACCACAGTAATAACTCTTTTTGGCATATTTTTGCTTTCCCTCTGAAAAGTAATTAACTGTCCACAATGATCAGAGTCTAGTTGATTAATAACCTGTTTAGTTTTTGGAATTATGTTTGTAAATATATTGTCTAGACATGTTGCTGAAGTGGCAGTTATCCTAGTTGGCTCCAAGAAAACATTCACAAGATTATAGGAATTGAACAAATTTTTAATCCTAAGACTTAATGAAGACTCTCCTAACAAATTAACATTAAAGTCACCACATATAATTACACTTTTATTTAGTTTACAAATCTTTGCCAATACTTCATCCATGACATTTTCAAAACAATCATATAATGCCGTTGATGGTCTGTATACACTCAATACAACAAGCCGCTCTAACTCCAAACAGGCTATCTCAATTATCCGTTCAACAGAGAGGCTCACAATATCTTTACGTTCTTTAAATGTAAATTGTTTATTAATTAATATTAATGAGCCACCATGAATGGCATTTTCTCTGCAGAACGAACTACCCTACTATGATTATTGAAATTAAATATGAACTGATATGCCTCTGGTATCTTCTACTCAACACTAATGTATATTCTACAGGCTACCTCGGTGGCGCAGTTGTAATGCGTGCGCGTTACGACTGAGGCTGACGCTGAGGTCTCGGGTTCGATCCCCGGGTCGGGTAAAAGTGATATTGGGTTTTTCTGTTACGAAAAGTTCAGTATCAGCCCGGAGTCTGGAATTTGTGCCCGGTATGGCAATAGGCTCGCCTCCTATCACATCATGGGACGGAGATAAGCTCGGCGAAATGTGGGTGTACTGGTGTACCTCTGCCTACCCCTTCGGGGATTACAGGCGAGAAGGCGTATGTATGTATGTATCTATAATATTAACTTACTAACTAACTAATTAATCCGCTATTCCATTATCATATTTGTATCATAGATATATGACGTCATATATGGTCCTATGTCACAGCATGCTGTGAAATATAGGATTATAGGAATATGATCATAGAAAATATGAAGTTTATGTTGCTATTACACTGTCATACATTTCTCATATATCTATGAGTTATAGACGTAGGATAATTTTTATATGGTGGTAATACTTTTTTATTTTTTATTGTACTAGGGGCTCTGCCCATGTTTTTCCACAAAACATAAAATAAAAAAACTTATAGTCCGACCAATATGAGACATATCTTACTTTCTTCCCCACATTATTTTGCATCGATTGGTATCGGTCTCGACCCCATACTCCCAGCGGTTTCGGAGGAGATAGCGTGACAAGTTTTTAGCAGCGGCGGCGACAGTTACTTTTTTTTAGAATAGAGAGATTTATGATGAGGACGCCTGCGAGTTGCACAGACGGGTGATCTGCTCACGTTAATGGAACCATTTCACCCTCAATACTGTGGTAATACTTCTAGCGAGGAACTTTCTAGAACTTCATAATGCATTCATCTGCGTCTCGGGAGTTGAGCGTAGAGTCGCGCCCTCCTAATGGTTCAGTAATCATGTTAAAACTTACCCAACGTCATTGTCAGTACAATCTTGCGTCTAGTTTTGTAATAATAATGGCTTTGAAATTAAATATTCTATTTTGTGAAGATAAGAATTGCAATACTGTTAAGGAGTGTAAGTGGGCTGCTAACATCTTAGGTCTAAAGCCAACCTCACCTGCTCGAGGTACTCTGCTGATTAACGGACGAAGCAATGGTGAAACTTGGTTCCCGTTGCGGGTTGTGGAGGGCTGACACAGGGTTTTGATTATTAATACATAATCAATTACATTGGGTAATCCTTAACACCTATAGAAAAAGACTTGAAAATCCGTCCACTTTTGGCGGAATGTGTAACATATAAGAAAACAATTAAGATGGTTTTGAAATTTTGTCTAAAAATAAATATTATATAAGTGAACTTGATAAAATGTCACAAATGTTGTGCGTTATCGATATCATACGATACTACGATTGGGTCAATTTGTAATTGTCAACATGTGTGTCGAGACGTAGGATGTTCAGTCTCATAACGCCCAGAAATTCAATTCATGTCTTTCAAATCAAAACACAATAGCACTTATAAACTGATGCTTTACGGTAGATGTATACTAAGTGCAGTGATAGCTCAGGTGGGAGTGGTATGGACTGTCGAGACGAAAGCCGCAGGTTCGAAACCAGCCCCAAGAGCATACACCTCTGACTTTTCTAAGTTACGTGTATATTAATGGTTAATTATCACTTGCTTTAACGGTGAAGGAAACATCGTGAGGAAACCTACATACCTAAGAAGTTCTCCATAAGAATTTCGAAGGTATGTGAAGTCTACCAATCCGCATTAGGCCAGCGTGGTGGACTACGGCCCAACCCCTCTCATTCAGTAGAGGAGGCCCGTGCCCAGCAGTGGGACATGTATAATACAGGTCTAGTAGTAGTACTAGTAGTAGATACTAAGTGACAGAAGCAACAAATACGAGGAACCTACCACCTACATAAAATATTTAGCAGTTGAAAAATGCATACCTTCAAACATGAATTCCCTGGAAACAAAAACGGTGCATTTTTAACCACCTAATGTTGGTAAGTGGCAGAATACGAAGAATGGGTGCTTTCTCGCGGAGTAATTGTAAGTACTTGTGTGGACACAGTGAGGGATTCAGGCGAGCTGGCTTTATAAAATAGGAACTAAATATAACCTACATATATACGCACTCACGCCTGTAATCCCCGAAGGGGTAGGCAGAGGTGTAACCAGTACATCCACATTTCGCCGAGCGTATCTCCGTCCCTTATGTGATAGGGGGCGAGCCTATCGCCATACCGGTCACAAATTCCAGACTCCGGGCTGATAATGAGAATTTCGTAATAGAACCCAATACCACGTTACTCGACCCGGGGATCGAACCCGAGACCTCAGCGTTGGCCTCAATCGTAACGCGTACGCATTACAACTTCGCTACCGAGGCAGTCAAATATAACCAATAATAATAATCTGACTACTTTTGCCAATAAGCCTGATATTGTGGTAATAGATCGATTGACGCGGCGGGCAATCCTTGTTGATGTTACAATTCCGCATGATGAAAACCTCGTAAAAGCCGAAATAGATAAAATGTCCAAATATGAGGTTACTAACATGTGGGATGTCGACTCTACTATAATTGTCCTGATAGTAGTTTCCGCACATGGGTTGATACCGAAAAGTCTCGACAACATCTTCAGAGGCTCTCAATTGGTGGTTGGGGCAGAAGTCAGATGCAGAAGGCAGTATTATTGGATATATATATACAGTAGTTATTGGACTCGGAACGCATTGTAAGGAGGTTCTTCACACTGGGATCTTAACCACCGGTGGGTTGGGTCTTAGGCCTCGCCGTCGGATGGTGTCGTTTTTATTTATATTTTTAAATGTTTTAAACAACTTCAAAAAAAAGGAGGAGGTTCTCAATTCAACTGTATTTTTTTATGTTTGTTATGATAATGGCATACACGAGAAAACCATATAAGTCTTAAATTTGCATTAAGTATGTGCGCGACAAATGGCCGAATAACTCAATATCATGCCAACCGATTTCGATGATACCTTTTTTATTGGAAAGGATGTACTTCAAGGGTAGTTTGATGAGTTTGGTTAGGTTCTGATTATGGGATCCATGACAAAGTAACGGAACTCTTCAATTCTTAGGAACAAATTAACGATAATCGGCCGAATCTTTTATAGGCTACCCGGATATTTGAGTCACCCGCCGTAACGTCGTAATGGTCATCTAATTGTCCAATATGATGATCAATGGAACTCCTTAACGGCTTACAGTAAGGGTGCGATCTGTGGCAGAATTTCTAACTTGCTGCATTACAATATGATGCAAGTGTTCCAATTCCATTACTTAAGGTGTATTATGGTGTAATAAAATTCACTCGATAGAGTTTAGCTGCGATGTGGTCCCATATAAATTTGGTTAAGACGGAGTACGGAGTAAAAAAATAAAACTCCTCAACCGACAACAGTACACTCATTGCGATTGTGTTATTGTATTAGAATTTACTTATTATTTATTTAATAATAATAATACACCCAACAGTCACATACATAGTCCTGACCCCACACTAGGTAAACCTGTATCGTGGGTATCAAGAACTACGAGGGACTTGCGGTCCCACAACACCCAGACCCGCATTCAAGGTGCGGGAATCGAACCCACGGCCTCACGCTTCGCAACCGGCTACTCGCCCGCTGCGCTACGGAGGCTGTCTTTATTTTGTTATTTGCTGTAACTCCCACTGAAATTGTTAAAATAAATTAACGGTTAACAAAACTTAAAAACCGACTTCAAAATATAAAACACTCAAAAGTCAAAAATAACAAATTCTATCTATTCTATTCTCTTTGGAGTCGGTGCCTGTGTCGCTACCGGTCTAATAAAATTAGATAGAATGAACGTACTAAATAGTTAACGTATAAAGAATAAAGAAAGAGGGTGTAAGGGAAACGCTTCCGAAAATTAATATTAGTAGTAATTCTGGTGATAACGAAAACAATCTTCTTTTTCCACCTGCACTTATCCTACTGGAAGTGGGGTCGGTCCAACATGCTTTTTAATACATGTTAGGTACTGAAAAATTTGGTTTGTAGATTTTACGACCAGTCGTTTGCGTGACGTCAACCCCTCTGGGGTAATTACGAACAGGATACCATTAATAAAATCGCGAAATAATTATAAATATGTTTTTCTGGCAACGCGCGTGCACCTCCCGTGCGTGGCCGATGTCCATTTACCCCGAGCGTCAACTGTTTTTTTACTTACCTTACATTTGCCTATAAAACAAAAATTTAAACATACATTTTGGAAATCATCGCCAATCATTGGGTTCTAGCCAAAGACTTTAATGTAAACTACTAGACGGGCTGTTTAGAAGTAAAATTGCGTCATAAATCGCGGTAGATGACAGCTCACAAACAGGGAGCGCGATAGGGGCTCTAGTTGAGAGTAAGCGAGATGGTAATACAATTTCTATGTACCGCACACATTGTCTAGGAGTATACATTAAAGTCTTTGGTCCTAGCCCACGCTCCTTTTATCCTAATACCTCCCAGCACTTTATAAATATAAATAAGTGCAGTAAACGGCACAAAGAAATATTTCAGCGGTGTTACAGCTACATTCGTTTGTTCGCCTTTAAACTACATGAGGTAGGTTATTAGTGTAAGTGCGCTCTTTAGATTAACTGCACTGCTTTGTCTACCTACTTTTTTATGGAATGATTATTATATATCATTTGAAAAGTATCCAAGTCCTAAGGCTATTTACGAATTATGATCTCAGCGGATAGTATTATGACACGTGTAAACCAACTTACACTGACTGCCTCGGTGGCGCAGTTGTAATGCGTACGCATTACGACTGCGGCTGACGCTGAGGTCTCGGGTTCGATCCCCGGGTCGGGTAAAAGTGATATTGGGTTTTTCTATTACGAAAAACTCAGTATCAGCCCGGAGTCTGGAATTTGTGCCCGGTATGGCGATAGGCTCGCCCCCTATCACATCATGGGACGGAGATACGCTCGGCGAAATGTGGGTGTACTGGTTACACCTCTGCCTACCCCTTCGGGGATTACAGGCGTGAGTGCGTATGTATGTAAACCAACTTCAAAACAAAACTCGGTTTTTCCAGCCATATCCAATCTCGGGAAAGAAGTCGCCTTCAACGGATATGTCGTGGAGGACATCAGTAATAGCTGATTAACCCACTTGCTCGTCTGCCGGCCTATACTATAAAAAAAGACCTCGGCACTAACCAAGATAGCGCCAGGCAGAAAGAAAGGGATTATTCAACTTATTCTTAGAGAAATAAAGTACAATATAAAAATAAGTCTTTATTAATTTGTTGTAAAGTGGGAGCATCGTGTCGTATACGTGTTATAAGGTTTGTGTGTGTGTGTTGTCATCTCTTGCACCGACATATTCGCTTGAGCGCTCTCTTCAGCCCGGCGAAGTAGTGAATCACTTGTTCCTGCAAACAGATTAAGTAAGCGTTTAGCTATTTTAAAAACATTGGCCGGCCTACGAGCAAGTGGATCACCTGATGGCAAGTGATTTTCACCGCCCATTAACACCCACAATATTAAAGGAATCATGTATGCGTTGCTGACTGAGAAAAGAAATGGAGATTGGGAAAGGGCAGGGGGATTTGGGCTTGACCGTGATTTTTATAGCCCGTAAACGTATACTCGCGGGTCCCGCGTTAGTTTTTTTCTTATTAAGAACTGACAGCCTCCGTAGCGCAGTGGGCGAGTAGCCGGCTGTGAAGCGTGAAGCCGTGGGTACGATTCCCGCACGAGACAAATGTTTGTGTGACCCGCAAATATTTGTTTCGGGTCTGGGTTTTGTGAGACCGCAAGTCCCTCGTAGTTCTTGATACCCACAATACAGGTTAACCTAGTGCGGGTTCAGGACTGTGTGTGACTGTTGGGTGTTTTTTTTTTTAAACAGTTGCCGACTAACGAGCAAGTGTGTCACCTGATGACAAATGATCTTCACAGTCCATGAACATTTGAGAAACAAGGGGCGGGGCATTTGAGCTTGGTCTTGATTATTCCGTAAACGTTTGCTCGAGGGTCCACCCACGTGTCTTTTTTTACCAAAATCTTAATATCGCCCTAACTACCCTGTTCGCAGCATGTTTAATGTGTATGTTTTGTGTACAATAAAGAGTTGGATTATGTCCTATTGGTGAATATGACATTTTTTTTCTTTAATAGTATAGGCCCGCAAACGAGCCAGTGGGGCACCTGATGGTAAGTGATCTCCACCGCCCATGTAAGCTCGCAATACTAGAAGAATCATGGGCGCGTTGCAGATCTGATAAGAAAGGGATTAAGGGATTCTAAATAAACAGAATCCGTAAGTCACATAGTCCTGACCCCACACTAGGTAAACCTGTGTCGTGGGTATCAGGAACTACGAGGGACTTGCGGTCCCACAACACCCAGACCCGAGACCAATATTTGTGGTTCACACAAACATTTGTCTCGGTGTGGGAATCGAACCCACGGCCTCTCGCTTCGCAGCCGACTACTCGCCCGCTGCGCCACGGAGCTGTCAACGAGTCAAATCGCCGTAACCTAAACTGTAGCGTGGCACTTAGTACGGTAATGGGGTGATGGTACAAACCTGCATCAAGTTGAAGCACATGGCGACGAGCGCCATGCCCAGCATCAGGTACATGGAGCACACGATGAACGACGTCTCAATACGAGCTGAGTACACGCGCTCGCCAGGCACGAAGTCACCAAAACCTATGCTGTAATATATATCATAAGCAACAAATAAAAAGAAACAAACAAACAAAATGTTTTTATTACGATACACATACAGCTAGAATACTAAAATATTTAAAATAAACAAACACAAAATGACAATTTATAACATTAAATACATCTTAACAATAAAATCGTATAATTATTAACTCGGTTGTGTGAGGCCGCAATTGGTCCCATCTCAGCTTAAAATTGCTACAACGTGATAAGCGTTGTAGCGCTGGTTTTCAGATGGTAACCCTAAATGAGGTTACGGTCAGTACAAGATATCAAATATAATATAATACACTAATTTTCTTATTATATTGACCCTTTTAATATCATAAGAATGTTATTAGATGTATGAATTTATATGTAAACATATTGTAGTATACATATTGTATGGGTGGTTTATTTAAGTATTATATACAATAATTCTTTAGCTATCTTCTTCTTTCGTCACGTAGTAGTGTGTCAATTAATTATATTGGCTGGCTGGCGTCCGCGTCCGTACGTCACACAAGGTGACTACTGAAAATCAGCGCTATGTTGTGGTACGCGCCACAGCACAGCAACATGCTGAGTGTTCACCTACCTGTCACAGCTGCGGCGCGCAATTGTACTTTTTTATATTATTTCTTATTTTTTTTTATTTTTTTAAGTTAATTGTAGTGTATGAATGTAGCGTTGGTGGCTGTACAAATAAATAGTTTTTCTTTCTTCTTTCTTTCTTTCTAATTTTAATTAAAATAGAGAAAAGAAAAAAAACCTTTTATACAATGACGAAAAAACTGAGGTTTACAATAAGACGCATTTTTTATACATATAATTACGCATAACTCAGGTAAATGTGGACCGATTTACGCACCTGTAAGCTTATTACGAGTTACAAATACGTTCACAGTTTTCGAATTCGTATAAAACTACTACCGTCGAAATGTTAAACTAATAATTCATACGGTAATAAAAGAAAGAATTGCTTGAAAACTAATTTCATATTCGACTAATATGAAATAAAATTAAGCATAGTATTAATTTTAATTCATCATATTTCCCACTAGTGGCTACTCATAGTCGATGTAAGGAGAGAAAACGAAAACTTTTAACGTTTTAGCAAACTATTAAAACTTGTACTAGGCCTACTGGTAGCAAGTAGTACATTAGATATAAGAGACCTTACGTATTTTGGCGGTCGCCAGAATTATTATTTTCTGGAATACCTGGAAACGCATAAAGTGGCTTGCTGTTGCTTTTGTATGGTGGTTCAGATATCCGGAGGCCCAAATCCCCTCCCCTTCTCAATCTTTTAATCACACCTTTCATTTAAGGTCAGCAACGTGTCTATGATTCTTCTGGTATTGTGGGCGTTCATGAGTGGTGGAGATAACTGGTAAGTGATCTCCTAACGTCAGGTGACCCACTTGATCGTTTGCCGGACTATATTAATAACATACACCTGCTGACCCCGGAATGCGACTGCTTGAAACGAACCGTGTTAGGAGATTTTTCATTGTACGGTAGTCCCTATCCAGCCGGGTACAAATATCTATTAGATGCCCTCCCACAGCAGCAGTAACGAGATATTTATAGGCGAGTCTACCACTCCGCAGTCGATAAGGTAGCTAGTAAGATAAGTAATATTGTAATACGAACCTGCTGAGGGATATGAAACAGAAGTAGGCGCCGTCGAGTTGGTCCCACTTCTCCCACATACCAAATATCATCGAGCCGAACATCAAATAACTGAGGGCAGAGACGAGGAAATAATTTATTATATCTTGATTAAAAAATACGTGGTTGATAATAAAAATTTAGAAAAGAATACTGTATCACAAGGTAAGGATAAATTATTGAATAAATAGATTACAATAGCAGATGCATCTATGATAGCTACGAACATATAAAAATAAAGTTTAAATTGTAGACAGGACTGTTATAGTCTTTAATTCCTTTATCAGTACCTACTTATTTAAAAAGCAACATACCCAACCATAATAGACACGCAGACTGATATAGGGACGGTGATAGATTGAGCATCGAAGGTGACGTAGCTGAACTCGCTGGTGGCTTCGCTCTCGCTTCTGAAGCCGAGTGGCTCCGACCACCCACGAACGCGAGCCTCGAGCCGACAGCGAGGCTGCTCCCACGGCTGCGGCATCGACACACTACGCATGTAGTCTGCTCTCCTGGTATATATGGAAATTAAATACGGTTGTTTTATTTTGACTGCCTCGGTGGCGCAGTTGTAATGCGTACGCGTTACGATTGAGACTAACGCTGAGGTCTCGGGCTCGATCCCCGGGTCGGGTAAAGTGGTATTGGGTTTTTCTATTATGAAATGCTCAGTATCAGCCCGGAGTCTGGAATTTGTGCCCGGTATGGCGATAGGCTCGCCCCCTATCACCTCGTGGGACGGAGATACGCTCGGCGAAATGTGGGTATACTGGTTACACCTCTGCCTACCCCTTCGGGGATTACAGGCGTGAGTGCATATGTTTTATCTTGGGCACGGAAAAGATGTAAAATAGAGAGCCTCGTTATATAATTCGTTTTATCTATCATAAATGATCCTGCTTGATCAAAGTGTCTCACAATCGATGCTAAGCCCTAACAAACCCAAGTCTCTCTCGCACTTATTCCATGATTTTTTTTAATTTTCATAGACGTCATCGATCATTTACTATTAGTTAACGGAATTGCACGCTAACCTACATAAGCTATATTTATGATAAAAAAACTAGTGATTTGAAACTATTTTGTCAGCTTTACGACTAAAGGTTATGCATTCCTAAGAAATTCATCCTATCAAGTTTAAAATGCTGTGCGGTCCCGCGTTCTATTTGTTTAAAAGCAGGTATATTGGGCACATTATTTTTAGAAACTATAGTCTTTTTCCGTCTGATAGTAATAGCAGGACAGCTCCGTGGCGCAGCGGACGAGTAGACGGCTGCGAAGCGAGGGGCCGTGGGTTCGATTCCCACACCGAGACAAATGTTTGTGTGAACCACAAATATTGGTCTCGGGTCTGGGTGTTGTGGGACCGCAAGTCCCTCGTAGTTCCTGATACCCACGATACAGGTTTACCTAGTGTGGGGTCAGGACTATGTGTGTGACTGTTGGGTGTATTTATTATTATATTATTATTCTTTATTCATTAATTTCGTTTGCGAAGTGAAGGAATAAACTAATGACCTGTTTTGGGACAGAATAGTCTTATAAAAAACTAGCCGTTGCTCGCGACTCCGCCCACATGAACATCCTTTTCCGGTATAAAAAGTAGCCTATATCACCCGGGGATAGTGTAGCTTCCCAACAGTGAAAGAATTCTTCAAATCGGTTCAGAAGTTTCGGAGCCTATTCAATGCAAACAAACAATCAAATAATTCCTCTTCATAATATTAGTATAGACAACAACTACTGCATTAAAACTTATATTGCATTTTAACCGACATGCATTTTTAATTAGCTTGATTGACGAGATGATCAGAAGGCCAATTCTTCTTCGTAATTTTAAATGTTCAAAATATCATTCCCAATGTTATTGGTCGTTTTTCATGTTTTCAAATGAGACAAGTTCATAAAAGTCGTCAGGATTCTCTTTATATTTTTATGCGCATTATCTGGAGGCCAATTCTCGTAATGTTAAATGTTCAAAATATCATTCCGATCAAGTCTTAACGTCAAAGTTGCAAATGGCATTCTCTTAAACCAATAATAAACGGTAAAAGTGAACATAGATCGTAATGAGATTGAATGTAGAGAATATAATGAAGCCAAAACGGTATAATGCTATTGCTAATGCTAGGTGCATTTTACGTTGATTATTGGTTTAACAGAATTGCATTGCAATGCAAAAGAATGCCATTTGCAACTTTCTTGACGCTGAGACTAGATCGGAATGATATTTTGAACATTTAAAATTACGAGAATTGGCCTCCTGATACATGTCCAGAAAATATGGAAAAACTAACAAAGACTTCTTAAATAGCATTATCGTTTATATTATTGGATCCATCCACATATATTATTGCATCTGTAATATCTGAGGGCTGACCAGATCTTTTTAACATAGCTAAGAACCATTAACCAGCTTTCGAATACACGACTCCGTGTGGTATGTACTGCATGGCACCGCACTGCACTCATCATCCCGAGACATTAATTTCCATGACAAACACATTGGTACTTACACACTACTGGTTACAGAAACAGACAAAGGGAACTGACCCAGACCGACTCTTATATAGGGTAGGACTACTCTTATATAGGGTAGGGCTTTGCTCGGGGGTCCGCCCGCGTGAATGTCATTTTCCGGGATAAAAAGTACCTAAGTAGCCTAAGTTACTCCTTACTACATCAGCTATCTGCCAGTGAAAGTCCCGTTAAAATCGGTCCAGCCGTTCTAGAGATTAGCCGGAACAAACAGGCAGACAGACAAAAATTGTAAAAAATCTTATTTTAGTATATGTACCGTATGAACATTCATATGCATGTTGTAAAAAGCGGTTAATTTGATATTACAAACAGACACTTCAATTGTATTTATTTGTATGTATAAATAAATAAATACACCCAACAGTCACACACATAGTCCTGACCCCACACTAGGTAAACCTGTATCGTGGGTATCAGGAACTACGAGGGACTTGCGGTCCCACAACACCCAGACCCGAGACAAATATTTGTGGATCAGACAAACATTTGTCTAGGTGCGGGAATCGAACCCACGGCCTCACGCTTCGCGCCACGGAGGATGTTCTATTCATACTCAGCCGTAACAGTCTTATATTTTGTCTAGTCTACTCACCTTTGTATTACTCTTGGATACGGACCCCTAAACTCTGGAGTTCCTTCAGAGTCTGAGTATCGAGACCTCCACGCTTGAGGTCTCTCTATGCTTTCAGCATCACTTACTTCTAACTGAAAACAAAGTGTTTAAATAATTTAATCATATGACACCCTCATGGATAGATTCGTGATATATTTAGTTCTATTTGAATGAAATGAAAGTGTATAATAATAATAATACTAGCCCTGTATTATATACGCCCCACTGCTGGGCACGGACCTCCTCTAATGAATGAGAGGGGTTAGGCCTTAGTCCACCACGCTGGCCTAATGAGGCTTGGCAGACTTCACATACCTTCGAAATTCTTACGAAGAACTTCTCAGGTATGCAGGTTTAGAATAATGTTAGGAAATTGTATAAATTAACAAAAAAAATTATAGTAGAGGCCAGCTCAACAGCCGGCAAACGAACAAGTGGGTCATCTGATGGTAAGTGATTTCCACCGCCGATGGACACCCACAATATCAAAAGATTCATTGATGCATTGGCAAACTTAACGAAAAGGGATAATTAAGAGATTGAGAAGGGGAGGAAGGATTAGGTTTTCTGTGAGACAGCAGTAACAACCCAGTCGAGACGGCCACTCTGTAGACAAAACTATCTACAGCAGGCTCTACAATTTACACTCTTAGATTTTTAAGAAAAATGAAAATAGTATATTTATGGATGTCAAAAAATGTTTATATTATATGTAAACTGTACCATGAGCTGACAGCTACTTCGTAAATCCATATAATTTTAATAAAAATGCACTCATACGCACTCACGCCTGTATTTCCGGAAGGGGTAGGCAGAGGTGTAACTAGTACACCCACACTTCGCCGAGCGTATCTCCGTCCCACGATGTGATAGGGGGCGAGCCTATCGCCATACCGGGCATAATTCCAGACTCCGGGCTGATACTGAGCATGTCGTTATAGAAAAAATCCAATACCCCTTTACACGACCCGGGGATCCAACCCTAGACCTCTGCGCTGGCCACAATCGTTACGCGTACGCTAATAATTTTAATAAAAATACGTAATATCTTACCGGTGGTCTAAATCTGGCAACACGTCTCCTAGTAAAGCCAGGGCATCCTCGACAGAGGCAAATTAGGGCGTAGATGCATTTAAACCAACGCGCCAAGAGTTCGCCTGTAAAATTATTCATAATTTAATATCCCATTCAGAGCTACGTGTAGTCAGGGCGCAATTTAACAGCTTTCATATTTTATATTCCAAGTCTATTTTAATGTCATCTAGCAGGAAGACATCTTGAAAAATAGCCTAAAAATTGTAAAGGAAAGTTGCAAAGTCAACATCGTTAGGTCTGAAGTTTGTTGAAGAGATCCACTGAAAATTTAAGAAAATAATAAGATAATGAAATGACTAGAGCTTTTATCAATATAAATTAATTTAGATTCTTGACTTGAGTAAATTAGGGCAGAACGACTGGTGTTTGAAAGGGGTATATGTTGACGTAGATTACGATATAGGAATTACCTACATTTTAAAATTTCTATCAAATTAATACAATACAATTTGGTCTAAATATAATGAAATGGTATAATAAATGAAATGGATTTGTAAAGGCAAGCTTCCGATAATGAAGTTACTGGCATCAGTGACGATGCACCTAAACGTTTTTAAGCATGCATAGTGCATAGTAGTAGCATAATAAAAAAATATTCAAAAGACTTTCGCGTCAGACTTTGGCGTCAGTAACGCTCTCCTCTGACAATTCAATTTATAATTACATCTTTATAGCTAGTGATGATGACTGTTTCTTTAAATGATCACCCATAGATTTACTATGGGTAATAATTTACAGCTATAAACCTGTAATCATAAATCGAATTGTCAGAGAAGAGCGTTACTGCCGCCAGAGTCTGACGCGAAAGTCTGCATTAAGACTTACCGACATTACTGAGGTAAAGTAAAAAGAGTGGCATCCCCAACAAGGCGTAGAAGATGGTGATCACCTTACCCCAATTAGTTCTTGGGGATAAGTGGCCATACCCTGTAACACAACACATCATAAGACAACCTAGTTTATTTATTAACTTGAAAAAGTGAACTTTAAAGAGTTGTTAAGTAAGTTTTGTGTTCCTAAATATATGAGGACCACACTGCTGGGCACGGGCCTCCTCTACTAAATAGGGGTTAGGACTTAGTCCACCACGCTGCCCTGATGCGGGTTGGCAGACTTCACATACCTGCGATTTTTTTATGAAAAACTTCTCATGTATGCAGGTTTCTTCACGGTGTTTCCTTCACCGTTAAAGCAGGTTAATTAACAATTAATACACACGTAACTTAGAAAAGTAAGAGGTGTATGCTCTTGGGGCTGGTTTTGAATCTGAGACTTCCCTCTCAACAGTACCCGCTGAGCTATCACTGTTATATATAATATAAAATATTGTAAATCTTTATTATATCTCAACCTGTTGTCGTCTACTGTTGGACGTAAGCCTCCCCAAGTGAGCGCCAACCATCCCGGTCTTGAGCAGCCCGGGATGGTTAAAATTCATTTAAATCTTTATTAATAAGTCATAAATAAATATAAAAAAATCGGATAGTAGGATTGCAAATTAATGGTATTCTTACCCAGTACTCATATCTACGGTAGTTGTTAACGGTTACCATAAACAAAAAAGTAAACATAGTTCCATAACAAAAATTGTGGAAGCAAAAGACGTTAGTTACCTATAGTAGTAATAACAGTAAGAGAATACAGAAAAGCTGATGAGAAACTCCACTGCCTCGAGGATCTGCCTCCGTCCCATCCGTGGCGCACTGCAACCACGATTGTGTTTTGGTAGTCAGTTAGCTTTATGCTAATCCTGGGTAAAAGAAAAATACATAACGTACAGTGCAGTTATGTTATTAAATGTTTTTAGACTTTCGCGATTTCTATACATTCTATCATTACATTTTATAATATATTTAAGTGGTATAATATGCTAATATGTTTGAGTGGTAGAGCCACGCTCGAGAAACAAAACAAAGTAAGTGAACAAACAATATTTACTTGATAACATAATGTGAGATACATAATTATGAGACTCATTCGATCCCACAGACAAACTGCGTAAGCATTTTAGTGGGACAAATGTAAGAAAATATTGTAAATCATTATTAAATAATGTAAAAAAATATATATAATAAGTATAAACCCTATAATTATAATTGTCTCTCAGGGGTCTAAACAATTAACTTCCTAATTTCCTCTATTATTTATTGATATTTATTTATTTAAGACGCAAAACAGAGTACAATCAATACATTAGTACAACTTTATAACTATACAATCATTAAAACCAGATTGTATTCCAAAACATGCGCCCTTATATATATATATATATATATATATATATATATATATATATATATATATATAATAAAGTGCGGACTAGGATATTAGAAAGCTAATAATACACAGTACATCGAAACAGATAGTCAAATTCTGGATAACTTAAGCTTAGTTACATATTGTGATACAATATACATTTTCGTAGGCCCTTTGAGAATGTACTACAACTGCCGTTTATTATGTCAATGCAATTGAATTTATTCGCCGGTTCATTATACGAACGACACATACGGATGACCGGATTATAATAAGATGTATTGTTCCGGTAAACTTGCAGTGCAAAGATGATTATGATGCAGGCCTTTATGCCACTTAATTTCGAATATAAAATTGAGTAATGCAAAGATCGGAAGCATCATTTTACAACCCAACAGTCACACACATAGTCCTGACCCCACACTTAACCTGTATCGTGGGTATTAGGAACTACGAGGGACTTGCGGTCCTACAACAACCAGACCCGAAACAAATATTTGTGTATCACACAAACATTTGTCTCAGTGCGGGAATCGAACCCACGGACTCTCCCTTCGCAGCCGGCTACTCGCCCACTGCGCCACGGAGGCTATCAAAAGATAAGAAAAAAAAGAAAGAAAAAGTGTTTTAAAAAGATAAGAAACGAAGATCTTTCTGTTTTAACCTTACTTCTCTTTAACAGCAGTCTCATTGAATAGGTTAAGCGCGAGCGTGACGTTCTGCCAGAGGTACTCGGCTGTTTTGTCCCGCTCTAACTCCATGTGAGTTACTCGCTCCTTCTCGCTCGCACCCTCTATTGCTTTGAACATGAAGGCACCTGTAACAACAAAATATTAATAATTATAATACTTGATCTGTATTATATACGTCCCACTGCTGGGCATAGGCCTTCTCTACTGAATGAGAGGGGTTAGGCCTTAGTCCACCACGCTGGCCTAATGCGAGTTGGCCGACTTCATATACCTTTGAAATTGTTATGGAAAACTTCTCAGCTATACAGGTTTCCTCACGATGTTTCCTTTACCATTAAAACCAATTAAATACCCACGTAATTTAGAAAAGTCAGAGTTGTATGCTCTTAGGGCTGGTTTCGAACCTGCGACTTTCGTCTCGACAGTCCATACCACTTCCTCCTGAGCTATGACTGCTGCAATAATTATTGAAGTTATTATTTTTTATAGCATAGGCCGGCAAACGAGCAAATACCTAAATCATCTCATTGAAAGTAATTTCCAGCGTCCATGAACGCCTACAATATCAGAAGACTCATGGCCGCGATGCCGACCTTAATGGAAAGGGATAGTTAAAGGATTGGGAAGCGGTACGATGTGGGCCTCCGGATATTTCACTCACCGTACGAAACGCAACATCAAGCTGTTACTTCACCTCTGTATTTTGTGAGACAGTGTAACAATCCGATCAAGTCGGCCCATTTATGCTGTAAACAAGACAGCCTACAGCGTGGCTCTATCACCCTAAATTAAATTGATCTCTCTTCTTTTACACAGGCAGAGGTGTAAGTTTACCCACATTCGCCTAGCACATCTCCGTATCATGATGTGATAGGGGGCGAGCCTATCGCTATACCGGACACAATTTTCAGACTCCGGGCTGATACTGAGCATTTCGTAATAGAAAAACCCAATACCACTTTACCCAACCCGTAGATCGAACCCGAAACCTCAGCGTTAGCCTCAATCGTAACGCGTACGCATTACAACTGCGCCACCGAGGCAGTCAGGAATTCTTTGCTGTAAAACAGTTTAAAATATTTTCTTGTAAACTGTTGACAGTTGCTTTTAATACAAAAATGTTACAAGAATTTACACATCGATCAATAATAAAAATAGTTCTCTCGGTATTATTTATATGTCGGAAACTTCGAATAAATCAATGTGTTTATGCGTATCTTTCTTGTGGTTAACGGAATGTTTATGCGTTCGGCATTTTTTTTATAGCAGAGGTCGGCTAACGAGCATGTGGGTCACCTTATGGTAAGTGATCTCCACCGCCCATGTACGCCCACAATACCAAAATAATCATGGGCGCGTTGCAGACCTTAAAAGAAAGGGATAATTAAGAGATTGGGAAGGGGAGGGGGATTTGGGCCTCCGGATATCTCACTCACCGTACGAAAAGCAGCAAGAAGCTGCTACTTTACATTGGTTTTCTGTGAGACAGTGGGAACGATCCGGACGAGCCGACCCATTCATGCTATAGAAAAAATAGTCTACAGCGTGGCTCTACCACTCAAAAGCATCCTGTATCCAGCAGATTCGTAGAGGCTACGACATTCGACTCCATTATCACATAATGGGTAACAACTTTCTTCTATTACATTCTATGGGATACTGCATACTTTACAACTCCTTCATATCTTCCTATTTAATTAATTTCGTTGCTAAACAAACCGCCTCCACTGCTCATCAACATCCACAATCACTGAAGAATCATGGTCGCGTTGCCTTAAACACGTGGGGTGATTGTTAAAGGGCTTTTTTGTTTTATAAAGGGCTTTGTACAAAATACTGAGTTGAATCCGAGCAAACATTAAACACAAACTGGCACATTCCAGCTGAGCCACTTTCTATCTTCACTAAACGCATGAAAAAATGTGAGCCAACATTAAAATTCGAATGAATGGGAGGACTGTAGATGCATTGAGGCATTTTGGTGGAAAAAGGACCACCTATACCCACGGACGATGGCTGAGCCTTGTAATGGAACTTGGGAAGGGAAAGCTGTGGCCCTCCGGATATCTCAATCATCAACGAAACGCAGACACACTTACACAAAAATGACTTCGTTGAACCCATTATTTAGCCCACATCCGAAAATTCTAATATTACGTAAGCGCACCCACATTTTATTTAAACAAGTCTTCATTTTTAATGAATAGACGTCTCCTAAATAAATTACTCATCTTATGTCGTTAGAGACATGACTTTCATTTACATAAAATGGCTTTTTCTTTACTTTGATGTTCCAGGCGCGCAATGTACTGTCAAGCTTGTTTGACAAGCATGTGTCAGTTCAAACGTCTCTGTTAATGTTTATTCTACAATACAGACGCTCATCTGTCGAAATTAATAAAGAATTTGAACATGTTTGATTGCAGAAATAAAAGCTGTGGTTTGTTTGTTTGATGATATATATCTTCCCGATTATATCATGCTAGTTTGCGATGACGTCATGATTCAATCATATATTTGATTCAATAACATACAAGAACAAATAATTTTATCACAGAGCCACGCTGTAGACAGTTTTGTTTAGATAGATACATAGATAGATAGATAGATAGATATATAGATAGATATATAGATAGATAGATAGATGGAATATTCTTTATTGCACACTAAATAAAGTAGGTAGCTTATAAACGAGGATCATACAGTAAGGGTGATACAATGGGCAGTCTTATCGCAAACAGCGATTTCTTCCAGACAATCTTAGGACGGACAGAAGTTTTAGGTACTTAAAAAACGGTAACGTGAACTGATGACCTATTATAACAAGAATAACCTCAGCCGGAGTGCAATCCCTGTCTCACACACAGCAACGTAAGCTATCAGCTTGCTGTTACATTTCCTATGGTGAGTGAAATTTCTGGTGGCTCAAACACTTTTTCTCGCTCTCCCCAAGGCCGGTCATACCATTTGCTTTATCTTCAGTCCTTGAACTAACTACTAGTGAATCGACTTATCAATTCATATGATAAACCAAAAAATCCTGTGAGTGTACTGAACACACTGCGATCTTCTTGAATAATGTTCATAGCAAAAAGTCAAAATAACAAATGAAACTATTAAAGGTGATGTCTCAACAGCATTTTTTTTATAGTATAGGCCGGCAAACGAGCAAGTGGGTCGCCTGATAGTACGTGATCTCTACCGCCCATATACGCCCACAATACCAAAATAATCACGGCCGTGTTGCCGACCTTAAAGGAAAGGGATAAGTAAGGGATTGGGAAAGGGAGGGAAATTTGGGCCTCCGGATATCACCGTACGTAACGCAGCAGCAAGCTGCTACTTTACGCCGGTTTTCTGTGAGATAGTGGTAACGACCCGGACGAGCCGGCCCATTCATGCTGTAGACAGAACTGTAGAAAGTAGCTGTTTTATCGGCGTATAGAACTCAAATCGTCAAGGTCATTACAGTATGATACATCCTTAAATCTAACGTTTTGACAAGCGTTTACCGCAGGATCCTATCCTTAGTATGACAAATCTATCTATAAGCTACCGACGAAATAACAGTATACTTTTATAGTCGTATGTAAATCGATCTAAGCAATATTCCTGAGATTCCCATTACATGAAATGATATGAAATGAAATAGTTTTATTCATCATGTAGGCAATTAAAATAGCGCTTATGACAAGTCAGTACAAAATAAACAAACTTATGTATAGAAATCATATCAACTAATGTATACATAGTGTGAGGGTTGCTGGATTGCGAGAGAGTGAAAACCAGTAAATAGACAAACAATCGTATATTCAATGACCAAAATATATACAGGCGCAGTTTCGCAGTTCGAACGTTATTCTTTCTTGCAGGAATCGTTATTCTTTCTTGCAGGACCGTTATTCTTTCTTGCATTTATTATTTCTTTCTTGAGGTTACTATTTCTTTCTTGAGGTTACTATTTCTTTCTTGAGGTTACTATTTCTTTCTTGAGGCGAACTGGAGCGAACTGATTTGTAGCGGCCAGGAGCCCTCAATTTATTTCCGAATCCTTGTTGACTCGGGGCACCGGGAGAGCGAGTAGGCGTGCGCGGCTCGGCGAATAGGAGCGCGCCCGCCGATTCTGTAGTGTCGCTCGCGGAGTGAGGTGCGCGGGCGGCGCGGCAGCGATGGTGCTGCCGCCACACGCACGACAGTGTAATTACCTATAAATTATGTACATAAAATAAAATAATTAATGATTAGCATATAAGTTAGTAATAGAAATGTGTGTTTTCATTTCTTATCCTGCACATTTCTCCCGCCGTGCATCGCCCGCCGCTGGCGATGCAACTAGAGGTGGTGCAGGTTCTTGTTTCAGGAGCACGATGACCTTCTTGACTGGACGTCGCAGTGTTCCACTCCTTGTGGTGATGTCGACTGTTCTTATGATGCCATCTGGTCCGGGATGCGTGGCGCAGATTTTCCCGCGCACCCACATGTTGCGCGGTAGGTTCCCATCCACGATTTGCACTAAGTCCCCGAGTTGTATTTCGGGGCCTTTCCCGTGCGGCTCCCGCCGGTTGCGTAGCTCCGGCAGGTACTCTTTGAGCCATCTTGCCCAAAACATGTCGGCTAGGCGCTGTGAGGCGCGCCAGCCGGCTCGCAGGTTCAAATCTTGCTCGGTGAATTCTCCGGGTGGGGCCACTCGGCCCGGTCCGCCCAAAAGGAAGTGATTGGGCGTGAGAGCTTCCGGGTCACGTGGGTCCACCGACACGTGGGTGAGTGGGCGACTGTTGACTGTGTACTCCGCTTCAGCCAACAGAGTTTGCAGGACTTCTTCCGTTGGATACCTCTCGTGCAGGACCGATGCGAGGGCCGTCTTCACGGAACGCACCATGCGTTCCCACGCCCCTCCCATGAAGGGAGCTCCCGGAGGTATGAATCGCCATTCTATCGTTCTCTTCGAGGCTTCCTCCCGTGTGGCTGAGTAGATCGCGTCGCGAAGCTCCTTTTCGGCGCCGTGGAAACTCGTGCCGTTGTCCGACCACAATTGCGTTGGACATCCTCGCCGGGCGATCATTCGTCTCAGCGCCATGACTGCCGAGGCCGTGTTGAGGGAGGGCACCAATTCTAAGTGAATAGCACGTGTGGTTAGACAAGTAAATAGTGCCACATACCTCTTTTGATGTGCTCTTCCCACAGTGATGTTCAATGGTCCAAAATAGTCCAATCCTGTGTAGGTGAATGGTCGGTTGTGGTGCGCCAGACGACAGAGTGGTAGATCCCCGGTCATAGGCTGCGGGGGAGACGCTGTCCTCAGTCGGCATCGTTGGCACTGACGTACGATGTTCTTAACGGTCGGTCGTAAGCGCAATACCCAGTGTTGTTGACGACACTCATTCACTATTGCCTCGACGCCGGCGTGATGCAACTGTTGATGCACATGTTGTATCCACAGTCTGGTCGCTCGATGATCGCCGTCCAATACCATAGGATTCTTGAATTCCTCTGTGATCCCGGGGGCGGCACCTACTCGACCTTTTAACTTAATTTGTTCCTCCGCGAGTATTACACTCAGCGGATAGAGACGACTGTTGAGCGAAACCGTTTTCCCTTTTCTGAGTGCTTGAAGTTCCTCTTGAAAGGAATCCTCTTGAGACGCGCGTAGGATGAGAACCTCGGCCCGACGCTGACATAGAGCTGAAATCAGTGAATATTGTTCTTTGATGCTCGAAACCGGTGTCTTCGTTACCGTTGGGGTCTTGGTAGCTTGACGTTGCCAACTTGGGTCCGCGCTCGGGTTCCGTTTGCTCCTCTTGTAGTTGACCTTGTGTAAACTTCGGCGAAACATTTCCACTGCTTGCAGAGTTCTGGCCGTTGCGCGTACGTACCGAGACCACTTAGAGAAGCGATTCACGTCTGGTAGGGCTTCTTTGAGTTGCGGTGACCGTTGGCTGCTTACATGACACGTTCTCTCCTCACCTGTTGCTGTAATGGTGTTTTTGTCGTCCGGAGGCCATGTTTCCGGTTCCTTTAACAAAAATTCCGGTCCGTGGAACCAACGATGATCTTGTCCGAAGTTGTCCGGTACGTCGCGTGTGGCGTCATCCGCTACGTTGAGCTTTGTCGGTATCCACCGCCACTCACTTGTTTGGCTATGTTCCTCTATCGCAGCGACCCGATGAGCGACGTACGCCTTGTAGGATCTTGACCCCGTTCTGATCCACGCCAAGGTTGTGCGACTGTCTGTCCAATAGACAGTTGCGTCGGGTTTCTTTGTGTGTTCCTTCCTCACCGCGGCAGCCATGCGGGCACCCAGTACTGCGGCTTGCAGCTCCATCCTAGGTATTGATGTTACCTTTAGTGGGGCTACCTTAGCCTTCGCGGCGACGAGTGTCACGCTGACTTCACCCTCTTCGTTTACTGCACGCCAGTACAGGGCCGTCGCGTACGCTGACTCGCTAGCGTCGGTGAAGACATGCAGCTGCAAGGACGCTGCTGAGCTGTAGTTCGGGTAACTTCTCGGTACTGAAATAAAACGTAAGTTTTTTAAGCTTGTCATCCACTTGGCCCAACTCGCGGCCAAGTCGGGTTCTAGCGGATCATCCCACGTAGTTCCGCGCCTCCAGACTTCTTGTA
The DNA here is from genome assembly GCA_905332985.1 of Mimas tiliae. Taxonomy (NCBI): domain Eukaryota; kingdom Metazoa; phylum Arthropoda; class Insecta; order Lepidoptera; family Sphingidae; genus Mimas; species Mimas tiliae. The sequence goes on from HG995258.1 coordinate 732,627, forward strand.
GTATCTGCTTGGCTGCTATGGTGATCGGAGAGACTAAACCGAGCGGATCAAATAGAGACATGACTATCTTAAGTGCTTGTCTCTTGGTTGGCCTCTCATTGCATAAAATAGCCTGCGGTATGTGGGCTAATTCCAAATTGAAGGCGAGTCGGTCCTCTTGCGGCTTCCATATGAGGCCGAGCACTCTTTCAGTTTTCTCATCTTCGAGAGTGATAGCGCGTTCTTGTTCGGCGGTTTCTCCTAGCGCCTGTAGCAGCTCTGTTGAGTTTGAAGACCACTTTCTTAGTTCGAAGTGAGCTCCCCTGTGAATTTCACGAACTTGCTTCGTTGTGTTCACTGCGTCGTCGAATGTCGCGAAGCTGTCCAAGTAGTCGTCCATGTAGTGTTTTGTCTTGATCGCTTCGACCGCTTCCGGGAACTCGTGTTGATGCTTCTCCGCGTTGTGGTTCATGACGTAGATGGCGGTTGCAGGTGAGCTCGATGCACCGAAGATGAGTGACCTCATCCGATACTGTTCAGGCGGATGTTCGTCCCGCCTATCACCTCGCCAGAGGTAACGGAGTGCGTCGCGGTCCTCCTCTCGTAGTTCCACCTGCATGAACATTTCTGCTATGTCGGCGGTTACTGCAATAGGATGCTGCCTGAACCTCATTATGATTCCCGGCAGTGGCTGCAGGAGATCTGGACCGGTCAACAGCTGGTCGTTCAGTGATGTTCCCCTTGTCTTAGCGGCTGCATCGTGGACGACTCTTAACTTGTCTGGCTTCAGTGGATTGAAGACCGCGAAGTGAGGTAGATACCAGGTTCGGTTCCCTGTCGCTGGAGGTGCAGGTTCGGCGTAACCCTTGGTCACGAGGGCCTCCATTTGTTCGTTGTATTTTTCCCTGAGTTCCGGGTTCCGATCCAACTTTTTCTCTATGTTATGCAGCCTGTTCAACGTGTTGTCATAGTTATTGGGCATAACTACCTCCTCGCTTTTCCACAGTAGGGCTGTTTGATATCTGCCCCTGTTGGTCATCTTTGTGTGCTGTCTCAGGATTCGAAGCGCTTTCTCTCCCGGGTCGCTGTTGGGTCGTCTGGGGTCGATGTACATGTTGTCCAGTGTGATGAATTGCTTCATTGCTTCATGTAGGTCGTCGTCTGCTTCCGTGTGATTAATGAAGTTGACTCGGTGACCCAATGTTCTTGTGTGGCTTCCATGTACCACCCAGCCGAGCGGTGTCAGTGATGCGACCGGTTGGCTTCTCTTCCCAGTTTTCACTTCCTTTGCGAGAAGTAAATGCCAGTTGTCTTGACCTATGAGGATCTTCGGCGTTGCGTTGCTTGGCTGAAGTTCGGAGAGTATGTCCCTCAGGTGGTCGCAGTTCTCGACCGCCGCCTTCGGTATATGCTGCGCTGCCAGTCGGAGATTATCCACGGTGCGTGCTTGAATCTGATCCTCTTGTTGGTTCGTTCCTTTTATGTTGAAACTGACTCGACGGGATTTGAGTTCGCTGCCTGTCTCCCCATCGTAAGTCGTGATGTGCAGAGGATCGTCCGGGCCGTCGGCTCCTATCTTCTTTGCTAGGTCGGCGTCGACGAGCGTTATAGTGGATCCGTCGTCCAACAAGGCCAACGTGTCTGCGGCTCCCGCCGGTCCTGAAATATTCACAGGTATTATTTTTAAAAAAGATACCTTAGGAGCCCACGCTGCGTTAACCTTTTCTTCCTTGGCCACTTCTTCGACGACTTCCTTCTTGCTTCTAGACGAGTGAAGGAGCTTGTTGTGGAAGTGAACGCAGCCGTCGATCTCACATTTCTTCGGTTTGCAGCTGTGTTGCTTTGATCTGTACCGAAGGCACCTAAAACACAGACGATGTTTTTTCGCTATGTCCCATCTGGCGTCGGTGTCAGCCTGTTTGAAACGAGCGCACTCTACGATGCTGTGTTCTTGGTTGCAGAGTCCGCAGTTCGGTTTTCGGTTTTCGCTGACCGCATGAACCCGTTGACGACGTTCTCGTCCCTCGTTGTTCGGCTTGTTCGGGGTCCGGTCGACGATTGATTCTGGCTGGGCGTACGGGCTGCAGATCTCTGCTTCCCTTTGCATGAAGCGGCTAAACTTCATGAGATCCGGTTCTGTCCTTGATTGTGCGGCAGCGAACTCATACCACTGCCTTCTCAAGGTCGGGGTTAATTTCTCAACCATGTTCTTCGTAACCTCTGGGTTGTAGAGGTAAAAGATGCAGTCGAGTGCCTGCAAGGTTCCAACTATGTTTTCCACTTTTGTCGCGAAGGTGCAGAGTTCCCGCGGTGACTCCGTGAGGCGTGGCAAAGATCGGAGGCGTTCGACTTCGGCCATAGCTATTGAGTCGGGGCGTCCAAATCTTGTTTCCAAAGTCTTCATCACGTTGCTCGGGTCCGCGTTGGTGATAAGTAGTCCTAGGACTGCTTCCTTCGCCGTTCCCCGGAGGCTGCGGCGCAACCGGGACATGTTCTCTAAAGTGGAGAAGTGATGTGCCGTCTCGTAGTAGGCGGCTCTGTAGGTCAGCCAGTCCTGGTGAGCCCCGTTGAATGTCGGTAGATCGCTGTACTTCAACGGTTGGCGGTGTTGTGCGGTCTGCACTGCATGCGTTATGGCTGACGCAAGTTCCTGAATTTCCGTCGATCTTGATTGTCGGACTGCTATTGCTTCATTATGATCTTGACGTAAGTCTGAAGCCGGGAGGTCCCAAGGCGTAGGGTTCAATCTTGGACCGGTGTTCTGTTGCGGCTGTGCAGGCCCGAGGTTCGGTTGCCAGGATGCGGCGGTGATCACTGGCGTTGGCGGGTGCACAGTCGTGTTCGTAGGCCATGGCACTGTTGTGACCACTGGCGGAGGCGGCGGCGCAGTTGCAGTGTTCGGTTGCCACGATGCGGCGGAGATCGTGGGCGGAAGTAACTGCGCAGTCGAGTTCTTGATTTCGTATCTATTTGTAGGTACGAGTGGAGTTGCGGAAATTCCCGATGCCAGTAGCGTCGTCGGTTCGGTAGCTGAAGCACGCATGGGCGGCGGGAGTGCGGCGGTGACTCCCGCCGGTGCAGACGTCGGTATGCCCCAGGATGCGGCGGTGATCTCTGGAGCTGCAGGTTCCACCGGCGGCTGTGGTTCAGGTTGCGTATCTTGAGCTTGATGCGGCTGGCATTCGATAGCGAGTAGTCGGCTGTTTTCTAACCAGCTGTGTACTCGCAGTTCCTGATCTCCTTCGGTGACGATAGAGTTCACGTCCTCTTCGCTCTCGGACTCCGCTTCTATTGCGGCGATACGGGCGGCAGCTAACTCCATCTTGAGTCGGGCTAGTTCGGCCCGAGCCGCCGCCAATCGGCGTGATTTTGAAGGATTTCTGCTTTTCTTCGACGGTGGTCCGCTTCGGACTATAGGTTTCTGCGTTTCCGGGTCGGCGGGCTTCGGTTCCGGTTCTTCCGGTTGAATTCTTGCGGGTGTTGGTGTTTTTGACACGGCGGTCGACTTTTCAGTTGTCGTTGCGGTGCCCGTTGTTCCTGTGACGTCAGTCATAGTACCGGAGGTACCTGTGACGTCAGTCGTCGTACCCGTGGTACCCGTAGTACCGGAGGTGCCCGCAGTACCGGAGGTACCTGTGACCTCCGTTGGGGTACCAGTGACGCTTGTTGTATTCGTTGCCGAAGCGGTTCTGCGCCCGATTGATCTAGTTACCGGCATCTCTCTCTCGTTAATCCGACTCCGAAGGACCAGACAATGTGAGGGTTGCTGGATTGCGAGAGAGTGAAAACCAGTAAATAGACAAACAATCGTATATTCAATGACCAAAATATATACAGGCGCAGTTTCGCAGTTCGAACGTTATTCTTTCTTGCAGGAATCGTTATTCTTTCTTGCAGGACCGTTATTCTTTCTTGCATTTATTATTTCTTTCTTGAGGTTACTATTTCTTTCTTGAGGTTACTATTTCTTTCTTGAGGTTACTATTTCTTTCTTGAGGCGAACTGGAGCGAACTGATTTGTAGCGGCCAGGAGCCCTCAATTTATTTCCGAATCCTTGTTGACTCGGGGCACCGGGAGAGCGAGTAGGCGTGCGCGGCTCGGCGAATAGGAGCGCGCCCGCCGATTCTGTAGTGTCGCTCGCGGAGTGAGGTGCGCGGGCGGCGCGGCAGCGATGGTGCTGCCGCCACACGCACGACAGTGTAATTACCTATAAATTATGTACATAAAATAAAATAATTAATGATTAGCATATAAGTTAGTAATAGAAATGTGTGTTTTCATTTCTTATCCTGCACACATAGCATACATAGCATCGTCAAAATACACTGGGCATCAATAAATTGTACAATATTTTTATATTAGTCCAGAATTGTTAAGTATTACCGATTATTAACTCAAAGTACGATCGAGAGATATTTCAAGAAACCTTTAAAATATAGCTATAAAATACTAGCTGTTGCCCGCGGCTCCGCCCGCGTGAGTGCCTATTTCTAGGATTAAAGTAGTCTAGTCGCATCAGCTATTAAAAAATAGGGTTTGATCGTACAGTGTTGAAAATTTAGGGTTGTATGTATTTTTTAATGATGTATCATAAAAAATAAAAACAAAACAAATTGTCTAGAAAAAAAATTTGTGGTGGACCACCCTTATCATTTAGGGGGATAAAAAATAGATATCGGCCGATTCTCAGACCTACCCGATATGCACACAAAATTTCATACAAATCGGTCCAGACGTTTCGGAGGAGTATGGGAACGAAAATTGTGACACGAAAATTTTATATATTAAATAATTTCAAAAATCACCGAATAAAGTTTACTTAACAGCGCCACAATCAAGAGAAATTGCCATCAAACCATCAACAATGAACGTGTGAATCGAGCCTTACGATCGCTAATGGCGGTTTAGGCCCGATTCTAACCGAAGAATAACAAAGAATATCTCATAAAGCTGTGTTAAATTTAAAAGGAGCCATCGGACCGTGAGCGGGCCATTCATTGTCTCTAATGACGCGAGTGACACCCCTAATTCTATTATTGGAAATCACAATGTTGATACCCCTTGAATAATGTTATGTAATTATTGAAAGGCTAGAGTGGGTGAGATATCATTATGAGACGTCTGATCGTGGAGCGAAATTTTCTATTGTGATTCGATGAGATTGCCTGCCTTTATATGGCTAAGTAAACGCTGGTATACGCTCATTTGGAATTAGATCTGATTTCTAAAGAGTTTAGGCTTTTATTTTATTTTTATTTATTTTTACACTTTATATACAATGTATAAAGGCGGACTTAATGCCAAAGGCATTCTCTACCAGTCAACCTTAGGGCGATGCAGAGATGATCAAAGTAGGTGCAAAAAAAGGAATATACAAAATATAAAAATATGACATAAAACGTACAATGCCGAATAATAAAAAAAAATATATAATAAATACTATAAAATACAATACATAAATATATACGATATGTAGGAGAAACTAATGTGATTCTACCAATCCGTCCAACAATAGTTGACGAACTCTCAATTTGAAAGCCACTCGTGTGGTGCACGACCTGATTTCCAGTGGGAGTGCGTTCCAGAGAAGTATAGATTGAATAGCGAAAGAAGAGTGGGTGAAGTCAGAGGAATGAGCAGGACATTTGAGGAGAAGATTGTTAGAAGAGCGAAGATTCCTATCACGGCTATCAGAAAGATAAATAAAGTCAGAAGATAAATAAGAAGGCGGCGTAGGTGATGTAAGTAGCGAGAAGAGAGTTGTGAGAGTGCTCGCAGAGATCGGCGTTCGCGAATCGGTAGCCATTGTAATTGCGTACGATAAGAGGAAACGTGGTCATATTTAGGTCATAGTTTCATTTTTATTTGCTTAGATGACGAGACGAGCTAGTTGTTCGTCTGATAGTAAGCGGCACACCTGTCTATAAATAGTGGCAACACTACCCAGAACTATGAATTGCAAAGTACTGCAAGCCACTGAACTGGAGGAATTCAACATATTGTAAAAAAAATGCAGACCATTACTTGTGAAAGGAAATACCTAATTTTAAGTATACTAGTAGACTTATATATAGTGTCTGTATAGTAATAAACAAGCTGCGCGGTACATAGAAATTGTACCACTAAGTCGCGGTCAATTGTCTCGCTTACTCTCAATTAAAACCCCTATCGCGCTCCTTGTTTGTGAACTGTCAAACTCCCGCGTTATGTGACGAAAGTTTTACTTCTGAACAGCGCGTCTAGTAGTATACATTAAATTCATTGATAACCGCAGATAAATTATCCAAGACAATTAACAGGTTTTCGAGTTGCGACATCGTCTAATGATCACTGTTCTTTTTGTATTACTTGAATGATGAAACGAGCAGGTCGCCCGCCTGATGGTAAGCGCAACGCCTGCCCATAAACAGAAGCAACACCACACAGCACTTGGAGTTACAAAGCACTGCATGGCACTGGACTGCAGTCGTCACCCCGAGTCGTAAGATGTTAAGTCTCATTATGCCCAGTAATTGCACTGGCTTCCATGTCCTTCAAACCGTAACACAACAGTGTGTAACTGCTGTTTGGCAGCAGAAGGTGGTACCTACCCAGACGGCCTTTCGCATACGAGGGACCTACCACCTAGTGCCGTACATATCATAGCTGTATCCCCGAAGGGGTAGACAGAGGTGCAACTGATACACCCACAGCCTTTTGTCCATATCATGTGCTAGATGGCGAGCATACCGTCATATCGAGTACAAATTCCCATCCTAGCCAACTCATAATATGAACTTCAAAATCGAAACCTCAAACACAAATAATGATCGGATCTGAACACAGGACCTAACAGTTACCTCAATCTAAGTACGCACGAGAGCAATGAGGCGATTTTTTATTACATCAGTAGGCCAATTCTCGTAATTTTAAATGTTCAAAATATCATTCCGATCTAGTCTCAGCGTCAAGAAAGTTGCAAATGACATTCTCTTAAACCAATAATCAACGTCAAATGTGAACATAGATCGTAATGAGATTGAATGTAGAATAAAAGTTGACTGAAGCCAAAACGGTATAATGCTACTGCTAATGCTAGGTGCATTTGACGTTGATTATTGGTTTAAGAGAATGCCATTTGCAACTTTCTTGACGCTGAGACTAGATCGGAATGATATTTTGAACATTTAAAATTACGAGAATTGGCCTCCAGGTGGTAAACATTAATTTGCAGTAACATAACAAGTGCTAGAACAACAAACTAACCCATCAGTGCTTAATAAAATAAATTGAACTTCAATGAAAACAACCCACATTCTTTTCTCGTTCGTCGAATCTGTGCGTACTATGTAAATAAAGAATCATAAATAACGCCTAACAAAATGTAAGCAATAACAATTCAGAAGTAGAGAAATAGTTGGATCGTATTTTACCATCCAGTTGGTGGAGACAGTAATGTCTTTGGATTTGGGATTGAGGATGATTATGAAAACACTGATGTGGTCGCTTTTTTATAGAGGCCGGCAACGAGCGAGTGGGTTGCCTGATGGTTACTGATCCACCGCACATAAACACCAATAATACTAGACTAATATTTTTAGCTGGGATATTTATCTCTCTATTCTAAAAAAAAGTAACTGGCGCCGCCGCCGCTGCCAAAAGCTTGTCACGCTATCTCCTCCGAAACCGCTGGGGGTATGGGGTCGAGACCGATACCGATCGATGCAGAATAATGTGGGGAAAAAAGTAAGATATGTCTCATATTCGTCGGACTTTAAGTTTTTTTTATTTTATGTTTTGTGGAAAATCATGGGCAAAGCCCCTAGTTCTGTAGAAAAAATATCAACAGCGTGCCTCTACCATTTTAAAACTTGTGGGAGGTAAACATTTAAAGATATACATTTTAATTTTTCTTAAATCCTTAAAACTTCTTGTCATCATACTAATATTATAAATGTGAATGTAAGTTTGTTTGTTACGCTTTAACGCGAAAACTACTTAACCGATCATCATGAAACTTTGTACACATATTCTTGGAGGTATAAGTAGTAACATAGGATACTTTTTATGAAAAAAATATATCTATTTGTTTGTTACGCTTTCACGCCTAAATCACTGAACCGATTTTAATGAATTTTTATGTAGAGATAGATGGGACTCTGGAGACGGTTATACGCTACGTTTTATTTCGGAAAAGACTATTCACGCAAGCGGAGCCGCAGGCAACAGCTAGTATTTTATATATCTTTCACCCTTGCAAATTTTAACACTTCATTTATCACTCTATTATACACTATCATCTCTTCCTACAATCATTATGTACCGACCGATGTCTTCATAATTGTATTTATTCCCATCGACTTTGTGACGTTTCATCACGACCCGTGGAAGTTCATCGAAGCGCCTCAGCGAGCTGCTTGACGATCACGGAGGAATGCGCCAGGTTGGTGGAACAGTTTTTTCACGCAGACGAAGTTATTTCGTTGTGCTCGCCTAGAGGAAATGTATAGATGGTTCTACTTAACCAAGACGATTGGCGCATTGCATGGTTGGGCTATTTACGCCCAATCTTATTTTTTTAATTCTCTCGTGTGGGAGCGTTAGTCTATATAGGTATCACTGCTATATATTACCATCAAGCAGTACTGTATAAACGTTATTATTCTGGTTTTAAGGAAACATCTTATGTTGATTGGAGCAATACAGAATCACATCGTGGGACAGAGATACGATCGGCGAAATGTGGGTGTACTAGTTACACCTCTGCCTACCCCTTCGGGAATTATAGGCGTGAGTGCGTATGTATGTAGAGCTATGCAGGCTACCCCTTCCATTAATAGAAAAGACCAGCTAGGCTATTGCTATACTAGTCACAAATTAAAATCCTAGGTAGGTTTTCGACTGGTAGAGCCACGCTGTAGACAATTTTGTCTACAGCATGAATGGGCCGGCTCGTCCGGGTCGTTACCACTGTCTCACAGAAAACTGGCGTAAAGTAGCAGCTTGCTGTTACGTTTCGTACGGTGAGTGAGATATCCGGAGGCCCAAATCCCCCTCCCCTTCCCAATCCCTTATTATCCCTTTCCTTTAAGGTCGGCAACGCGCCCCTAATTCTTTTGTATTGTGGGCGTACATGGGCGGTGGAGATCGCTTACCATCAGGTGACCCACTTGCTCGTTTGCCAGCCTATACTATAAGAAAAAAAATATAACACATATGCGATTTTTCGTACCGAAATTTAAACTACAATCGTAAATTCCTGGCTGGGATTTAACCTAAAACTTTACGGTTTCTCAGCCTACGTAGGCTGCCACTAGACCAATGCAACGAAATGTCAAGAAACACTTCAAAACAAGGCAATCGATAAGTCGCATATCGTACCTGTGACGTAAGTGATTTTCAGCTCATGTACCTGGTAATTGATATTGACGTTTCCAGAGCATCAGACGGTTTGATTTGTATTATATATGTAAATTCTGACAAATTACCAACATGTATGGGGGTACCTAAAAAGTAAAAAGTAAATAACAGGCAACGACACAACTCACGGTAAGTTGTTTCCATGATATGTGGGGTGCCCTCTGTCCACAGGTTAAAGTGTCCTAATACATATTATTAAGTAGAAAAACGTCTTCTAAACTTGAATTGCAGAGCGTTTTTTATTATTCGTTGAATATCTTCCCAATTACTCTCATACTCCGTCATCAGATCTTAACAAAAATATGGGACCACTCTTGGCGTAGACCGTATAAAATACAAAAAACAGTAAACAAAGAGGTATATAGTATCATTGTTTATCATTTAGTGTTGTTTAAAGTTTAATGTCGATATCAACATGTTACTCATTCGATAAAAAAGAAAATTCTATAATTATTGTCCTAGCAATGCAATCGGATTTGGTACTATGGGAGATAAAATACTTATACCCTACACTACACATAGCTTAAATTTGCCCGCCCCTTTCTATAACACGTTGTGTATATATATATTCTTTTCTTTTTTCTTTTTGTACACACTGCCCTCCAAATTAAATCCCTTCAGAAAGTCCATCCTATGGTTGCCTTGAAAAGATAAGGCCGCCGTTTGTACCTTTCCATGTATGTTTTTATGTTTCATTTTTATGTTTAGTAAGATTACAATAAAGTGTTAAATAAATAAATAAATAAAAAATTATCATCAAAACGTTCCACATTTGCCGAAAATATCGTATTATATAGTTCACTCAGAGTTCCATATAAATTAAGCTGATGACAAAGTGCGAGGGAAATGGATAAAAGCTTACGCAGCGCGATTCGGGTTTTTAAGTTTTTAAATTATTGCTAGAACCGCCCTAAACCACGACAATGGACTACAAAGGAAAGTAAATCTCACCTGCAATGGTATAAGCAACTACAAGCACAATGACTCCGACGTTGCTGAAGAGGAACGCGAGCAAGGCGCGGACGTATGCGCGGGCGCGCGACGCCACTCTGCGCTTACGCCGCGGCATTCTCTCATCGCTGCCGCCATTGCTTGCTGTCCATTACGGCATATCTGTAACAAAAAAGAATACGTTCAAGATACGCATAATGTACTTTGGTACATTATACTAACATACTGAACGTAAATACATTATTTATAAGTTCTATTCTCATATATTATTTTTCTATTCATATTTATTCTGACATTATTATTTTGCAATATGTTACACAATTGTTATGTGTAGTTTACAGCATTAGATAATAGTGGCCATTCTGTTGTAACAAACTGTTATGGCAGAATATAACTAAAATTTAGCTTTCTGTGAAATTCGACCGCCTTTGTACTAATTTAAGACATAACATTACAAGGTGGTAGGTCTCTCGTTTGTGAGAGGCCGGCTGGGTTGGTACCACCGCTTTGTCTATTTCTACCGCCAAGCAACAGTGTGTAAGCACTGTTGTGTTCCGGTTTGAAGGGCATTGAAGCCAGTGAAATTACTGGGCATTATGAGACTTAACACCTTATGTCTCGGGGTGACGAGCGCAGTCCAGTGTCATGCAGTGCTTTATTTAAAGTTCTGTGTGGCGTTGCTTCTGTTTATGAGCAGGCGTGGCGCTTACCATCAGGCGAGCGACCTGCTCGTCTCGTCATTCAATCTAATAAAAAAAAAAAAAAAAAAGTGAAATGTAAATTTCTGTTTGAGAAATAAATCATCTTTAACCATAACATAAATAGTAAATAGCGCGATCTTTCTTTTTCTACCTCAGTAACGCAGTTGTAATGCGTACGCGGCTGACACTGAGGTCTCGAGTTCGATCCCCAGGACGGGTAAAAGTGATATTAGGTTTTTCTATTACGAAATGTTCAGTATCAGCCCGGAGTCTGGAATTGTGCCCGGTATGGCGATAGGCTCGCCCCCTATCTCATCATGAGACGGAGATGTGCTAGACCAAATGTGGGTGTACTGGTTACACCTCTGCCTACCCCTTCGGGGATTACAGGCGTCGTAAGGGCGGAACCCCCTTCATCAGAAAAAAAGGGGGACTGATTCAGAGCGAATTCTGTATTTATTTTGTGACTGCAACGTCTCCGATGCTGCCGTCCGAGCAATTTTATTTTTAAAATAAAATATACCCGAACGTATAACAACTTAGCCGTAGGTGAAACGAAACGTTCAATGACGAGAATTCTATATAATCTGTGGTAGAGATTGACATAAATATTGAAAAATTAACGGTTTACATTTAAAAAAAAACTCAAAAACTACGCGTCTCCGCATGTTTTTTTTTTTTTTATATTTTTTTTTTATATTTTATTATTTAAGGATTGCCAACAAAGTTTACAATAATACATACGTACATTAAATATTAACACTAATAACAATTGAACCTATTGCAACTCAAATTACACAAACAGCATGCATAAATAAATACAATCTTATATAAGTACTTAGTTCAATTAAATTAAAATTAGAAAATTAGAGAATTAATATTAATATTAAAATAATTTGCAAAATAAGATGGTCAGTATGATTTATCAGAATGTTAGGGATACGTAGAAATTTCAGACTCTTCTAGAAGAGTTTTCCTAAATGTAGGGAGCGAATCATGGAATATGTCAAGTTTATTAATTTTTCTGGAAAGCTGATTATACAAAGCTGACATCCGAGGTACGGGGGAGTGTCTTCCGACGTTAGTGCGACAGCGGCGGACATGTAATGTAGGGGGGGGCTTGCGCGGAGTTCTTTAATAAACTAAATGAAATAGTTTATTAATCATGTAGGCAATTAAAATAGCGCTTATGACAAGTCAGTACAAAATAAAGAAACTTATGTAATTACAGAAATCATATCAACTAATGTATACATAACATACATAGCATCGTTAAAATACACTAGGCAATTACACTAAATTGTTTATTTGTTGTCGTTTTATTTTACATTTTACATGCATATTGAAACTTGGTGTGTGTGTGTAATAATGTAACCTTTCTGTAAAAAAGTATCAACCCCCAGCTCGACGGACGTCAATGGAAAGCTATGCCCAGCTAAATCAAATGGAATCTAGGCCGACGCCTCAGTTCTAAATCAAACATTACCTCATATTATATAATCGTATCTTAATCTTGATCGTCCCAAACAGAATCCAACATTCCCCGACACTATAATATCCAAAGTCCCAACGTCAAATTGAATTATGAAGATTAATGGCGTAAACCGTATTTGTATTTCGTTGATGTCTGGAAAGTTTGGTACGACTTATTACTAGTTCGTTCGTGAAGAATTTGTTTTTTAAATTCTGTAGTTGGAGTTAAAAGATAAATTATATTAACTGGCGTTAACTCGCGGCTCCACCCGCATGAATATCGAGGATAAGAAGTGATATTTGTCTAATCGAAATATTGGTCCATCTGTGTGCCAAAATTAATCCAAATCCCCAAACTTCAGAACCTCATTTTCTTCCTTCGCAGTAGTAGTAGTAGTAGTAGTAGTGGTGGTGGTGGTAGTGGTAGTGGTTGTAGTGGTAGTGACAGTGGTAGTGGTGGTAGTAGTGGTAGTGGTAGTGGTGGTAGTAGTGGTGGTAGTAGTAGTTACACCATGTGTAAATGAAAACATTTTTGATATCACGTAGCTGCGAAGTCAAAAGTGTGTGCTTCAAGGCTGGTTACGAACCCGTGACTTCTGCCTCAACAGTCCCTATCACTATCCACTAGGCAAGGCTTTACGGTTTAGCTTAAGCTTAAAATTCAACCAACTCAAAAAACAAACTAAAAATAAAGTTTATTAATTCAGGCTTACTTGCACTACGATCCTAAATCGAGTTTAACCCACAAAAACCAGCTTAAGAAACGTCAAATCGTATGATAGTTTGACATAAGTAAATCAGTTTAGTGGTAAATCTCGATTTAGAATCGTCGTAGAAGTCGGCCTTAGAATCATTGCTATGGCAGTATATTGGTCAATAGCTAATAACATTATAGGCTAGTTTCCTATACTGAATTTTATACATTATTTTATAAGCAACAGAAAATGATACGCAAAAGAAACCCTTTTATTAAAACACAATCAAAATTGGTTCAGAAATGTGCCCGCAGTTATGACTTTAAATGTTGGTATGAGGAAAAGTGGGTGCGTAGTAGGGATATCTCACTATCTCGCTTGCACGCGTGCACTATAATGAACATTTTACACAGTGACGTCAAAGGTTGCATCGTCTGTCATTTGACAATTACCCCTTCTACAGGATTTCAATGGCTTCTATCTTATTTATTTTTGCTCCGATTTATAAAATTCTTTCTGCAATAGATTTTGAGTAACTTATTGATTTAAATAATAAAAAAAATCTAGTCAACTACCCTATTATGGTTGTCTGGAAGCAGTTAGCGATAAGGCCGCCATTTGTAATTCGCTATAAGTTTTAAGGTTATATTGTTTTTTTTTTTATGAAGATATACAATAAAGAGTTTATAAATAAATAAAATAAATAATACCGACATAAAATCGGTTAATTTTATTTAACCGTTCTATATATTTTTGAGCCGATATTTCGTTATAAAGAGTTTGTTTAAAATATAAAATCGGCGCATAATGCCGAAGTTGTAAACTTTCACTCCCAAGTTTATACCCTATGGAGTGGAATTACTTTTTGAAACTTAAGTACGAGCTTTTAAGCTATACCCTAAGGAACACAAAAGAAATCATCCAAATCAGATCACTCTGTTAAAAGTTATGCATAAAAATCGTATAAGTGCATGTCAGACCACGCACTGTCAAGGATTCCGTAGTACACACATACACACTCACGCCTGTAATCTCGAAGGGGTAGGCAGAGGTGTAACCAGTACATCCACACTTCACCGAGCGTATCTCCGTCCCATGATGTGATAGGGGGCGAGCCTATCGCCATACCGGGCACAATTCCAGACTCCGGGCTGATACTGAGCATTTCTAAATAGAAAAACACAATAACACTTTTACCCGACATGGGGGTCGAGCCCAGCACAGCAGTTGTATAGCGTACGCACTACAACTGCGCCACCGAGGCAGAATAATATTATAATATATGCTATTATTTAGGCAGCCGGTAATAAGGATTATTAACAACGAGGATTATTTTACGAGTGGTAGAGCCACGCTGTAGACAATTTTGTCTACAGCATGAATGGGCCGGCTCGTCCGGGTCGTTACCACTGTCTCACAGAAAACCGACGTTAAGTAGCAGCTTGCTGCTGCGTTTCGTACGGTGAGTGAGATATCCGGAGGCCCAAATCCCCCTCCCCTTCCCAATCCCTTAATTATCCCTTTCCTTTAAGGTCGGCAACGCGCCCATAACTCTTTTGGTATTGTGGGCGTACATGGGTGGTGGAGATCACTTACCATCAGGTGACCCACTTGCTCGTTTGCCGGCCTATGCAATAAAAAAAAAACAACGATATTGATTATTCTCCACGAGGTGGTCGTCCACACCCCGGCTGGCATTCAAAATGAGAGTTCGGCAGCTACTGCTGGGCGAGGTGGCAGAATCATCACATTAGATTATTTATATATATTTATTTTTATTATAGTATATTTAATATGTATTTTTATGTATCATTAGTTGTCTTACATACATACATACGCACTCCCTGTAATCCCCGAAGGGGTAGGCAGAGGTGTAACCAGTACACCCACATTTCGCTGAGCGTATTTCCGTCCCTAATAGGGGGCGAGCCTATCGCCATACCGGGCACAAATTCCAGACTCCGGGCTGATACTGAGCATTTTCGTAATAGAAAAACCCAATACCACTTTACCCGACCCGGGAATCGAACCCGTGACCTCAGCGCTGACCTCAATCGTAACGCGTACACATTACAACTGCGCCACCGAGGCAGTCAATATAGCATAGTAGCGAGTCAGCATAGTTGTCATATATTTATATATTTTATTTTATTGTTATTTATGTATCTATTATGCATATGTTTAATTATATTGTTGGCAGACATTCCTCTTTATCGGCGTTTTCGAGGGTATCCGAGAATGTAATGCCGGGTAGATTAAAATAATAGCCGTGCAAGTAGTAAACAAGTTGTACGCCTCGTGGGGTGACTGTTGCTTTATAAGAGAGCGCTCCGACATTTAGAGCTCCAGCATTCGCCCGAAAGTCGGGTGACGCTGACAAAAGCCGACTCACGGTCAGGCTATCAGCATTCGTCCAAACCAAAAAAAAAAAATGATAGCTCCAGAAGTTGACCTTCATCCCACATGTAAATACGGTACGTGCGCGAGCCGCATTCGCGATAGGACAGTTGTTTTGGCTCTTGAACAAAAAGAGTCCAATGTCCGTACGCAAAAGATTAGGATTTATACCACTTGCATTAGGCCGATTATGACGTACGCATCGCCGGCGTTCGCTCATATTCCCGAAATTCAGAATTCAGAATCGTTTTCTGCGTAGGGTCATGGGGGCACTGTGGTACGTGCGTAATCACAACCTCCACGTAGATGCCAATTTGCCGACGATGAAGAACAAAATTAGATTATAAGTAGTTTATAAATCCTCCTAAACCCCAATCGCAAATGTCTTTGCCCTCTTCCAGTGGCCGTCCTAAGCCGAGGTCCGTATCCCCCATTAGGGGGGATGCCCTCAGCGAAGGTCACTTAAATTTTAGGGCTGGAGTGCCTACAAGCATTCGCCCGAAAGTCCGGTGTCGCTGACTAAAGCCGACTCACGGTAAGGCTATCAGCAAGCGTCCATCTCAAAAAAAAAAAAAACTATTACGATTTAATTCCACTGACTGCCTCGGTGGTGCAGTTGTAATGCGTACGCGTTACGATTGAAGCCAACGCTGAGGTCTCGGGGTCTATCCCTGTGTCGGGTAAAGTGGTATTGGGTTTTTCTATTACGAAATGCTCAGTATCAGCCCGGAGTCTGAAATTTGTGCCCGGTATGGCGATAGGCTCGCCCCCTATCACATCGTGGGACGGAGATACGCTCGGCGAATTGTGGGTGTACTGGTTACACCTCTGCCTACCCCTTCGGGGATTACAGACGTGAGTGCGTATGTATGATTTAATTCCACTAGCATGTGAATTCTCGTGTCACTGTTACCACGCTAATCATTCGTGCTAATGCTATTTGCTAATATGACACAATAATTCAGTGTCCCCGCGGGTGCGAAGGGGATAGCACGTTGCCCCCGTTGCTGCGATGCGCTAATATGAATGAATTCATACTTCACATAATTTAGCAACGGTATTTAATTTGCTAAATGCCACTTCGCATGTTAAAAAATCATTAGAATGCTAATTAATCCAATACTACTCTGCTATAAAAAGTCCTTTACAGTCAGTTAAAATCGATGATTCAATCAAGGCTCGAGCCGCCCACAATTTTTTTTATTGTAAATATTTTGCACATTATATGTATGTTGTTTATATAAAACGTTTAATTCGTGTATTTATTTTTGCTCGGTACATTACCACCTGTAAAAATATATACTAACAACTTGATTACATTAAACTGTAAGTTTCTATTTTAAAATGGACTTTTAACACTATTATCATAACTATCTTTTTTTGTACAGGCCGGCAAACGAGCAAGTAGGTCACCTGATGGTAAGCGATCTCCACCGCCATGTACACCCACAATACAAAAAAAATATGGGCGCGTTGCCTACCTTAAAGGAAAGGGATAATTAAGGGATTGGGAAGGGGAGGGGATTTGGGCCTCCGGATATCTCAATCATCATATATGTATGTATGTAATTTTTATATATTTTATGTATGTAATAGGTATTTAAATTATGTATCATATATAGTTACTATATAAATATTATATTTATTTTTATAATGTTCTGTTTGTAGTATGTTTCCTTTTCACCTACTTCATTAATCTCTGTATCACCTAAAGGTCGGCAGGTAGAGAATACCTCAGGCATTATGTCCACCTTTATATGAAATTGTGTAGAAGTATAAATAAATAAACAGACAAAGCGGTGGTTGGCACCACTTGGAGGTTTAAAATAATTGCCAGATTGCCTGTCAAATTTATTTACGTTGAAATCTTAAAACAACTTCGTCAACGTCAATTTACTGTCTCTAATTAAAAAACCTGCTCTATGTAATCCATCAAAGTCGCCGGCGAGTTAGTTTACACTGTCCAAAAATTCGATTGCAAAACACTAAGCAGTAATTAGATGTATACAATATTACTATGTACTACGTCATAGGACCTTCGTATGGCCGTCTGGGTTAGTATCTGGAGGCCAATTCTCGTATTTAACTGACACTGCGAATTAATTTTAACCGAACTGAGATTAGACTTTGATAAAAAAAAATGGTATTCTGCTCCTCTTTAAGTTCAGTCCGGTGTCATTATAATCTTATCTCGATGCCATTGTAATCTCAATTCAATCACAATTTTGACGTTTATTTAAGGACATGGGTCATTTAAAAATGTTAGCAGAATACCGTTTTGGCTTCAGTCAACTTTTATTCTACTT
This sequence comes from Mimas tiliae, assembly GCA_905332985.1. NCBI lineage: Eukaryota > Metazoa > Arthropoda > Insecta > Lepidoptera > Sphingidae > Mimas > Mimas tiliae. The sequence goes on from HG995258.1 coordinate 750,529, forward strand.
TCGATCTCGTACGACCCATGTTCACATTTGACGTAGATTATTATTGGTTTAAGAGAATACCATTTGCAACTTTATTGATATTAAGACTAGATCGGAATGATATTTTGAACATTTTAAATTACGAGAATTGGCATCCAGGTTGGTTGGTATTGTAAAATAAAATCTCTTTAACAATTATTATAGAAACGATTAAAAAAACGAAATAAGCCTAAAAACTAAATTAACCAATTTTGATGACTATCTAAATAAACTGCAATAGAACCGCCTCAATATTGGTTCATTTTATATAACATCAAGTGTGATAATTTACTATTTGATATAAGAAAGATTGTGATAGCGCTGGCATCACTAAGTTTCAACATAATATGAGAGACGAATGCCAGATCGACTGTGGGCTCTTTATAAACAAACACCGCAATAAACAACTGCTCCAATTAATCGGTGAATGAAATAATCGTATTCGATTATATTGTTTTTTAGACTACCCCGGTGGCTCAGTTCTAAGGAGTACACATTACGACTGAGGCTGACGCTGAAGTCTCCGGTTCGATCCCAAGTCGATTAAAAGTTAGGATTTTCTATTATGAAATACTGAGTATCAGCCTGTAGACTGGAATTGTGCCCAGTATGGCGATAGGCTCGCCCCCTATCACATTATGAGACGGGAAATAAGGTCGGTGAAATGTGGGTGTACTAGATACACCTTTGCCTACCCCTTCGGGGATTATAGGCGTGAGTGTGTATGCATAAATACAAGACAATCAATATGCTTTTATTTTATCTCAACACCAATCTATTTAAATTGCAATAAAACTAAAACCTAAACTAAAACAATCGGTATAAAAACGGGAATGTTATACTCGATCCTGCGACGCTACCACATGAACTGGCAACTACCACAACTATTTTAATTAGAAAGAAAGAAGAAAGAAAGACAATTTCTTACATTGAAATAACGTAGGAACGATAAATTGGCACGTAAGTATAAATTAAACAATTTGATTATTAACTTTGCTGATTCATACTAAAAATTTTATTGTATTTATAATTAATGAATCCATAAAATGTTAGAAATTATTTAGATTCTGACAAATTTTAACTATACCGTCAGTTCGGAAGGATGTATCGCTAGAAAGGAAATGGCCCAGCAAATGTAACGTTCGTCTTTTAAAAACTAATTTACAATATTTTTAATACAATAATACAATTTATTTTTAATTAGAGTAGCTTGATTTATTCCAATAAGGAAAATTATGACAGTTTTTTATTTCCTTCAATAACGAGACGAGCATGTCGTTCGCCTGATGGTAAGCGCCACGCCTGCTCATAAACAGAAGCAACGCCACACAGAACTTTAAATAACAAAGCACTGCATGACACTAGACTGCGCTCTTCGCCCGGAGACATAAGGTGTTAAGTCTCATAATGCCCAGTAATTACACTGGCTTCAATGTCCTTCAAACCGGAACACAACAGTGCTTACACACTGTTGCTTGGCGGCAGAAATAGACAAAGCGGTGGTACCAACCCAGCCGGCCTTTTGCATACGAGGGACCATCCACCTTGTAAAATTACTAAATTTACTGTGCAAAGTTATAACAAGCAATTATGTTAGAAGTATGAGATTTTATTAACCTCTCTATAGATTTATAACATCTCTGGCCTACTTTTGGACTCCGGACGCCAGCTGTCTGTACCCATCAGCACTTCATTTCGAAGGAAAATTAGATCCGCATGCGAAGAAAATTCGCATCCACATGTGATAGAAAGCAGCCGTGACACGCTGCGGGCTTCCATTATGCATTTTACTTGCATGCTATTAGTATGATACATTTTCAGCTACCGCTTGCTAAATATAATAGATCCCGATATTCATTCTTACGTGCAAATTAGCTCTAGTTTTTTTTATATAGGCCGGCAAACGAGCCAGTTAGTCACTCGATGTTAAGTGATCTCCACCGCTCATGTACGCCTACAATACCAAAATAATTATGGACGCATTGCCGACCTTAAAGCAAAGGGATAATTAAAGAATTGGTAGGGGGTTTGGGCCTCCGGATATGTCACTCACCGTACAAAAAGCAGCAGCAAGCTGCTACTTTACGTTGGTTTTGTGTGAGACAATGGTAATGACCCGGACGAGCCGGCCCATTCATACAGCGTGGATCTACCACTCAGAAAATCAACTTTTACAACTTAACAGCTTCGCACAAATTGCATGCGATTAGTCCAGCAGAGCGTGCAAGTTACATGCTTAATGGGAATAATATTCTATATCTACATAATAATAATAATAGTACACCCAACAGTCACACACATAGTCCTGACCCCACACTAGGTAAACCTGTGTCGTCGGTATCAGGAACTACGGGGGACTTGCGGTCCCACAACACCCAGACCCGAGACCAATATTTGTGGTTCACACAAACATTTGTCTCGGTGTGGGAATCGAACCCACAGCCTCTCGCTTCGCAGGCGACTACTCGCCCGCTGCGCCACAGAGCTGTCAAAAATGTAATAGTTCTTATACTAATTTATTAATAGACTATGCATGTAATGTAGAGAAGCAAAGTAGAAAATTACTTTCTAATATTTATATTCACATAATCCCATATCCTTCAGGGTTGAAAATTATCTGTCTCATTCTAATTACGACCATGATTACGTAAAGGTCAGCGCGCTTAGAGACGTAAGGATATAGCAACACCAAATACTGTGCGCAAAATTAACTTTTTTTATAAGCTTGGGTGACGAAACGTGTAGGACACTCGCCTAATGGTAAGCGTCACGCTTGCCCATGAACAGAAGCAACACCAATCAGAACATGGCATGGCATTGAACTGCGCTCCTCACCCTGAGACATTAGGTGTTAAGTCTCGTAACACCCAGTAATTTCACTGGCTTCAATGTCCTTCAAACCGGAACACAACAGTGTTTACACACTGTACTTTGGCGGCATAAATAGGGAAATTTATATTCATGTTCATGGATAATGGATATCACTTACCATCAGGTGACTTACTTGTCGCCCTTTTCTTTAAAAATAATAATTAATAATGTGTTATGGCATTGATGACTATTAATCACTATAATAATTTAAGTTATATACATACGCACTCACGCCTGCAATCCCCGAAGGGTTAGGCAGAGATGTAACCAGTATACCCACATTTCGCCGATCGTATCTCCGTCCCTTATGTGATAGGGGGCGAACCTATCGCCATACCGGGCACAAATTCCAGACTCCGGGTGAATACTGAGCTTTTTCATAATAGAAAAACCCAATATCACTTTTACCCGACCCGGGGATCGAACCTGAGACCTCAGCGTTGGCCTCAATCGTAACGTGTACGCATTACAACTGCGCCACCGAGGTAGTCTGTAAACTAAACTGTAAAGTAAACTGTATATAATCCGTAATATAATCTAATTTCATGTACTCTTATACAGCCCTCTCTTATGCGTACTCTTATCCCATCGATATCGGTAGCGATAAGGCCGCCAATTGTACTATGTTTAAAGTTTAATGTCTTCTTAGTTTTACTAAGTATCTAATGTACAATAAAGCAATATAAATATAAAAATGAATAATGCTACACGATGTGATGTGCGCCAACCCAAAGCAAACGTGCGGCAATTAGCCCATGTGACAGCTGTCAGAGATGCTTATAGCTTTAATGACGGCGATAAGGCGCAGATGTATAAAGAATTTTTGAGATAATTGTCGAGAATATCAAGTTTTAGAGTGGTAGAGCCACGCTGTAGACCAATTGTAGCCAAACCCTTAATTATCCCCTACTTTTTAGGTTGATAATGCGCCCATCATTCTTCAAGTATTATGGGCATACATGGGCGATGGAGATCACATCTATCAGATGATCCACTTGCTTGTTTGCATGCTATAAAAAATGTTTTGTCCGGATATGTCACTCATTACAGTTTTTGAGTGGTAGAGCCACGCTGTAGCTACTTGTGTCTACAGCATGAATGGGCCGGCTCGCCCGGGTCGTTACCACTGTCTCACAGAAAATCGACGTAAAGTAGCAGCTAGCTGCTGCGTTTCGTACGGTGAGTGAGATATCCGGAGGCCTAAATCCCCCTACCCTTCCCAATCCCTTAATTATCCCTTTCCTTAAAGGTCGGCAACGCGCCCATAATTCTATTGGTATTGTTGGCGTACATGGGCGGTGGAGATCACTTACCTTCGGGCTGATACTGAGCATTTCGTAATAGAAAAAAACCCAATACCACTTTACCCGACCCGGGGATCGAGACCTTAGCGTTAGCCTCAATCGTAACGCGTACACATTACAACTGCGCCACCGGGGCAGATGATAATGAATTTATTTATTTAATATAATTAATTATGTACTAGGTCCCTCGTATACGATAGGTTCTCTGGATAGGAACCACTGCTTTATCCGACCTGAAGGCCAATTCTCGTAATTTTAAACATTCAAAATATCATTCCGATCTAATCTCAGCGTCAAGAAAGTTGCAAATGGCATTCTCTTAAACCAATAATCAACGTCAAATGTGAATATAAATCTTAATGAGATTGAATGTAGAATAGAGACTAGATCGGAATGATATTTTGAACGTTTAAAATTATGAGAATTGGCCTTCTGGTATATTTAAAGAATATGATCACCAATCAATCTACATTAATATTATAAAGTTTGTATGTTACGAATAAACTTAAAAACTACTGGACCGATTTGAAAAAAACTTTTACCGTTAGAATCCTACATTATTCCTGATGAACATAGGCGATAGAATATTTTCAAAAAAATTAGTTATCCGTATGAAAACTTCGATAATACTTCCCAACGTGTGTAAATAATACCAAAAAATCGTTATATCGCGTACGCTGCGGAAATTATTGACAAGAGAGCAAAGTGATGCACTACAATTTTATAAAGGACATCAATATCTAAAAAAAAGTCCGCGATACCACATGTCTAACTATTACAGTCATGTCACAATAACTACTTTTTTATATATATTTTTTTATGGCATAGACCGGCAAACGAGCAAGTGGGTCACCTGATGGTAAGTGATCTCCACCGCCCATGTACGCCCACAATACCTAAAGAATCATGGGCGCGTCGCCGACCTTAAAGGAAAGGAATAATTAAGGAATTGGGAAGGGGAAGGGATTTGGGCCTCCGGATATCTCACTCACCGTACGAAACGCACCAGCAAGCTGCTACTTTACGCCAGTTTTCTGTGAGACAGTGGTAATGACCCGGACGAGCCGGCCCATACATGCTGTAGACAATTGTCTACAGCGTGGCTCTACCACTCATAAAATATATATTTTCTTAATAAAAATTATCGGTTATTTACAATGGTACATTAAACAATACAGTATTATTCCTTATCCAATTAAATACATTAGATACGTTGTGCATTTCATGTAGATCAAAATTGCCCTTTACAGCATATCAATAAAATGAATGACTAACAGAGATTTAAAAAGTAGGGATAGAGCGGCTGGCGGCTGGCGGGCTGTACGTCCGTCCCGGTTGACAGCGGTCGGCGGGCGCGGCCTGTGCTGAATAAGAAATAAAATGAAGAGGCCCCGCCAAGAAAGGATTTTTGAAAATTGAATTTACACAGGTACAGGCACAGGGAGACCATGCCTAGGATTAGGAATTAGGCTATTATGACTTTTTTCCCGGAATAGGCCGTTCACGCGGGCGGAGCCGCGAACAACAGCTAGTTTTCTATAAAGAAATATAATTGAAGTATGACGCTATATATAGCTATATGTATACGCTATAATGGTGATAGCTCAGCGGGGAGTGGTATGGACTGTCGACACGAAAGTCGCAGGTTTGAAACCAGCCCCAAGTGCATACAGTATACACCTCTGACTTTTCTAAGTTATGTGTGTATTAATTGTTAATTATCATTTGTTTTAACGGTGAGGAAACATCGTAAGGAAACCTGCATACTTGAGAAGTTCTTCATAAGAATTTCGAAGGTATGTGAAGTCAGCCAACCCGCATTAGGCTATCGTGTTGGACTAAGGCCTAACCCCTCTCATTCTGTAGAGGAGGCCCGTGCCCGCAGTGGGACGTATATAATACAGGGCTAGTGTGGTGGACTGTATAAATAAACACTCTTTCTTGTACTGTATTCGCTTTTATTTCCGTATTCACAAATATTCTTCAGATGTTGCTCTCTTGAAACTCCGCACGATACTACTGTTGCTCTCTTGAAACTCCGCACGATACTACTGTTGCTCTCTTGAAACTCCGCACGATACTACTGTTGCTCTCTTGAAACTCTGCACGATACTACTGTTGCTCTCTTGAAACTCCGCACGATACTACGACTAATGCGTCGTTTGGCTCGGCTTATAAGCCGTGCCGAGCGTGTCTGACCCGGCGTGGGTGAGCCTCCGACGCGGTGCGCGCTGATTGGCCGCAGCGCGCTTGCTCTGAAGTGGGCGGGGCGTCGCGTCGCCGGTACCGGCGTTGTTCTGCTCACTAGCGACGCCTTTTAGTTCCGGCGGCGGTCGTCGGCTCGTTGTGTCGCTAACAGTCTTCCCCCGGCGTAGCTCGCGCAGCCTCTTCCGGGTGCAGCACGACGATCTTGCTGACGGGGCGCCGGAACACTCCGCTCTTTGTCCGGACCTCGGCGACTCGGATGCCTCCGTCAGGTCCTTCGTGTGTGCGTAGGACGATTCCGAGCGGCCAGACGTTTCTTGGCAGCTGGTGGTCGGTAATGGCGACCACGTCGTTCACCTGCAGCGGGCGAATATTTCTGCCGGATTCGCCCCGGGGCACCAAAGTGGGCAGGTATTCGGCCATCCACCGACGCCAAAAAACGTCTGCCAAAGCTTGCGCAGCTCGCCATGATCGTCGGTCAGCTTCTTCGCAAGGCCCGGTGGTCGGAAGTCCAGTCGATGGCCCCAATAAAAAATGATTCGGGGTGAGCGCTTCTGGGTCTCGTGGGTCGACGCTCACATGGGTCAAGGGCCTTGCGTTGACCGAATGTTCGGCTTCGGTCAATAAGGTCCGCAGCGTTTCTTCCGTCGGTGTCCTCTCCTTAAGGGTGACGTTCAGTGCCGTTTTGACTGAACGCACCAGTCGCTCCCATGCACCTCCCTGGTTAGGCGCACCAGGAGGTATAAAGCGCCACTCTACCCGCCGTAGTAGTCCTTCGTTGTATAGCTCCGGCTGCCACTCCTTGTAGGCGGCTCGCAGCTCCTGGTCGGCTCCCCGGAAATTGGTCGTGTTGTCGGAATACATTATCTTCGGCCATCCTCTACGTGCGGCCATTCTGCGCAAGGCCATAATCGCAGAGTCCGACGATAATGTTGCGACGAGCTCGAGGTGGATGGCGCGGGTTGTCAGGCATGTAAACAATGCCCCCCATCGCTTTTCCCTGCGACGTCCAATTTTCACGGTCATCGGCCCAAAGTAATCGATTCCGCAGTTGGAGAAGGGCCGATGAAACGGGTCTAGCCGAGCGCGAGGCAGGTCTCCCATAGCTGGCGGTTGAGGTTTCGTTCTGCGCACCTTGCAGAATGCGCAGTCCCTTTCCACAGCGCCTACAGTGGGCCTCAGGCGTATGATCCAGTACCGCTGTCGTAGGTCGTTAGTCACGCGCTCCCGATTTGCGTGACCCGCAGCGAAGTGTGCTTTCTTTACGACGAGACGGGTGAGATGATGGCGGCCGTCCAGGATCACCGGTCGCTTGGTGCTTGCTACGGCATCGGCTGCTCCGATGCGTCCTCGTACTCGCAGCAAGCCGTCTTCCAGCACCGGATCCAGTTTAAACAGGCGACTCGATCTGGCGATTGGATGGGAGGTCTTGAGCCTCCTGATGTCCTCCCCGAAGTTTTCCCGTTGCGCCTGCTGGATCAGAAGGCGTTCGGCCTTCTCTATGTGCTCCATTTCCAGACGCGTCATCTTGCGTCGTGAGATGTCCACGAATGCCAGGACTCTCGCCGTTGCTCGTACCAATACCTCATACTTGGAGAAGCGGGCTGGGTCGGGTAGCCAGCTGTTTTTGTCGCTATCCTCGGTGACGTGCAGTATCTCTGCTTCCTCATCCCTGCAGTTTCCCTTCTCTGTGGGCCATGATTCCTCTGGTCCGTGGAGGAAATCAGGCCCCAGGAACCACCGGCTGTCTCCCTGGATGGCGTCGTGCCGTAATCTTGTGGCGTCGTCGGCGACGTTTTCTCCCGTCGGCAACCATCGCCACTCACTCTTGTCGGTGAGCTCGGCGATCTCTCGCAGGCGATGCGAGACGAATGGCGTGTAGCGTCGCTCGTCGTTCCGCACCCAATGCACCACCGTAGACGAGTCGGTCCAGTAGACGGTCCTCGTTATCTCGACCCGATGTTCTCTTTTAATGGTGTCGGCGAGGCGTGCTCCGACGACTGCCGCTTGGAGCTCGAGGCGCGGTATGGTCTGTGCACGTCGAGGCGCCACCTTCGCCTTGGCTGCCACCAAGGAGACGTCGACTTTTTGGCCTGATATGCGCCAATATGCCACCGCGGCGTATGCCTGCTCGCTGGCGTCGCACATTATGTGTAGCTCGATGTTGGCGCAGCTCATCAACCCGTAGCACCGCGGTATCTTCAGTTGGGTGATCGTTGTGAGCTGCGACAACCATGCCGCGAACTGGTCGCCTTCTTCATCCGGTATCCGTTCGTCCCATGACATCTGGATGCGCCACAGGCTCTGCAGTATTATTTTGGCTCGAACGGTGTAGTGACTCAGTAGTCCCAGTGGGTCGTATATGGACATTACTGCACTGAGCGCTTCCCTCTTCGTTGGCGCACGGGCTTGTGCGTGCACCTCCGCAGGAACTCGGTTCATGGAGGTATCGAATCCGAGTTCATCCCGTTCCGGATCCCAGTGGAGGCCGAGTATCTTACTCTCGGGTTGTTCTCCCCCCAGTTGCGTGAGCTCATTTGAACGCAACTCTGGGGGTACGTCGCGCAGCACGCTCGGGTCGTTCGCGTTCCATCCACGTAGAGTGAATCCCGCTGCTGCGTGGACCGTTCTTAATTCTTTTCCGACGCCGTGTGCTTCTTCGGGTGTGTCGTAACTGGCCACTAAGTCGTCCATATAGTGGCTCCGGGTGATGGCTTCCGCCGCTCCTGGATACAGTTGCGCATGCACATTGGCGTTGTAATTTCTTACAAAATGTGCCGTAAACGGAGAGCTCGCTGCGCCGAAAATCATGCTCGTCATTTTATAATGTTGTGGGGGGTCAATTCGTTCGTTACCCCGCCACAAGAACTGTTGAGCCGGCTGATCCTCTGTTCTAATCTTGATGCGCAGGAACATCTCTTGTATATCTGCGGTTACCGCCACTGCCTTCTCTCTGAATCTGAATATGATTCCAAGCAGGGACAGCAGTAAGTCCGGTCCTTCCAGTAGGTGGTCGTTTAGACTCACCCCGTGGCTTCTTGCTGCTGCGTCGAACACCAATCGTTGTTTCCTGGGCTTGTTTGGATTCTTCACCGCAAAGTGAGGGAGATACCAGCAGACGGCGCTCGTTTGTTCGGATCCGTCGCACTTCACCGCGTATCCCTTACTCAGTAGGTTGTCTACTTGTGCGGTGTATTCCCGGGCAAATTCAGGTGAGGCATCCATCTTTTTCTCGATCTGCCGCAGACGTCGAAGCGCTGAGTTGTAACTTGGCGGCATGGCGATGTCATCTCGTCGCCACGGCAAGCCAACCTCATATCCGCAATTGATCCTTCTGATCGACGACTTGAGCTTAGAGATGGCTCGTTGATCGGCGTCACTCACCCTTGGCTCTGGTGTAACGCAGAGCGACTCTATTTTAAAATGCACCTCAACTTGTTGGTGCAGTCGTCGATCTTCGTGTTCCCGTTCATATATGTGGAGCACGTTCTCCGTTTTCATTATAACGCTGCGTGGTACCGTTCCGTGTACCACCCATCCAAGCAGCGTTCTTGAAGCGGCTGGTTCGTTGCGGCCTCCAACCCATAGTTCCCGCGAGACGATGTGCTCCCAGTGGTCTGAACCCACTAAGATGCCGGGGCGTGCTCGTTCGTAGCACACCTCGTCTTGCGCCAGATCTTTTAGGTGTCTGAGCTTCATAAGAGAAGCTGGGATGGACTGTTGGTGAAGCTTCAGGCCCCTTATCGTGCGTGCCCGTAGCTCGTGTGAATTACTTGCCGTTACTCCACGCAGCTTCACCGTGACCAATTTGCTGGCTCGCTCGGTCTGAGCCATAGTCACGCCGCTCAGGTGTAGTTTCTGCGTTGGGCCTTCTGCGCCTATTCTTTCCGCGAGGTATTCGTCGATCAATGTGACCGTGGCACCTTCATCGAGGAGAGCGTGCGTTCTCACCTCCCCCCGTGGACCAGCGATAATCACTGGGCACATCTTTAGGAGCACGGTGCGTGAGCCGACGTTCATTTTCGGCGTTACGGATAGCACTGCTTCTTTATCCTGTACCTCTCGTACCTCGGTTGCTACAGGTTTCCTTTCGGCCTGGTGCAGTGATGAGTGATGTGGGCGACGACACTGATCCACACCACACGGCTTCGCTTTGCAGCTGATGCGACGATGGGTTTTCTTTGCGCATTTGAAGCAGACCTTTTTCTCCTTTACTAGGTCCCATCGTTGTTCGACGCTGAGCGCTTTATATTTCGGACACTGAGTCAATATGTGCGCTTCTCCACATGCTGGACAATCTTCTTTTTCTTCACGTTCGTCAACTGTGTAGACGGTGCTTGCCTTTTTCTTTACGGCGATAATGGGTCTCACTTCTTTCTTCGCTGCGTGACTCGTTCCCGTAGACGGAGCATACGTGTATTTTAATGCCCTGTCCGCTTCACGCATAAGAAAACGAGACAGCACTATTATTTCGGGATCGGCCGTACCTTCATTCTCTGAAGCATAGTCGCACCATCGCGACCGTATATGCGGGCTCAGTTTGTCCAACACTTCTCGCGTTAACATCGGATTGTACAGGTACTCCCGGCGATTCATGCTCCTTAACACGCAGATCACGTTTTGCACCTTTACTGCGAAGCTGTTGAGTTCCGTCGCAGTCGATCCTGGCTTGGATGTTTTTCTTAACTCGTCCAATGCGCGATCTATTATGATCTCCGGTCGTCCGAAGCACTGCTCCAATGTTTTCATGATGACGCTTGGATCGGTGGCTGTATGTAATAGGGCGGCCACAGCGTCACGTGCCTCTCCTTTGAGGCAGCTTCTCAGGCGTTGTATGTTTTCAGCGGCCGATATGCGATACATGTCTGTCGTGTCTCGCACAGCCGCTTTAAATGGGAGCCACTCATTTACTGCACCCGTAAAGGTCGGTAGGTCTGAGTGTCTTGCTCGTGGTCTCACCATTTTCTCGAGTGTGTCCGCTAATCTTTCTATATCGCTCCTTTCTCTAGGAGGTGTCGGTGATCTCGCTCGTGGTAGGTCGAAGCGCAGCGTTCTCGGCTCCTCCCTTGATCCTCCGGTTTCCTCCCGTGAGCTAAGCGGGTTTCTATCTAGCCACTCGTTAACCCTGTCCGTCTCAATGGGTTGTTCCGCGTTGATGCTTTCTGCATCGTCCTGGATCGCGGACATATCGAGTGCCAGCCTTTTCTTAACTAGCTCGGCTTCCATCTCGAGTTCCTTTCTTCTAATGGCTGCCATCTTTTCTGCAGCCTCGAGTTCAGCCAAACGCAGTCTTGTAGTTACGCTGGCGGTAGATCGTACGGAACGTATAGATCGTGAAGGTGATCTAACCCGGGGTGGTTCCTTGTGTATCGCTGTCGCCTTTGTAACCGTACCCGACATAATGCGCGCCGCTGAGGTAGAGGGCGTACACATTAGTTCGATGTCGGTGGTTTTCTCCACTTGAGGCGAAGCGGGCGGGTCTTGTGATATGCGCCTGAGTCTCTCAAGACTTATTTGTCGTTCCTCCCGACGGCGTTCCATTACTTGCCGTTCACGGGATCGCTTCTGTTCCTCTATATCGGCTGCGTCACCCTGACTTCTCGTTACCACCATCGCGTTCGGTAGACAGCGGCGTGTAACGTAACCGTATATCGCAGACAGAGCGATTTTACTGACACTAAGTCACTCACAGCACGGAATCACACGACGTACGGAGAATCACCACGTGCAGTCAAAAAATCACCACGTGCAGTCAAACAATCACCACGTGTGATTTTTATGAATCAGCGCACAGGTACGCAGTGCACGGATTCACGGCGGTTTGCAGTGCGCAAGATCGCAGAGCGCGGAGCGATATGGCTTGCACGGAGCGCACGAGTTCTCAAGGCACGATCGGTAGCCTTATTGTACGTTCGCGGTCACAAGTCCATGCACACACAAATCCGGCACTCGAAGGACCAAGAACTGTGGTCACTAGTCCATGCACACACAAATCCGGCTCGAAGGACCAAGAACTGTGGTGGTGTGTGGACACTCTTTCTTGTACTGTATTCGCTTTTATTTCCGTATTCACAAATATTCTTCAGATGTTGCTCTCTTGAAACTCCGCACGATACTACTGTTGCTCTCTTGAAACTCCGCACGATACTACTGTTGCTCACTTGAAACTCCGCACGATACTACTGTTGCTCTCTTGAAACTCCGCACGATACTACGACTAATGCGTCGTTTGGCTCGGCTTATAAGCCGTGCCGAGCGTGTCTGACCCGGCGTGGGTGAGCCTCCGACGCGGTGCGCGCTGATTGGCCGCAGCGCGCTTGCTCTGAAGTGGGCGGGGCGTCGCGTCGCCGGTACCGGCGTTGTTCTGCTCACTAGCGACGCCTTTTAGTTCCGGCGGCGGCCGTCGGCTCGTTGTGTCGCTAACAGCTAGTATTATTATTATGACGCTTTATGCACTAGTTCGTAATCTGCCCATCGTAGCAACAGCGACGCCTCAACCCATGTATAAGATTTATTGATCTATGCACCTATACCGGGGTTCTATTCCCGACTATTTATTGGCTATAAAATGGGCCGTAGGGCGACCGCAACCGACTCTGTTAATGCTTTACGCTAGCAACATTGTTTGAAGGAGCTCTAATATGATTTTGTGATTGAATAGATTCTATAGATATAGATTTACTTACATATATTTTAAACCGACGAAAAAATACGAAAAAAGTTCTCAACTCGAAATAACACAAGTTAAATCTTACAATGGGTACTAGAGTTTTTCCTATGATTATGTAATAATATGACTAAATAATTTGTGTACTATTCACACCTTTGTACGGCTGTTTATGTGAAATAAATAAATAAGTTATGGATTCAATTCGACGCGCACCTATATTTTTTTTGTTGTTTTTATCTTTTTAGAGGGTGGTCCGATTTTGATGATTCGTTCTTAATTCCATTTTGAACCTCAAAGTTAATCCCAATTTAATTTGAAAATAAAATTAAATAGCTAAAAATAAATTAATCCAGTTGTTGGTCGGTGCTTTCAATCATAAACTAAATAAACTGCAATGACAGCTCCGTGGCGCAGCGGGCGAGTAGTCGGCTGCGAAGCGAGAGGCCGTGGGTTCGATTCCCACACCGAGACAAATGTTTGTGTGAACCACAAATATTGGTCTCGGGTCTGGGTGTTGTGGGACCGCAAGTCCCTCGTAGTTCCTGATACCCACGACACAGGTTTACCTAGTGTGGGGTCAGGACTATGTGTGTGACTGTTGGGTGTATTATTATTATTATTATTATCTTGCCATAATCTCGGGACTACAGAGTCCCGGACCTTTGGAAGGCGTGCGTGGAGCCGAAGCCAACACGTAGAGGCCCATTAGACAATTTTAATTTTATATGGTGATGTGACACCGCCCGGCGGCTATCCTTGTATACACTATAGAAGTGTATCCAAGGACAGCCCCCGGTCGGTGTAGGACTATTGTAGGGATGGGCAAAAATTTATATATACTATTTTATTGAGGTGAGGTGTTGATGGATCGGATAACCGGATCTATGGGAAGGACTATGGCACCTGCCTGGTCTATGTTGAAAACATGGATAAAATAGGCAGGTGGTGACTTGCCAACTCAGGTAGATGGGCTCCCCAAAATAGTCACTAGAAAAAGCGACAAGGGAGCAACACCCAGATGAGTGGCTAAAGGGTGGAGAGGTGTCACTGGGCTTTAAACAACGATCATTTGCTCCCTTAGGGTCCCATCACGTTGCCCACTCACCACTTACGTTTCACATCCACCCTTCGAGCATGAAGCTCTCGCGACTCCACTCTGACCGGCCGGTGAAGGCAAGCCAGAGGTGGGGGACCTGTTCCTCATCAGTGTTCACTCCAGCCGGCCAGTGAAGGCGAGCCAGAGATGAAGAACAGGAGGCTCCCCCGGGAGCACTCGGGTACGTAGGGTCGCTACTCCCCAACAGCTCGCCACAAGCTGCCCTGCGGGCTTATTATTATTATTATTATCATCGTCTCTAAATAAGTGATTGATAAAAAAAAATTGGATCAGAGGTTTAGTAATATTTTAATGGTATACCTAATTACTATAACTAAGTAGGCACCTATAGTGATTTCTTATGTTTACGCGAATGTTACACATTGAAATATAGATTAAACCGGGATAAAATACGTATAAATTAGTTTTATTTAAATACACAATACTAAGGACACATTTGATTCCCCGAGATTGAAATTTGTGCCCAAAATGACGATAAGCGCACAAGTTGCCATATATCACATCATGAAATATATTAAGCTCGGCGAGCAGTGGGTGCACTAGTTGCAGCTCAGCCTACCCCCTTGGTGATACAGGTGTAAACATATGTCTAGAACTTTGAGAAAATATTTATTTCTATTATGTAATCTTTACTTTGGCCACTTTGGCATAGTTATTGCTCAATAGTTATAAATCATCTGGAGTATATCTGAATGTGACCTATACTGTGTTGTGGAGTTCCGTACGGTAATAGATTTTCTGAAGTGAAAACTTCTTTAGCCGCGTTGGGCACTTTTTGTTAGGGGGAAATCTTATGGGTTCGCGTCACCGACATGCTCATGACGCGCAGCGGCCGTGTGCTGTGCGCGTTAGACACTTTGTTGGATGGGTGAAATCTCGTGCGATCGCGTCACCGACATGCTTATAGCAGTATATCTGTAGCTATACAGCTGACGTATTGTGCAACATTAGTGCTGTGTAGGTATATCTTATAAGTGAAATTGAATGGATTTAGTGAAAAGTTCAATGTGTATATACTGTGCATTGTTGAAATAGTGTTTTAGTTTGATTATTATTTGAATTGTTTAATTGTAGAATCATTGTGCAGTACAATAGTGAGTACTAAACATATAAACATGCATATAATTGTTGCTCGGAGTGTCAATATAAGTGAAAACCAGATTGATGTTGATAATTTTAATTCAAACATTATACATTTCCAAATTTTAATACTAAAAGTTCTGAGTGTTCACTTCTATCGGCAGTCTCGACAACTGCCTATTTTAATAATAGCTAAGGCTGGCAAAAGAGCATGTGGGTCACGTGATTAGGGATAACCGTCGCTATTGTACACCCACAATACTAGAATAATCACGGGCGTATTACCGAACTTGAAGGAAAGGGATAATAAAGGGATTGAGAAGGTTAAACGGATTTGTGCCTCCGGGTATGTCACGCATCGTACGAAAGGCTGCAGTTAAGCTGTAGACAGTTTTGGCTACAGCATGAATAGACCAAGTCGATCGGGTTATTAAAAACTGTCTCACAAAAAACCGGCGTGAAGTAGCATATTACTGTTGCGTTTCATAAGGTGAATGAGACTCCCGGAGACCCAAATCTCTCCATCGGCTCCCAATCCCCATTCTTTTGCTTTATAATTAGCAACGCACCCATGATTAAGCTGGTATTGTGGATATTCATGAACGGTGGAGATCACTTACCATCGGACCCACGCCCTCGTTTGCTAGCCTCTTTTATAAAAAAAACAATACTAAAGTCGGCCTTCTCACAGCTCTGTAAAATCAAATTTATCGTTTGTGTAAGTTATTGTTTTACAATAATTATGAAGATTTAAATATGTTTTTCTTCCTATCTTTGTTTACTTGATTATGTTATTAAAACAGGTTTTTTAAATAGACAAGAAAGAAAGAAAACCATTTATTCAGTATGCATACACGACTTACCTAAAGGTAGATCATGCATAGATACATAGTAGTATAAACTGACATACGCACCCACGCCTGTGATCCCCGAAGGGGTAGGCAGAGGTGTAACCAGTACACCCATATTTCGCCGAGCGTATCTCCGTCCCTCGATGTGATAGGGGGCGAGCCTATCGCCATACCGGGCACAAATTCCAGACTCCGGGCTGATACTGAGCATTTCGTAATAGAAAAACCCAATACCACTTTACCCGACCCGGGGATCGAACCCGAGACTTCAGCGTTAGCCTCAATCGTAACGCGTACGCATTACAACAGCGCTACCGAGTCAGTCATAAACTGTCAGATAGTAAAAAAACAAAAATAGTTTAAAGAGTCGGACAGTGGGCAGGTTACAATTAAGTTTGCATTATAACTGCTTAAGAGATCAATATTTATACAGAACTCTCGACCACTGACTTCTATTCGCACTTGGCCAGTTTATTAAATATTATTAATATGACAGTTTCAGTGCTTTGGCGCCGAATTAGTTTCCGTTTCGCATAATTTATCAAAATTAACATTTATATTTTTAAAACATTTGATACGTTTGAATTGAAGGCAGACGTCGAAAACATCTATTGGATTACAAAAAAGTTTTATAGCTGTTTATTTAATTACAAAAATATAGAGATAATAAAATGAATTTGATGTAGCCCGTGCACATAGACTAGTGCAATAAAGGTTTATTTATTTAGCTAAATTAAAACATAACAATTTTATGTTTACATTTATTTATAAAGACAGTAAAAAGGAAAGTGAAATATTTTCAAATACAATACTACAATTTTTTTCATTTGTTGAAATTAAAGCTGAGAAAACTAACCAAACATCTTTGAATAAATTTTCACCATAACATTA
Source organism: Mimas tiliae (assembly GCA_905332985.1). NCBI lineage: Eukaryota > Metazoa > Arthropoda > Insecta > Lepidoptera > Sphingidae > Mimas > Mimas tiliae. The sequence continues at coordinate 767,536 of HG995258.1, forward strand.
GTACTGGCTGAAAAAACAATTATTTTATTACGTCATAAAAAAATACACTTACATAAAAATCAGTTTCAAGACTTTTATTATGACACAAACACAAAACCAATTTCCATCACAAAATATTGAATTACCGCCAAACTCAATCTAGCCACAAGTCACACAACACTACTGAAATGGAACGTTAATTAAAAAGAAAAAACCTTTTGTTTATTGAACACGTATCTCCGGTATCGGACAAATGTCTATTAATGCGTTTATGTTCGCGATCGCGTTAAAACGATTTAAAACGTCCAAAGAATATTCCACATTGATGCTCATGCGTCGACTAACAGCTAATAAACCTAATGTACCAGCTTTGGTTTATTCTCAGTCATAGACTAAAGAGTTAGACAGGTCACTTTGTAGAGTACCTGAGTAATAACGAGTTCGTAACGCCAGATTCCAGCTTTCCAAGATTTTTTAACGGAGGCCGGCAAACGGGCAAGAAAGTGATCTTCACCGTCCCTAAACACCTACAATACTGGAAGAATCATAGACGCCTTGCTGATCTTCTTGGGGAGGATTGAAATTAGGAAGGGGAGAGAGGGATTTGGACCACCCGAAATTCACTCACGTACAATACGTAACAATAAGCTACCACTTTCGTCCATTTTTTTGTGAGACGGTGTCTATAGCGTGGCTTTATGACTTACAAAATTCCATCCAAAATAAGTCTTATTCACTGAAAGTTTTTAGTTTTGTCATTCCAGTGCCTTCCCCTGTCAGTCCGACATGGAGCTCGTGCTTGAGCATCTTTCCAGCGGTATCTGGAGTGACTGACTAAGCGTCAGTCACTCATCAGTCAGTCACGTGTGTGTACTGTCAAGTATAAAGGATATTTTTTTTATAGTAGAGGCCGGCAAACGAGCAAGTGGGTCACCTGATGGTAAGTGATCTCGCCCATGCACGCCCACAATACCAAAAGAATCATGGGTGAGTTGCCGACCTTAAAGGAAAGGGATAATTAGGGATTGGGAAGAGGAGGGGTTTAGGCCGCCGGATATCTCACTCACCGTACGAAACGCAGCAGCAAGCTGCTACTTTACGCCGGTTTTCTGCGAGACAGTGGTAATGACCCGGACAAGCCGGCCCAAACCTGCTGTAGACAAGTGTCTACAGCGTGGCTCTACCACTCAAAAATTTCAAATACTTAACTGACTCTGCATTAAAACTAGCTACAGATTGTCTCTACCATATCTATGAATAAAATATTAACGTTCATTCTTACCTTAATCCTATTTTACTCTTTGGCGAGTTCATTCTAATATTAGCGGCACGTGCGACGTGAACGTTGCGTATCAGTTTTGGTTTTTATTGTACTCCGCGCCGCCCCTCCCCGCCCCGCACTCTGCGCGCCGCCCAGTATATTTCGGGAGAGGTCGCCAGCGCCGGGGGTCCACCGTTGCAGACCAACTAGCTTTTAGAACAAAATATATAACTACAAAACAGTTATGATGTCCTGGTACTCGCAGTGAGATTAGAATTGTGTTTTAAAGGGCCAATTCTCGTAATTTTGAGTGATAAGTATTAAGTACTTTTACCTACCATTTAAAAAAGTAATCAGGACTGAGGAGGGTATATTGAGCATTCGGCAATAATACTGACTGTATGAAACAGCAATGCTAACACTTCACGTCGGTTTGATGAGGAATTTTCCTGATTATCTCTCTTTGATAAGGCATGCACTGTATTGGAGATTCAGACCGCCCTTACCAAGGTCGGAGTTCGAACCTGGATGTGACAGGCTCACCCGTGTGACATGGTATAATATGAGAGAAGTTTATACCCAGCAGTGGGACAGGCTATGGATGACGTCGCTATATGTTCAGATCATAATTTAACCATGTTGCAGTGAAGGTTTGACTTATATTTTTATGACAGACCGCCTATCGTCAACCCTCTTTGGAAATTGTTCTTGTAGGTATTTTTTTATGGCATAGGTAGATAGGTAGTGAGTCTCCTGATGGTAAGTGATCTCTACCGCCCACAATACCAAAAGAATCATGGGCGCGTTGCAGCCCTAAAGGAAAGGGATAATTAAGGGATTGGGAAGGGGAGGGGGATTTGGGTCTCCGGATATCTCACTCGCTGTGCGAAACGCAGCAGCAACCTGCTACTTTATGTGGGTTTTCTGTGAGACAGTCGTAACGATCCGGACGAGCCGACCCATTCATGCTATAGACAAAAGAGTCAGCAGATTCGTAGAGATTACGATATTCGACTCCGATATCACATAATGGGTAACAACTTTCAACTATTACATTCTATGGGATACTGCATACTTTTCAACGCTACCCTATCTTCCTATTTAATTATATATATGTATAATCATGGGTGCCATTGAATCAAACCCGTAGCCTCTCGCTTCACAGCAGCTACTCACTCACTGCGCGACGCATACCGCTCTAAAATAAATAATATTAGTAACATTTTCACCATGATTTCAAAATCCAAATTTAAAACATAACAGCAACACAGGCGTAAACAATGACGGTATAGTTCGCCAAAGGAATCGTCATGAATAGCTCTGCCAACTTTCAAATACGTAGACTACATAAAACATTTATGTTTTTTAATTATATTTAAATTACGGCGGATGTGTATTGTCTTATGTTGGGCTGTTGGGCTCTTTTGGGGCTTCCGTTGACGACGTCGACAGATGGCAATCCCTTTTTAACACGCTTTTATTAAACTCATACGTATATATGTATAGTAAGCGGACAAAAAACAAGGCCACAGTTTGTTTCGCCGGGTCTTCTCAAGCTGGGTCGCGTTTGGATCCGGTGGTAGTTTTAAAACAACATTTTGGAGATACACATGGTCTGCATTCAATCTTCCTTAAAGTCACCTAGGACTTTGTATTTCCTAAAATATCAATTATTGAAAATCCGGACCTAAAACACGCCCCCTGAGTTCGAGTCGCCGGGTCTTCTCAAGCTGGGCCGTTTTGGATTTTTTAAAACACGTGCCGTTTCGGTATATGCAGTGGTCAATATCGACTAAAAATATTTAATAATTAATAATAGATGTTTCCATATTACAAATATTGTTACAATGTAAAATAAAAAAACAACAAATAAACAATTTAGTGTAATTGTTGCCTAGTGTATTTTGACGATGCTATGTATGTTATGTATACATTAGTTGATATGATTTCTATACATAAGTTTCTTTATTTTGTATTGACTTGTCATAAGCGTTATTTTAATTGCCTACATGATTAATAAACTATTTCATTTAATTTCATGTATGTAACGGAAACTTTGAACATGATTTTGACCCCCTTCAAAACGTCGGATTAACTTGAAATTGGGCATACTTATCAAGGACCGATGACAATTCAAAAGATTTAATTTTAATTTAGAGGGCCTCTCGCATACGAAGAACATACCACCTAGTAAAACATTTGTTTCGTTTACTAAAAGCAATTTTGTCACATTTCAACCAAAATGTCAGCTCATCGCATTTACTGAAAGACTATAATCGCAATATATCAGGATACATTTCCGGTTCTCTACGGGCTCTGACCGCAATTTCCTTCAGCCATTACTCAATTTCTTATAGCACAAAGCACCGTTGTGTGATGCAATATAGCAAGATATCGGTAATTATATTGCGCTGTACAATAATACATTAATTCTACGACAAACTAGCTTAGACTTAGTACAAAATCCTAATTGGAATTTATTACTGTACATGGAGTTTTTGAGGCAATAAATGTTTATTATTATTATTATATATTACTAGGAGCGTTGCCCATGTTTTTCCACAAAACATAAAATAAAAAAAAACCTTAAAGTCCGACGAATATGAGACATAACTTACTTTCTTTCCCACATTATTCTGCATCGATTGGTATCGGTCTCGACCCCATACCCCCAGTGGTGTCGGAGGAGATAGCGTGACAAGCTTTTGGCAGCGAAGGCAGCGGCGGCGGCGCCAGTTACTTTTTTTTAGAATAGAGAGATTACTTAGTAGGTAGGTCGTTCGTATGCGTGAGGCCAGCGCTTTGTCTATTTCTATTGTCAAGCAGCGGCGGGTAAACACTGTTGTGTTTCGGTTTGAACTACTTATAAATTACTGGGAATTATGAGAATTATTATTATTACAAGGTGGTAGGTCCCTCGTATGTGAGAGGCCGGCTGGGTTGGTACCACCGCTTTGTCAATTTCTGCCGCCAAGCAACAGTGTGTAAGCACTGTTGTGTTCCGGTTTAAAGGGCATTGAGGCCAGTGAAATTACTGGGCATTATGAGACTTAACACCTTATGTCTCGGGGTGAGGAGCGCAGTCCAGTGTCATGCAGTGCTTTGTTATTTAAAGTTCCGTATGGAATAGCCTCTGTTTATGAGCAGGCGTGAGGCTTACCATCATGGCCTGCTCGTTTCGTCAGACATTCTTCTTATTCACAATATAGAGTTTAATCCATTTAAATTGTAGAGGAAACCCGTGCCCAGCAGGGGACAGTTTCCTTTGAATTATTTAAATACACCCAACAGTCACACACATAGTCCTGACCCCACACTAGGTTAACCTGTATCGTGGATATCGGGAACTACGAGGGGCATGCGGTCCCACCACACCCAGACCTGAAACAAATGTTTGTGGATTAGACAAACATTTTTGTTGGTGTGGGAATCGAACCCACGGCCTCTCGCTTCGCAGCCGGCTACTCGCCCACTGCGCCACGGAGGATGTCCAATTTATTTTATATTATATACAACTTCACCGATTCAGGTCATATTCTCACCATACTTTTTATTTGGTTTGTAGAAACGATAGTTCATAACTTTATAGCATCACGCTATGACGACGGGAGCGGAGCAGTAATCTGTATAACACGAAATTTCATAAACTACTACTGATACTAGATCATCAAATTTGATTTGATGAAAATTTGTGTAATGCCTACATTACATGCTTACATTATATTATAATAATGCCTACATTACAGCTCCTAAGCTTGCTAAGAAAAGATTGTTGGTAATTTAAATTTTAAAGTAAAGAAAGGGTGTGACCTTTGTATAGAACTTGGTATACAAGTAGACCAAGACATGAAATTATACATAGAAATTTACGCGGGTAACACTACTAGTATTCATATAATTTTATTTTGATACTATAGTACTTAGTTAACCTTACAATATTACCCATTTTTATGGTCGTAACTCGTAATGTATTGCTTAATTTACTAATAATCATTCAAGAATTCTGCTAGAACCTATTCTAAGGCATAAAACTATAGTTTTATGCCTTAGACTTAACTACTAGTTATATTTTTTATTAGTATACTTAATAAAAAATATAACTAGTAGTTACGGTTAGTCGATTAATAATATAAAGTATGTACCGTATCCCTAACGTCACAAAAACCGACATCCATCAAAACTACCTTTTTTTTATTTTATTCATAGCCATGGAAACATATCCTTCAGCCGGACCCTTAAATAATGTCAAAACTATCTTTTTTTTTTTTTATAATTTATTCATGTCCATGGATACAAGTCCTTCAGACGCATACATTTTGTTTTCTCAAGAACGATGAAACGGGGTGTGGCCAATTTCAATGTCTTGTTGGAGTTTTGGTGTTAATTCCTTTCAGTTCAATGCTTCTTAGACGACTTTCTTCAAGCGGATCGAACGCACAAGGTCGATCGATACCCTTGGTCAAAAATCACCTAAATTCACTTATTTCAATGTTTCCATACACTATTCATCAGCATTAATGATTATTGCACAAAACCACACCACTTTTATACAACAAACACAACTTTAAACCAGTTTAGGAAATAATTAAAACAAGAGAGCCACCGCACTGTCAGAATTCCCGCCAAAACTCCTCAAAACTATCAAGCCACCAGTCTTGCCGTTCTGAGGGGAATTCCCCTTTTTGAGGAGAAATTAGAGTCCATAGGTGTTAAAAATGAAGAATGCAAAAGATATGGGAATATTCCGAGATATGTATTATGCCATTGTTTTAATTTCTGACTCTGCGACAAAATGTATTTTTTTTAATGCGTTTGTGAGTGTAATTGTGAGGTCCTCTGATAAGCTTCTGATAATCAGTTTTAAGCGGGTCTCCTGTTATTTGAACAATATGAGATACACAAAACTCTGTTCTTTGTTTTCTTTTACATTTTAGCTCTATAAATATTTTACTGTTGATTCATTTGACAGCAAAAAAGAAGGAAAGTTTAATGTACAATTCCCCAAAAAAGAAATCAGAATTATACGAACATATTGTGATCATGATGACCAGGGATGGTTACTGTTACCAAATATCGTTTGAGTATTTTTCATTTTTATTTATAACGTTATCAAAAAAGTATCGATAATTCGGTCCCTGATGATGACATAAGGACTATCGCAGACAGACGTCAGTTACGCGTTCAAGTGGTAAGTTCGGCGTTCTGCGTTGTCAAATATATATACACAGCGTTCGGAGCATTTCAAACACAGTAATTGATCACTTGACCATGTGCCCACTTGCTGTCTGTGGAGTCCCTTATAATTATAAACCTTTTTCATCATCATTAAATTACGTACATATTTATTTTTCTCCCGAGTGACTGACTTAAAAACCTTTATCCTCATCATTAAATTACATACATATCTATTTTCTCCTGAGTTACTGACGAAACTCGAATGGCTAGGCCTATTCATATATTTTATTCGTAAAAACCGAACATGGCCGGAGCGCATTATTTTAATCGTCGTACTGTATTAGATCTAAGAAGAAAATATGTTTTTGATATTGAATTATCTAACGGATGTCTTTAGTATCAGCTCTGAAAATTTATCTGTATAAATTACTAACACGCATTGGGTGTAAACTTGTGGCGAAAATATAAAAGGGGGATTTTTTTGACATAACGTGGGGAATCTCCAAACTTAGCTCTAGCAACATTAGAGTATAAATCCCAACTGTGTTCTCTTTTCTCTTGACATTTCGTTCAAGTCGAACGTTTTTTTGTTGGCATAACACGTTTCGTGTCTTAGCGACTTAAATGTAAGTGTTTTATTTAAATATTAATGCAATTACAAAGTTTATACTACGGCAAATGTGTGAAAATTGTTTTTTGCAAAGTTTTGGTGTAATTTGTGAAAGATTAAGTTGGATGAAATTTCTACGCGCCATAGTCGGCTATCCAAATTGTTGGCAGAATCTTATATTTTTACAATTATTTACGTGATAATGTGCTTGATTCTGCTTAAAATTAATTTAATCCCAGCTTGTAACTGAATATGATGTCGATTTAAATTGATTAAAATATGAAATAACCTCAAATGTTTACACATTGTTGACTTGTTATTTACCACGTTTTTAAAGTGAATACAGTATGTTATTAGTTGAATGGTAAATGTTTATACTATTGTAACTGTTTCTGGAGAAACTCGTGGTATTTTAACATGCCCATGCGTCACTTACTAAATGTTTGTTTTCATACATTTGTAGGTTATAGATATATACAATGTAATACATAATAATCAAATAATGTCTTAGCAACTAGACGTTATCAGAATTTGGTACAAATACTAAAGATTAACAGCAACGTACGTTTTGTACCATTAACCATCATTGATATGTATATATTTTGTACTTTGATAGCTGATACGTGGAATAGATCACTCTTTATCTAGTCTTTGTCAGGCAGTAGGTGATCCTCAAGTAATATTTGTTTCTCCCTCATTGTTCCTAATTTCCATGATACAGATAAACCTGGTGTGGGGTTAGGACAATGTGACTAGCTGTATAATATTTTTAACTCTTGACAAAAGAAGGCTGTGGCTAAAATGAATGGACCAATTTCTTTTTTTTTCTCAAGTTGATTAAATCAGGGTGGTTCTTGACTATGTATTTAATCAGTTCACTCATTTAAAAGTTACACATGTTTTTCTTTTTAACGTTGGGGTGTTAAAAATCAGTTTATTTTGTTCTCTACTCATCTGTGATCAGTCATAAACTGTGAGCAGATTTGATGTTTGATTGTATCACATGATTCACTCTTCTGATTCCAGGTCTTGGATGTTGTTACATTTTAGATGTTTGTAATAACTAATTTGTAGCAGTTGTGTTGTTAGGTTGTTTAGGTGGTGTAAGGTATATTAAACTGCCTAAAGTCTCATAGCTATGCAATAATTTCAGAATGCGTTACGTGGCCGCGTATCTGTTAGCCGTTCTGGGCGGTAAGGAGTCTCCAGCTGCCGCAGATGTTGAGAAGATCCTCAGCTCTGTGGGCATTGAGGCAGACTCAGAAAAGCTGAAGAAGGTCATCTCTGAGCTCAACGGCAAGAATGTAGATGAACTTGTAGAGGCTGGTGAGTTATTTAAATATTGTATTTCATGACTTTTATACCATGAAAATAAGATAACTAGGACAATAACTCTCATTTAAAATCTGCCAAATATATGGCTCCACTTACTTACACCTGCAATTGCATGTAATTTGTAAAATGTAACACTCATACACACAACAAAAATTAATGAACATTCAAAATCAACTTTATTTCATAATTGAATGTAAAAGTTAATGTCTAAAATTACATTTTTATATTGAGATACAATGTTCTGCACCATATTTATTTCTCTCATCACAAAAGATACTTAAAAGCTACTGTATAATACATTGAACTCAAAAATTACTTTTGAAAGAGACTGTTATCTATGCTAGGATAAAATACTGTCTAACAGATTATCAGGCCTCCCGACATATTAATCCTAACGAGAAATACAATACTGTTGATGCTACACATGTGTTAAGACGAGAATAATAGAGAAATGTGTGTGTGCGTGTGATGTTTGTGTGTGAAAAAATTTAAAATATTTGTTTTATTCAATATTATGTAGCAACATACAGTATATTAAAATGATGATTCAACAATATACACCATCTTTCGTCTGAACAACATTGCTGTTCACTTAACATCTGATTGATCCCATCGCTTGGCCGTTAGCCTGTATTGGTGATGGGCGTCCCTGCTAACAGTATAAGTATGTGTTCAGGTCGTGAGAAGCTGTCGTCGATGCCGGTGGGCGGCGGCGCGGCGCCGGCTGCGGCTGGTGCTCCGGCCGCTGCCGCTGCTGCTGAGGAGAAGAAGGGTATGTTTGTCTTCCTATAGCATATCTATGTCTATAGTTGAATTGACAGCCACTGTGGCGCAGCGGGTGAGTAGCCGGGTGCGAAGCGAGAGGCCGTGGGTTCGATTCCCGCACTGAGACAAATGTTTGTGTGATCCACAAAAATTTGTTTCGGGTCTGGGTGTTGTGGGACCGCAAGTCCCTCGTAGTTCCTGATACCCACAATACAGGATTTCCTAGTGTGGGATCAGGACTATGTGTGTGACTGTTGGCTGTACTTATTTATTTATTTATTATTTTTATTTTAGTTCATTATTTTGTCTCCCGCTTTGCTATGGAGGGAAGTGGACAATTATTATTTCCGTGTTGTCGTAGAGTGGAACAAACTTCCTGAAAATGTTGTAATGGCATAAATTACATTAAATAGCTTTAAAAATAGACTACGGTGGGCAGCGGCTTTGCTGTGCCCTGGCATTGCAGAAGTCTATGGACGGCGGTGACTACTTACTATCAGGTGGCCCAATTGCTCGTCTGCCTATCCAGGAAGTAAAAAAAAAACTTCAAATCACAAGTCACACACGCATCAGCTCAATAGCTGCTAGTGTGGTTTAAATATATAATAATAATTAAATATAATATAAATATTTAAGACAGTGTAGAGGTGGAAAGCCAGGCTTCTACATCTGTGAATGCTACTGGAAAACGTAAATTTGTACAACAGGCATTCCACCCTAGCCTTTTTATTAGACAGAGAAGCGCGTCGTTGGGAAGTAGTGCCCAACTCGAAACAACAACTACAAACGAAAATAAAACTACAACTAGCCCATGCCCACCAAACTGGCAAAGAGTTCCAGGAGCGAGAAATAAAAGAAAGAAAATCTCAGAGTCACCTCCTAATAATGGAATACAGACAAACAATCAGTTCACTGGACTACCCATAGACTTGACCGACAGTGAAAGCCAGGCAACTAAACATCCTTCCAAGCCTCCGCCTATAATCCTATATGGAATTGAGGATGTTCATAAGTTATCAGAACTCCTACAGACATGCGCTGAAAGTGAAAACTATACTTTCAAAATTATAAACAAAAACCAACTAAGAATTAGCTCCGCCGATATTGGCACTTACAAGAAGATAATTAGTATAGTACGGGAAAAGGGTTTAATAGGCCATACCTTCAACAGAAAGGACCAGCGATGTTATAGAGTGGTCATAAGGAACCTACATCACTCAACGCCCCACAGCGCTATTGAGGAAGAAATAGAAAAAACAGGCAACACGGTATCTGGTGAAATCATCAATGCAAAATTCGGACCAGACAAGACCCCAACATCGACATTCTTCGTCAACATAACTCCAGGGCCTAATAACAAAGCGGTAAAGGATATCAAATACATATATCATCAGTCTATTATTATCGAAGACCCCAAAAAAAGAAGAACAATTCCACAGTGCAAAAGATGTCAACAGTATGGTCACTCGAAAAATTATTGTATGCGACCATACCGCTGCGTTAAATGTGTCCAGCCACACAAAACAGAAGATTGTCCCAAAAAAGATCGCAACACTCCGGCACAGTGTACGTTGTGCCAGGGCGCACATCCGGCTAATTATAAAGGGTGTGAGGTTTATAAAGAAATTCTTGCCAGAAGAATGCCCAGAAAACAACCCCCTAAACTTAAAAAACAGGAGCCCCTAATTGAAGTCCAAACAATACCAGAAAGAGAAAAAAGGAATGAAAACTGCTTATACTCAAAAAAAGTACAAAATGACACAGACATACTAAAACCAACTCCAAGTATTCAACACTTAGAACTACTACTGCAAAATCAATCTGAGAAATTTGATTTAATCTTACAACAAATGAGTGCCATTTTGAGCCTCATAACCACGCTCCTTAACAAACTAACAAAATAGCTCTTAGAATCGCTACATGGAACATAAACGGCTTAGCTCCAAATAAATCGGATCTAGAGGTATTGATTAAATATCATACTCTTGATGCTGTGCTAATATCAGAAGCACATTGCACGGAAAAAAGTAGGGTAAATATCGAAGGTTACTGTACTTACATTACAAATCATCCAGATGGAACAGGACATGCGGGAACAGCCATAGTAATACGCAAAACAATCAAACACCACCTACTGCCAGGGTTCAAGACAAACCACATACAAGCTACCTCCATTGCAGTAGAGGATAAGTGTGGACATTTTATCTTATCAGCTATTTATTGCCCGCCTAGGCACATCATTGATTCTAGGGCGTTCATCGAGTACTTCTCAACGCTAGGAGGCAGATTCATTGTGGGGGGCGATTGGAATGCTAAACATGTCCACTGGGGCTCTAGGCTGACAACAACAAGAGGCAGACAACTTAAACTCACATGTGACACCTGTAATCTAACCGCAATTTCTACTGGCCAACCAACATACTGGCCAACGAATCCGGGTAAAACACCAGACTTGCTGGACTTCTACATTGTAAAGGGTCTCTCAAGGCATTACTTTAAAGCAGAATCCTGCCTTGATAGTAGTTCCGACCACACTCCAGTCCTCCTCACCATTAGTACAACAATTATTTGTCGTGAGAGCCCACAGGTACTCTACAACACTTACACTAACTGGGAGGGGTTTAGGGCTTATATCGAGGATAAGTTGAATCTGCATATCTCTCTGAAAACACCTGAAGAGATAGACGACGCTGCGTATGTTATCACGAACCTTATACAAACTGCGTGTTGGCTTAACACCCCAAAAATGGCCAATAAAATGGTCTCTAAAAACCTACCGCTGGATATTAAAAACCAAATCCTAGAAAAGAGAAGACTGCGAAGGATCTGGCATTGTAGCAGACACGAAAAAGACAAAACAGCCTTCAACAAAGCTATTAGAGACCTAAAAAACACACTTGATGACATACAAAATGCGACACTCCAGTGCAAATTCGAGAACTTATCAGCTACAGCGTCAGCAGATTACTCCCTCTGGAAATTCACAAAATCGCTAAACAGGCCCCAAGAACCTAAGCCAGCGTTAAGAACTGAAAATGGCTGGACACGAACTGGTAAAGAGAAAGCTAATATCTTTGCCAAACACCTGTCTGAAGTATTCAAGCCGCATGAAAGTGAAAACACCGCCTTCGAAAACACAGTTGACGATGTGCTCCAGCATGACTTCCAGCTCTCCTTTCCCCCAAGAGCAGCCACAGTCACTGAAGTAAAAAAAATCATAAAAAGCCTTCAGAACAACAAAGCTCCCGGATTCGACCTAATTACAAAGGAGGTCCTGACACAGCTCCCGAAATGTGCTCTGGTCTACCTGACAACCCTCTACAATGGGATACTTCGTGTCCAGCACTTCCCTCTAATATGGAAAGTGTCAATGATCACAATGATACACAAAGCAGGAAAGCCTCGAGAAGCTGTTACATCATACAGGCCGATTAGCCTCCTGGTACTCTTATCTAAAGTACTTGAGAAAATCTTATTGCATAGAATTATTCCAATACTAACTGAGAAAAACATCATCCCTAAGCACCAGTTCGGATTCAGACAGAAACATTCTACAATAGAACAGGTGCACCGCGTGTGTGAGAATATTCGTAAGTCCTTGGAAAGGAAAGAGTACTGCTCAGCAGCATTCCTCGATATCCAACAGGCTTTTGACAAGGTGTGGCACAAGGGCTTACTCTGTAAAATAAAGCAATACCTGCCTCACAGCTTTTATCTTCTTTTGGAATCCTACCTTTCTGATCGAATATTTCAAGTACGGGAAGAAGGAGAATCATCATATTTTTACAATATTACAGCTGGAGTACCACAGGGCTCGGTGTTGGGGCCGGTCCTGTACACACTTTTCACTGCTGACCTTCCAGTGGCTGATGGTATTGCCACAGCCACCTTTGCCGATGACACTGCTCTGCTAGCAAGTGATAGAGATCCCACAATGGCTTCAAGAACCCTACAGACGGCCCTTGACAGAGTAGATGAATGGCTACGGGAATGGCGAATTAAAGCGAGTGCATCCAAATCCACTCATGTCACCTTTGCCCTGAGAAAAGGGAATTGCCCACCGGTCAAATTGGGAAACAATATCCTCCCACAGGCAGATTCTATTAGATACCTTGGCATACATCTGGACAGGAGATTGACCTGGAAAAAGCACATCAAAGCAAAGAGGGATGAGTTGAACATGCGCTTCAAAACGATGTACTGGTTGATGGCCCGCAACTCAAAGCTCTCGACAGACAACAAGCTGCTAATTTACAAGACTGTTCTAAAACCCATCTGGATGTACGGAATACAATTGTGGGGAAGTGCATGTAACTCTAGTATATCCATCATACAAAGGCTACAAAATGGAATTCTACGCACCATAGCAAACGTGCCATGGTTTATCACTAATACAGAAATTCACGAGGAACTAAATATGAGCACAGTCAGGGAGGAAATAAAAAAGTCGTCCAAAAGCTACAAAGATCGGCTCGCAAACCATCCGAACGACCTAGCAACAAAGCTGCTCCAAATCAGCTATCAGAAACGCTTAAAGCGTAACGACATTCAAGGCCTGGATGCCTGAATCGGTAAAGAGTTGATTCCCTTGCTGGAGGGCACTCTGAAAATGCTATATAATCGACAACAAATCTGCTCATAGTTTATGACTGATCGCAGATGAACAATCAAAAAAAAAAAAAAAAATATATAATAATAATAACTCCTCCCTAATTTTCTATTTGATTCATTTCGTTGCGGGATAAAGACAGATTTGCATTCCCAGAGACTCACCGAGCTTCATTGCTCGGTGTCGAAATATGCGTGCCACTGTCGATCCTGGTGTACAGGAGTTAAAGGACTTTGATGAGTAGAATCCAACCTTATTGACACTCAACCTGCCCTTCAAATTTGAGACTTTAATTGCTATTAATAAAAGCTATTATGCCATAAATATATTACTGACGTTAACTTCAACAAACTTCAAAGATAAATGTTCAACAAACTTCAAAGATAAATGTTTATGATGATTTCTAATAACACCATCTTTCGACTGATATACAGTGCTGTTACTCTCATATACTGATGATCCTTTCACCATTGCGTCATAATGTTCTAGAAATGTTCCGTACTAACAATATGTAATGTTCTTACAGAGGAGAAGAAAGAAGAGAAGAAGGAGGACTCTGAGTCTGACGATGACATGGGCTTCGGTCTATTTGACTAAACACATAGCTGGTGAGAGAAATTTATATTTCATTTTTACATATAATTTAACAGCCCCTGTGGCACAGCGAAAGGCTGTGAGTTCGATTCCCGCACCGAGACAAATGTTTGTGTGATCCACAATATTTGTATCGGATCTGGGTGTGGGACCGCAAGTCCCTTGTAGTTCCTGATACCCACGTCATAGGTTATCCTAGTGTGGGGTCGAGACTATGTGTGTGACTGTTGAGTGTATTTATTTATAACTTAAAAAAGGTGGCTCTGTAGTCGACCCATATGTGTGTAAATTTGTATGCGATTTTCTCAAAAACTAATTAGTTTATTTTTGTCTAACGTAATCTACATACTTTATGAAAGGTTTTAGTTTAAAACTTTATTTAATATTTTAGAGATTATATTATCCTGTCCCTACGCCATTTATTCATCAAATTTTCTGATTTGGCTAAAAAGTTTAAAATAAGAAAAAAGACTGGAAAGAACTGTAAAATGTTTATTTTACAGTTTAACCAATTCTTTTTCTATGCTATCCTATCAATCATTACAATAAAACTGATATAGCTTTCTTTCTTTATGTTTGAAGTTATCCAGACTTAGTGTCTGACTAATGACCATTCCCAATATTCTGTCGTATCGACAGATTTGCGTACTGGAAGTAAATTTTTGACACATTTTATATGGAAGATCTGTCAAAACACTATTGATTGTAAGCAAATCTGTCAATAGACAGAATATAGGGAACGACCATTAGTGGTCTGCCTAGCTACAGAAATGTCCACTTGTCTGATTTTGAGCGTCATCCTTTGCTCTCGTCTCTATCTAAATACGTCAAGTTAACACTTTTCGTGTCATCCACGGGATCATACTCCAGGTACCTACTGTCTGGCTCAGGCATTCTATGACCTCCATACTCCTCTTGTGACATTTTAATGATATAGCACTCGCTCATAATAGGGTAGTTGACTAGATTTTTTATTGTTATTTAAATAAATAAGTTACGTTACTCAAAATCTATTGCAGAAAGAATTTAATGATCAAAAATAAATAAGTTAGAAGGCATTCAAATCCTGTAGAAGGGGTAATTGTCAAATGACAGACGACGCAACCTTTGACGTCACTGTGTAAAATGTTCATTATGGTGCACGCGTGCAAGCGAGATAGTGAGATATCCCTACTACGCACCCACTTTTCCTCATACCAACATTTAAAGTCATAACTGCGGGCATATTTCTGAACCAATTTTGACTGTGTTTTAATAAAAGGGTTTCTTTTGCGTATCATTTTCTGTTGCCTTTAAAACAATGTATAAAATTCAATATAGGAAACTACCCTATTGGTTAGATAGTTTTGTGTTTTTTTTATTAGATAGGTGTTTGTGATAAGACGATTCATTTTGGCAACTTATTTCCAATGTCTGACAAATCAAGTGTGATTTTTCTATATCAATAACTCGCACAAATTCTATCTGAAATTTTAAATCGTCTGGCTTGACTTATTAAACTTTTTAATAAATATAAGCATTTATATTTTTGTAATTATATTCTCTTTGTTACAGAGTACGCGGCGCTGGTCGTTATTCCAATATGGTGTAAGAGTAACTGCAGATTGTTTCTATGAAATATATTTGCTACAATTTTACGTTTTTGTTTTATTGCGCGCACCCAAAAATTATTATTGAACACGCACAAATATGAAGTACAGTTTTTTTTTAAATATATGGCTAGTAAGTGACCTCCATCGCCCATGTACGCCCACGATACCAAAAGGATCGTGGGCGCGATGCCGACCTTAAAGGAAATGGATTGGGTCCCAATCCATTTCCTTTAAGTAGGGGATTTGGTCCTCGGTATATCTCATTCACCGTACGAAACGCAGCAGCAATCTTGCTACTTAATGTTTGTTTTCTGACAGTGGTAACGACCCGGTCGAGCCGGTCCATTTGTGCTTTAGACAAAACTGTACAGCGTGGCCCTACCACTCAAAAACTTGAATGTACTTTAAATGTGATGATGAGGAAATAAAGTTTTTGATTATGTTCGTTGTTCGTGACAACTATCGTAATACTTTATTACAATGTACTGTAATATTATGCTTCTTTCTTTTATGGCATTTGCGGTGTTGCCCTACCACAATTCTGCCAGTGTCACGTAGATATTACGAATGAAAAATGATACTGATTAAGATACAGAACATGAATTTTGACATAATAATAATAATAATAAATGTATTTATTTCCAGAAAGCATTAAGTACAAACAATATTATAGTATAGATGTTATCCATAAACAACATAATTGTACAGTAAGTGGTATAGCAGCGATCTTTGTACTAGGCTCAGAGCCTGTATCGCGAAGATCTGTGAGTGGAGACTGGCAGTTGTGTTCATCGACATAGTACATGTCTATTTCAATCTTATAATGTCTACAATTGTTGAGAAATAGGTACCCGCGTATACTTAGTATTTAAATTTAATTTAGAATTAAAAATAGTTGGTGTAATCATAGGTATAAAATCTATTCTATATGTGAGCGCGCGCGTATGTGGGTGGGAGCGTGCGCGCGCGCGCGTGTGTGTGTTTGTGTGCGCGCGTATGCGTGTGTTTGTGTGCGTGTGTGTGCGCGTATGCGTGTGTGTTTGTGTGCGTGTGTGTGCGCGTGGCGCGTATGCGTGTGTGTGTGTGTGCGCGAGTGAGTATACATATATCTACGATTGTGTAAGTGCGTGCGTAACATAGTTTCCAAGTTGACTTTCATCTACAACCAAAAAGACCTACAACAAAGAGAGACGAACAAATAAGTACAAGATGAACACCATAAATACTAAAATGTAGATATATAACATATACCTTGAGTTTGATACCATTCACCTTAACACACTTACATAAAAAGGGAATAACTAAGGGAAAGGTAAGAGTAAGGAGGAATTTCATACAGGTGGGACGGGGGATTTCAAAGGGGAGGATATCATAGATAATGATAGCCGTAGATTGGGACAAATAATATTCTTTATTTCACGTATTGCTCTCCATCGTAGGTCGCAGCGTCAGATTAGCTCGCTTATTAAGTTCATTTTCGAAAAATTCTTCATTCGCCTTTATTTTCAGCAATGTTTCTTCTGAAAATAAAATATGTTTTCAGCGCCCTCTATTATTACATAGTTGAACCCTTAATGCTTCTCTAAAACTATAGATGGCGCAAAATTAAATGTTTAGTGAGTGGATACCTGATACATGTTTAACCAACTTCAACAAAAAGGAGTAGCTTCTCAATTCGTTTTTTTTCTTTTTTATATCGTCAATTTATGGACCGATTTTGTTGGAAACATTTCATTCGATAAAGTTTAGCTGCGATGTAGGGACTGAGTACGGAAAAAAAATCTACTCTTCAGCGGATAAAGGCATACTCGTCGCGACTGTGATATTGTATTAGAAATTTGAACTTTACATGCCATAGCTATACTACGAGTGGTAGAGCCACGCTGTAGACAATTTTGTCTACAGCATGAATGGACCGGCTCGACCGGGTCGTTACCACTGTCAGAAAACCAACATAAAGTAGCAGCTTGCTGCTGCGTTTCGTACGGTGTGTGAGATATCCGGAGGCCCAAATCCCCCTCCCCTTCCCAATCCCTTAGTATCCCTTTCCTTTAAGGTCGGCAACGCACCCATAATTCTTTTGTATTGTGGGCGTACATGGGCGGTGGAGATCGCTTACCATCAGGTGACCCACTTGCTCGTTTGCCGGTCTATACTATAAAAAAAAAAGTTATAGCTATTACCTACAACTTAAAATTGAAACATAATATACAAGTCGGTGGCTCGTTCAGGCGAGTGGCATTCCGTGGTCAGCTACTATATATCTAGTAACTTCAAGCCGGCATTACATGTAGTCTATTATTGTATTGTGTGTAAAAACATTAAATGTATTACTAACATAGTTTGTTTAAGAAATTTTGTAGACTAACACTATGGGCCAAGAAGCCTGAAAATAAAGAATTTTATTTTTTATTTTTTTATTATTACTCCGACCATCGAGGGACGTAATGTCGACCATCAAGTCGACATTCAATTAGGACTGCAGTGTACATAAGTGTCAGCAGGCTAACCATGAGTTTGTCTCGGTAAAATCGCTTTTGACGACGTAAGATATTTATATGAAAAACTCAGTGGCGCCTCTAGCGGATACGTGAGAAACTAAATTTCGTCATACAAATATTTTACGTCGTCGCTAAGAAAAACTCATGGTTGAGGCACAGATCAGGTGTATTCACTTTGTAAAACCGGGATAAAAAAATTATCTTACCTTTACATTTTTCGAAAGTGTTATACTTCCCGCCAGATTCTTTCGGTAATATTGAGATGTCGATATAATTTCCGAGAGCCTTTAAGCCAGATTGGTGAATTTTAAGGACATTAAACAGCTCGCATTTGATAAATCTGTGAACTATACCCACCATCTTGTCTACAAAGTATGGTGCATTTAACAAGTGTATTGCTTTAATTTTCACTAACATGGATTGCTGTAAAATAAATAATAACATACATACGCACTCACACCTGTAATCCCCGGAGGGGTAGGCAGAGGTGTAACCAGTACACCCACATTTCGCCGAGCGTATCTTTGTCCCAAGATGTGATAGGGGGCGAGCCTATCGCCATACCGGGCACAAATTCCAGACTCCGGCTGATACTGAGCATTTCATAATAGAATAATAATAATAAATAAATACACCCAACAGTCACACACATAGTCCTGACCCCACACTAGGTAAACCTGTGTCGTAGGTATCAGGAACTACGAGGGACTTGCGGTTCCACAACACCCAGGCCCGAGACAAATAATTGTGGGATCAAACAAACATTTGTCTCGGTGCGGGAATCGAACCCACGGCCTCTCGCTTCGCAGCCGGCTACTCGCCCACTGCGCCACGGAAGCTGTCAAAAAAACCAATATCACTTTACCCGACCCGGGGATCGAACCCGAGATCTCAGTGTTAGCCTCAATCGTAACGCGTACGCATTACAACTGCGCCACCGAGGCAGTCAAATAATAAATACACAATTTTACAAGGTGGAAGGTCCCTCGTATGCGAGAGGCCGGCTGGATTGGTACCACCGCATTGTCTATTTCTGCCGCCAAGCAACAATGTGTAAGCACTGTTGTGTTCCGGTTTGAAGGACATTGAAGCCAGTGATATTACTGGGCATTATCAGACTTAACAACTTATGTCTCGGGATGACGAGCGCAGTTCAATGTCATGCAGTGTTTTGTAATCCAGAGCTCTGTGTGACATTGCTTCTGTTTATGGGCAGGCGTTACGTTTAACATCAGGCGAGCGATCTGCTCGTCTCGTCATTCACGCAAATAAAAAAAGTGGCGTCGTTTGCTAGCCTATGATCTAATAAAAGGATTCCTGTTACCACCACAGAGTATGGACGCAACTACTATTATAAATGGAAAAGTGTGGATGTTTGTGAGTTTGGGAATTTGGATGTTAGTCAATCCTGCTAAACGGGTTTGTATGTTTGGCACACAGGTAGACAATGATCTGGCTTAGGACAGGCTACTTTATATCCCGGAAAAGGCCGTTTACGCTGGCGGACGCCAATAATTTCATAAATTAATAATAACTAGGTACCTCCAAAAAAGTCAAGAACTGTTTCAACACCTCCCGTTCTAGCCTGAATAAATGTCCTAACTTCAGGCCTTCCAGGTCATACAAAATGACTAGGCCGGGCCACGTGCCTTCCTCGTACTGCCACAGTTCCAATACCATGAGGACTGCTCTGCGAAACATACAAAAATTTAATATTAAGGATTCTTACAATGCAATAGATAGACGGATCATACTGATGGCCAAACCTGTAAGTGTAACTCTCTTCTTTTTAGAAAGGTAAGTACATAAAAATATGACTGCTTCGGTGGCACAGTTGTAATGCGTACGCGTTACGATTGAGTCCAACGCTGGGGTCTCGGGTTCGATCTCCGCGTCGCATAAAGTGGTATTGGGTTTTTCTATTACGAAATGCTCAGTATCAGCCCGGAGTCTGGAATTTGTGCCCGGTATGGCTATAGGCTCGCCCCCTATCATATCGTGATTCGTGGGACGGAGATACGCTCGGCGAAATGTGGGTGTACTGGTTGTAACCAGTACACAGAGGCAGAGGCAGGCAGAGGCAGTAGCCTCAGTAGGCAGAGGTGTACCTCTGCCTACCCCTTCGGGGATAACAGGCGTGAGTGCGTATGTATGTACGTATTTATAAAAATATGACTGCCACGGTGGTGCAGTTTTAATGCGTACGCGGTACTGCTGTACTGAGGTCTTTGGTTCAATCCCCGGGTCGGGTAAAAGCAATATTGCATTTTTCTATCACTAAATGCTTTGTATCCGCCCGGAGTCTGGCATCGTGCATGGAATGGCGGTAAGCTTGCTTGATAGGGTTACATCATGGGACGGACACAAGCTGCGAAATATGGGTGTACCTACAGGTTACACCTCTGCCTACCCCTATGGGGATTACAGGCGTAAGTGCGTATGTATGTATAATCTAAAATACGTATGGAAAAGCCTCACCTCATAGCTTCTTTTAACATAAAATTCTTTGGATCTAAATCCAACAGGCGTGCGTAGAATATTGCATCGCCCTCTTTCGTTCGGTCTGGCAGCGGTTTTAATAAACTGAAAATAAATAAGTATTTTTTGTTTGGCGGAGGATCGTGGTGAATGGCATATAAAAAGAGAGACCTATGCCCAGCAGTGGGATGCGAAAGGCTGTGAATGATGATGATGATGAAATAAGTATTTTTTTAGTGGCACAACCCCGCTGTTCCCGTTTTGTATCCAACGTAAATGGACCGGATCATGACACAAACATTTTTATCGGTGCGGGAATCAAACCCACGCTCTTTCGCTTCACAAAAGCTGTCATTTTGCCTTAACACGTTAACTGCTAATAAAAAAAGTGAACTTTTCCATTCGGGCCATGGGGGACAATGTTGGGCGATACTGAATCTTTCCGTTCAAGCCGTGTCTGACAACGTTGACCGCGCGTCAGGCTTGTGTTCTAAACGCTCTGTGGCGCCGCGCGCCAGCAATACCGACAAAATTCGCATATAAGATGACCCGCGCGGCTCCTTAGTTTATCCTATATAGCTTGGTTTTTTGGCGCAGCGGACGAGTAGCCGGTTGCGAAGCGAAGGCCGTGGGTTCGATTCCCACACCTGACAAATGAACCACATCGATGAAAATAAGAAAAAAATGGTATTTTTGATAGGCTTGATAAAGTAGTTACGCGCCGCACAACATTGACCGCGTTGGCAGTCAACGTGTTAATATATAAAAAAAGAACTAACAAATCGCTCCTTTAAAGATAAACGAAATTTTTCAAGAATTGAGTTACTAATGCCATTTTTTTCAAAAACTACGTAAACTATACGATGGATTTTACACTATCATAAAAATTCCACTTTTAGAGGTATTAGTTTGAATGACGAGACGAGCAGGTCGCTCGCCTGATGGTAAGCGCCACGCCTGTTCATAAACAGAAGCAACGCCACACAGAACTTTAAATACCAAAGCACTGTATGACACTGGACTGCGCTCGTCACCCCGAGACATGAGGTGTTAGGTCTCATAATGCCCAGTAATTTCACTGGCTTCAATGTCCTTCAAACCGGAACACAACAGTGCTTACACACTGTTGCTTGGCGGCAGTAATAGACAGAGCGGTGGTACCAACCCAGCCGGCCTCTCGCAAACGAGGGACCTACCACCTTGTAAAGTAACGTTTAGTAACGGTTTGTCTTTAAAGGTGCGAAATTATAATATGTGCGAAATTACATAAAAGACGCTTCAATCCCAAAGCAACCTTTGTTACGTCTGCATTGTCATCAAATAACAACTTACACACGGTTTAAAACCAGCTCGATTTTATCATCGACCAAGCGGTCCTTGAAGATGGTAGTGAAGTTGGTCTTCATGGTGTAGTGGGTGTCTAGTAGTTTCTTAGTGGATTCAATGCACCGCTTGCAGCTGTGAAGCGACAGGATCAGGTCTAGATCTGGAATGGTAGAAAATATACCTATTACTTAACCTCTAGCGCGCTTCGGATATGCAACACGACATAAGTCTCTCTTTACTTAGTCATGTTCAAATCAAATCATATCATTTATTCAGTAATTTGGCCACCAAGGGCACTTTTACACGTCGAGTTTGGAATCTACCGGTGCTTCGCAAATGCCCACTAGTCTGAGAAGAAGCACCAAGAAACTCAGCCGTAGGTCTTTTGAATGTTTGTCATTTTTTTATTAATTTATATTTGTTATTGCAAAATTTAAATAATTTACGTTATAACTAATACGTTCATAGAAAAACAGTGTCAATTTTACCTGTGATATATTCCTGTGGCAGATGCGGCTGCGTGTTAAGCCACTGTCGCAGACTGTTAATGTCCGCCGGGGTGATGCCAGTCGGCTTCTTGTACTCCTCTTCCAAGGGGAAACTGCGTGCCACGTACTTCTCCATGATCCTGGAAGAAGTATAATTTGCAGTCAATAGAATTATTGACTGCACTATTTTTACTAATAGATGCAGTCTAGTCTTTGCCTTGCCAGGATAAAAAATAACACTAGCACATATAAGAGCTAAAGGTGATTTGCCTGTTTTCTTTTATGGCAAACGAGCAAGTGGGTTACCTGATAGTATGTGATCTCCACCGCCCATAGAGTGCCCACAATACCTAAAGAATCATGGGTGCGGTGCCTACCTTAAAAGAAAGGGATTATTAAGGGATTGGGAAGGGAAGGGGGTTTGGGCCTTCGGATATCTCACTCACCGTACGCAACACAGTAGTACGTTGCTACTTTACGCCGGTTTTCTGTGAGACAGTGGTAATGACCCGGACGAGCCGGCCCATACATGCTATAGACAGAAGTGTCTACAGCGTGGCTCTACCACTCATAAAGTTAAATTAGCATTTTAGTTTGCCTCTTACTAAGCTACGAAGCGTGAGGACGTAGGTTCGATTCCCGCACCGAGACAAATGTTTGTGCGACCCACAAATATTTGTTTCGGGTCTGGGATTTGGGACCGCAAGTCTCTCGTAGTTCCTGATACCCACGATACAGGTTAACCTAGTTTGGGGTCAGGACTATGTGTGTGACTGTTGGGTGTATTTATTTATTTATAATCATCAACCTGAATTGCTGAACTACAAAAAATTCAAAAACCTGACTACGAAGAAAACAAAACGAAAAGCATAGAACACGTTCCTTATTATCTTAACATTATACTTATTGAAAATACTGTTACTTACTTTTTTATTTTACGCACGCCCTGATGACCCTTCAGACTTTTGTATCTTATCCAAAGTCGTATTCAAATTGTAAACACTTCAAAATCTAACTTAGTAGGCCGACGTAGGTTAGTGTAATGTACTACCGTGCCTAATCAAAACTTTTTTTTCTTAGTTATAGCAAGAAAATCTCATAAGATTTGAAATGTTTGGTTACTGTACTAGAAAAGATAGATGTAACTAGTATAAATCAAATTCTTTGTGATCCAATTTCAAAGTACTTCAATGTATAATGCTGCCACAAAACTGACCGCTAATGAGAGGAAAGACAAGACACGACAAAGGTCAAATGGGTAGCATACGCGTTAAATCAGGGTTCTGTATCTAGTCAGATAAGAAGTTATTTTATAAATATTAATTAAGAACTGCCTCGGTGGCGCAGTTGTAATGCGTACGCGTTACGATTGAGGTCAACGCTGAGGTCTCGGGTTCGATCCCCGGGTCGGATAAGGTGGTATTGGGTTTTTCTATTACGAAATGCTCAGTATCAGCCCGGAGTCTTGAATTTGTGCCCGGTAGATGTAGAATGGCGATAGGCTCGCCCCCTATCACATAAGGGACGGAAATACGCTCGGCGAAATGTGGGTGTACTGGTTACAACTCTGCCTACCTAGAAGAGTAATAAATATGTTTCCGACTTTAAATGAAAATAATGGGGACTGGAAAGGCTAGGATTTGAGTCTCTGGCAAAACCTGCAACACCTGTGTAAAACTCGGTGGAAATATAAATTCAATTCAAATTAAAAATATTTATTGAATCCATAAAATGTTATACATTATTTAGATTCCGTCAAAATTCTACCGCTAGTTCGGAATGCAGTTTCGCTCGAGAAGAACGAGCAAGAAACTCCAGCGTTGCTCTTTTCAAAACTAGTTTACAATTATTAGCGCATAAGGTTTTACAATATTTAATTGGAATTACATATATCTTTATATAACTTTGAAATTCAACCCTAAGTTACTAGATTTACTTATTACTTGATTGGCTCTAAATTTATATAGTTTAGATTTTCCGATTAACCACGGAACCCTCATAAATGTATGTTATTATTTGACCAGTCTTATTTTTTCATATCTTTTAGGCATTTTTTTAGTATTGATAAGCATGTTGACAACAGTTTATTATTTTAATGAAATTATTAGGCAATGTGTTTTCTTTTCATTAAGACGAACTTGTTCATTGTGTTACTTATGTAATCATTATCTTTAATGTTGCTGATTATATTATTTATTTATATCATCAGTACATTTGTACCGAATCTTTGAATGAACTTGCTAATCAACAAACTACCAAGGTTTACCTGCTTTTCTATTAATTTCTGGCTGATCGTTCGTCTGATGGTGAATACTGCACCTGCCCATATAAAGTCAGAGCGGAGTACAATTACATGCTGAATTTTGAATTACCTACAAACAGTGGCGGATCCAGGATTTTTTTTGACCCAAAATTTTAATTAAAACATTGATAATACTATACCTACTTAAAATGGAATAAGTAAGGATAAGCGATGAAAATTATATTGTAGGCTAAGAAAGTAGGATAAAATCAAGATTAATTTGAGATATGTCAGTGGACCCAAATGCTTTGTTGACTTCCTTAGCCCCCCCCCCCTGGATCCGCTAGTGCGTACAAAGTATTGCATGGTACTTACTGCACGTCAATCTGAGACATACGCACGTATTTACTAACACTTACGTAAGCTTTCTCGCCAGAGGGGCTAGCACGGAAACTTGCGAAAAGTTATTCGAGCTGTCATCGACAACAATTTCTATGAGATTTTAGTACAGCGCCTCTATCGTACGTAAAATAAACTAATATATATGGAATATAGACCAATGATATTTAAGGAATTATCTATCGAGCCCTCGATACCTTTACATTACGATTTCGATAGTTTTCCGTGCTAGCCCCTCAGATCCGGGCCTGGCAGTGGGACACTACAATACTATTAACTACGTTTTGCCCACATATCCTGGGTAGATATCCGACGTCTGGGGTACTAATTACGTAAAACAAACAATGATTTATTTTTGTAATTCATAATCATTTCTTAGGAAGTTTTTTAGCTGCATTAACATTTTCTATCTCCTTCACTGTGTCAGGTCGCAGACATTCATTCACACGCTTTTTGTTCTGCATGACGAAGAATTCCTTATTCGCTGTCACCTTTAAGAAGATTTCGTCTGAAAAAAAAACGTTTTTAAGACGTCACGATAAATTGCAATAAGGCAATAGTTGTTGACTGCCTCGGTGGCGCAGTTGTAATGCGTACGCGTTACGATTGAGGCAACGCTGAGATCTCGGGTTCGCTCCCCGGGTAAAGTGGTATTGGGATTTTCTATTACGAAATGCTCAGTATCAGCCCGGAGTCTGGAATTTGTGCCCGGTATGGCGATAGGCTCGCCCCCTATCACATTATGGGACGGAGATACGCTCGGCGAAATGTGGGTGTACTGGTTACACCTCTGCCTACCCCTTCGGGGATTACAGGCGTGAGTGCGTATGTACGCAGTAATTGTAGGAAGATTTGTAGCGCTCAGATCGCGCAATCAGATATGTTCAGGACATATGAAATGTATGGAATAGGAATTCATACTGCTATGGAGATAGGCTCGCCACCTATCGCATTATAGGACGAAATTCAACTCTGCAAACCGTGAGTAGGCACAGTAGTTGTACCTCTGCCTACCCCTTCAGCGATATAGGAATACAGGCGTGAAGTTATATTTTTTTATTAGCTTTAGATGACGACACGAACAGGTCCCTTGCCTGATGGTAAGCGCCACGCTTGACTAAGTAATAAGTAGTAGTACTTAGGTTAGGTTAGTGATTTGCCAATGTTGGAGTTATTATAAAGCCAACGAACTTGTTTTTGTTTAGGAATTATGTCAGGACAACAGTTATGAGTAACACTTATTTATTTTTATTGGCTTGAATAACGAAACGAGCAGGTCGCTTGCCTGATGGTAAGCGCCACGCCTGCCCATAAACAGAAGCAACGTCACAGAGCTCTGGATTACAGAACACTGCATAGCACTGAACTGCGCTCGTCATCCTGAGAAATAATATGTTAAGGCTCATAATGCCCAGTAATTGCACTGTCTTCTATGTTAATGGATGTACAGCAAATCCTATCAAAGTTTACAGCTCTAACGTACCTTTACACTCTTCAAACGTTTTATAACTACCGCCAGCTTCTTTAGGTAACGTAGCGATGTCGAGATATTTCTCTATAGTTCTCGATCCATTCTGATGAGTGATAATTTTATCGAATAGTTCACTTCTCACAAACTTCTTCACTAGTGCCAAAAAATAATCCATAAAATATGGTGCGTTTAGAAAGTGTAATCCTTTTACTTTGACGAACATAGCTTGCTGAAAAACAAAGACTTGTATACTAGACTGGCTGATTAGAAGTAAAATTGTGCCACATAACCAAAGACTTTAATTTATACTACTAGACTGGCTGTTTAGAAGTAAAATTGTGCCACATAACCAAAGACTTTAATTTATACTACTAGACTGGCTGTTTAGAAGTAAAATTGTGCCACATAACCAAAGACTTTAATTTATACTACTAGACTGGCTGTTTAGAAGTAAAACTGTGCCACATAACCAAAGACTTTAATTTATACTACTAGACTGGCTGTTTAGAAGTAAAATTGTGCCACATAACCAAAGACTTTAATTTATACTACTAGACTGGCTGTTTAGAAGTAAAATTGTGCCACATAACCAAAGACTTTAATTTATACTACTAGACTGGCTGTTTAGAAGTAAAATTGTGCCACATAACCAAAGACTTTAATTTATACTACTAGACTGGCTGTTTAGAAGTAAAATTGTGCCACATAACCAAAGACTTTAATTTATACTACTAGACGGGCTGTTTAGACGTAAAATTGTGCCACATAACGCGGGAGTTTGATGGCCCACAAACAGCGCGATTTTAGTTGAGAGTAAGCGAGATGGTAATATTGAGTTACGGTAAGTTGACCGTAACTCTCTGGCGCAATTTCTACCGCACAGCCGGTCAAGTAATATACATAGACGTACTTTTTTCCACTAGTTCTGTATTAAACATGTCCCGCTGCTGGGCACGGGCCTCCTCTACTGAATGAGAGGGGACGGGCCTTAGTCCGCCACGCTGACCTAATACGGGTTGGTAGACTTCACATACCTTCGAAATTCTTATGAAGAACTTCTCAGGTATGCAGATTCCCTCATGACATTTCCTTTGCCGTTAAAGCAAGCGATAATTAACAATTAATACATACATGACTCATTTAGTCAGTTAGTAATTTTATAAAGTGGTAGAGCCACGCTATATTTTTGTCTATGAGCCGGTTCGACCGAGTTGTAAGCATGTCTCATACAGTCTTATTGCCGTGTCAGGACAAAAGACTAACGCCCGGTTTCTGAAAGGCTGATCAATGTTAAATTAACTAATCAAATGTCAAATCTCATGTCAAGTCGAAATTGAGTTGCTAGAAGCGTGATTAACACCTTTGATTTGACACACATGTTAGCTAACATAACATTCAAATTAATATGAAAAATCGTATGTCAAACGGTACTAAAGAGACATCAAATAGTATAAATTTTTTCATTGAATAACGTTTCAGCAACTCGAATTGATTTGACAGCGATGTCAACTCAAAGTTCTGTTAGTTGAATGTAGATTTGATCAGCCTTTCAGAAACCGGGGGTAATAATAAGAATAGCTAAAATAGAACATTCGACAAAAATCATATTTATGCTGTACACACCTTTAATAGGCATGTGCATCAGTTCTTTGTCATATTGATATTAACTCTTGTAATTTTAATGCAAATATGTCACTGGTGTGTTTATTTAAATAAATAAATAAATAAAAAAAGTATAAACAACTTACATCTAAAAATGTTAAGAACTGTTTTACAATTTCCATTTCCAATGTAAATAAGTGTCCAAACTTAATGCCTCTAAGATCATACACTATGACCAATCCAGGCCACGTGCCTTCCTCGTACTGCCATAGGTCTATCAGCATTATTATTGATCTGTAAATTAATATTGATTTTTTTTTATCCTAGCTCGGCAAAGTTACTACGCTACACCAGTAGGCCAATTCTCGTAATTTTAAATGTTCAAAATATCATTCCGATCTAGTCTCAGCGTCAAGAAAGTTGCATATGGCATTCTTTTAAACCAATAATCAACGTTAAATGTGACCATAGATCGTAATGAGATTTTGAACATTTAAAATTACGAGAATTGGCCTTCTGATGTTAAGTGCAGCGTAATCCAAGAATACTGTCGACCAACGACAGACGATGTGTTTATCGTAGGTCGGCAAAATAATGCCGGCTTGCCTAATTGCATCTTCACACTCCGTTTCAGGGACCCCACATTATAGGAAGGTGTTTGAAATGTTAGTAGCCTAAATGACAAGACGAGCATCTGACTCGCTTGACGGTAAGCGCAACGCCTACCTTTAATCCGTAGCAATACCATACAGAATTTCAAATTACAAAGTACTGTAAGCTACAACTGCACTAGGACATTAGATGCTAAGTTTCGTAATGCCAAATTTCACTGGGTTCAATGTCTTTCACATCGAAACACTGTTGTGTTACACACTGCCGGTAGAATAGAAAAAAATGCACCGAATGGAGAAGCTCCTTCTCTTTTGAAGCCGGTTAAAAATTAGTGGTACTCAGTGGTGGTCTCTCGCATACTGTTGAAATACCACCTAGGTATCATTTGTTGCAGTATGGTCGTAAAGAGACCAGAAGGTACGCTATTGATACGCCATGGAGCTTTATTCTGCTCTCAATCCTACATAGTTACCATATTACTCCATACCTAGCTCCTGGTGAAGTAAACAAGAGGCCTCCCGTCACTCTTTCTTCTTCTTCTTCCACTTTTCCTTATCCCACTCGTAGTGGGGTCGGCGATACATGCTTTTTAACACATGTTACAGAAAGATTTGAAACAATAGGCGCGACGCCGCTCATTATTAACTTCAAGCCAGCTTGGGTGCGAGAAGCTAAGCCAATTTTGTGCCTACTTTATGCTGGGACGAAGGCGCCCTCTATCGACTTGTAATGCGAAATGCCATTATGTGTTCAACTACGCTGCGTCACCTTCACTACAACATACGTTCAGTATGATAACATACGCACTTACGCCTGTAATCCCCGAAGAGGTAGGCAGAGGTGTAACCAGTACATCCAAATTTCGCCGAGCATATTTCCGTCCCTTATGTGATAGGGGGCGAGCCTGTCGCCATACCGGGCACAAATTCCAGACTCCGGGTTGATACTGAGAATTTCGTAATAGAAAAACACAATACTACTTTACCCGACCCGGGGATCGAACCCGAGACCTCAATGTTGACCTCAATCGTAACGCGTACACATTACGCATGATAATTAATGATAATTAAGTACCTTATTGATTCCAGAAACATAAAGTTTTTAACATCTGTATCAAGCATAGCTGTGTATAGTACTGCATCTCCATCTTTCGACCGTGAGGGTAGCGGCTTCAATAATCTGGATAATAAAATTACGTAAATTTAGTTATTGTGCATACATACGCACTCACGCCTGTACTCCTCGAAGGGGTGCGCCGAGGTGTAACTAGTATACCCACATTTCGCTGAGTTTATTTCCGTCCCATGATGTGATAGGGGGCGAGCATAATTCCAGACTCCGGACTGATACTAACCATTCCATTTTAGAAAAAGCCAATATAACTTTCCCGACCCCGGGATCGAGATCTCAGTACATCAGTCGAACAGCGTACGCATTACAACTGCGCCACCAAGGCAGTGAAAATTATGTATGTAACTCTCTTTTTTGTCGAATGTAATACGTCGTAATATTGTGCGAGTCTAAAATCTGTGTCATCAATGAACGAAGAACGAACAATATGCAATTAATGTATATACTTACATTCTTTTGAAAGACAGTTCGATCTTATCATCGACGAGTAGATCCTTGAAGATGGCAGTGAAGTTGGTCTTCATGGTGTAGTGGGTGTCTAGTAGTTTCTTAGTGGACTCCATGCACCGCTTGCAGCTGTGAAGCGACAGGATCAGATCCAGGTCTGGAATTATTGATAATATGGTTTCTGATGCCTAAATATGTTGCTTTTATTTTTGTACTGACTTGTCATAAACGAAACGAAACGAAACGAAACGAAACGAAACGAAACGAAACGAAACGAAACGAAACGAAACGAAACGAAACGAAACGAAACGAAACGAAACGAAACGAAACGAAACGAAACGAAACGAAACGAAACGAAACGAAACGAAACGAAACGAAACGAAACGAAACGAAACGAAACGAAACGAAACGAAACGAAACGAAACGAAACGAAACGAAACGAAACGAAACGAAATGAAACGAAATAGTTTTATTCATCATATAGGCAATTAAAATAGTGCTTATGACAAGTCAGTACAAAATAAAGAAACATAAATAAGTATAGAAATCATATCAGCTAATATATACATACAACTATAAAGTTTACAATATTTTTATATTAGTCCAGAATTTTTAAGTATTATTATTATTGTTATTTTTTCTCTGTTTTAAGGTCGATATGGACCATAGGCATTACCGATAGCAATTGGCTACATAATTAAACGATTTGATTCTATCATTAAGATTTTTGCGTTGGAAATCTTCGAAGAACTACCTTTTCCATGGTTGTTAAAATTATACAGGCCCACATTCTGGGATCATCCAGACAAAATAAGTGAAGGTTTTTGGTAAAAAGGTTGTTTTTTAGTAACAACCCGGTCGAACCGGGCCCATTCATGATGTAGACAAAATTGTCTAGAGCATGGCTCTAACACTAAAAATATCTACTTGTTTGTAGGTAATATATATCAATGAAATGACTCCCGACAACCGACAGTGTCGAAATACATAGAAAACAGCAATTTGGTTGGACGACGCTGTCATCGCGCTCGAACGCATATTTTCAGACGCTATTCCTATTATATTTTTACAAATTCCCAATGATTTTTGGAACTGACAACTGAAAGACAAATTGTGATTATCTGACCTGGGAATTCAACTCAGGACCTCACTATTCTCAGCCTTATTACGCTGCCACTAGATCAATGAAGCGAAAAATACTAATGCTATGACTTACTATACCAGTGTCTACAGTATGAATGGGCTGGCTCCATCGTGGTGATACCACTGTCTCACACAAAACCCAATGAAGAGGTAGCTTATTACGTAGTAAGGTGTGTGGTCATGGGTGGTTTTTTTTTTTTTTTTTTATTAGATTGACTGACGAGACGAGCAGGTCGCTCGCCTGATGGTAAGCGCCACGCTTGCTCATAAACAGAAGCAACGCCACACAGAACTTTAAATAAAGCAATGCATGACACTGGACTGCGCTTGTCACCCCGAGACATAAGGTGTTAAGTCTCATAATGCCCAGTAATTACACTGGCTTCAATGTCCTTCACACCGGAACACAACAGTGCTTACACACTGTTGCTTGGCGGCAGAAATAGACAAAGCGGTGGTACCAACCCAGCCGGTCTCTCGCAAACGAGGGACCTACCACCTTGTAAAGGTGGAGATCACTTGCCATCAGGAGACCCACTTGCTCGTTTACTGGTACTCGTATCTGCTATACAAATGAGACTCATAAGCGTGTTTAATTATATAGTTACCTGTAATATGTTCCTGTGGCAGATGCGGTTGCGTATGGAGCCAGTCCCGCAGCCTGCTGATGTCTGCCGGAGTGATGCCCGTCGGCTTCTGGTACTCCTCCTCCAGCGGGAAGCTGCGAGCCACGGCTTTCTCCATGGCTTTGGAAGCAAAATAATCAGTAATACAGGTAGCAGGAGAAGTGTTATAATGATTTGATAGCGCGAGCCAAGCCACGCACCGCGCATCTTTTACTTAAGTACATACACGACATGGGGCGACTCTAAAGTACAAAGCCATTAGGTACGAATAAAGGCAAGTTTTGAGGTACGCGACAGGAGACCGCGACGCGTGACGATCGATGGAACCATAATCTAAAATAGAAAAATAGAGTCAGGCGATAGCAACACGTCTGCTTTGTATGAAATTGCATGGGAATGGTCGCGCATCACGCTCTCCTTTCTTGGTCGTATACCTGAAAACGTGTGGCGTCGTGTACATATACGATTAGGCTTCGCCTCGTACTTAATCAGCTCCTCCATCGACGTCCCAAACATGTTTGGCAGATCCCAACGACTCCCTCACAGTCGCTACCGAAGCAGCACTTTCCTTGCTCAATCTGAATCGCAATAATAATACGCAACCCCGACATAGGATACGCCTGCGAGTCCGAAGAACTCCCACAACTGGCCCTCGGCACAATGATATGCAGAGGCGGCCCAAAACTATACTCCCCAGTGATTGCTCAAGCTGAGGTCTGAGCCTTCTAAAAGGCGCCTCTGTGGTTAATCGCTGCTAAATACAAATCTGTCGATAGATAGAATATTGGGAACGGCCATAAGATGAAATGATATTTTGAACATTTTTAATTACGAGAATTGGCCTTCAGACCAATTTTTCAGACCAATCGTTTGCAAGAGGCCGGCTGGGTTGGTACCACTGCTTTGTCTATTTCTGCCGCCAAGCAACAGTGTGTAAGCACTGTTGTGTTCCGGTTTGAAGGATATTGAAGCCAGTGAAATTACTGGGCATGAGACTTAACACCTTATGTCTCCGGGTGACGAGTGCAGTCCAGTGTCATGCAGTGCTTTGTTATTTAAAGGTCTGTGTGGCGTTGCTTCTGTTTATGAGCAGGGGCTGACCATCAGGCGAGCGACCCGGTCGTCGCGTCATTCAAACTAATAATTAAAAAAAAAGACCGTCGAGAGATGTATCATGCATGTCTTTTGAGTATTGAAGGTCAATTTGGACTGCACAGTACTTACCATCAGAGTGTAGTGTTATTAGTGTGCCGTGTCCGGATAAAAACAGTCAAATATTTCAAGTTTTATTACAAACACTGTCACACTTGCATCTTCATTTGCTACGTATACATGAATATTTTACAAATAATCTCAAGATTAATTTACTTTATTTTATTGCACTGATAAGCATGTTTTTTAAAGATAATACGCATTGCAAATTGCTTGCATAAACGCTCAGATGTATACATAAGTATGTAATAAATAAGTTAAAATGACTTTTAAATGTCTTATACCTGATTTACACGGAAAGACTTTTGTACCACAATCTTTTATTTTGATTACCTATTTCCTAAACTAGTTAAAGTTGTTTTTAATGTATACTAGCCTTTGCTCGCGGCTCCGCCCTCGTGAACGGCCTTTTCCGGGATAAAAAGTAGCCTATGTTACTCAGTGATAATATAGCTTTAACGACAAACGAATTTTTGAAGTCGGTCCAGTAGTTTTATGTTTATTTGTTACATACAAAAATACAAATCTTTCCTCTTTATAATATTACTAGAGGCTTTGCCCATGTTTTTCCACAAAACATAAAATAAAAAAAAACTTAAAGTCCGACGAATATGAGACATATCTTACTTTCTTCCCCACATTATTCTGCATCGATTGGTATCGGTCTCGACCCCATACCCCCAGCGGTTTCGGAGAAGATAGCGTGACAAGCTTTTGGCAGCAGCGGCGGCGGCGGCACCAGTTACTTTTTTTAGAGTAGAGATTCATTTTTAAGTTACCTCTGTAAGGATAATATCGCGCTTCTGTTTATATTTTTTTTTATTTAACTATTTTTATTAAGCTGTTTAAATGAGTATCTTCACAACGCAAAAATGGCCAACAGGGTTTTTGTACATACTATATAATCCAATGAAAATGAAAATATATCTTATTTTACTTACTTCTCCCCAGACCACAGCGGCTCCTTTAACTTCCAAATTCACACTAAAATTATCTTGAAACCAAGGCTAACTCGTCAAAACATGACAATTTGCCCATCATAAACTCATTTACGTTATTATAAATAATTTTCGTGCAAACATTACCGACATGAGTCAATCAAGGTCCTGTATGGTAAAAACTTTTAAAAAGATTGTATTTTTAGAACTCAGGCAAAGTTGGCGCGCAATTATATTTTCGGGAAGATATAGCGACGATATCCGGTGGGCGTTTAGGTGAAACTGAATAAGCTATCCTATGAAGTGGTTGATAAATCTGTTAAACTTATGTTTTATGTGTATTTTATAGGCAAAGACGTGCATGTAGCTAAGCAAGTTGGGCGACAATGTGAAACTTTTCTTATATAAAAACTAGATTTTATATAGTTTCATTATATACGATAAATGTTATTAAGATACCCAATAAAATAGATAAAGTAATAGATAGTGATGTTAATAATTGATTATTAATCATAATTCATAAAGAGATGTCAGTCAATAATCAATAAATCGATTATAATAGGTTATTATATTCACACACACACACACACACACACACACACACACACACACACTCACGCCTATGTCCCATGGGGGTAGGCAGAGATTATTGAGTACCACAAGCTACGATCCTGACACACCTCTTTCGCCTCTTCCACATTCATACATCTTCTCATATATTTATTTCTTTTTTTTTCTTCGTTTTTTATTTATTCATTTCTTTTTTATTATATTCATTCAAAATAAACTACTAATAGCATATTCCATTGTTTTTAACTGGTTTAACTACAGTTTATTAAGAATGTACCAGGTCAGGTTTTATTATTTATAAATAAATAAATAAATACACCCAACAGTCACACACATAGTCCTGACCCCACACTAGGTAAACCTGTGTCGTGGGTATCAGGAACTACGAGGGACTTGCGGTCCCACAACACCCAGACCCGAAACAAATAATTGTGGGATCACAAACATTTGTCTCGGTGCGGGAATCGAACCCACGGCCTCTCGCTTCGCAGCCGGTTACTCGCCCGCTGCGCCACGGAGGCTGTCAATAAATAAAACTTTTGTAAACCAAATTTCGTAGTCAATCAAAGAACTAAATAATAGATGAATAAAAAATGATGTCATGCAGTCATAATGAGTTTTTGGTATTTTTTAATAACTGTCCTTAACAAAAATATGCTGCTACTGCCCGCGTAAAATCTCTTTTTAGTGGATGTGGAAGTGGAGTCACATCCTCACATTATCTCTGTATTTCTTTCAAACTAACTTCCTTCATGTATTTTTTACGATTTACAACAATGGTAATAAAATGTTCACTCATAAGACGTCGAAGGAGGTATATTATCAAAAAACAAATCTAATTCTAAGATTCAGTCAATCTCCAATTGCTTGAACGATCCCTCGACACTTCCGAAGATGTCGGTGATTGTCTTAGGTTTGCCCGGACGTAGTGACTCCTTCACTCGTTTCTTGTTCTCTTCTAAGAAGAAGTCTGTGTTTGCCCTCATTTTTGCTAGTGTTTCTTCTGCAAAATAAATATATATAGGTTTTATAACTTAAATTTGTTTGCGCGCAGGTATGACGGTTTCGTGGATCCTAGAATACTTGGATTGCTACCGTAACCGCCCCTGCGCTCTGCTTTAGTCTTTGTTTGCCCACCTCCTTTAAAGCTTGGAAGGCCCCATACAGTCTGAATCTCCTCGGCGTCTACGGAAGCCCGAGGTTTTTACACTGCCGTCCATCTCAAGGTCTCGCCCACAAAATGTACGTAGGCCGCACATCCCCTACTGTGCCCCGCGACCTCCAGTGTCTCTAATTAGCAGCGTCTCACAACAGGAAGCGGATACCGTAGTATAATGTAAGTGACGTAGCAAGCCTGCTGTAGCGTTTCGTACAGCGAAAGAGAAATCCGGAGACCCAAATTCCGCTTCCTTTTCCAATACCTTAATCGTATTTATGATTCTTCTAGTATTGTGGATGTTCTTCTGTAGAAAATTCTCAACATACCGAAATCACTCCGAGAAGCCTGTGGAGACATAGGATCCTGCGCTTCTGGTCGGAGTTAGGCTGGCTAGATTCCTAGCTGGCATAAACTTCACACACAATAGCCCGATATCTTACGGGCTAAGTGCGGATAAAAGGAGCCCACAATCAAGATATTGTGGATTTTCATGGGCGATGAAGCTCACTTACTACCATTACCATCATAAAAAAATCTTTAAATGCCACCAATCCACAGTGCGGTACCATTTACCCCTACACTCACCTTGTATTTCCTGCAGAGTTTTATACTGTCCACCAAGCTCCTTAGGCAGTATATCAATATCTACAATATGAGTAAGGCCACCGAGATCCCCAGCATGAAGGACAGTTATCAGATCATTGAACTCCTTGCTCATCAGCTTTGTCCTCATGGCGTTTATACGATCCATGAATGTTGGTGCATTTAAGAAATACACGTGTTTTAACTTTACCAGGAGGGCATCCTGAAATTCAGTCTGTATGACGAGACGAGCAGACCACTCGCCCGATGGTAAGCCCCATAAACAGAAGCAACACCACACAAAACTTCTATTTCCAAACTCCATGACACTGGACTGCGCTCGTCATCCCGAGACATAAGATGTTGAGTCTTATAACTCGCAGTAATTTCACTGGCTTCAATTTACTTCAAACCGAAACACAACGGTAGGCAGCGGCTTTGCTGTGCCCTGGCATTGCAGAAGTCTATGGGCGGCGGTGACTACTTACCATCAAGTGGCCCGTTTGCTCGTCTGCCTATCCAGGCAGTAAAAAAAAAAAAAAAAAACACAACAGTGCTTACACATTGCTGCTTGGCGGCAGTAATAGACAAAGGGTTTGACCTACTAACTATCCAGACGGTACTTATTGAATTTTTCATTCCTATTATTTGCCTAGTGATAACATGCGTTGGTTAGGAAATCGTGAGGTCATGAGTTCAATTCGCAAATTCAGAATTCTCAACACAAGTTGATATAAAATAAAAATTAAAAAATATAAGTGTCTTCCGATACCGGGAATCGAACCCGAGCATCCTGGGTGAGAGCCAGGTAGCCACTAGACCATATCGGATATTTGTAATAATAACCAAATAATCTATATTCACG
The DNA here is from genome assembly GCA_905332985.1 of Mimas tiliae. Classification (NCBI taxonomy): domain Eukaryota; kingdom Metazoa; phylum Arthropoda; class Insecta; order Lepidoptera; family Sphingidae; genus Mimas; species Mimas tiliae. Next base: position 805,248 of record HG995258.1, read on the forward strand.
TAGTTAAATCTCGACAGGTTTATTCTATGTATGTTTTTAACCAACTTCAAGAATACTGGTTTGGCTTCAGGCAACTTTTGTTCTATTTACGATCTCATTAAGATCCATGTTCACATTTGGCGTTGATTATTGCTTTATGAAAATACCAATTGCTACTTTTTTGACACTAACACCCGGTTTCTGAAAGGCAGATCAAATCAACATTCAACTAAACAGAACTTTGATTTTGACACCGCTGTCAAATCAATTCAAGTTGCTGAAACGTTGATTAGTGAAAAAATTAATAATATTTGATGTCTCTTTAATAGCGTTTGACATACGATTTATCATAATAATTTGAGAGTTATGTTAACTAACACGTGTGTTAATAAGTGTTGACCACGCTTCTAGCAACTCAATTTCGACTTGTATTTTGATTAGTTAATTTTACATTGATCGGCATTTCAGAAATCTGGCGTAAGACTAGGTCGGAATGATATTTTTAACATTTTTAATTACGAGAAGCGGCCTGATGATGGAGTACTTTGTTACAACACTTGTGAATACACATTAGGTATATCATTGTTGATAATAATTAATGTATTGCAATGTACACGATTTACAACAATACAGATAAGTCGCGTCATGTTTCACATTTAAAATTGTTTTATAGTTAATACAAAGTGTACAAAATGAACACCGCAATTACAAATACTAGATGAACAGTTAGGGTAGGTATGTTATAAAAAACTTGTACACATACGTCCGGTTTCTGAAAGGCTGATCAAATCAACATTCAACTAACAGAAATTTGAATTGACATTGCTGTCAAATTAACTCGAGTTGGTGAAACGTTATTTAGTGAAAAAAAATATAATATTTGATCCCTCTTTAGTACCCTTTGACATACGATTTTTTATATTAATTTGAAAGTTATGTTGGCTAACACGTGTGTCAAATCAAAGGTGTTGATCACGCTTCTAGCAACCCAATTTCGACTTGACATGAGATTTGACATTTGATTAGTTAATTTAACATTCCCCAAATCCCCCTCCCCTTCCCAATCCCCTAATCCCTTTCCTATAGGGTTGGCAATGCGCCCATAATTCTTCTCATATTGTGGGCGTACATGGGTGGTGGAGTTCAAGTACTATCAGGTCCATGACACTTACTATCGAGGGCCCGGTGAGCTCGTATCATTCTAGTTAATAAAAAAAATACTTCGGTATTAAAAAATAATCATTGGTGAGAACATTGAGCGAAATCAGAAGGTGCACATTTGGCAGAGTTAGGCGCGGTTTCTGCTAAATACTCGTACATAAAAAAAACAAATTTAAATGTGTAGAATTGAGAAATCGTCCGTTTTTTCGTCGTTAGCATTGTCTTACGTCACAGTGATGGTTATTTTTTAAGTTTTAGATGTTCGTAATTATATGGAGAAACATTATCTTACCTGGAAATAAACAACGAACTGCCTTACATTTTCTAGGTCAAGTTTAGTCAACAGGCCCATTTTGAGGCCCTCCAAATCAAACAGTATCATAAAGCCAGGCCAAGTGCCTTCTTCGTATTGCCACATGTCTAAGATCATAAGGAGCGTCCTGTAAAAAAAATAGATTAAACTAGCTGTTGCCCGCGACTCCGCCCGCGTGAATGCCTATTCCCAGGATTAAAGTAGCCTAGTGGGCGCCCCCGGTGAGAAAAGCGCTTGACAAAAATACTAATGTCGCTATTAAAAAATAGGGGTTGATCGTAGAGGGTTGAAAATTTAGGGTTGTATGTATTTTTTAATGCCTTATCATAAAAAAATAAAAACTAGGTCCCAGCTGTTATCGGGCGGCTTGAAAACTTTGACATTAGTTTGGCCAGTAACCATTCGATATAAATTGATAAAATGTAAACGACTTACTTGATAGATGTACCGAAGTTGAATTTATTCGGATCTGGATCGATCATACGCGCGTACAAAATTGCATGACCCTCTTTGGTACGACTCGGTAGAATTGTCATCACCCTGAAGTTAAATCAAATGAATATTTATTACATAAGTTCACGCCTATATCCCTGAAGGGGTAGACAGATGTCCAACTTACGCTGTATTCAAGGTTTGCCGAGCTTATTTCCATCCCATGATGTGATCCGATCCCGAGGAACATATTATGTGTAATTTTTCATATTCAAAATTTAAATACAAATTGTGAATGTTCATGAGATTTGAACCCTCACGATTTCTAAGCCTAAGTAGGCGGTTACTTGACCAGCGAGCTCTGTTTGTTGAATTAAGGTTTCTTCTAAAGAGTTTTATCTATAAAAAATTACTTGTCTTGACTGCCTCGGTGGCGCAGTTGTAATGCGTACGCGTTACGATTGAGGCTAACGCTGAGGTCTCGGGTTCGATCCCCGGGTCGGGTAAATGTGATATTGGGTTTTTCTATTACGAAAAGCTCAGTATCAGCCCGTAGTCTGGAATTTGTGCCCGGTATGGCGATAGGCTCGCCCCCTATCACATCGTGGGACGGAGATACGCTCGGTGAAATGTGGGTGTACTGGTTACACCTCTGCCTACCCCTTCGGGGATTACAGGCGTGAGTGCGTATGTATGTAAATTATTTGTCTTGATAGGGTTATTACTTATCAAGACACGACTTTCTCCCCAGAGGGGTTGACGTCAGGCAGGCGACCGGTCGTAAAAATTACAAGCCAAATCTTTCTGTAACATGTGTTAAGAAGCATGTTGCGCTGCCCCACTGCCAGTGGGATACGGGCAGGTGGAAGAAGAAGACTGTTTGTTATTTAGACGTTCATTATGATAAGCGAGATTCCCGAAGGTCCAAAAGATCCATCTATTTCTTTTAGACCCATTTCCATTGTTTTCTTTAGAGGTTGGCAATGCACCAATGATTCCAATTGTTTTGGATATTCACAGGCGGTGGTGATTACTCACTATCAGTTGGCCCATTAATTTACTTACTGATTAAGAGGAGGATCCCAAAATGTTACGTTAGTTTGGATAAATATAGTGTAAACTCACTATCACTTTTGTGCAATAAAGATAAATAACTTCGTCAGGATGTTCAAAAAGTTTAATAGTCTATTCACATTAAATGCAATATTATATTACTGTTCACAATTTATTACACTTGCTATGATTATTCACAATTCTAACTACACTCGGGCAGCGTTACCACGAAAGAGTTCTAAGCACGACTAAGTTCCCTCAAATAATAATGCGCCCGCTTATATACCTTAGCAATCACCTCCAGCACATCTCAGTGTTATTATCTACCCGCTTTACATAGTTATTCCCTCGACTACCTTCACTAACACCAATAACGGTCCTATTACTAATATGAGGGTAACAATAGGTACTGCGAGTTGCTATCATGCGTAAAAGTTGTGCCTCGCTACTTGCACGTATACGCGGTAGCGACAATAGCATCTTAAGGGTGTTCGTAGACAAGTGGGCCTCTCCATTGCTGCGACATTGGATGAAACTCCACTTTTTTTTCGAATGGGTTTGTGCTGTTAGCCTATATTGGTTTTACAGCTTCACCTGAAGATAAAGCCGGCGCTTATGGCACTCTAGCCAGAAATATGTATAGTGTATTTAGTAGCGATTAAGCACAGAGGCGCCTTTTAGAAGGCTCATACCTCAGCTTGAGCAATCACTGGGGAGTACAGTTTAGGGCCTCCTCTGCACATCATTATGCCGAGGGCCAGTTGTGGGAGCTCTATGGACTCGCAGGCGTGTCCTATGTCGGGGTCGCGTATTATTGTTGCGATTCGGGTTGGGCAAGGAAAGTGCTGCTTCGATAGCGACTGTAATGGAGTCGTTGGGATCTGCCAAAACATGTTTGGGACGACGACGGAGGAATGAAACTCCACATTTTGCCCTAAATGGATGTAAAATTAAATCAAAACTGTATATTTACTAACAATATTTTTATAAGATATTGTACATACTAACACTTTATGGGCTATGCCTGAAATACATTTTTTTATATTTTTATTATATCCAATCGATGTAAAATTTTGATATATCAATTTTCAGATCTTTTTCTTTCGGACAGTTACGCAATTTTATTATTTTTCCCCTTTCCTTTTTTTTGAAAACAGTTATTTTCGGGAGAATTAGACATTTTTCTAATTAAACTAAAAACTTACACCGTTTTTAAAACAGCCTCTATTTTCTCGTCGATAACTCGATCTTTAAAGAACGATGTGAAGAGAGTTCTGAGCGTATACTGGTTGTCCAACTCCTGCTTCGAGACTTCGATACTGCACCCATATCTGTGGTATAGCAGGATCAAATCCAGGTCTGAAACGCGACCATAAATTAACGTTAATTAAATTAAATCATTATTTTTTGAGTAAATCGCAAGCTAAATTAGCTCAGCTAATTTACATACATATATTTATAAACGAGCAGTGGCGAATCCAATATAAGTGCTTGACCCAAAATTAGAATAAAAAATGGAGAATATACTATACCTACTTAAAATGGAATAAGTAAGATTAAGCGATGAAAATTATGTTGTAGGTATATAGTACTAAGAAAGTAGGATTATTATTGACATTTCAAGATTAATTAGAGTTTTGTCCCAAATGATGAGATGTGGACCCAAATGCTTTTGGGGTGTCTTGCAACAGTGAAATGACAGAAAATTGAACTATAGGCAGTGTATGACAGTGTTCCCAACTTAGTGGAATAGTCCCTAGATTTGGTGGGTTGGACCCGCGTCCAGTGTGTACGTTTTGCTATTTAGGGATTAGTGGATGTTTTAGTTAATGGAAAGGAATGTCTTCCACTAAACAAACAAATCGCATCATAGGTATACAATTTCACTGTTCATAGATATCCAGACATTTTTTTTAAAACGAAATGACTAGGCTGACGTTGAAGGTATAGGTATTATTTGATATCCTGAAAGTGAATTTAATACCTGCCTCGGTGGCGCAGTTGCAATGCGTACGCGTTACGATTACGCTAACGCTGAGGTCTCGGGTTCGATCCCCGGGTCGGGTAAAGTGGTATTGGGTTTTTCTATTACGAAATGCTCAGTATCAGCCCGGAGTCTGGAATTTGTGGGTGTTCTAGTTACACCTCTGCCTACCCCTTCGGGGATTAAGGCGTGAGTGCGTATGTATGAATTTAATAATTTCTCGAATTTAGTTGATTATAAACGAATTACAATATCAAATATGTGTGTTATATATATAACATGATAATATCACACATGAAATATCCCTCATCATGAATGATTATTCGTAAAATGGCAATAGTGCACGACGGCAGCAACGCTCTTTAGTCTACAGTTAGCTTGATACATCTATACTTCGTAAACAGTCATGGCTGTCATCTACATTGGTACTACATGGGCGATTTGTTTAAGGCTACTCGCCCAACGATACCCAATCCTATCAGGGGCGGTACCGGCTAATTCGCAGAACTTCATCAACTCTGCCGCGTTCAAGTCCATTCAGATTAATCGCTCGCGGGCGGCATTAATTAATTCAAATAAATCGGTTTTATTGAAGTTCATGTGACGTCATAAATTGTTGATCATCGTTTTGACCTTTAGACGGTCGTTCGGCGGTACGACGAATCATTGGTTCTCTAATCGAACATCGATTTTAAATCCCAAATTCGGTTAGGTTAGGTTATAATAAGCCGGTACCGCACCAGTAATGTGCACGGACTGACCTGTAATATGTTCCTGTGGCAGATGCGGTTGCGTGTGGAGCCACTCCCGCAGCCTGCTGATGTCTGCCGGGGTGATGCCCGTCGGCTTCTGGTACTCCTCCTCCAGGGGGAAACTGATCACCCTACTCATAATTACTATATCACATTCGAATTACTGACCAAATGACTGATATTTTAGTGACTTTGTTAATCACAAAGTCAATAATAACAGGTTTATATTAATCTTATCTTTTGATAGTATATCAGAATACATTGTAATATAGAGTACTTAATACCTAATGGTGTAGTTTAAAGACGCGTGATAGCGCGAGCCGAGCCACGGACGAGGTCCAGCCGCACATCGTTTATAAGTACTAGTGATAGATAGCACATAAATATCTTATGTTCTGTGGTAGAGTCATGCTGTAGCCAATTGTGTCTACAGCATGAATGGGCCGGCTCTACTGGCTTTATAACACTGCCTTAGAAAAAACCGACCTGAAGTAGCTCCTTACTATATATTGTTTAGTAAATGAATTTCCGGAGGCCCAAAACATTCCTTCGCAATCTCTATTTCCTTCCTTTATTGTTGACAACGCACCCATAATTCTTTTGACATCGGGTGTGTCTATGGACGGTGGATACCACTTGCCATCAGGTGACCCACTTGCTAGTTTGCCAGTGTTTGCTATAAAACTCGTCTAACTACGGTACTTTTAGAGAGCGCGCCGCGTGTTATACAAAAGTAGTATGCGCCTCGTCTGTGGCTCGGCTCGCGTTATGACGCGTCGTTTAACTGCACCATAGGGTAGCTATTCTAAATGTTATTAGTATTATTTAATGCCTAACAAGGTTAACGAATGTTTTCAATCGACTATAAAAAGGACTGCCTCAGTGGTGCAGTTGTAATGCGTACGCGTTACGATTGAGGCTAACGCTGAGGTCTTGGGTTCGATCCTCGGGTCGAGTAAAGTGGTATTGGGTTTTTCTATTACGAAATGCTCAGTATCAGCCCGGAGTCTGGAATTTCTGCCCGGTATGGTGATAGGCTCGCCCTCTATCACATAAGGGACGGGGACACGCTCGGCGAAATGTGGGTGTATTGGTTCCACCTTTGCCTACCCCCTTCGGGGATTACAGGCGTGAGTGCGTATGTATTTTTTTAAATGTGCTTGATGATGCATTATGATGATTATTTTTTTGTGTTCGATAGGGCTTCCTCTTTTTATTAGGTTGAATAAGGAAACAAGCAGATACCCGCCTGATGGTAAACGCAATAAGTTTGACGCCAGACGAAGACGAAGGTTTATACACACACACACACACACACACACACACAGACAGACACACACACACACACAGACACACACACACACACACACACACACACACTCACACACACACACACACACACACACACACACACTCACACTCACACACACACACACACACACACACACACACACACACACACACACACACACACACACACACACACACACACACACATTCACTTTTGATATGAATATAGGATACATGCTCTTTGGAATGGCCTAACGTAAGCCTTCCGACACGTAAATAAATAAATAAATAAAAGAATATATAAAATTTTTGGGGTTTTACTTGTGTCAGTGGAATTAAACGGGATTGTGAATTTGGATATTGTTTTTAATATAATTACTAATCACTTACAATGTGCCTTGACCGGCTTGTTACACGGAAGAGAGAGAATGTTACCACATACATAACCATAAATAAATTTTAAAAATAAAAGTGTTGCCATAATATTTGTATTTATCCTTAAAAAAAATTGATATTCATTTATTAAGTAACAATAATGAATAAGTACCTACGCATACATTTTTCTTAAAATTTTTACCTGCTTTATATTTTCCTCTTCAGATTATAGGCGAAGAAACGCAGATAGTTACATTTTCAATAACAATACAATCAGGCGCAATATGGCGCTTACTTTACAATTGTAATTGCTTAGGAACATACGTACCTTTTTTTTTTTTTTTTTTTGTCGCGGGGAAAGCGAATTATTGCTACCGCCCCGCCCCGGGGGAAGGCGGAACGGTTATGTTGGGTTCACCGGTCTTACGACCCAGCATTAAGCCGCCCGGGAGAGATGTTAAATCCGAGCGACCGCTGGGCCGAGTCCCTAACACTATATACAACCTACACCGGCATACCAACTAAAACCCCGCGGTGGCCTTCTTCGGCGCATGTGGAGCGGCCCCGGGGTATCCTTAGCTATATCTAAGGATTGCTACCGGAACCGCCCCTGCGCGGTGCCGCCTAGCGGCCCGTCTCCTTGTCGGGGGGGCTCAGAAGCCCCCGCGCACCGAAGGACGCCCTCGGCGTCAACGGCAGACACGAGGCCGACCACCCGTGCTGCCGTCCATCCCGGGGTCACACGTACGAAAGTACCATAAAGGGCGCTACGACAGCCCCCGGCTGCGCGCCCGCGACCCCCGATGGCCCCAATTAGTCGCCTCTTACGACAGGCAGGGGATACCGTGGTGGAATTCTCCAAACGCCCCCATTCCACAGGGCGGAGGAACATACGTACCTACAAAGTCTGATTTTGATTGTCTTGTCTGATGAGTGATGAGTCTGAGTCTGAATTGATTTATACAAACATCAAGTTCTAAGGTTTAAGCTAGCTTTGTAACGTTATAAAATTTGTGCCTGGCGATACAACTGACTATACACCAAAGACTTTAATACCATAGACGAGCTGTTCAGAAGTAAAATTGTGTTGCATACGCGGTCGGCGAGGCGGGAATGACGTCTAAGGCGTGGGAGCGAGAGGAGTTGAAGTAAGCGAGATGGCAATATTGAGACGGCTGTTTTGTTTGGTATTAGTTTTCATTCACAATAAATAAATTTTTCGATTAACAATTAATACACACATAACTTAGAAAAGTCAGAGGTGTATGCTCTTGAGGCTGGTTTCGAACCTGCGACTTTAGTCTCGACAGTCCGTACCACTCGCCACTGAGCTATCACTGCTTCTTATACCTACAGTATGTAACAAAAACCATGTTGGTCCTTTTTGGGTCCTGAATATAGCCATATAGACAGACAGTTTAATAAAAATAGTTAAATTAAAATAATAATAAACATAAGCAAGACATTATCATTACTTAGCTTAGAAAAATGAACATATTTGTTATTTTCATCTGAAAAGTGATGAACAGCTGACTCATGTGACGTACTAACGTAGACGGACGCGTACGCGGCGCGGCGCGTTTGATGGACGTAGACGCTGGAACTTGCTATCTCGCTCTTACAGAGGTAATCAATCGGAATACGGTTCAAAAACTATAAAATAATTAAATTTAAAAATTAAATATGATAATCTTTATAGTTTCATTTTCGTATGCGAGTTATTTTATTACGTTTGAATATCGATTCTGATATCACAGTTAAAACGCCCAACACGGTTTTTGTTACATATTGTACTTATATTAATACGTGAACCCCTTTGTAAGCTAATTGCGCGCACTGAGGATTGTGATGTTTGACAAGTTGTTAAGTTTATATTATGACGGTGGAGTGCACAATGCTATTTATATATTATATCGGTAACAAATACGTTTTTTTTTAATTAGTTTGAATGACGAGACGAGCAGGTCGCTCACCTGATGGTAAGCGCCACGCCAGCTCATAAACAGAAGCAACGCCACACAGAACTTTAAATAACAAAGCACTGTATGACACTGGACTGCGCTCGTCACCCCGAGACATGAGGTGTTAGGTCTCACAATGCCCAGTAATTTCACATTCGTATACACATTTTAAAAGATTAAATATTAATTGTTTACGGTCACACTGACAATGTCTGAATGTCAAATCTTGCAGCTTAATGTAATAGTACAAAGTCCAAAAAATAGGTCGTTTTCGACGACTACGTGACCACCAGTTATTATTATTAGTATCTCTAGATACTCTGCCACTTCTAAGTGGCAGTGGACGGTTCATACTAGTCGTAAAACTAAAATAAAACTAAAAAGACGTAAAACTAAAAAGTGGAGACCACGACTTGGAAGAGGTAGTGTAAGACGTCCTGCAGATGGAGTGATGACATACGCAAAGTGCTGATAGCCATTAAAAAGGCCTATGTCCAGCAGTGGACTATCATTTACTAAAATAGCACAAAGTAAAATTAACTGCTGCTAGGTGGCGCAGTTGTAATGCGGTACGACTTTTGTGCTGAGGTCTCGGGTTCGAATCTTGGTTCGGGTAGTGATATAAGGTTTTTCTATCATGAAATACTTAGTATCAGCCCGGAGTCTGGAATTGTGCCTGGTATGGCGGTAGGCTCGCCCCCTATGACATTATAGCATAAAAATACGCTCGGCGAAATGTCGGCGTACTAGTTAGACCTCTGCTTACACCTTCGGGGAGTACAGACGTGTGTGTATCTATGTATGTAAAATTTACTGACCTTTACACTCCTCCCAGGTTTTATATTCCCCGCCAGTGTCTTTCGGGAGACCAGATATAGGAAAGTAATCTCCTAAAGTATCAGATCCAGTCTGATGTATTCGCAGCATATCGAAGAGTTCTTTCTTCATGAAGGGCCTGATCATCATCATCAGTTTGTCCATGAAAGAGGGCGCATTCAGGAAGTGTAGCCCCTTGATCTTCACAGCATGGCTTCCTAAAATAATTTTTTTGTTGTTTTTTTATCCTGGCAAAGTGACTACGCTACACTTGATGGTAAGTGTAGCGCAATCCAAGAATAGTGTCGACCAACAATAGACACTACATTACTTTACTGATTAAATCAATCAGACATTGATTATTGGTTTAAGAGAATACCATTTGCAACTTTCTTGACGCTGAGACTAGATCGGAATGATATTTTGAATATTTAAAATTACGAGAATTGGCCACCTGGTTCAACTTGTTAAATTGTATAAAAACCTTGTATCATATTATATGGTTGAATCCTGGCTGGCTGTAAAATATGCAACCCTTAAAAAAAAACTATGGCGGGTGTTTCACTATGTGTGTGGTGGTCGCTATCCAGTCGGGTACAAAAATGATCATGTACCCCCCCCACAACCTAAACTGGACTGGACTGATGTTACCTTACACTTTACACCTCTCGATTACTTTACATTTAGCGTCAGTAACTTTTATATTCTTTATCGTAATTTGGGATCCTGGATTTCACTTATTGGCGCAATATAACTTGACCGTGCCATAGACAAATAGAAAAGCATTAATCTATGACCGTGCTGACTTTAGTCACTACACTACCCGTTACGCCTACCCTACCTACCTACCCTTTCACCTTTTGAGTGGTAGAGACGCGCTGTAGACAGTTTTGTCTACAGCATGAATAGCAGTTCCATCGGGTTGTTTCAACTGTCTCACAGAAAAGCGACGTAAAGTAGCGCATTTCGTACGGTGACTAAGAAACCGGACCGATGCCATGCAGTGCTTTATATTTCAAAGTTCTGTGTGGTGCTGCTTCTTTTTATGGGCAGGCGAGGCGCTTACCATCAGGCGAGCGACCTGCTCATTTTGTCACTCAAGCTAATAATAAAAATATTATCTCGGGATAACTAGTACAGTTTGGAGCCATCCACTGCTTTGTAATAAAAATACGATAGGCAGCGGTTTGGCTGTGCTCTGCCATTGCTGAAGTCCATGGGCAGTGGTTTCGCTTACCATCAGGCGGGCCGCACACTCATCTGTCTACCTTGGCAATATTTCTTTTTTTATGTTATCTTCATATTTGTGCATACATACATACATACATGCATACGCACTCACGCATGTAATACCCGAGGGGGTAGGCAGAGGTGTAACCAGTACAACCACATTTCGCCGAGCGTATTTTCGTCTCTTTCGTCTCACGATGTGATAGGCGGCGAGCCTATCGCCATACCGGACACAAATTCCAGACTCCGGGCTGATACTGACCATTTTGTAATAGAAAAACCCAATACCACTTTACCCGACCCGGGGATCGAACCCGAGACCTCAGCGTTGACCTCAATCGTAACGCTTACGCATTACAAGTGCGTTTTTATATTACGATATGCTCAGTATCAGCCCGGAGTCTGGAATTTGTGCCCAGTATGGCGATAGGCTCGCCCCCTATCACATAAGGGACAGAAATACGCTCGGCGAAATGTGGGTGTACTGGTTACACCTTTGCCTACCCCTTCGGGGATTAAAGGCGTGAATGCGTGCGTATGTTTTTATCTATAATATTCAATGATATTATTGTTATTATAATTTTATGAAAGACCTGTCATTGGCATGTCCTGTGGGTCGACTACTTCACAATATCAATAATTATTCTGTGACCTTTTGTTGTAAAGTATAGAACACAATATAAATGGCAGAGCGACGCTGTAGGTACATTTGTCTACAGCATGAATGGGTTCAGCTCGAACGATTAATACCACTGCCTCGGTGGCGCAATTGTAATGCGTATGCGTTATGATTGAGGCTAACGCTGAGGTCTCGGGTTCGATCCCCGGGTCGGGTAAAATGGTATTGGGTTTTTCTATTACGAAATGCTCAGTATCAGCCCGAAGTCTGGAATTTGTGCCCGGTATGGCGATAGGCTCGCCCCCTATCACATAAGGGATGGAGATACGCTCGCCGAAATGTGGGTGTACTGGTTACACCTCTGCCTAACCCTTCGGGGATTAAGGCGTTAGTGCGTATAATTTTTCTTCTGCGTTAAAGCTGAGCGTAAATTCGGCGTAAATTAACAATGAATACACACGAATCTTCGGAAAATCACAGATGTATGCCCTGGGGCTGGTTTAGAATCGTCCTTTCCTTCCCTTCTATCTTTCAAGTTCATATAAACTCCCCGGCAGGTCATCGCCGCGTATATACTGAAGTAGATAAAATTATATATATTGACATCATTAACAACCTTTGTTGGTTATTTACAATTAAGTGCATAGATAAAAATTATCTGTTGCATACTCGGGTGTCGGGAAGCATATAAAAGTTCGTCAGTTTCCACGCAGATTTCATTCCGAACGCTAGCAATGAGTTTTACCAACAAAGTTATTTTAGTAACGGGCAGTAGCTCGGGCATTGGCGCTGCTACGGCTCTAGCATTCGCCCGAGAAGGGGCTAAGGTTGCCATCGTCGGGAGGAACCCAGACAAGCTGGCAAAAGTCACTGCGGACTTCGCTGATTTCTCTCCCCCACTTGTCATACGAGCGGACCTCGCCAACGATGCTCAAGCTGCTTCTGTAATCCAGCAAACTATCGACCACTTCGGTAAGCTAGATGTCCTTGTCAACAATGCTGGAATCTCGAGACCTGCCAGCATTCTTCAAGGAAATTTGATGGCAGCGTACGATGAGGTCCTAGCCACTAATCTTCGCGCAGCAGTCTACCTCACTACTCTCGCTACTCCATACCTCATCAACACCAAAGGGAATATCATTAATACAGGTAGTATCTGGGGTGTAATTCCACCATCAGATGTTAGCTTCCTTTCCATTTCAATATCTAAGGCTGGTTTGACACTCTTCACGAAAGGCGCGGCGCTGGAATTAGCTCCTCATGGAGTCAGGGTCAATGTTGTAAGTCCAGGGCCTGTAAGGACGGGTATTTTGGAGGCCTCTGGTTCTTTGGCAACCTGGGATGATTTCAAGAAGCATACCGCTCTGAACAGAGTATCTGAACCTGAGGAGATAGCAGACCTAATTCTGTTTCTTGCAAGTGACAAGGCAAAGGGTATCACAGGATCTAACTACCTGATTGATAATGGAATGTTATTGAAGTAAATGTTTTCTTCTAATACATTGACAACGGAGGAGGTTTTGTTCCTCTTCTAACCAAGGAAAAACAAAAACAAAAGTTAACAATTCGTCTGTTTATATATTTTTATTATTTCCACGCATCGACATGCCATTATTAAAGACATTTCTCAATTTAATTCTCTTTTTATTGGAATATTTTACTTACAGAAAAGTTGACTCTGAATAGCATCGATGAATAGTAAATAATATGATTTATAGAGTATGGCCTCTTTCATATAATAAAATAAGTTTTACAAAACTTTAAAACTAACATTAAAAAAATCATTGAAAAGTAAAAAATAACAATTTCTATTGGACTCTTTGAATTCGGTGCCTGTGTCGCTGCCGGTCAAATGAAATTGCACCGACTCCAAAGAGACGTATAGAAATTATTTTTACTTTTCAGTGCTATTTTATTGATGTTGGTTTGTAAATTTTGTTAAAACTTATTTTTATTTATGAATTTTTAGTGCTCATTAATTTTCAGTAGCATAAAATTAAGACTCCAGACGCAATCACCGAAATAATTTGAAAGAATAAAACTAGCGGTTTATACGGTACTTTAAGAATTATCCCCTAACTCATAACTAACAAGGAGTTATACCTTCCATCATCAGCTGACCTGAATAACTCAGAGGAACATAAGTAGCGGTCTATACTAGCCTATAGTATTTAAATTATCTATAAACTACAGATTATAGATTAGATTTAGATAGATTTATATAATTCCTAAAAGAATTTATTAAATTATATTTTAAAATATAACCATCGTTGTACATATAATATATATAATAATAATACTAGCCCTGTATTATATACGTCCCACTGCTGGGCACGGGCCTCCTCTACTGAATGAGAGGGGTTAGGCCTTAGTCCACCACACTGGCCTAATGTGGGTTGGCAGACTTCACATACCTTCGAAATTCTTATGAAGAACTTCTCAGGTATGCAGGTTTCCTCATGATGTTTTTCCTTCACCGTTAAAGCAAGTGATAATTAACAATTAATGTACACATAACTTAGAAAAGTCAGAGGTGTATGCACTTGGGGCTGGTTTCGAACCTGCGACTATCGTCTCGACAGTCCATACCACGCCCCGCTGAGCTATCACTGCTGTATCGTTGTACATCGAGTCGATTAAATCGATAGACACCTCATTTATCGGAATCGTTTCACTAGGAGCGACACTAGAGTGGAACATCCACATGCATAGGGTTTCAAAATCATTACCCCTACGTGTGGTTGGTTACGTTTCGTAATTACGGTTACTTTATATACAGGCAGAGGCCGTTCACGCGGATGGAGCTGCGAATAAAAGCTAGTCCATAATATTTATATGAATGTTGAGATAGATTTTGTTCTTGAATGACAAGACGAGCAGGGCTGATGTTAAGCGTCACGTCTGCCCATAAACAGAAGCAACGTCATACAGAACTCTGGATCACAAAACTCTGCATAGCACTGAACTGCACTCGTCAACACAAGACATTTGTTTATTTTATTTATTTGAATAGAACGGTATGAATACCACTTATACTATTCAATAGGTACAATACACAAATTATTTTAATAATAATTGATTCATCCATCATTTTTACAAAACCTCAAGCATTCTAACATAAATAATCTTCTGTCACTCGTAAACATGCCACACTCTGGTTTCGAGTCCAGAAATCTGTTCAGCAAGTTGAGCGTTTGAGGCAATGGAGATTTGGATCTGGCAATGGAGATTTGGATCTGGCAACCGTTCTACCGAGCGGTACTGCGAATAATTCATGCTTTCTATTGCGGCAGTAGTTAGTAGCAGCGAAAATGCTTATGAAAAGTTTATTATGTAGGTAAGTCAGGTGCGTCTTTTTTATTATGAATGATTTTATGTATCATGAAAACTTGCTGCATTTCACGGCAAAGTTGAAAAGAATTGTATCCAAGACAGCCCAATAGAAACAAGGTTGGATACATGTACGGGTAATAACCATTCACACGCTTATATAAGCATCTTAAGAATTTCTTCTGTACTTTTTCCAATAGTAACACATATTTACTTTCATGCGGGTTCCACACAGCAGCGCTTGATTCCAGTTGTTTCGCACAAGGGTGTTATAATAATTATAATAATAATACTAGCCCTGAATTATATACGTCCCACTGCTGGGCACGGGCCTCCTCTACTGAATGAGAGGGGTTAGGTCTTAGTCCACCACGCTGGCCTAATGCGGGTTGACAGACTTCATATACCTTCGAAATTCTTATGAAGAACTTCTCAGGTATGCAGGTTTCCTCACGATGTTTCCTTCACTGTTAAAGCAAGTGATAATTAACAATTAATACATACATAACTTAGAAAAGTCAGAGGTGTATGCACTTGGGGCTGGTTTCGAACCTGCGACTTTCGTCTCGACAGTCCATACCACTCCCCGCTGAGCTATCACTGCTAACAAGGGTGTTATATAAAAGCTTAATAACTAGTTGACTCTGGAAATCGCAAGTATTTCGAAGCACAAATCCAAGCTTACGAAAGGATTCCCTAGACACTGATGCAACATGATCATGGTACGTGAGCTTTTGGTCGAAAGAGACACCGAGATCCTTTATTATATTTGTTCGTTGTATGATGGTATTCATAGCTTGTATAGTTGGCATGGATTGGTTGTCGCATCCGACAAGACATTTATCGTGGTTGAACTCCATTCTATTATATCTGCCCCAGTTATGCACGGCATCGATATCTTTTTGCAATGCCCAGCAGTCCACCTCTGATTTGATTTTTAAGTAGACTTTGAGACTGTCGTCGTACAGAAGACATTTGGAGTGCTAAGGGCCAAGGGCAAGTAATTAATCATGATCAAGAAAAGCAAAGGGCCGAGTATTGACCCTTGACTAACTCCAGGGCGTGTGTGGTACAAATTAGAGTCATAAATTCCCAACCTTACGAATTGCTGACGGTCGTGAAAGTAATCAGCAAGGAATCTTAACAGTCTCGGGGTAAAGCCTTTATTACTGAGTTTAACGAGTAATATATCATTATTGACTTTATTAAATGCCTTTTTAAAGTCGAAATACAGGACGTCCACTTGGCCACAAAAATCAAGACTGGACGATAATCTACCAATGTAAGAATATTAGTATCTACGGATCTTCTCGTTCTGAAACCGTGTTACTGATTAATCAGGTGTATTTCGGTTTGCCTATAAGTATTTGTATAGAATATTTTCAAAAACCTTAGCTATAATTGAGAAAATTGCAATTGGGTGACATGCCTCAACATTGGATTTATTTATGCTTTTTGGTATAGGCGTAACTCTTGATAGCTTCCATTGGTGAGGGTATATCCCGTTCTGTATTGATACGTTGAATAAATGGCATAATGGCCGCAGCAAGAACTTCTTTAAATATTTTAAAAGGTATGGTGGAATATCACCTGGCCCAACTGAATTGTTTGACTTTAATTTATTAATCCCGTAATTAACATCATTAAGAACGAATTCAGGTATATTAACATAATAGCTGTAGGTATATTAACATATATCAACTTGTATTCTTATCACCTAATCAACGATAACGGAAATTATCAATTTATAAAAAAAAAACCTAATAAATGATTGCCTCGGTGGCGCAGTTGTAATGCGTACGCGTTACGACTTAGGCTTGACGCTGAGGTCTCGGGTTCGATCCCCGAGTCGGGAAGTGATATGGTTTTTCTATTTCGAAAAGCTCAGTATCCGCCCGGAGTCTGGAATTTGTGCCGGGTATGGTGATATGCTCGCCCCCTATCACGTAAGGGACGGGGACACGCTTGGCGAAATGTGGGTGTACTGGTTACACCTCTGCCTAACAGGCGTGAGTGCATATATGTAACACTCAAGAGTAGCAACAAAATAAAAAATAGATAAAATAAAACATTTATAATTTTAACAATATACCATTATCAGATACATAATCAGACCCAGTTATACTTCTAGCTTTATCACTTGCAAGGAATAGTACCAAATCTGCAATCTCTTCTGGTTCTCCTACTCTGTCTAAAGCAGTCATCATTTTAAACGTATCCCAGGTTATAGAGGAACCTGAGGTCGCTAAAATATCAGTTTTTACAGGTCCTGGACTTATAGCGTTGACTCTTACTCCATAGGGAGCTAGTTCCAAAGCAGCGGCCTGCGTAAACTGATTAAGACCAGCCTTAGAGACGCTGTAAGCCATGAAGCTAGGCGACCATGACGCTTTCGTACCGGCGACACTGGATATATTGATGATATTCCCTTTAGTCTTTATTAAATGCGGAGCTGCTAAGCTGGTCACCTGGAACACTGCTCGAAGATTCGTGTTCATCACCTCATCGTACACTTGAAGGAGGTTACCTTGGAGGAGACTTGCTTGTCGAGATATACCAGCGTTGTTGACTAGGATGTCTAGTTTTCCGAACTCGTCGACGGTACTCTGCACTACTGTGGCAGCTTGGCTCTCGTCGGATATGTCGATGCGAAGTACTAAAGGACTATTGCCGAGGCATGCTGCGGCTGTTGTCGCTAATTTTTCCTCATTTCTACCGACAATGGCGACTTTTGCACCTTGTTTAGCAAACGCGATAGCCGTCGTTGCTCCTATACCGGAGCTACCGCCCGTCACTAATACAACTTTATCAGTAAAACTCATCGCTCGGCCCTCGGATAGGTGTTCACAGTGAATACTAAATCACACGTGTTTTTATCTGCTGCACAAATACGGAACTGCATTGATACCTTCGTCAACATATTTATCTATAGCTCATAAGTAGGGGAAAGGGGGCACTTTAGGACGACGGCAGTTTAGGACATCATTGATAAAATTAAAAATAAGCAGCCGATGATTTTGCTTATCGCATTATTTACTGTATACTCAACCAGAGACTGTCATACGTGATATCGTAGTTATCTACGCCACGCTGGAATTATTTTAATCAATTTAATAGATTTTAACGCCGTTTTATAATTATTTCACCGTGTAAACGTAAGTAAGTATGTAAGAAAAAATATTTTATACCAATGATAAATAATCTAATTACATGTTCAGATTAAGACGGTACATTTATTCTTATGATCAACGCAATTAAAAATACAAACTTTTGAATGAGTTATTACAATTTCTTCTTACACGTGACGAATGTTTCAGGGGCACATTAGGACATGCCCATATGAATCCCATAATCTTACTCTGAAGGGAATATTAGTTATTTTGATTTAAGTTAAGATCCTAAAAGGTGTGTAATAAAGAAAACTAATTAGAAAAATAAACGCAATTATTTGGATAATATTAGAACATTGAAATTAAATTTGTAATGACCTTGATGTAAGAGAATATATAGTCAAATGAAGGAAATAGCAATTATGAGATTATAACACTTTATATATAGCAATTATGAGATTATTACACTTTAGATATAGCAATTATGAGATTATTAAACTTTAAGATAGACCAAACTATATTCTCAAGATTATTTTTATATCCAATATTTATTGAAGTAGGTATTTTCTTATACAAAAAAAAAAACATATTTTCTATTGATCAGTATATTTGTATAAAAAGCTTTATTAGTATAAGTTTAATCCCTATTCACCTCCTGAAATCTATTTACCACCATCCATATAGACAAAAACAAGTGGGCCAATGTTGCAGCTGAAAGGTGTAAAGTTATAACCATGTGCATGTAACTTTTTAATTTTATTGAAAACTACATTTTGCTTGTGACTTCGCCCGCGTAAACGGCCTTTTCCCAGGATAAAAAGTAGCCTATGTCCTAAAATTCATCCAAAACCGTTCAGCATCATGGACTAATAAGCATCAAAACTCAAAAACTCACAAACATCCAAACTTTTACATTTATAATAGTAGTAGGATTTATGATCAAATAATATAGCCAGACGTTAAATAACAGATTATGTATTATTTTATGGTAAAGGCCAAACCGTTTTATTTTGATTTTATATACCTAGTCCTACTGGCCCAGTAGTCATTTGTATTAAAAATAATATTAAAAGGCTAGTAGATAAATAAATACGAAGCTTAAATTAGAAGATTCAAGCCTTCGAGGACAGCCTCCGTGGCGCAGCGGGCGAGTAGCCGGTTGCGAAGCGTGAGGACGTGAGTTCGATTCCCGCACCTAGACAAAGTTTGTCTGATTCACAAATATTTGTCTCGGGTCTAGGTGTTGTGGAACCGCAAGTCCCTCGTAGTTCTTGATACTCATGATACAGGTTTACCTAGTGTGGGGTCAGGACTATGTGTGTGACTGTTGGGTGTATTTATATTATTTATTTATATTTTATATTAAAAAAAGTATCCCATGGTGCACCCCTCTCCCCTAAGTATATATTATTATCTTTGTTATTCGGATCTATTAAATACTTTTGTAAAACTGTATATAATTCAGATAGAAAGTCCGATAAAGATATCTTTATCGGACGGCACCTAAAAATGATTATTTGCCACCTCAACTCACAAACAATGGAATCAATTTAATAGAAGATAAGTATCTTGGTTGCACCTAGCTCGGCCTCGTGTCTGCCGTTGACCCCGATGGCGTCCTTCGGTGCGCGGGAGCTTCTAAGCCCTACAAGGAGACGGGCTGCAAGGCGACGCCGCGCAGGCGCGGTTCCGGTAGCAATCCGTAGCGTATCTAAGGATGTCCCGGGGCCGCTCCACTTGCGCCGAAGACGGCCTCCGCGGGGTTTTTAGTTGGTATGCCGGTCTAAAGTATACATAGTGTTAGGGACTCGGCCCAGCGGTCGCCCGGATTTACCATCTCTCCCGGGCGGCTTAACGTTGGGTCGTAAGACCAATGAACCCAACATAACCGTTTCGGCTGCCCCCGAGGCGAGGAGGCAGCAATAATTCACTTTTCCCCGCGACAAAAAAAATACCCGATAAATATACCTTCGAATATCCACCGTAATGGGTTGCATGTGGTGGATTAAAGTGCCAAATTACTGATAAATCTAATAATTTACTATTAATATGAGTTTGAATAGCAGTATTTTGTAAGAACATTTGCAAATCTTTCAGATAACTATGACACCCTACAAAATGACGACCGCAGTCGGAATATATATCGCTACAAAGTCCACGTCGGTATAAAAACCGGCGTAAAGCGTTAAGGAAAGAATCCGTTGATAAATCTGGAACTAATTAGAGATGAACGGACTTTGTTGACATGCATACAAAGACACATGATACACAATGAGTGGTAGAGCCACGCTGTAGACACTTTTGTCTACAGCATGTATGGGCCGGCTCGTCCGGGTCATTACCACTGTCTCACAGAAAACCGGCGTAAAGTAGCAGCTTGCTGCTGCGTTTCGTACGGTGAGTGAGATATCCGGAGGGCTAAAATCCCCTCCCCTTTCCACTCCCTTACTTGTCCCTTTCCTTTAAGGTTGGCAACGCGCCCATGATTATTTTAGTATTGTGGGCGTACATGGGCGGTGGAGATCACTCACCATCAGGTGACCCACTTGTTCGCTTGCCGGCCTATATTATAAAAAAAAGACACATACATAAGATTTGTAAATATGCGCGTTACGAAACTTACTTGAATAGAGATGAAAATACCCAGCGAAGTCTACGCCTACGTGTAAGCATTTGTATAAATTTCTTTTATGCAATGGAATAGATACTACTGTGAAATTTAGTACAAATATTGCTTAGTAAAAATAATGAGACATTTCACATCCTTGTAAAATTCCACTCGCAAAAAAAAGGGGGGGGGGGGGGGTTAAACTTTGTAGTATCTGTTTTATATTATAATTTTTATAACTTGAACGATAGAGGTCATATATTCAGACCATATATTTGTATTGTGGTCTATAGCTATATATCATCACTTTTAGGCCTACGGGAGCGGAGCAGTAATATGCACACGAGTGAAACGGTATGGGACAGCTGCTACATGTAGGGCTAGTACAAGTTTGCCCAATGTGTAAACGTCCAAAGTTTTGGTGAGTTAACTAGTTTTGAATGAAATCGGTAGTACGAGTAAAAATTTTCATGCAACGTTCACACTATACCTATCGACAATCGAATGCCTCGATGGCACGAACTTCACTCTATATATTTTCTCATCTTTTGCACACATATAGGTAAATAGAAAGAGATATACAACGTGTTACAGAAAGGTGTAGTCATATTTTAGGGTCATTACATACACCGTACAATTAGTACTTATGTACCGGATCTTATCAAAACCAAGACATCCGAAAATTTCACGGAAAATTTAATCACTCGTTTATTAAGATCGATCAGATTGATGACACCACTATTAATTATTATGAACGATACTCACTTTTTAATAAACTTGAATAAGATGTACGTAATTCTACGGACATACGTACGTAACTTGTAATTTAAACACAAATTAACACCTGAAAGAGATTGTGTGTTGAAGACAAATAGGTACCATCCTTTAGAAGCATTTTAAAGACTTCATTCACGGATCTTCCATCTATGAATTTGGCTTATTACAGTCGACGATCCTCTTAAAAACTTTTATCAGTTACACCAATACATAATACTTATTTTTAGTCAATTACAACATATTTTTTTAACTCGTAATCATACTTCATAAAATCAGAACTTGCCGAACTGACTGCGTCAAATAAATATTGACATTTGACAACTGTTTAATGTTTATTGACTATAGTATCATTGTTTATCATTTAGTGTTGTCCAAAGTTGAAAGTCGATATCGACATGTTACTCATTCGATAAAAAAGAAAATTCTATAATTATTTTACTAGCAATGCAATCGGATTTGGTACTATGGGAGATAAATACTTATACCCTACACTATACATTGCTTAAATTTGCCCGCCCCTTTCTATAACACGTTGTATAAATACCATAAATTTGTCAATATGATATAAGTTTTAGGTTACCAATTATTATCAAATGGATACATATTCTCTTTA
Organism: Mimas tiliae; assembly: GCA_905332985.1. Lineage (NCBI taxonomy): Eukaryota > Metazoa > Arthropoda > Insecta > Lepidoptera > Sphingidae > Mimas > Mimas tiliae. The sequence goes on from HG995258.1 coordinate 827,651, forward strand.
ATTTCAATTTACATGTCTTTAATTCTCCCTATTGTCTAAATAATCTATTTATTTTTGTTTGCCAACAAGTAGTCTCTTTAGTTACTTCATAAACTAGTTTTAACAATTGTGTTTGTTGTATTTGTGTGGACTGCCTCGGTGGCGCAGTTGTAATGCGTATGCGTTACGATTGAGGCTAACGCTGAGGTCTCGGGTTCGATCCCCGGGTCGGGTAAAGTGGTATTGGGTTTTTCTATTACGAAATGCTCAGTATCAGCCCGGAGTCTGGAATTTGTGCCCGGTAGATGTAGAATGGCGATAGGCTCGCCCCCTATCACATAAGGGACGGAAATACGCTCGGCGAAATGTGGGTGTACTGGTTACACCTCTGCCTACCCCTTCGGGGATTACAGGCGTGAGTGCGTATGTATTTATGTAGTGTGGATTTATACATTGGACATTGACGGTGATGAACAGACACCGGTGTTTCAACGTTCTTGTGAAGACTTTAATATTAAGTAAAACTCTTGTCGTTGGCGAAATGCATAATGTTTTATAAATATATTGTTAATGCTTTATAGAATGCTAAAGCAATGTTCATTTTCTACGTTATTGCAACACAATCTAGTACTAAAAATTGCTGTTATTTTACCACCAGTGATAATTAATTTATTTTTTTTATTCTTCCACTTGATCATTGTACGCACTAGACTCAAGATCATAATTTGTAACAAAGTTAAATTAAAGTGGATTTCAAGGAAATCTCAAGGTTTTGTCATTGCTACTCCTACAAGACTTTCATTTTGTCCATCTGAGACTAAAAAGATAAGCAAATGCTGCTTTGGTCAACCAATACCGCTGAACGAAATACATACATACGCACTCACGCCTGTACTCCCCGAAGGAGTAGGCAGAGATGTAACCAGTACACCCATATTTTGCCGAGCTTATCTCTGTCCCATGGTGTGATAGCGGGCGAGCCTATCTCCATACCCGGCATGATTCCAGTCTCCGGGCTGATACTGATAATTTCTAAACAGAAACACCTAATATCACTGTTACCCGACCCGGGGATCGAACCCGAGACCTCAGCACAGCATTACAACTGCGCCACCGAGGCTAAACAAAATCAGTATCCGACATACAGCGGGGACGGGGTGAGAAATATTCACGCCGCATAGCCAACTCCCGCTGCTTTTCCTCACCACGGTCAGCCACCACGGCCTCATCGGCCAATCGCCATGCTAAATACCACCTCGAAGATATTCTTATCGCCACAGCTTTTACAAATCCACACAATGTCACTGAAAAATATTTAGAGAGTGCAAACACGTTCAAAGTTTTCGACTTCGTATAAAATTACTAATAAAGAAGTGTCAAACTATCATCTCGTACTGCCAAAAAGCAAAGAATCGTACGAAAACATAATTCGTTTTCGACTAATACGATAAAAACAAATCTCACACTACCGATTTAAGTTTCTCAATGTTTCCGTTAGTGGCGCTGCTAGTCGATGTATGGAGATAAAACGTAATCGTTCATCATTCTATAAAACTATCAAAACTGGTACTAAGCCTACTGGTACTAGGCCTAATGGTGTATTCTACTACTATTATAAATGTGAAATTTTTATGTTTGTGAGTTTGTGAATTTGGATTATAGTTAGTCAATCACGCCTTAACGGCTGAACGGTTTTGAATGAAATTTGATACACAGGTAGACCATAACCAGGATTAGGCTACAGGCTACATTTTATACAGACAAAGGCCGTTCAGGCGGGTGGAGCCGCGAATAAAAACTAGTTCATAATATTTATATGAATGTTGAGATAGTCATATCACTGGCTCCAATGTCCTTCAAACCGAAATACAACAGTGCTTACACATTGCTGTTTGGCGACAGAAATAGACGGCGCGGTGGTACCAACCCGGTCGGCCTCTCGCAAACGAGGGACCTACCACCTTGTATTCTTATTACCTAATCAAATATTAGTCAAATTGTGATTTCTTATGTTTACGCGAATATTACACATCGAATTAGAACTAGATTATAATTTTAAAATAAAGGTACGCAATGTAACATTAACTTTTCGAGACGACCTACATCTCAGTCACTCCCGTGACCACGAAGGCGGAAAAGCTTTCGAAACGTCGAGACTAAAATAAAAATTAAACCGCGATAAAATCCGTATAAACCAGTTTTATTTTAATTACTACTGAAATTATCAACATATTATTTAAAAAAAATACTAACACTCAAGAGTAGCAACAAAATAAAACGTAGATAACATAAAACGTTTATTATTTTAACAATAATCCATTATCAGATACATAATTAGATCCAGTTATACTTCTAGCTTTATCACTTGCAAGGAATAGTACCAAATCTGCAATCTCGTCTGGTTCTCCTACTCTGTCCAAAGCAGTCATCCTTTTAAACGTATCCCAGGTTATAGAGGAACTTGAGTTTTCTATAATATCAGTTTTGACAGGTCCTGGGCTGATAGCGTTGACTCGTACTCCATAGGGAGCTAGTTCCATGGCAGCGGCCTTCGTAAAGTGATTAAGACCAGCCTTAGAGACGCAGTAAGTCATGAAGCTAGGCGCACTTGGCGATCTCGTACCTCCGACACTGGATATATTGATGATATTCCCTTTAGTCTTGATTAAATGCGGAGCTGCTAAGCTGGTCAGCTGGAACACTGCTCGAAGATTCGTGTTCATCACCTCATCGTACACTTGAAGGAGGTTACCTTGGAGGAGACTTGCTTGTCGAGATATACCAGCGTTGTTGACTAGGATGTCTAGTTTTCCGAACTCGTCGACGGTACTCTGCACTACTGTGGCAGCTTGGCTCTCGTCGGATATGTCGATGCGCAGTACTAAAGGACTATTGCCGAGGCATGCTGCGGCTGTTGCTGCTAATTTTTCTTCATTTCTACCGACAATGGCCACTTTTGCACCTTGTTTAGCAAACGCGATAGCCGTCGTTGCTCCTATACCGGAGCTACCGCCCGTCACTAATACAACTTTATCAGTAAAACTCATCGCTAGGCCGTCGAGCAGGTGTTCACAGTGAATACTAAACCACACGTGCGTTTATCTCGCTGTACAAACAAGGAACTGCGTTGATAGCTTCGCCAACATGTTTATCTATAGCTCATATGTAGAGGAGAGGGGGCACTTTATGACGGATGCGGTTTAGAACATCATTGATAAAATTAAAAATATAGAAACGGTGATATTGCTTATCGCATTATTTTACTGGCTACTCAACCAGACACTGCTGTCATACGTTATATCGTAGCTACGCTACACTGGAATTTGTTAAGTCAACTTAACAGTTTTGAACCCGCTTTTGTAATTATTTCACCGTGTAAAAATAAGTATTTAGGAAAAAAATACATACATACGCACTCACGCCTGTAATCCCCGAAGGGGTAGGCAAAGGTGTAACCAGTAGGTACACCCACATTTCGCCGAGCGTATCTCTGTCGCACGATGTGATAGGGAGCGAGCCTATGGCCATACCGGGCACAAATTCCAGACTTCGGGCTGATACTGAGCGTTTTATTTAGATTTTTTATAGCTAGCCCTACTGGCCCAGCAGTGTCATCTGTTTTTTTTTAAAGTCAATTCAATATTCTAGTAGGTCAATTCCACAATACAAAGAATAAATTAGAAGATACAACCATTAAAAAAGTGTGCCCCCTTCTCCCCTTATACATTGTTATCTTTGTTATTCGTTTCTATGCAATGTAGTTGTAAAACTACAATTCTGATAGAAATTACGATAAAGATATGACTATCGGGAGGCACCTAAAAATGATTATTTGCCACATCAACTCACAAACAATGTAACCAATTTAATTGAAGATTAGTATCTTGGTTGCCCCTATATAGGGGTTACCATAAGCTGATGATATAACTCTCACTTGTTTATATAATGTTTAAAAAATCCTCATACAATGACATAATATACGTAGAGTATGCATTATGCAATAATTACATTTATAACGAGTCTAGTTTTGTTGACTGCCTCGGTGGCGTAGTTATAATGCGTACACGTTACGACTGAGGCTGACGCTGAGGTCTCAGATTCGATCCCCGAGTCGGGTAAAAGTGATATTGGGATTTTCTATAACGAAATGCTCAGTATCGGGAGTCTGGAATTGTGCCCGGCATGACAATAGGCTCGAGCGCTATCACATCATGGGACGGAGACACGCTCGGTGAAATGTCGGTATACTGGTTACACCTCTGCCTGCCCCTTCGGGGATTACAGGCGTGAGTGCGTATGTATGTATGTATGTATGTATATTTTTAAACGATTTTATAATTTTATAATTATGTTTATTTAATCTTATATTAATTGTTATCACTTGCTTTAACGGTGAAGGAAACATCGCGAGGAAACCTGCATACCTGACAAGTTCTCCACAAGAATTTCGAAGGTATGTGAAGTCTGCCAACCCGCAATAGGCCAGCGTGGTGGACTAAGGCCTAACCCCTCTAATTCAGTGGAGGATACCCGTGCCCAGCAGTGGGACGTATATAATACAGGGTTAGAATTATTATTTAATCTTACATTAAAAACTTATTTATTAGTAGATCGATATGTTTCATTATCATCCAGTCCAACTAAAGTTCTTCTTCTTGAAAATAATAACTACACAGCCACTCATGACTGACTTCTAAGCTGCCATATAGATTGACGAGACTTCTACAAGTGCAGAGTTTTAGTTAAGCAAGTCATGTGATGCTAAGTGATCTTTACCACCCATTAACATACGGAATATTAGAAGAATCATGAACGCGTTGTCAACCTTACAGGGAAGAGATAATTAAGGGATTAGGAAGGGGAATTTGGGGGGGATTTGGACCTCCGAACATCTCACTCACCGTATAACACGTAATAACAAGCTGCTACTTCATGTCGGTATTCTGTGAGATAGTGGTAACAATCCGGTCGAGGTGAAAAACTGACCATATACAAAACAAAAATCTTTATTGCACACACATTTACTGAGAAAAAAGATATACAAATAATGTAAAAATGTACAATGAGCGGGCGATTTCTTACAGACAATCTAGCATGGAGACAAATTAAAAACCATGGATACTATTTATTGTTTCAACAACATTCCATTATCAGATACATAGTTTGATCCAGTGATACTTCTGCCTTTATCACCCGCTATAAACAGCACCAAATCTGCTATCTCATCAGACTCTGCAATTCTATGTAAAGGAGCCATCTCTTTCAACTTATCTCGGGGTCCAAAGTAACTGTTTATAATATTAGTATTTACGACTCCTGGACTTATGGCATTGACTCTTACTCCATAAGGCGCCAATTCCAACGAAGCAATCTTTGTAAAATGGATCAGACCAGCTTTGGAGATACAGTACGACATCAAAGAAGGTACTGGTGTTGGAAAGATACCTCCTACACTAGAAATATTGATGACATTCCCTTTGGTTTTGATCAAGTGCGGGGCTGCTAAACTAGTGAGGTACATAGCTGCACGAAGATTCGTGGCCATCACTTCATCGTACACTTGAAGAAGGTTGCCTTCAAGGAGACTTGCTTGTCGAAGTATGCCAGCGTTATTGACGAGAATGTCAAGTTTGCCGAATTCGTCGACAGTACGTTGCACTGCTGCTGCAGCTTGGCTCTCATTGGAGATGTCGATGTGGAGTACTAGAGGAGTGTTGCCTTCATTGTCGAAGTCAGCTGAATTGGTCTCATTTCTATCAGCGATGACAACTCGTGCACCGTCTTTGACAAACGCTAGTGCCGTTGCTGCTCCTATACCAGAGCTGCCACCCGTCACCAACACAACTTTGTCTTTAAAACTCATCACTCAACCGTCTATTGTGAATACAAAATTGATACTAAGTCCATATAATATTAATATTTAATTTAACACAAAGAAAACAAAGTCAATAGATAGCGTAAAGGTTGAATGAAATGAAGTCAAAAGTATGAACAAAGGTTACTGCTTTACTTCTAAATATGACGGTGAATAATAAAACAATGAGTGGAACATGATCTCATTAGTGATATGGATTATAAAGGCAATGCAATGTCATTTGGCTGGCACCAGTACATTTTTTGAATATTGTAATTTCCTTTTGTACCTAAAGTAAACAAATACAAACATACACATTCACACCTGTAATCCCCGAAGGAGTAGGCAAAGGTGTTACTATTTCTCCCACATTTCACCGCGCGTATCTCCGTCCCATGATGTGGTAGGGGTCGAGCCTATCGCCATACCGGGCACAATTTCAGACTCCGGGCTGATACTGAGCAATTCGTAATAGAAAAACCCAATTCCTTAACTACTCATGAATCTAGTTATAAATAAAAAGATACCACTGATAAATATGTATTTGAGAATACATATTTATCATGACAAATTTCGACAATTTCGATTCCCACGACAGTGGCGCGTCAAGTGACAGTTTGTAAGCACTGTTGTGTTCAGTCTGAAGGACATTGAAGCCAGTGAAATTACTGGGATTATTATGAGACTTATCACCTTATGTCTCGGGGTGACGAGCGCAGTCCAGTGTCATACAGTGTTTTTTATTTAAAGTTCTGTGTGGCGTTGCTTCTGTTTATGAGCAGGCGTGGTGCTTACCATCAGGTGAGCGACCAGCTCGTCTCGTCATTCAAACTAATAAAAAAAATAGTTCCTTAGTTTGGGAACACAACTGAAAATGTCACTAAGGTGTACCACAGTAGGTACCTCTTATTATGCCAGTGTCTCATTTTAAATTTCCTATCCGTGACATTTCTACAGGGTTTCTCCGATGATATAAATTTGTAGGCATTCATATTCTGAAATAAATTAATTATTTGTTTCGGGTCTGGGTGTTGTGGGACCGCAAGTCCCTCGTAGTTCCTGATACCCACGACACAGGTTTACCTAGTGTGGGGTCAGGACTATGTGTGTGACTGTTTGGTGTATTTATTTATTTATTTACATTTTAAATCTCAGTTTGCCAAATCAGATTATTTAAATAAGTAGCTAGATTCAAAAATGTTATTTTTATAGAAAAGTCTGGCAAATGAGCAAGTGGCTCACCAGATGGTAAGTTTTTTTTTTTTTTTTTTTTTATACTGGCTCGGCAAAGTGACTACGCTACACCTGATGTTAAGTGCAGCGCAATCCAAGAATACTGTCGACCAACGACAGACGATGTGTCTATCGTAGGTCGGCAAGATTATGCCGGCCTGCCTAATTGCTTCTTCACACTCCGTTTAAAGGACCCCATATTATAGGAAGGAGGGAACACGTGTGCCGGCAAACTATTCCACAGCTTGATGGTCCGGCAGAAGTAAGATTTTGCGAACTTTTTAGTTCTAGCCGAGATGGAAGAGACCACGAAGCTGTGGTGCCGTAAGCCAGCACGCGTGGTTCTGTTAAGGAAGGGTGAGGATGGGATAAGGTCAAACAACTCTTCAGAGCATTCACCGTAATACAGACGATAAAAAAAACTAAGTGAGGCAATGTCCCTACGCAATTGCAGCGGCTCTAAGTTCTTAGTAACGTCTGCATCATTCACAATGCGAACAGCCCGTCGCTGCAATCCGTCCAAGGCATCGAGTAAGTACTTGCCGGAACCGTCCCAAAGGTGCGAACAGTATTCCACACCCGGCCGTGCCTGCGCTTTGTATAAGCGGTAAAGCTGACCGGGAGTAAAAAACCCACGCACCTTGTTCAGGATTCCGACCCTGCGTGAAGTGGCGGATATTACGCCCTCGATGTGGTTCCTTGGATTCAGATCGCAGCAAATATCCATGCCTAGGATACTTAGGCTATTCCGCATTGCGAGCGGGATACCCTGAAGATTGGGGAGGGGAGAGAACGGGGATTTTTTGCACGTTAACGCGCACACCTGAGTTTTCTTGGCATTGAACTCAACCAGATTCTTAGTACCCCATTCTGAAATGAGATCCAAGGTCCGGTTAAGCTCAATGACAAGATTTTCTCGCTGCCCCTCAGTGACTCCCCGGCTATCAGTGGGCCCACTGCAGTAACGTCCATGCACTGTGCTGTCATCTGCATAGCAATGAATGTTACCAAGTGATAACATATTATTGATATGCAGAATAAACAAGGTGGGCGAAAGCACTGAGCCTTGTGGGACCCCGGCATTAACTGACATGAGCTGAGAAGCATGCCCTTCAACAAGGACACGCATTCTACGCTCATGCAGAAAGCCGGAGATCCACGTACACAGGTTGTCGGGGAGCCCATTTGCCGGAAGCTTGGAGAGAAGACCACGGTGCCAGACCCTATCGAACGCCTTAGCGATGTCGAGACTTACGGCTAGAGCCTCGCCATGCTTATCAACCGCCTCCCCCCAGCGATGTAGCACGTACGCAAGAAGATCACCCGTTGATCGCTTCGACCGAAAGCCGTATTGTCGGTCACTGATCAGCGAGTGATCCTCCAGGTAGCGGATCAGCTGTGAGTTTATGATCCGCTCCATTACTTTGCACAACACTGAGGTTATGGCGATTGGACGGTAGTTCTTAGGGTCCGACCGATCACCCTTTTTTGGGATTGGTTGCACATTGGCCTCTCTCCAAGATTGGGGCACAATACCGAGAAGGAAGGAGAAGCGGTATAGACGCGTCAGCACAGGAGACAACTCGGCCGCACACATTTTAAGTACCACCGCCGGTATACCATCCGGACCACTAGCTTTACGGGCATCGAGGAACAGCAACTCGCGCCGCACATCACACTGCCTGATACGAATATGCGACATTGAATATCCGCAATCAGGCACCGTGGGCGGCAGCGCATTGCCGTCCTCGAGCCGCGAGTTAGCCGCAAAGAGGTTTGCCAGTAGAGTGGCTTTCTCCTGCGGCGTATGGGCCAGGGATCCATCCGGATATCTCAGCGGTGGCAACGAGGGGCGACAGAAGTTAGATTGAACGGCCTTGGCAAGGCTCCAATAAGCACGACTACTTGACGGATGATCTGCCAAGGCTCGTCCAATCCTATTGATGCGCTGAGCATCCGCTCTAACGTACGCCTTCTTACAGGCCTTGGTGGCTTGGTTATAGGCCGCTTTGAGTGAGCTTATGTTGGGATCCTTGAATGCGCGACCCCTAATCCACTCGCGATATGCAGCCTGTCTCTGACTAACAGCGTCTGCGCAGTCGCGATTGAACCAGGAGCGTCCGCGCCCACCACCGACGACCTCCGAGGAAGGAATGTAATATTCCATTCCTAACTGGATGACTCGCCAGCAGAAGGTCCAGCAATGAAGGCGTGTGACTCGCCACATCTGGGATTCTGGTGGGCTGATTCACCAGTTGAGACAAGTCGTGAGTCAGAGCGAATGCGTGGGCAGTACGCCCAGCATGGTCAGGAGGAGCCCAACCACAGCTCGTGGTGCGCGTTGAAGTCCCCCAAGACCACCAGTTCCGCTGTTGGATACTGCTCCTGCGCATCATCAGTCGCCTGGCTGATATAATTGAACAGCCGAGTCGTCTCGTCATCCCCGTTATGGGATCTGTAAAGGCACACATAGATCCGGCTCTGAGCGCCAAGATCCACGTGTACCCACAGTGTGGAAAAGGAAGGGTCCTCCATGCAGCGCAGACGGCGACAGCAGACATCCGACCGGACATACAAACATACCCCGGCCTTTGGCCTGAAGTTCTCTTCAAGTAAGTAGCCGGGATAATGCAAATATGCCGTATCGGCCGGACGACAGATCTGTGTCTCCGTCAAGAAGAGCATTGCAGGCCGGGCCGTCTCAAGATGGTGGTGGACGGCACTAAGGTTCGAATGGAGTCCACGGATATTAGTGAACCCCATTGTGAACGCGGTGGTGGGGCTGTGCACCGCTGTTGGACCTGCTCTCTTTAATGGCGCTGTCATGGTACAATAAAAGAAGGGAAGATGGAAGAAGCAACTTGCGGAACCTGCGACAGGACTGATGGGTGACAATGATACTGCATATGGTCACAAGGCGGCCGAACGGAGGCAGACTAATTCGCCGGACGGAAGGGCCCCCGTACCCCCCCGGGATAGGCCGCCGGGACCCCAGATCCGGTCACCAACCGGCACGACGGACCTACCCAAGATTATGCGTGGCATGGTGGAGCAGCCTCTCCAGGTGGTTAAGCTGGATTGGGCCCCTGTACTGTACCACGGGCGGCCAGCGGAACAACCGTTTCTACGGGTCTCCCTGGCCGGCGAATCAATACATCTCCATCCGACATAATAACACATACACGACCCTGCCAACCACTGTCATGTCGCAGGCTCCGCATGAACCGGATGTACACTGGCTGATCCTGGAACGCGACCCACATAATATGTGAGTCACTATGGCAGGTTTTACACCATGTGTACGGTGGTCGCTATCCGGCCGGATGAATACATCCTACCACCAGCTGAGCAGTTGTTAGCTCATAGATCCCTCGGTCGCCTCTTACGACCCCCTCGGGAATGTGAAGGGGAAGCGGTTTGTATTCTTATGCCGCCGCTCCACGGACAGATCTCCATCGGATCAATTCGATTGATAGTCTGTTCAGACTGTTCTAATCGCATATGCGACTGAGTGAGTTGATTTAATAAACTCAAATCGTGTGAACCCAAGAACTTTTTAATGGCTGAACTGATTTTCTCAAAATATGGCTAAGAACCATTTCAATTAAAACAGCTTTCAATCAAAAAATCGCATCCAATCGGTCCATTTGTTCCATTTGACTGCCTCGGTGGCGCAGTTGTAATGCGCACGCGTTATGACTGAGGCTGATGCTGAGATCTCGGGTTCGATCCCCGGGTCGGGTAAAAGTGATTTGGGTTTTTCTCTTACGAAAAGCTCAGTATCAGCCTGGAGTCTGGAATTTGTGCCCGGTATGGCGATATGCTCGCCCCCTATCACATCATGGGACGGAGATACGCTCGGCGAAATGTGGGTGTACTGGTTACACCTCTGCCTACCCCTTCGGGGATTACAGGCGTGAGTGCGTACATACGCATACATACATATGTATGTATGTTCCATTTGTTATAATGTTGCATCACTTGTGAATACACATTAAATCATTGTTGATAATAATTAATGTATCACAATGTTCACGATTTTGTAATTTAATTTATATTTCAATTGTAATTTAAGTTTTATTTTAATTCCTAATGAATCCATTTTCAAAATTATAATCTTAATAAAAAACTAAATTAATTAATTATTCAATCTTTAAAATCTAATTTATTAATTAACTAAATAATATCATAATATAAATCAATTAGAATGTATTAACCTAAATATAATTTATGAAATATCTTTTAATAACTAATTGTAAAAAGAGGATGTGCTGTTACTGTAAAGTTTTATGTCATCCATATATAAAAGGTGAGTGAATTTAACGTGATCAATATCTGTTATGATAGAATAACCATTATTTGATTGGTTCAACATTGTTGAAAGAGGATTTAACGCAAGGCAGAACCATAGAGGACTGAGGGAGTCGCCTTGGAAAATGCCTCTACGTATAGGGATGTTTTCAGTATGGATCTTATTGTTTATTTTAAGTTGGATTTTCCACTGATTCATTGTCTGTTCCAGAAAGCTAATTATAGTAGGGTGTATTTTAAGATGTAGTACATGTATAAGCCAACTATGGGGGACGCTATCGAAGGCTTTTCGGTAGTCGATGTACATAGTTGAGATATCAGATCTGGTTGCTTTTGCATGTTTCATTGCTACACAGTCAATAATTAGTTGTTCTTTACACCCTTGACTTAACTTTCTGCATCCTTTTTGTTCCTCAGCTAAAATATTGTTGTCTGTAATGTGTTGGTACGTTAATTCAGCTATGCAACCTGTTAGCAGTTTGTAAAAGGTTTGTAGGCAGGTGATAGGCCTGTATTTCGCTGGATTTTGGTAGTCTTTAGGAATCATGTATGTGATGCCCTGCGTCATATAATCAGGAGTAGAATGCGGAAATTTAATAAACGTTTTTATATGGTTTACAGTCTATGGTGTAGGTGTGTGAATTTCTTATACCATTAATTATGTATTTTGTCACTCCCTGGTGCTTTCCAGTTGTGTGTTCGTTTTAGGACCTTAATAAAAATATCTATAGGAATTTGTTCGAATTCCATTTGAGGCAATGCATTTAAACTGTTAGTCTTTATCCATTCTGCATTTTGATTGTGTTGTACTGGTACTGCCCAAACATTGGACCAAAATCTATGTAACTCTTCGGCGGTGGTCTACTGTTGTGTTGACAAGTGTTTTGGCTAGTCGTTGCTAATTTCCGGTAGAATTGTTTTTAATTATTTATGAATTGAGTATTTTGTTGTTTTCTTTCTGTACACTTCGTATATCTGGAGAATCTACTAGCGGTTAAGGTAAGTTTTTGTTTTAATGTATCAAGAAATTCTTCGTCACTTATATTTGGTTTTTCATGCTGTGTATGTATGAGGTATTTTTCTTTAATTTTATTTACATGTTTAACTAGTTTTCTGTTTCTATTTCCATTTATATATTGTGTCATTCTACCTATATCTTTTCGCAATGCTTGTATTTTACTTATAAGCCGTTTTTGCCATTTTGGTGTAATCTTTTTAGTGTTAGAGGCAACAGTTCTAATTCTACAGCCGTTGCATATAGCTGCCGTGTATGCAGCGCAATACACAAACTATTGTATATTGCGCTGCATACACGGCAAATTGTTGCTTTATATTATCAGTGTCTAAGGCCGTATTATTGTATATACTATTATGTTGGGAATGATTGTGCTCTATCATAGAAGGTATGTGAACCTCGTCGGAATTATAGGGATTGTTAACTGGGCTTGGTGATAATTGTGTATCACTATCTGTAAAGTTTTGGGGTGGTGTATGTGGAGGGTAAAGCATATGCTGGATATTCCCAGAATTGGGCACCCTATTGGACAAGCTATGTTCTACTTCTTTACGTATTTGTAGTAATCTATTATCTTTTATATATTTATTACTTATAATAGATCTCCTCTGGTCAGCTACTCGTTGTTCAGTTAAATGAGCTAGATGAGGGCAGTAGCCTATGAATTTATTGCGGAGTTTACTTCTGGATGCCGTTAGGTTTGTCTCTAATTCTGTTACTTCATAATAACATTTAATGAGTGTTTCATTGAGATCATTGGTCCATCTCATCTTATTGCTTTGTTTCTGTTCGGGTTGTGTTGGGTGTAATTGCTATGTACATTTAGGTTGTGTTGTGTACAAAGTTTCTAATGTTTCAGGGGTATTCTCTAGTTCTCTATTTACCAAACTGAGTTGCAAAGCAGCATCAGCTTTTATTTCTTCGACTATTGTGGTGGGTATGAGATTCCTACGTATAATGGCTCTTCGCTGATCTCCTATTCTTTGCCGGGAAACATCCATGTGTGGAAATTTTTGGATAAACTCTTCATGTAGGTGACCCAAATATCAACGTATTGATCGCTCCATATTTGTAAGTACTAGGTATGTGCGCTATATAAATCTATTCATTTCATCAGACCATTTTAAGCACGCACGGGTCTCATCAACAGTGGGTGCAGATTGTACGGCATTCGCCTTCTGCACAACATCCGCCGATGTTTGAGGTACTGAGTGTGATCGGGAATTATTGCAAGATTGGTAACTAAGATTAATATTTTGATTGGATGGAATTGATGAGATGGATTGAGGTGATGATGGAGATAATGTTCTAGCTTCTGCCAGATATGATGGTGGGGATGAAAAGAGGGATGATGGGGATGACGGTGGAAGTGATTCGGCTGTAGCAAATTCTTCGACGGGAGCCCGCTCCGTTCAGCTCCACATCGCCGATGGTTCGCATGCTGTGGTATCTAGCACCAGCTCCAGATACGTCCCGGCGACCCCCGGGCAGCGGCCGCAAATTATATTTCTTAATAGTACGATCCATGATAAAGTTTGTTGAGGACAATTAGTTTGGAAAGGGTAAGCCAAGATGTTAGCGACAAATTGTGCATTTCATTTGAAATGGGATCTAGATGTTCAGATCTTGTAAGTGTATAAAGAATCTCCCCCACCACGACAAGGTTGATCTTCCCGGGGCTGGTTATTATTATTATTATTATTATAATGTACACGATTTACAACAATACAGATAAGTCGCGTCATGTTTCACCTTTAAAATTGTTTTACAAAATGAACACCGCAATTACAAACTCTAGATGATCAGTTAGAGTAGGTATGTTATAAAATAATTACTCTTACTTTGTATTAAAGGAAGCAAGTACGTGCACGTGGTACACCCTGCTGATTAACGGGCGTGGCAATGGTGAAACGTGGTTCCCGTTGCTGGTTGTCGGGATTAGACGGCGAGTCGCTCCATATAATATAAAATACCGTCAAATCATGATGAGAAGGCGGATCCTGGTATTAAGCCGAGATAAAGCCAGGCAGAAAGAAAAATTAAAGGAACAAATGATAACCAAATTACTGGGAATTAATATGGAATTAATACACTTGAAATCTTACGGGCTGATCTCCATCGTCCCACGCCCACAATACCAGAAGAATCTGTGATACGCTGCCAACTTTAAAGGAAACGGATAAAAAGGGGATTTGGGCCTCCAGATATTAATATCTTACTCACCGTACGAAACGTAGCAGCAAGACGCTACTTTCCGTCTATTGTCTGTGAGACAGTGGCAATCCGGATGAGCCGGCCCATTCATGCTGTAGACAAGTGACTACAGTGTGGCTCTACCACTCAAAAATGTATGGGTGGTTGGGTGTATTTATTTATTTAATTTTAAATAGGATTTTTTGCATGTCATTTCATACGAATTATGTAAAATTTACACGTCGAGTGTATATATAGTGTATTCATAATCTATAAATGAATTTGAAGGTAGATAAACTCTTATCACATAAACAAATATTACCGAAATTATATACTTATTATAAAAAAATGAATAACACTCAAAACTTTTTTCTACAATGAATGGGACCGGCTCGTCCGGGTCGTTGTCTGTTTTATATAAAACCGGCGTAAAGCAGCAGCTTGCTGCTGCGTTTCGTACGGTGAGTGAGATATCCGGAGGCCAAATTCCCCCTCCCCGGCCCAATCCCTTAATTATCCCTTTCCTTTAGATCGGCAACGCATTCATGATAATTTTAATACTGAGGGCATACATGGGCGGTGGACATCACTTACCATCAGGTGATCCACTTGCTCATTTGCCGATCTATGCTAAAGAAAAACACTAGCAACAAAATGAAACATAGATAAAATAAAACGTTTGTTATTTTAACAATAATCCATTATCAGATACATAATTGGATCCAGTTATACTTCTAGCTTTATCACTTGCAAGGAATAGTACCAAATCTGCAATCTCTTCTGGTTCTCCTATTCTGTCCAAAGCAGTCATCATTTTAAACATATCCCAGGTTATAGAAGAACCTGAGTTCTCTATAATATCAGTTTTTACAGGTCCTGGACTTATAGTGTTGACCCTTACTCCATAGGGAGCTAGTTCTACAGCAGCGGTCTTCGTAAAGTGATTAAGACCAGCCTTAGAGACGCAGTAAGTCATGAAGCTAGACGCCATTGACGCTTTCGTACCGCCGACACTGGATATATTGATGACATTCCCTTTAGTCTTGATCAAGTGCGGGGCTGCTAAACTAGTGAGGTACATAGCTGCACGAAGATTCGTGGCCATCACTTCATCGTACACTTGAAGAAGATTGCCTTCAAGGAGACTTGCTTGTCGAGATATACCAGCGTTATTGACGAGGATGTCAAGTTTGCCGAATTCGTCGACAGTACGTTGTACTGCTGCTGCAGCTTGGCTCTCATTGGAGATGTCGATGTGGAGTACTAGAGCGTTGCCTTCATTGTCAAAGTCAGCTGAATTGGTCTCGTTTCTATCAGCGATGACAACTCGTGCACCTTCTTTGACAAACGCTAGTGCCGTTGCTGCTCCTATACCGGAGCTGCCACCCGTCACCAACACAACTTTGTCAGTAAAATTCATGGCTCAACCGTCTATTGTGAACACAAAGTTGATACTAAGTCCTTATCGTATATAATATTTATTTAAAAATAAACACAAAACAAAGCTATATTACTGCTTTACTTCAAAATATGACGCTGGATAATAAAACAATGAGTGGATGATGACCTCAGTAGTGAGATGGATTATAGAGTCGGTGCAATGTCATTTGGCTGGCAGCGGCACATATTTAGAATTTAGTAATTTTGTTTTCGTACCTAAAAATACATACGCACTCACGTCTGTAATCGCCGAAAGGGTAGGTAGAGGTGTAACCAGTACACCCACATTTCGCCGAGCGTATCTCCGTCCCATGATGTGATAGTGGGCAAGCCTATCGCCATACCAGGCACAAATTCCAGACTCCGGGCGGATACTGAGCATTTCGTAACAGAAAAACCTAATATCACGTTTATCGATCGAACCCGAGACCTCAGTGTCCGCCTCAGTCGTAACGCGTACGCAGTATAACTGCGCCACCAAGGCACCATTGTTGTATATCATGAAAACCCAAATAAATTGTATCTTTCTTTCTGTCTTTATACAAAATACCTGCGAAGTTGAGGTATCACATGGCTGCGATCAACGCCGTGAGAGACTTGTATTTGTATTTTTGACTTTTAGTTAGGACTTAGAAATTAATAAGTAGAGACGTTTTAGTGTACATTCTTTTTACAGTAGGTAACAAAAACCCTGTTGGCCCTTTTTGGGTCGTGAAGATAGACATATAGACAGCTTAATAAAAAAGTTTAATTAAAAAAAATAGTAAACAGAAGGAAGTTATTATCCTTACAGTGGTAGCTTATAAAAATGAACATATTAAAAAAATGTTATATTCATCTGAAAAGTGATGTACAGCTGACTGATGCCGGGTGCGCACGCGGCGCTGCGCGTTTGATGTTAGTAAGACGCCGCAAGTTGCGATCTCGCTCTGGCTCCAAGCCATCGCTCTTGCAGAGGTAATCAATCGAAATACGGTTTACAAATAATAAATTAATTAAAGTTTAAATAATAAATATGATTATTTTTATAGTCCAATTTTCGTCTGCGAGATTTTACATTACGTTTGAATATCGATTCTGATATCATAGTTAAAATTCCCAACAGCGTTTTTGTTACATATTGTATATTATTCTATTATTGATCTGTTAACAGCCCTTTATTGTCTTCTTGCAAAATAAACGTTTTGATATTATTGAGTGGTAGAGCCACCTGTAGACGCTTGTGATTATAGCACGAATGGGCCGGCTCGTCCGGGTCGTTACCACTGTCTCGCAGAAAACCGGCGTAAAGTAGCAGCTTGCTGCTGCGTTTCGTTCGATGAGTGAGATATCCGGAGAACTAAACGCTCTCCCCATCCCCTTCCCAATCCCTTAATTATCCATTTCCTTTAAGGTCGGCAACACACCCATAATTATTTTGGGGTTATGGGCGTACATGGGCGGTAGCGATCATTTACCATCAGGTGACCCACTTGCTCGTTTGCCGGCCTATGCTATAAAAATAACAATATATTATACGATTTGATATTACGGAATAAAAATCCGGCGAAGGGTTTCGTGGTCAGAAAATATATAATATATCAAATACTATACAATTTAGCTTGTTGAAACCAATTTTCGTTGGAAGTACGTTTTAAGTTATACTACCTTGATTTTTTTCTGTAATTTACATCTCGTTATTTAGTAGTTAGAGAGGGGTCATTTTTCACGACTTTGGACGCACATCTAACAAAATAATTACATATATAAAAAAAATGCAACCTCCATATCATGACAGCCTCCGTGGCGCAGCGGGCGAGTAGCCGTCTGCGAAACGAGAGGCCGTGGGTTCGATTCCCGTACCGAGACAGATGTTTGTGTGATCCACAAATATTGACTGTTGGGTGTATTTATTTATATTTGGTTGGCGCTCACATGGGGAGGCTTACATCCAACAGTGGACGGCAACTATACGGTAATAATAATCGGTAATAATACTAGTCTTGTATTATATACGTCCCACTGCTGGACACGGACCTCCTCTACTGAATGAGAGGGGTTAGGCCGTAGTCCACCACGCTGACCTAATGCGGGTTGGCAGACTTCACATACCTTCGAAATTCTTATGAAGAACTTCTCAGGTATGCAGGTTTCCTCGCGATGTTTCCTTCACCGTTAAAGCAAGTGATAATTAACAATTAATACACACATGACTTAGAAAACTCAGAGGTGTATGCACTTGGGGCTGGTTTCGAACCTGCGACTTTCGTCTGGACGGTCCATACCACTCCCCTGAGCTAAAGTGATACTTATGACAATGAAAACATTGTGGCTATTAACAGTTATGCCAAAGGACTATCAATATTATGACAAACAATTTTATGCGAAATTGGGCACGCCCATTTAAATTTCATCCATATAGTGGTAATAGTTTCCAAGTCAAATGGCTGTGACATACGGATAGACAGACGAACGGAACCCTAAAACCATAAGGAAACAAATTTTAAACAAGTAAATTTTTTTTTTTTATGTTACACTACAGGGCGAAGGTTTTTCTTCTCTTTAAAGGCCAAGGCTTAGATTAATCGGTATAGCTTGGTACAGGGCAGTTGAGGTTGCGTTATTTCCATTTTTTTTTACTATGTAGTAGGCCCCTCGTATGCTAGTGTGTCTGTGCCACCTCGTCGGTACCACTGCTTTGTCTATTTCGAACGCCAAAAAGCAGTGTAAGTAATGATGTTTCGGTTTGAAGAAAATTGAAACCGTTGAAATTACTGGGGATTATGAGACCTAAAATCTGGTGACGAGCGCAGTTCAATGCCGGGCACTATATAGGTATATATATACTAGGCGTGACGCTTACAATTAGGCGCGCAACCTGCTCGTTTCGTCATCCAGATTACCGAAAAAAATTGATTGCAAACATACATACGCACTCACGCCTGTAATCCCCGAAGGGGTAGGCAGAGGTGTAACCAGTACACCCACATTTCGCCGAGCGTATCTCCGTCCCACGATGTGATAGGGGGCGAGCCTATCGCTATACCGGGCACAAATTCCAGACTCCGGGCTGATACTGAGCATTTCGTAATAGAAAAACCCAATACCACTTTACCCGACCCGGGGATTGAACCCGAGACCTCAGCTTTGGACTCAATCGTAACGCGTACGCATTACAACTGCGCCACCGAAGCCAAATTGATTGCATTTCATAAAATTAATAACAGCAACTCAAATTATCATAATCTATTTTTAAGTTTTATTTTTAATCCCACTAATGAAATGAAATGAAATGAAATGAAATGAAATGAAATGAAATGAAATGAAATAATGAAATGAAATAGTTTTATTCATCATGTAGGCAATTAATATAGCGCTTATGACAAGTCAGTACAAAATAAAGAAACATAAGTAAGTGTAGAAATCATATCAGCTAATATATACATAACATACATAGCATCGTCAAAATACACTGGGCAACTATACATTTTAGTCCAGAATTGTTAAGTATTATTATTATTGTTATTTTTTCTCTGTTTAAAGGTCGATATGGACCATAGGCATTACCGAAACGGCACGTGGTTTAAAACTACCACCGGATCCAAAACGACCCAACCTGAGAAGACCCGGCGAAACAACTAAGGCCAAAATTACCTCCAATTTAATATTTTACTACGTCAGACTTGCGTAATAGCTTACATCTATGTTTACATATGGGCGATTTTCTAGATCTGATACATAATAATATGTTATATAATACTAGCTGTTGCCCGCGGCTCCGCCCGCGTGAATGCCTATTTCCAGGATTAAAGTAGCCTAGTGTGCTACTAAAATGACTATAATAAAAAATAGGGGTTGATTGTAGAGGGTTGAAAATTTAGAGTTGTATGTATTTTTTAATGCTGTAACATAAAAAATTAAAACAAAAAAAATTGACTAAAAAATTATTTAGGGTTGGACCACCCTTAACATTTAGGGGGATGAAAAATAGATGTTGGCCGATTCTCAGACCTACACGATATGCACACAAAATTTCATACAAATCGGTCGAGCCGTTCCGGAGGAGTATGGGAACGAACATTGTGACACGAGAATTTTATATATTAGAAGATTATTACATTACGATACTTATGAACTACTAAAAGTTTAGTAAATTCTTCATAAATCTACTTACGTTAGTAAAAGTTACAAATGTAGCAAGAAATAATAATTACACTCATTACATAATTTAATTATTATGTAGGTGCTAGGAGTATTTTCAAATCAAGGTTAAAATGGTGCCAAAAGCATAAAGACCAAATAAAAATGGATAAGCTTGCGTCACACCATACTAAACATGATTTCCGTGGTTTTTGGAAATGCACTAACAAACTCAACGAAAAAGCCGGCCTTCCTGTGTGCATTGAGGGAGTCAGTGACCCTAAAAAGATCGCAGAGCTGTTTAAAAATAGTTTTGTCTTACAGTCACCGTTGGGGCAATCTAGGTGTGTGCTTAGTGTTGAGGCTCGAAAGGATTTGGGGACTAAAATCAGTGCTAAAGACATAGCAAACGCTATTAAAACCATGTCAAGAGGCAAGTCTCCCGGTCACGACGGGCTCAGCATTGAGCACCTCCGTTATGCGGGGCCTCACTTGCCGAGAGTACTGGCGATGTTATATTCGTTTTGTGTAAGTCATGCTTATATGCCCACGGATATGATGAGGACGCTTGTAGTGCCTATTGTCAAAATCAAAACCGGTGACGTTGCAGATAGGAATAACTATAGGCCTATTTCGTTAGCAACTGTTATCTCAAAGGTATTTGATAGTTTGCTGAACACACAGATAAATAAGTATATAACACCTCATGACAACCAGTTTGGGTTTAGATCAGGACTTTCGACTGATAGTGCTATTTTGTGTGTTAAGCAAGCTGTCAAATATTATACGGATCGTGGGACGCCTGTATATGCGGGTTTTATCGACTTATCGAGAGCTTTTGACCTGGTCTCATACGACATTTTGTGGAAGAAGTTGGAGGAGGTTAAATTGCCATATGAACTAATTAACATCATTAAGTTTTGGTATAGAAACCAGGTCAACAGCGTCAAATGGGCAGGTGCTTTGTCTGATCCATACAGATTGGAATGCGGTGTGAGACAGGGGGGGTTAACTTCTCCCACCCTTTTCAATCTTTACGTAAATGGACTGGTGGAGGCGCTCAGTGGCCTAAGAGTAGGTTGTTACATAGATGGAGTCTGTCTAAATAACATAAGCTACGCAGACGATATGGTGCTATTGAGTGCTTCACCATGTGGTCTCAGAAAGCTGTTGGCACTTTGTGAGAGCTATGCTTTTTCTCATGGATTGCTGTATAATACACGAAAAAGCGAAATCATGGTCTTTGGTGCACGGGGTAAGACGCAAAACAGTGTCCCTGATATTAAGTTAAATGGTGTTCCATTACGGAAGGTCGAAAAATGCAAATATCTGGGTCATATACTTACTGCCGATCTCAAAGATCATGATGACATAGAAAGGGAGCGAAGGGCGTTGTCAGTGAGAGCTAACATGTTGGCCCGCAGGTTTGCGAGATGCTCGAAAGAAGTTAAAGTTACGCTTTTCCGAGCATATTGTACCTCATTCTACACATGCAGCCTGTGGGCTGATTATACGCATAAAGCTTATAACGCCCTTCGTGTACAATATAATAACGCGTTCAGAGTGCTGTTGGGGTTGCCCCGATACTGCAGTGCATCAGGGATGTTTGCAGAAGCGCGCGTAAACTGTTTTTACGCGACGATGCGTATACGTTGCGGGTCAATGGTGCGCCGGGTGCGGGCCAGCCCCAACAGCATCCTGAATATGATCGCAAATAGGTTAGACTGTGCCTATGTGAACCACTGCTGTAGGATGCATGCTCCGTCATGTACAACGCAATAGTGGTTACATATATTTAAAAACCTTTTTGTTTACTAACATTAGAAATATAAGTCTGTATACTAACACAAATGAGTCTCGAAACTTGATGAAATAAATAAATTATTATTATTATTATTATTATAATTACAATTGGTCGTTGGACCAGACCAGATATATAAGTTGGTATAAATAAATAAATAAATAAATACACACACCCAACATTTACACACATAGTCCTGACCCCACACTAGGTAAACTAGGTATCAAGAACTACGAGGGACTTGCGGTCCCACAACACCCAGACCCGAAACAAATATTTGTGAGTCACACAAACATTTGTCTTGGTGCGGGAATCGAACCCACGGCCTCTCGCTTCGCAGCCGGCTACTCGCCCACTACGCCACGGAGGCTGACTGATAAGACCTCACAATCTGAGGGTGACGTTTTTGTATTAAGGATAAGGATTAAGTGTGATTTAATTATAACCGCCAGATAACGCATTAGAAAACCCAATTTAAGAAGTAGCAATCTGAATTACGCTCCATCCTACTACTATTATAAATGTGAAAGTTTGGATGTTTGTGAGTTTGTGAATTCGGATGTTTGTGAGTCAACCATGCATTAACGGCTGAATGGTTTTAGATGAAGTTCGGCACCCAGGTAGAGCTGGATTAGGACTTACACTACTTTTAACCCGGAACTCTTTTTTATCCTGATCCTCGGCAAAGTGATTACGCTACACCTGATGGTAAGTATAGCGCAATCCATGAATACTGTCGACCAACGATAGACACTGAATCTGTCACAGATCGGCAGAATTATGCCGGCCTGCTTAATTACTTCTTCACACTTCACGCTTCGTTTACGCGGGCGCGTCGTGAGCAAAAGCTAGTGTATATTAAATTGATAACGTAATATTTTTTTATTTTGCTGTCTTTTAATTTATTTGAAAAACAACGTTTACTTAGATATTATGAAACTAGCGCATAATTTAACTGATAATTGTACATTACACTTTCAAAAGCATTCCATTATCAGAAACATAATTCGATCCAGTAACACTTTTAGCTTTATCACTTGCTAGGAACAATATTAGGTCTGCTATCTCCTTGGGCTCCCCAATCTTATTCAACGCCGTCATCTTCTGGAACTCGTCCCACGTTCCCGGAAAACCAGTACTTTCCAATAACCCAGTTCTTACAGGCCCTGGAGAGACTGTGTTAACCCTAACACCATGAGGCGCAAGCTATATTTCTATAACGAAATACACCGAGTATTTCGTTATAGAAAAACCCAATTTCACTTTTCAATATCAGCCGGAGTCTATAATTTGTACCCGGTATGGTGATAGGTTCGCCCCTTATTACATCATGGGACGGAGATACGCTCGGCGAAATGTGGGTGTACTGGTTGCACCTCTGCCTACCCCTTCTGGGATTACAGGCGTGAGTGCGTATGTATGTATATGTAGAATCATTAAAATTGGTTTCATTTGGGAAAGATATTGCGTAACATACATAATTTAGATATACGGATCCAATTGCTTGACCTCACACAGGCATACGTAACCGTGGAAATAAACAGATCTACAGTTTTGTACAATCATCCTAACTAATATTATAAATGCGCAAGTGAGTTTGTTTGTTACACTTTCACGAGTAAATCACTGAACCGATTTTGATGAATTTTAGTACAGATACAAATGGGACTCTGGAGGTGGTTATAGGTTACTTTTATCCCGGTATTAGAGTACATTTTCTTCCGGAAAAGGTTTTTACACGCCCGCGGAACCGCGACCAAAAGCTAGTTTATAATAAAGGTTCAAAGTCCACAAACAAATTATCACTTCAATATTGGCATTTTTTGCTAACATATCAGACGGAATTTCAATAACAACAAGGTAAACAAGTTTAGAGTATACATAATCAATAAAAAAATAGGGCCTCTTTGTAAATACACACAAATACAATACTTGCAAGCCAGAACATTACTGTAAAAAGATTTTGAAGCATTTCCATGGGAACAATGTATTGAAAACAACAGCAACAGCATCCTGAAAATTATTGCAGACAGGCTGGACTGTATCTACGTGAATCGCTGCTGTTTTGTTTCCCATGGAATGGAGCAGCAGTGAATTACGTGATAAATAATATGTCTTATATAGATCATTTGTATTTTCTACATGTAATACTAACAAATTGAGTCTGTAGTTACTTGAATAAAGAAATTATTATTATTATAGGAAGGGGAGAGGGATTTGGGCCTCCGGATATCTAACTCACCTTCATCTCCTGCCCTTACGAAATGTAACAGCAAGCTGCTACTTGACATTGATTTTCTGTTAGACAATGGTAACAACGTGGACGGAGATACGCTCGGCGAAATGTGGGTGTACTGGTTACACATCTGCCTACCCCTTCGGGGATTGCAGGCGGAGTGCGTATATGGTAACAACCCGGCCTATTCATCCTGTAGACAACACTGTCTACAGTGCACACTTATCGATGCCCTTATTGAATAAATCGGCTGGACCGGAAGCAACAAACTCTTCAAAGGCATTTTGTACTGCCTCTCGAGTATTTATTTTATGGGAAAAGTAGAAGTCTATATGACCAGTGAGTACGACTAAATAGAACGAGCATTAAAAAATGGAGGAGGTTCTCAATTTGACTCTTTTTTTGTATGTATAAATACGCATAACTCCGCCAAATGTGGGCCGATTTGGATGATTTTTTTCATTCAAGAATATAGCTCAAATTTGGTACCATTTTAATTTAAGATACAATTTCATCCCTAAGGGGTTGAAGTTGAAGATAGCAGATTCAGACTTCGTTATTTATATACCGATTGTCACAATTATTTTAGTAAGAATAATGAAATAAAAACTTTAAGGAAAATAAAACAGACGAAAACTTATAAAGCGAAAAATAAAAATAAATAATAGTGACTCGGTGCTTTTTACCCTTAATTACAAAGATTACCTCATTGAAATAACCCTGACTTAAAATTGCTTATATTTTATCGTTTTAGATTTTAGTTTTTTATCGGTTTTATTTTTGCTAAAAAGTTTTTGTGATAATCGCATTGATTATAATTATACCGATTGTAGGTAATTATTACGCACGACAAATATTCGAGTCACTTTTAAATTGATTGTATGATAATACATACTTATTGTATTGCTTGGTTTATTACCATATTCAAGAAAAATGTAGCGTAGACACTTTGCCGAGCCAGGATAAAAAAAAACGAATTAATCGGACTGAATACTAATTACTATTATTGTCATCGAGTGTCGATATTTTATGCATCGATGTCATTTTCTTATACTTAATAATCATTATAAACTTCATATTGTTGAATCAAAATTCATCATCATCATTATCCACAGCCTGTAGTGTCCCACTGCTGGGCCTAGGCCTCTCTCATATCATGCCATTTGCCACGGTCCTGAGCTAGTCGCATCCAAGCCAAGACAAGAAAAGCGCAGCGTTGGCCGTCCAGCGGCAAGATGGGTCGACGACCTTGTTAGGATCGCGGGTCGAACCTGGATGCGACTAGCTCAGGAATCAAAATTAACACTTAGTAATTGTTATTTAACCAATTCACAAGTATTATTTAAAATTCATATAATAGAAAAATACATAGTTAAACTCGTGGACGTAAAATCTGATGATAGATATGAAATATAAATTAAAAACAATTATGAGAATTTTTTTTTGTTACTGCCCAAACGTATTGTATTAAATCGCTGAGGTGTGAAAGTCGACGGTTAATTGCCAACATATTTTTAAATTCAGTAAGTAATTAGGACGAATGTAGGTGAGACATTTGGAACTAGATATCATTTTCATACATTTAAATAATATCTTTATTAATTTAATTACCACTAATATTTAAGCAGATTGGTTCTAACCAACAGTTTTAGATAGTCTTTTGGCAAATACGAGCGAATCTGGACTACATAAATGTTTATGACGCTAGATAGATGAAGAACTTGTTACAAGAGACCGATTCTAAGATACAAGAAGAATATTCAACTGTGGATAAATTTTGATACAAACAAGACAAAGTGATAATTGGTGACATATAATGTAGACAATATTTTGCTTCTAATGCAGTGAATTAAACTCTAAATAATGATTTTGTTTTTAAACATGGGTACAAAACAAAATAAATAATAGATAAAATTGCAAATTATCTGTAGTAAAGCACTCGTTGCTTGTGGATAGAGTCTATACTTAATACTTTAAGCAATAATTAATTAATTTATATGACGATATTGACCTTATTCTAATATTATTTTTAGACATTTGCATTTTATTAAAATTAATTATAATATATAAAGTTAAAAGAATGTATTTGCTTTTTATTGCAAAGTTGTGCCCACATTTATTTTTTGTCTCTTTAATATTAATCCTCACATTGTATTCAATAAGTAACTATATTTTATTCCAGTGTGTAATATTGATTCTCGTCGGAAAAATGTTGTTAATAATAGAAATAGTGTAATGCATAAATGTGTTTTATTAATTTTGTATATTTAAGTACATACGTACGCACTCACGCCTGTAATCCTCGAAGGGGTAGGCAGATGTGTAACCAGTACACCCACATTTCGCCGAGCATATATCCGTCCCTTATGTGATAGGGGGCGAGCCTATCGCCATATGCAGTTGTAATGCGTACGCGTTATGATTGAGTCAACGCTGAGGTCTCGGGTTCGATCCCCAGGTCGGGTAAAGTGATATTGGGTTTTTCTTTTACGAAATGCTCAGTATCAACCCGAAGTCTGGAATTTGTATATTTAAGTAATAAATTCATAATCCCAAAAGTCAAAATCATAGGCCTGACTCCTGACCCCACACTGCAAGATTTATCAACAACTACAAGTGACTTTCGCTGATAGATCAGGCAACACAAAATATAATATATAACTGATCCAAAAAAAACTGAAACACTATACATTTGTTAAATAGGTCGCTTGTATGCGAGAGGCCATCAGGATTGTTACCACCGCTGTGTCTATTTCTGCCACCAAACAGCAGTTTGTAAGTACGGTTGTATCTCGGTTTAAAGGATGTTGCAGCCAGTGGATCAAGTCGCGAGTGAATCGTTTTATGCAAGCGTGCTTCATCTTAGGCCACATCATCGCTTACCATCAGGCGTGATAGTGGCCAGACGCGAGCCTATTACGATGTGATAAACATCTTAAAACGAAGATAGATAGGATTTGACAACCTCCGTGGCGCTGCGGGCGAGTAGCCGGCTGCGAAGTGAGAGGCTGTGGGTTGGATTCCCGCACCGAGACAAATGTTTGTGCGATCCAAAAATATTTGTTTCGGGTCTGGGTGTTGTGGGAACGAAAGTCCTTCATAGTTCCTGGTACCCACGATACAGGTTAACCTAGTGTGGGGTTAGGACTATATGTGTGACTCATCATCATTCTCCTGCCTTTGTCCCAATTCTATTTGGGGTCGGTGCAGCATGTCTTCCTCTTCCATACATGTCTATCAGCCGTAGTCTCGTCATTTACCCCTCTTTCTTAAATGTCCTTCCTCACACACTCCATCCACCTTTTCTTTGGCCTTCCTCTACCTTTCCATCCATCAACATTCATATTCATCACTTTCTTACCCACATATGTTTCCTCTCTTCTCATAACATGCCCATACCAAGATAGGCGGTTCCCTTTCATCTTATCCACCATAGGTGCCACTTTCAAACTCCCTCTAACGTGCTCATTCCTGACTCTGTCTATCCTTGTTACTCCACACATCCATCTCAACATTCATTCACAACATGTGTGTGACTGTTGGGTGTATTTAATATTATACCTGTAATATGTTTCTGTGGCAGATGCGGCTGCGTGTGGAGCCACTCCCGCAGTCTGTTAATGTCTGCCGGGGTGATGCCCGTCGGCTTCTGGTGCTCTTCTTTCAATGGGAAACTGCGCACCACGTACTTCTCCATATTTCTGTTGAATATATAATTATTATTGAGAAAAACTTCAAAAATCGACTTCAAACCCCGAATCGCGGTGGGTTTATTGTTATTCGTTGAGGAGTTTCCCATCTTAGATCTCCAGTAAATTTAAATGAGACCATCTCAACTAAAACTTTCTTACAAAAAATAATCAATCGAAATCGGTGCGTATATTTAGGAGTTAAAGAGATGAATTAAGAAGTACATTTTGAAGTAGTTCCTAATATAATAGATCTAATAGAAGCATAAAACCAAACTAGATAATACTTACGTTCGTAGATGTTTAACTCACTCAAGCAGTCTGAAAACTAAACAAACTTATAAAAAAGATGTTGTAAGTTGTGTTTCTTCTCACATACATGCCTTTTTTGCGACAGCAGTACTTGATCTTAAGACTTTACTCACCACGTTTATTCAGTGTAATGGAAAATCAAATCCAATCCTTTATTTAGTAACTAGGCCGCCAAGGGCAAATCTACCGAAAGATTTGTAAGACTCAAGCAGAACTTATAGTAAAATGTTACTCTACTAATATTCTACATTATACCTTAATTTATACATTAAATTGTTGGTGACTTTATTCTGTACACATTCATTAATTCATTTCAGCTTTTATGCGCCCACTGCAGGGCATAAGCCTACTCCGCTTTACGCCATTCTACTCTATGTTGAGCCAATCTTTGCCAAGTGACACCTGCAAACTTTTCCAGATCATCGACCCATCGAGATAGCTGTCTGACACGTTTACGTTGATCATCGCTCTACGCATTACAGTAAATTAATTCATCATGGTATCATGGTATCATCAAGTTTTGGTACTTTGGTTCTAACTCCAGACAAACAGACAGACAGACGATGGTCTTTGTGTATACAATGACTGAACTTGTATTTACAATTTGTAACAGCAACAAAACTAGTTTAGTATCTGAGGTCTTTGAATGCAAATTGGTGTACAGCTGTTTCCTGTTATAAAAAAAAGATTTTTGTATTGAGATGAAGCAGTTGCTTAATATAAAATCAGGATTGGGTTCTGCAGGCTCGGATATGGCGATGATTGCTTTAAAATTCTTCATGTTTTTTGAGTTGTCCGGGATTGGAATTTTTTCCCCGATAAACTCATGCTATCACATAATAGAACGGAACTAAGCATGGCGAACTATAGGTTTACTAGTTGCAACTTAATTTACTCCTTCGGAGATGCAGGTGCTATGTATTTTTAGCTCGTCGCGTGTGACAGTGCGCACACACAAAAGGAGTAGGAAGTAACATTGTGAATCGACGCGAAATACTAGAATACGAGTATAAATATATATATACACCCAACAGTGACACGCATAGTCCTGACCCCACACTAGGTAAACCTGTATCGTGGGTATCAAGAACTACGAGGGACTTGCGGTCCCACAACACCCAGACCATCGAACCCACGGCCTCACGGTGCGCAACCAGCTACTCGCATCCTGCACCACAGAGGCTGTTAGAAGTACCAACTATCATAGATAGTTACTGCGAAGGTTCAAGTCACGTTGTGATTCCAGGCGAAATACTAGAAGAACATAATGATGTAGGAGTACCAACAACTACCATAGATTAAATTACTATGGTGATCCGAAGTACATAAGTTGTCAGTATACAGCCAAAAACTGTTCCAGCACATTTAAGCTGTGTTTGATTTTAAACAGAAAATCAATTAAGCTAGCAGCGCCACTGGTAACTAAAATGGTTGCGCAGAAGTATTTTTAAATTTCATTATATTACAAAATCGGCAAACAATTACAGACTCATCTGATAGGTAAGTGGTTCCCACCACCTGCGAATGTTTACCATATCAAATCGTTGGTGCATTCCAGTTTGTAAAGTTTGAGAAAAGAAATATAGTACTCACAAAAATATTTATATTTAAAAATTTTGCTTTTAGGAATCTGCACGAAACACAACATCCGATATATTTTCTACGATGTGGCACTCCACTATAGCCGGCCACATACACTATAGACTAAATGGCCATTCCCTATATTCTGTCTATCGCAAGATTTGCTTACTATCGGTAGTGTTTTGACAGATCTTCCATACAAAATGTGTCAAAATTTTAAAGGCAGTAAGCAAATATGTCGATAGATAAGAATATTGGGAACGGCCATAAAATTACACTCACTTTACCGTATAAAACTAACTTAATTTTGATAAATTTCCGCGCTAGTGAAGGGATTCGGAAGGCTCAAGTCACGTTGTCAATCTACGCAAAATCCCAGGAGTACATAAGGTTATAGGAATACCCACTGCCAAAGATTACAATGATATGGGAAACAGCTGTATAGAAACTATCAGTACACATGAAATAAGCGTACCATTTATTTATGCTGTGTTTCAGCTTTAACTGGAAAATCAACGGATTTATTTTATAAGTGAAACGTTTGCTGCGTCATTTGTAATTTAAATTAGTGATACAGTGTAAGCTTGAATTTAAAATACTGTTCAAAAGTAGGCTATATGATAATAATATATAGGAGGAATCGTAATATACAGTATGTAAAAAAACTTGTTGGACCTTTCTAGGTTGTGAAGATAGACATATAGACAGCTTAATAAAAATGGTTAAATAAAACCATAGATGTATAAACAGAAGCGAGATATTATTCTTACATGAGGTAGCTTAGAAAAATAATGCATACATAGACTTACGCCTGTTTCCCATAGGGGTAGGCAGAGACAACGGATTTACACTTGCTACGATCCTTGCATACCTCTTTGGCCTCATTCACAAAAAACAATGATCATATTTATAAAATATTATTTTCATCTGAAAAGTTATCAAAGCTGACTGATGTGACGTATTGCCGAACCCGGGCGCGCGCACGCGGCGTGTTTCATGCACGTAGATCTAAGGTAGACGTCGCGACTTGCTATCTCGCTCTGGTTCTGAGTCATTGCTCTTGCAGAGGTAATCAATCGAAATACGGTTTGCAAACAATAAAATAATTAAAGTATAAAAAATATTACTTTTTATACTCTCATTTTCGTATGCGAGTTATTTCATTACGTTTGAATATCGATTCTGATTTCACAGTTAAAACGCCCAACAGGGTTTTTGTTACATATTGTATATACGATATACAACTGAGATAAGCACTGCTGACAACTCTGTTCCAATAATAAAATCTGTGTGTATTGCAAATTCCAGAAAAGAGAGAAAACAGTGATTGTGTAATCAAAACCTACACGCAAGACCCTACTTAATTTTCTATTTAACTCCATAAAATATGAAGCGAATCATTTGGAAAAGTAGAAGCATGAATGAAGCGCTAAAAATAAAAAATTGAATTGCACTTTTCGCTCGGTCTGACTTGAAAAGCTCGGGGACCCGTTTTATCAGGATTCCATTAAGATGCAGGAATACACTGCACTGCGTTATTACTGCACTGAGCCAGGTTTATCGGTATGCAATTTTTTATATCTTACTTAACCTTGTATTCTTTCTGGCTTTGAAAGAACTGTTTTAGATGAAATTTTCACACAAGTAGGCGATGACCAGGATTAGGACATAGGCTACTTTTATCTCGAAAAAGGCTATTCACGCGGGCGGAGCCGCAAGCAAAAGCTAGTACAAAATAATCCCAGCATTTTACTCACGCAGTTTGAATCGATAGAACACTTACCAAGCAGTTTCAAAAAGAGCGCCTCGGCGTCAGCCGAAGAGCTCGGTCACGTTGTCAAACTACGGGAGATACCAGGAGAGTATATGGATAAAGGAGTACGGAATGCCACAGGTTGAATAATTATGATTATAATACTATTCCTCAACAAGAGATATCAGTATAAAGTAATTACCGTTCTAATACATTTTAGCTGTGTTACAAGTAATTGCTTTCACAATCAATGGTGCTATTAAATAAGCTTACAGCTAAAGATAGTTAAGTAAAAAATAAATAAACAGAAGCGAAATACAAAAGTAAGAAAACTAAAGGTTCAAATCCCCTTCCTCTTTCTAACAGCTTAATCATCCCTTTCCTTTAAAGTCGGCAACACGCCCATAATCATTCAGGTACCTATAGTAGAACTTTATGGGCGGTAGAGATCACTTACCATCAGGTGACCGTATAATTGTGCTGTGTATAACAGTGTACTGAAAAGAGTTTAATTGAAAATCATTTAATATATAAAGAATAGGGGATAAAATTAAATAAATAGGGAATGGGGAAATTCATAAACATCCATGTACTTAATCGGATTTTGATGTCATTTTTTACTATAAAAGTACTAAATTAATATCTGCCCTGTATTGTACTGACCCACTGCTGGCCAAGTGGTTAGGCCTGAGTCCTCCACGCTGAACTTATATGGGTTGGTAGACTTCACAAACCTTCGAAATTCTTATGGAGAATTCGAGGTATAGGATTGATATTGAATTGTTATTATTTATTTATGTTTTTAAGTATTAATACTTAAAAATGTCTCAATATACACCCCGACCTACTGAGACTACTTCTTTGAAATCTTCTCCATCAAAAGGTTGTCTGGTAGATATCGGTATTAGCGATAAGATCGCTTACTGTTACATTTAATTTTATTTTGTTTTTTCTTTACTGTAATATTCTGAATGGTGTACAATAAAGAGTTTTCTATCTATCTATCTACAATGCAACATTTCGATGTTTGCAACACGTACTATTAATCTGTGACAATGTGTACTCCTATACCCTCATGCACTCCTGGTATTTTGTCTCGATTGACAACGTGACCTGGGTTTTTCGAGGTAGACCGAGAGCGAAAACTAACTGCGTCTGATCGCTGTAGGCTTTCCCATTTTCAGATTTTCTAGGTCTAGCGCGCTTAACAAAAACAAAACCGACTCAAAAAAAACTCAAAGATTAACAATAAAACTAAACAACACTTGAGAAACTTGTCTCACAGAAAACCGACGTAAAGTACGAAACGCAGCAGCTTGCTGCTGCCTTTCGTACGGTGAGTGAGATATTCAGAGGCCCAAACTCCCTCCCTTTCCCAATTCCTTAATTAACTAATTTTCTTTTGGTATTATGGGCATACATGGACGGTGGAGATCACTTGCCATCAGGAGACCCACTTGCTCGTTTGCAATAAAAAAAAAGAAAAAAAAGCATGTTGCGATGTCCACGTACATCAAACGTGCCGCAACCCCGGCTTCGTCAATACACACAGAAATTCAGATACAACGTATTCAACCTGTTTTAGCTGTGTGGGTTGCACCATCCGTCTGTTAAAGTTAAAGTAATCGTAGCAAGCAATGGTTTATGTTATATAAAGGTTTATTTTTTAATTCTTATGATTTAGGGGCTTTTATCGCTTGTGGATATGTCAACCCCATAATGCCCATCTCTTATAATATAATACACAAATTACAAATAGGTACATACATTTAATATTTAAAGGTTGTGTCATTTGTTTTCAATACTATCAAAATCGTAAATTTCGTCAACCATATTCTTAGCTTTTGTCTACAGCATGAATGGGCTGGCTCGTCCGGGTCGTTACCACTGTGTCACAGAAAACCGACGTAAAGTAGCAGCTTGCTGGTGCACTTCGTGTGGTGAGTGAGATATCCGGAGGCCCAAATCGCCTCCCCTTCACACTTTCAGGTCGGCAACGCGCCCATTATTATTTTAGTTTTGTGGGCGTACTTGTTCGTGGGAGATCATTTACCATCAGTTGACCCACTTGCTCGTTTGCCGGCCCATGCTATAACAAAAACATTGGTCATTGTTACAATGATTTTTACTTTAACTAACAGTTGGTGCTATCTATACTAATTATTTTATTTTTGAATAATTTAATAAATAGTAATTAAACGTGTAGTCACTGTATAAAATAAAGACCCTCATCTGTCTGTCTGTCTGTTTGTACTCATATACCGTAATAAACTTTGATTTTGATATTATTAAATGAATAGAAGAGCTGGGACGGTTGCTTGCACCCAGAATTTTGAATTACCTGCATATTGAATTTTGACTTTTATCCTAACTTGAAAAAGTGACTACGCCACACCTGATGGAGTACAATTGAAACGAGAGTTTTCTATTTTATTCTCGCCTTTGTCGTGCAATAAACTATTTCCGTGTAAATGGAAGTTAAAGCTTGAGTTTTAAAGATTCTTCCATCACTAAATATGGTGAAAAAGGATTAAGTTTTTCTTATAGCTTAGACCGGAAAACGAGCTAATGGGGCTGGTAAATGATCTCCACTGCCCATGAATACTCACAAGCCCAGAAGAATAATGGACGCGTTGCCGATCTTAGAGGAAGGGGAGGGGATTTATGTTCCACATTACACTGAAGTCGCAGGAAAGTCTAGTATACAACTCAAATTGGAAAACGACTGACTTGGCAACATCTTTATATTCAGTTTCATCGGAATCCTGTGTGAGTTTAACCTCTTATGTAATTGTAAATCTTATTTTATATATAACCGACGCAAAAAAACAAATCAGCTTGTGGACTGGTCTACTCGTTCTTTTATTTATCGTTTGCTTACAGCAGTTTATACTCTTTTATTATGGTTTTAATTTATTCATCATGCTTATGAAGGCCATGCATGTTATTGTAATTGCTTATTTATATAAACTGAGCTGCTTTAATTCAAATTAAATATTGTAAAACCTTTATAAATAAAATAAAATA
The DNA here is from genome assembly GCA_905332985.1 of Mimas tiliae. Taxonomy (NCBI): domain Eukaryota; kingdom Metazoa; phylum Arthropoda; class Insecta; order Lepidoptera; family Sphingidae; genus Mimas; species Mimas tiliae. The sequence continues at coordinate 862,194 of HG995258.1, forward strand.
AATACACCCAACATTCACACACATAGTTCTGACCCCACACCAGGTTAACCTGTATTGTGGGTATATGGAACTACGAAGGACTTACGGTCCCACCATACCCAGACCCGAAACAAATATCTGTGGTACACAAACATTTGTCTAGGTGCGGGAATCGAACTCACTTCGCAGCCGGCTACTGGCCCGTTACGCCATTTATGCTCTCAATAAAATAAATAAATAAATAAATACACCCAACAGTCACACACATAGTCCTGACCCCACACTAGGTAAACCTGTATCGTGGGTATCAAGAACTACGAGGGACTTGCGGTCCCACAAAACCCAGACCCAAGACAAATATTTGAGAATCAGACAAACATTTGTCTAGGTGCGGGAATCGAACCCACGGCCTCTCGCTTCGCAGCCGGCTACTCGCCCGCTGCGCCACGGAGGCTGTCAATTGGATAAATTTGGCTTACAGGTAGCTCATGATCATGATTAGGCAATAAGCTATTTTTATTCCGGTAAAGGACATTCATAATGTGACGAAAAAAATACTTGGTATATACATATGCTGACTCCTTTTTTTATACCATAGGCCGGCAAACGAGTGGGTCACCTGATGGTAAGTGATCTCCACCGCCCATGTACGCTCATAATACCACAAGAATTATGGGCGCGTTGCCGACCTTAAAGAAAAGGGATAATTAAGGGATTGGGAAGGGGAGAGGGATTTGGGCCTCCGGATATCTCACTCAACGTACGAAACGCAGCAACAAGGTGCTACTTTACGTCGGTTTTCTGTGAGACAGTGGTAATGACCCGGACGATCCGGCCCATTCATGCTGTATACAAAAGTGTCTACAGCGTGGCTCTACCACTCTAAGCCTGTATCCTCGAAAGGATAAGCAAAGGCTAGTGCACCCAGCGATCACCGAGTTTAGTCCCATCCCATGATATGTCAGATGCAAAGCATGATGATATCAAGTGCAAATTGCAATAACAATGGGTTTTTGTTTTTCAGATAATAAAGGCATATTTTTGATCAGAATAATGGAGAAGTACGTGGCTCGCAGTTTCCATCTGGAGAAAGAGTACCTGAAACCGACGGGCATCACTCCGGCAGACATCAGCAGGCTGCGGGAGTGGCTCCACATGCAGCCGCATCTGCCACAGGAACATGTCACAGGTATCTGTAGTATAAAAATGATAACTATTTAAAAAATAAACAGCCTCCGTGGCGCAGCGGGCTAGTAACCGGTTGCGAAGCGTGAGGCCGTGGTTTCGATTCCCGCACCTAGACAAATGTTTGTCTGATTCACAAATATTTGTCTCGGGTCTGGGTGTTGTGGGACCGCAAGTCCCTCGTAGTTCTTGATACCTACGAGACTTTACCTAGTGTAGGGTCAGGACTATGTGTGTGATTGTTGGTGTATTTATTATTATTATTATAAAATACTTATTTTTAGGATGTGATAGCCCTTACCTACTACTCACACTGTCTCTCTTAGAAATAGAGTCCAACTGAATAGGTACCTTTGTCTTCTTCTGTCTCTAATCAGCACTGCAGTGTTCGAAGCCAGTGGAATTACTCAGCGTTATGAGACTTAACAACATTAAGTCTTAAGATGACACACGTAATACGGTGTCATGCAGTACTTTGTAATTCCAAGGTTTTGGTGATGTGCAAGCTACCCATTAAAGGAAGTGATATAGAGTATTCAATTATTGGGCATGATAACAACGCGTGATCACTTACTGTACTACTTACTGTCCGTGAGTTATATAGCATAGGCTGGCCAACTAGCAAATGGGTCACCTGATGGTAAGTGATCTCTACCACCCATGTACGCTCAGAATACCAAAAACAACATGTGTGCGTTGCCGACTTTAAAGGGAATGGGTAAATAAGGGATTGGGAAGGAGAGAGCGATTTGAGCGTCTGGATATTTCACTCACCGTACGAAACGCCACAACAATCTGCTAGTTTACGTCGCTCTTCTGTGAGATAGTGGTACCTAATGACCCAGACGAGTGGACCCATTCATGCTGTAGACAAAACTATCTACAGTGTGGCTCTACCACTCAAGAAATCTACTTGCTTGTTAGTCATCTCTATTAGAAATAAACGCTCTTACTCATTTTAGTCTAGACCTTTAGCATGGGTTCAGCATAGATAATTTTGTAGAAGATAACTTATATATTCACAGATTTGGACTTGATCCTCGTATACCACAGCTGCAATAGAAGCTCTGAATTTTCCAAACAACTCCTGGACCTTCATTACACCCTGAAGACTTTATTTACACGGTTATTTAAAGACTGCGTCTACAATGACTGCATACAAGCTATACTGAATGTAGTGTAAGTAGTGTAGTGTAGTTAGTGTAAGTGGGCCATCAACATCTTAAACCTAAAGCCAACCATACCTACATGTGGTACACTCAGCTGGGAAACTTGGTTCCAGCTGCGGGTCGTGGCGGTCCGACGGCGAGTCACCCCGTATTATATCAAATACTGTCAATGCTATGGTACGAGAAGGCGGATGCTAGCATTAAGCCAGGATAACACCAGGCAGAAAGTAAGATATCTTGATGGTCTGTCGGGGTTTGGATTACCGAGGCACCAGTCCCATGAGAAAGAAAGCAAGCATTTATTGGCAGGCGTTAGATGGTACATGTAAAATTGATGCAGAAAGTATATTTTTATAAGTAGGTAGTAGGTTGGGGGAGGGGTGCTACCCATCCACTGTAGACGGAATATGTCCCACCACGACCGAGCAAGAACCTCTGACTTAAATTTATTAAATATAGTTCGTTTATGAGTGAATGAAAATATTAAGAGGAAGCCTTGCATGTCTGAGAAGGTTTCACAAGAATTTCGAAGATAAATGTAGTTTACCAGCAGCGTAGTGAAGTCCCAACTCTTATTAGTAAAGACCCGAGCAGTGAGACAATATACAAAGTGTAACATTCACAGTGGACCAAAGAAAGCAGGTCGATTTTTTCTCAAATATCACAAATAGAGGGCTTCTAACCATTATACTTCTTACAGTTAGGACTTTATAGCAAAAGGTCATCTTTACAAAAATTGTTGAACATCGTATTTTCTTCCAAACTTTAATTGGCATCTTAGAATGAAATTTCCACTAATATTTTTCCCTACAACCTATCTTTAAAACGACTCATATTAATGGATAATATGAGTGATAATATGTGACAGCTCCGTGGCGCAGCGGGCGAGTAGTCGGCTGCGAAGCGAGAGGCCGTGGGTTCGATTCCCACACCGAGACAAATGTTTGTGTGAACCACAAATATTGGTCTCGGGTCTGGGTGTTGTGGGACCGCAAGTCCCTCGTAGTTCCTGATACCCACGACACAGGTTTACCTAGTGTGGGGTCAGGACTATGTGTGTGACTGTTGGGTGTATTATTATTATTATTATTATTATTATTATCACAAATGTATAATATGTATTATCATATATCCAAATTGTTGTGTTGAGCTGTCTAATCGAATTTTTATGTCTCAACAGTAGTACTGACTGTAGTACTGTACTGTACTGTAGTCTTAGGCAATTGTTTTTTTTCTCTGATTTGGTAGGAATATCCGTCGAATTTCCGTCATACGACTGATACGAGACCGGTCAGTTACTCAAAAAATAGTAGGTAGGTTAGCTAATATTGTAACAGTTCTGAATGATATCATCACCATGCATTTGTATTTCCAAACTGGACGAAGATTGCCGAAACACAACATTTTCGTACACATTTTGTATTTTGTATAATTTATGATTGATAAAGATATTTATTTTATTTCTAACGCATAATCCACAGTTTCGCGTACGGTTTTGACATGTTCATTTCGTATTGCAGGCTCTTCAAGCCGTTACCAACACGTACAAAGGAAGGATATGCTGTATTATACGTGGCTTTTATTGACACTGATCCGAAAAACTGGTTATTTTGTGACAGCACGAGGTAAGTTTTTCATTTGTTAAGGTTTTTAAACTAAATCATCCGTCATCATTTTAGACTGCAGTAAAACTAAGGTTACTTTTAACCAGGCTTTAATTTCGCCTCATATTTGCTCATCTGAGGCTATATAATTGCTGAGTTACTCATAGCCTCCGTGGCACAGTGGGCGAGTAGACTGTAAAGCCCAGACGCCACGGGTTCGATCCCCTCACCGAGACAAATGTTTGTGTGACCTAAAAATATTTGTCGGGTCTGGGTGCTCTCTCCCCAAAGGGGATGACGTCAAGCAGACGACCGGTCGTAAAAAACTACAATCCAAATCTTTCTGTAGTGTGTTAAAAGCATAGAGAAAGCGAGTGGAATAAGAGCAGGTGGAGAAAGAAGACTGTGTCGAAGTCTAGGTCGGGCAATCAAAATTTATGGGAGTTTTTCGATTTGAAAATACGTGAAATTGTCTGGTAGAGAAATACTTACTCGATAATATGCTTCTAGGGCATTGCTCATGGGAATACAACTGTGGCAACTAGAAGAAGGCACCTGGCCTGGATTTTTCATCATTATTGACCTGGCAGGCATGAAGTTCGGTCATCTGGCAAAGATAGATCTGCAGATTGCGCAGCAATTCCTGTTTTACTTACAGGTAATATTATGTATAGGATAGTTGGTAACGGAGCACGTGGGTCTCCTGGTACTAATTCATGACGCCACCCATGAATACTCACAATATCATAGGTAGGTATCGTCAGTGCGTTTTTTATAGCAGAGGCTTGTAAATAGGCAAGTGAGTTACCAGATAGTAAGTGATCTGCGTCGCCCATGAACATTTTCAATATTAGAAGAATTATGGACGCGTTGCCAACCTTAAAGAAATAGAAGGAAGAGGAGGCGTATTCATCATAGTAAATTAATTCCAGTCTAAATATTAAGAAAATTTGAAAATGAAAATTGGACGTCCATCAACCGATTCAACAACATTCAATACATTCAAGTTGAAAATGCAGGTATTACTGACCAGACAAATGGCAGTTTCTATAGTAGTTTTCATTGTATTTATATATTACTATATACAAACATACATACCTATATAGTGCGTATTATACATACATACGACCTCACGCCTGGTGGACGTAGGTGGAGCTGTAACCAGTACACCCACATTTCGTCATATCTCCATCCCATGATTTGATAGGGGGCGATCCTATCGCCATACCAGGCACAATTCTAGACGCCGAGCTGATACTGAAAATTTTGGTAATAGATAAAACCAATATTTTAGTTTTTGGTTAAAGGTATAACTTGTAAAGTGGTGCGTAGTTATCATCGGAGTTGAAATTTAGTATTCTTGTTATTGTTTATAGTTCTCTCTTGCAATATTGTAGTTTTTACTCTGTAACTATGCCTAAATAAAATAAAATAAAAAAAATAAAAAATAATATAAATTTTACCCGACCCGGAGATCGATCCCGAGACCAAAGCGACACCCTCAGTTGTAACGCGTACGTATTCCAAGTGCGCCACCGAGACAGTCCTTAAAATACACTATAAATACCAATGACTTCAATATAGACTAGACCGCTGAAATAGAAATTGCGCCACTAAGATAAGGTCTAGTTACCGTAACTCAATATTATCATCTCGCTTACTCTTAACTAGAACCCCGTCTCCCGCTCTCTGTCTGTCAGCAGCTCCCGCGTTATGTGGCGTAATTTTACTTCTAAACAGCCCGTCTAGTAGTATACATTCAATCTTTGAAAAATCCTTTTTTTCTTCAAGGAAGTAATGCCATTGAAAGTTAAAGGGCTACACTTCTTGAATGCACCTCCCTTCATGGACAAACTCATGATGATGATCAGGCCTTTTATTAAGAAACAACTCTTCGACGTGATGAGAATCCATCAGACTGGTTCTGATACTTTTGAAGATTACTTTCCAAAATCTGGTCTCCCGAAAGACGTCGGTGGGGAATACAAAACCTATAAGGAATGCAAAGGTCAGTTTATTTTCCAGATCTTATTTTATACAAGTTTTGGTGGTGGTAGAGCAACGCTGTAGAAAGTTTTGTCTACAGCATGAATGGACCGGCTCGTCCGGGTCGTTACCACTGTTTCACAGGAAACTGGCGTAAAGTAGCAGCTTGCTGCTGTGTTTCCTACGGTGAGTGAGATATCGGGTGGCCTAAATCGACTCCCCTTCCCAATCCCTTAATCATCCCTTTCCTTTGAGGTTGGCAACGCACCCATGATCCTTTTTGTATTGTGAGTATACATGGGCGATGGAGATCACTTATCCTCAGGTGACCCACTTGCTCGTTTACCGGTCTATGCTATAAAAAATACAGCTGGGCACGGACCTGGTCCACCAATGAGACATGCTATACTTTAACTTCGCACTCTGGGTTGATGTGGGTTGGTAGAATTCACATAACTTCGAAATTCTTGTGAAGAATTCTCAGGTACGTATGTTTCCTCTCGACGTTTCCTTCTCTGCTTGCTTTAATTAACAATGAATATTGAATACACACGTAAGATCGATAAGAGGTTTATCGATTCCTGGGGCTTGGAATCGGATCGGCGACTTATGAGTTCATTCTACTCCTCGTTAGGCTAGCGGTATTATTATTATTCAAAATCACAAAATGTATATATAGTTTGTGTATTTCACGAAGATGCAAGCACTCATATGTGTATGTTACACTAATTAGTCGTACCATTTACAGCTTATACGTACCGTGCATGATTCAAAGTGCACATTTTTCCTATTAAGTATGCACTACAAAATAATATTAATAGATCTTGAGTCGGAGCCATCATTATCAATGACAAATATATTTTTTCTGCAGTACCATCGACTCCATTGTTTTTTTTGGTTTTGCAATAGACCCGAATTTAATTTGAAGCATTTTTTTATAATTACAGAAGAGATGATAATGAAGATGAGGGCAAACAAACAATTCTTCGAAGAGGAGAACAAGAAGCGTGTAATGGAGTCCTTACGTCCCGGTAAACCAAAGACCATCACAGATATTTTTGGCGGCATTGAAGGGTCGTTTAAGAAGTTGGATATTGACTAAAATAAATTTAATAAATATTAATTATTTATTCCCGCTTTCACTGACCTATGGCACTCATAGCCAGTTGCACTCACTTATCAGTAAACGGCTAGCGAGTTAAGCAAACCTTGGAGCGGTCAGTCTACGGATGGGTGACCACTTAGTAAGGACCACCATCTCGCTTCTGTTTATTTTTTTATCACCACTTTTGTCTTATTGTCTATCTATCTATCTTCACGACCTAGAAAGGGCCAACAGGGTTTTTTTACATACTGTATACAATTTACCATTATGCTAGTAGCCGGTTGTGAAGCAAGGGCGGCGGATTCGATTTCCGTATCGAGACAAATGTTTGGGTGATCCATAGATATTTGTTTCGGGTCTGGGTGTTTACTCCCCAGAGGGATTGACGTCAGACAGGCGACCAGTCGTAAAAACTACAAGCCAAATCTTCCATCTATTTTAGATTTTCCAACTTTTTTTATTTGGTACGGAATCGCATCCAAAAAAAAACCTTTCATCTGCCGAAGGAAATTAACGCCAGCAGCGTCACATTGCAACGAAATAATGGTTCTCACGATGGAAGTAAGTACCAAACGATTCCCGCTACAGTTTCCCGGTTCAGCTAACACAGTCACGTTGTGAATCAACAGAAAACACCAGGAGAGCATGAGGATGTAAGAGTATATTAACTGCCATAGATTAATTTTTATGTGTAATGTGAAGAGGAAGAGATATCAGTGCTCAGATACCAACTGTTCCACTACATTTAAGCTGCGTACCCATTCTAAAAATGAAGGCTTTGTGACGCCACTGGAAAGTGCCTGTTTGAGGAAGCTGTTTCGATTTGAATTCAGTCTATTGCTGATATTTGTTACCCCAGAATTTGTTAACACTGGATTTTATCCATTTTTTTATTCGTCGTTGCCGTGACTAAACATCATACGTCCAATGATAACACACTTTGACTAGAAACTCTAAGATCCTCGGTCCAAATCCTAGGTAGGGCAATAACATTATTGTGTTTGAATTTAGGATTCGAAAAAATTACACATGAGTTATCTGGGATTGGAATTTGCATCCATTATGGTGATAGGCTCGGTCCCTGTTACATAACGGGTTGAAAATAAGCTCGGTGAATCGTTGATGCACTAGTTGAACCTCTGCCTACCCCTTCGGAGATGCAGATATGGGTTTATGATTTACGCGTATGACCCTGAGTTTGGTTACTGAGTTTAGTAACAGCGGTTTTATCATCTAGATTGTCAATACATTCTAGAATGCCAATCCCGGTGTGTTGATAATATACACACCGGGATTTGGAATTCCGAGATTTTTTTACCCGGTGCTTAGCCATTGTCGAGATTTATTACTCTGGGTTTGCTCAGTTGCGGTCGATATTGTTTTTGTAATTTTAATACTAAGTAAGAAAGAAGAAAGAAAGAAACGTTTATTATCATCACGAAAAACATGCAATATAGGCGATGTACAGTTTTAATAGTAAAATAATTAAATAATTAATCTAACAAATCGCATGTCCTCACGATGACAAGTACAAGCTCGACAGGAGAGCTTAGGGTCATCATTTCCCATTTTTGATTTGTCAGTGTAGAGCTAACATTACGATCTAGGTAGCTCTAGAAAATCGTGATCACTATTGAATTTTAAATAAAAGCTTTTAAAATAGAGGGCACCACGTAGTCTGTAGTCGCAGTACGAGTAGTAAAATTGCTTGATGAATCTGACAGGCGCTAGTCTCGGAAAGCTCAGGTCACGTTGTCAATAGACGTGAAACACCAGGATACCATAAGAGCTAAGAGCATACACTGCTAGATAATAACATGATGCTTTGGTCTCATGGTTATCATGAAATAAACAGTTGTTTACTTTTGCATTTAAGTTGTGTTTCAGATAACTACATAAAATATTTTGAGGCTCTTCCAGCGTCACTTGTAATTTATAATTGGTGGTGCCGCGTATTCTTGCAATTTTATTGAAATACTTCATGTTCATCACAATAAATATGTTTATCTCCAATAGAACGTCTACATACGCGATTCAATAATGCCCTCTAATAATGGTAACAGAGCTAGAATAGTCTAAAGAATGTATAAACAATAAATTAAAAAAAATCATACTTTCTGCCGAAAAAATCCCAGAAGGAGTCAACGAAACATACGAGTATATGAAAATCATTAAGAAGGCAATTTATAATTATTAAAAGGAAAAACGTTAGAATGAGACTCAGATTTTGGAAAATACTATTATTATGTCCATTATCAACAAACAATATTATTAAATATTATAATATACTAGCTGTTGCCTACGACTCCGCCCGCGTGAATAGACTTTTCCGAAATAAAAGGTAGCCTATAACCGTCTCCAGGGTCCCATCTATCTCTACATCAAAATCGGTTCATTCATTTAGGCGTGAAAGCGTAACAAACAAATAGTTTTTTTTTCATACAAAGTATCCTATATTACTTCTTATACCTACCTCCAAGAACATGTGTGTACAAAGTTTCATGATGATCGGTTAAGTAGTTTTCGCGTGAAAGCGTAACAAACAAACTTACATTCCCATTTATAATATTAGTATGATTGTGGTTGTCTCATTCATCAAGCTCATATAAAAAACGAATCAATTATTAAAGATAAGTGGTGCCACAAAAATTATCACTGCAACTTGCTTGAATGAATTCAGCCTTGCGCAGGGGACTACCCTGTCACGTTGCCAACAGGCATGCAATGCCAGGAGTGCATCAGGATGCAGGAGTGTCTACTACTACAGATTAAATAACAATGTGTATAGAGAGGTACAAGAATTGTCGGCAGCCATAGCTTAAAACTGATGCAAAATATAAGCTGAAACGCTTGCAGCGCCACTGCTATTCAAATTGGTGGCATAACGTATTCTTAAGTTTTACATAATGGTTCTCCTATAGAACTAATCACAAGTTAATAGCATCCTACGGGTAAACCAACAAAAATGAGTGAAGGAGTCAAAATTATGAAATTACTTAAAAAAAAATGCTTTTCTTTAAAACTACTCAAGTCTAGTAGAACTAATAGAACTAACAAAAATATTATTAATAATATAATAATAATGTATTTATTTTATGTTACTCTTGATTGTAATCTGTTTTGTTGTCCAAATAAAGTATAAATAACATACATACATACGCACGCACTCACGCCTGTAATCCCCGAAGGGGTAGGCAGAGGTGTAACCAGTACACTCACATTTCACCGAGCGTATTTCTGTCCCTTATGTGATAGTGGGCGAGCCTATCGCCATACCGGTCACAAATTCCAGACTCCGGGCTGATACTAAGTATTTCGTAATAGAAAAACCCAATACCACTTTACCCGACCCGGGGATCGAACCCGAGACCTCAGCGTTGACCTCAATCGTAACGCCTACGCATTACAACTGCGCCACCGAGGCAGGCAAGTATAAATAAATAAATAAATAAATAACAGAGTCGGTGAAGTGTGAAAAAGTAATTTGAATGTGGTTAGCATTGTTAATTTAATGACTGTTTTTGTTCTAAGGAAGTACCCTATAATATTTTATGAAGGGTATTTTTTATCCCCGTAGTGGATTCGATTGATTAATCGGAAACATATTTTTATAGGGGCAAATGTTGGGTAGGTATACTTATTTATTACGTAGGAAATCTAATCAACAAGTGAATCTGCAGACTTATAGACCAGTTATTAATAAAGTAGGACAGAGCCACTGCCCACTCAGGCTCTGGGCACGTTGTCAATCGACACGAAAAGCTGGGTGACCATAACGAAGTAGGAATACCACTGCGACAGATTAAATAATATGACGTCTTGTGCCTCAACCATGAGTTTGTCACGGTAAAATCGCTAGCGACGACGTAAGATATGACAAACTGAGTGGCGCCTTCAGCGGATACATGAGAAACTAAATTTTGTCATACAAATATTTTATGCCGAACTAAACAAGAGTTATTAGCAGTACCAAACTGACGACTGTTTTAATACCAGCTGTGGTGACACTTGAAAATCAATGGCGGCGCTGCAAGTGTATTTTTGCAATTTTAATGATACTTCATGTAATCAAAATTTGTAACACTATTATCTCCGTAGGTAAGTATGTATAACACTCGCAAATGCACAGAGCGTTTATAAAATAGAAAATGTTATTCTAACGAACTATGCTGCAACTTGATTATAGCAAAAGACACTCAAATGAGCTGTTTGCTAATTTTAGATTTCTGTGTACATAATTGGTCTGTTTACATTTAGCGCTTAAAACTAACCAATGACGTGTAGAGAAATCGCTATTCGCGCTCATTATGAGCCTCATAGTAAGTAAGTAAATGTTTAGAAAGAATACGGCGGAAAGAATCCCCAGTGCGGGGCTCGGCCTGACTCGAAAGCTCAGGTCATGTTGTCAATCGACATGTAATATTAGGACACCATAAAGGTCTAGAAGCACAAACTGCCACAGTGTAACTTATTTGATTATCTTGCACAGAATTTTCAGTTGATAAGTAACAACAAATCCTATGCATATAGGCTGTGTTCCAGTTTAAAGTAACAACATGTTTCGATGGCGCTGTTTTAAATAAAAAATCTTCATTATTATATAATAAGGGCTCTTAAACGCTTTTAAATATAATAATACAATGTTATATTTTGCAAGAATTGTACACACCTATTGCTATTTATCAAGGGCATTTTCAAATTAAAAGATTACAAGCGCTAGGTGGAAATAGATAGTGGCGCCACTATAATTATTATTCAAATTCCAATTCAGCACTGCGGTGAAGAAGCCCGGTCACGTTGCCAATAGAAACGAAATACCAGGAATGCATGAGAATGCAGGAGTGCCTACTGCCATAGATTAAATTATAATGTGATCGTATGTTAAAGGATGGCAGTAGACAGCTAACAACTGATCCAAAACATTGATGACATTCTTCATGACTTTTTTCCATTTTAAGTATCTTCGATTTGTTATTTAAGTCAAGTTAGTAAGAATAATCACTTGATGGTACCTAAGTGATCTCCACCGGCCATGTATGCCCACAATACCAAAAGAATCATGGGTGCGTTGCCGATCTTAAAAGAAAGGGATAATTAAGGGGGTTCGGTCCTCCGGATATCTCACCCACCGTACGAAACGCAGCAGCAAGCTGCTACTTTACGCTGGTTTTCTGTGAGACAGTGGTAATGACCCGGACGAGCCGGCCCATACATGCTGTAGACAAAAGTGTCAACAGCTTGGCTCTATTACTCATAAACCAGTGACGCTGAAAACTTCCTCGTAACAGTGACAGTCAACATAAAAATAGTTATGTAAAATTTGCTAGAACATAGCTTAAATAGATTGGCTCAGTTGTTACTACCTATTGATTATATATAAGTGCATAACATAATAAATTACTCTGTGGCAGCGTATACTCCTAGGTCATCATCGTCTCTTGGTGTTTCATGTCGAATGACAACGTGACCTGCGCATTCCGAGTCAGGCTAAGAGTTCTGACGATTCGCTCTTTTCTACTTTGCGTGTTTTCTCCGTATCAGACCGAGCGCTACTAGCAAAAGTACTAGTTCTAGTTGTTTTTTTGCAATATAATTCGGAACATAGAGTAGCCACTAGTTTACAAACACTTAACTAACTTTCCAATTATTATTTACTCATTCTATCTAACATGTATCTCTTGTATCCTCATACATTCCTGGTGTTTCGGGTAGATTAACAACGTGACTGGAAATTTCCGAGTGAAGTCCCGCCAAGTGTTCCCGAAACCATGCTTTTTATCAGTGTAGAATCTTTACGGATTTGCTAAAGCGGATAAGCGTGCGAAAATAAAGTAAATTTAGACTTTTGCATTTCACGGACTAAGTTAATTCTAATTAACTTTTATCATATTATAGAGAAGGAAACGCCAGTTTATCGTAGAATACCTTTATTTTTAAATATTAGTTCTTTCACCCTTTTGTTGGTTCATCCGTAAAATCTTACTTACTCGTAATTTGTTAATTGGCAGAATTATTATTAAAATTTCATGAATAGGTGGGTATGTGGCGCCACCAATAGTTGTTTTAGCAACGGCGCTGCAAGTGCTCCATTTCAGAGTCCGTAGGAACACAGCTTATGTTTTGGATCAGTTGTTAGCTGTCTACTGCCATTCATTTGCATACAGCGGATCACAATACAACTTACTCTGTGGAAGTATGTACTTCTGCATCCTCATGCATTCCTGGTATTTCATTTCTAATACCAACGTGACGGGGCTTCTCCGCAGTGCTGATAATATTTCAAGCAGGTTGCAATATAGTTTTCTTGGCGGCACCACTACTTACTCATTATTTTCAAATAGTTACTAAAAGTAAGCAAGCTTCTATTCAAAAGTGTCCTCGAGAAGTAGCAAAAAGCACAATAGGTGTAACTAATGACAAATGTTCCAAAGTGTAACTATAATTAAAACCTCACACCACGTGCACGAGCTATAGGTAGGTGGCAGCACAAATCCGACACAAGAGACAGTGCGACTAAAAAGAAACTTAAAATTCCTTTCATCGTGCTGTAATCAACGTATAGATGTACCAACTTAACTGTGAATTGAAGTGCGTTGTTTTATAAACTCAGTATTGCCATTTTACGAATAATCGTTAATTATTAGGAATATTAATACATTTTATGGCACACATATTACATTACGACAATCGTTTATTTACAGCCCAGTTCCAAAAATTATCAAGATACCAAAAAAAATATATCTTCAACGTCAGCATCGTAATTTCTTTAAAAATGATTTACGAACAGTGAAATGAAGAAAGGGTTCGATTCCGGGTCGTGTAAAGTGATATTGGGTTTTTCAATCATGAAACGCTTAGTATCAACCCGGAATCTGGAATTGTGCCCGATATGAGGATAGGCTCGCTCTCCCTATCACATCATAGGACCGAGATATGCTCGGCGAAATGTGGGTGTACTGGTTACACCTCTGCCTACCCTTTCGGGAATTACAAGCGTGAGTGCAAATGCATATGTTAATTAATGTCTATTTTTCTTTGGTGTGCAAACTTACATTTTAATTTATTAAATATTATTTTTCATTTCTTTTGTATGAGTAATTTATTAATGTAAAGTGTCATGATGTGAAGTACAAGATACGGAGCGCGCCACCAGGTGGCAGTGTCTTCGTCGTGCCTCCAGATTTTATTATTGAAATTACAATTTAAGTTTGTGGTTGGCACCTCCAACGGTGAATCTGCAATAGTAAACAGCGCCATTAATTTTCCAGTCGTAATACTAACTCAGTTTCGTTTAGTTTAAAAACCAAGACCCCCCGGCTTGATTCCGGAAATCTCAGGTCACGTTGTCAATCGACATGAAACACTAGGAGACCATGACGATCTACGAGTACATAGACTGCCACAGTATGCGGCGTCCTGAACAAGAGTTAGCAGTGGCCAGCTGACAAATGACTGTTCCAATTCCAATACATTGAAGCTGTGTTCCCATTGAGACTAGAAAAAAAATCCCATTGAAAATTTAATTTGTTTTGCATTTTTATTAAGACTTCATGAAGTCTTGATTAAGGTAAATACATAGTTGTGGTTAATCAAAAATTGCATTATCGGTATACAGCCAACACTATGGTAGCTCAATATTAAATGCAGCGAGCGCTGTAAAATAGAAGCCGCCATAATATGCTCGCAACTTGCTTTTCTATGAAGATCTAAGAGTACACAATATTGTCACAGATTTGGCTTGTTATGTAATGCACTGTGCAAGAGCTAATAGATAGTAAGTAAAACTGATCCAATATAATATAAGCTGTGTGACAACTATATATTTTGAAAATCGATGGCGCTCTTGGTTATAGTATAGCTTGCAGCGCTACTGATGAAGTCTTAATAAAAATGTAAAACAAATTACATTTTCAATGGGATTAATTTTCTAGTCTCAATGGGAACACAGCTTCAATGTATAGGTATTGGAACAGTCATTTGTCAGCTGGCTACTGCTAACTCTTGTTCAGGACGCCGCATACTGTGGCAGTGTATGTACTCGGAGATCGTCATGGTCTCCTAGTGTTTCATGTCGATTGACAACGTGACCTGAGATTTCCGGAATCAAGCCTGCCTTGGTTTTTAAAACAGCAAGTTGCAACAGAGAAATATTCAGAAGTAATAAATTTTAAATTTTGACTCCAAAGTATAAGACGGCTTTCGAAAGTTACTAGTAGACATCTTTCTTCCGGTATATATGTCAAATTGTGATTTTTATTTGAACGTCTCATATTTGATTTAAGTTACATTTTCCCAGATGTTGTCTCTAAAGGGTAGTTACTGATGTCATGTCTGAAGTTCTAACAACGCAAATGTAAAAACAATACATTAGGTATGTCTTAACTCTTTGCAAATTTAGAAATCAAAAAGTTGTATTTCATTTCACCTTTTTATTAAGTTTTAAAAAGAACTTATAAACATAGAACTTCACCGACGGTGTTTCAGTGTGCAGTGACTATATGAACTCCTGCATTTCATGTATTCCTGGCATTTCGTTTCTATTAGGAACGTGACCGGGCGTCCCCGCACAGTGCAGATTTGTTTCAAGTAAGTTGCAATAATAGTTTTCGTGGCGCCACTAGTCTTTATTACGTTGCCGTAAAAGCTTATTTTGTTCAACAATGCAGTGCCCTCGATTAATTTTTATTTTTATTATCTCAGCCTGTTTGACGTAAGCCTCCCAAAGTGAGCGCCAACTATCCCGGTCTTGAGCAGCCCGCATCCACCTGGTACCCGCCATCTTTTTCAAGTCGATTATTTAAAGAGAGCAAAAGCACAGTAGCTACCTCTTCTTAGCGTTAATAATAATTCATACCTCCTTATCTATGGTATGCCTATTGTATTGTTGTCATCGAAATAAGAAAAGTTGTGTGTTTAATTACTACAGCGGCGCTGCAAGCGTTCATATTGCCAATTTTCCACTCGTAATGGAAACACCACAGCTTTAAAGTTTTGGAACAGTTGTTAGCTAGGGACTGATACATCTTTTTCAGCGCAGGTGGTGTCAATTCAATCTGTGACAGTGTGTACTTCTCTATCCTCATCCACCCCTGGTGTTTTATGCTAAATATCGATGAATCAGGCTTGAGCTCTATGAGTTCTTATGAAAATTATTTTTGATCCTTGCGCACAGTGAGTGTAAATATTATGCGGTTTCTATGTCTAATGATAAGCTTAATATTATTGGCATTATCCTAAAATAAAATATGCCTCTTACTAAATCTTTTATTATAATATTTTTTAAGGATTTTTCATACTAGCTACCCTTTTAGCTTATTAATGACTCCTTTAAGACCTTTTATCGTTTACAGTATTTTTGATTTTTAGGTAATAAATAATACGGGGTTTTTTTGTATTGTACATCCTAATAATGAAAAACATACTTAAATATTATTTATTACTTCAACACGAAATGGAAATTGCAAAAATAAGGAACACCAATCAAAAGTTAAATTACCAGTGGCGCCGCGCCACAAGCTTTCCTTAACAGTCGATTTCCAGAATATTTATGTAGTTTTCCAAGTTGGAACACAGCTTAAATGAGTTGGACCTGTTATTTGTTATACTATCTGCTGATAATTCTGTGAACCATCATATAAGTTAAGCTGCGCTCATGCGTACTCCTAGATCGTCATGATCACCTGGTGTTTATCGTCGATTGGCAATGTGACCTGAGCTTTCCGAATCAGGCTTCCAATATTCGCAAGAACCTCCAAAACATAATTTTCAGCTACTGTACTATCGCTATCTCTAGAAATCGAAGGCTTTGTTGAATACAAATCCTGCAACACTACGTGTAGAGACACCATGATGACATTGACTGTGTTGCCCCCGGTCACGTTGCCATTAGACACAAAATGCCAGGAGTAAATAAGGACACAAGAGTGCATAGTGCCACAGATTAAATTATTATGTGATGTAGGTACAAGCATTCTCAGTAAATAGCTAAGAACCAGAAGGCCAATTCTCGTAATTTTAAATGTTCAAAATATCATACCGATCTAGTCTCAGCGTCAAGAAAGTTGCAAATGGCATTCTCTTAAACCAATAATCAACGTCAAATGTGAACATAGATCGTAATGAGATTGAATTGATAGAATAAAAGTTGACTGACACCAAAACGGTATAATGCTACTGTTAATGCTGTGCATTTGACGTTGCTTATTGGTTTAAGAGAATGCCATTTGCAACTTTCTTGACGCTGGGACTAGTTCAGAATGATATTTTGAACATTTAAAATTACGAGAATTGGCCTCCAGATTAAAAATATAAGTTGTGTTTTTATGGAGTCTCAAAAATGGAATGCTTATATTTAACACCAATGCTATATTAGTTAATATGTGACAATGTGAATAAAGTTGGAAGCGTCACACATCCTTGGAATTTGGGTGCAATGGTGTGCTCCTAAAGAATATTAAATCACGAGTACATAAGATACTAGAGGAAAACCTAATTAAATGGTAGAGCCACGCTGCAGACAGTTTTGTTTATAGGATGAATGGGTAGGCTCGATCGTCGAGGAGATTTTGCAATTCGACATATCTCGCGCACGAGACAAATAAGTATTGACTTTTACACCTCAATAATTAAAGTTGTCTTACTACTATAGAGCTACTTACTTGGGATGTATTTTCTATGGATTACCTGTATGGGCTGATTGGGCGTACTATTGGTAACGTGCGAAGAAAACTGCTCTTAAACCAAGCGATGAATTGATATTCTTGTTTATAACGTTCCCTGTCCTTGCAGAGTTTGGCGTGATCGGGCTTCTCCGGTCACGTTGTTAATTGACTTGAAACACTGGGAGTGCATGAAGATGTAGCAGAACACACAGATTCAATTGATATTCGAATGAATACGTCATTCAAGAATACAATTATCAGTCGATAGCTAAAAAACTGTTCTGTATCTGAGTATCTCTAAAATAGCACATTTGCAGCACCGCTAATAACAAAAATAATGGCAGCACCGCGTATTACTAGCACATTTAGTTAGGTTTCCACGTGTGGCTACTAGATTGATGATTATTGCTTTAAGTAGTAAATAAAAATCTTTTTAACACACTTAAATAATTTTTATTACATATTACTTCAAAGTCAACAAAATTATACACGATATTTTCTTCAAAACTGGGAAATTGTATTATTTTTCTCAATTAAAAAAACACTCAAAATCCAGTGTAAATGGTTTAAAAGGTCAGACCTTTTTAAAATATTTACACTGGATTTAGAGTGTTTTTTAAGTGATTAAGTAACGGTACTATATTTACAATGTTATCTAAGAAAAATTATTGATTTTTAATACTACACGATTTAAATTTTTCATAAAATCACAATAGAAAAGAAAAGTTTACACAACATAAAATCGATAAGTTGTTCTAAATTCTAAATTTTATATAAATTAATATGCAAACATCAAATGATACATTTTTTGTATAAATTATGATAAATCGGGGAATGAAATATAAATCATTCGAAACTAAAACACACATATTAGTAACAATAAATTTATAATTCTCGTAAAACATAACATTTTTTTTTAAATTACACAGAATGTTATTCATAATCATGTAGAAAGCAGTTTGAATTCTATTTAGTTTTGATGTAATAAACAAAGAAACTGAATTATTTTTTAATTTTAATCTAGGTAAAGAAAAACGAATCAAAACATATTGAAATAAAAATGGAATTCAATTTTAAATTGGTCTCTTAAAGACAGTCCAAAAATGGTGGATGAAATCACATTTAGCCCTGTTATTCACTAAGTAATTATTGTAGGCAATAATTAAAACGCAGCACGCGACCACGTGAATATCTTTGTCAGAAGTCAGAACTCAGATGTTGTGGAACATGAAGATGAGTGTAACTGGGTGGTAGGCCTGTCGCATACAAAAGATACGATACTAGTCACACTTGTACAGGCAAACATTGTTGCTTAATAAAAGTTCTGCGTCATTGCTCTACATATTGGCAACATATTCTTCATCAGTAGCTACATAAAGCTCATTTTAATTGGAGAGCCTAAATTACATTTGGTCAATGTTTATGGAGTCGCCAATGTCAACCCATCTGAAATGACCTTTGATAAAAATACTTTCCAGAATTAAGAACAGACTATAGTGAATACACGACCTTTTATAAACATTAAAACTAGCTAAACAATATCAATAAAATCAATCAATCTCCAACTTCTTAAAGGATCCTTCGACGCCCCCGAAGATGTCTGTGATGGTCTTCGGTTTGCCTGGACGAGCAGATTCTTTGACTCTCTTATTATTCTCTTCAGCGAAGTATGCTGGACTGCCCTTTATTTTCGCTAGTACATCAGCTGGAACATGAAGTAAATAATTACGTGAATATACTCGTTGGGAATATGGGTACAGACATTGCATCTGACTTGAGGTGTTATAATCCCATTGATCCCATTGTCTGTCTGTGACATCCCAACGAATACGCCGATTTCAATGCGGTTTTGTTGTAGCTATGTTTGGATAAAACCTGTTCCACCATTCAGACATTACAGATATTTTTCTAATTGTCTTATTATGTCAAGTAATTTCACTGATTTCAATGCCATTATTGCTTGCTCAGTGTGTAACTGCTCGTTTTGCGGCATACATAATCAAAGCAGGGGTACCCAAACAGACTCTAGCATACGAGAGACCTACCAACTAGTGAAACTATGCAAACCTTGGGCTGTTTTAAAGCTCTTGTACTGCCCCCCAGCCTCCTTAGGTAAAGCGTCCATGGGCACGAACTTGTCCAGAGTCTTGGAGCCGGTCTGGTGGATGTTCAACATATCCAGCAGTTCCTTCTTCATAAAAGGCCGGAGGATCATCATCAGGCGATCCATGAATGATGGAGCGTTGAGGAAATGCAGGCCTTTGAGTTTCACCAACATGGCTTCCTGGAAGTCGGGAATGTTAGTTTTAGTATTTGTTGCTTATTACAAATGGCTATTGGCTATATACCCAGTGACCTTTTTTTTAGCTTTGTTAGCCCATAACATTCATCACTTATTTAAATGATGCGAGCATCTCCAACTCCGGGAAAACAGGCATTTTTTTAACATAGATTCATCACGTTTATCGATATTCACACAAATATAACCGGCCGTTGCATGAGGGCCGAACTCAGTACCCGATATCATATTCCAATTGCGCTACCACCATACTAATAAGACTTCAAGATTGAATACCTGTAGATAATAAAGGAACTGCTGCACCGTCTGCACATCAAGCCTGGCCAGATGTGACAGAGTCACCTTCTCCAGGTCTATAACGATCACCAACCCTGGCCACGTGCCTGTTTCGTATTGCCACAAGTCGATCACCATCAGCACTCCTCTATGAACAAAAATATTGAAATAAAAGCACGTGGAACAAAATATATCGTTCTTATTTAATGCAGAGGGTGATGAAAGTAGTAAGTCGAGTACTTGATGGTAAGTAATCATCACCGCTTATGATTTATGAAGGAGGTCTGTGAACATTTAATGAACCACAAACATAAAAGCTTTTATGTTAAAACCTGTGACGGTAGTACACACCACTGCACTTGGATAACACTTGGTAGAGAGAGATCACGGGAAAAGACAAAACACGTGAAAATTTGCCTTTAGGTACCAGGGTTGCATAAACAAGCAGCAGTGTGCAATATATTTAAACTATACCGTGTATTCAGATAGCTAGAGGCGCCTACGTCGTGCGACAGTTAAAAGGTTTAGAGATATGCCTGTAGGAAGTAGTTGAGGAATAGGTAACATTAATTTTAATATAAATTTATCTCATGATTTGAAAGTAGACCAAGTTGATTTGATCCCAAATTAATTCTATATATTATTAATTATATCCCTAGTCTTCAACTGTGTTGGTTTAATAAATTCACAATATAACGAAGTTTTCATGCACTACATGAAGAAGGGTAAGTATGTATGTATTTTAAGTATTCCAATAAATTTAAGCTATAATATTATAATTAAAGTTGACGGTGGCGTCTCACCATGGGAGTATTATTTTTTGCAAAGACTTTTCAAGAGTGGGTGAAGAGAATTCACGGGCTAGGAAGAAACACGTGAAAACTGGCTTCGGGTACCAGGATTGCATAAACAAGCAGCAGTGTGCATGGTCACAGATTAAAATATTGGTGAGAAATATCAGGGTGAGCCTTCCAGTACGTGTGGCCTTAACAAACTCCAAACTCTTTTGCGTTGTACTCAAGACACCTACGTCTGAAATAGGCCCCTTCACTGAAAAGGTATCGATTATTTATTTAAAATACTGTAGTAGCTATTTGAAGCATATAATTATTAGATATTTCTTTTCGAGATGACCTACACCTCAGTCTCACCCGTGACCACGAAGGCTGAAAAGCTTTCGAAACGTCAAGACTAAAATAATATTAAACCGCAATAAAATGCGTATAAATTAGTTTTATTTCAATTATTATTATCAGTTATTAATTGTTAAGTGGGCCACCAACATCTCACACTCTGCTGAATAATGGAGGCGATGACGATACGTGGTTTCTATGGCAGGTTGTGGGGATCAGACGACGGGTTGCCCCATATAACACTAAATATCGCTAAACCTATGGTATGAGAAGGCGCCTGGCATTAATTCGGGATTACGCCAGGCAGAAATGAAATACGTGTTAAATGTACCTAAAATATAATGATAAAGTTTCCATAGTATTTTTGACATTTCCATTCGAATACGTTTTTGCAAGTTGTTCTGCGAGCCCCTCTGAACTCTGAAGAGCGCTCGGAAGCCTCTGTCACGTTGTCAATCTACGTGAAGCACCAGAATTTCATGAGCGTGTAGGAGTGTATATTGAATTATTATGTAACATGCTGAATAGATGTCACCAGTGGATAACCAGATACTGTTCAAATATACTTAAGCTATGTACCACTGACTCTTCGAAAAGCCGTCTGATGGCGCTGATGAAATTAATAGAAGTACTTATTTGTGAACTTATTAATGTTGCACATTTATAGTTCACTAGCTGTCCCGCGTGGTTTCACCAGCAACTACAGCAGCTCCATCTACCGGGTCCAATTGTGAATCTAAACCATCCAGGGCGCCATGAAACGCATCCAAAAAAAACATTCAAATCGGTCCAACCGTTTAGGAGGAGTTCAGTCACATACACACCGTACAGTAGAATGATATATATAAAGATGAGGATTGTTTTTTCGTTAGCTTGAATTGTTTAAACACAATCAAGTGATTATTATACATTACGGGCCGGCGCGGAAAGTTACACATAATAAACTGCCTGGATTTTAGTAGCGTGGTCTAGTTAGCTTGAAGTTGTTTAAACAACATATCAAATGATTTTATATTACGGGCCGAAAAGTACATATATAAACTGCCGGTCTTCAGTAGCGTGGTCTATAATATATTATGAGGGCACCGAAAGTAAGCATTTATAAATAAATATACAAATTACAATGATTCGCAGTACCCTCGACAAGAAGCGGATTGTTCGACGAGATTCGGATTGTTTTGGTCACGTTGTCAATCGACACGAAACACAAGGAGCTCATGAGACCAAAGGAGTACACACTGCCATAGATTCGATTGTTATTGATATGCAGCATAAGTGTCGCCACCAGTGGATAGCTAACGACTGTTTCAATGCATTCCAGCTACTCGTACTATGTAGCCCGAGACCATGCTTGTATAATATTGCATCAAGATTTTAAGTCAGGTAATCCTTGTTCGTGATTCATTATAAAAAACTATTTGACAACAAATAAAACCGACTCATAAAAACTATAAAGCTAAAAATTAAACTAAATAATTTTATTTTTCAAAAGCATCGCAAAAATTGGTGCTTAGTGTCGAAGTTTTAGTCTTTCATCCCCGATATCCCATAAGGGTGGAACTATTTCTTCAAACTTAAATGGGAGTCAAAAAACTTAAACTGAAAATTTTACAAGTGGCGCCCAAAGTTATAATGTTGGGTTCTGCTCACTCACTGCACACAAATTCTATCTTTACAGATGTGCGCCAGATGCATTCACTAATGTAATGTAATGTTATTGCATGCGAATACGCCTAGTGAATGACAATCTTTAATGTTTTACGGTGCTCTCAAATCATGTTAAGGCCACGCTGCTGAAAACGGGTAGTTTGCAATAAATATTTTTGATACAATTGTTTTACAACTTAAAACTACAAGTCAACGCAGAAAAAACTCTTATTAAATATACACGTGTGCCATAATTTGGTCGTTAATGCACAAACAAGGACTTCCATTCTCCACTGATCGACTTTTCGACCTCATCGATACATATTAGCATAATTATAATAAAACAGTAACCACAACATTAAACGTTGAACATTTTAATGATATTATGATGATGATGAGGGAGCTACCATCCAGTAAAAAAAAAGAAAATCGTAACGCATATTTTCCGTTTTGAAAAGTATTTTTAAATTGTTCAATTATACAAGCTTTACAATTCTTTAAAAAACCCTTCCCGTAGGAAATGTGTCGGTAGAATTTTGCAAACGGTACCGTTTTATCAGGTAAAAGTACAGTTTTAACTTCTGTGTCTTTTCTTTGCTCTAATCATCTTCAAAAGTTTCATAAAGCATCAACCGTCCGTGTCGTCGTGATTGTTTACCTTTGTTAACATTTTTCGTTTTAAATTAGGTTTTTTTCCACGGTATCCAGTAATTCCAGCGACAAAACCATATTAAAATCACGTTTTTTCTATTAACTGGCAACTTTGTTTATAATAAACCTATTGTAGTTATCGGAGCTTTATCAAACGATTATGAATAAAGATTTTTTTGAACGTTTGATGGTTTAAAAATACGTTTTAACTAATGAAGTTTTATACCTTCGTTAAGCGTTTTATTATGAATAAGACCGTAAATGTCCACCAGTGCAGCAACATCTGTGCAGCATATCAATCACATAACAATTTAATATGTAGCAGTATGTACTCCTGAGTGCTCATGCACTTCTGGTGCTTCGCGTATATTGACAACGCGACAGTGAGACAACAACGGAGCGCTCTTTCGGGTCGCTTTTGTACAAATTTCGAATCATACGATATAACTCAAAATTATATCAATAGAACTTGCAGACACTACAATGCAAACAAATAATGTATATCTACTATTTCTATCATGACCATTTTAATCCATGTGGACTTTTAATACTTTGTCCTTGAACTTCTTTCTTTCTTGCTTGAATTCCATTGATGCGTACGAACTCCGAAGTCCGAACTGTTTTCCATAATTATTGAACAGGATTCGAAACAACACTTTGGCGGTGATAAGTTTTGGAAGTAATTGAAAATGGACTGCATTCCGGGGCCGGAGAAAGAATAATCTATCAAAATGTGGAATTTCCTGACCCTAACTCGTATTAAGGAGTGTGTAAAAACTGTTACTTGGTGCCCCCATTTTCTTAATACTAAGTAAGGTGGTCTCTCTAATGCGAGAAATCCGTCTAATTTACTACAACAACTATAAAACTAAAAAGCATAAATAAAATTAATCAATTTTTAGTTAATGCATCATTATTAATCAATCATAATAAATAATTATTCATTCAATAATAATTAATCATTCAATGCAATAGCAACATTTTTCTTTCTTTCTTGTAAATTGATTTATTTTTATAGCTTATTTATAATGACGGGACTTTTCGTGTGTAACTTAAACTTAACAAATGGCGCGGGCAACTACGTCACGTTTGTAACCTCGTGTTAAATACTAGGGGTCCATAAGCCTGCAGCGGTGTGCATTGTCACAGATAAAGATATTTGTATAAAGAACACGTAACGCCGCTTTCAGCAGCCTAGCAAAGCTATTAACAATACCTTTACGCTGTAACAGTGGGTCCAAAAGACCAAAATCAATACATTTGTTGAATGCCACGACATCACTGAATAAAATTGGCGAAATAAATCTATCATCATCAACCCATGGAGCATGTTTGTAGAAAAGGCTTATAAGATATTATTATGCGCATCAAACAAATAAAAGTTCTCAATTCTATATTTATTTGGATGATTCTTTTCATTGTATTCCACACTACGGTTTACTGCGGTGGTCCCATTTACATTTCAAAAATAATTGCACCTTTTAAAGGGGGGTCATTTTTTTTTTGAGTCGGTGGTATTCATCATTGCAGTAGTCGTTGGTGGTTATAAATTTGTTGGTAAACATAATAACAGTCATAAAAATACAGATGGCGCTAATATTTCCAGAACTTATATTAAATTAACATTTTATTTACAAATTAAACAAATAATTACTACAAAATTAGATGTGATTACAATAAAATTAAATTAATATTATATAATTATAAAACTATAAAAAAAAAATAGTCTCTCTACATCATCCATGTACGGACGAAACTATTACAATTTTTTATCTGTAAAGTTTTCTGGTTTCTGAAGCGCACAATAATTACATAACCAGCTACAAAATCGACTCGATTGAAAAACGAAAGGAAAAATTTGCATCAAAAATAACATTATCGATTTTGGGGGAAACGTCACGTTGTAACCCGACGTATAGTATTAGGGGTGCATAGGAGTGTGGCGATATTCACTGTCATAGGTTAAACATAAGTGACGGTGGCTAGAGCGCTTAATTCAGTATCCAAATCTCCCTATCCCGTCGAACGTGTTCCCTTGTCATTGGCGAAATGCGTAATTCAAAGCCATATTAAAAAAAGAAGTATCTGTTCCCTTATCTTTGTATCTTACTGACTCTACCAAGGATTTTGGTGGCGCTATTAGATGGTTTGGTAAAAGTTCCAATAATTTGTAAAATATTAGTCAAATATTTTTAATTTAATTTGTTTATAAACTCTAGTGATTTCTTAGGTTTACGCGAATATTACACATTGAAATAAAACTAATTTAGACGGATTCTATCGCGGTTAATAGGTTTACTACATACAGCACAGCGTAACTTTCAGGGACTTCTCAGTTCTCAGTTCTCACTTCAGTATTGTTTGTGATTCTGCACAGAGAGGACGTTCCTTCGATTGCCTGTTGGACGAAAACACGAAATGGACGGGAGCCAAATACGTGCAAAATGAATTTGTATACCAGAGATGCATAAAGTTTAAGAGATGTTTTCTGCCACAGGTTAAATAATAAAGGGGATTGTAAGGAAACACAAATTCCAGTAGTCCTAAGAAATCTTTCGCAATGTATTTAAGCTAAAGTTGGAAAATTTTAAATTATTGAAAATTACATTAAATTCACCTCATTTGTATGAATGAATTGATTGATTGATGTGGTACAATACAATATTATGTTATTGCAGTTGTAACAGTTCAGATTTAATAGCGAGATTCACACATGTCTTTCATTACAGGATGTGTTACTTAGGCTGGTCTTTTGACTTGAAAAACACATGAATTCCATGGGATTGGCTGGCCAAAAATCACATAGTGGAATGGAAATAGAAGTTCGGCGAAACGTAAGTGCACTAGTTGCAACTCATACAGATGAAGCATATGTTATAAATTAAATGGTCATAATAATAAATGAATAAAAGGAAGGAAGGTACGGTCGACATCTATCGGGAATGCTACCGTTTCGGAGAGTCAATCAGGCATGTTATTTCGGGCATAGACACATTAGATATATATCTATGTTTCGGGTTATTCATATCTAGCTAACGGCGAGTACTTAAATGTAACAAAACAACTTTTATAATAAGGAGTACTGTAAATGAATCCTACTACTACTTCCTACTACTATTATAAATGTGAAGGTTTGTATGTTTGTGTGTTTGTGAATTTGGATGTTTATTAAATGATTCACTCCTTAACATCTAAAACGTTTTGGATGAAATTTGGCACACAGGTAGACTTGGATTAGAACATAGGCAACTTTTTATCCCGGAAATTACCGTTCACTCGGGCGGAGCCGCGAGCAAAAGCTATTAATATATAAAATAACGCAGGACATGTACATCAATACGCTTTTCTACTGAATTCATTAATAATCTCATTCGTTCCTGTTCAATCTGCTGTTCCAAATAATACAATATTTTATGCTTCATGAGCGCTCTTTGGAATTCGGCCGTTAAACAAAAAAAAGTAAAAAAACCGTAATTATGTCGACTTAATTTTCGTGTATAACCAGTTTTATCTAGTTTATATCTTTATTTCTATCGAAGCTAACATGGTTGCTAACTTGAAGATTTGACTCGTTACGACAAAAGTATTTTATACCTCTCAGTGGAATTTAGATTTTTTTACTTTTATTTTTTGTTAAAAAGTATTTTTATCTGAGCTATATATAGATAGTTTTCTCTCACGCAGGCGAGATGGCATGATGTCTCGTGGGCATGCTCGCTGGTGGCGGAAAATTGTCACGTTGCCAGCCGACACAAAATACCAGGAGACCATAAGAATTTAGCAATATACAAACCACACAAGAGGGGGTCATCAATATAGCATACTATTCCAATAAATCAATGGATCGGTGTTTGATCGGAAATCCAAATGATACGAAGGTCAAACGAAAACCCCTGTCGAACCCCTCCTGTGGCGGAAATTGTCGTCACTGTCAGTCGACACAATATATCAGGAGATCATAAAGATATGGGAATTTTACTACCACAGATTAACTTGTTTTCGTACAGAGATCACCAGTATACAGCTAAATTTTGATCCAATAGATTCCAATCGAAGGTAACAAACACATTTAAGTTGTGATCCTACTATTAAGCTACCGTAAGGAAAGCAAAAATTGCGCGTAGCAGTTAAGTGCCGAACCTGTGACCGAAAGCAATCACAATGTCATCCAACACAAAATACCGTTGCAAAATACCAGTGAGGTAATTCTTACTTCCCTCGACATAATCTCGGATTCGAATCAGCGATTCTCTACTGTAAAAAAAATATGGGCGCGTTGTCGAGCTTAAAGGAAATAATTAAAGGATTGGGAAGGGAAGGGGGATTCAGACCTCCGTATGAAACGCAGCAGCAAGCTATTTTACGCCGGTTTTCTGTGAGACATTGGTAACGATCCGGACGAGCCGGCCCATTCATGCTGTAAACAAAACTCTCTACAGCGTGGCTCTACCACTCAAAAACATGCAAATCGGTCCACTTTTGGCCGAATTATGCGTTAACTACACATAAAAAATATACATTACAGACGAATTGAGATTGATTCTTATTGATTCTTTATTTTTTACATTTACGTGGTTTAAACAAATTACGAGTCGAACCAGTTACTCTTCTTTATTTTTGTCGATTAATAAATAAAATCGCGATTAAATCAATATAACTTTTTCTGAATCTCTTTTTCAAATTCTGTCCTGTGGGACGCCTAGGTCATACTGTAAACGGATTCAAAATACAAGGAGGGAATACCTCCTGGTATAGATTAAATGATAACTTGATGTAGCCAGTGTGAGGATCACCAGTATTTATAGCTCGAGTGTTCTAATGCATTTAAGCTGTGTTCCCGCTACTTCACGAAAAATCAAGTTTTCGATTGCAGCGCCCGGAGACAAGATATTATTTATCTTCTGCAATTTTTTGTAATCCTACTCAGTAGCAACAGTAAAAAAAACTGCTCGATTCTGGTATGAGAGGCATGGAAAACTCTGGTCATATTTTTAGTTGACGCCAAGTACCAGCTGATAATAATAATTCTCTAAAATGTGTTTCCACTCTACCAACACTCGCTGGCGCTGATGAATTTAGTGCGGGCACCGGTGATTGAAACAATGGCGGCACTTCTACATATAGTCCAAAGACTTCAATGTATACTAGACGGCTGTTTAGAAGAAAAATTGCGTCACATTACGCGGGAGTTTGACAGCTCACAAACAAGGAGCGCGATAGGGGTTGAGAGTAAGCGAGATGGTAATATTGAGTTACGGTCAATTGACCACAACTTAGTGATACATTTTCTAGTAGTATACATTAAAGTCTTTGGTATAGTCCCATTAGTATGTATGACTATTGTGATATACGCAGAAATGAACATTAATTAAGAACTACTTGAAATAAACCTACCATGAATTCATATTTTTTAGAATCAGTACTGGTACAAATAAAAGAAAATAGCAGGCTTATAATGTAACCAAAATTTGAAGTAGGTTTTTTTTTTATAGTATGGTAACCATTAAATAGATTTAATCACTCACGAATTCTGAATTCGCGTTTTTTTTGCTTGGATAGGCAGACGAGCAAACGGGCCACCTGATGGTAAGTAGTCACCTCCGCCCATAGACTTCTGCAATGCCAGGGCACAGCAAAGCCGCTGCCTACTGTCGAAGGATTACTCTTTTTAAACCTCGTTTATATATTCTGCAAAATGCCGCTTGACGCTTCATAGTGACCACACCTAAAACAATATTTTGTGGGAATAATACAGAAGAGTCCTATTAGTAGTTCATTTATGAGTTTATAAACATTTGGGGTTTACAAAGAGTGATACCTTTTATTTATTTTTTATTTTTTTATTGTATAGGCCGACAAACGAGCAAGTGGGTCACCTGATGGTAAGTGAACACCACCGCCCATGTACGCCCACAATACCAAAAGAATCATGGGCGCGTTGCCGACCTTAAAGGAAAGGGATAATTAAGGAATTGGGCAGGGGAGGGGATTTGGGCCTCCGGATATCTCACTCACCGTACGAAACGCAGCAGCAAGCTGCTACTTTACGTCGGTTTTCTGTGAGACTGTGGTAACGACCCGGACGAGCCGGCCCATTCATGCTGTAGACAAAAGTGTCTACAGCGTGGCTCTACCACTCGTAAACACATCTCTCACATCTCTTTGAACAACTGAAGCTCTACAACAACAGAACCTCAAGTAATTTCCTACTATTTTCGTTTTCAATAATTTTAAAAATTTCAGATATTGTATTTGCGACTTTCAATATTTGGCAAACGTGATAATAAATAATAATCAAATTATCACAAATAATGTGATAATTTGGTGACGTCATCGATAAATGACACGTTGTCACTCTACACAAATAACCAGGAGAGCAAAACAATATAGGAATATCATTACTACAGATTAAGTTATATTTTAATGCACTGTATGAAGATCACCAGTAGACCAGCAGACAACTGTTACAATATATTTAAGCTATGGTCCTCCTGATTGAACGAATAATCAAACCCTCTTAAAAATTAAAATAACGGTGCGTTTATTATATAAATAAATACCTCGAGGTAAATCCCATTCAACAAGATCAAAATGTAAATGTAGACAATTTTGTCTACAGCATGAATGGGCCGGCTCGTCCGGGTCGTTACCACTGTCTCACAGAAAACCGGCGTAAAGTAGCAGCTTGCTGCTGCGTTTCGTACGGTGAGTGAGATATCCGGAGGCCCAAATCCCCCTCCCCTTCCCAATCCCTTATTATCCCTTTCCTTTGGCGTCGGCAACGCGCCCATGATTCTTTTGTATTGTGGGCGTACATGGGCGGTGGAGATCGCTTACCATCAGGTGACCCACTTGCTCGTTTGCCGGCCTATACTACAAAAAAAAAAAAACAAGAGCAAATAAACAAAATGACCGAAATGAGAACTCTCCTTTGGAGATTGGTTGAAAAATACAGTTATACTATACGTTCATCCAAGCGTTTGTAAGTAACTATTGCATTTTGTCTCAAGTATGTGGAGGAGGTATTCCATAAATTTTAAACAACTGAAGCTCTCTATAATATCAGTTTAGACTCCAGGAAATTCTTGCTATTTTCGTTTCTAGAATTGTAGAGAATTTCTACAATGCTTGTGCGATCCACAAATATTTGTTTCGGGTCTGGGTGTTGTGGCACCGTAAGTTCCTCGTAGTTTCTGATACCCACAATACCTAGGTTAACCTAGTGTCAGGGCTATGTGTGTAGACTGTTGTATGTGTATTTTATTGTTCCTTTCAGATATTTGTTGTGTTCTTCGGAAACGCTATGAATTTGAATGAAAATTGGTTTGGTATGGAATCGTGGAAAATTTTAGTCACATTGTCAGTCTACACAAAATACCAGGAAAACATAACAACGTAACAAATGACTATGACCACAGATTAAGTTATTAATTTAATGCGCCGTATGAGTGTTACCAGTAGAGGGCCAACACTGTTTCACTATATTTAAGCTATGGTCCTCCTTACTTAACCCTTAAAGCGCCATCTAGTGGCAAAATAGAAATAGTGGCGACACACGCACATTTAATAATTATTGTCTCACGCAGAGCAAAGCCCTCCCTGCCCTCCTTCCTCATCACGGTTAAAAATCCTCCGGCCAATCTTTCCAATGCAAGTCTTGCTCGTCCCGCCATTTTTTCTGGTCCTACCGCGACGTGTTGTGACATAATGTGAACACACTACACGAAATTAATATACCTACGTTTGACTAGGAGTGTTAATAATATACATATTATAAGAAGAAGACAAAAGACGAATTAATAAATTAATCAAGCTCACGGAAGACGATTTAAATCGCAAGGGTTATAAGAAGCCCAGTAATATGGATACTAGTCGAGTCTATTCGATTCAAGCAACTATTTTCTAATTTCCAGATTATTTCTCTAGTTATTTTTATTTATTACTAGCTTTTGCTCGCGGCTTCGCCCGCGTGAATAGACTTTTCCGAAATAAAACGTAGCCTATAACGGTCTCCAGTGTCCCATCTATCTCTATATCAAAAATCATCAAAATCGGTTCAGTAATTTAGGCGTGAAAGCGTAACAAACAAACTTATCATTTATAATATTAGTATGATTTACCACTGGGCGTTAGTAGTTAAAATTTTAAAAACTGTTTGACAAACAAACACAGCACGGGCTGTACGAAACACGGGTAAATTGTTCTTACTTACCAATCATAAACGAACACCAGTGTGCGCTGTCACAGATTTATTAATATCAATGGCATTACGTAAAACCTCATAAATATGTATACCTCATTCCTCCTTTATAATTGCTTAGTAAGAAGCACCCTTGAATATTGCTCGCAGGTTTGGTGTCCTTTTTATGATGTACATAAAAATCGAATAGAAAGAGTCCAAAAAAGATTTGTATCTTATCTCACATACAACTATAAAAGTCGCAAAAAACTCACATCCTACTCAAATAGATTATCTTCATTGAAAATGACATCTCTTACCAATAGACGTAAAGTGAATGACCTTATATTCTTCTATAAAATAATGAATAATAAAATTGACTGTCCACAAATATTGAGCAAGATCGACATATCGATCCCAAGAACATTACCGCGTCCGAATGTTTATAAACTGTTCAAGAGCCGTGTGTACAAAACAAACTTAGGTTCTAATTCACCGATTACACGAATGATACAATTATACAATTATCTTCCATGGTCCATGGATCTTGATATTTTTCACGACCAACTATACTCATTTAAAAAGAAAATAAAGCCTCACTTGTTGTAACTTCTTATATAACGCAAGTACTTTCTGTTTTAACTTATGCATAATGTTTTGTTTTTGTTTTATTTTTGTTGTTGTTTCAACAACTCAACTATTGATGATCTCATGTTAAGTACCTACTAAAAACATTTAATTAAGGCTTACGCATGTTTAATTACCAATTTATTTTAATTTAACTTAATTTAAAGTTATTTAATAACTGCTACTCTTATGGCGCTAGTTACCCATTGTAAGTTGTGGTTGCCTGTTTATGGGAGAACACTATATTTTTTGTTTGTTTGCGTATGTTTTTATATTAGTGTAGTGTATCGTCTTCTGGTAATCCTAAAATAAATAAATAAATAAATAAATAAAGTACTCTAACACAACCCCACGCAATGTATTTAAACTGTGTGATCGGTGCCGAGAAGTGCCTGAAGGCGCATGCGTGTGAATTGTTAACATCCATGTTGTTTTTTCTTTATATTTTGGCACGGCAAACTAACTGGGGGTCAGTCGCCTCGAGTGGGGGTCAGTCGCCTCGAGTAAGCCAGTCTGCCAAGCTAGTCTAATTTGGCAGTCAGGATTCCCAAGCAACCACGTATATGATATGTACTGAGTTCAATAATAAACTATCTATCTACATCAATTACTCTGATATGAACTAAGTAAGTACAGTGCAGTCCAAATATATTTAAGACTAAACAAATTGTTTCATAATGTGTTTATGATTGCATGAGTATAGCAACAACTTTAACTTATAGTTTTATAACAATGACTTGAAGGCACCGGTACGACCTGATCACGCTGTTAACTAATACAAAAATATCGAGAAAGCTTAAGATTATAGAAATACAACATACGCACTCATACGCACTCACGCCTGTAATCCCCGAAGGGGTAGGCAAAGGTGTAACCAGTACACCTACAATTCGCTGAGCGTATTTCCGTCCCTAATGTGATAGGGGGCGAGCCTATCGCCATACCGGGCACAAATTCCAGACTCCGGGCTGATACTGAGCATTTCGTAATAGAAAAACCCAATACCACTTTACCCGACCCGGGAATCGAACCCATGACCTCAGCGCTGACCTCAATCGTAACGCGTACACATTACAACTGCGCCACCGAGGCAGTCACAATACAAATTATCACAAATTAATTTAATAATGTGAAGCACGTATGGTTCATTATCTAAATGTTTATTTATGACCTCTATGATTACAATTTACATTAGGGTCGCCCCTATCGCTTATCGCCAGGTGCACCTCTACCTACCTCTTCGAGGATAGATGACGGTAGAAGTAAAATTTTACAGAATCTAAATGTGAGGAGGATAGTGGTAGAGTATGGTGATGTAAACTTAGTCTATCGATTCAAAAATAATAATAATGTAGACTTAACGTTCAATTGGCTCACTTTGGATATGGAATCCGAAAAAAAATATAATAATTATACAATAGGTAACAAAAATCCTGTTGGACATTTTAACTGTGATATCAGAATCGATATTCAAACGCAATAAAAAAACTCGCATACGAAAATTGGACTTTAAAAATAATCATATTTATTTATTAAACTTGAATTAATTTATTTTTTGTAAACCTTATTTCGATTGATTACCTCTGCAAGAGCGATGACTTGGAATAAGAGTGAGATAGCATGTTGCGCCGTATATCAAATGTGCCGCACCCCCGGCTTTGTCACACAGAAATTCAAATGCAAATAACATTTTTTAAATATCTTAATTTTTTAAGTTACCTGTGTAAGGATAATATCTCGCTTCTGTTTCATATTTTCTTAATTTTACTATTTTTATTACTTATATGACTTATCTTTACGACCCAAAAAGGGCCAACAGGGTTTTTGTTACATACTGTATATTCCTGGTTAAATCGATTAAATTGGGCCCATCAAACCGTCCCTGAAAAATGTTGTGGATTCGCCAATATGAAAAACGGAATTGAATGAAACACGTGAAAACTACTACTTCCTTACTAGGGGTTCATGAATGTGCAGCAGTGTAAACTGTCACAGTATAAAATACCGGTATACTAATATGACGTAACATCAGTATCTCACTAATTCTCCTTCGCAATATATTTACGCTGTGTTAAACGACAAAGGAAGTGCGCGTGAGGAATGAAGGGGGAAATGGCAGTGTTAATTTATGGCCATCTGCTCTCCAGACAATAGATTGCTTGATATAAGTTTACTTGATAATTATCATGACATTCGCTTCAAATAATGAGGTGTTAACCACATTAGTAATAACACCGCGGGTTGTTTTACAAATCTTTAATCTTGTTTTTACTCGCATCGAAGTTGCTCGCAGTGCCTTCGGTAAGATGAAAAAGGTCCTCTGCAATCGCAGTCTTAAGATCCCACTGCGTATCCGCCTGCTTCACTGTTACATCTGGCCGATACTTCTATACGGATGTGAGGCCTGGACCATCAAACAACATCTCAGGAAACGTATAGAAGCATTCGAGATGTGGACTTATAGACGTGTAATGGCAATATCCTGGACTCAGAAAATTACTAATGAGGAAGTCCTTCGACGGGTAGGTCAAAACCGCAAACTTTTGGACACCATCAAAAAAAGAAAAGTTGCATATTTAGGACATGTACTAAGACATGATAGATACGAGCTCCTTCAACTCATAATGATGGGAAAAGTAGCGGGTAAGAGAAAAGTTGGTCGAAGGAAAAAGTCATGGCTGCGGAACATCAGAGAGTGGACAGGGATAGCGAGCGCTGCTGAACTATTTCGTCTCGCAAAGGATAAAAGACAGTATGATGAGCTGACTGCCAACCTTCACTAGTTGGAGAGGCACTACAAGAAGAAGAAGAATCTTGTTTTTATAGCATCTTTGAATTTTACACGTTTTGGAGTTTTATTGCATACTAGCTTTTACTTGCGGCTTCGCCCGCATGAATAGACTTTCCGAAATAAAAAGTAGCCTATAACCGTCTCCAGGGTCCCATCTATTCCTACATCAAAATTCATCAAAACCTGTTCAGTGATTTAGGCGTGAAAACGTAACAAACAAATAGATTTTATTCCATAAAAAGTATCCTATGTTACTTCTTATACCTCCAAGAGTATGTGTACAAAGTTTCATGATGATCGGTTAAGTAGTTTTCGCGTGAAAGCGTAACAAACAAACTTACATTCACATTTATAATATTAGTATGATATAACTCACCTTTCAGAATACGTCTTATTATAAAACGAGTCTTAGTTTATTACATAGGTACAATAAAACGTACTAACATTTAAAGTACTACGTAGAATTTTTTACCAAAACCACTTATACACTTAACACAAACACTTTTTTTTGTTGCTTATTCTGAGAAATTTAAACTATTTCTTTCTACCTGGCGTTATCCTGGCTTAATGCTAGAGTACGTCTTCTCAGACCACAACTTTAACAGTTGTTGGTATTATATGGGCTGACCCACTGTCTACCTCCCATAACCTGAGAAGCAAGTTTCGCCATTGCCTCGTCCGTTAATCATCAGAGTGTACCACGTACTGTTCAGGTTGGGTTTGGGTCTAAGATGTTGATGCCTCAATTAGATAGATAGATAGAATAATCTTTATTGCACACTAAACAAAGTAGGTAGAATATAAAATGATCATACAATAAGGGTGATAAAATGGGCTGTCTTATCGCAAACGGCAATTTCTTTCAGACAACCTTAACACTTACCAAGTCCAATTACACACTAAAAAAGGAATAGGGTAGTTGACTAGATTTTTTAATTATTTAAATCAATAAGTTACGTTACTCAAAATCTATTGCAGAAAGAATTTTATAAAACGAACCAAAAATAAATAAGATAGAAGCCATTCAAATCCTGTAGAAGGGGTAATTGACAAATGACAGATGACGCAACCTTTGACGTCACTGTGTAAAATGTTCATTATGGTGCACGCGTGCAAGCGAGTTAGTGAGATATCCCTACTATGCACCCACTTTTCCTCATACCAACATTTAAAGTCATAACTGCCGGTACATTTCTGAACCAATTTTGATTGTGTTGTAAAAGGGTTTCTTTTGCGTATCATTTTCTGATGCTTATAAAATAATGTATAAAATTCAATATAGGAAACTACCCTATTCAAGAAACAGCATACGCCCACGGCTATATCCCCGAAGTGTACACACTGTCTACAGCGTGGCTCTACCATTTCTATGTTCATATATTTACTTATTTACCAGCAGATCTTGATCTTTTATGTAATGTATGAAGTAAGGACTAACTTGATGTTATGGAGTGTTCTCATTGTATTTAAATAAGTTTTTTAGGTACCGTTTATAAAATATTGAATAAAAATGTTAATTTGAAGTCGTTAGTGTTATATACCTATAGTATCTTTTTTTATTTTATTTTATTTCGGCATAAAAAACAGTAGTACAATAGAATATCACACACATAAGTACAATAGAACTCTTACTTATTATACTACTAACAACAATATCTACTTATTACTAAAAAGAGTCATGTTTTTTTTTTTTTTTACTGCCTGGATAGGCAGACGAGCAAACGGGCCACCTGATGGTAAGTAGTCACCGCCGCCCATAGACTTCTGCAATGCCAGGGCACAGCAAAGCCGCTGGCTACCTATGTTAAACGTTCTACGCGGTAGGTAAAAAATAATTAAGTGTAAAAGGTTATTGTCATGGCAGTAGCAATGACATGTATCTATATACAACGTATTATAGAAAGGGGCGGGCAAATTTAAGCAATGTATAGTGTAGGGTATAAGTATTTATCTCCCATAGTACCAAATCCGATTGCATTGCTAGTACAATAATTATAGAATTTTCTTTTTTATCGAATGAATAACATGTCGATATCGACTTTCAACTTTGGACAACACTAAATGATAAACAATGATATTATAGACCTCCTTTCATTTAATTATTTTATAATTAAAAAAACATTAAACAGTTGTCAATTGTCAATATTTATTTGACGCAGTCAGTTCGGCAAGTTCTGATTTTATGAAGTATGATTACGAGTTAAAAAATATATTGTAATTGACTAAAAATAAGTATTATGTATTGGTGTGACTGATAAAGGTTTTTAAGAGGATCGTCGACTGTAATAAGCCAAATTCATAGATGGAAGACCCGTGAATGAAGTCTTTAACATGCTTCTAAAGGATGGTACCTATTTGTCTTCAACACACAATCTCTTTCAGGTGTTAATTTGTGTTTAAATTACAAGTTACGTACTATGTCCGTAGAATTACGTGCATCTTATTCAAGGTTATTAAAAAGTGAGTATCGTTCATAATAATTAATAGTGATGTCATCAATCTGATCGATCTTAATAAACGAGTGATTACATTTTACGTGAAATTTTCGGATGTCTTGGTTTTGAAAAGATCCGGTACATAAGTACTAATTGTACGGTGTATGTAATGACCCTAAAATATGACCACACCTTTCTGTAACACGTTAAGCAAACAGCAATATTTAATAAACTGAGTAAGGATTAAGACATACCTGATAGCTTCATAGAATATGAAGTTCTTGGCATCATAGTCGAGAAGACGGCAGTAGATGATGGCGGAGTCGTCGTAGGCACGCGTCTCTAACGGCAGCATGAGACTGAAAGAAGTAAGCATAACAAAAAGGTCAATAAGAGGCTACCATTTTATGATGAGTTATCAAAATGTATCAGATGAACATTTGAACAAGCTCATTGTTAAAAATTCTCGAAGTTAATTGGAAAAACATCTGTAACTTTAATTTTTTTATTAACCTGAATGACGAAACTAGCAGATCACTTACCATCAGGTGACCCACTTGCTCGTTTGCCGGCCTATGCCATAAAAAAACAATTGAAATAAAAGCCAACATTATAAAAATAAATAAACAGTTGCATGCTTCCGCAGGGACAACTGGGGACCAGCTCAGCATAATGCTGTTTTATGGGGTGAACCATAACACAGCGCTGTTTTTCAGTGTCCACCCGAAAACAAACGCAGCTCAAAAGAAGGCTCGATACAAGTAATGATGGCACCTGCGACACCGATGCAGACAGCTATATATGTATAACATGTATACACTTGAAATGGTGTATACATAACATATATAGTTAAGCATTAGGTGTATCACAATACATATAAGGTAGAACACGGAACCTACGCTTCTAGGACGCGGCAATCTGCAGGAGCGAGTAGCAGACCTATTGCGCCATACAACCGCCGCGAAGCGCGCTACCCAGAGAAAAGGAATGGATTGTGGAGAGAAGAAGAGAGTTTGAGCCTCCGGAAATCTTACTCACCTTACGAAACGCAAACAAGCTGCCGCTTCAAGTCGTTTATTTTAGTGCGCACTTCACGCCTGTATTCCCCTAAGGGGGTCGGCAGAGGTGTAACTAGTACAGCCAAATTTCGCCGAGCGTATCTCCGTCCCACGATGTAATAGGGGGCGAGCCTATCACCATACCGGGCACAAATTCCAGACTCCGGAATGATACTCAGCATTTCGTAATGGAAAAACTCAATACCACTTTACCCGACCCGGGGATCGAACCCGAGACCTCAGCGTTAGCTTAATCGTAAAATTTACACTATATTTCGTCTATATTCTTTCGTAACTTACTAATAATTCAATGTGTTCATTATCTTCTCATTAGGGTGACGATCCTTGAATAGGTTGGTGAAGAGAGTACGTAGAGTGAAGTTTAGGTCGAGCACCTGCTTGGACACCTCCGAACTTCTATTACAGCAATGGTAAGTCAGGATAAGATCCATGTCTGAAATGGGAAATAAATAATATTTAAATAAATACACCCAACTGTCACACACAGCCCCGACCCCACACTAGGTTAACCTGTATCGTGGGTATCATAAACTACGAGGGACTTGCGGTCTCACAAAACCCAGACTCGAAACAAATATTTGTGGTACAAACAAACATTTGTCTCGGAGTAGGACTCCAACCCACGGCCTAATTTTATATTAATAAAATTAAATACAAATGACGTCAATGTATTCATTTTAGGTTCATGGTTAATATCAACAAAGTTTCATTTATTGTTTTATTTACTATACTTTGTCAGAAAAAAATTGTTATGGCGGTTTCCCAGCTACATAAAAATCATTTATCAATAGTTACGTATCCTAGAGTATGTGTACGATCTGATGGCGTCGCATCACAGGACGTAACACAAACGCAAGCTAAGCACATTTTGTAAAACAGTAAACAGTTCTTAGAACAAGTACATGTTGTTTTTCTGTAATTTGAGACATCACAGGTGTGCTCTAGACGCTACCTCAGCACTTTCATTGTCAACACTTCTTAGAACAAGTACATGTTGTTTTTATGTAATTTGAGACATCATAGGTGTGCTCCAGACGCTACCTCAGCACTTTCATTGTCAACATGTGGAACGTTCTAGAATAAGTAATGCGTGTTGTTTACATCGCTCCACATTATAAATAGGGAAATTGTACATGAATATTCAGTCTAATAAAGATCTTCACTCTGAACAGTCTTTTAAAAAGCTCCTCGAGCCGTCGCCCGATTTGACTGGCGCAGCCGGTAGGATACTCGCGTCGAGAAACCGTGCCCTTGAAGACACAAAAATCGGTCTGTCCGCGGAAATTTTCGGCGAACGTTTTAACGTTGTTACGGGTATCGCGAACCATCAAACAAATAAGTCTACGCAGCGACATAGCCGAGGACGCAAGACTCAAGCAGCTACATTTGGGAGAATGGCCACGGAGATAATGTGAGTAGACCTTTTCACTTTCCCTCTGTGTCCCGTCTTATCCTAGATTGCTGTATTTAATTTAAGATTATTAATTTTTTTTTTAAATATTGAATTACTTTGAAGTAATTAATTTTTTTTATTGAAGAATTTTAAATATTATAATAATTAAATAAAAATGGAAAGCCACAAAGTGGATAATGTTATAACAATAATACCAAAGGAAATGGTATCCATTATACCTAAATTTGAAGGTGATGGAAAATTAATTAATTTATTTATTAAGAAATGTGAATATGTTATAAGTCATTATAGAGGATTAAATAATCCAGCACAGGAATTATACGTATTCCATATTATCACAAGTAGACTGGTCGGTCGTGCCGCGAATTTAATAAGTGAGCGTGAAGATATAGAGACATGGACCGCACTTAAGAATTTGCTAACGCAACACTTTGGTGATCCGCGTTCGGAAGAATGCATAGCCATAGAGCTAGAGTCACTAAAGATTAATAACGGTGAATCATTTATTGATTTCTGCAATAGAATACAGTACATGCGTAGTACTCTATTTTCAAAAGTGAACTTGTTGAATGATACTGGTGTTCGTAATGCCAAAATTATTATTTATAATAATATGGCAATGAATGTTTTCTTGTTTAATCTCCCTGAAGATCTGATACGCATCGTACGTCTTAAGGGATGCACCACTCTTGAAATGGCACTTAGTATTGTGACGGAAGAAGTAAATTTCCAGAATCAATACAATTCTAGAAAAACTAAACCCACTCAGCAACCTAAGCCTTTCATTCAGAATAATTATAAACCGATGATGTCGAATAACATGACACCATCAAATTTTAAATTTGGTTATCAACCAAATTTTGCCATTAACAGACCACAGTTCATACCTAATCAAAAATTTACTCAACCGAATAATAATTTTAAATTCGGTATGCCCATGCAACAACATTCTCCAATAAATAAATTTTCACAGCCGAACAATTATGGACAATTTAAATTCGGTGTTCCACAGCAACAACAAAATTTTAAATTTGGTTATCCAAACCAAGCCTTCAAGCCAAATTTTATGCAACCCCATAAACCCCAATCAGGATTCTATAGGAATCAACCGGGACAATTCCGTTTTGGTATTCCGCCAAACGCTCAAGCACATAGACCATCGTACAAATTAGACTCAGATGTTTCTATGCGCACCGCAGTTCCGTTGAAGAATACACAGCCAACTAATCATCTATTTTTTAATGATGAACCAGAATATTATCAGGAAACGTGTGAAAGTTATCCCGAGGAATATAACGAGGATGAAAACTCGTATGTATTCAATAACGAAGAGGAAAATCAAGTAGAACTTGATAACTCAGATAGTCCACAAGATGCTGTAAAACAAAATGAAAATTTTTGTCCAGCAGCCTCCCCCGAGGATCCCATAACATAATTAATTTAAATTATGATGGCATCCTTAAGTTACCCCACATTTATATTCCAGAGATTGATTCCAGATTTATGATTGACACAGGTTCAACTAGATCTTTTATAAGCCCAGCAAAAGCTTATGAATATTTTCCGAAATATATTTATCAAGAACAGTTTGACGTAGTTAGTACTCATGCCCGTAGTACCCATAACGAAGTTCTTTTCATACCGTTACTAAAAACTTTTAAAAATCCGAGCTATCATAAATTCTACATTTATGAAGTAGACAGTCAGTATGACGGACTGATAGGTTCAGATTTATTGAAACAACTTGGCGCAAATATTGATATGAACAAACAATTATTAACTACATCTAACACACAGATACCTATTATGTATAGTCCACCATTTGAAATTCATTTAGATCCTCGTTCTGAAACTAGAGTTCAGATACCAACAAATTTACTAAATGGTGAAGGAATTATAGAGTTTAAAGAATTTAAAAAAGGCGTTCGAATGCCTGCAGCTATTGTTAACTGTACTAATGGTATAGCATTAACAGTAATTCAAAATACAACTGATGAGAAAGTCATATTAGAATTTTC
The DNA here is from genome assembly GCA_905332985.1 of Mimas tiliae. Classification (NCBI taxonomy): domain Eukaryota; kingdom Metazoa; phylum Arthropoda; class Insecta; order Lepidoptera; family Sphingidae; genus Mimas; species Mimas tiliae. Next base: position 904,432 of record HG995258.1, read on the forward strand.
AAAACCAGTTAAAATTACTAAATATAGAAGTGAACAATGCCAGGTTAATAATTTGAATGATGATGTAGAAATGATTGAAATAGATGCTTTATTAAAAGAAAACTTAAAGAAACTTCGACTTGGTCATATGAATGCGGAAGAAAGAAAGAAAATTTCTGATTTATGTAATGAATATAAAGACATTTTTTTATTGTGATCAGATACCATTAACTTTTACTAACCAAGTAAAGCACAATATTCGAACTATTAATGAAGATCCTATTTACGTCAGGCCGTACAGACAGAGTCCTGGTCAGGCTCAAGAAATTAAAAATCAGGTTGAAAAATTATTGAAGGATAATGTTATCCAAGAGAGTCACTCTCCTTGGAATGCCCCAGTACATTTAGTACCAAAAAAGTTAGATGCCTCCGGACAGCGTAAATTTCGAATGGTTGTCGATTACAGAAGACTTAATGACATCACAACTGATGATAAGTACCCACTTCCAAACATAACAGATTTATTTGACAAATTAGGCAAGAGCATGTACTTCTCTGTATTAGATCTTGCTAGTGGATATCATCAAATTGAAATCGAAAAAAAAGATAGGACAAAAACAGCGTTTTCCACACAGTTTGGTCATTATGAGTTTCTGAGAATGCCATTTGGATTGAAAACAGCTCCGGCTACTTTCCAACGCGCAATGGACAATGTTCTCAGAGGCCTACAAGGTATCCATTGTCTAGTTTACCTGGACGACATTATTATTTTCAGTTCTAGTTTGGATGAACATATAGCAAAGTTAAAAACAGTTTTTGAAAGATTACGTCAGACCAACCTTAAAGTTCAGTTAGACAAAACAGAATTTTTAAGTAAAGAAGTCGCATATTTGGGTCATACAATTACACCTGATGGATTGAAACCCAACACAGATAAAATTGACGCTATTCTAAAATATCCTATGCCAAAGACAGTTACAGAAATAAAAAGTTTTTTGGGATTAATAGGTTATTACCGCAAATTCATTAAAGATTTCGCAAAGATTACCCAACCGATGAAATCTTGTCTTAAGAAAAATAAAAAAATAGTTATTGATGAAAATTATAGTAATGCATTTGAAAAGTGTAAGGAGTTATTGACTACTGCTCCATTATTGCAATATCCAGATTTTAATAAACCCTTTATTTTAACAACTGATGCTTCAAATTATGCCTTAGGTGCAGTGTTGTCACAAGGTACCATTGGTAATGATAAACCTGTAGCCTATGCTAGCAGGATATTAAATGGTCCTGAGACGCGCTATAGTACAATCGAAAAAGAACTGTTAGCCATTGTTTGGGCAGTTAAAAATTTTCGACCTTACTTATATGGAAATAAGTTTACCATATACACCGATCATAGACCCCTTGCATGGTTAGATTCCCTTAAGGAACCAAATTCCAAGTTAACCCGTTGGAAATTACGTTTGAGTGATTTTGATTTTAATATCATACATAAACCCGGAAAACAAAACACAAATGCAGATGCGTTATCGCGAATTAAAATAAATGCAGTTCATGATAAACGCAGAAACAAAGACAACATTTCTTTAGCCGTAAATGTTGGTGACAGAGACTTACAGAGTGACGAATCTCGTCCAGAAAGTCCTATGTCAATCTCTTCAGATTCTGAAAAAACTGAGAGCATTATCTCAGTTAGATGTCGTTCACCCTATTCAGTACCATCCCCATCTAGTACTACAACAGCTACCGAAGAACGGTCAAAGAGTAGTACAGATACCGCCCATTCAGCTGTCGACATTGACACTGACGGCGTCCCCATTTTACACGAAGCCGTAGATACCAAGCCGCGTCAAATTTTAGTGCATACGTGGTTCAGAAATGAAATAAATGCTAAAGATATTTCTAGGCCAAAACAACAGATATTAGAATTACATTTACCATTGAATAGACCAGATTTAGTTAAAAGTTTCTTAAAACAGTATATTAGACCCAAAGTCAAATATTTCATTTATTATGAGGATGACGCCCATAGAAAGCAATTTACCGAAGCCATTATTAATTTATTCACAAAAGGATCTGTGCAAATTATTGAATGTACAGAAAGAGTAGTTTATGTTAGTGATGAGAATGAACAAAGACAAATAGTACTCAAGTATCACCATGGTAAAACATGTCACCGTGGAATTAAAGAAACTCTAACACATATTAGGCGTACATATTTTTGGAACAATATGGAAGTTACAGTCTCTACCATAATAAATGCTTGTGAACTTTGTAAAAAAATGAAATATGACAGGAATCCATTAAAACCAAAGTTACAGTTGACGCAAACGCAAAATAAGCCGTTTGAGGAACTGTTCATTGATTTATTTAACATTGAAGGAAAATACTTTTTAACCATAATCGATGCATTTAGTAAGTTAGGTCAGGCATTTCCAATTCCTGATAGATCGACTCCTGAGGTAGTAAGATCATTAATTAAATATTTCTCATTATATGGTATCCCTGGAAAAATAAGTTGTGATCCAGGCACAGAATTTAATAATAAATTAATGAAAGAAATGATGTTACTTTATAAAATCGAATTACATATTGGTACTCCGAACAATCCCAACTCTGTAGGGATGATTGAGCGTTTCCACTCAACTATTTTAGAGATCTACCGCCTTGCAAAGTATGAACATAAAATAACAGATGCCGCATCTGTTATGACATATGCAATTTTATCTTACAATAATACTATACATTCAACGACAGGCCTTACGCCTTTTGAAATAGTATTTGGGCATGTTGATGCCAAGAGTCCCTTTAATACTAATTTTAACATAGAGTATACCCAGAAATTAGTAAATGATCATGCCAAACGAACCAGATACCTTTATAAATATTTAACAGATAAAATAATTCATTCTAAACAAAAAGATAGAGATAAGAAACACGGAGAAACGGAATTTAAGATAAAGGAAGGCGATACAGTCTTTGTTAAAGGAGTTAATAGGAGACGTAGTAAAGATAAACCTAGGTATCATAAAGCCAAAGTTACAGGTAATATATCGAGAAACATTGCACCCGTGCAAACCCAAACGCGTCACACTAAAGTCCCAGTAAAAGACATTAAGCGTCCTTCACAGATTTATTCTGCTGATCGCCCAAGCAGTCCTCAGCCAGGGCCTTCAACTGCAGAAGATTGAAAAGAATCCCGGAATTTTGCCAGTGAGAGAAGGAAAGGCGTATGTTAGTTATGATAAGTGGATAGTTATTAAGATATTAGATTTAGAGAAAATTAATTTAGATTTAAATACAAATATTAATAGGTACCAGGAGTTACATACGTTAATACATACAGGTATAAATGAAACATATTTAAAGTCTATCCGCGATTCAGAGAGTCAGGTAGAGCATATTATAAATGTTGTTACAGAGCAATATAGTCAATTAGTTCCAACCCACAGAGTAAAAAGAGGTCTTCTGAATCCTCTGGGTTCATTAGTAAAGTTAATTACCGGAAATCTAGATAACGATGATGCTCTTGAATATAATAAGTTAATAAATGGATTACAATCCCGACAATTAGATAAGAAAGCAACTCTTATATTTGAAATGGTAGGAGAAATAATTAATATTACTAATAATGTACAGTTGAATCTTGTTCAAATGGATAAATCTATTGCAAATTTAAATAAAAATGTAAATGAATTAAAACTTCAAGAATTATTATATCATGTTATTCATGCTTGCAATCTATTCATTCATAATTTTCAATTAATATGTATAAAATTAGATGAGGTTGAATCCGCTATAGCATTCAGTAAAATAGGCGTATTACACCAGTCAATTGTGGATAGTAAGGAATTACTTACTATATTAAAAAATATTGAGGAAACTGAAAAACTAATTTATCCATCAAAACCTGAAAATTTAGTGAAAATAGAACAGACAATTAGTATGAAATCATATGTTAGAGATAAGCAGATTAATTTTATTATGGAAATACCTTTGGTATACAAGCAATCTTATTTTTATTATAGAATTGTTCCCTTACCTATTACCGAACCCTTTACCCAGAATACCTTAATTATAATTCCAAAACACCCTTACCTTATAGTGAATGGGTCGAAAACGAAATCTCTATCAAAGCCCTGTAATGTAATCGATGCTGATACTTATTTATGTAATGAAAAGGACGAGTTCCTTGTTGCCGAAGATACTTGTGTTGCAGATTTAATGCGATACTCCACAAACGCCTCTTGCGTTTAAGTTCCCGTCGAAATAGATGACGTCAAATTAGAAGCAATTCAGACTAATCGATGGATACTTTATTCGAAGAAATCCATAAAAATCACAAGATCCTGCAAGGATGAAACATTTCATCATGAAATTAAGGATACTTACGTAATAACCATAGATGATGATTGCGAATTGCAAATCCAGAATTATCACCTCCGCCAACATCAAACGAAATCCGGAGAAATACTCTATAATAAATTACCTATAATCAGCATACCAGAGACGATGTCCATAACAAGGATGCCAGAGTTGAAACCCTTGAATCTGCGAGGAACCGAGCTGTCAAACTTGCAGTTATTAAATTACGCTTTGGAAAATAGTGACAAAAATAGTGAAAACATGGTGAATGTGAAATCAATTAGTGTCGGAACAATAGTTTTATATATTATTGTAATATTAAGTGTAATTTTTATTATTTTGTATAAATTTAAGAAATTAAAAATGATAATCTTTCAAAATCATCTGCCGAAAATAAATACTCCAGATGATTTCGAACTTAAGGAGGGAGGAGTTACGTATCCTAGAGTATGTGTACGATCTGATGGCGTCGCATCACAGGACGTACCACAAACGCAAGCTAAGCACATTTTGTAAAACAGTAAACAGTTCTTAGAACAAGTACATGTTGTTTTTCTGTAATTTGAGACATCACAGGTGTGCTCTAGACGCTACCTCAGCACTTTCATTGTCAACACTTCTTAGAACAAGTACATGTTGTTTTTATGTAATTTGAGACATCATAGGTGTGCTCCAGACGCTACCTCAGCACTTTCATTGTCAACATGTGGAACGTTCTAGAATAAGTAATGCGTGTTGTTTACATCGCTCCACATTATAAATAGGGAAATTGTACATGAATATTCAGTCTAATAAAGATCTTCACTCTGAACAGTCTTTTAAAAAGCTCCTCGAGCCGTCGCCCGATTTGACTCAATTGTTTAATAACAATAATAATAATCATCAATCTTTGCTCTGACAGTCGTTACTTCTAATGGATTGATACCAAAGACAATGCATGGTTCATCTTAGGCCACATTATCGCTTACCATCAGGCGTGGTAGTGGCCAATCGCGCACGTTTTTTGTTTAATTTTTTTTTTAAACCCTTGAACTATATGTCCAGAGGCTCTCAATTGGTAGTTGATGCCAGATGCAGAAGGTGGTATTGCTGGAGACGGCACGCATTGTGAGAAAGTTCCTTACTCTTGGCTCGTAACCATCCTAACCACCGTAGGTCCTGGGCCTCGCCACGAGAGGGTGACACTTTTATTTTTAAGACATTCCACTCCTGAGTTTGTAGTAAACTGGGAATGAAAGAGTTAAACTTCGAAACCAGATTTTGTTGATTCTTTCAATCAAAATAATGAAATAAAAACTTTTTAATATAAAAAACACCATATCAAAATGTCAAAATTCGTCAACCATTGCTAGTTACAATAACTAGCTGAGGTTTTGTGCAATCCAACCTTAGATTTATTACTTAGTTTGTTTTACGACGGTCTCAAAATAACACATTGCAATGTTTTTATTTTATGTAAAATGGACGTAAAAAACACTTAATACGTGTTATTTATACATAGGTATTATATTTTATCTAAACGCAGCAGCAAGTTGTTACTTTACGCCGGTTTTCTGTGAGACAATATCAGTACGGTAAGACCCGGATGAGCCGGCCCATTCATGCTGTAGACAAAAGTGTCTACAGCGTGGGTCTACCACTCTACTTAACATCAGGTCTTTGCAGTGCCAGTATAAAAAGAAAAAGATTCGACAGCCTCCGTGGCGCAGTGGGCGAGTAGCCGGTTGCGAAGCGCGAGGCTGTGGGTTCGATTCCCGCACCTAGACAAATGTTTGTCTGATCCACAAATATTTGTTTCGGCTCTGGGTGTTGTGGGACCGCAAGTCACTCGTAGTTCCTGAGACCCACGATGCAGGTTAGCCTAGTGTGAGGTCAGAGCTATGTGTGTGACTGTTGGATGTAAGGACATTCTCACCAAAGCAAATCTAGTCCTCCACTATAATAAATCTGAAAATTTGTATGTTTGTTAGTCACGCCTTAACAGCTGAATGGATTTGGCTGAAATTTGGCACACAGTTAGACCATGACCTGGCTTAGGACATAGGCTACTTTTTATTCGGAAAAGGCCGTTCACGCAGGCAGAGCCACGAGAAAAAGCTAATAGTTTATATACCTAGAGACACGTGGGCAATATTACAAGACATTGCCCACTTAACAAACATTTATATGTTCTGTCGGTTGATGAAACAGCTTCACACGTCATCCTGGAATGTGAAGGTGTAGCTACACAACGGGCGGAAATCCTCAACACACCGAGGTCACTCCGAGAAGTCTGTGGAGACACCAGGATCCTGCGCTTCTGGTCGGAGTTAGGCTGGCTAGATCTCTAACCGGCACAAACTTCACGCAAATGGCCCGACATTCAACGGGCTAAGTGCGGAGAAAAGGAGCCCACAATCAAATCAAATCAAATACCTAGACACAAATAAACCAAGAAGTATAAATTATGATGCAATTGCTAATTAATCCTCTTCCACTGCATGATATCACTGATTCTATAGAATAAGTCAATATTTTTTCTGACTATTAGCAAATACTATGATAAAACACCTATACGAGACTGTATCGATGACATATAGCAATTTTTTATCGCCTCATTGGTCTAGTGGCAGTATACTTAGCTTAAGTTAAGCTAAGACACCGTTAGTTCCTGGGTTCGAATCCCTGATCGGTTCACGATTTGTGTCACAGTCACAGACTGTCTCGGTGGCGCAATTGTAATGCGGTGGAACTGCTGTGCTGAGATCTCGGGTTCGATCCCCGAGTCGCGTAAAAGTGATATTGGGTATTTCTATCACGAAATACTCAGTATCAGCCCGGTGTCTGGAATTGTGCCCGGTGTGGCGATAGGCTCGCCCCTGTCACACATTAGTTTACTGGTTACACCTCTGAAATGAAATGAAATGAAATAGTTTTATTCATCATGTAGGCAATTAAAATAGCGCTTATGACAAGTCAGTACAAAATAAAGAAACTTATGTAAGTACAGAAATCATATCAGCTAATATATACATAACATACATAGCATCGTCAAAATACACTGGGCAACTATAAAGTTTACAATATTTTTATATTAGTCCAGGATTGTTAAGTATTATTATTATTGTTATTTTTCTCTGTTTTAAAGGTCGATATGGACCATAGGCATTGCCTCTCTCTCTCTCTCTCTGCCTACTCTTTCGGGGAATACAGCTTTGAGTGCGTGAGGGGTGTTAAAGGTTTAACACCGAACGAACTGATCTAAATGTGTTTTTATTTGAATGCTAATTTAATCGAGATGGTTGATAGGTATCTTCTCCCACCTGCGCCCTTATCCCACTTGCAGTGGGTTCGGCGAAATTTAACACATGTTACAGACATATTTTAGTTTTTACGACCAACCGCCTGCCTGACGTCAATCCCTCTGGGGGGAAAACATCCAGACCAGAAACGGTGCGGGAATCGAACCCGCGGCCTCTCGCTTCACAGCCGGCCACTCGCCTACTGCACCACGGAGGTTCTCAATTTTGTTTCTAGACACCTTAACATGCCATTAATTATAATCAAATAAAAATGTTAAAGTACCGGATTCTAAAAAACTTAGCGAGTAAGAAACAATGTTTTTGTTACATTTGAAGACTAAAACCAGAAAACATTGGTCGGTTATTGAAACACTAATAGAGTTTTATAATAGACAAACTACATCAATTTACAAAACCCGGATGTCAATTAGAAAAAATAGATGTAATTCTAAAACATAGCAATGATAGCTCAGTGGGGAGTAGACTGTCGAGACGAAAGTCGTAGGTTCGAAACCAGCCCCAAGAGCATACACCTCTGACTTTTCTAAGTTACGTGTATATTAATTGTTAATTATCACTTGCCTTAACGGTGAAGGAAACCTACATACCTGAGAAGTTCTCCATAAGAATTTCGAAGGTATGTGAAGTCTGCCAATACGCATTTGGCCAGCGTGGTGGACTAAGGCCTAACCCCTCTCATTCAGTAGAGGAGGCCCGTGCCCAGCAGTGGGACGTGTAATACAGGGCTAGTATTATTATTATTATATTTCTAATAATATTTATCTCCCATGCGAATGGGGTAAAATTATTTTTTTTGCGGGCTTTTGGGCCAAGCAAAAAATCATTGGATGTAAATAATGATGATGATGCTATTATGCTAGATCTGTAGATAAGAATTTCCCCACAATTCTGCAAGTATTAAGGATTGCTGCTTTTTGAAGTATTATACATATACGCACTCACGCCTGTAATCCCCGAAGGGGTAGGCAGAGGTGTAACTAGTACACCCACATTTCGCCGAGCGTATCTCCGTCCCACGATGTGATAGGGGGCGAGCCTATCGCCATACCGGGCACAAATTCCGGGCTGATACTGAGCATTTCGAAATAGAAAAACCGAATACCACTTTACCCGACCCGGGGATCGAACCCGAGACCTCAGCGTTAGCCTCAATCGTAACGCGTATGCATTACAACTGCGCCATTACATTGAAGTATTATGTAAGAAAATTTATGCATACCTAGAGTTTGAAGACTGGTGTTATTATTATTAATTGTAAATGACTGAACAGATAAACTTCCAATTTAACTAAGTTCCATCTCGATGAAACTACACACACACACTCGCGCAAACACACACGCACATCTCATGCCTTTATTATTTGCTTTATTTGAAACGTGAGTGCTCTAATTGCACTTCTTCCTACCCCTTTGGGGTTAAATATGTGAGCTTATGTATGTATTATACAACAGATTAACCAATAATTTTAAACACGGCACTACTTATCTTATGACTGCCTCGGTGGCGCAGTTGTAATACGTACGCGTTACGATTGAGTCCCAACGCTGAGGTGTCGGGTCCGATCCCCGGGTCGGGTAAAGTGGTATTGGGTTTTTCTATTACGAAATGCTCAGTATCAGCCCGGAGTCTGGAATTTGTGCCCGGTATGGCGATAGGCTCGCCCCCTATCACATAAGGGACGGCGATACGCTCGGCGAAATGTGGATGTACTGGTTACACCTCTACCTACCCCTTCGGGTATTACAGGCGTGACTGCGTATGTATGTAACTACTTATCAAGGAAGGTGAAGGGAAGTCCTTTGGTGACACAGCAAAACAACTATATAATTATTTTAATTGCGTCTCGTCATTCTGAGTGACAAGTCGATCGCTTATAACTCGTTTATAAATCCGCATTTACTTTTATAAACGATCTCTATGCTATAGTACAAAATAGCTTAACGAAGGTCTTAAGAAAGATATAGGTAATTAGTTATATAATTTAATATCAGCCCTGTATTGACAGCCCTGACAGCCTCCGTGGCGCAGTGGGCGAGTAGCCGGCCTATTTGGGCCTCGGGATATCTCGCTCACCATACGAGCGACACAGCAGCAAGCTGCTACTTTACGTCGGTTTTCTGTGAGACAGTGGTTACGACCTGGTCGAGCCGGCCCATTCATGCTGTCAAATTGTATCGTCAAATGGGCGGCCGTATGTACCACGGGTTGGTAAAGATAAATATAAAGATATTTTGGTAAGTGTTACTTAGGTTTCCAAAAGTTCGGCAGGTTTCAAAAGGTTTCAAAAAGTGCAGCAGGAGTCGGCCTCGTGTCTGCCGTTGACGCCGAGGGCGTCTTTCGGTGCGCGGGGGCTTCTGAGCCCCCCAAACACAAGGAGACGGGCTGCAAGGCCGCACCGCGCAGGGGTGGTTCCGGCAGCAATCCTTAGATATAGATAAGGATATCCCGGGGCCGCTCCACATGCGCCGAAGAAGGCCACCGCGGGGTTTTAGTTGGTATGCCGGTGTAGGGTGTATATAGTGTAGGGACTCGGCCCAGCGGTCGCCCGGATGTATTACCATCTCTCCCGGGCGGCTTAACGTTGGGTCGTAAGACCGGTGAACCCAACATAACCGTTCCGCCTTCCCCCGGGGCGGGGCGATAGTAATAATTCGCGTTTCACTACGACAAAAAAAAACCTTTCCAAAAGATGTTAATCTGACCGTAGAACTCCACTGATATGGCTGACATGAACCAGAAATAAAAAAAAATCCATACATTATCTATAAACACATCTAGCAAACGTATCCGCACAGACATACTCGTAGTTGCACCAGTTGACATTTTTCGGCGATAATGTAAATTAGATTAAATGCGATGCAACCATCAAAATTGCATGCAGTGATTTGTAATTCAAAGTTCTGAGTGGTGTTGTTATTGTATATAGACAGGCGTGACGCTTACTATCAGACGAGTAACCTGTCCGTCTCGTCCTTGAATTGAATGAATATTATAAATTTCTTAAAAAAACCGAATACAGAATCTGCCTCGGTGGCGCAGTTGTAATGCGAATGCGGTATGTTCTGAGGTCTCGAGTTCGATTCCCGGGTCGAGTAAAAGTGATATTTGGTTTTTATGACGAAGTGCTCAGTAGGTAGCCCGGAGTCTGAAATTGTGTCCGATATGGCGATAGGTCGACTCCTATCATATCGTGGGACAGAAGTATGGGTGTACAGGTTACATCTCTGCCTGCGCCTACGGGGATGACTGGTGTGAATGCGTATGTATAAATTAAAACCTCTTTTTTTTAATCCGTTAAAAAACTCCAATCTAAAAACTGCGACTCTTTTTTTTTTTTTATACTATAGGCCGGCAAACGAGCAACTGGGTCACCGGATGGTAAGCGATCTCCACCGCCCATGTACGCCCATGATACAAAAGAATTATGGGCGCGTTGCTGACCTTAAAGGAAAGGGATAATAAGGGATTGGGAAGGGGAGGGGGATTTGGGCCTCCGGATATCTCAATCACCGTACGAAACGCAGCAGCAAGCTCCTACTTTACGCCGGTTTTCTGTGAGACAGTGGCAACGACCCGGACGAGCTGGCCCATTCATGCTGTAGACAAAATTGTCTACAGCGTGGCTCTACCACTCTAAAAACTCACCGGTAACATAATCGCCTGGTAGATGAGGCTGGGTTTCAAGCCATTGCCTCAACTTCTTTATATCTTCAGGATTGATGTGTGTCTTCTTTTTGTATTCTTCTTCTAGAGGCAACGGCTGTACCACGTCGGCTGTCATTGTACTGAAATTTTTTATTTGAATATTTAGTCTTATTTCACCTTCAAGAGTCAAGGGGAGCACTTGATGGTAAGTGATCTCCACCACACATGAATGTCTACAGTACCACAAATCGTGGCTGCGTTGCTGACTTTAAAAATCAGGGAATAAAATTCACAAATAAAAAAAAATACACTGCTCGTGTTTCCATAAAATACTTCATGTTGTGGAAATGAGCCATTATGTGGCAGTGCCGAGTGGCTTTGCGGCTAAAATAGTTTACCCTTCCTTACCTACTAGCGTCCTTGAGTAAAGTACATTACATACATAGTGATTTCTTAGGTTTACGCGAATATTACTCATTGAAATAAAACTAGTTTATACATTACATACATTTATGAGTGGTAGAGCCACGCTGTAGACACTTGTCTACAGCATGTATGGGCCGGCTCGCCCGGGTCATTACCACTGTCTCACAGAAAACCGGCGTAAAGTAGCAGCTTGCTGCTGCGTTGCGTACGGTGAGTGAGATATCCGGAGGCCCAAACCCCCTCCCCTTCCCAATTCCTTAATTATCCCTTTCCTTTAAGGTCGGCAACGCACCCATGATTCTTTTGGTATTGTGGGCGTACATGGGCGGTGGAGATCACTTACCATCAGGTGACCCACGTGCTCGTTTGCCAGCCTATACCATAAAAAAAAAAATACTAACATAGTTATTAAGTAGCGTCTTTACTAACATAAATGGGTTATTAAAAATTACTAGCCATTGCTCGCGGCTCCGCCCGCATGAACAGCCTTTTCCGGGATAAACAGTAGCCTATGTTACTCAGTGATAATGTAGCTTTGTAACGGAAAAAGAATTTTTGGAATCGGTCCAGAAGTTTTTAAGTTTATTCGTTGTATACAAAAATACAAAAAATGACTGCCTCGGTGGCGCAGTTGTAATGCGTACGCGTTACGATTAAGCTAACGCTGTTGTCTCGGGTTCGATCCCCGGGTCGGGTAAAGTGGTATTGGGTTTTTCTATTAAGAAATGCTCAGTATCAGCCGGTGTCTGGAATTTGTGCACGGTATGGCGATAGGCTCGCCCCGTATCACATCGTGGGACGGAGATACGCTCGGCGAAATGTGGGTGTACTAGTTACACCTCTGCCTACCCCTTCGGGGATTACAGGCGTGAGTGCGTATGTATGTATGTAAAAATACAAATCTTTCCTCTTTATAATATTATAGTGTAGATAATACGGTTTAAAAGATAGAGCCCTTCAAACAACGGACTGACAAACATTAAAGACTTAATTATTGGGTTTGTTTGGCACTCTGTAGGTACGGACAACTAAAACCAACATATTACAATACCAAACAATATGCAAATGTGCTAATATAGTTTGGCATATCATAATTATTATTTTTAACGACTGCATATTCTCAACCAGGAATACCTAGCATTTTGTATGTCAATAAATATATCAAAAGTATTTTGAATTCCGTAACATGAATTTAAAATTTAAATGACTGCAGCTTCTTTGCACAAAAAATGTACTATTAGTCAAAGATGATTACATTATAATCATTGCGGATTATTCTTATATAGATAGAATATTCTTTATTGCATCCTTAGTTTTTTTTTATCTTGAATGACGCCACGCCTGCTCATAAACAGAAGCAACGCCACACAGAACTTTAAATAACAAAGCGCTGCATGAAATTGCCTGCGCTCGTCACCCCGAGACATAAGGTGTTAAGTCTCATAATGCCCAGTAATTTCACTGGCTTCAATGTCCTTCACACCGGAACAAAACAGTGCTTAAACACTGTTGCTTGGCGGCATAGACAAAGCGGTGGTACCAACCCAGCCAGCCTCTCGCATACGAGGGACCTACCACCTTGTAAAACAGTATAAGTAGTAGAGCGGTGCTGTAGACACTTTGGTCTACAGCGTGAATAGGCCGGCCAACCAAGCTATACTATCTTTATCAAATGCCAACATTGTGTCAAAATAATTCCCAGTGACCTTGAAATGTGGCACATACGAGTCTTCTGGCGCAAGTGACGGAATTCCGAGAATTGTTAATTTAAAATACCATTTTCTATAGCAGAGGCTGGCAGACGAGGAAGTGCATCATTTGATGATTCACGAACACCAATATTCCAGGAGATATTAATATTCCTAAGGTTGGCAATGCCTTTAAGGTTGTTACGTTTTTTGAGTGGCATAGACACGCTGCAAACATTTTTGTCTACAGCGTGAATGGGCCGGCTCGTCCGGGTCTTTACCACTGTCTCACAGAAAACCTACGTAAAGTAACTTGCTGCTGCGTTTCGTACGGTGAGTGAGATATCCGGAGGCCCAAATCCTCTTCCCAATCCCTTAATTATACCTTTCCTTTTAGGTCGACAACGCGCCCATATTTTTTATGTATTGTGGGTGTACATGGGCGCTGGAGATCACTTACCATCAGCTGACCCACTCGCTCGTTTGCCGGCCTATGATATAAAATAAAGGAAATTAATAGGTCTTGGGAGGAGAGGTGAGGATTTGCGGCTCCGGTAATCTCACTCACTGTTCGAAATGCAACAGCGAACACTGCACGGTTCAATAGCTTCTCGGTTTTAGCCACAGAACACAGAACTTATTCCTGTGAGACAGTGGTAAACTAATAACCAGTACGTAGCCAGCCCATTTTTGCTGTAGACGAACATGTCTACTGCGTAACTCTACCATTATAATACGTATAAAAGATATGTTCTTAACGATGTTGTTTTCCTTGAGACTTGGAAATTTACGAACTATTAATCTACCATCAAAGTCATAAAGCCGTGTAATGGCTTGTAACAAAAAAGTTTTGAACGTTTTTATAGATACTGGTTTTTGTTTTATAAACAAAAATATGTACCAAGCAATTCTGGCTTGAGTATCCTAGCATAGGTATGGTAAAAGCAGAAACTATTACATACATATGCACTCACGCCTGTAATCCCCGAAGGGGGAGGCAGAGGTATAACCAGTATACCCACATTTCGCCGAGAGTATCTCCGTTCGATGACGTGATAGGGGGCGCCTATGGCCATACCGGGCGCACAAATTCCAGACTCCGGGCTGATACTAAGCATTTCGTGATAGATAAACCCAATATCACTTTTACCCGACCCGGAGATCGAACCCGAGGTCTCAGCACAGCATTTGCACCGCGTACCAAGGCAGTCGTTATGCTTTTAATAAAATAACTGGCTCTCAATATATCGATGGCACAAGGCAATATTGCTGGACACGGTACGCATTGTAAGGAGGTGCCACTCTCTGGGGTCTTAACCACCAGCGTCTTGAGTCCTGGCCTGGCCATCGTGGTGATATTTTTTATATTCTATATTTAAAAACTTTTGTAAATTTTATTATCGCTTGCTTTAAGGGTGAAGAAAACATTATGTGGAAACCTGCTTACTTGAGTAGCTTTCTATTGGAATTTCGAAGGTATGTAATAAAAAAAATATCAGTTTTCTTTTTCGATATTTTTTTTATTTCAAAGGAGTATTTGCGAATTCGAAGATGTATATTTATAAACACACACCCAACAGTCACACACATAGTCCCGACCCCACAATAAGTAAACCTGTATCGTGGGTATCAGAAACTACTAGGGAGTTGCGGTCCCATAACACCCAGACCCGAAACAAATATTTTTAGATCACACAAATATTGGTCCCGGTGCGGAAATCGAACCCGCGACCTCTCGCTTCATAACCGGCTGCTCGCCCACTGCGCCACGGAGGCTGTATCTATTTATTTACTTTTAGGTATACCAACAGCAATACATAAGACCATTTGGCTGATAAATGCGCATTACAGGTAAACACAGCATTCACCAGGTAGGTACTTATATGATGGTGTTATTTATCCTGTTAGCGAAATTGCAGTCAAATAAAACATAGGAAAAGATTGGATTTTTTTCACTTCGCAAAGTAAAGCAGCACCACCGTCACCGTCATAGCTCACCGTCGACTTTACGTCGGTTTTCTACGAGAGAGTGAAAACCCGGTCAAGCCGGCCCATTCATGCGGGAGACGATCTGCAGCGTGGCTATACCTCATAATAATAATAATACTAGCCCTGTATTATATACGTCCCACTGCTGGGCACGCGCCTCCTCTACTGAATGAGAGGGGTTAGGCCTCAGTCCACCACGCTGGCCTAATACGGGATGGCAGACTTCACATACCTTCGAAATTCTTATGAAGAACTTCTCAGGTATGCAGGTTTCCTCACGATGTTTCCTTCACCGTTAAAGCAACACACATAATTTGGAAAAGTCAGAGGTGTGTGCACTTGGGGCTGGATTCGAACCTGCGACTTTCGTCTCGACAGTCCATACCACTCCTCGCTCAGCTATCACTGCAATACCTTACCTATCTTATAAAAACTAATATACATATCGCGAATTTTGAGTACGTACTAAATCAAGTTTAATTTATTTAAATCACAGTTCTATATCCGTCTTCAAGGTCCATTTAATCCGTACCTTATTATAACTTTAATTTAAACCTGCTTTAAACACCTTTATTGATATTCCCATTTTTCTACGTATTCAATCATCAGATGTCTTTACAAGTTGGTAGGTCCCTCGTATGCGAGAGGCCGGCTGGGTTGTACCACCGCTTTGTCTATTTCTGCTGCCAAGCAACAGTGTGTAAGCACTGTTGTGTTTTGGTTCGAAGGACATTGAAGCCAGTGAAATTACTGGGCATTATGAGACTTAACATCTTATGTCTTGGGGTGTCAAGCGCAGTCAAGCGTCATGCAGTGCTTTAGTGCTTTAATGTTATTTAAAGTTCCGTGTGGCGTTGCTTCTGTTTATGAGCAGGCGTGGCGCTTACCATCAGGCGAGCGACCTGCTCGTCTCGTCATTCAAGATAATAAAAAAAAACTTCACGTTTATTTAGAATCACCTCGGAGAAACCCCATCGATTCAAAAATAACTATCGAATTCGACCTACACTTGGCGCAGATATCAAGTAACGTATATAGAAAAAAATTATAAATGTTTAAAAGGTCTTTACATAATTGCCGTTCTGTACGAAAAAAGATAAAGTATTTTTTTTTATCTTTTTATTTATATTAATCAAAGTAAACTAGCCCCGGCGATATTCTAGAGAAAGGCCAGGTCAGGAGTACCCTAAACCGACGTGCATGTATGAATAATTTAATGAGAGCGAATGAGATAAAGAGGTTCGCAAGGATCGTAGCAAGTGGAAATCCGTTCTCTGCCTACCCCTATGGTAAACAGGCGTGAGTCTATGTGTGTATGTAATAAAAGTAACCACCGATGCTATCGATGTATTTTTACCAGCACAGCTGCAATTTATCGATGTCCTTGAATAAATTGGCTAGACCGCAGGCAATAAACTCTTTAAAGGGATTCTGTACACTTGCCATTCGTGTTTTGATTTTTTCCCGCCATGAAGTTATGACTGAAAATCTCTCGTAGTTCTTGATACCCACGACACAAAATTGACTCGTATCTTACTGTGGGATCAGGACTGTGTGTGTGACTGTTATGTGTATCTTTTATTTATTACTAACTTTTGCTTACGGCTCTACACGCGTGGGGTTTGGATTCCCATCCAATAGTACCTAAGTGTAAATTTTTATGAGATAAAATGTAGCCTTGTCTAGAGTTACCTTTCTTCATACCTAACTTCTTCAAAATCGGTTCAGTAGTTTAGCCGCAATAACTTAACAGACAGACAGAGTTACTTTCAGTCTTTTATTATTAGTGTATAATATCAGCATGAATTAGCATGGATTCGTCGTATGTCAAATTGGTGCTTATTAATGGGCTGTTTAAGTTAATGGCGGATAACATTGAATACATATGAACTCACGCCTGTAATCCCCGAAAGGGTAAGCAGAGGTGTAACCAGTACACCCACTTCGCCGAGCGTATTTCCGTCCATTATGTGGTAGGGGGCGAGCCTATCGCCATACCGGGCACAAATTCCAGACTCCAGCCTGATACTGAGCATTTCGTAATAGAAAAACCCAATACCACTTTACCCGACCCGGGGATCGAACCCGAGACCTCAGCGTTAGCCTCAATCGTAACGCGTACGCTTTACAACTGCGCTACCGAGGCAGGCTAGCAGGGCAGAGGATAAAATTTAAACAGACATTATATTCGACTTAAGTTTGTTTACCCACTACATTCGATATAAATCCAAGAAATCTCGGTCTTTTGTATCTGTAGTACTATTTGTATGAGGCGTACTAAATCCGAATTCTATTTTCCGTAATCTCGAATAATCTCAGCTTGGATTAAAATTGATCAGTACAATGCTCAAATTCTAATGAAATTTGAATAATATAATAATAACTAGCTGTTACCCTCGGCTCCGCCCGCGTGAATGCCTATTTCCAGGATTTAAGTAGCGCCTAGTGGGCGCCCCCGGTGAGAAACGCGCTTGACAAAAATACTAAAATGACTATTATTAAATAGGGGTTGATGGTAGAAAGGTGAAAATTTAGGGTTGTATGTATTTTTCAATGCTGTATCATAAAAAAATAAAAACAAAAATTGTTGTCTAAAAAATAACAAAATAAATTTAGGGGTGGACCACCCTTAACATTTAGGGGGATGAAAAATAGATAGTAGCCGATTCTCAGACCTACTGAAGCATATAAAATTTCATAAAAATCGGTCGAGCCGTTTCGAAGGAGTATGGGAACGAACATTGTGACACGAGAATTTTATATATTAGAAGATAATTCTAGCCCTGTATTATGCTGTAGGTCCCACTACTGAGCACACTAAATGATAAGGTTTAGGCCTTAGTCCACCACGCTGGCTTAATACAGGTTGTCTGACTTCACATACCTAATAGAGAACTTCTCAGATATGCAGGTTTCCTCACAATATTTCCTTCACCGATAAAGCAAGCGATAATTAACAATGAAATGAATTATATATGACTCACAATTTCAAATCCGATGTTCACAATAAAAATCACTAGTACTGGCGTCTGCACACTACAAGGCGTAAGATACCAATGATGAATATGATATGTACTAGGATAATACTTTGACATAGCATCAGCTACGCTCTCTTCTACAACTATACGGCGCGAATAAAAATTGTAACAATAATAAAAATGCCTTGGTTAACCAGTCCACCAAGGCATTTTTATTATTGTTACAATTGGATGGTAATTTTAATGATTATTTTATGTGTAATTTGCATCATAATTTTTATTACTAATTACGAGTGCTTTATGATCCTTTATTTTTAAACGACTTCAAATTAAAGGAGGAGTTTCTCAATTCGACTGGTTTTTTTTTCTTTTTATGTGTGTTACCTCAGAACTTTGGACTGGGGAAACCGTTTTGGATGTTTTTTTTTTATTTGAAAGCTGGTGCTTCGTGAGGTCCCGTTCTGACGATGGCATCCATGAGAAAACCATATAAGTCTTAAATTTGCATTAAGTATGTGCGCGACAAATGGACGAATAACTCAATATCACGCCAACTGATTTCGATGATTCCTTTTTTATTAGAAAGGATGTACTTCAAAGGTAGTTTGATGAGAGTTTGGTTCGGTTCTGATTGTGGGGTCCATGACAAAGTAACGGAACTCTTCAATTCTTAGGAGCAAATTATTGTCGAATATGATGATCAATGGAGTTAATAATAAGTTAAGGAGTTTAACGGCTTACAGTAAGGTTGCGATCTGTGGCAGAATTTTTAACTTGCTGCATTGCAATATGATGCAAGCGTTCTAATTGCATTACTTAATTTGTATTATGTTGTAATAAAATTCACTCGATAGAGTTTAGCTGCGATGTGGTCCCATATAAATTTGGTTAAGATCTGATGACTGAGTACGGAGTAAAAAAATAAAACTCCTCAACGGACCACAGTACACTCATTGCGATTGTGTTACTGTATTGGAATTTACATGCTATTGCTGTAACTCCCACTGAAAATTTAAAAATAAAATAACGGTTAACAAAACTTAGAAACCGACTTCAAAATAACAACACTGAAAAGTCAAAAATAACAAATTCTATATATTCTATTCTCTTTGGAGTTTGTTAACCGTTATTTTTTTATTATCATATGACGTGTATTTATAAAAACAAAATATCATTTTTTTTAGCCTAGGCCGGCAAACGAGCAAGTGGGTCACCTGATGGTAAGTGATCTCCACCGCCCATGTACGCCCACAATACTAAAAGAATTATGGGTGCGTTGCCGACCTTAAAGGAAAGGGATAATTATTAAGGGATTGGGAAACGCACAATGGCCCGACATTCAACGGGCTAAGTACGGAGAAAAGGAGCCCACTATCAAATCAAATCAAGGGATTGGGAAGGGTAGGTGGTTTGGGTCTCCGGATATCTCATTCACCGTACGAAACGCAGCAGCAAGCTGCTGCTTTACGCCGGTTTTTTGTAAGACAGTGGTAACGACCCGGACGAGCCGGCCCATTCGTGCTGTAGACACAAGTGTCTACAGCGTGGCTCTGCCACTCAAACACTGTGTTAACACTGTCTCACTTGTTGCTGCGTTTCGTACCTTGAGTGAGATATCCGGAAGCTCACAGGAGCGCTGCTCTTCTCAATCCCTTAATTATCCTTTCCTTCAAGGTTAAATAATAAATAAAATAAATACACCCAACAGTCACACACATAGTCCTGACCCCACACTAGGTAAACCTGTATCGTGGGTATCAGGAACTACAAGGGACTTGCGGTCCCACAACACCCAGACCCGAGACAAATATTTGTGAATCAGACAAACATTTGTCAAGGTGCGGGAATCGAACCCACGGCCTCACGCTTCGCAACCGGCTACTCACTCGGTGCGCCCCGGAGGCTGTCGAGGTTGGTGATAAAGCTTCTTTAATAGCATAGACCGCCAAGCGAGCAAATGGGTCATCTTACGGTATGTGATCTCCATCGCCCATTAACACCCACAATACCAGAAAAATCATGGGAGCGTTGTTGACTTTAAAGGAATCTAATAGGAATTTTGGGCGATGAGCATAGTAAAATTTTATAGAGATGGTAAGTGATCTCCACCGCCCATATACGCCCACAATACTATAATAATCATGGGCGCGTTGCCGACCTTAAAGGAAAGGGATAAGTAAGGGATTGGGAAGGGGAGGGGAATTTGGGCCTCCGGATATCTCACTCACCGTACCAAACGCAGCAGCAAGCTACTTTACGTCGGTTTTCTGTGAGACAGTGGTAACGACCCGGTCGAGCCGGCCCATTCATGCTGTAGACAAAACTGTCTACAATTTTCCTCAAACCGAAACAACAATGCTTACACACTGCTACTTAACGGTAGAAATAATCAAGCTTAAAAGCACGTAACCTTATCCGTCGCCAAATTTTGTTATTTTTGTTATTTTTGTATTCAATATCTTCCTGTTATATTATTGTATCTAGTACTTTTATTATCCAAGGTCAACAACTTTTTTCAATAATCCGGTACTAACTCAAGGCAATGTATTGGCATTTACAAACAATAAACCTACACACATATACTCACGCCTGTAACCCCGAAGGGATAGGTAAAGATACAACTGGTGCTGCACCAAAGATCGCTGATCTTATTTCAGTCACATGACGTGATAGGGGCGAGTACATCGCCATATATAAATAATAATATGACTGCCTCGGTGGTGCAGTTGTAATGCGTATGCGGTACGACTGAGGCTGACGCTGAAGTCTCGGGTTCGATCCCCGGGTCGGGTAAAAGTGATATTGAGATTTTGCTTTTACGAAATGCTCAGTATCAGCCCGGAGTCTGGAATTTGTGCCCGGTATGGCGATAGGCTCGTCCCCTGTCACATAAGGGACGGAGATACGCTCGGCGAAATGTGTACTGGTTACACCTCTGCCTACCCCTTCGGGGATTACAGGCATGAGTGCGTATGTAAAAACCTAATATCACATTTACCCGACCGGAGATCGAACCCGAGACCTCAGCGTCAGCCTTAGTCGTGACGCATACGCATTACAACTGCACCACCGTGGCAGTCTATTTATTATAGCGCTATTTTAATTGCCTACATAATCAATATTTGTTTATTCTCACCTTCACATCACCTCCCTCGCCGCCTAGCCCTGCTTTTAGTCTTTTGAAAACGATAAATGCTACGCCACTCGTGGCTAACTTCAGAGCGGTTAAGGAGTATCAGATACTAATAAATGCTACGCCACTCGTGGCTAACTTCAGAGCGGTTAAGGAGTATCAGATACTAATAAATGCTACGCCACTCGTGGCTAACTTCAGATCGGTTAAGGAGTATCAGATACTAATAAATGCTACGCCACTCGTGGCTGACTTCAGAGCGGTTAAGGAGTATCAGATACTAATAAATGCTACGCCACTCGTGGCTAACTTCAGAGCGGTTAAGGAGTATCAGATACTAATAAATGCTACGCCACTCGTGGCTAACTTCAGATCGGTTAAGGAGTATCAGATACTAATAAATGCTACGCCACTCGTGGCTGACTTCAGAGCGGTTAAGGAGTATCAGATACTAATAAATGCTACGCCACTCGTGGCTAACTTCAGAGCGGTTAAGGAGTATCAGATACTAATAAATGCTACGCCACTCGTGGCTAACTTCAGAGCGGTTAAGGAGTATCAGATACTAATAAATGCTACGCCACTCGTGGCTGACTTCAGAGCGGTTAAGGAGTATCAGATACTAATAAATGCTACGCCACTCGTGGCTAACTTCAGAGCGGTTAAGGAGTATCAGATACTAATAAATGCTACGCCACTCGTGGCTGACTTCAGAGCGGTTAAGGAGTATCAGATACTAATAAATGCTACGCCACTCGTGGCTAACTTCAGATCGGTTAAGGAGTATCAGATACTAATAAATGCTACGCCACTCGTGGCTGACTTCAGAGCGGTTAAGGAGTATCAGATACTAATAAATGCTACGCCACTCGTGGCTAACTTCAGAGCGGTTAAGGAGTATCAGATACTAATAAATGCTACGCCACTCGTGGCTAACTTCAGAGCGGTTAAGGAGTATCAGATACTAATAAATGCTACGCCACTCGTGGCTGACTTCAGAGCGGTTAAGGAGTATCAGATACTAATAAATGCTACGCCACTCGTGGCTAACTTCAGAGCGGTTAAGGAGTATCAGATACTAATAAATGCTACGCCACTCGTGGCTGACTTCAGAGCGGTTAAGGAGTATCAGATACTATTAAATGCTACGCCACTCGTGGCTAACTTCAGAGCGGTTAAGGAGTATCAGATACTAATAAATGCTACGCCACTCGTGGCTGACTTCAGAGCGGTTAAGGAGTATCAGATACTAATAAATGCTACGCCACTCGTGGCTGACTTCAGAGCGGTTAAGGAGTATCAGATACTAATAAATGCTACGCCACTCGTGGCTAACTTCAGAGCGGTTAAGGAGTATCAGATACTAATAAATGCTACGCCACTCGTGGCTGACTTCAGAGCGGTTAAGGAGTATCAGATACTAATAAATGCTACGCCACTCGTGGCTAACTTCAGAGCGGTTAAGGAGTATCAGATACTAATAAATGCTACGCCACTCGTGGCTGACTTCAGAGCGGTTAAGGAGTATCAGATACTAATAAATGCTACGCCACTCGTGGCTAACTTCAGAGCGGTTAAGGAGTATCAGATACTAATAAATGCTACGTCACTCGTGGCTGACTTCAGAGCGGTTAAGGAGTATCAGATACTAATAAATGCTACGCCACTCGTGGCTGACTTCAGAGCGGTTAAGGAGTATCAGATACTAATAAATGCTACGCCACTCGTGGCTAACTTCAGAGCGGTTAAGGAGTATCAGATACTAATAAATGCTACGCCACTCGTGGCTGACTTCAGAGCGGTTAAGGAGTATCAGATACTAATAAATGCTACGCCACTCGTGGCTGACTTCAGAGCGGTTAAGGAGTATCAGATACTAATAAATGCTACGCCACTCGTGGCTGACTTCAGAGCGGTTAAGGAGTATCAGATACTAATAAATGCTACGCCACTCGTGGCTGACTTCAGAGCGGTTAAGGAGTATCAGATACTAATAAATGCTACGCCACTCGTGGCTGACTTCAGAGCGGTTAAGGAGTATCAGATACTAATAAATGCTACGCCACTCGTGGCTGACTTCAGAGCGGTTAAGGAGTATCAGATACTAATAAATGCTACGCCACTCGTGGCTGACTTCAGAGCGGTTAAGGAGTATCAGATACTAATAAATGCTACGCCACTCGTGGCTGACTTCAGAGCGGTTAAGGAGTATCAGATACTAATAAATGCTACGCCACTCGTGGCTAACTTCAGAGCGGTTAAGGAGTATCAGATACTAATAAATGCTACGCCACTCGTGGCTGACTTCAGAGCGGTTAAGGAGTATCAGATACTAATAAATGCTACGCCACTCGTGGCTGACTTCAGAGCGGTTAAGGAGTATCAGATACTAATAAATGCTACGCCACTCGTGGCTAACTTCAGAGCGGTTAAGGAGTATCAGATACTAATAAAGCCGTGTTCTCATTTATCCAAGTCTGGGTGTTGTGGGTTGGCAAGTCCCTCGTAGTTCCTGATACCCACGATACAGGTTTACCTAGTGTAGGGTCAGGACTATGTGTGTGACTGTTGGGTGTATTATTATTATGTATGTCATACCATAATCTCGGGACTACAGAGTCCCGGGCCTTTGGAAGGTGTGCGTGGGGCCGAAGCCAACACGTAGAGACTCCACTCTGACCGGCCGGTGAAGGCAAGCCAGAGGTGGGGGACCTGTTCCTCATCAGTGTTCACTCCAGCCGGCCAGTGAAGGCGAGCCAGAGATGAAGAACAAGAGCCTCCGCCGGGAGCACTCGGGTACGTAGGGTCGCTACTCCCCAACAGCTCACCACAAGCTGCCCTGCGGGCTTATTATTATTATTATTATTACATACTTAATTCTCATGTCGAGCGATTGCTGCTCTATCATAAAATAACATTTTTAAACCATAACCGCTACAATAACAACACCATCGTTTCAATTGCACCGATTATGGTATCTATTAACAATACAATAATGACGTGCGGTATTAACAATACCGCCAGTCATGGACTTTAAACTGGTAATTTTGAGACTAGCGTTTCCTGTCCTCTTTGTTTATACATACGCACTCACGCCTGTAATCCCCGAAGGGGTAGGCCTGGTCAGAGGTGTAACCAGTACACCCACATTGCGCCGAGCGTATTTCCGTCCCTTATGTGATAGGGGGCGAGCTTATCGCCATACCGGGCACAAATTCCAGACTCCGGGCTGATATTAAGCATTTCATAATAGAAAAACCCAATATCACTTTACCCGACCCGGGGATCGAACCCGAGACTACAACGTTGGCCTCAATCGTAACGCGTACGCATTACAACTGCGCCACGGAGGCAGTCCTCTTTGTTTATGGTTTTTTAAATTTAGTTGAATGACGAAACGAACAGGTCGCTTGACTGCTGGTAAGCGCAACACTTGCCTATAAACAAAAACAACGCCACACAGAATAATTTCAATTGTAATGCGTGCGCGTTACGATTGAGGCTGTCGCTGAGGTCTCGGGTTCGATCCCCGGGTCTGGTAAAAGTGATATTGGGTTTTTCTATTACGAAATATATACGTCTGGAATTCGTGCCCGGTATGGCGATAGGCTGCCCCTTATCACATCGTGGGACGGAGATATTTACGCTCGGCGAAATGTGGGTGTACTGTTTACACCTCTGCCTACCCATTCGGAGATTACAGATGTGAGTGCGTATGTACTCACATATGTATCATGTATGTTTTTCTTTATTTTAAATGTTAGTAAGTTTTGAAGTCATTTTAATGAATTAGGTAAAACTATTTTTTAGAACGTGAAACCCGTAATTAAGATCTTGCTGATATAATTATATACGTAAGAATGTAATGTTTTATTACCAACTTGGGTTCGATAACATGAGTATAAAACTAATTTGAAACTTGCCGCACAACATGTCAGTCTTTAGGTTACATATTTAGGAACTACAAACAAAATTATTAATTACCTAATTAATTAACCGTAATTATTCCTTTCCTTTAAGGTTAGCAACGTGCCCATAATTCTTTTGGTATTGTGGGCGTACATGGGCCGTGGAGATCACTTACCATCAGGTGACCCGCCAGCTGGTTTGCCGGCCTTTGCTATATAAAAAAAAATCGTGTATTTTCCTAATCTTTTAGTCGTAACGTGTACGCATTACAACTGCGCCACCGAGGCAGTCATATCATGTAGCAGTTGCTATAATGCTTTTTACAGGCGTTGGTATGTTTTTTTATGTCATAGGCCGACAAACGAGCATGTGGGTCACCTGATGGTAAGTGATCTCCACCGCCTATGTACGCCCATAATACCAGAATTATGGGCGCGTTGCCGACCTTAAAGGAAAGGGATAATTAAGGGATTGGGAAAGGGAGAGGGATTTGGGCCTCCGAATATCCCACTAACCGTACGAAACGCAGCAGTAAGCTGCTACTTTACGTCGGTTTTCTGTGAGACAGTGGTAATGACCCGGGGAGCCGGCCCATTCATGCTGTAGACAAAAGTGTCTACAGCGTGGGTCTACCACTCTAAAAATGTAGAAATGATAAGTGTAGCTTGATTCATGGATGCTCTGAGGAATCTTATCACGGAGAGAAAATATTTAATTAATGAATCCCGGCTTAATGCTAGGGTTCAAAAACCTTCTTGTTCCAAAGATTTGACGGTATTTGGTGGCCCACCGTCTGACCCCCAAGAAACCAAGTCACCATTGTCTCATGCGTTAATCAACTAAGTGTACCACGTGTAGGTGAGGTTGGCTTTGGACCTAAGATGTTGGTACACTTACATTCCTCTCTACCTTAATATTTGATTTATTTCGTTTTGAGAGAAATATAATTTAGCAGACTGGTCAGTGCCACTGTCGAGTAACGGTTTTTTTTTTACTAGCCCTTTATTATATACGTCCCACTGCTGGGCACGGGCCTCCTCTACTGAATGAGAGGGGTTAGGCCTTCAGTCTACCACACTGGCCTAATGTGGGTTGGCAGACTTCACATACCTTCAAAATTCTATGAAGAACTTCTCAGGTATGCAGGTTTCCTCACGAAGGAGACAATTAAACTAGAAATAAAAAGGCGTAGTTACATCAATTTTGGGTAATGCCATTATGCTAGAGGTGTTCATGTAAGCCAGGTGACAGGTACATACCGTCCTTACAAGGTCGACCGGTGACCTGAGATGCTACGTCATTACTAGCCGCTAATATTGTAGTAAAACTCGTTTTTAAATTAATCTCGACGACAAAAGCGGTGAGTTTAGTATTCACAGTAACTAAGTTTAATTATCAGTATCTTTTGTTTTTAGGGTTTCATAACCAAAGGGTGGCAACGGTACTCTATTACAGAGCCTATATCGCGTCATTTTCCTGTCTGTCTGTCTGTCTATCCCATATTTAAAAGGTCTTCTGAACCACAATTGGTAGCTAGCTTAAATTTTCACAGAATATGTTTTGTTATGGCGGATATACATATATAAAATCGATGTACATATGTAAAAAAGCAATAAAAAAAACGTGAGCAATTGAGAACCTTCTCCAGTTTTGAAATCGGTTAAAAAAAACAAAAAGTAAACATTTAAGAAGAGTGCATGTACGGAATCCTCGGTGCGCTAGCCTGACTCGCAGTTTACTGATTTTTTTATTAGCCTGAAAGACGCGACAAACAGTTAGTTCGCCTGATGGTAAGCGCCACGCCAGAACTTGGAAACCTTCAAGAAAAAAGCCTACTCTTTACTAAAAGGTCGGCAACCTACCGGCATTTACTCTGGTATTGATGATGTTCATGGGCGCCGGTGATCACTTACCATCAGCACCCACTTGCCCAGTTGCCCCCTCTTTCATAAAAAAAACAATTGTACCAACACCGTACACAGCTTTGAATAGCAAAATACTGCATACCACTGCATTGCGTTCCTCACCCCGAAACATAAGGTGTAGATGTAATAACTTTCAAATCGGAATACAATAATTACACATTGCTACTTGGCAGAAAGCGATGGTACCTACCCAGACGAAATCTCGCATTAGTGAGATCTAACACTTAGTAAATTCTATGAACGTTGTCACTGTACTTAGCTAAACAATGCTTCTAAACGCCAGAAATGATTCGTCTAAATCACACATGTTTAGATGATATTTGGCACACATGTAGACCATGAACTGGACCATGACATTAGGAAATAGGACTTTTGATAAAATCCACACGAGCGGAGCTGCGGGCAAAAGCTAGTAAGAAAAAATCTCGAATCAACAAATCCAAACTCGCAATCCGCGAAGTAGAGTGAGTTTCACAACAATAGTAAAACTCAGTTTCGTACAATCATTCGCGCGCGTCGTGGTGGCATGTCTAAAGAGCCTTCACATTCCACGATATTATGTCGGATTACGTCTTTCATGTTGGGTGTAGTGTTGCGGTGTCTACTTTATCATCGAAATAAGATGACAAGAAACGTAACTCAAGCAAAAAATACCCCACCAAAACTCTGTGCAAGGGGGCAGGGCTATAAAGGTCTGTGCAGCTCGTTTATTCATTAAATCATAAAAAATGATTCATGATCTCTAGTTGACTCTTAATACGTCTATTTTTTGCGCGGTGCAGAACTTCATATCTCAATTTAGAAAACTAATATTTACACATTAAGGTTTATGAAATAAAGTTGATTTTGAACGTTCATTAATTTTTGTTGCGTGTACGAGTGTTACGTGTGATTTTACCTTTGCATGGGTAAGTAAGTGGAGCCGTATTTTTGGCAGATTCATATATATATATATATATATATATATATATATATATATATATATGAATCTGCCAAATATATATATATATATATATATATATATATTATATTAATAATATATAATATATTATATGGATAATAAGGGATTGGGAAGGGGAGGGGGATTTGGGCCTCCGGATATCTCACTCACCGTACGAAACGCAGCAGCAAGTTGCCCAAATCCCCCTCCCCTTCCTAATCCCTTAATTATCCCTTTCCGTTAAGGTCGGCAACGCACCCATAATTCTTTTGGTATTGTGGGCGTACATGGACGGTGGAGATCACTTACCATCAGGTGACCCACTTGCTCGTTTGCCGACAATACACAAAAAAAAACGTGGTTGTAATGGGTTACATGATTACACGACGCCCGCTCCCTTCATCGATATGTCACTCATCATTATTTGTATATTTAATGAAATTGTAAAGATAAAAATGACCTACGTGTGTAGTGTAGATAAATGTTCGACCGACATCATCGTCCGATGAAGTCGGTATGTGTGCAGAGAGTATTAAGTTACCTTTCAACGTTAGCAACACCGATGAGCGGTGTACATTCTCCAACTAATGAATCGTTCAACCGTTCATTCTTTAAGAGACGTGGATTTAAGTAGAATAAACAATCATATCGATATTAACCAAATATTTGATTGGAGATAAAAAATATAATAAAATTATTCTGATCTGTACTGATAAATAAGTATAAAAATATACTTATTTAAGTAATATATATATATATATATATATATATATATATATTTATAGACTGCCTCCGTGGCGCAGTTGTAATGCGTACGCGTTACGATTGAGGCTAACGCTGAGATCTCGGGTTCGATCCCTGAGTCGGGTAAAATGGTATTGGGTTTCTCTATTACGAAATGCTTAATATCAGCCCGGAGTCTGGAATTTGTGCCCGGTATGGCGATAGGCTCGCCCCCTATCACATCGTGGGACGGAGATACGCTTGGCGAAAGGTGGGTGTACTGTTTACACCTCTGCCTACCCCTTTGGGGATTGCAGGCGTGAGTGCGTATGTATGTATATATCTATTTGCAATTTGCACATTTAGTTACCTATTTTTCCGATATAGATACTTTCACCAGAGGTTGTATTCATAAGTCAACTATTACGACATCCAATAGAATTTACCAGCTGGTAGGTCTCTCTCTTATATAAGTAGTTTATGCCGCTTTATCTATTATTACCGTTAGGCTGCAGTGTTGTGTTCCGGTTCCGGACATCAAAGCCAGTAAAATTAAGGGCATTATAAGACTTAACATCCTATTTCTTAGGATAAAAAACGCAGTGCAGAGCCATGCAGTACTTTTTATTCAAAGCTCTGAGTGCCTAAGTTATTTGCTGCTGTTTACGGGCAGGCATAGATCTTCCTATAAAGCCAGCAACCACTTTTTCTCGTCATTCGGTTGTATAATTAATAAAAAAAATTATTAAATTTGAGGCCTGGTAAACCACAATCCTTTCTTACTAAAAAATCGATTATTTCTACAATCGATTATCGTTAATCGATGCAACATCACTATTTCTCTCTTACCTTCGCGCCACTCGAATGCAGTACTTTGCAACCGCTCGCGCGCTACGAGTGTGTCCAGTGTTACACGCACACATAAAAAGTGAGTGTTTCGATTTTATCATCATATTTAATTGATTTAATTGTTTTTATATAAATATAATTAAAATGTTTATTCGATGAATATGATTGTGTATTTGAAAGTTGTGATTTCGTCAGATTTCGTTAATGTCTTGTAATCGACTTCCTTGTATTAAGTCTATTACAATGTATATGTGTAATATCTCACAAAATCAAACGTTTATTTTGCAATTAGGCCATAACAGGCTCTATATTACTTCGATAATAAAATCACAATATTAAAAAGTCTCTACCGGTGCTTTGGAAATACCCACTGGTCTGAGAAGAAACACTAAGAAACTCAGCCGAACTTCTTTTGAATATAAAAATAATAATTGAAAATATTGCTTTTTAAACAGTTTATTGAAAACATTAAGGTATCCTACAATCCGCCAACTAATCTGTTTTGTGGCATCGTAGATACTTTCGTTGAGAAACCGGTGAGCTCTTGGGTTGAAATCCCAGTCACAATCACAATTTATGTTTAAGTTTTCGATTTCAAAACAAAGTTGAAATTTGTGGCCGTTATGGTGATTTGCTTGCCTCCTGTCTGATGGCACAGAAATAAGAATAAGTGGGTGTACTATTACACCTCTGCATACCAGATTTTACAAGTATGAGCTTATGTTTTATGTTATGTATTAAGTTATATATATAAAGTTTTATATTCTAAGCTAAACATTAAATACTTTATTAAAATACTTTGTCTCAAAGAATAGTTGTTGAAGAAGCCATATAATATTAATGTTTCTAGTTTCGATATACCAATTTAGCTGTTATTTTCTTGATTTTCAGCCAATGTTTTCTTAAGATCGTTTTTATGAAACATTGGCCACTAATTTTTCATTTTGTTACCATCAAAATTATCTTTGTGTTCCTTTTATTATAGAAATAATTCTTCTATAATGTTTACGCAGTTTTGTTGGTAGATAAATAGCTCTATATTTTTTAAATTAAAAACCAAAATAATAACTGTATATGTGTACCAAATTAACAGTGAAATGGCAGAAAATGTAAAATGTTACCAACTTATTGGAATTATCCCTAGATTTGGTAGGTTGGACCCGCCGCTAGTGTGTAAATTTTGCTATCTAGTGACTACTGGATGTTGTAGTGGTTTAGTTAACTACTCAGTTAGTAGAAAGGAATATCTTCATTCACTAAACAAACAAATTAGCATGTCTAGGATTTCGCATCATGGGTATATAATTTCACTGCTCATGGTTAACCAGACGATTTTTTATTAAAGAAATGACGATGCTGACGTTAAAGGTATTTTATTTGGTATCTTGAAAGTCACTTTTATAATTTCTCAAATTTGACTGAAAATAAACGAATTACCTAATGTGAAATATGTCTGTCATAACAAAAGACTTTCATAATGTCTACTACTACACAGGCTGTTTAGAAGTAAACTTGCGTCACATAACGCGGGAGTTTGACAGCTCACAAACAGGGAGCGCGATAGGGGTTCTAGTTGAGAGTAAGCGAGATGGTAACATTGAGTTACGGTCAATTGACCGCAACTTAGTAGTACATTTCCATGTACCGCGCAGCTTGTCTAGTAGTATACATTAAAGTCTTTGGTTATAATACCTGAAATATCCCTCATAATGACTTATTATTCGTAAAATGGCAATACTGGAGTGAACAGCGTCGCTCTTCAATTCACAGTTAGCTTGGTACATCTGTACTAAACGTAGACATCTATTGTTAACAGCTATAACCTTGACGAATTAAGCACTGTGCGTATGAACAAAAATTTACATAAGTTAAGTTATTTTTCACATGGCCTAGATGCAGCTTGATAGCAGAATTTTTAGTGTTTTTTTTTTTCTTTGGGAATGTTGGAAATGTAAGGGGTCTCATTTAAGAACATCGCAGCACTTTTATTAGTATAGGACCCACGTAAATGTTTTACACATATTACTCAAAACGCTTGTTTTTTTACATTTTTATTAAGACTGAAAGTTCCGTAATGATGTCCTATTTCACGAACATGACTGCCTCAGTGGCGCAGTTGTAATGCGTACGCGTTACGATTGAGGCTAACGCTGACGCTGCCGAGACCTCTCGGGTTCGATCCCTGGGTCGGGTAAAGTGGTATTGAGTTTTTCTATTACGAAATTCTCAGTATCAGCCCGGAGTCTGGAATTTATGCTCGGTATGGCGATAGGCTCGCCCCACTATCACATTGTGGGACGGAGATACACTCGGCGAAATGTGAGTGTACTGGTTACACTTCTGCCTACCCTTTCGGGGATTACAGACGTGAGTGCGTATGTATGAAATTGAAATAAAAGGAGGTCTGAATGATCACTGTTTATCATTGTCTAATTCAAAGTTGCAAGTCGATATCGACATGTCACTCATTCGATAAAAAAGTAAATTCTCTAATTATGTCCTGGCAGTGCAATCTGATTTAGTACCATGGGGGATGCAATACTTATACCGTACACTATAGGTTGCATAAAAATGACCACACCTTTCTAAAACAAGTTGTATATATTGAAATACATTAATCAATTTACAAGGTGGTAGGTCCCTCGTTTGCGAGGGACCGGCTGGGTTGGTACCACCGCTTTGTCTATTTCTGCCGCCAAGCAACAGTGTGTAAGCACTGTTGTGTTCCGGTGTGAAGGACATTGAAGCCAGTGTAATTACTGGGCATTATGAGACTTAACACCTTATGTCTCGGGGTGACGAGCGCAGTCCAGTGTCATGCAGTGCTTTATTTAAATTTCTGCGTGGCATTGCTTCTGTTTATGAGTAGGCGTGGCGCTTACCATCAGACGAGCGACCTGCTCGTCTCGTCATACAATCTAATAAAAAAATAATAAAAAAAAATTGAAAGTATTGTCCAAGAAATTCTTGCAATCTGTATTTTTTCCGTAGCCTTTTTACATGATGTCATATGATAATGACAATGAAGATTGTGCTAAAGTGTTAACAATACCTCGAGTTATTCCGCCACATCGCAAATTCCAAGGCCGCCGCGGATTTACTAATTATGTATGCGATCTAGATCGCTTGATAGATGTGAGGTTATCTTAAATACATGATGAGGAAGATGTTTCGGCGGCACAAATACTAGTTGTGTTATTTTAATAATAATATAATAATACTAGCCCTGTATTATATACGTCCCACTGCTGGGCACGGGCCTCCTCTACTGAATGAGAGGGGTTAGGCCTTAGTCCACCACGCTAGCCTAATGCGGGTTGGCAGACTTCACATACCTTCGAAATTCTTATGCAGAACTTCTCAGGTATGCAGGTTTCCACTCGATGTTTCCTTCACCGTTAAAGCAAGTGATAATTAACAATTAATACACACGTAATTTAGAAAAGCCAGAGGTGTATGCTCTCGGGGCTGGTTTCGAACCTGCGACTTTCGTCTCGACAGTCCATACCACTCCTCATTGAGCTATCACTGCTGTTATTTTAATACCACTGTAAAAATGCCTGACTGCCTCGGTGGCGCAGTTGTAATACGTTACGACTGAGGCTATCGCTGAGGTCTCGGGTTCTATCCCCGGGTCGGGTAAAGTGATATTGGGTTTTTCTGTCATGAAGTGCTTAGTATCAACCCGGAGTCTGGAATTGTGGCCGATATGGCGATCGGCTCGCCCCCTATCACATCATAGGACGGAGATGTACTCGGCGAAGTGTGGGTGTACTGGTTACACCTCTGCCTACCCCTTCGGGGATTACAGGCGTGAGTGCGTATGTATGTAAAAATTCATAATACATTTATTCTAAAAGAAAAGGCAGAGGAATAACATTACACTACTTAAACGTTTCCACTTCGCCCAATTTTGAGTATCTTCCATTATGAAACCATTGACTCTGATGTCTCCCTTCAATACGTCAAGCCAGCGCTTTTTGATCCGTCCGCATGATCGTCCCCCTGATAAAATCTGGCTCAGGTATAGATTTGCGACCGACGTAGTCTTTTAGTTCTAGACGTAGTTTTTTTATGGCATAGGCCGGCAAACCAGCAAGTGGGTCACCTGATGGTAAGTGATCTCCACCGCCAATATACAGCCACAATACCAAAAGAATCGTGGGTGCGTTGCCGACCTTAAAGGAAAGGGATAATTAAGGAATTGGGAAGGGGAGGGGGTTTGGGCCTCCGGATATCTCACTCACCGTACGAAACGCAGCAACAAGCTGCTACTTTACGCCGGTTTTCTGTGAGACAGTGGCAATGACCGGACGAGCCGGCCCATACATGCTGTAGACAAAAGTGTGTACTGCGCGGCTCTACCAATAAAAAACTGACACTGTATAATAAGGATTTAGGCGACACACTTGATCGTTTGCCGACCTTCTGCAGCAAAAAATTGTAATGACAATCCAATAATTGAAAGTAAATTCCACGATAAATGCGAGCAACATTCATCACATGTAACAGGTCCAAGATTTCCTGTCAATATTCACGGTGACCTTGCAATATCAAGGATCGACACATACGCACTCACGCCTGTCATCCCCGAAGAGGTAGGCACAGTTGTAACCAGTATACCCACATTTCGCCGAGCGTATCTCCGTCCCATGATGTGATAGCGGGCGAGCCTATCGCCATAACGGATACAATACCAGACTCCAGGCCGATACTGATTATTTCGTAATAGAAAATCCCAATATCAATTTTAGCCGACCTGGGGATCGAACCTGAGACCTCAGCATCAGCCTCAGTGGTAACGTGTATGCATTACAACTGCGCCACCGAGGCAGCCACGATTAATGTTATAATTTTTTTCTCATGGGATCAATCTCTCCACCCCATGGGAGAAGGGATGGTTATACCAGAGTCACCAGCCTTCCTACCCAGTTATCTTTAATTCTCGAACGATTTAGATCGGGTTTTTCTATTACGAAATGCTCAGTATCAGCCCGGAGGCTGGAATTGTGCCCGGCATGGCGATAGCCTCGCCCCCTATCACATCATGGGACAGAGATACGTTCGGCGAAATGTAGGTATACTGGTTACACTTCTGCCTACCTCTTCGGGGATTACAGGCGTGAGTGCGTATGTTTAATCGTAGAGTGGTATTAGCTTTGAGGGGTAGAGCCACGCTGTAAACAGTTTCGTCTACAGCATGAATGGGCCGGCTCGTCCGGGTCGTTACCACTGTCTCACAGAAAACCGACGTAAAGTAACAGCTTGCTGCTGCGTTTCGTACGGTGAGTGAGATACCCGGAGGTCCAAATCCGCCTTCCCTTCCCCAAACCCTTAGTTATCCCTTGCTTTTGCGGTCGGCAACGCGCCCATGCTTCTTTTGGTATTGTGAACTTACATGGGCAGTGGAGACCACTTACTATCAGGTGACCCAATTGCTAGTTTGCCGGCCTATGCTATAAAAAATATGTGTATATTTATGGTAATTTTGTCATCAACATACTTAGCGTTTTAAAGACAGGTGCAGCAACCGTGAACATTGAAAAATAACTAAAAGATCATTTTATTGCCGAAGGTTACGTTATAAAAAGTTTAAAAACACATTTGGCTACATAAAAAAAGAAAAAGATCAAATATTTTGATGACCATAAACTGTGTTATTTTTGTATCATCGATATCAAATGATTATAAACAGGTCGTTACCTCGAGGTCACGATTTGGACGTACATTGAGACCTGACCCACAGATCCGGTTGTGGTTCATTACAAAAAGTGACATGTATCTAACAACAACGTTCGAGAAAGTTCTTTAGCTCTGAGCTAGAAAAACAATGGTAAAAACACTTTAACGGACTTCAAAAAGGAATAGGTTAGCAATTCGTCTATATTTTTTAATATATGTTCAGGCATAGCGCCGACATGTATGGTTTAGATTTTTTAAAATTTATCAAATTCAAATTTAAATTCAAATCAAATTCAAATCATTTATTCTGTAAATTGGATCATAAATATCACTTTTACATGTCAATAATTTTTTATGCTACATTATATTTAAGACGGCATTTCGGGGCTAGCCATGAGAAGAAATGCCGAAACAAACTCATGGGTTACGGCCTCTTTTAATGTCCAGACATTGTTTTACAGAATTATGCGAGTGGAATGTACAGAAATTCCTGGATTAGCCTTTTTAAGCCGATTTATCGAAATCGGATGACGGAGTACGAAATATGGAAAACTCCATAACAAATTAAATCCAATAAAATTACCACGTATTATAAGACTAAACACCTTATGTATCGGGTTGACGAGCGCAATCCAGTGTCAGGCAGTGCTTTGAAACTCTAAGTACTGTGTTATTGAGTTTGTTTATTGGCAGGCGTGACGCATATCATGATACGAGCAACCTGCTCGTCTCGTCATTCAGGAAAAACAACAAACAACAACCAACGCACCGCGACACGGTCAAAAAAGCGACCATTTTGACTTGCCTCTCATGATGTAAATGCGTTAAAACTCATTCTAAAACAGTTGTGAATCGATCCGCAGGTCGGCCAGTCTATGCTAGAGCATGAAGAAGATCTTCAGCTATAGATAAGGTCTATGTTTGTGGTAAAGAATAGAAGCCGTGCTAGGCTAAATCCACAAGGATGGCGCGAAAAATGAGAGAGTATGCAGTGCGCGATCATTTTCGACCGCTACGAACGTAGTCTTCATCTACAAATACCATTGTTTTATTTATTTTATTTTATTAAATAAGTGACGAAATGAGCTGGTCGCTCGCCTGATGGTAAACATCACGTCTGCCCATAAACAGAAGCAATACCACATAGAACTTTGAATTACAAAGCACTGCATGGCATTAGACTGCGCTCGTCACCCCGAGACATAAGATGTTAAGTCTCATAATACCCAGTAATTTCAATGGCTTCAATGTCCTTCAAACCGAAGCACAACAGTGTTTACATACTGCTGTTTGGGGGCAGAAATAGACAAAGCGGTGGTACCAACCCAGGCGGCCTCTCCCATACGAGGGGCTTACCACCTTAAATAGTGTATTAATTTTATTTTTTACCAACTTCAAAAAAGGAGGTGGTTCTCAATTCGGTGCGGTTTTTTTGCTTATTTTTAATCGACATCGATTCCACCGCCAATTGTGGACCGATTTTGTTGAAAAAAAATTCACTCGATAGAGTTTAGCTGCGATGTGGTCCCATATAAATTTGGTTAAGATCTGATGACAGAGTACGGAGTAAAAAAATAAAGCTCCTCAACGGACAACAGTACACTCTTCGCGATTGTGTTATTGTATTGAATTTACATGCTATTGCTGTAACTACCACTAAATACAAATTGAAGTCGGTTTCTGAGTTTTGTTAAACGTTATGTTATAACTCAAACATATAAATACTTCCAGTGATCGTTCCGTCTCAAAAGACCTTGAGATATTGAAGAACCGGTCATAATATCCTAAAACCGGACTTTTGCGATGTCTGGGGTCATCACTTATAATGTCACCTATATGCTTCATTGTTTCTAACATTTTATTTTTATGACCTGTCTTTCAACTCATAAATCATGCAGATCCTGGATCCTGAGCGATATTGTTGCGTTAACTGTTTTAATATGTTAGCGTATTTAATAATAATAATAATACCATTTTAATAACACACCCAACAGTCACACACATAGTCCTGACCCCACACTAGGTAAACCTGTATCGTGGGTATCAGGAACTACGCGGGACTTGCGGTCCCACACCCAGACCCGAGATCAATATTTGTGGATCACACAAACATTTGTCTCGGTGTGGGAATCGAACCCACGGCCTCTGGCTTGCAGCCGACTACTTGCCCGCTGCGCCATATTCTCTTAATATTTGTATATTGAGGATGTCTGAGAAAGCAACGTTGGGTACACTGTAATAATAATGGTGCGATATAGTTGTGGAAGGGTAGTTAAATGGTATAAAAGAGGTTGTCGCCAGAACTGGAGGTCTTTTGCCCGCAGTCAGTCAAACAGTCTCCAGTTCATTAATATCAGTGGTCACTCGATAGTCCAAGTGTTCATTACGCGGTAACTATGCTGGTTTACTATTCGGTTCTAGTTGTTTGAGTTTATAATTAGAGAACGGTCTATAGAGAATCCTGACATAGGGTTGTGGTCTGTAAAGTAGTAATATTGTAAATGTAACCAATATACTATGAGTTAAAGTGATTACTGTCGTTTGGTATTAATAAAAGAATACTCGTCTCACGTAACTTCTAGAAAATATTAATGGCCTATTAGCAACGTTAGCTCAGGGGGAAGTGATATGTACTGCCTATAATAAAGTCGCAGGTTCTACACCAGCCCCAAGAGCAAGCACCTCTGACTTTTCTAAGTTACGGGTATCTCTTCCACCTGCCCTTATTCCATTCGCAGTGGGGTCGGCTCTACATGCTTTTTAACACATGTTACAGAAGTCGGCTTAACATGCTTTTTACTCAAAAAGCACATGTTACAGAAAGATTCTACACACACAATGAGTGGTAGAGCCACGCTGTAGATACTTTTGTCTACAGCATGTATGGGTCGGCTTGTCCGGGTCGTTACCACTGTCTCACAGAAAGTCGGCGTAAAGTAGCAGCTTGCTGCTGCGTTTTGTACGGTGTGTGAGATATCCGGAGGCCCAAACCCTCTCCCCTTCCCAATCCCTTAATTATCCCTTTCCTTTAAGGTCGGCAACGCACCCATGATTATTTTGGTACTCGTATTATAGGCGTACATGGGCGGTGGAGATCACTTACTATCAGATGACCCACTAGCTCCTTTGCCGGCCTATGCAATAAAAAAACGCAACTAGAAAAAATTGCTAAAATTATAACACATCTTTTCGTCAGAGGATATAAACAACACCTAACTTAATCTTACGCCAATCACAATACCGGCCCATTATATCGTGCACCCATAAACTTAATTCAAATACAAAATAACACAAATGATGCGAAAATGCGCCGCGGACCGTATCATTTCCCAACGCACCGTGAGGCAAGCGGAGATACCTATCTAGCTGTCGCAATGAGTTCTGTTGCGTCGGTTTTTTGGCCGCTAGTGTAAGCTAGAGATGACACGTTTTGATACGGTTTGTATTGGCCTACAGGTCACATCATACTAATATTATAATGTGAATGTAAGTTTGTTTGTTACACTTTCACGCGAAAACTACTTAACCGATCATCATGAAACATTGCCCACATACTCTTGTAGGTATAAGAAGTAACATAAGATACAATTTATGAAAAAAAACTATTTGTTTGTTACGCTTTCACGCCTAAATCACTGAACCGATTTTGATGAATTTTGATGTAGAGATAGATGGGACCCTGGAGACGGTTAAAGGCTAAGTACGTTTTATTTCGGAAAAGTCTATTCAAGCGGGCGGAGCCGCGAGCAAAAGCTAGTTGTAAATAAGTATAAGTTAAGTGAGGAATAAAACGTTACTTGTTTGGTCTTTATGTAGTAGCTTTTGGTCGTAGCTCCACCCGCGTGAATGTCTTTTAAAGGATAGATTCCATAGCTTTCATGTCTGACAGCCTCCGTGGCGCAGCGGGCGAGTAGCCGGCTGCGAAAGCAAGAGGCCGTGGGTTCGATTCCCACACTGAGACAATTGTTTGTGTGGACCACAAATATTGGTCTCAGGTCTGGGTGTTGTGGGACCGCAAGTCCCTCGTAGTTCCTGATACCCACGACACAGGTTTACCTAGTGTGGGGTCAGGACTATGTGTGTGACTGTTGGGTGTATTTATTTATTTATTATTTTATTGGAACGAAGTTCCTTATCGCGCGTTGTGAAAGGGGGCTAGACGGAAAAAAATCTTACGAAAAAAATTGTCACGACACTTTTTTCCATTTTTGAAATTATGTAGACAGTTTTAACGACTAAAGTTGGACATAATAGTGTTCGATTTTCAAAACTTTTTTGTGTTTAAGTGGCCAGTGTTGTCAATTTGTGAA
Organism: Mimas tiliae; assembly: GCA_905332985.1. Taxonomy (NCBI): domain Eukaryota; kingdom Metazoa; phylum Arthropoda; class Insecta; order Lepidoptera; family Sphingidae; genus Mimas; species Mimas tiliae. The sequence goes on from HG995258.1 coordinate 944,278, forward strand.
TCAAGTGAAAACTAGTTGGATGAGGTTGTTAATCGATACATCTTGGATTCAGTTTGGTAAGATATTAAATAATATCTAATTGGAACGAAGTTTTGGAACGAAGTTCCTTATCGCGCGTTGTGAAAGGGGGCTAGACGGAAAAAATTCTAACGAAAAATTGTCACGACACTTTTTGCTATAGTAAGCTATTGTAAGCTGTGCGGCGTCGCATGTTTCTCTGTCTGTCTCTCTCTCTCTTATAGAAAGCAAGCCAGATATTGGAACGAAGATTACGGCCTTGGTGTAGCACCATCCAGCCTATTCTTTAATCATGATTATAGATTACGTTTGTACTCTTTGACTTTGTTGATTAACAAGGCGACGGAAACTAAGAACACAGCCATCTCGCGAGTTTTTGAGTAATAAACCCTTTAACCGGCAACACCGTAATATTATGAGTACATTCAGCTAATTGTAAATAATTTTATGATTTTTACCAAAACAGGAAAAATCGAATATTGATTATCAAGGGTGAAATATCGATTCACTGAATCAATTCAGTACGACATATCGATTTTAAAAATCAATTTATTTGATCTGATGAATTAATTCTTCGATTAATCGATTTAAGATCGCCATGCCTAGTACTGGTTGAGAATTTGGTTGAGAATAGAGAATAATAGAGATCACAAACAACTGGTCAAGAATTAGAATAATGTATAAAATAGCAAAATGAATATTTTCATTTCTATTTCGCATTGAACAGTGTGGTGTCACGACGATTATTTTTGTTGAGTGTATACAGGTTTTTTGTAAATAATAAATAATAAAAAATAATAATAATAATGAATCCTGACAGTGTTTCTGCACAAGTTCCGGATATTGCTGATGGAGTTAGGTAAGTAGAGATTATATGCAGATAATAAATAATAAATGCTTTTGTATTTTTAGCAAGTACGCACTATAACCTCTCTTTATTATTGTGCTAACCAAGTCATACGCATTATAATCTCCACATTTTGTGTGTTTAGCAAGTGTACGCGTCATAATTTTAATAAATTCAAAAACAAATCATATTTTAATATTACAATATCAGAACGTATGTATTTAGCAAGCCGTGCGTGTTCTAACCTATACGCTGTTGTGTTTACAAAGTCCCGCGCATCTATGACGTGTATGAAAGAATAGACAGACAGAGTACATATATATACGTATATATACATAAATGTTTCGGTGTGTGTATGTATATGTACAATTTTATATTTAACATTATATTTGTTAATAATAAAAAAAATATTATTATAACTTAAAAAAAATAAAATTTTATTACAATTCCTTCACTAATTAATCGAAAGGAACTTCGTTCCATCCGGGTGTCCCTTGACACCTCTCAAGTTTTTTTATACGTATTAACGAAAATAATGAATGCAGATGGGTATAGCGCCTCCAGCGGATTGTATTGGAACATATTTCCCCAATTACGAATGACGTGACAGCTTAAATCGACTGCCTCGGTGGTGTAGTTGTAATGCGTAAGCGTTACGACTGAGGCTGACGCTGAGGTCTCGGGTTCGATCCCCGAGTCGGGTAAAATGATATTGGGTTTTTCTATTCCTAAAAGCTCAGTATGAGCCCGGAGTCTGGAATTTGTGCCAGGTATGGCGATAGGCTCGCCCCCTATCACATAATGGGACGGAGATACGCTCGGCAAAATGTGGGTGGTTACACCTCTGCCTACCTCTTTGGGGATTACAGGCGTGAGTGCGTATGTATGTATGTGACAGTTTAAAAAAATAGTTATAATTACGAGACGAGCAAGTCGCTCGCCCGATGGTAAACGCCACATATTAACAATATCACACAAAACTTTTAATTACTGTATGAAATAATATTTGTACGTGTCTGTTACGTATAATGTCTGTAGATAAGATTTTTTTTTTATTACATTGAATGACGAGACGAGCAGGTCGCTTGCCTGATGGAAAGCGCCACGCCTGCTCATAAACAGAAGCAACGCCACACAGAACTTTAAATAAAGCACTGCATGACACTGGACTGTGCTCGTCACCACGAGACATAAGGTGTTAAGTCTCATAATGCCCAGTAATTACACTGGCTTCAATGTCCTTCACACCGGAACACAACAGTGCTTTGGCGGCAGAAATAGACAAAGTGGTGGTACCAACCCAGCCGGTCTCTCGCAAACGAGGGACCTACCACCTTGTACCACCATGAATGGAGCTTTTTTGGTTCCGGCTGTTGCTAAATAACAGCAGTTGCTAAGTCGTAGACTTGTGTAAAGACTTAGCGCCTGTTAAGTCTGACTACCACCTCTGAGTAAATTTTTTTTATATGGCATAGGCCGGCAAACGCACAAGTGGGTCACCTGATGGTAAGTGATCTCCACTGCCCATGTACGCCCACAATACCAAAAGAATCATGGATGCGTTGCCGACCTTAAAGGAAAGGTATAATTAAGGAATTGGGAAGGGTTTGGGCCTGCGGATATCTCACTCACCGTACGAAACGCAGCAGCAAGCTGCTACTTTATGCCGGTTTTCTGTGAGACAGTGGTAATGATTGGTATTACGAAATAAAATTTGACACTTCCTAATAAAAAGTCACACTGACATATATACCCAGTATAATAAGGTACCTTCTTTCTAAACTGCCTTTACGTTAATTGGTAGTTGAATCTTACTCGAATATTGTGAAACAATCTTGAATATTATTTTTATTCATAAAAGCGAAATACGACTTGCTCACTGATGAATGTCTACTAAACTAATAAAGCTAAAATAAACATTTGGTCAGATGATAGATTGTGTAATGTAGGGGTCCGCCAAGAAAGTACATACATACATACGCACTCACGCCTGTAATCCCCGAAGGGGTAGGCAGAGGTGTAACCAGTACACCCACATTTCGTCGAGCGTATCTCCGTCCCTTATGTGATAGGGGGCGAGCCTATCGCCATACCGGGCATAAATTCCAGACTCCGGGCTGATACTGAGAATTTCGTAATAGAAAACCCCAATACCACTTTGTCCGACCTGGGGATCGAACCCGAGACCTCAGCGTCGGCCTCAATCGTAACGCGTACGCATTACAACTGCGCCACCGAGGCAGTCAAGCCAAGAAAGTATTTTTGTAATTTTATATTTTAAGGGGGTAAAGGAGGGTTGAACTTTGTATGAAACACGGGAACGGAGAAGTAATATGCACGTGGGTGAAACCAATTGGAACAACTAAGACCTTACTTATAAACTTTATTAAGCATTGCTTAGTTAAACACTGTTTTCGTCTCTTTCTAGCCACCTTATAAGTAGCCTTAACAGAGAAAGACAAAAAAGTATTTAATCAATACTTAAATAACGTTTTTAACTAAGGCTAATGTCCGTATTCACAAACACCACTTAAGGAAGCCCTTTGCCACGTGTCCAATTCTGTGAACATGATTGGTCTGTTTTGATTTAGCGCCAAAAACTAGCCAATGACGTTTAGAGAAATCCATGGTAAAGGAGAAAGAAAGAAATAAAGCATTTATTGGCAGGCGTTAAGTGGTACATGTACAATTGATGCAGAAAAATATTTTTATAAGTAGTAGGTGGGGGGGTACCTAGATACCCACCCACTGTAGACGGTATATGTCCCACCACGACCGCGCCATAAGGATCCAAATCAGCATATGCCATACACAAGTTTTACAGCTCACGTTATAGGACCCCCTTAATGACATCCGTGGTGCTTTACATCTGGCTTCTCCAGTTGTAAATGTCCTTGTGTCTGAGTATAATGCCTCCTTTGATCATTATTTTGTCTACCGCTTTACTATCGAGGGAATTGGACAATTAATATTTCCAACTCTTCCTTACTTTTTTACTTGGACTCTAGATGTTGTTCGACGGATGTCAACCAGATGCAGTAGTGTGTGAGTGCATGCGTGCGTGTGTGTGTCTCTCTCTCTGTGTGTGTGTGTGTGCGTGCGAGCGTGCGTGCGTGCGTACATTCGTGCGTGCGTGCGTGTGTGTGTGCGTGTGTGTACTAACGTTTATGAATACGGTGGTAAGTGTTTTGTCACCGTCACCGTAAGGAGGAAAAACGCCTAAAACATGTGACGCATAGTTTCCAAACAGTATGGTCTAATGAACCAAAATACCGACATTACAAAACCATATTACAAGGTATTTAACAAACTCATTACTATGTGCGAAATCAACACCTTCGCAACTAACGTTTTCCCCCGGTTACATACGTACTACATTTAACAGAAAAATTTAGTGATTTCTTAGGTTTACCCGAATATTACACATTGAAATAAAACTAGTTTATACGGATTTTACCGCGGTTTAATTTTTATTTTGGCAGTTGGTCTTTTGGGGTCCGATTTAATTAGATGTATAATTGGATCCCAGGCTTGTGCAAGCTTCCAACCATCTTCTCTATTGAAATTGGGGTGTTTCTTAATTTTAATAGCCTCGCGAATCATCCTAGGTAGGAATCGGTGTTCTGTGGCAAGGATTTGTGGTTTGTCAAATCTAATGTTTTCGAAATGTCGGGACTAAAATAAAAATTAAACCGCGATAAAATCCGCTTAATCTAGTTTTATTTCAAGAAAAATTTTGTGTTCTATCGACCACACGCACCTCAGTACCTTTTACTGTTTTTTAGCAGCTTGAATGATGAGACGGACAGGTCACTCGCTTGATGGTGAGCGCTACACCTACCCATAAACAGAAGTAACGCCACACAGAATTACAAAGCACTGCATGGCATTGAACCGCGCTCGTCACCCTGAGATATAAGTTGTTAAGTCACAAAATGCTCAAAATTTCACTGGCTTCAATGTCCTTCAAACTGGAACACAACGGTGCTTGCACTGTTACTTAGCGGCAGAAATAGTCAAAGATGTGGTACCAACTCAGACGGCCTCTCGCAAACCAGGGATCACCACCCTGTAAAACTGTTACAGTCTATTGTTTCGTTATGAGAGGTTCTTTTACTTCCGAGAAAAAAGAATAGTACTATAAGTTTGAACCCTATAATGCTATATTTTTCCATAGTTGGTGGAGAAATCGATGTACATACATAAAAAATGCAAAAAAAATAACCCCCACTCATTTGAAGTTGGTTAACGATAGCCTTCTCCTTTTTTAAAATCTGTTAAAAATAGCTACGAACCATCTAGAATGAATTAACTTTTAAACAAACAACGCACTAAAATTGGTCCATTCGTTTTGATGGTATAATGCCACAGACCTATAAACACATAGACAACGAGACTATCCCGCCCACACACCCGCCACTGTAACTCCTGTGCATCAGGATCGACAGTGGCACGCATTTTTGTTGACACCGAGCAGTGAAGCTCGGCGAGTACACACATAGACAGACAAAGGGTACCTCTTTTGTCAAATGAATCTTATGTATAAAATCCTTCGTACTTGTATGCTATAATGGAACAAACCCGAGGTGAGTAAGATAGGAAAGTGTAGCATTTCGTAAGCTAATCAAATACATTACGTGCCTCGGCAGTTTAACTCTTACAATACTGTTCCGCACCGCGTACGGTTACATTTAAAGCGCTCTCTTAGTATAGAAATTATTATAAATAAATACACGGTCCCACAGTCCTGACCCCTTTTATTATAAAAATGACATTGTATTCCAAGATTTTTTGAAATCTTTTGTATCAATCCCTATATAAAAAATAAATTAAAAATATAGCTTAATTGAAAAAGAACGATTCTGTCGTATTAAAATTTGTATAAGTGCATTGAACCAATTAAAAAAAACCCATTGAAGTACTATTTTATAATTTCGTACGCAAATTAAATAGTAAATCGAGTTATCAATGCACATAAATCCTTGACCAAAAGAATCCTTGTGATCGAATAAATAAACGCGACGTATTACTTTTATAACATTCAAAACAAAAATAATTAAAAAAAACATTAAAAAAAGCCGGCGTCGCGCTACATGTCGGTTGCGCGGAACCTCCACTTCAATAAATTTAGGCGCAAATCGTCAAGTAGGCCAATTCTCGTAATTTTATATGTTCAAAATATCATTTCGATCTAGTCTCAGCGTCAAGAAAGTTGCAAATGGCATTCTCTAAACCAATAAAATCAACGTCAAATGCACCTAGCATTAGCAGTAGCATTATACCGTTTTGGCTTCAGTCAACTTTTATTCTACATTCAATCTCATTATGATCAATGTTCACATTTGGATGTTCACATAGATCGGAATGATATTTTGAACATTTAAAATTACGAGTTTTGGCCTAGTCGTTGGCGTGGAGTACACTCTTAACAGTTCATAATGAATTCAACAGTAGCAATAATCTATGAGTAACATCCCTTCCGTATGTACGTAGATGACCTTGTCGCATACATTTATAAGATGTACCGCTTAAAATAATGATGCGTGCTCTTCCGCATTTATATCAAAATGTTTCGCAATACAAAATACATGACGTCAGATTGAAGTTGTATAGAATACTATGTAGAATTTGTATCTACCTAGATTTATCCTGCTGCTATGAAGTTGATAGTTTGGATGTTTGTGAGTTTGTGAATTGGGATGTTTGTTAGTCAGTCACAAAAATTTTGAGGCTTAAAAAGAGTCTTCCTTCAACGGTAGGCAGCGGCCTGGCTGTGTTCTGGCATTGCTGAGGTCCATGGGCGGCGGTAACCACTAACCATCAGGAGGGCCGGCCGCTGGTCTGTCTATCTACGGCAATAAAAAAAAAAGTGTCACGCCTTAACAGATGAACGATTTTGGATGAAATTTGGCACACAATCGGTATACTATGTAAATTATATATGGTTATACATATAACAATCTTACTACGTTGAAATAAGAACCTCTTTAATTCTTTCGGACTGCCGGTGGCGCAGTTGTAATGCATATGCGTTACGAATGAGGCTGACGCTGAGGTCTCGAGTTCGATCCCGGGGTCGGGTAAAAGTGATATCGGAAATGAAATGAAATAGTTTTATTCATCATGTAGGCAATTTAAATAGCGCTTATGACAAGTCAGTACAAAATAAAGAAACTTATGTATAAAAATCATATCAACTAATGTATACATAACATACATAGCATCCTCAAATACACTAGGCAATTACACTCGGGTTTTTCTATTACGAAATACTCAGTATCACCCCGGAGTCTGGGATTTGTGACCGGTATGGCGATAGGCTCGCCCCCTATCACATCAACGGACGAAGATACGCTCGGCGAAATGTGGGTGTACTGGTACTGCGTAACACTTCGGGGATTACAGGCGTGAGTGCGTATGTATGTATTATTTTTTTTCGTCGGATAGTAATATATTATTATTAAAAATATATATTGTTTTTGAGTGGTAGAGCCACACTGTAGACACTTGTCTACAGCATGTATGGGCCGGCTCATCCGGGTCATTACCACTGTCTCACAGAAAACCGGCGTAAAGTAGCAGCTTGCTGCTGCGTTTCGTACGGTAAGTGATATATCCGGAGGCCCAAACCCCCTCCCCTTCCCAATCCCTTAATTATCCCTTTCTTTTAAGGTTGGCAACGCACCCATGATTCTTTTGGTATTGTGGGCGTACATGGGCGATGGAGATCTCTTACCATCAGGTGACCCACTTGCTCATATGCCGATCTATACCATAAAAAAATATATATATCGACTCAAAGGACACACATCCAGTCACAAAATTAAAAAGACATACGTCCCATATCACATGATACCACGAGCGGCCATTCTCCTTGACCATTGCAAGTGTTACGGCGAGTCTTAAAACCGGAACATTTGTGAAACTCGCTCGTTCGACACATTTCGATTGGATTATTTGCAAGGACACGTGTCGGACGCGTGTTTAGTAGAAATTGTGTTATGTAGAGCGTGAAATTGACTCTAGATCGAGACAGGTCGACTGAACTGACAGGTCTCTGACAAACTGGGAAGATACTTAAATACACCCAACAGTTACACAAATAGCCCTGACCCCACACTAGGTTAAATTGTATTGCGAGCATTAGAAACTACGAAGGACTTGCAGTCCCACAACACACAACTCGAAACAAATATTTGTGGATCACACAAACATTTGTCTCGGTACGGGAATCGAACCCATGGCCTCTCGCTTCGCAGCCGGCTTCTCGCCAACTGCGCCACGGAGGATGTCAATGTGTGTCAACTTGAAAAATATTTGAGTAAAAAATATTAAGTTACTGGATGTTAACTTCAGGCCGACATAATTCTACCGAGAGTCGAGGGACGCAATACCTCGACCGTCGAATTTTTTGGACTGCACTGTATTTATCATCTGGAGGCCAATTCTCGTAATTTAAAATGATCAAAATATCATACCGACCTAGTCTGTGTCAAGAAAGTTGCAAATGGTATTCTCTTAAACTAAAAATCAACGTCAAATGTGAACATAGATCGTAATGAGATCGAAAGTAGAATAAAAGTTGACTTAAACCAAAATGGTATTCTACCTACTAACATTTTTAAATGACACATGTCCTTATGTAAACGTCAAAATTGAGAATGAATTGAGATTACAATGACATCGAGATGAGATTATATTGACACTGGACTGAACTTAAAGAAAAGCAGAATACCATTTTTTTGTGAAATCATAATATAATCTCAGTTCGGTTAAAATTCATTCGCAGTATCAGTTAAATACGAGAATTGGCCTTCTGGTGTTAGTGTCAGTGTTGTAAAAAAACAGATCAGGCAGTCCAGGGAGTTTAGCTTATGCAACACGACATATCTCGCGCCCATCATTTAAAAATTCTATTTATTTATATTGATGAGTTTTTTAAATAAAGGTATGTGAATGAATCAGGTACACATACACTGAATTAAAAGTATCAGAGGGAGCAGCCGGGGGGGGGGAGTCCCCCAAAAAAAAAACACATCTCGCGCGAGAGAGTTACTATGACAAATATCTCGAGTTATCTTGAGTGTCGATATTCGATAAAATTTCGTGATGTCAGGGTTCGTAAACACACAAAGTCCGAAAGTACTTTTTTCTCTACATTATCTCTACTTTTAATATAATGAGGCGATATTTTAAACAGCCTACCTTCGATATACTTTTTTTTTATATAACATAGGCTGGCAAACGAGCAAGTGGGTCACCTGATGGTAAGTGATCTCCACCGCCCATGTACGTCCATAATACCAAAAGAATTATGGGCGTGTTGCCAACCTTAAAGGAAATGGATAATTAAGGGATTGGGAAACGGAAGGGGATTTGGGCCTCCGGATATCTCACTCACCGTACGAAACGCAGCAGCAACCTGCTATTTTACGTCGGTTTTCTGTGAGACAGTGATAACGACCCAGACGAGCCGGCCCATTCATGCTGTAGACAAAAGCGTCTACAGCGTGGCTCTACCACTCATAAAACTTGTAGAGACAACCAGATAAAACTGGTTTCTCACGACAAAACTATCTCATGTTGCTTAAGCTAAGCTAGTTATTGCATATGCTAAGGTAGCTAAGGTGTCTCGGCGGGGCGAGTAACGACAGGTGACCAACTTACTATACTACATTATACTATAGTTCTGCCTATAGTATAATGACTGCCCCGGTGGCGCAGTTGTAGTGTGTACGCGCTACGACTAAGGCTGACGCTGAAGTCTCGGGTTCGATCCCTGTGTAGAGTAAAAGTAATATAGTTTTTCTATCATGAATTGCCCAGTATCAGCCCGGAGTCTGGAATTGTGCCCGGTATGGCGATAAACTCGCCCCCTATCACATCAAGGGACGGAGATACGCTCGGCGAAATGTGAGTGTACTGGTTACACCTCTGCCTACCCCTTCGCGGCTTGCGGGCGTGTGGGCGTACTATAGTGCTGTGCAATTAAGTTTTAATGTACAATCGCTCCGACGCCGCGGCGCCTCGACTATTGCTTAATCAGCTTCGCTGCCCTACTGTTGGGCAAAGGCTGGATTAGACCGTAGGTCCAGCACGCTATATGTGTATTTGTGTGTGTGGGGTAGTGGGTATATGTGGGATTGTGTGTGTGTGTGTACCCAGTAAAATATTTCCATAACCATAAATTTGTATTACACAAAACTTTGTTAACTTTATATTTTTAACCGTCTTCAAAAAAGGAGCCTTCTTAATTCGATGCGTTTTTTTTGCTCTTTTATGTATGTACATCGATTTCTCCGCCAATTGTGGACCGATTTTGTCGAAAAAATTTCACTCGATAGAGTTTGGCTGCGATGTGGTCCCATATAAATTTGGTTAAGATCTGATGACGGGGTACGGAGTAAAAAAATAAAACTCCTCAACGGACAACAGTACACTCGTCGCGATTGTGTTATTGTATTGAAATTTACATGCTATTGCTGTAACTACCATTAAAAATTGAAGTTTTGTTATACGTTATGTCATGAATTATCTTATCTCCACCTATGCGTAGTTATTTTAAAATTCAAAGCTTATTCTCTATTTTTCGTTCCAAGACTAACACAATATTACCCAATACAATTGTATTGTATTGTATTGGGTGTATTATTAATATTAATTTCCTTCTAATCCACATACAAATAAATAAAAATCGCCGTTTACAACTTAATAATTTCACAAATACACTTAATTAAACACAGAAGGTTAGCCTAAAGAATTTTTATAAAAACTAGAAGCATAGCGAAAAAACTCGATTCGCATTTAATTCGATAAATGTTTACAAGGCGAGCAATTTAAATAAATTAACACTGGAGACGACATAATCGATGTGGCTGAGTCATTTTAATCGATAAAGATGCGAATAGCGATAGAGATCTTTACATATATTCATAGATTGTATAACATATTGGAATACAAATAGTAACGCCTCGGCAATTTTTTTATTTCCAAATAATCACTAAAAGCCGAACAAAAACTGAAACGTCGCGTCGCGTCGGTTTTAAATATTTGAATAGCAGTGGCCAATAAACGAGCAAGTGGGTCACCTGATGGTAAGTGATCCTACTATCCCTGAACACTCACAATAATATAATAATTACGGATGCGTACTTTATGGGAAGAGTTAATTAAAGAAATGGGAAGAGAAAGAGCCACGTAGAGAGTGTTAGAACCACACTGTAGACACTTTTGTCCACAGCATGAATGGGGCCGGCTCGTCCGGGTCGTTACCACTGTCTCACAGAAAAGCGGCGTAAAGTAACAGCTTGCTGCTGCGTTTCGCACGGTGAGTGAGATATCTGGAGGCCCAAATCCCCCTCCCCTTCCCAATCCCTTAATTATCCCTTCCTTTAAGGTTGGCAACGCACCCATAATTCTTTTGGTATTGTGAGTGTACATGGGGCGGTGGTGATCACTTACCATCAGGTGACCCACTTGCTCGTTTGTCGGCCTATGCAGTAAAAAAAGGACTTGGGCCTCCGGCTACCTTATTCACCGTACGAAACGCAGCAGCAAGCTGCTACTTTATGCCGGTTTTCTATGAGACAGTGGTAATGATTGGTATTACCAAATAAATGTTTGTAATATCTTACTGCTAAATGTTAGGGATTATGTACACATTATATTTCATTCATCAGTCCTGTATCAGGTTATCTGATGGAGATCGTTTTTAAAACCACTTGTTGACATTAAAGTTACTTTATATGGTTCTTTTCTATTGTTCCTTAAAATTATTTTCCATAAATAATTATCTATTTATACTTTCTCATTGCTGGACATAGGCCTCCTATTCTGTAAAGGACGTAAGAGATAGTGTTGATTAGAACACTATTTTTATTGTGTTTGTAAGAGTTGCCTCTTTTTTGTACTGAGCCAGTACAAGGTACCACTTCAAATGAGGCGGCGCGTCTTGAAGCTCATTCGCTCGTTCTCACTCTCAGTCCGCGTCATGAGAATGGTGACAGAATAACGCGACATAATATTTGAAGTAGTACGAGTGCATGCAAAAAATTTGAGCCATTCTTACATTATTTCGTCATGTGCGGGACAATAGAAGAAAGAAAGAAAATGTTTTTATTACGGTACCCCTCACACTACCACATACGTCTAGAATACTTTTATATTTAAAACAAACAAACACAATACGGCAACTTATAACATTACATACATCTATTAACAATAAATTCGAATCATTACATGTAATATAAGGCAGGGCCTATTAATCGGTTGTGTGGGGCCGTAATTGGTCCCATCTCAGCTTAAAGCTACGCAACACTAGTAGAAGAAACACTTCCGAAAACTAAGATGGTAGTGCTAGTGATTACAGACCTGATACCGCTGAAATAAATGTTTGTTAGTCAATCACGCCTTAACGGTTGAACGGTTTTGGATGAAATTTGGCACACAGGTAGACCATGTCCTGGATTATGACATAGGCTTTTATCCCGGAAAAGGCCATGCACGCGTACGGAGCAGCGAACAAAAGCTAGTACGTTAATATTAAAGAATCGTGTGAATTCTCTCATAGAATATTAGGATCCGAACACCGCTTTCGTAAATGATAATTCCATGCCAATTATCCCTTTACACATCTATGCATTGAACAAGTGTTACAGTAATACTGCCTTGACCTGACGTACTTTCATCGGCTAGCCGCGATATCAAACTCACAAATATTACGTACTTCTTAATTCGATCGCATAACGGCGATACAAGCATTACACGAACTTAGTTTGACCTCGAATTGATTTCGGAGCAGAAAGTATACACACTATGTGTGACAGGTTTTCAGGATTCCGTACGCAAAGATGCCATAGGAATCCTCTTACTGAGCAAACTCCATCTGTCTGTTTTATCTTTAAAGTTTTGAACCGTAAAATATATCCATTTTCTGAATTTTTCACAGGACATAATTGTTAATCTTAACAAAAACATAGAAAAATAGAAATTTAAGGGTGTGGGTGTGGCACCCTCAGTTCGCAAATCAGAGTCAATTTGGCTGAATTTTGTCTTTATGTCTATCTTAACGACCTAGAAAGGGCCAACAGGGTTTTTGTTACATACTGTATATTACTCATGTTCCGTGGCAAGCTGACTCTAGACTAATGAAGTGATTGGGATAATTTACTAGTAACCAGTTCGACAGACATCAATAAAAACAGCTATGAAATAAATAAAAGCCAATCGCGGAAAACCCATAAACCTATTACATTATACGAGTACGATATATTGTAATTACTGATTCACGATTTCCACAACAATATGCTAACTAAATTTATATACAGAGACGTCTGACCGTCAGTCTACTTTATTCATACAACAAATAAAGTAGCGGAAGGTGGACCTAGTACCCAAGGCTGTCTCTACCTGCCCGCTTAGCACAAACCTTCTTCTTCTTTTAGTGATAGAGCCACGCTGTAGACACTTGTATCTACAGCACGAATGGGCCGGCTCGTCCGGGTCGTTACCACTGTTTAACAGAAAACCGGCCTAAAGTAGCAGCTTGCTGCTGCGTTTCGTACGGTGAATGAGATATCCGGAGTCACAAATCTCCTTCCTCATTCATTCCTTTGAACATCTGTTTTCATTAAGGTCGGTAACGCACCTATGCTTCTTCTGGAATTGCCGTACATAGGTGGTGGAGATCACTTACCATCTGATGACCTCTTTCTCTCGTTTTTCAGACTATGCTATGAAAAAGCAGTATTACCCCGGTCGAACTGGCCCATTCATGCTGTAGATAATATTACAAAGACATATTATGTAGACTCACGTCATATCACACCATGGGATGGAAATAAACTCGGGGAACGGACTCCTAGTTGTACCTGATTCCACGATACAGGCAAAAGTTCATGTTAATTTACTACCAAGATAGTAGAAATTAAAAACATATTTCTCACAAGGATCAAGACTAGGAAGCGTCGCTAGTATAGTCATAAATAATAAATAAAGTACAAGTTTTCTTGGTACTTATTTTGCGCATCTTGTATGTAAATCAGCTGTACTCGTGGACATATAATGTAAATTTATTAATTTTATGTATCTTCACGGATTGATTCTGTGAAAATATTGGTTAAAAATATCAAAAACAATTTATTGCAATTTCTTCTATAAATAGGATTTTGGATACCGTTCGTATGTAAGAACCAATATATATGTGAGTTAGAAAGACAGTATGGGTCTAAGCGTCTCGTACAGTAGTAAATTTTTAAGTTAATATTAGTTTTTTATTGGTTACGGATGAAAATTAAGTTAGATATTTCTAGTGTTTAACTTAGATTACTCAGAATTTCATACGACCGACCACGCCGCACCGTCTAGACTCTAGTGACACGGTACTTTGCATAGATATTATACTATTTTAACTGCAAAACGCCCCCATTTATGGTAGACGTTCCCAAAACGCGCACCAAACGCTTTGCCTCCACCATCATCATACGGACTGCCAAATTGTGGAACAAGTTGCCGGAGTCTTTGTTCCCCGATAAATATAATCTGGGTGTCTTCAAGTCGCGAGTGAATCGTTTTTTGCTAGGCAAGCGTGCTTCATCTTAGGCCACATAATCGCTTACCATCAGGCGTGACAGTGGCCAAACGCGAGCCTATTACGTATAAAAAAACTGTTTTATAGTCAAAAGTCCCCGATTCAAATCTTATCTCGTACAAGCCATTTTTTTTTGTATTTCCCAATACCATCGATGGATTTCCTCGGTGATATTTCTGATAGTGATATGATCCTATCATATCATGGATCAGTAATAATGTTTACGAACTCTATGAAATTTATTTGTGATCTTAGTTATCCCCACCAAAACAATTGTGCCTAAAAATCAATGCCAATATTTTTGATCAGACTTCATATTAAATATGTTTTTAATCAAAAATTCAGCGAATTTGAACACGCCAACAGATTGACACGACTATTTTCTGATGACTAACAGTGACGCATTGAGACATAACATTGCCGGATCTTTTATATTATAAACCATGTATCGCTGCATTCATTCTCATTGTCTACCGAGCGGCAGTAGCTTCATCTCTTATTGTAAGTTCATTTATTATTTAGTGATTTCTTAGGTTTACGCGAATATTACACATTGTAATAAAACTAGTTTATACGGATTTTATTGCGGTTTAATTTTTTTTTAGTCCCGACGTTTCGAAAGCTTTTCAGCCTTCGTGGTCACGGGAGAGACTGAGGTGTAGGTCGTCTCGAAATGTTAATGTTACATTGACTACCTTCATTTTAAAATTATACATTTATTATTTAATTATTTAAAACCACCCGTGACCACGAAGGCTGAAAAGCTTTCGAAACGTCGGGACAAAAAAAAATTAACCGCGATAAAATCCGTATAAATTAGTTTTATTTCAATCATTTATTATTTATTTATTTTTTCTGTTGACTACCTCAGTGGTGCAGTTGTAATGCGTACGCGGTAGGAGTGCTTTGCTGAGGTTTCGGGATCGATCCCCGGGTCGGGTAAATGTGATATTGGGGTTTTCTATCTCAAAATGCGTAGTATCAGCCCAGAGTCTGAAATTGTGCCCAGTATGACGATATGCTTACATTCTATCATATCATGTGATGGAAATAACCTCGGCGAAATGTGGTTGTACTAGCTCCGCCTCTGCCTACCCCTTCAGGAATTACAGGCGTGAGTGCGTATGTATGTATTTATATTAGCTTTTAGTTATTACGACCGGCCGCCTGACTGACGTCAACACCTCTTTGGGGAGAAAACAACCAGACCCGAAACAAATATTTGTGGATCACACAAACATTTTTTATCTCGGTGCGGGAATCTAACCAGCGGCCTCTAGCTTCACAGCCGGCTACTGCGCCACCTCTAGTTTATTAAGTTGTTCGACAAAGTTCAGTTTTAGGCATGTTCATGTTAGGTAAGGTCCCAGTTCAGTAATTGCAGATTTTACCAATCATAAAGTTTTTGTAAGATGAAGGTAAAGGTGAAGGATAACAAACTTATAAATGCTCAGTCGTGCTTTCATGTTTACAGGGGTTTTAGTACATCAATTTTAAGTTTCGATCAGCATATCAATTATGGAATTAAATATAGAATGCCATGAACTTACAGGCAAACTGGTGTTTTTAGACCACCTCCGTGGTGGTACCTTTTGTTTAGCCAAATTTATACGAGACTAGCCTTTGCTCGCGGCTCCACCCGCGTTAAATCGGTTAAAATACATGTTTTTCTATTTATAATTATTATGACTATGACTAAACATTGTTCCATGATTACTTTACAGCGATGAGTTGGTAACAAATAGCTTCATTTACCTTCACCGCATCATTAATTCATTGAGTAGTGTATTCCGCGCACTACCGGTTCCATGGGCCATTACGTCAGAGAGTCAACGAGCATACAATAAAAGAAACTTATACACTTTTAGGGCATATGTCTAGAAAGACGGTCTAGAACATTATATTAAACTATATTAGTAACATTACTTGTAATATTGTATTCTATGTTGTATGAGACTGCCTCGGTGGCGCAGTTGTAATGCGTACGCGTTACGATTGAGGTCAGCGCTGAGGTCACGGGTTCGATCCCCGGGTCGGGTAAAGTGGTATTGGGTTTTTCTATTACGAAAATGCTCAGTATCAGCCCGGAGTCTGGAATTTGTGCCCGGTATGGCGATAGGCTCGCCCCCTATCACATTAGGGACGGAAATACGCTCAGCGAAATGTGGGTGTACTGGTTACACCTCTGCCTACCCCTTCGGGGATTACAGGCGTGAGTGCGTATGTATGTATTCTATGTTGTGCCTTTTAGCTAGTAAAAAAGAAAACGTTGATATACCGCCTAAGCCCCCGCACTGGCCTACTTTGGCGACATTGGGATGGTCGCGAGGATCCCGAGTGTACTCTGAGATCCTGTGTACTGTGAACTGCTGCCGGGACCGTACCTGCGCTGTTTTGCGGCCTATTTTTACGAGCAGGAGCTCTTCAGGTATATCGTAGCTTTCGATGTTACGATATACCTGTGAAATCAAATATTGCTTAAAAAATTCAAACACTTGTTTCACAAATATCCCGGAAACTGGCGAACACACGGGTGGAACCGCTTGTAAAAGCTAGTAAATAACATACATACGCACTCACACCTGTAATCCCCAAAGTGGTAGACAGTGGTGTAACATTTCACTGAGCTTATTTTCGTCCCATGATATGGTAGGGGGCGAACCTATCGCCATACCGGACACAATTTCAGACTGATATCTAAGCATTTCGTGATAGAAAAACCCAATATCACTTTTATCCGACCCGGAGATCGAACCCGAGACCTCAACACAGCAGTCGTACCGCGTAAGGCAGTCTAGTAAATAAATAAGTATAAAAATCAATACGTCAATGTACTGGCCACACAGACAACAGATCCCATCGTCTCACGCTAGGTGACGCAATAGACCTCTAAAGGTCATCCAAACACGTTCTAACGAGGCGCCACAACGAGCCAACGTGTTTTTGCATACTCTATGCAATATTCTCTGTACATAATATACGCTTTAGAGTTCCGGTGATTTTAGTCTTCATAAAATCATCTGCCTTGGTGGCGCAGTCATAATACGTACGCGTTACGACTGAGGTCTCGGGCTCGATCCCCGGATGGGGTAAAAGTGATATTGGGTTATTCTATTACGAAATGCTCAGTTTCAGCTCGGAGTTATATACTACTGCTGTGCCCCAACCTTCTTAGGTTAGGCCTTAATCAACCATGCTAGACTAATGCGGGTTGGTGCTTCGGGTACCTTTGAATATATTTTTAGAGAACTCTGAGCCGTCTCAAATATTTCCTTATGGTTTACCTTCACCGTTAATATCCTTTATTTCAGGCTACTATGGCCTATATATATATATATATATACCTTACAAACTAACATATATAGAAATATATAATTATTTAAATAATGGTTAAAGTGAGCGTTTTAATTAATATACATGTAATATTGAAAAGTCAAAAGGACCGGGTCTACTAAATCTGCAACATCCGCCATTCAGAATTGACAGCCTCCGTGGCGCAGCGGGCGAGTAGCCGGCTGCGAAGCGAGAGGCCGTGGGTTCGATTCCCACACTGAGACAAATGTTTGTGTGAACCACAAATATTGATCTCGGGTCTGGGTGTTGTGGGACCGCAAGTCCCGCGTAGTTCCTGATACCCACGACACAGGTTTACCTAGTGTGGGGTCAGGACTATGTGTGTAACTATTGGGTGTATTTATTTATTATTATTATTAATTACGGGTACTTTTATGGATTTCCAGCTTCCTACACTCTTTCCGACTAACCTTGTATAAATAATTGTAATTTTCTCAATATTTTGAGTTAAGAACTAACCAAGAACTCTGCAAATCCACAGATGCTGTGCCACACGCTTCTGCTGCTGGCAGTCGCGGCGCTGACCACCTGCGACGTGTCCCATCTAGAGACCACCACTACTCCACAGCCTCCTCCGAAGCCCTACGTGTTCTCGTACACGGCAGGACGGTATCCTGGTCACGTGGATAGAGAACATACGGAGGTCAGCGATGGCAGTGGAGTGGTTAGAGGTGAGCATTAAAAAGACGTTTATGAGTAGAAGAGCCACGCTGTAGACAATTTTGTCTACAGCATAAATGGGCCGGCTCGTCCGGGTCGTTACCACTGATTCACAGAAAACCGACGTAAAGTAGTAGCTTGCTGCTGCGTTTCGTACGATAAGTAAGATATCCGGAGGCCCAAATCCCCCTCCCCTTCCCGATCCCTTAATTATCCCTTTCCTTTAAGGTCGGTAACAATTTATTTGATTGTGGGTGTACATACTCGTATGTAACATATACATTTGCTCCATTACGGAAAATATGTAAAAACATTAACAACTTTAAGGCCGGGATGTGTACCTCGGTAGTTTAAGTTACAAATCGGAATTACGTGCTTCAAATTCAATTTCAATTTCCTTTTACGATCTTCAAAGACACCTTAAGATAAAGAGACAAGTTGCGTTACGTCTAGTCCTTAAATTAGATCTGCAATTCAGCACACAACTGCTCTGAATGCGTTACACATACCAACCAGCAGATTAGGCAACGTACCTTCGTGGTGCTTTACTTTATATTTATTACTTATTTCTAAAGAGAATATTAATTGTGAACGTCTGTGAATTTCGAAATCATTGCGGGATATAAATCTTTTTTTGGAAACCTTTATGTTTTTACCTTTTATGTTTCACTTCACGAAAACTCTTTCCAAACATTCTTAACATCATTTACAAGGTGGTAGGTATCTCGTATGCGAGAGGCCGTCTGGGTTGTCTATTTTGCTTTGTCTGTTTCTGCCGCCAAGCAACAGTGTGAAAGCACTGTTGTGTTTCGGTTTGAAGGACATTGAAGCCAGTGAAACTACTGGGTATAACTCAATATCTTATATCTTGGGATGACGAGCGCAGTGCAATGCCATGCTGTGTTTCGTAATTTAAAGTTCTGTGTGGTTACTTCTGTTTATGGGCAGACAATGCGCTTACTATTGGGCGAGCCAGCTCGTTTCGTCATTCAAGCTAATAAAAAATAAAGTAAAAACACTGAAAAAAAAAAACGAATTCTATCTATTCTATTCAGTGTTTTTATTTGAAGTCGGTTTCTAAGTTTTGTTAAACGTTATTTCATTTTTTAATTTTAGTTGCAAAATACCACCTGTAGCAGGTAAAAACACAATCGCGACGAGTGTACTGTTGTCCGTTGAGGACTCCGTACTCCATCATCAGATCTTAACCAAATTAAAATTGGACCACACGGGAAGCACCAGCTTTCAAATAAAAAAAGAATCACCATAATCGGTTCATCCAGTCTAAAGTTCTGAATTAACAAACATAAAAAATACAGTCGAATTGAGAACCTCCTCCTTTTTTGAAGTTGGTTAAAAAGACTAACTTCAATTTGCAAATTCCAGGCAAGTTCGCGTACCTAGACCCTCGTCAGAAGTTGCGTACGGTGGACTACATAGCTGACAAGCAAGGATTCCACCCGGTGCTGAACGATGTCCCGCCGGACCACCCCGAGGACTCCGAGTCCGTGGCTCTGGCCAAAAATCGCCACTTCGAGCTCTACGCACAAATCGCGGAAGAACACGCGCAACACCCGCATCCTGAAGGTAAGATATTTTGGCAACATCCGGAAGTTGACTTATGGCCGTTCCCTATATTCTACATGAAGGTAGATTTGCTTACCGTCAATGGTGTTTTGTTTTGTTGGACAAGGCAAAAATCATGTCGAATGTTCATGTTAGGGCCAGCCCAATTAGTGTTGGAGACCGGAATCTCGAAGTTATAGACGAATATGTTTACCTAGGACAGGTGATCCAACTAGGCAGGTCCAACTTCGAGAATGAGGTCAATCGTCGAATCCAGCTCGGTTGGGCAGCGTTCGGGAAACTACGCAAGGTCTTCTCGCCCAAAATACCTCAGTGCATGAAGACGAAGGTCTTCGACCAATGTGTGTTGCCAGTGATCACATATGGGACTGAGACGTGGCCTCTTACTATGGGCCGCATACGTAGACTCACTGTCACTCAACGGGCTATGTGAGCGCTATGCTTGGTATCTTTCTACGTGATCGAATCAGAAATTAGGAGATCCGTAGACGAACGAAGGTAACCGACATAGCCCAGCAGATTAGCATGTTGAAGTGGCAGTGGGCAAGCCTCATACCTCGCAGAACTGATAGCCGATGGGGCAGAAAAGTTCTCGAATGGAGGCCACGTACGGGCAAGCGCAACAGAGGACGTCCACCTACAAAATGGACCGACGACCTGACAAGGGTTGCAGGAAGCCGATGGATGCAGGCCGCTTCCAACAGGTCGGCCTGGAAGGCATTAGGGGAGGCCTATGTTCAGCAGTGGACGTCTTGTGGCTGATGATGATGATGATGAGTGGTATTTTGACAGATCTTCCATACAAAATGTGTCAAAATTTTACTGCCCATAAGCAAGTCTGTCGATAAATAGAATATTGGGAACAGCCATAAAGCTAACAGCGATAGCTCAGCGGGGAGTACTGACTACCGTGATGAAACTCCCAGGTTTGAAACCAACCCCAAGAGCATACGCCTCTGACTTGTCTAAATTACGCGTGTATTCATTGTGGCTTGCTATAACGGTGAACTAAACATTGTGAGGAAACCTGCTTACCTAAGTTCTTTATAAGAATTTTGAAGGTATGTGAAGTCTGCCAACCTTCATCATACCAGGGTAATGGACTAAGGGCTAATTTCTCTCATTTAGTAGAGGAGGGCCGTGTCCAGCAGTAGGCAGTGTGTAATACAATGCTGGTATTACAATACAAGGTTTACTAGAGAACGGGTATCCGGTTTTACTGACAATTGCTGACATACATACGCACTCACACATGTAATCCCCGAAGGGATAGGCAGAGGTGTAACGTGTACACCGACATTCGCCGAGCGTACCTCCGTCCCATGATGTGATAGGGGGCGAGCCTATCGCCATACCGGGCACAAATTCCAGACTCCGGGCTGATACTGGGCATTTCGTAATAGAAAAACCATATATTGAGAAGAACGGTATTACGCTATATTTTATGAAACTTTGCATTTCGCTAATTGGAAAGTCAGGACGAATTCGGTACGACGCGACGCGCGCGGAGGCGTGTGACACAAAAATATGACTTCAGCGCACAGATATTCAATCGCGGCTGTGTAGGCCAAAGAGTATTAACTAGATAAGGAAAGTGTAGGTGACCTGACGCGACGCTATTTTGACAATGCCTAATATTACCACCATACCACCAAGACTGTCTGGTCTGTCACCGCAGGTCATTTTATTTGAAAAATAAAAAGATATAAATGCTGCCTCGAAATCTGACCTCTTAACCACCTGAAGGCCAATTCTCGTAATTAAAAATGTCCAAAATATCATTCCGATCTAGTGTCAGTGTTAAGAAAGTTGAAAAAGTTATTCTCATTAACCAATAATCTACGTCAAATGTAAACATAGATCGAAATGAGATTGAAAATAGATTATAAGTTGACTGAAGCCATAACGGCATTCTGCTAACATTTCTAGATGACACATGTCCCTATATAAACGTCAAAATTGTGACTAAATTTAGATTGAGATGAGATCATATTGATACCGGACTGAACTTAAAGAGGAGCAGAATACCATTTTTTGTCAAATCACGTTCTAATCTCAGTTCGGTTAAAATTGGCCTTCGGGAGAATTGGCCTTCTGACTTAATCAGTGAATTCCACGTATCAACAATACATATTGAAATGGCATGCGGGACTGTTTAAGGAACTAGATAGTCTAAACATATTTATAATCCATTGAGGATAAATATACGAATTTAATCATTAAAAGGAGGCAACATCTTTTGCCTTATAATGTCATTTCACTGTCTATCCTATTTTGTCGAATTGCCTTGAAATACCAATCCTTGAATCTAACTTACAAAATAAACAAAAGAGCGGTCACTTTTTCCAATTGTAACAGTAAAATATCTATGTTTAGTGACTTCAAGGACAACGGGTTATTAATTTTGAAGTCTAATGGTCCTTAAAAAAACATATTTTATCAGCTTTGTGTGTTTATATCCTATTTGAATGCCTTAACTGTGACGTGATTTTGAAATAAGGGTTAAGAAATTTAATTTTACAAACATTATGATTATATACTACCATAATGAAATCCCCAGATGTGTCCGTCCCACGCCAGTCTGCGGCCGTCGCAGCAGCCACCGCCAAGCACGCTCAACTCTTCAGGGTCATCGCTGAACAGCACGCACGGATAGCAGCTGAGAGGGAAGCTCTCCTCCAAGAGGAGGAAGAGAAGCAGCACCTCCAGGAACTAGGACACTACGCATAACAACGGACCCTCCAAAGAAACTTTTCGATGGTTCTTCCAAATCAAAATCATGCGTCCGTGAAGAGTTCTTTGACATACATACATTGACTCACGCCTGATTCCCATAGGGGTAGGCAGAGACAACTGATTTCCACTTGCTACGATCCTTGCATACCTCTTTGGCCTCATTCACTGTCATTAAATTTTTCATACATGCACGTCGGTTTACGGTACTCCTGACCTGGCCTTTCTCGAGAATATCTCCAACTTGATCTATGAAAGTTCGCCGAGGCCTTCCCCTCCCAACTGTACCATGTTTTAGTTTACTGAGTTCTTTGACAATGTTTTAATTTTTATGTTAAAAAGTAGAAATGAGATTACAGATTTGCGGTCTTTTTTAACCGACTTCAAAAATGATAAGGTTCTCAATTCGTTTGTATGTATGTTTTTATATATGTTAACTTATAACTCCGCCAAATGTGGACCGATTTTAATGATTATTTTTGTATTCTATAGTGTTTACTGCGACTTATTCCATTTTTTGGTTAAGATCTGATGAAAGAATACAAGGGTAAATGAAACACTCCTCAACGTATAACAGCAAACGCCCTGCCATTAGTTTTTTGAAGTCAGATTCTTAAGGTTTAATTAGTTATGACATATTTTAACAATGGGTATGGACTATGGACTTATCACAAATTGTCTTTGCGTTTTGAACAAATACCCATTTTTCTTTGTTTTATTTTAAAATCAGTCGGTAAATACTTAGTGGTATATGCGTTCAAAATCAAATTAATTACATTTGTAAGTTATACTTACGAATTAACGAAGACTTGCGTAAGTGACACACGATTACAACTTACGTAAATTGATTTTACAGTAAGCGACTTACAACGCTGTTTACATTCATAGTTTCTTCGTAAGATTATTTACGTAATTAGCTTGTGTGTGTAAGAATAAATTTAAATTACTTTATATACTTCCCCTCTTCCATTTCCTTATCTAGTAAAATTAAATCTCTAACGCGTCCATGATTCTTTTAGTCATATCTGCGGCGGTGGAGATTACTTACCGTCAGGTGACCCACTTAGGCGATTGCCGGCCTTTGCTATAAATAATGTAATTGAGGCCTAATACTGTACGATTGATACATCTGTAGTTCAGGTTTGATTCCCATTCACACCTATATTTTAACGCCAACACGTGGTTGCTTCCGACACTTACGTAGTGTTGCCAAAATACTTGATTAATACTTTTGGAAAAACATTTTGATTAATTGTAGATATAAAACTTGCCATAACAAAATTATAGCATAAAAAGAGATTTTTGTAAATATTTATTTAAGTAAAAACTAATACTCTATGAAATGCCATACTGTAGCATACGAATGATTAGTCAAGCTAGTTGTTTTTATTACTAAATTTATACTGTCGAAAAGTGAATAAATGTTTTTAAAAAATATTTTATTTTATTTTAAGTGACTGCCTCCGGCAGTGGGCAAGTAGTCGGCTGTGATGCGAGAAGTCGCGGTTTCGATTCCCACGCCAGGAGTTTTCTGTGAGACAGTGGTAACGACCCGGACGAGCCGGCCCATTCATGCTGTAGACAAAACTGTCTACACGTGGCTCTACCACTCAGAAAGATTAGGATGTCAAATTAAACAAGAAAATAATTAGTGCTCACATTTATTAGTGGACAGAAAGAAAGACATTAGTGATGTGAATCCATTATTAAAAGCTGTAGTAGTGGTCACGACAGATTTAGCCGGTGCTGTCTGAAAACACGAAAAATATTCTAATTAGTAAATTAATCGTGTCTTTAATTTTACCACACTTTGGGAACACATTCAAATATAGACCATCGCGAAGATTTACCCGCTACTGCGACTCCTATGCGAAGATCAATAGTACATTTGAAAATAGGGTAGTTGACTAGATTTTTTTTATTATTTAAATCAATAAGTTACGTTACTCAAAATCTATTGCAGAAAGAATTTTATAAATTGGACCAAAAATAAATAAGATGAAGCCATTCAAATCCTGTAGAAGGGGTAATTGTTAAATGACAGACGATGCAACCTTTGACGTCACTGTGTAAAATGTTCATTATAGTGCACGCGTGCAAGCGAGATAGTGAGATATCCCTACTACGCACCCACTTTTCCTCATACCAACATTTAAAGTCATAACTGCGGGCACATTTCTGAACCAATTATGGTTGTGTTTTAATAAAAGGGTTTCTTTTGCGTATCATTTTCTGTTGCTTATAAAATAATGTATAAAATTAAATATAGGAAACTACCCTATTACATGCACACATTTTTTTTATTAGCAATAAAAGGCATGACACAGAATACAATCATATAAGTAATACGAGTATAACTTAAATATTATAATTTATATATATTTGTACTAGATCGTCTTCCTAAACATATGCCCTAATAGAATAACAGTGCGGGAATGACAAACTAAGACAAATTAATTGATATTGTTAATGTATAACAAAGAGAAGAGAAAGTCAAGAAAATTAATAACATACGCACTCACGCCTGTAATCCCCGAAGGGGTAGGCAGAGCTGTAACCAGTACACCCACATTTCGCCGAGCGTATTTCCGTCCCTTATGTGATAGGGGGCGAGCCTATCGCCATACCGGGCACAAATTCCAGACTCCGGGCTGATACTGAGCGTTTCGTAATAGAAAAACCCAATACCACTTTACCCGACCCGGGGATCGAACCCGAGACCTCAGCGTTAGCCTCAATCGTAACGCGTACGCATTACAACTGCGCCACCGAGGCAGTCAAAATTAATAAATAAAGAATTAAACGTTTTACACCCTGCTTACTTTATTATATATTTCTATCTTTAAAAATGGCCCGCCTTGCTGTTCACAATATCATTACACACATTGAAAATTACATCATTCAACTTTTTTTTATAAGCTCGAATGATGAAACAGGCAAGTCGGGCGCCTGATGGCAAGCGCTACGCCGGCCCATAAACAGACGCAACACCACACAGAACTTTGAGTTACAAAGCACTGCATGACACTGGACTGCGAGTCACCCCAAGACGTAAGACGTTAAGTCTCATATTGCCCAGACATCATCTCGCATACGAGGGGCCTACCACCCAGTATAAGTGTGCCAATGGTCTTTTTTTTCTTTTGTTTTTTTATTACATTGAATGACGAGACGAGCAGGTCGCTCGCCTGATGGTAAGCGCCACGCCTGCTCATAAACAGAAGCAACGCCAATAAATATATAAATTAATACACCCAACAGTCACACACATAGTCCTGACCCCTCACAGGTTAACCTGTATTGTGGGTATCGTGAACTACGAGGGACTTGCGGTCCCACAACACCCAGACCCGAAACAAATATTTGTGGATTAGACAAACATTTGTCTCGGTGTGGGAATCGAACCCACGGCCTCTCGCTTCGCAGCCGACTACTCGCCCACTGCGCCACGGAGGCTGTCAAATCGGAGAAGGATGGTGGGATCATATTCTACCCGACTGTATAGTGACTATCGTACACGTCATGGTGAAGAACCCAGCATAGTGGCTCGTTCAGACGTTCATCCAGTGTATATCCAGTAACATACGATATAATTCTGCCGACCGTCTAGGGACGGATTGTCTCTTGAGACATTCGAACTGCACTGTACTTAAAATGAGGTCCAGTGTAATCCCCTCGCTGTTCCAGGGTAACGCCTGGGTATGACAGGGTAAAGGTAAAAGATATTTGTTACTTACTAGTAGGCGGTGGTGGTGGTGGGGGACCACCCGGTCGACGGTCACGATTGCATCCAGCAGAATTAGGAGTTACTGGTTTCATGCCATTCTGGAATCATAAAAGAACGTTAGTATTTCTATCCTCATAGTTTCTGATCCTCATGAAAGGTATCAAACATAAAGTTTGTTGGTTATCAGTTAGTTCTACGTAAATATTAATTGACAAAAATTAATTTCCTTCACATCTTTATGCTAAGGATGAGGTGTACACCGTTGAGGCATATCACCGCATCCCCATAGAAGTTTGATGGAGGGAGTTTCCCATACGACATTGACCAGAATTTAATAGAAAATGCAATTTACGACGCCTCCCCATACGATTATTTTTGCAAACTGAATGAACGTCGCCTCGTAAACAAAAGTTTTCTGTTATATCCTCGTATTTCTTTTACTATAAACTGTCTGTAGATGGGTTTTTTATTGCCTAGATAGACAGACGAGCAGGCAGCCCACCTGATGGTAAGTGGTTACCGCCGCCTATGGACCTCAGCAATGCCAGCCGCTGCCTACTGTTCTTAAAGAAGCTCGCTTAAAGAAGGACAGGTCATAACGCTATTCTAGGGAAACCATACTGCTCTGATACGAAAACTTAACGGAAAAACTCAGTACACTCTCGCTGAATTATAGTTACTTATAAATAAAAAAAAGTACAAATCGCTATATAAAATTATGTATTATTATTTTGAGGCCTTTGTTACCAGGTTTTAAGCTATTAACAGGCGAGAGCATCAATGATGCCAAGGTCGGACACTTGACACGGAAATCTTATTTATAGCAGAGGATGACAAACAAGCAAGTAGGCCAATTGATGGTTAGTGATCTCTACCGCCCAAGAACATCACACCCAAAGAATCATCGACGCGTTGCCGACCTTAAAGAAAAGAGATGAGTTAGGGGTGGAAAGAGGAAATACATTAGAGCCTCCGGATATGTCAACCACAATACGAAACGCAACAGCGAGCTCTTCTCGTTAGTTTTGTGTGAGACAATGGTACCAACCCAGTCGAGGCGACCCATTTATACTATAGAAGAAACTATCTACAGCGTGGCTTTACTTCTTTACGACCATCTGCTTTTAAGATAAGGAACAGGGTATGAAGAGATATAATATACGGTATGGCGATAGGCTCGCCCCCTATCACATAAGGGACGGAGATACGTTCGGCGAAATTTGGGTGTACTGGTTACACCTCTGCCTACCCCTTCAGAGATTACAGGCGTGAGTGCATATGTATTTATGTATGTATAACTTACCACAACAGCGAAAGCAACTGCCATTATGACCAGTATAAAACCAAAGAACTTCATATTGATGAGTGGAAAAAACTGTGATGGAATGACTATGTATCCGCCTTTTATATGGAAACTCACAGGAAGTGTATTTTCAATGTGTATTGAAAATGTTTATTGTAACACTTGATAATTTACTCTATATTATATGAAGCGACAGACCATAGATGTGAAAATGAGCGGAAGGTTGTATTTATATGGTGAAATTATAATCAATGACTGTCCTTGAAGGAGTATTCAGAGAAATATCTGACAGTATTGAACGTTGATCTGACTTGTTACAGTAAACACCATTTGCCAGATTTGAATCCATGATTAATTCTCAATTCTCGGTTTTTGTCTTAATAGCACGTTTTCATTTCCGAAAAAGACTAGAATTGCCAAAGTACTTTTAATTGCAGCATAGAGTAATGATATTTAAACCTAATCGTTAAAACCTAATCGTTCTATCTGTGGAAACTTTTAAATGGCCTTATATACATGTTAATGTAACAATGCATGTATGCTAGCTGTAAGTTTTCCGAATATATTAAAAGAAATTAAATCATTCCAAGCTTATAAAAGAGCATTAAAAACACATATATTAAAAGATTTAACATTATTATCACCATAACTCTTTACGTACACAAGTAGACATACAAATATTTCTAACAGAATAAAACCTTAGGTAATAAAATAAATAATACTACAATTCAATAATATACCAATAATCGTTGTCTTGTGTCGCACTGTGACACAGGCCTTAGTTTTCTTCCTACCCACTTAATCTTTATAATTACGTATCAACTACCTATCTTACTATTAAATATTTGATTGTTAACTACTTGTTGTGAAACTAATCATAAAAACTCGCCATGCCTAATGGCACATATTGTTTAATTTTTAGTATATTTTCTCTGTAAGTGAATTCTTTGAGAAATAAAATTCTTTAACCATAAAATAAAAAAAAATCCCCCGACGTCAATTATAATAAAATCTAACATTATAATATAATAAAAAATAACTTTAAACTGCTGAACAATTCATCTTCAACCACACTAAGTATTTTTTAATATATATCATAGGTCGTCAAACGAGCAAGTGTGTCACCTGATGGTAAGCGATCTCCACCGCTCATGTACGCCCACAATACCAAAATAACCATGGGTGCGCTTACGCCGGACGAAAGGGAGGGGAATTTGGACCTCCGGATATCTCACTCACCGTACGAAACGCATCAGCAAGTTTTACGTCGGTTTCCTGTGAGACAGTGGTAACGACCCGGACGAGCCAGCCCATTCATGCTGAAACAAGTGTCTATAGCGTAGCTTTACCACTAAAAAAGTTATAACTATCTCGAATAAACCTGCTGTGAAAAATGCATTTAAATCGGTCTTTTCGTTTAGACGCTATGATGCCACGGCAGATCAAATTGATAACAACCCTTCTTTTAATTCGAGCTTTAAAAATAAAACAAATAAATTATAAATAATATCTATATTCCCAATTTGCTAATCAATGTCAAGTTTCTTGAAACTGCCCTGGATTCCGAAGAGATTCTCCGGCGTGCTTGGTTTCCCGCCAGGTCTTAGGGACTCATTCACGCGTCGCTTGTTCTCGTACTGATAGAAATCCTGGTTGGCCTTCATACGTTCGAGCAACTCCTCTGAAACAATACAAAAAACAAAGGGTTGGAGAAGAACAGCACTGGACCTTAATAAGTGGAGGGAATTAGAGGAGGCCTATGTCACAAGACAGCCAGACCTGGAAGCTGATGAGAAACGGTAAAAAAGTAGATTAATAAATAAGTTTAAGTTCACTAGTATTAAAAATTCTGTATGTAAGTTTTGTATGTAAGGTCAGAGTAAATTAAAAGCTGAAACAATACAAGGAAATCGTAAATTAGTTGCCGACCCTTGAGGAAAGGAGACCATAGGGTCAGGGGGTATGGAAAAATTTCTATTTTTTTTTTTATAGTATAGGCCGGCAAACGAGCAAGTAGGTCACCTGATGGTAAGCGATCGCCACCGCCCATGTACGCCCACAATACAAAAGAATTATGGGCGTGTTGCCAACCTTAAAGTAAAGGGATAATAAGGGATTGGGAAGGGGAGGGTGATATGGGCCTCCTGATATCTTCACTTTACCCGACCCGGGGATCGAACCCGAGACCTCAGAGTTGACCTCAATCGTAACGCGTACGCATTACAATAGGCAATTACTACTATTACTAAAGACAGTATTACCCACCTTTAATTGTATTATAGTCCTTGTACTCCCCACCATTCTCTTTAGGGAAAGCCTTCTTCGGCACAGTGTTGAAGATGGTGTCGGTGCCCGTGGGGTGTATCCTGATGATGTCCAGAAGTGACTTCTTGAGGAACGGCCGCATCAGCATCATCAGCTTGTCCATGAACGAAGGCGCGTTTATGAAGCTTACCTCTTTCAATTTCACCAACATGCACTCCTGAAATTTGGTTTGTATAGTGTTTTTTTTAGAAATTACTGATCATTATAAGACTTAACAACTCTGGGTGAAGCTCTCAATCGCAGCTCTATGCAGTAAGCGTTATGGTCGCTAACCATCAAGCTATTTATTAATAGGGTTGGTATCTCTTAAAAATAAAAGTAATACGCACTCATACATACTCACGCCTGTAATCCCAGATGGGGTAGGCAGAGGTGTAACCAGTACACCCAAATTTCCCCGAGCGTATCTCTGTCCCACGATGTGATAAGGGGCGAGCCTATCGCCATACCGGACACAAATTCCAGACTCCGGGCTGATACTGAGCATTTCGTAATAGAAAAACCTAATACCAATTTACCCGACCCGAGGATCGAACCCGAGACCTCAGCGTTAGCCTCAATCGTAACGCGTACGCATTAAAACTGCGCCACCGAGGCAGTTTTAAAATTTAAATAAAAGTAACTTAAAATATTTACCTGGACAAAGTAAAGCACTTTTCTAACCACCATTATGTCCAGCCTGCTAAGATGTCCCACCACTGCTCCATCCATGTCGATGATCAACACAACCCTGGGAACCAAAAGCACTCAATAGACAACGCTCATAAGGGGTCCGGAAACATTCAATGTGGTAGGTATGTAAGAGGCCGCTGGGTTGGTACCACCGCATTGTCTATTTCTACCGCCAAGCAACAGCGTATAAACACTGTTTGTTTCAGTTGGAGGGGTATTGATTCCAATGAAATTACTGGGGGTTATGAGGCTTAACATCTTATGTCCCGGGGTGACGTACGTAGTCCAGTGCCATGTAGTGCTTTGTAATTCAAAGTTCTGTGTGGTGTTTTTTTATGTTTATGGCCGAACGTCGCGCTTACCATCAGGAGAGGCCACTGGTAGTTTATAACATGGGATCCTTCAACCTTCCTTCAACGGCGTGTGAAGAAGCACTTAAGCAGGCCGGCATGATTCTGGCGATCTACGATAGATTCAGTGTCTATCGTTGGTCGACAGTATTCATGGATTGCGCTACACTTACCATCAGGTGTAACGTAGTAACTTTGCCGTGCCAGGATATAAAAAAAATAACTTACCCAGGCCAAGTGCCTTCCTCGTACTGACAGAGGTCGAAGAACATCATGAAGGCCCTTGCAATCTCTGGGAAGAAGAAGTTACGAGTTTCGAAGTCCAGTAACCTCCCGTAGATGACATTGTAGCCGTCTATAGACCGTGCAGGCAAGTAGGAAAGTAAACTGCAAAGATATAAAAACTTAATTAATAACTCAGTAATAGTCAGCACCGCTCCTAACTCCAACGATTCTTCCAGAATTGTAAATATTTAAGACCAATAAACACCTTGTGAGATGATAGACATGATTATTTGACTCAATGGACCCAACTAGATAGCGACCACCGTACCGGTTGAAATACCCACCATAGAGACTCGTTCAGGCAAGTCACGTTCTGCATTCAGGTATCTTCCGGCCGGAAAATTCTGCAGACCGTTGGGGAAAGCAATGTCTCTCAACGATCGCAATTATATTTGGACTGCACTGTACTTAACTGTACTTGACTGCCTCGGCGGCGCAGTTGTAATGCGTACGCGTTACGATTGAGGTCAACACAGGTCTCGGGTTCGAACCCCGGGTCGGGTAAAGTGGTATTGGGTTTTTCTATTACGAAATGCTCAGTATCAGCCCGGCATCTGGAATTTGTGCCCAGTATGGCGATAGGCTCGCCCCCTATCACATAAGGTACGGAAATACGCTCGGCGAAATGTGGGTGTACTGGTTACACCTCTGCCTACCCCTTCGGGGATTACAGGCGTGAGTGCGTGTGTATGATTGTGTACTCACACAGTATCTAAAGTGAACTCTAGCTTCTTATCGACGCTCCTATTATGGAAGAACTGCTGGAACATGGTCCTGAGAGTGAAGTGGAGATCCAGAACTTGCTTGGATACCTGCATGCTCCTCTCGCAGCAGTGGTACACCAGCATCAGGTCTACATCTGAAACGATGAAATATTAGATATCTCATCTTATTTCATAGTGATCTTCGTAGTATTAAAATATTCATCGTATTCATGAGGATCATGCGCAATAATCATTATAATTTCATTATTTTACTTTATAATGTCCCTCATTGGCATAAGTTGAGCTGCTCTAACTCTATTAAAAATTAATCTTATTATCGTAGTGAAAATATTGTAAATTAATTTTGAAAAGAGCAACGTTAGAGTTGATTTCTTAGGTTTACGCGAATATTACACATTGAAATAAAACTAGTTTATACGACAATTGAACATTGATTGTAACATTAACTTTTCGAGACGACCTACACCTCAGGCTCTCCCGTGACCACGAAGGCTGAAAAGCTTTCGAAACGTCGGGACTAAAATAAAAAATTAAACCGCTTTAAAATCCGTATAAACTAGTTTTATTTCAACGTTAGAGTTTCTTGTCCGTTCTTCTTTAACGAAACAGCATTCCGAACTGGCGGTAGAGTTTAAATTTAACTGAATCTAAATGATGAATAACATTTTTATGGATCCAATAAATATTTTCATTTTCATTTTCAATGTAATGGTTTAAAAGTGGTAGAGCCACGCTGTAGACAGTTTTGTCTAAAGCATGAGGCCGGCTTGAGCGGATTTTTACCACTGTTTCACAGAAAACTGAACACTATTCTTTCGCTATTCAATCTATACTTCTCTGGAACGCACTCCCACTGGAAATCAGGGCGTGCACCACACGAGTGGCTTTCAAATTTCGAGTTCGTCAACTATTGTTGGACGGATTGGTAGAATCACATTAGTTTCTCTTACATATCGTATATATTTATGTATTGTATTGTATTTTATTGTATTTATTATATATTTTTGTATGTTTATATTTTTTTTTTATTCGGCATTGTACGTTTTATGTCATATTTTTATATTTTGTATCTTCCTTTTTTTTGCACCTACTTTGTTCATCTCTGCATCGCCCTAAGGTTGACTGGTAGAGAATGCCTTTGGCATTAAGTCCGCCTTTATACATTGTATATAAAGTGTAAAAATAAAATAAAGAAATAATTAATAAAACTGACGTAAAGTAGCGGCTTGCTGTTACATTACGTATGGTACTCGTAAGTGAGATATCCGGAGTTTCTATAAGTAGTTATGTGACCGACTGAAATTTTCACAGAAATTGGGTTTCATAGCAAACTGGCCTAAAGAACGTATTAAAAAGTAAATACTACGAACTTCTTAATTCTGTATTTTTATTACTGACGTAAAAAAGCGAATAGTAACTAGGCACCGATATTATTTGCTAGCAATTCGTAACTAAAATAAAATAAACAACTCAACCGTTTTGTAATTAACTATCGGCTTCTCTTTCATTTTTCTACCATTCGCAACTGTTCTTTGTCTGACATTATCCCGGCATAACGCCATGTCCGCCTTCCCATGATATGACGGTAGATTTTGTGGTAGGTCGATCCACCGTCTGATACAACACGCAAAGGGAATTTTCACCAAGGCCTCGTACGTTGATCAGCAGAGCGCCCCACGTACAGGTGAGGTTGGCTTTGGGCATAAGATGTTGGTGGCCCACTTATATCCAACACTCCTGTTAACCTTCGCAACTGTAGTGAGGTTTTTAAATACCCATCAGCAGGCCAATTCTTGTAATTTGAAATGTTCAAAATATCATTCCGATCTAGTCTAAATGTCAAGAAAGTTGCAAATGGTATTCTCTTAAACCAATAATCATCGTCAAATGTGAACATAGATCGTAATGAGATCGAAAGTAGAATAAAAGTTGACTGAAGCCAAAACGGTATTCTGCTAACATTTTTAAATGACACATGTCCTTAAATAAACGTCAAAATAGTGACTAAATTGAGATTACAATGACATCGAGATAAGATTATATTGACTTGTATTCTGCTCCTCTTTAGAACTGAACTTAAAGATGAGCAGGAATACAATTGTTTTGTCAAATCAAAATCGAATCTCAGTTCGGCTAAAATTAATTCGCAAATACGAGAATGGCCTCCTGTTGTAAAAAAACATCTAATCAACGCTTTCGACTCTTTAATTAAAATAATTGAGTTTTCCAACTCTCCGTAGCTTCAACTTGAAGGTTAGTTAATGACGCTGTTTCCTCGGACTGTAATTATGTATTATTTAACATAATTCGCAATTACAGGTTTTCACAATAAACACACCTTTAGAACTACGTATTAATTACCCATCTATTATATTAGATTGATTATGTCTTACTTATTATCTAGTTAGATTGAGCAATAAGCATATACTTGTGTTAGGGTATTCGCTTTTTATTTGTAAATTGAGGGTGTCTAAGAAAATAGAGTTGGGTATATTGAAATAATAGTGACGCGGTATAGTAGTGGATGGGTGGATAAATCTTATAAAAGAGGTCGTCATCATAGTTAGAGCACATTTGCCAGTCACCAGTGCCTAGGGCTCAGTCACCAGTCGCCAGTTCCTAGTGATCAGTTTACAGTCGATAGTCTAGGAGTTCATTACGCGTTCATCTGCTGGTTTACTATTCGGTCCTAGTTCGGTCTTAGCTATAATTAATTAGAGAGCGGTCTCTAAAGAATCCTGACATGTGGTTGTGGTCTGTAAAGCAGTGACATTGTAAAAGTGACCAATAAACCATGAGTAGGACTAATACCTTTCGTTTTATGTTTAATATTCCTCTCACTTAATTTCTAACACTTGTTTATTCTAGCCAATGACTTTAATGTATACTACTAGACAAGCTGTGCGATACAAATAAATTGCGCATTTAGTTACGGTCAATTGACCGCAACTCATTTAGTCGCCCGCGAGAGAGCGACAAGAGCAGTTGTTGTTGTTTGCATAGCTGTGAACGTAAAATTCGATAAACTAACACGAAATTGTTGATTGTCTCATAAAACATTGTCATTATTCACTTACATATATTATTCATTCAATTTGAAGTTATTTTACGGAAGTAACTATATTATTTCTTGGTTTTGATCGAAAAATTCATTTATTGTGAATAAAAACTAATACCAAACAAAACAGCCGTCTCAATATTGCCATCTCGCTTACTCTCAACCCTTCTCGCTCCCACGCCTTAGACGTCATTCCCGCCTCGCCGGCCGCGTTTGCAATACAATTTTACTTCTGAACAGCCCGTTTGTGGTATTAAAGTCTTTGGGCCCGGTTAATCGACGAGACACGGACGAAGCGCGTCCTACTCACACATGACGTCGCAACATCGTTCTTATTTAGGACTAGGTGGTAGCATATATGAATTATATGTCTATCGTGGTAGATCTCTCGTATATGTAGATACCACACTTTCTACCACCAAGAAGTAGTGGGTTATGTTTCAGTTTGAAGGGCATTGAAGTTAGTGAAATTACTAGGTAAAAATTGTCAACGGAGATCAATCGTTATAAGAAGTCGGGGTGCTTGAATACTTTGACACTACGTTGGCTATTAACCAATATACAGTATATAACAAAACCCTTATTAGACCTTTTTGGGTCGTGAAGATAGACATATAGACAGCTTAATAAAAATAGTTAAATTAACAATAGTTAAAAATAATAAACAGGCGCGATATATTATTCTTACAAAGGTAGCTTAGAAATATGAACATGTTTAAAAAATGTTATTTACATCTGAAAAGTGATGAACAGCTGACTGATACCGGGCGCGTTTGATGTACGTAGACGCCGCAACTTGCTATCTCGCTCTGGCTCCAAGTCATCGCTCTTGCCATACTTGCAGAGGTAATCAATCGAAATACGGTTTACAAACAATAAAGAAGTTCAAGTTTAAAAAATAAATATTATTTTTATAGTCCAATTTTCGTATGCGAGTTATTTCATTACGTTTGAATATAGATTCTGATATCACAGTTAAAATGTCCAATAGGGGTTTTGTTACATATTATATTAAAAAAGACTTTTGTCTTGTAACCCAATATATTTTTTTGCCATAGTCTTAAACTTACCCGCATAACTTCGCCTGATGTTTATCATCAACTGCCATTAACTCCCATCGCATTAATTAAACTGATTATAATGAAATCTCTCACGGCTATTGTAATCTAAATCATTAAAAAGAAACTAATTTTATGTCTTGGACACATTATTTTATAATAACCATAAAAACTGTCGTAAAATGGCTAAATAGTTTTTTTTCAAATAAAGCTAAGGACCATCTTGATTATACCAGTTTTTATAGCATCACATATTTAAGACAAATACACACACTCATAAAAACTTCTAACACCCCTCATTTTTGTTACGGATAAAAAAAAAAAACCATTTGAAACCACTACCCTCTACTATAAAGGTCAGGAGCACAACCCCAGGGCCTCTGGACTGATGAAGCCCCGGAATGCCAAAACGCAATGACTATTGCATTGACAGCCTCCGTGACGCAGTGGGCGAGCAGCCGGCTGCGAAGCGTGAGACCGTGGGTTCGATTCCCCCATCGAGACAAATGTTTGTGTGAGCCACAAATATGTGTTTTGGGTCTGGGTGTTGTGGGACCAAGTCCCTCGTAGTTCTTGATACCCACTATACAGGTTAACCTAATGTGGGGTCAGGACTGTGAGTGACTGTTGGGTGTATTTATTTATTTATTTAATACCTCGTAAAACTTTCTTGCGAGGCCTCTTATGGCGTGAGACCGGCGCCGACGCCTAACGCCGCCACTGATAGTTTCCAAATGCCCCCTGCTTCTGATATGTGCAACGAGTGGTAGAGCCACGCTGTAGACAATTTTGTCTACAGCATGAATGGGCCGGCTCGTCCGGGTCGTTACCACTGTCTCACAGAAAACCGGTGTAAAGTAGCAGCTTGCTGCTGCGTTTCGTACAGTGAGTGAGATATCCGGAAGCCCAAATCCCCCTCCCCTTCCCAATCCCTTATTATCCCTTTCCTTTAAGGTCGGCAACGCGCCCATAATTCTTTTGTATTGTGGGCGTACATGGGCGGTGGAGATCGCTTACCATCAGGTGACCCACTTGCTTGTTTGCTGGCCTATACTAAAAAAAAATGTGAACATAATATCAGTGTGACTTTTGTCAGACCTTATCTTATACTTTGCAGCCGTTTTTTTTTCTTTTTGACAAATAACTATAAATTAACTCTTGTTAAAAATAAGTTGACTCTATTATCCTCATGGTAAACTATAGTAAACAAGATTATTTTTAAAATTTGCTAGGCGAATTAAAGGTTAAGTCATTGACCTACGTCCCACTGACATTTATTACTAATAAATAGCTAAAGTATAATATAAATAGAGTTTAAAATGTGAGTCATGGACTATTCGGGGCGATCAATTTAAATTTTTGGACATTTTATCGTATTTAATACATGCATACATACGCACTCATGCCTGTGCTCCCTGAAGGGTGGCAGGGTGTAACTAGTACACCCACATTTCGCCGAGCTTATTTCCGTCCCATGCTGTGTTAGTGGATAACCTATCGCTATACCGGGCACAATTCCAGACTCCGCGCTGATACTGAGCATTTCGTAATAGAAAAATCCAATACCACTTTACCCGACCCGGGGATCGAACCCGAGACCTCAGCGTTAGCCTCAATCGTAACGTGTATGCATTACAACTGAGCCACCGAGGCAGTCTGGCATAGAGTAATAATTTAGTAATTTAATAGAATCTTTATATATTGCTATATTTGTTTTTTTTTCCTTTAGGCATTAATTTATGGTGTGGGTCTAATAAACTTTTTTGATGACCTATTTTAGGTGTTTGATAAATAATACCTAAAACGATTGTTGACCAAAAACTTGACTAATGCACACAAAATACAATAGTAAAACTAAAAATTTAAGGACAAGCTAGTTTTATAAAGTGCAGACATTTTAACATCCATTACAATAAAAATATTAATAGGACTGGACTGCCTCGGTGGCGTTACGATTAAGCTAACGCTGAGGTCTCGGGTTCGATCCCCGGGTCGGGTAAAGTGGTATTGGGTTTTTCTATTACGAAATGCTCAGTATCAGCCCAGAGTCTGGAATTTGTGCCCGGTATGGCGATAGGGTCGCCCCTATCACATCGTAGGACGGAGATACGCTCGACGAAATGTGGGTGTACTAGTTACACCTCTGCCTACCCCTTCGGGGATTACAGGCGTGAGTGCGTACTTATACCCGAATACTTAAACGCTACTTAATGATTGCCTAACGCCTACTCATTTTCATAAAATTTTGACACATGAGACTCTTAATATGTGTAACATATCGTACATCAACATATCTAAATGCTTGAGTTGCGTTTCACCACCGCTTTATCTATTTCTGCCGCCAAGCAACTGTGTGCACTGTTGTGTTCCGGTTAGAAGGACATTGAAGCCAGTGACATTACTGGGCATTTTTTTTTTTTTTTTTTTACTAGCCCTTTAATATATACGTCCCACTGCTGGGCACGGGCCTCCTCTACTGAATGAGAGGGGTTAGGCCTTAGACTGCCACACTGGCCTAATGTGGGTTGGCAGACTTCACATACCTTCGAAATTCTTATGAAGAACTTCTCAGGTATGCAGGTTTCCTCACGATGTTTTTCCTTCACCGTTAAAGCAAGTGATAATTAACAATTAATATACACATAACTTAGAAAAGTCAGAGGTGTATGCACTTGGGACTGGTTTCGAACCTGCGACTTTCGTCTCGACAGTCCATACCACTCCCCGCTGAGCTATCACTGCTATCTACTGCTGCTTACTGGGCATTATGAGACTTAAAATCTTATGTCTCGGAGTGACGCGCGCAGTCCATGTGTTATGCAGTGCTTTGTAATTCAGAGTTCGGCGTTGTATTGCTTTTGTTTATGGGCAAGCGCGGCGCTTACCATTAGACGAGCGAACTGCTCGTTTCGTCATCAATAGCTAATAAAAGATAGGTATTAGTGACCAACGTACTCCTGCTTTTCCATATTGCATGATCATTCCATCTCAAGCGGCATTCTTGAAGTTTAAACGCGTCGCGTCACTTCCAAAGTTTTTATGAATTCAACATGCATTATGATACAAAATTTAAATGTTAAGTGTTAAAATAATGTTTACATTCAAAACGGACATGTTTTTCCACTACACGTGTATGAACTAACATTTGTAGTGGATGATAAAGTTCAAGTGTTCGACCCTGACAGAATTGTTATAATAAACACACAATACTCGTATGCGTATCACTTCACTTTTGCTAAGTTGGCCTTGTAAAGAATGAAGGAAGTTCTTAATTCGACGTGTATTTTTTGGATGCGTATTAACCCCGCTTGTTTTTTTATTTATTGCATAGGCCGGCAAACGAGCAAGTGGGTCACCTGATGGTAAGTGATCTCCACCGCCCATGTACGCCCACAATACCAAAAGAGTCATGGGCGCGTTGCCGACCTTAAAGGAAAGGGATAATTAAGGGATTGGGAAGGGGAGGGGGATTTGGCCCTCCGGATATCTCACTCACCGTACGAAACGCAGCAGCAAGCTGCTACTTTACGTCGGTTTTCTGTGAGACAGTGGTAACGACCCGGACGAGCCGGCCCATTCATGCTGTAGACAAAATTGTCTACAGCGTGGCTCTGACACTTGTAAAAATAAATAAATACACCCAACAGTCACACACATAGTCCTGATCCCACACTAGTTAAACCTTTATCGCGGGTATCA
Source organism: Mimas tiliae (assembly GCA_905332985.1). NCBI lineage: Eukaryota > Metazoa > Arthropoda > Insecta > Lepidoptera > Sphingidae > Mimas > Mimas tiliae. The sequence continues at coordinate 984,267 of HG995258.1, forward strand.
GGAACTACGAGGGACTTGCGGTCCCACAACACCCAGACCAGAAACAATTATTTGTGGATTCGACAAACATTTGTCTCGGTGTGGGAATCGAACCCAAGGAACATCTTCTCCGAGTGTACTGGTTTAGAAGTTTTTTTTGTTGTTGATTTATTTTTCTTTTGATAGCATCACAGTTGATATCATTTAAATATGAAATCGGGGATGGTAGATTAAAACGCCCTCATTTTGATGATTTTTCACTGAAAGATGTAATTATTAATAGCTTTTTATTAGCTTCATACGTACATACATTTGAACATGATTTTGACTCCCTTCAAAACGTCGGATTAACTCGAAATTTGGCATACTTATTAAGGACCGATGACAATTCAATATTTTAAACAGTTTAAAATAAAAAATACGCTTTTATAGAAAATTCGACTAAAAAATGAAAAATAAATAATAGTTTAAAAAACTAAAAAAATACGCTTTTATAGAAAATTTAACTAAAAATTAGAAAATAAATTTTAATAAAGTTGAATTAAAAATAGTGTAAGAAAAAAATTATTTTATTGTAAAAAAAGCGTGGGGTGCATGGTATCACATACAATTACCTAATTTACTCATACTCTAATCTCACCAATTTTAAGGCACACAGCCATAAATCATCTAATATATAAAATTCTCGTGTCACAATGTTCGTTACCATACTCCGAAACGGCTGGACCGATTAGTATGAAATTTTGTGTGCATATCGGATAGGTCTGAGAAACGGCCAACATCTATTTTTCATCCCCCTAAATGTTAAGGGTGGTACACCCCTAAATTTATTTTATTATTGTTTAGACAAAAATTATTTTTTTATGATACAGCATTAAAAAATACATATAACCCTAAATTTTCAACCCTCTACGATCAACCCCTATTTTTTAATAGCCACATTAGTATTTTTGTCAAGCGCATTTCTCACCGGGGGCGACCAATAGGCTACTTTAATCCTGGAAATAGGCATTCACGCGGGCGGAGCTGCGGGCAACAGCTAGTCTAATTATAAAATACCACACACACTCACTGACACGAAATCTCAAAAACTACTAAAGCTAGGATTATATTTGGTCAGACGATAGTTTGTCTAATGTAGATATCTACTAAGAAATAACGTACGCACTCACGCCTGTAATCCCGAAGGGGTAGGTAGAGGTGTAATCAGTACACCCACATTTCGCCAAGCGTATCTCCGTCCCATGATGTGATAGGGGGCGAGACTATCGCCATACCGGGCACAAATTCCAGACTCCGAGCTGATACCTGAGCATTTCGTAATAGAAAATACCAATATCAACTTTTACCCGACCCGAGGATCGAACCCGAGACCTCAGCGTCGGCCTCAGTCGTAATGCGTACGGATTACAACTACGCCACCGAGGCAGTCCTAAGGCAGGCTAAAAAATATAATTTGTAAATTTAAGTTTTAAGAAAAAAAAGGGTTCACGCGTTTTTTACAACGGTTTTTGTTGTTGGTACATAACAAATAGTTACAGGTGTAATATTTCGACACAAACGAACGACAAACAGATATTATCTGTGTTTAAATGGTCAGCGTCAAACAAAAACAAAAAAACTTGACCACTTTTAGTTTCCTTGATGTTTTCCTTGAATATTGCACCATATACCTAACTAGGCTATTCAGGAAACTTAGCTTATGAACCCTTTATAAGATACCTAATATTGGGTACTATTAAAACAGTAAAAATCGGAGTGATAATACAATACAATACAATACAATACAATCTCATTTATTAAACATCACACTTATATGAGACTTTTATGAGTGGTAGAGCCACGCTGTAGATACTTTTGTCTACAGCATGTATGGGTCGGCTCGTCCGGGTCATTACCATTGTCTCGCAGAAAACCGGCGTAAAGTAGCAGCTTGCTGCTGCGTTTCGTACGGTGAGTGAGATATCCGGAGGCTCAAACCCCCTCCCCTTCCCAATCCCTTAATTATCCCTTTCCTTTAAGGTCGGCAACGCACCCATTATTCTTTTGGTATTATGGGCTTACATGGGCGGTGGAGATCACTTACCACCAGGTGACCCACTGGCTCGTTTGCTGGCCTATGCAATAAAAAAAAGTTATATAGACTTAAAAATGAATATAATGTTTTTACAGAATGAGAAAATTTATATACTAAATTTACTGCAGCGGTTCCCAAACTAGGCAAAGCCTGTATCTTGGGAAAACAATTTTCGACTTAAATATATTTATTTTGATTCACATCGAAATACTAACACATAAAAGGATACAATTTTAATACACTTAAAGAGAAAACCAATAGGACACAAACCAGTAGTATTATCACAATTTTGAGTAGTAGAGCCACGCTGTAGACATTTTTGTCGACAGCATGAATCTGCTCGTCCGGGTAGCACCACTGTCTCACAGAAAACTGGCGTAAGGTAGCAGCCTGCTGCTGCGTTTCGTATGGTGAGTCAGATATCCAGAGGCCCAAATCCCCTCCCCTTCCCAATCCCTATTTTATCCGTTTCTATTAATGTTGGTAACGCGTCCATGATTCTTTGAAGTTCTAGGCGTATATTGGTAGTGGAGATCACTTATCATCAGGTGATCGTAGACAAAGGTGTCTACAGCGTGGCTCTACCACTCACAAAGTCCAAATCTCTCCCCCAATACCCATGAATTTCTGCTTGTGTGCGCGTTCATAGGCTGATCACTTGCCATCAGGTGAACCACGGCTTCCGGTATCAAAAATACAAGTACGGTATGGAAAGATCTACCACCAGATTAAAACTAACTCATTACCTGTCAAGTAATCCCCAGGCAGGTGTGGTTGCGTGTTCAGCCAATCTCGAAGCTGCTTGATGTCCTCGGGAGTGATGTCTGGGTTCTTCTCATACTCCCTCTGAATGGATATCGGTTTCAATGCCATATCTCTGCAATAAGGTATATTTTTTAACACGTTTGTATTTGTAACAGCAATATGGTAGAACTACGTTGTAGTAGTTTTTATTTACATGAATGGGCCGGCTCGACCGGGTTGTTACCGCTGTCTTTCAGAAAACCAACGTGACAACAGCAAGATGTTGCGTTTCATACGTTTTCTGAGTGGTAGCCAATTTTGTCTACAGCATGAAAGGGCCGGCTCGTACGGGTCCTTACCACTGACTCATAGAAAACCGGCGTAAAGTAGCAGCTTGCTGCTTCGTTTCGTACGGTGAGTGAGATATCCGGAGGCCCAAATTCCCCTCCCCTTCCCAATCCCTTACTTATCCCTTTCCTTTAACGTTGGCAAGGCGCCCATGATTATTTTAGTATTGTGGGCGTATATGGGCGGTGGAGATCACTTACCATTAGGTGACCCACTTGCTCGTTAGCCGGCCTATACTGTAAAAAAATTAAATACGTTATGTAAGATTTCGGGTGGCCAAAATCACCATTCCCTCCTCTCCCTTCTTAATTGCTATTACTTTCATCTAAACGACACATCTATTATTCTTCTAGTATTATGGGTGTTCAGAGGGGCTAGCACGGAAACTTGCGGAAAGTTATTCGAGCTGTCATCGACAACAATTTCTATGAGATTTTAGTACAGCGCCCCTATCGTACGTAAAAGAAACTAATATATATGGAATATAGACCAATGATATATAAGGAATTATCTATCGAGCCCTCGATACCTTTACATTACGATTTCGATAGTTTTCCGTGCTAGCCCCTCAGATTACGAACAATCAGTTACGTTTGCTATAAAAAAAATAAGTAGGTAAAGAAAAATAAAATGTAGCGATAGCTCAGTGGTACGAACTGTCAAGACGAAAGCCGGAGGCTTGAAACCAGCCCCAAGAGCATGCATCTCTGACTTTTCTAAGATACGTGTGTATTTATTGTTAATTATCGCTTGCTTTAAAAGTGAAGGAAACATCGTAGAAACATGCATACTTGAGAATTCTCCATAAGAATTTCGAATGTATGTGTAGTCTACCAACCAGCATTAGGCCAGCGTGGTGGACTAAGGCCTCACCCCTCTCATTCAGTAGAGGAGTCCCCTGTCCAACAATGGGACGTGTATAATACAGGGCTATTATTATTATTAATTGTAAAGAAAAATAAGTAGATGCCAGCTTCCTTCCACCCTTTGGCTCTAGTATACTGCGTTTTTAGTTTTGGAGTTTACTAAAAGTGAATTGATTGATTATTACACATGAGTTGCTCGGCATTGGGATTTATTTCCGGTATGACGATACACTCGCCCCCTCGACACACGCTCGATTTAGCTACTGTATCCATGCTGTATCGCGATTTGGCAACTTTCTGTGTTCGATCGCTGTATCGAAAATTTAGCTACTGTATCCATGCTGTATCGCGATTTGGCAACTTTCTGTGTTCGATCGCTGTATCGAAATCGCGCGTTTTAGCTGACTGCTGTGAAAATACATCGGGATTTTGGCGATTCTATCGATCTCAGTTAGTATAGGATGAAGTGAGGGAGAAGTGTTAGCACGCGCCTGCGCTGACTGTTCACTTCCACATATTTTGTTACAACACTGAGCCGTGTTCCACAGATGTCAAAGAATTACTAAATTCCTGCGACTGACATGCGAATAGGTGCGGAGTGTAACGTTTAGTCGCTGCATCGCGCATCCATAAACGCGACTTGATCGTTGCGACTGGCGTTTCTATGTGTGCGGATTGGAGCGTTCGGATGCGGCATAAAGGTCCGAAAAGCAACTAAATCGTCAATGTCAAAAGTATCGTGTGGGCAGTGGTCCTTAACCTACTGACCAGTTTTAAAATTTGTATTAAGTAAATAATAATAATAAGTGTCTCATACGCAAAATCAAGTTTTAAATATGAACTATTACATATGCTAATTCTATTATAATAGCCGATTAAAAAAAAACTTCCTGTAGGCTTATTTACAATTGTCGCATATAACTCTAATATGTGTAATTCGTTATTTAGCGGTCATCATTTAATTGCTTCTTGTGAAACAGGCATTTACCTGGAAACTTCGAAAGAAGTCCTCTAAATAAGCTAATTACGAAATTAATATTAAAATGAAAACGAAACCATGTCTCGTGTCGAAGGCATAGTCGAGGTGAATCTTTTTTTTTATAGTATAGGCCGGCAAACGAACAACTGGGTCACCTGGTGGTAAGTGCACTCCACCGCCTATGTACGCTCACAGTACTAAAATAATCATGGGCGCGTTGCCGACTCTAAAGGAATGGGATAAGTAAGGGATTGGGAAGGGGAGGGAAATTTAGGCCTCCGGATATCTCACTCACCGTACGAAACGCAGCAGCTAGCTGCTATTTTACGCCAGTTTTCTGTGAGATAGTGGTAATGACCCGGACGAGCCGGCCCATACATGCTGTAGACAAAAGTGTCTACAGCGTGGCTCTACCACTCATAAAATCAGTCCAAATTTATCTAAATATCCAAAAATAGTATTATACTTTTATTATATACCTAATTAAAAAAACGAAAAAGCTAAGAATTTAAGCAAACAATTTTGAGTCGGAACTATTTCAATGTAATGGTCAGTCATTGGTAGCATTTTTTTAATTTTTGAGTCTATTTTTGTTAAAAACCTAAAATTACAATTTTTTGTGAAAGAATCATCAAAATCGGTTCATAAAAAAAGAAGTTTGAGTATTTCATCCCCAATGTCATCCCTTTAGGAGCGGATTTTCTTCTTGAAATTAAAATGGGACTAACTTCGAACTATACTCGTTCGAAAGAAAGAAGAATCATCCAAATCGATCCACATTTGGCAGAGTTATGCATTGTTAAAAAAAACACGTCGAATTGAGAACACCCCTGTTTTTTTCGTCTGTTAATAATATAAATACTCAGCCTGTGTCGTTCTGTGGATCGAGAGGTCGCGGGTTTAATCTCCGCACGACACAACTATTTGTACATACATACGCACTCACGCCTGTAATCCCCGAAGGGGTAGGCAGAGGTATAACCAGTACACCCACATTTCGCCGAGCGTCCCACGATGTAATAGGGGGCGAGCCTATCGCCATACCGGGCACAAATTCCAGACTTCGGGCTGATACTGAGCATTTCGTAATAGAAAAACCCAATACCACTTTACCCGACCCGGGGATCGAACCCGAGAACTCGGCGTTAGCCTCAATCGTAACGCGTACGCATTACAACTGCGCCACCGAGGCAGCCCAACTGTTTGTGTGATCCTCAGATATTGGTTTCATGTGTGGGTGTTGCGAGACCGAAAGTCTCTCCTAGTTCCTGGTACCCAGAATACAAGATTCGTATTGTAGTTTCGGATTAGGGCTATGTGTGTGACTCTTGGGTGTATTTATTAATGTACACAATAATGGTAATTATTTGTATTCCTTCGTCCATGTATAATTTTGTACTCAACAATTTAATTAGAACCTGTTTTTACAATTATTTTATTGTCATAGTTTAATTTATTTTATATATTAGCATAATATGATTAATTGTCAGTCTCCGTGACGCAGTGGACGAATATCCGACTGTGAAGCGAGAGGTCGCGGATTTGATTCCTGCACCGAAACAAATTATTAGACTGCCTCGGTGGCGCAGTTGTAATGCGTACGAGTTGCGACTGCTGCGCTGAGGTCTCAGGTTCGATCCCAGGGTCGGATAAAAGTGATATTGGGTATTGGTATCACAAAATGCTTAATATCACCCCGGAGTCTGGAATTGTGCCCGGTATGATGATAAGCTCGTCCCCTATCACATCATGGGACGAAAAGAAGATCAGTGAAACGTAGGTGCAGTATTCATATATCTAATATTTTATTTATACTGAAACTATTTTCCATTGTAATAGCTCTACTAAGGCCCGATTTTTCAATGTCCTAATATATTTTAACTGCCAAATAACGCATAAAACAGCCAATTTCACAATTACAAATTGGACATAACCTTCCCTGTTTAATAATATATTGACGATATAATTGCTCTTATATTTTATCTGATAAATAACTTTTACTCGGAGACTGAAAAATCGACTTTTAAAAAATTAAAATTCGAATAAAAATATAATTAAAATCACTCACCTCAGTTTATTAATTTATTTAAAAATCGCTAATATGGTCCTATTATTTTACTCCTTTATACGTTATTTTAATAAAAATTAATAATTAAATGAATTAAATTAATAAACACATCGTGTTACTTGGTCACAATGATATCGTGTACATCGTGCGCCTCATAAGAATGCACTGAGACAACTGCTTACAAACTCTGTGATACTGAACTAAACTAATAAGCTGATTAATAATTTACCTGGTCAGGTCTGGTTACATTAAGGTCGAATGGCGGTTAATTCTTGGAGTGACATTATATTCTGCTTTAACAGAAGAGGTGACTCTACCTTTATAGATTATTTATATTTATTAAATTTATTATTTATAGATTGGTAGAAGCAGTGATAGCTCAGTGGCGAGTGGTACGGACTGTCGAGACTAAAGTCACAGGTTCGAAACCAGCCTCAAGAGCATACACCTCTGACTTTTCTAAGTTATCTGTGTATTCATTGTTAATTATCGCTTGCTTTAACAGTGAAGGTAACATCGTGAGGAAACCTGCATACCTGAGAAGTTCTTGATTAGAATTTCGAAGGTACGTGTAGTCTGCCAACCCGCCTTAGGCCTGCGTGGTGGACTAATGCCTAACCCCTCTCATTCAGTAGAGGAGGCCCGTGCCCAGCGGTGGGATGTGTATAATACAGGGCTAGTATAATTATTATTATTATTTATAGATTAGAGCGAGGTTAACTTTTTTTATAGCATAGGCTGGCTTGTTTGCCACAAGTGGTTCATCTGATGGTAAGTTATCTCCACCGCCCATGAACGCCCACAATACCAGAAGAATCATGGACGTGGTGCTGACTTAAGGGATTAGAAAGGGTTGGAAGATTTAGGCCTCCGGATATCTCTCGCCGTATGAAACGAAGCAGTAAGCCACTACTTTACGTCGGTTTTCTGTTTATTTATGTCCACTAATAAAATTGCCTCGCTTTCCGTCTTTTATCGTCTGTATCACGGTGAATGCTCTGAAGAATTGTTTGACCTTATTCCTTCCTCACCTTTCCTTAACAGAACCACGCGTGCTGGCTTGCGAAACCATAGCTTCGTGGTCTCTTCCATCTCGGCTCGGACCAAGAGGTTCGCAAAATCGTATTTCTGTCGGACCATAAAGCTGTGGAATAGCTTGCCGACGCACGTGTTTCCTCCTTCGTATAACTTGGAATCCTTTAAACGGAGTGTGAAGAAGTAACTAAGCAGGCCGGCATAATTCTGCCGATCTGTGACAGATTCAGTGTCTATCGTTGGTCGACAGTATTCATGGATTGCGCTATACTTACCATCAGGTGTAGTCACTTTGCCGAGCCAGGATAAAAAAAAACTTTTTTTTAACTTTATTCTTTACAAATATAATAATAATAAATTTTATTTCAAAATAACCAATTAGTGTAACAGCAGTAGAAATACTGAAAAAATTTCACTCGATAGAGTTTAGCTGTGATTTGGTCCCATATAAATTTGGTTAAGATCTGATGACGGAGTACGGAGAAAAAAAACAAAACTCCTCAACGGACAACAGTACACTCGTCGCGATTGTGTTATTGTATTGGAATTTACATGCTATTGCTTGATGTCGGTTTCTAAGTTTTGTTACACGTTATAAGTTATTTTGTATATTTAGTGCAGTACATATTAAAGCGTGTTTTAATTATGTTCAACTATTATTAATTTATTCACTTATAGGAGCACCCGCTTCCGCATCTGAATAAGATCAGGGTAACTGATTACGATTTTTTGGACATTTTTAATGTCGACCTTGCCAAGTACAAGTAACTTGACCCTACTTGAGTTATTATGCTATATGCGTAAACACTTGTAATGAATAAACAAGTCATAAAACTCGAGATCTTTGGCAAATATAATATATTTCTTGACAGTTCAGTAGGTACGAACGTACGTTTAACGAGTGGTGGAGCCACGCTGTAGACAATTTTGTCTACAGCATGAATGGGCCGGCTCGTCCGGGTCATTACCACTGTCTTACAGAAAACCGACGTAAAGTAGCAGCTTACTGCTGCGTTTCGTACGGTGAGTTAGATATCAGGACCCCTCCCCTTTCCAATTCCTTTATTATCCCTTTTACTTTAATGTCAGCAACGCACCCCTGGTTATTTTGTTATTGTGGGCGTACATGGGCGGTGGAGATCACTTACCATCAGGTGACCCACTTGCTCGAATGCCATAAAAAAGATTAAAATTCACAAACACACAATCATTCACATTCATAATAGTTGGATGGCCGTAATTGCAACAGCACCGAATTAAAACTGGTTAGGTATTTTTGTTTTGAGTTTTTTTTATTCTTGTCTTATTTGATATTTATTTTACTGTGTACAGATTTATTCTACTATTCATAAATTCATGTGGGACATAAGAACTCGATGTGAATTAGCAATTATTTTTAAATTATATTCTTATTTGACTATTATTATTGACTAACTACAGGATATGAATAATATTGGACACAAATTGCAAAAAATAATTACATTTCATGATAAATTTGGCACCAAAATTCGTCTAGATTACGCAATTTTGTGATATTAAATTACATCGAACAAAACAATTGTATGCTAATTATCACATAGCATTTTTCCCCAAAATACATAACTATTATAAAATTGAAAAACCCGAAACTCGGAACAAAATGAAGAAGCTAAGTTTTTTTGCCGGTTTGGTTTATAACTGGGCCTTACAAACGAGCAAGTTGATCATCTGAAGGAAAAGTGGTAGAGCCACGTTCTAGACACTTGTCTGCAGCACGAATGGGCCGACTCGACCGGGTCGTTACCACTGTCTCACAGAAAACCGTCGTAAAGTAGCGGCTTGCAGCAGCGTTTCGTATGTGAGTGAGATATCCAGAGGCCCAAATCCCCTTCCCCTTCCTCAATCCCTTAATTATCCCTTTCCTTTAAAGTCGGCACCACGCCCTTGATTCTGGTATTGTGGGTGTACATGGTCGGTGGAGATTACTTACCATCAGGTGACCCACTCGCTCGTTTGCCGGCCTATGCAATAAATAAAAAAACTAGGTATATTCTACTACTATTATAAATCTGAAAGTTTGGATGTTCGTGTATTTGGATGTTTGTTAGTCAATCGCCTTAACGGTTGAATGATTTTCGATGTAATTTGGCTCACAGGTAGATCATCACCTGGACTAAAACATAGGTTTTTTATCCCGGAAAAGACTGTACACGCGGGACTGTAGACCCGTGAGTGAAAACTAGTTTTAAATAAATTCTACTAAGTTGAGTTGCATATTCACTCGTTCTAGTTCATTGCTGACCCGCAAGGCCGATCTAAGTATTATAAATAATTTAATATAATGCTACACTTCATTAAACTTCATGGTTTATAGATTCAGCCTTAGATAAGCTGCATAATATATATATAAATTCTTAAATACTTCATATTGATTGGAAAATCTGGGGCGTTTGACAGGTAAATTATAGATATATATATTTTTTTTTTTATATAGTATAAGCCGGCAAACGAGCCAGTAGGTCACCTGATGGTAAGTGATCTCCACCGCCCATGTACGCCCATAATACTAAAATAATCATGGGCGCGTTGCCGGCCTTAAAGGAAAGGGATAAGTAAGAAATTGGGAAGGGGAGGGGAATTTGGGCCTCCGGATACCTCACTCACCGTACGAAACGCAGCAGCAAGCTGCTACTTTACGCCGGTTTTCTGTGAGACTGTGGTAATGACCCGGACGAGCCGGCCCATACATGCTGTAGACAAAACTGTCTACAGCGTGGCTCTACCACTCAAAAAAAAAAAAAGGTAAATTATAGATATTAAATATCATGCTCTATAGCAAACAATAATGAATTAGAGATAAGATAAACAGCATGGGATAACTCGGCATGTGGTCAGACTTGTAAATGCACCTCAACAAAATAATACTAGCAAAGTATTAAAATATTTCTACATTTGTGACATTTCGACGCACTGTGACTCTGTGACTATCTCACGTACTTGCTATACTCTTCTGAACGAGCAGAACTGGTTTATGTTTATACCAAAGCCATTGTAATGTAATTTATATTGTTTACTAGCTGTCCCGCGCGGTTTTCCTCGCAACTACAGCAGAGCCACCGCCACCCGGTAGATGTACCGGGTCTAATTGTGAATCTAAACCATCCAGGGCACCACCCAAACGTATACAAAAAAAATTATTCAAATCGGTCCAGCCGTTTAGGAGTTCAGGCACATACACACGTACACTAGAATTATATATATAAAGATAAACGAAATAGGTGTGACATGTCACGGCAAATTGTCCGTTTTCTTCTTTAAAAAAACTTGGCTTCCATCAAGGCATTCATTACGTGATAATTCTACCAATAACAATGTTTGCAATGACACGCATGGCAAGATTACATAATCAAGGTTGTTTGGCGACTATGCTGATAGATCGACGTGGGCCGGCTGTTTTCAGCTTCACTGGTCTTGTGGGCGAGCGCTTTAGGCACTCTCAACCCTGACATTTAAGCGACCACGCTGAGGGCAGCCCCTGTAGGGTGCGAATCTCGGCTCAGACGGTCGCTGAAAGAGTGCAAAGACATCTGCGATTAAATGATTTAGGGGATTTAAAGGATTATCGGAATGATCAGCTTGCAGGCCGGTACTAGGGTCAGGGCAGGGGGGGGGTGCGGCGAGGTCTTGTTACATAATTTAATCAGCCTAGGCATTTTGATATATTATGCGATACTATGGGAGTGGGGTTACGATGGCAAGTTTCAACAAAGGATAGTTTCGGCCTGTAGACACGGACGGAGCGCAGCTGATGTAGAGTCGGTTTTCTTTTTTTAGTTTTGACTATGAAAAGTATACTTTATATTTATTTATTTTTAATTAGTTTGAAAGACGAGACGAGCTGGTCGCTCGCCTGATGGTAAGCGCCACGCCTGCTCATAAACAGAAGCAACGCCACACAGAACTTTAAATAACAAAGCACTGTATGACACTGGACTGCGCTCGTCACCCCGAGACATAAGGTGTTAGGTCTCATAATGCCCAGTAATTTCACTGACTTCAATGTCCTTCAAACCGGAACACAACAGTGCTTACACACGGCTGCTTGGCGGCAGAAAGTATATTCCTTACAACCGAGCAAAATTATTAATAAACATAACGAGTTGACATTGGCTATACGTTGAATAATTCTAAATTACCTGATAATACTAGAGGGAGATGGTCTTAATGAAGATATTGGATTAGACAAAGAGAGACATATTAAAATAATAAAAAAATATCGACGAATATTTAATGTTATGATTTTTTTATTTTTTCAACGACTGCCTCTGTGGCGCAGTTGTAATACGTACGCGTTACGATTGAGGCCAACGCTGAGGTCTCAGGTTCGATCCCCGAGTCGGGTATTGGGTTTTTCTATTACGAAATGCACTGAGCAAATCAGCCCGGAGTCTGGAATTTGTGCCCGGTATGGCCATAGGCTCGCCCCCTATCACATTGTGGGACGGAGACACGCTCGGTGAAATGTGGGTGTACTGGTTACACCTCTGCCTACCCCGTCGGGGATTACGGGTGTGAATGCGTATGTATGTATGTATTTAATGTCTTTGTTTTGCTGTATTGATTTAAACTAGTGGTCGCTCAGTGGTCGAAATTTGAACGTAATTCATTATTTTTTTAGTTTTAACGTTATTGAGGTTCTTTTTTAACAGCCTAACTATAATACTCTCCGTGGCGCAGCGGGCGAGTAGTCGGCTGCGAAGCGAGAGGCCGTGGGTTCGATTCCCACACGGAGACAAATGTTTGTGTGAACCACAAATATTGGTCTCGGGTCTGGGTGTTGTGGGACCGCAAGTCCCTCGTAGTTCCTGATACCCACGACACAGGTTTACCTAGTGTGGGGTCAGGACTATGTGTGTGACTGTTGGGTGTATTATTATTATTATTATTATTATTATTACTTAGATCTCTTTAGTGATATTACTTTTTTAAATTTTGTACCAATATGTCAGCTGCTATCGTGTAGGTACAATTACGTCATTAGCGTGGGTTGTTTGACATTGACAGTATGTAAAAAAAAAACGCTTTTTAAACGACTTCAAAAAAAAGGAGGAGGTTCTCAATTCGACTGTTTTTTTTATAATTTTATTTTTTACGATGGTTACCTAAGAAGTTTCGGCTGGGTGAACCGATTTTGATGATTCTCTTTTTATTCCCATTTCAATTTGGTCCCAGTTCTGACAATGGTATCCATGAGAAAACCATATAAGTCTTAAATTTGCATTAAGTATATTAGATTCATACGTATGTATGTATGCTTAGTATGTATGTATGTATGTATGTATGTAACAGAAACTTTGAACATGATTTTGACGTCGTCCCTTCGAAACGTCGGATTAACTCGAAATTTGGCATACATACTTATCAAGGGCCGATGACAATTCAAAAAGCGTGGGGTGCTTTATAAGATATTAACAAAATGATAAGCCTTCTACTCATATCTGTTAATAAAATATTTCTAACTATTGACAGCATGCACCTCACGCTTTATTGCAATTAAAACATTTTAATCTATTATTTATGTTTCGTCTTTTAGTTGGTTGTTATATAAAAGCGTGTTTTTTAGATTTTTTGTAACTATTTTATTTAATATATTTGTATCACTTATTGTATAACTAGCTGTTGCTCGTGGCTCCGCCCGCACGAGCTGCCTTTCCCGGGATAAAAAGCCTATGTCCTAATCGAGATCATGGTCTACCTGTGTGCCTAAATACAGCCAAACCATTCACGTGTTAAGGCGTGATTGACTAACTAACATCCAAAGATTCAAATTTATAATACATATATATGCACTCACGCCTGTAATCCCCGAAGGGGTAGGCAGAGGTGTAACCAGTACACCCACTTTTTGCCGAGCATATCCGTCCCTTGTTGTGATGGGGGGCAAGCCTATCGACATACCGGGCACAAATTCCAGACTCCGGGCTGATACTGAGCATTTCGTAATAGAAAAACCCAATACCACTCTACCCGACCTGAGGATCGAACGCGAGACCGCACCGTTAGCCTCAATCATAACGCGTACGCATTACAACTGCGTCACCGAGGCAGTCAAATTCAAATTTATAATAGTAGTAGGATTATAATTTTTTTCTTTCTGCACTCATTCTCTATATAAACTTTAACTATACCAAATCTTACCTTACCAAATCCTCCTTCGCGTAATATGCTTAAAAAGGAGTCATTTTGGATCCGGTGGTAGTTTTAAAACACGTGCCGTTTCGGCAAATACCTATTGTTGGCGACACATTTAGTTTTTTGCATTGTTTTGTACTGTTAATAAGTAGCAGACGCCATCTATTGTTATTTAAATTTAACTTGGTTTTTATGTGCCTTTAAACCTTTTTTGGGCTGTGATGTGTCATGTTCTGGAATATTATTAAAAAAGCTAGGCTGTTATCTGGAGATTTTTCGCAAGACATTTTTCAGCACGCAATATTCGATGTGTGGACTTGCGCATTCATTAATTCCGTAGTTTACACCTGTAGTCCATATCGACTCAAAATACTGAATAATTCTGAACGTTTCGGTTTTTTGACGATTAGTTAATATGATTTCTATACATAAGTTTCTTTATTTTGTACTGACTTGTCATACGCGGTATTGCCTGGGCATTTCTCTAAAAAGTGAGGTTTATGTATAATTTATATGGCTTATATTTTTTTTCAATTTTTGCACGATTTATCTTATTCATATCAAAGTTATATCACATAGAAACAGATTGATAGTGAAGGCCCATAAATTGACTCATTGGTTGAAAAGATATACCGTATTGAAAATTTTGATTACTAGCTAAATGAGATGGCACCAGATAAATGAGATATAGAGCACATATAAATGAGTAAATTTAACAAAAAAATAATTATAGTGCGTTTTTTTATGCGTATTCTTAGTTTTAATTAATTAATCACATTTTCATATAACAGTCTTTGTTTTTATTTAACATTATTTGAAAATCTGCATGTAGTAAGGTTTCACAAACGTAAACTCTATCCAATAAAATATTACGCTCGTTCATTAATTGTAATTTGACATTAAATGGTCTTATTTTTTAATTTCTAATAATAAGGCATCAGGACAAAAATAATATCTTTAAATATAACATTTTTAACTAATCTTTATACTTACCTAATAATTATGATCACAGTTTAATAGGAACAATCAACTCGAGGTACCTAGATAGTAATTTGGTAAAAATATGTCAAAAGTTAACATCAGTTATCCTTATAGTCCAGTTATAACTTTAATAATCCAATTAAAAAATACTTAGATCCTCAACATCACATTCATCTCCCCAAAATGGTATATTTATTAAATTCTCCAACATGTCATCATTACTTGACTTACCAAGTCCCGTTCATATATCTCTACCTACATTCTCCTTCCCATATTTATTTCTGTTTGCCTTCTTCTATTTTTAATCAATTATGTATCAAAGTATTTTAACTGGATTTTTCTCGATTCTATGCCCTTTTGGGACACACATCCTTTCTGCTTTCAGAATATTAGTCCAGTTTTGTTTTCGTCATAAGCTTATCTCTTTTGTAGATTCTCCTAATGGTACAACATCATACGTATTATTAGAAGGCAGTGTATAAAAATCTAGATGTTTTGCATGAGGACATAAAATAGCTTCTTCAGGACATGAATCTTCGCAACAGCTTAAACTTCAAGCAGCAATTACATCTGAGTCAAACTTCCACACGATTTGATGCATTTTCATGCGTTACTATCATTATAGCTACGCTACGGACGGTCTGAAAAACAGCATTCATAAAATCGTCATTGCCAGTGATATCCATCCCACGAGCCACTGCCTTGTTTTATCGTAGCTCCAACTCCGTCAGGCGCCCCCTTGCTGTAGCCTGATTCGCTATAGTTCCATGTAACTGTGCGCAAAGATTTAATGTACTGATATAGTGATGAAATTACATGAAAAATCCTTTTATTCCGGTATTGACTTGACGGAGAACCAAATACAAAATATACACAAGATTTGAACAGATTTTTTCTGCTATGTATTCTAGAATGGGGACAATATGGGACCAGACTACTGAACATCGTGTCTTGTACAATTGCTAATGGTACAAAATGATTTAAACATCAATCATTTTGTTCATCCTCATTAGCCTCTCTGTAATAAATTACTGCAGTGTGTAAGGTGCTTGCGGCTACCCCCAAAATGGTATGACTGTATCTCTTCTCAATATTTCACGGCATAATTTTCACTAAAGTCCACATGCACGATACAGTGCTCTTGGGGAAGTTATGATACACAAACAGTCAAATACATAACCCTGATTATATACTAAGATATCGAGTCTTATGTCGTAGGTATCAGGATCTACCTTTCAGTTTCACAACACCCTGACCCGTAACACATGTTTGTGGATCAAACTAACATTTATCTCGGTGGAGGAATCGAACCCACGGCCTCTCATTTCACAATCAGCTACTCCCACCCTGCGTCAAGTGTTCGTAAGCTGTTAATGTTGGTTAATATCAAATTTATCTGGCTCCTGCCTTATTTATCTGGCGTAAATTTGCCAGAGAAAACCAGAAAAATTATTCCCAGAGAAATGAGATTTACTTGTTAAAATTCATTTATTTTATAATAATAACAAATGTCAGGGGCAATAAATATAGTACAGCATTTTAGGACTTGTTTCTTATTTGGTGTTTTGATTTCAGTAACATCTAATACATGTTAGTACATTAAAATACGACCATAAAAATCAGACCACATACTGTACAAAATCCAGAATCGATGATATTATCGTGATAATTTCGCTAGCCAAGTGACTTACAGACGTCCTTACTTCACAGTAGCACGGCGGAAACTTACAGCTAATACATGATGAATCGAGTCAGCCATTACGTATCGAGGATTAATGTAGGTACTTAGCGAAAGCATGAGCCATAGAAATGATGCTTATGCGTTGGGACATTTTTTAAACTTATGTAAAAACGATTGTTTTTTATGAAATAAACTATTTTAAGTGGTAAATTACAGGTATATTATTGAAGTACTGTTACACAGTGATTGACTAAAAAAAAGATTGTATATGTAATTTAAAAATGGTTAAAATTGCTAAGTTTTGACAATGGGACGCGCCATATTAATTAGATTTTGCATGTTTATAATTTTTTTACTAAAATAATATGACACTTAGCGCAAAATTATACATAGGCCATAATAGAAAACTAATATAAGAGCACCATTTTATATAAATATAATCAAAAATGACTAATAAACATATGTTCTCTAACGAAAAACCTGCTTAATTCGCAGTTCAGAGAATTGCCCGCCTACATGATTAATAAACTATTTCATTTCATTTCAAAAAGGGATCGAAAGTTTTCGCTTCACGTTTATAAACATAATCACCGTTTCTCACAATATTTTGAGTAATTAGGTTCATAATTATATTATTTATTAATGAATAATGGTTAACTTCAAGACTTTAAATTGTTTAAACTGACTTTTTATTTCTGTTTCCTTTGTTTCTGTGGAGTTATTTGCCATATAATTTGCATATACCTTATGAAAATATAATGGCAATAACTCTCTACGAACATTAAGTTGTATGAAAAACGATGCGGTTGCAAATTTAAAAACTATGCTTTATCATGATTTCAATCATACTAATATTATAAATGTGAATGTAAGTTTGTTTGTTACGCTTTCACGCGAAAACTACTTAACCGATCATCATGAAACTTTGTACACATATTCTTGGAGGTATAAGAAGTAACATAGGATACTTTTTATGAAAAACAAATATCTATTTGTTTGTTACGCTTTCACGCCTAAATCACGGAACCGATTTTGATGAATTTCGATGTAGAGATAGATGGGACCCTGGAGACGGTTATAGGTTTCATTTCGGAAAAGTCTATTCACGCGGGCGAAGCCGCGAGCTAAAGCTAGTATAGTATAATAGTCTCCGAGTGAAATGGCTGTGACATACGAACGCGGACGGACCGCCGATACACGCGACGGACAGTCGGACATATCGAAATTATAAGGGTTCTGTTTTGCCATCTAGCTAAGGAACCCCAAAAATAAAGTCTCAGAAAGATAAATAAAAAAAAATACTATACTGAAAAAAAAACTGTTTCCGCCCGGGATCGAACCGGGGACCTTGTGCGTGTGAAGCACACGTGATAACCGCTACACTACGGAAACTTGATGAAGAATGTTGAAATTGTTGATATTATAATAAAAAGGAAAAAGAAGTGTTATCTATATATCACCGCTTTGACTATTGCAATATCTTTATTACTAGGAATTAGACGCCCTTTATATTTGCAGTATTTAGTTCAAAAATCCTTCAATGACAGGAAACAACCCAATCCCTATGGAAACCAAAAACTATAGAACCCTATATAGAAATACATACAACTATTTTAATTCCGATTTGAAAGACACTAAAGGCAGTGGGATTCAGTCACTATAAGACGTTAGATACATCTTATATCTCTACATACTCTTATACCTAATACTTTGTGGTTCTCATTTTTTTTGATTATACTATAATATTCTACCATATGAGTACTTATGACATGAACGATATAAATCGTAACTACATTTTATTTGTTATTGTTTATCATAAGAGAATGTATCTATAAGTAAAATATCATTTACAGAATAAAGATCCATTCAATAAAACTGTTTTTATTATTGTTTTAATATGACCTCGGCGCGCGGATTCGCGTTTCGCGGGCGCGGATTCGCGTTCCGCGGGGAATCATTTATTGCCATTGTCGCGCGGCCGAAAAGTTGCGATAAGGGTCATTGACCCCCCTCTCGCCTGAAAGGTGTGAAAATAACATTTTACAATAAGGACGCATAAAAAATATTTCATATCACACAATTAAGTTATTAATTAAAAATATTTTGCTATGGAGTACCTACATTGTTGTACCTTTCGCTATTTAACATAATGTTTATAACAGATGAGCTGGTAACATTTCTAAAACTCATCATCATATCCAGCCTGAATTCGTCCACTGCTTGACATAGACCTTTCCAAGTTGGCGCCACCCTTGACGGTCCTCCGCCTTCCTTATCCAGCCGCTTCCCGCCACGTCTATCAGGTCGTCGGTCCAGCGGGCTCGAGGTCGGCCTACACTACGCTTGGATGGGCGTGATCTCCACTCTAGTACCTTTCGACCCCAACGGCCATCGTGCCAACTGCCACTTCAACTTGCTAATTCGGCGGGCTATGTCGGTTACTTTAGTTCTAAAACTCATGCCACAGAAAATCATATGTTTTTTTATTTTATTTTTTATTGGCTTGAGTGACGAAACAAGCTGGTCGCTCGCCTGATGGTAAGCGCCACACCTGCACATAAACAGCAACACCACACAGAACTTTGAATTACAAAGCACTGCATGACACTTGACTGCGCTCGTCACCCTGAGTTAAGTCTCATAATGCCGAGTAATTTCATTGGCTTCAATGTCCTTAAAAACGGAACACCACACACTGCTGCTTGGCACGAACAAGTAAGAACTTTAACCTAATAAATGTCGATTGCTAAGTCAAAGCTCTTCAGTTATGAATAGTATCACTAGATGGCGTTGCTTCTACAAACGTTAATAAATTGTAACTCATCCGAAAGAGGGCGCTAGGTTAAGTATTTTATTAATTCTCAACAAAAACAAAGGACCTTTTAATGACATTTACCTACATTAAGAAAACAACTTATAATGCCGTTTACAATAGTAATTTCTTCGTAAGTCCAATTTTATAACTATCTTACGTAAGTAAAACTTACAAATGTAATTCAAGCTCAGTTGGGTTGTGGATACTTACCTACTTACTTGTGGTATGTATGGTAACTACCCTAAAGGTATAGGATAGAAAAGTATTCTTGCAAATGAGTTAAGATTTAGCTTAAACAGTTTTAAGTTTTTAAGACCCCTTTGACTAGCTTAATTGTGAGCTCGTATAATACCAGCCCAGTATTATAAACGTTCTACTGCTGGGCACGGGCCTCCTCTACTGAAAAAGAGGGATTAGGCCATAATCCACCACGCTGGTGCAACTTATGAAGAACTTCTCAAGTATACAGATTTCCTCACGATATTTTCTTCACCGTTAAATGATTACGTTAAAATACCAAATCATTTTTTTTTTTACTGCCTGGATAGGCAGACCAGCAAACGGGCCACCTGATGGTAAGTAGTCACCGCCGCCCATAGACTTCTGCAATGCCAGGGCACAGCAAAGCCGCTGCCTACCGTCGAAGGATTACTCTTTTTAAATCTCGTTTAAAGAAGGACATGTCATAGCGCTCAGGGAACACCGCTGCAGGGAGTTCATTCCAGAGCTTGCACGTACGTGGTAAGAATGAACGCTGGAAACGAACCGTGCTAGACGGAATCGTTTCCAGGTGGTATGGATGAACTCTGCTGCGGTGTCGGGTGGTGCGATGATAAAATGGTGATGTTGGCACCATTTTAAACAGTTCCTCGGAGCACTCCCCGTGGAACAACCGGTAGAACAAGCAGAGAGACCCGAAATCTCTCCGCAGCCCCAACGGCTCCAGGTTATCCGTGATATCAGGATCCCCGACAAACATATTACAGTAATTAAAGCAAATATTAGAGCCGAGGCCTGAGGCCGCGGTCGGGGAACTTGACGTGCCATACCGCAGCCGCTCTAAATGTTTTTAACCGATTCATCTCCGGTAATTCGAGTAACGCTAGTGTTGTAACTGCATGATCACGTTATCGACATTTTTTGTCCAAAAGGTATATAAATAAATCCCTGGAATCAGTGATTAAACACGTGTATAATTAAATATATTGCCTCCGTAGCGCAGTGGGCGAGTAGCCGACTGTGACATGTGAAACCGCGGGTTCGATCCCCGCTCCTAAATATTCTCTAATCCACAAATATTTGTTTCGGGTCTGGGTGTTGTGAAACCAAAAGTCTCTCGTACCTGACACCCACGACACAAGACTCGTATCTTACTGCGGGTGTGTGACTGTTGGGTGTTATATATTCCTAAAAATATTAATAAATTAAAAAGAGATAGGCACATCTTGAATCTAGAATGCAGCTCAGTAATAGAATATATTTTTAATAGATTAGTCGCGCACTGATAGATTTTGATCAACAAATTAAGATTTGAGGCATTTTATCATTCAAGTGATGTCCCTCGACTATATTAGACATAACATAAACATACATACATACGCATCACGTATGCAATCCCCGAAGAGGTAGGCAGAGGTGTAACCAGTACACCCACATTTCGCCGAGCGTATCTCCGTCCCACGATGTGGTGAGGGGGCGAGCCTATAGCCATATCGGGCACAATTCTAGACTCCGGGCTGACACTAAGCATTTCATGATAGAATAACCCAAAATCACTTTTAACTGATCCGGGAATGGAACCCGAGACCTTAGCACAGCTGTTGTACCGTGTACGCATTACAACAGCGCTACCGAGGCAGTCATGTTAATAATTTCTGTATAATTTTCGAGTTCGCAAAATCGATGACCGAAAAGCGTACTTTTCCCATCACTAGAACGCTAGTACGTCTATTTGAAACGGAAAGTGATGCACGTGTGGGAACCGGGTCAAAGGCCTCGGAGCCGACGCCACGGTGCGGTAATCTTTGCAATTGTATCGATTGAAATAAACGATGTCAATATGGCAATAATGAGTATAGTTTCATTTGAATGAATATGCAATATGAGTACAAGGTGGTAGGTCCCTCGTTTGCGAGAGGCCGTCTGGGTTGGTGCCACCGCTTTGTCTATTTCTGCCGCCAAGCAACAGTGTGTAAGTACTGTTGTGTTCCAGTTTGAAGGACATTGAAGGCAGTGAAATTACTGGGCATTATGACTTAACACCTTATGTCTCGGGGTGACGAGCGCAGTCCAGTGTCATGCAGTGCTTTGTTATTTAAAGTTCTGTGTGGCGTTGCTTCTGTTTATGAGCAGGCGTGGCGCTTACCATCAGGCGAACGACCAGCTCGACTCGTCATTCAAAGTAATAAAAAAAATGCTGAATAATACAACATGTAACAAAAACACTGTTGGGCGTTTTAACGATATTCAAACGTAATGAAAAAACTCGCATACGACAATTGGACTATGAAAATAATCATATTTATTTTTTAAACTTTAATTTATTTATTGTTTGTAACCTGTATTTCGATTGATTACCTCTGCAAGAGCGATCGATGACTTGGAGCCAAAGCGAGATAGTAAGTTGCGGCGTCTACGTACATCAAACGCACCGCGTCGCGCGCGCGCACCCGGTTTTGTCAATACACACAGGACTTCAGATCTAAATAACATTTTTAAATATGTTCATTTTCTAAGCTACCTGTGTAAGGATAATATCTCGCTCCTGTTTTTGTTTAATTTAAGTATTTTTATTAAGCTGTCTATATGTCTATCTTCACGACCCAAAAAGGGCCGACAGGGTTTTTGTTACAAACTGTAATTCTATACTACTACTCGTATGAAAAAAATGCGTAATTTTGTGTTGGTTTGTCTTACTTTAATTTATTTATTTAAATACACTTTATGCAAGTATGAACAGGCGCACTTAATGCCTGAACATTCTCTAACAGGCAACCTTTGGGTGGTTCAGAGAATAAGCAAATTAATATAACACCGGAATCTGCTATTTAGCAAAATTGGCTGCTGATGCCGCTAATTTGCCGGTGTAACACTGTGTTAGTACCAGCAATTTATCATTTAGCGTGTAAGCACTATTGTGTTTCGGTTTGAAGGACATTGAAGCCAGTGAATTTACTGAAGATTATGAGACTTAACAACTTATGTCAACACATTAATTAATCATATAATGTTCGAACCAGAGGTCTTGACGTCAGACAGACGGCCGGTCGTAATTGTACCTTACCGTACCTTGTAATTTCTTCGTTGTTGCGTGAGCTAACAGACGGCTCCTCGCATACGAGGGACCTACCACCTAGTGAAATTCAATTAAGTTTTTTTTTATAACTTAAATCGTATAACGGGAACCATGTCTCGGATTGCCTCGTGCGTTATTCAGCAGAGTACCACGTGCAGATGCGGATGGCTTTGGGCCTAAGATGCTGGTAGTCAACTTAGACTTAGAAGACATGACATTAATCAATACAATTTACCTATTTTAAATTAGTTGTAAACTATGTAGTTAAGACAAATTGGGATGACAATTGTTTCAAATAATAATCTGATTAGAATATCTGATAACAACTTAACTTATTCGTGAATTAAGCGCAACCAGTGAAAGTTTTGTTCAAATAAAGTTTTTATTTGTAGACATTATTTTTTTACGTTGAATTTTAATGTGGGAATAAAATTTATAAGTCGTCTTATTAGTTATTTACTGCAATTATTATTTAAATAAAATTACATACGCACTCACGCCTGTAATCCCCGAAGGGGTAGGCAGAGGTGTAACCAGTACACCCACATTTCGCTGAGCGTATTTCCGTCCCTAATGTGATAGGGGGCGAGCCTATCGCCATACCGGGCACAAATTCCAGACTCCGGGCTGATACTGAGCATTTTCGTAATAGAAAAACCCAATAGCACTTTACCCGACCCGGGAATCGAACCCGTGACCTCAGCGCTGACCTCAATCGTAACGCGTACACATTACAACTGCGCCACCGAGGCAGTCAAATTAAATAAAATTAGTAAAAATTATTACCTTAATAAAATTACAGACTACATGAAATTGGGACTGATTACGGTCACTCTAACATCGTTGTTTTTAAGCCGATTATAAGAGAGGGTGTTATTAATTAGCTTCTATCTTTTGCATAATTGATTGTCTCGGCATCATTGATAAAAACCATACATACATATGTACCCACTCACACCTTTAATCTCCAAAGGGGTAGGCAGATAACCAGTACACCCACATTTCGCCGAGCTTATTACTGTCCCATGATGTGAGAGCAAGCCTATAGCTAAACTGGTCACAATTCCAAATTTCGGGCTGATACTAAGCATTTTGTAATATAAAAACCCATTTTTACTTTTACCCCACCCGGGGATTGAACCGGAGACCTCCGCACATCACCGTACCGCGTACGCATTACAACTGCGTCACCGAGGCAGTCGATAAAAAATAATAAAAATATTAAAAGGATTAAATTTTATTTTTCATCCTTAACATTTCTTAATAATCCAACGCGGCAATTTGTTGGGTAACGCTTATCCCATAAAATAACTAGTTAGTGATATAAACATAGAATAATTTGTGGTTAAGGCACGCAAACCCATACACATCGCAGGGCAGGACTTAGAGCTGCGACAACCATACATTTATTAGTTTTTTTTATAGTATAGGCCGGCAAACGAGCAAGTGGGTCAGCTGATGGTAAGTGATCTCCACCGCCAATGTACGCCCACAATATTAAAATAATTATGGGCGCGTTGCCGACCTTAAAGGAAAGGGGTAAGTTAGCGATTGGGAAGGGGAGGGGAATTTGGGCCTCCGGATATCTCACTCACCGTACGAAACGCAGCAGCTTTTTTCTGTGAGACAGTGGTAACGACCCGGACGAGCTGCTGCTGTAGACAGAACTGTCTACAGCGTGGCTCTACCACTCAACCAATAATAAAATGCGATTTTGAGGGGTTGTCATTAGGCAGGCGGCCGGTGGTAAAAACTACAAGCCAAATCAATTTGTAACATGTTTAAAAAACCTGTTGCGCTGACCCTACTGCGAGTGGGATAAAGGCAGGTGGGAGAACAATAAAATGCAATGTTGACTGCGACTTAGTAAAATATGTTTAATTATAAATTAAAGACCGACTTTAATTTTTACAGATAATCAAGCTAAGCAATGTTTCTGTAAATTTAATTGAGACCACCATCAAAGTAAACCCCATAGAATACAAAAAGAATTATTAAAATCGGTTACATTTGGCGAAGTTATAAATTCAATAAATATAAGAGAACCTTCTAAGATGATTCTTTTGATATCGTGAGCGTACAAGGCCGGTGGAGATCACTTACCATCAGGTGGCCCACTGGTACGTTTGCCCCCTATGCTATAAAAGAAAAACTTTGAATGGCAAAACACCTGAGACAGGCCTAATCACAACCTCCGTAGCGCAATAGGAGAGTAGCCGGCTGCGAAGCGAGAGGCCTTGGGTTTGATTCCCGCACTGAGACAAATGGTTGTGTGATGCACAAAAAATTGATTCGGGTCTGGGTGTTGTGGGACCGCAAATCCTTCGTAATTCCTGATACCCATGATATAGATTTACCTAGTGTGGGGTCAGAAATATGTGTGTGACTGTTGGGTGTATTACATACATACATACCTACGCTCTCACGCCAAGGGGTAGGCAGAGGTGTAACCAGTACACCCATATTTCGCCGAGCGAATCTCCGTCCCATGATGTGATAGGGGCGAGCCTTTCGCCATAGCGGGCACAAATTCCAGACTCCGGGTTGATACTGAGATTTTCGTAATAGAAAAACCCAATATCACATTTACCCGACCCGGGATCGAACTTTGCGTCAGCGTCAGTCGTAACGCGTACGCATTACAACTGCGCCACCGAGGCAGTCAGTTGGGTGTATTTATTTATTATTATTGGTACATTGGGTCCCATATCCCCACCACACTAGTCTGAATATATCCCTGTACATGCATCTAGAAGCCATATGTTGAAACTAGTGTGGCGGGTGGAAAGTGGCCGCATACGCAACATCTTACGTTATCAACACCTGAACTGCCCTTATCAACACATGAAAGGAAAGACTGCCTCGGTGGCGCAGTTGTAATGCGTACGCGTTACGATTGAGGTCAACGCTGAGGTCTCGGGTTCGATCCCCGGGTCGGGTAAAGTGGTATTGGGTTTTTCTATTACGATATGCTCCGTATCAGCCCGGAGTCTGGAATTTGTGCCCGGTATGGCGATAGGCTCGCCCTCTATCACATAAGGGAAAGAAATACGCTCGGCGAAATGTGGGTGTACTGGTTACACCTCTGCCTACCCCTTCGGGGATTACAGGCGTGAGTGCGTATGTATGTATGTATGAAAGGAAAATACACATTTTCTTTTGCAACTGACTATCGTTATTTCTGCCGCCAAGTGTTCAGTGTGAAAGCACTGTTGTGTTTCAGTTTGAAGGACATAGAAACCAGTGATATTACTGGGTATTATAAGACTTAACATCTGATGTCTCGGGGTAACGTTACTTCTGTTTATCGGCAGGCATTGCGCTTACCATCAGGAGAGCGAACTGCTCGTGTCGTCACTTAAGCTTTAAAAAAATAAAAAAATAATAATAATAAAATGATATACATTGTTAGATTAAAATATATATATATATATATTCTTACATTATAAATCCTGTTATACTGCCTCTGTGGCGTAGTTGTTATACAGTTGTACACGTTATGACTGCTGTGCTGAGGTCTCAGGTTCGATCCCCTAGTCGGGTAAAAGTGATATTGGGTTTTTCTATAATGAAATGCTTAGTATCAACTCTAGGTCTGGAATTGTGAAATAGCGATACTATCGCATCATAGGACGGAAATAAACTCGGCGAAATGTAGGTGTACTAGTTACACCTCTGTCTATCCCTGCGGGGAGTACAGGCGTGAGTATATTCTTATACATACATGTCTTAGACACCCACAAGTATTACCAATAAAAATGTAAATATCATTACAATATAGATTCATTTTAAACAGAGACGACACATTAAACAATTCGAGAAATAACTTTCGCTTTTATTAATACTACAATAATATTGCTGTAATTTATATTAATAATTTCGATGCAATAAAATGTATACGAAATTTAAAAATGTGAAAGTGTGATATTCATATGAAATATAATCGAATGTGTGTTAGTCTGAAGTAATACGTTAGTGCAATCAAAATAATAGTTTAAAACACGGAAATGTGGTCAATTTACGCCAGATAGTAAGTTTCGTACGGGTGATAAATATAGAACTAAAAGCCATTTAAGCAAGCCTTAACGACTCCCATGATATTGTTAATCTGTTTGAAAATATTGTTAAAAAAGGAGGATTTAATAGGAATACATGACCCAACCATTAAAATCCCTGGCGTGAATTAACAAAACATCTAACAATTAAACTCCAAATAAAGCTAAAAACCACCTCGAATCCAGCTTTCA
The DNA here is from genome assembly GCA_905332985.1 of Mimas tiliae. NCBI lineage: Eukaryota > Metazoa > Arthropoda > Insecta > Lepidoptera > Sphingidae > Mimas > Mimas tiliae. The sequence continues at coordinate 1,011,553 of HG995258.1, forward strand.
AACAACAAAAACCCATCCAAATCGATTCGTTCATTTATACGCTACAACGCCACAGATAATGAAAACTCATAACTTCCCTTAATTTTAGGGGTTATTTAAAAACAATTTAGTGCTCTAACATTTGCCCCCGACAGTTTTAATTTATGCCAATCAAGACTATGAATTTAACAACGTATTCTAACGACTCTTCTAACGGCTCGCAAATTAAACCCATTTAAATATAACTCAGACGAACCCGCGGGCATTACTTCCACAAATCACAAAGAGCAGACGTAACATGTAAAAATGTAGTCATCACGAGCGACACGTAACATTATCTCATCTCCAATTACATCATCTATGATCGGTATCTTGTTAGCGGTACACGGCGCGGCGCGGCGTGGCGTGGCGTGGCGTGGCGTGGCGCGGCGTGGCGTGGCGCGGGGCTAATGTAAAATGAATTCGCTAATATTTTTCATTTTATTATACTATGATTTATTGTTATATAGAGCCACGCTGTAGACACTTTTGTCTGCAGCATGTATGGGTCGGCTAGTCCGGGTCATCACCACTGTCTCACAGAAAACCGGCGTAAAGTAGCTTGCTGCTGCGTTTCGTACGGTGAGTGAGATATCCGGAGGCCCAGACCAAAGGAGAGGGCCCTTACCAATTCCTAAATTATCCCTTTCCTTTAAGGTCGGCAACGCACTCATGATTCTTTTGGTATTGGCGTACAGGGGTGGTGGAGATCACTTACTATCAAGTGGCCCACTTGCACGTTTGCCGGCCTATGCCATAAAAAAAAATATGACAAATAAGAATACAATCGGTTATTGACCATGTAGAATTAAAATAACGCTTATGACAATGACTTATGACAATATGTCAGTACAAAAATAAAAGCTTGATATTTCGGTATCAGAAACCATATTAACAACTTATGTAGATATAAATATCATACATAGCATAAATAAGCGTTATATCAGTCCCTATTATTTACGTCTCACGGCGGGGCACAGGCCTCGTCTACTATTGAGAGGGAGGGGTGGGGATATATATTGTGAACATTGTATCAAATATATCTTATAAATTAATTTTGCTAAAATGGGTACGTTAGTAGACAAATAAATTAAAAAAAGTAAATAAATAATAATATATTACACTTATTTATAAAAAAGTGTAAGGCGCACAAAACTATGCCGTGAATGGCTTACATTCTATTTGCAAAAGAAATAAGTATGCAAATTAATTTATTTACTTTACTAAACCGAATTAATTCAACTTACTCCTGTCAAATAACAAATTAAAATCATAAGACTTAACCAATTTTAATTTGTTAAAATTAAATAATAAATTTGAACTAAAACGAATCTAAATTAAAAATTACTTTTAGTATTAATTATATTTCGTTTGGAAAACGAAACTAAATTATAATTACTTAATTTCGTTTTAGTTTGGATTTACTTTACAGCAAAACAACACTGCTGTGTTATTTACGAAATCAATATTCTATACAATATCATTACCAAATATTCTACAAAAAATTACCCATCAAGAATTATAATTTCATGGTTACTGGCGACGCACTTTACAAAAACTGTTACATAATCAAAACATTTTTATGCAGAACCTTCGCCTTGGTTCAGCCGCAGTTATTCGACCGTGGTGCTTACTACCGAACTATTATTTTTACATTAGTTAAAAACGACCTTCGCTTCACGCACTTATTCTCATGACAACGGTATGTTTCATTGAAGCAGATTTTGTTTTTAATATACATACGCACTCACGCCTGTAGTCCCCGATGGGGTAGGCAGAGGTGTAACCAGTACACCCACACTTCGCCGAGCGTATCTCCGTCCCTTATGTGACAGGAGGCGAACCTGTCGCCATACCGGGCACAAATTCCAGACTTCGGGCTGATACAGAGCAGTTTGTAATAGAACAACCTAATACCACTTTACCCGACCCGGGGATCGAACCTGAGACCTCAGCGTCCATCAATCAGTTTGTTTTTAACCGCCTTAAAAAATAGGTTCTGTATTTAATTTGGCTTTCTTTCATTCTGACTGGCGTTATCCCGGCCTAATACCAGGGTCCGCCTTTTCATTAAAATTTAACGGTGGATTTGGTATTATATGGGGCGAACCGCCGTCTGATCCCCACAATCTGCAACAGGGCCTAAGATGTTGGTAGTGGACACACTCCAATGTAAGTTCCAGTGACTCCAAGAACACAATTTTAATTTATATCTTTAATAATAATAACACCTGCCCTGTATTATACTCGTCCCACTGCTGGGCACGGGCCTCCTCTACTGAATGAGAGGGGTTAGACCTTAGTCCACCACGCTGACCTAATGCGGGTTGGCAGACTTCACATACCTTCGAAATTCTTATGAAGAACTTCTTAGGTATGCAGGTTTCCTCACGATGTTTCCTTCACCGTTAAAGCAAGTAATAATTAACAATTAATACACACATAACTTATAAAAGTCAGAGGTGTATGCACTTGAGGCTGGTTTCGAAACTGCGACTTTCGTCTCGACAGTCCATACCACTCCCCGCTGAGCTATCACTGCTTTTTTATATCAAATAACTCATAAATCACTTTTGATGGCTATTTCACTAACGTAATCTACATACTTTCAGGAAGGTTTTAGTGTTGAACCCAATTGCCATGAGGTTATTACTCATAATTCCTATGTATAAATTTGCATAAGCGAACAATTAAGTCGTCAATATTGTGTATATTACCCCGTATCTCCGGCATTTTATTATTCCGACAGCTCCGTGGCGCAGCGGGCGAGTATTCAGCTGCGAAGCGAAAGCCCGTGGGTTCGATTCCCACACCGAGACAAATGTTTGTGTGATCCACAAATATTGGTCTCGGGCCTGGGTGTTGTGGGACCGCAAGTCTTTCGTAGTTCCTGATACCCACGACACAGGTTTACCTAGTGTGGGGTCAGGACTATGTGTGTGACTGTTGGGTGTATTATTATTATTATTTTTAATCATCATCGCCTTTTCACAAATAATAGCGTCCAGAACTACCTAATGATCATTTTGTTGTTAGTGAACGTGAATAAGTTTAAAACTTAACATTAATATTATCATTGAAGTTTTTCATATTCTTTAGAACAGCTAGTACAAAATATAACACTTCTATATTTCCCCACGAGCAAATTACAATGTTACCCGTCTGTAATAAATCTTTATAGATAATAATGTATCACAATACAATACTTATTGGCAAAGTAAATAACTAAGGATGCAACTTTACTCCCAAGAAAGATAAAATATTCACCTTACATAAAGTTAGAGTGGGTGCGCGTTGAAATCTATTGTTCACGCTTGTGAATTAGTGTGAATAAAAGATTAATAGACAAACGAAACACAGACATTTGATGTATTTCTTACTATGGGTGTGTGAGAATATGATTTGTGTTTTAAAATATTGCACAAATGATTAGGCGACAAAATAATGGTAAAAATGTTTTTATTTATTTTGTTATAGTATAGGCCGGCAAAGCAAGTGGGACACCTAATGGTAAGTGATCTCCACCGCCACGTACGCTCATAATAGCAGAAGAATCATGGACACATAGCCGACATTAAATTTATATTATAGGTACATTCGCAGCGGTATCCTGAACGCATTCGCGGAACGGTTTGACTGTCTGTACTTGAACCATTGTAGTAATCATTCATGTACCGACTGGAGTCAAAATAATGTTTAAAAAAAATAATATCGTCTTAAATAATATTTTACATACATACATACGCACTCACGCCCATAATCCCCGAAGAGGTAGGCAGAGGTGTAACCAGTACACCCACATTTCGCCGAACGTATCTCCGTCCCATGATCTGATAGGAGGCGAGCCTATCGCCATACCAGGCACAAATTCCAGACTCCGGGCTGATACTGAGCATTTCGTAATAGAAAAACCCAATATAATAATAATAAAAAATACACCCAACAGTCACACACATAGTCCTGACCCCACACTAGGTTAACCTGTATCTTGGGTATCAGGAACTACGAGGGACTTGCGGTCCCACAACACCCAAACCCGAAACAAATATTTGTGGATCACACAAACATTTGTCTCGGTGCGGGAATCAAACCCACGGCCTCTCGCTTCGCAGCCGGCTACTCGCCCGCTGCGCCACGGAGGCTGTCAATATCACTTTTACCCGACCCGGGGATCGAACCTGACACCTCAGTATAATAATACTACCCACAAAAATAATATTTTGTGTGTAAATTATGCGTAGTTATGATCCTTGGTTGCTCGAAATAAATGTCATTATTATTATTATTAAAGGAAAGACATAGTTAAGGGATTGAGAAAGCGAGGATGATTTGGGCTATCGGATATCTCACTCACCGTACGAAACGCAGCAGCAAGTTGCTACTTTATGTCGGTTTTCGTGGTAACGACCCGATCAAGCCGGCCTATTCATGCTGTAGACAAAACTATAGCGTGACTCTACCACTCAAAAATTATTTATACAGTACCTATCATCGAAACCTTTTTGTTTTTAATTAGGTATGTAATGCAGAGAGGATTTCAATTTCAGCCTATTGTCGATCTAAATCTTGTATCGATATTTTTTTGTACTAAGACCTGCCTACGCGTTACGATTGAGGCTAGTGCTGAGGTCTCGGGTTCCTCCGAGTCTGGAGTTTGTGCCCGGTATGGCGATAGGCTCGCCCCCTATCACATCGTGGGACGGAGAAACGCTCGGCGAAATGTGGGTGTGCTGGTTACACCTCTGCCTACCCCTTCGGGGATTACGGGCGTGAGTGCGTACGTATGTAAGACCTGCCTACTCCTATCTTCCTGTAATACACTGTCTTCGATCCAACCTTTATGCCTTCAAACTGTCAATTCCTAACGTAGGAAAGCATTCATTCACAGAGCGCTCGAATTTCCCAGTCCATTGAGACTTGTGTGTTTGAGGCAGTCTGCGCGCTGCACTGCGCCGGAGCACGCGCCTAGTCGAGAACGATCGCGTTTTACTTACGCGACTTCCGAGTACTTACGATACGCTCTATAGTGTTTGTGTTTGGTGATAAAAGGTATGTATTCAGTATTGTTATGATATTTGTATGTGTTTAAGGTATTGTCAAAAAATTAATTGGGTAATAATAAATTAATTATAAGTTTATTATTAATTTGACAGCCTCCGTGGCGCAGCGGGCGAGTAGCCGGTTGCGAAGCATGAGGCCGTGGGTTCGATTCCCGCACCGAGACAAATGTTTGTCTGATTCACAAATATTTGTCTCGGGTCTAGGTGTTGTGGGACCGCAAGTCCCTCGTAGTTCTTGATACCCACGATACAGGTTTACCTAGTGTGGGGTTAGGACTATGTTTGTGACTGTTGGGTGTATTTATTTATTTATTTATTAATTCGTAAGTATACATTTTATTTATAATAACGTTTTATATCTGTCAATTATAACTTGAATTTGATTTAAGCCATTCTGAATTCTGCCGTGGTCAGAGCCATTTCATTAAGTTCAAAGATTAATTTACAATTTCTTAGTATTTGAATATTTCTTAGTGACTGACGCCTTAATTGATATTAATACTATATCTATAATCAGTAACTGGACACAAACCAGCTTCTATACTTAAGAGCTTCATGCATTAACTAGCTCTGATCATGGACATAATCGAATTCTAAGAAATTACTTTTATATATATGTATAATAATAATATAATAATACTAGCCCTGTATTATACACGTCACACTGCTGGGCACGGGCATCCTCTACTGGATGAGAGGGGTTAGGCCTTAGTCCACCACGCTAGCCTAATGCGGGTTGGCAGACTTCACATACCTTCGAAATTCTTATGCAGAACTTCTCACGTATACAGGTTTCCTCTCGATGTTTCCTTCACCGTTAAAGCAAGTGCTAATTAACAATTAATACACACGTAATTTAGAAAAGCCAGAGGTGTATGCTCTCGGGGCTGGTTTCGAACCTGCGACTTTCGTCTCGACAGTCCATACCACTCCTCATTGAGCTATCACTGCTGTGCTGTGTATATATGTATTGGTATATTAAATTTAACAAACTCCATCGCACAATATTAGACCCTTGCGACCCGTGCGTTCAGCGCTAGTTGCCTCTGCCTACCCCTTGAAAATACAGGCGTGAGCTTAAGCTGTGTTATGTGTTTAATAAAACTATATTTTGCTTAAACGAATAGCCAACTTACTCTAATAATGCGGTCGTAAATATTTTTTACCATATAAAATAAACTTTGCTCAAAACCCATACAAAAAAATGAAATTGTATCACGCGTCAACCACACTGCGGAAAACCAAAGCCGCAAAAAATCATAACTAGTTAAACAAAATACATAACACTAACAAAAAATGTAATTTAATTATATACCTAGTAAGTAAATTAATGTCACGAACATAGTATTCATTTGTTATATTAGAATTAAATACTAGCCCTGTACTATCACGTCCCACTGCTGGGCACGGGCTACTGAATCAAAGGGTCAAGGCCTTCCACCACGCAGCCTAGTGCGGATTAGCAGATTTCATATATATTCGAATTTATTATAAACCTCTCAGGTATGCAGGTTTTTTTTTTTTTTTTTAATTAGATTGAATGACGAGACGAGCAGGTCGCTCGCCTGATGGTAAGCGCCACGCCTGCTCATAAACAGAAGCAACGCCACACAGAACTTTAAATAAAGCACTGCATGACACTGGACTGCGCTCGTCACCCCGAGACATAAGGTGTTAAGTCTCATAATGCCCAGTAATTACACTGGCTTCAATGTCCTTCACACCGGAACACAACAGTGCTTACACACTGTTGCTTGGCGGCAGAAATAATATGTTCTTGGTTCATGATATTTCCTTCACCGTTAAGCGACAATTAATAAACACACACGTAACTTAGAAAATACACGTATACGCTCTTATTTCTTTATTAAACTAAATACTTTCTATAGTATAAGTGGGAAGAAAGGGGTTCGCAAAGGGGATGGGGTTGGGGGGTAACCGGGGCACCCGCCCAAAACATAATATAATATGATTAAAAATAAAAAATGTCTCCAAAAAGCACCTAGCATATACGGAAGCCTGGCTTGCTCACCGTCGACTTGTAAGAAAAGGACGCCATACAGCCCCACACCACAAGTGATAAGTACAAATTTATTAAAGGGTTCTTATTGTCCCATTCACGAAAAATGCCAACCATAAATTAGTGACTGCCTCGGTGGCGCAGTTGTAATGCGTACGCGTTACGATTGAGGCTCTGAGGTCTCGATCCCCGGGTCGGGTAAAGTGGTATTGGGTTTTTCTATTAAGAAAATGCTCAGTGTCAGCCCGGAGTCTGGAATTTGTGCCTGGTATGGCGATAGGCTCGCCCCCTATCACATAAGGGATAGAGATACGCTCGGCGAAATTTGGGTCTACTGGTTACACTTCTGCCTACCCCTTCGGGGATTACAGGCTTGAGTGCGTATGTATAAATTTGTGAATTTTAAGTAATTTATCTCAAACGCTGAAGAGAGATGCGCCACTATAAAGTTACTGCCCCGGTTGGAAAAATCATAGATCCGGGGCTGTCTTTCACATACTAAGCCATGAATCGTCTGTAATAGACGAAAAGGCCTAATATGATACTACATTTTTCGTGTTTTAGCAAGATGATCGCCGACCTCGACCGCAGCCTGTTTACCTTTCCCTTTAACAACCCCTTTACCAATATCGAGTGAGGCCAATTATTGTACTATGGCTATGACTTTTGGGTACCTCGTATGCGAGAGGCCGTCTAGGTTGGTACCACCACTTTGTCTATTTCTGCCGCCAAGCAGTAGTGTATAAGCACTGTTGTGTTTCGGTTTGAAGGAAGTACTAGGACTAAAGGTGGTGGACACGACACTGGCCTAATGCGGGTTGTCAGACTTCAAATCCTTTCAAAATTCTTATGGAGAACTTTTCAGTTATGCAGGATTCCTCACACTTCACCGTTAAACCAAGTGTTAATTAACAATTAATACACACGCAACTTAGAAAAGTCAAAGTAGTTTTAAACCACGTGCCGTTTCGGTAATGTCTATGGTCCATATCGACCTTTAAAACAGAGAAAAAATAACAATAATAATAATACTTAACAATCCTGGACTAATATAAAAATATTGTAAACTTTATAGTTGCCCAGTGTATTTTGACGATGCTATGTATGTTATGTATATATTAGCTGATATGATTTCTATACATAAGTTTCTTTATTTTGTACTGACTTGTCATAAGCGCTATTTTAATTGCCTACATGATGATTAAAACTATTTCATTTCATTTCAAAGGTCTATGCTCTTGGGGCTGGTTTCGAACCTGCGATTTTCGTCTCGACAGTCTATACCACTCCCGGCTGAGCTATCACTGCGTGTCCTTCACTTCCTTACCATAAATTCTAACAATGATTGTATTTGATTTTATCTCGCACGCCCATGAAAATCCTCATATTGTACTGCACATTTTAACTAAACAATTAACAATAACTTCTAATTCACGTATTTGAGGCCACATTAATTAACATACAATTACATATTTATATGAACATATATAATTAACTTAGTGCTTATTTTATTAAGCGACCTACTTCTCACAAAAATGTCTATACAGATTCTAAAATGTTATATTAGTGCAACTACTATTCTACGAGCTTATTTCCGTCCCATGATGTGATAAGAGTGAGTCTATCGTCATACCGGACACAAATTCCGATCCCGAGAAGCTTAAAATTATGTATTTATAAGCTCATGCATACATATATAAAAGTGAATAAGAAAAGCTCTGTTTAAAGCGTGCTTCCGCAGTTTATTTTGAAACAACAATAATAACACAAATTTATTATTGTCCTGATACTATATCAAGCCGTACCATATTACTATATTGAAAGAAATAAACATATTATTTCAATAAATTTTATTTTTTTCAACAATAAAATTCGCTAGGATAATGATACTAGCCCTGTATTATATACGTCCCACTGCTTGGCACGGCCTCCTTTACTGAATGAGAGGGGTTAGGCCTTAGTCCACCACGCTGGCCTAATGCGTGTTGGCAGACTTCACATACCTTCGAAATTCTTATGAATGCAGGTTTCCTCACGATGTTTCCTTCGCCGTTAAAGCAAGTGATAATTAACAAATAATACACACATAACTTAGAAAAGTCAGAGGTGTATGCACACTAGGAAAGAAGAAAAAAGGTGCAAAACAATAAATAAATAATTTATACAATAACAAAAAAGGGCGTTAGGCAGGTAATAATATTATTATTATTATCAACATTGCCTAATGGTAAGCGGTTAGAGCCGCTCATATACATAGGCAACGTCAGGAGGATAGCTAAGCCGCTTCCTACGGCCGAAGGAATACCCTTGTTAAGCCATAAACGAGGACAAGTCATAACGCCAAAATACTGCCGCCACATGTTGCTAATTATCTCTAATTACCTAATATTTGAATAAGCAAACATTACCCAACGTTGTGAGTGTGAACTGCGGAGATACGCGGTATTGTGCGCACACAATGGATCAGAAGTGTTAGACAATGGACGGACATGCAGATCGACGCGATAACCATCCGAGTTTTGAAAAATTTGCACCTAAGTTATGGAAGCTGACAGCTAACCTACTACATTAGAACAGATTTTAATTTCATCTGAATTACTCATAATTCAGATGAAATTAAAATCTGAGGCGAGCAGATTGCTCGTCGGACTGTCAGCTCACGCTGCCCTAAACATTAATATAGCACCCAGAACTATGAGTTACAAAAAACTTTAAATAAAATTAAAACAAAGTCAAAAGACGTACTGCTAAGTTACTTGGTGTTTTTTTTTTATACCAGTGGGTACTCAGTTTACTCAGTGTACTCACATTGATGACCTAGCACCCTGACAGCAGCCTCGGTCTCGTCTATTGGTCGACAGGGCATATATTGAACTGGTGAGACTGGCTTCAGGTCTCAAATATTGATAGGATAGCCTTATGCACCAAAATCGAGACTTAATAGAATTTAATAAAAACGTTATTCATAACTAAATTTTACCCGACCTGGGAATCGATCCGAGAGTCTCCCAGTGAACTAAACTACTGATGTACACCGCCACTAGTCCAAAGAAGCATAAACATAAGCCAGTATGATTTTTTTTAATAACATCAAATGAAGACCTTCGGGATGCACCTCTCTCTTACGAGTATATCTCGCGTGTTTTATTCAAGCTTGCTCCAACGACCGGTGGACTGAGGTGTAGTAACAAGGTCAAAGTTGCAAATTGTACCTATTTAGTAAAAGAGATTTTTTTTTATAATTCCTGCTTTGTGTAATTATGGCTTCGCATTATTATGCAGATAGCCAATGAAAAGTATATAATATATTTTCAAGTATTTAGAAGAGCGATGAAACACCGGTGTGGTCGATTTCAAAGTCTTGTTGGAGTTTTGGAGTCAATTTCTTCCGATTTTATGCTTCATAGACGATTTTCTCCAAGCGGATCGAACCACCAAGGTCGATCAATACACCTGATCAAATATCACTTAAATTCACCAATTTCAATGATTCCACACACTGTTCATCACATGTTTATTGCACAAATCCACACCACTTTTATATAACAAACACAACCTTAAACTAGTTTAGGAATTAATTATAACGGGAGATCAACCGCACTGTCAGAATTCCCGCCAAAAACCTTTTTTTAATCATTCAGATAAAATTAGGCACTAAATAATACCAGTTCTAAATGTTCTAATGTCGTTCTATTTTCATCCGAAATTAGATTTCCTGAAACTTGTTTTCGCTTATTTATGCGTAATTTAAGAAGATACACTTCAAAGGTGTGTCGTTAGTTGGTAGAATATTCTACGCGTAAAAAATATTAATTAAACTCCCTTTAAAAATAATATTTAACTTAGTTATTATTTAGCTGGTTTCTGTCCGTTTACATGTTACATATATTTTTAAATGTCAGATATTTTGGACTTCGATAAATTACCGGTTTAATTATAGTAATTTGCAGATAAAAAACATCAACCAAATCTAAAGACATTAGCTTACGAAACAAACGTAACATTTGAACATAAAGTTCAGTTCTCCCACGGCACGGCGGCGCGGCGCGGCGGTCGCCCTTTTGCAACCAAAGATTACCAGAGTTACGTGGTAACCAGCGGAACGGATCTGCTTGCATTTTTATTATCTAGCAAAGAAAGTATCTATTATAGATTCAATGATGAAATTTTGTTGGATAAATTGCTTGATAATCGACAAATAGCTTACATCATAATTGTGATCATAACATGCTGTTGAGTGGTAGAGTCACGTTGTAGAAAGTTTTGTCTTCAGCATTAATGGCTGGAATGGTTCGTCCGGGTTGTTACTACTGTCTCACAGGAAACCGGCGTTTCGAATGGTGAGTGTTTCATAGGCCCCAAACCCCCTTCCCCCGTATATCTCACTCACTGTACGAAACACAACAGCTGCTACTTCACGATGGTTTTCTGTGAGACAGTTATAACAACTCAATCAAGCCGACGACTTTTTATTTTATTTTATTTTTATTGCATAGGCCGACAAACGAGCAAATGGGTCACCTGACGGTAAGTGATCTCCACAGCCCATGTACTCCCACAATACCAAATTGGGAAGGAGAGGGGGATTTGGGCCTCCCGATATCTCCCTCATGTACGAAACGCAAGCTGCAACTTTACGTCGATTTTCTGTGAGACAGTGGTTACGACCCGGACGAGCCGGCCCATTCATGCTGTAGACAAAACTGTCTACAGCATGGCTCTATCACTTGTAAATAAACTTTTTGTATTATAGCTCTATCACATTTAATAAGAATACATACGCGCTCACGCCTGTAATCCCCGAAGGGGTAGGCAGAGGTGTAACCAGTACACCCACATTTCGCCGAGCGTATTACCGTCCCGATAGGGGGCGAGCCTATCGCCATACACGGCACACATTCCAGACTCCGGGCTGATACTTAGAATAGTTTCAGAAATTATCCCTACCAGCGAACTCATAAAGCCAAAAATACTTCTTTATGATAATAATGTACATTCACAGTCGAACTGTGACGAGTACTGAACCAAACCAAATTAATACAATGTTGTGCAAACATCATTACAACTGTCCTAATCATCGAATTAAGCACCGAGTTAACACTTCACTGATTTCAGCGGCTACTGAGTATTGTGGATTGAAATATTTGCATAGAAATAATGAATGGAAGAAAGTTTGCGTCGTTTTTGACTACCGTTTTATACATACATGCGGACGCCTGTAATCCCCAGAGGGGTAGGCAAAGGTGTAGCCAGTACATCCTCATTTCGCCGAGCGTATCTCCGTCCCATGATGTGATAACGGGCAAGCTTAACGCCACACCGGGCACAATTCCAGACTCCGGGCTGATACTGAGCATTACGTAATATAAAAACTCAAAACCACTTTTACCTGAGCCGGAGATTGAACCCATTACGTACGCATTACAACTGCGCCACCAATTGAGAACCCTCTCTTTTAAATCGGTTAAAAAGATGACTATTACAGCGGAAGTGAAGATAATGCGTGACTTTTGATCAACGATACCCATTGTTGTGTATAATCTGTATCCGATGTAGATACTATAGATTACGCAAATCAAATTACAAAGTAAGGTATTACAATTTATTGCATGGGCTTTCGATATTCGTGGCTCATTTAATAATATTTATTATCGAAGAATGCATTTTTTTTTATTTGTTTGAGTGACGAAACGAGCAATGCTCGCCTGATGGTAAGTGTCAAGCCTGCCCATAAACAGAAGCGACACCACACAGTTTTAAGTTACAAAGCACTGCATGGCATAGGACTGCGTTTACCACCCTGAGATATAAGATGGTAAGTCTCAGTCCCAGTGAAATTACTGGGCGTCACCCTCCCACCCACACGTAATTTCACTGGCTTCTATTTCCTTCAAACGGGAACACACTACTTATAGACTTCCCTACTAGTTTCGGTCGGGTAAAGTAGTATTGGGTTTTTCTATTACGAAATGCTCAGTATCAGCCCGGAGTCTGGAATTTGTGCCTGGTATGGCGATAGGCTCGCCCCCTATCACATCATAGGACGGAGATACGCTCAGCGAAATGTGGGTGTACTGGTTACACCTCTGCCTACCCCTTCGGGGATTACAGGCGTGAGTGCGTACGTACGTATCCCTCAATATTTTAATTACAAACATTAGTACACATATTTCACACGACTCGACGCGACGGCAGCGCCACGCTTACGAAACGTTCACACGAGCGACAAAAACCACTACGACACTACGGTAACTACAGACTTGTTTATTTATTTATTTATTTAAATCTTCATTGTACACCAGAACATACACAGTAAGATGAAAACAATAAAAAAACATAAATAGGCACAATTGGCGGTCTTATCGCTCAAGGCAATTTCTTACAGACAACCATGACTATTTTGCCACTATTTTGTGTATGAAAAAACCTTTGTATGAGTTTCATAAACATGTTATGGCATTTCTTTTTTTTTTATCCTGGCTCGGCAAAGTGACTACGCATTCACGTCAAATAGGCTGGTTACAATAACTATGTCTAATATATTTCTCTGCTATGTAAATACAGTGCGGCGGCATAAATTATTCGCTTCGAAAATGCTCGGTATAAAACAAAATACAATAGGTTCGATTCCCGCACCGACACAAATGTTTGTGTGATCCACAAATATTTGTTTCGGGTATTGTGGGGCTGCAAGTCCCTCGTAGTTCTTGATACTCACGATACAGGTTAACCTAGTGACCGGTCAGGACTATGTGTGTGACTGTTGGGTGTATTTATTTATTAAATTACTGATCATTCGATACCGGCCATTCACTCAAGAGAAAAATAAGTAAATATAATACTGTAACAGGCATGTATCAGATTATCATCAAACGTTTGTATTTCTGAAAAATCATAAGTTGCCCACGCGCATCCTTTAAACCGTAGTACGGAGGGGTTAGCACGAATAACTTGCAGGAACGTATTCGTATCGAAAGGTTAAAAAAATTGTTTGAAACTTCATACAAATGCTAGCGTTCTCGATTCGAATACTTATTCGTAAGTTGTTGGTGCTCGCCCTCCTGTATGTAGGTACTTATATATATTTTTTTATTAGCTTGAATGACGAGACAAGCAGGTCGCTCGCTTGATGGTAAGCGCCACGCCTGCTCATAAACAGAAGCAACGCCACACAGAACTTTAAATAACAAAGTACTGCATGACACTGGATTGCGCTCGTCACCCCGAGACAATATGTTAAGTCTCATAATGCCCAGTGATTTCACTAGCTTCAATGTCCTTCAAACCGGAACACAACAGTGCTTACACACTGTTGCTTGGCGGCAGAAATAGACAAAGCGGTGGTACCAACCCAGCCGGCCTCTCGCAAACCTACCACCTTGTAAAAAGTTTATTGCACTAATCTTCCGTGGGATAGACACAGATACGCGCATTCATAATAAAGACATCTAAAAACTGGATCAAACACAAATCCGATTAAACACTACGATGCACGGCTGTGGCAGATAATCCGAAGGTGATCTATACAGTAATCCTCATTACAAAACCTAATAAAATTACGCTCCATCATTCCTCGATTTATTCAATTGTGTATGCAATAAGATTCAATATTGAGTGTCAGAATGGTACGCGTCAGTGGGACAAGTCCATTGCTTTTTGTGCAAGTAACATTTGAGATAAATCATTTGTTGATTGGTTTTATATGTCATGCAGTAGTTAATGTCTTATCAGGACTAGACATCATTATATTGGGATTAATTTTTATCATCGAGTGTTTCAACCAGTGCGTATTAACAGTCATGACATTCGGAGCCGAGACGTGTACTCTCACGGTTCGACTAGTCTACGAATTAAAAGTCACTCTGGCTATAGTTTTCATCAGAAACTCCCAGCATAGCTCTCTATAATTGTGTTCGAAGATTCATTTAATCAACCAACCGCAACAACTAGGTATGTTACGCATAAAATTACAATCAAACGAGTATTACTTCCTAAGTGAACACTAAATCTACACTAATATTATAAAGCTGAAGTTTGTTTGGTTGAACGCGCTAATCTCAGGAATTACTGCTCCGATTTGAAAAATTCTTTCAGTGTTAGATAGCCCATTTATTGAGGAATGCGATAGGCTATATAAAACTTTTTTCCCGAAACATGCCGTTCAAGCGGGCGGAACCGCGAGCAAAAGCTAGTCGTTAATAATTAGGAAATAACTTAACTAAACATACTACTGTTGAGTATCGTCTAGAATTTCCTAAAACACATTAGTTTTCCTGTAAGCAGAAATTACCTAGATAATTGCAAGTTAAAACCATACTAACAAGATCCGCCGAAGCGCCCTTCGCGTGGTTGATCTGCTATTTCTCACCGCACGAAGCTAGCGCTCATTGTGCGAGCAGTAGAGACATGTATGAACACAATTCGAATTTGGTATAGGCCCTTAATTAATCCTACAAGGTTTGAAGAGGTAACCAAAGGCCTCACGATATTTTCATAGTACTGAGGCAAACTTAATTGATAATGAAATGAAATGAAATAGTTTTAATCATGTAGGCACTTAAAATAGCGCTTATGACAAGTCAGTACAAAATAAAGAAACCTATGTATAGAAATCATATCAACTAATGTATACATAACATACATAGCATCGTCAAAATACACTGGGCAACTATAAATTTTACAATATTTTTATAGATACAATGCACAAGCTCATAGCATAAATGTATTTCAAGCGACTACCTTCAGCTTGATAGTCAAGTTGTTAACCCTACTCTATTTCAAACGTTTAACTTTTCGGGAAAGCCGAAAATTTTCCAATTACCTAATTTCCTAGTTTAAGTGGTGTCTGTCGGGTAATGCGCGGAATTTTCTCGGTTCTGAGAACGCGTTGCATTATGGACCCATGATACTCATGTGTACTCGCTGTACTGAACTGACGAGTTGCAACTGACTCACGGAATTTTCAATCTAGGACACATTTTAAGAAGTAGTGACAAATAGATACAATATAACCAATCGCTAAAAACCCGACGTCGATTAACGCCTGGTTCTTTAAACAGCAAACGGTTTTGCTTACGAATAGTAGTATAGTAGGACTGGCTCGATGGCGCAGTTATAATTCGTACGCGTTACAACTGAGACTGACGGTGAGGCTCGATCCCCGGGTCGGGTAAAAATGATATTGGGGTTTTCTATTACGAAATGCTCAGTATCAGCCCGGAGTTTGAAATTGTGCCCGGTATGGCGATAGGCTCGCCCCCTATCACATCATAAAACCAGCTGTCAAATATAAAACTGCATACAAATCGATCCATTCGTTTAAGCGCTAGGATTCCACAAACAGATACAAAGGCATGCAGACACGCACGCTGTCACATCTACTCAACACTTTACAAACATTCAAGCATCTAGATTAATTTCGTAATCTAAGTAAAAAGTAGTCTTATATTTCGATGGTTTCTGCGAAACTAATTTTAGCGCAGTTTTCCTTGACATGATGAGAGTAAGAGTTATTACAACGTTACGAAAACTCTAACATTTACCAGACATTTGCCTTTACTTTTTATTGTAGGTTATGGCAAATGGACATCCACATTACCAAAGTAATCATGCACGCTTTGCGGACCTTATAGGAAAGGAATAATTAGGTATGGAATTGGGAAGAGGAGGGTGTTGGAGTAAAAGCAAACAGCAATGCCACCTAGAAACTCACCGACGGGTTGTCACAGCACTAGTTTCCTCACCCCATCACTACGCTCTGTCTATTTTCTGCAAGTCTTTCGTATTTCCTGATACCCACGACACAGGTTTACCTAGTGTGGGGTCAGGATTATGTGTGTGACTGTTGGGTGTATTATTATTATTATTATTTTGCCTCTGACTGACATACCGTTCATAAATGAGTTTAAAGTATTGTAGAATTACATTTATATTGTAATCATAGTAATACAGCGCTTTATTTAACAACTACAGAGGGATTAGGAATTTGATTTTCGGATGTCTCACTCATCTTACAGCAAGCTACTTAACGTAGGTTGGTACTAAAAATCTAATTGCTATATTTATTCCAGAAATTCAAACAAATATCTACCCACCAGTTATTTGGTGTATTGATAGGTCCAAACAAATGTATTTGTAAAGTGAGTAGATATTTGTATACATTTCTAGAACAGCTTTGGTAAATAGACCTTACGTAGTAAATATTACTTTGATTAGTACCCGTTTAAGGTATGGAATAATTCACTCAGTATTTACGCATTGTACACGATACGAGTCCGAGATATGTGGGTTCGAAGTAGCCGTAATAATATTAGTATCATGTTTTTTTTTTTTTATATAGCAAAGGTCGGCAATCGAGCAAGTGGGTCACCTGATGGTAAGTGATCTCCACCGCCCATGTACACCCACAATACTAAAAGAATTATGGGTGCGTTGCCGATCTAAAAGGAAAGGTGATTTCTTAGGTTTACGCGAATATTACACATTGAAATAAAACTAGTTTATACGGATTTTATCGCGGTTTAATTTTTATTTTAGTCCCGACGTTTCGAAAGCTTTTCAGCCTTCGTGGTCACGGGAGAGACTGAGGTGTAGGTCGTCTCGAAAAGTTAATGTTACAATGGCTACCTTCATTTTAAAATTATACATATATTTTCAATTATTTAAAAAGTTAGTTGACACTAGTCCGATCTACGCAGAAAGAGCTCACGGTATCTTGAGGTCTGGCAGTTGGTCTTTTGGGTTCCGATTTAATTAAATGTATAATTGGATCCCAGGCTTGTGCAAGCTTCCAACCATCTTCTCTATTGAAATTTGGGTGTTTCTTAATTTCAATAGCCTCGCGAATCATCCTAGGTAGGAATCGGTGTTCTTTGGCAAGGATTTGTGGTTTGTCAAATCTAAGGTAATGTTTGGAGCCTTCATCTGAATGTTCAGCAACTGCAGACTTCGTAGAGCGTCGGTGTTTAACATCAGCTATGTGTTCTTTTACGCGGGTCCCTATGGGTGGTCCCTATGAAGGTAGCCATTGTAACATTAACTTTTCGAGACGACCTACACCTCAGTCTCTCCCGTGACCACGAAGGCTGAAAAGCTTTCGAAACGTCGGGACTAAAATAAAAATTAAACCGCGATAAAATCCGTATAAACTAGTTTTATTTCAATAAAAGGAAAGGGATAATTAAGGGATTGGGAAGGGGAGGGGGTTTGGGCCTCCGGATATCTCACTCACCGTACGAAACGCAGCAGCAAGCTACTACTTTACGCCGGTTTTCTGTGAGACAGTGGTAACGACCCGGACGAGCCGGCCTATTCGTGCTGTAGACACAAGTGTCTACAGCGTGGCTCTACCACTCTAAAAGTATGAGAAGTTACCTACTATGTCTAAATTCCGTGGCTTAAAGTCTCTTATCCCAGTAGCTTCGGATTATAATCTCTTTTTTTTTTTTTTTTTATTCAGGATTTTTTCGGGACTTTTAGTCGTGCAACGACTACGTCAGCCCCATAGTTCTAGCTCTTATAACTACTGCATGCTCTTTAATCTAGTTATTATTTAGTAGTCTGTAGACAGACCGATACAGCTGTCTAGCCGCATCTGATGTTCGTGTGGATAGAATGCTTTGGAACATACCCACATCAATACGATTAATGTGTAACTCATTGTACAGGTTTTCTCTCATGCTTGCGCTCCGGACACATTCCATCAATAAGTGATATAGGTCGTCTTTTGTATTGCATAAATCGCAGTTTGGGCTACTAATTTTGCGCATCAAATATTTAAAACTATTTGATGGAATGTGCCCAGACCGCAGCCTGTGAGCGATCACTATGAGTTTACGACTCAAGTTAATGTTGGCGAACCATGGTACGTGAGGAGGCTCACTTTGTATGGTTTGATACCAGATACCTTTTTCTCGCGATGTTACATCAAAATACTCCTTCCAAAGTGAACGTATATTTTTTTTATATTTGATAAGGACTTCTAAATATTCTGGTTTGATAAATACTTCGGTACCATTTGTTATTCCCTCTCGCGCCATTTTATCGGCCTCCTCATTTCCCGGTACGCCAACATGTGAGGGAACCCATTGGATCCCCAGAGACACCCCCTCAGCCAACAGCGCTATGACCTTCTCTAAAATAGTATAAGCTATCGATGCTCCTCTGTGTCCAGAGGTGCACCGAGCTATGTGTTGCAAGGCACTTCTGCTATCAGACAGAATAACTACCTTTTTAAATCCTGCGCTGCCGACATGAGACAAAGCCTCCGAAATAGCAAAGAGCTCCACATACATAATAGAATAACTTGAGTCATTCACTATTTGAAAAGTTTCTCTCACATTGTGACTGGGAACATAGTACGCTGCACCGCGACCAGATTTTGTTTGTGAGCCATCCGTATAAACTTTATACCAGCCTTCGTATTTAGTATTAAGCATGTGTAGTGTGTTTGCCATTAATATTCTTGTGTCATATTTATTTTTCGCCTGCGATATATCCTCAATTCTAGTTTCAATAATGCTAACATCAATATTAGATACCCAAGTATTTAAATTAAACATATGTAACGGATTACAAAAGTTGATGTTTTCTTTTTTTGTCTCTCCATAAACCAAGGCCAGTAATGGTTTCTTTTTTCTACGGAAGTAAGCTGAATTACTAAGTAGTAATAGATCTTCTAGAGCATGAATAGTAATATTATCAAACCAGGATTGGGACTTAAGGCAATACTTTGTAGCTAAATACCTTCTTCTCAGATGGAGCGGTGGTAAACATAATTCATATTCCATCACGTGAATAGGTGTCGTTTTAATGAAACCTCCTACTACGCGTAATGCCACATTTTGGACTCGGTCTAATTTGAGCAGATGAGTCTTTGCAGCATTATCATAAATAAAGCTTGCATAGTCTAATCTGCTCCTAATTAATGAAATATATAGTCTCCGGAGGTGTATAGGATGGACTCCCCAAGTTGCACCTGATAAAACTCTTAGTATATTTATTAACTTCAAAGATCTTGCTTGAGTTTCATTTATATGTCTATTCCATAAGATTGATTTGTCTAACCAGACCCCCAGATATCGTACGCAATCCACCAACGGTATAATATTTTTTCCAACGGACACGGTAACCTGATCTCTTCTTCTTCCTTTACTAAATAGACATACTTGAGTTTTTGTTAAAGAAATTTGTAAGCCAATCTGAGCTAACCGCGACGATACAGCTATAACACTATTTTGTATATCCATTGCATTCTTTTGAATATTTTTATCCTGCACATAAAAAACAAAATCATCCGCATATTGTAAATATCGTACATTATTGTTTAATTCATGACATATGTTAAAGGTGATTATGTTGAATAAAAGTGGAGACATTGGATCGCCTTGAGCCAGTCCTACAGACGTCCATCTCATTACTGCACTTTTATCACTTTCATCTATAATTTTGAGACATCTAGATTTTAAGAATGTAAACAGGTACCTACATATAGTAGCTCCAACATGCAGTGCATCTAAAGTTAAAACTAATTGATCGACCAAGACGTTATTGTAAGCACTCTCTATGTCCAAAAAACACGCTAATGTCGGTGTATTTTTGGCAAATCCCAATTGTATATGTGAGACTAATCTAACTATACAATCAACACTTGATTGACCTTTTCTAAATCCTGAAGTTGTAGGCGCTAAAATATTATGTTTTTCAACAAACCAATCCAGGCGTTTGTTTAGCATAGAATGGAAAATTTTACAGATGCACGAAATTAAGGATATCGGTCTGAACTTGTCATTATTACAGTTTGGTTTTGGGATAGGTATTAGCTTTATGTTTCGCCATTGATCGGGAATTATTGAATGTGTAAATATTAAATTGTATATCTTGAGCAGGAGTAATTTCCCATCCTTTGGCAAGTGGTAAACCATGGAATAAGTGATGTTATCTTCGCCTGGAGCCGTGTCCTTCTTTTTCAGGCACATGAGCAATTCTTGAATAGTAAATTCATCCTCTAATTTTGGGTTCGAAGAGGTGAATGAGGGCGACGGAGGCTCCACAAAATCTGGGGCTAGTGAACGCAGTAGTTGGATCTTCTTATCCTCTGATGTTCGTACATGACTACTCCTAATTCCTTTCATCCATCTCATTCTTTGCCACATTTGAGATGAATTAGTTGTCTCATCTAATGATCCACAGTATGCCTTGAAGTGGCTTGATCTTGCATGCCTGATCATCTTTTGTGAGTTCGCTATTTCATTGTTTAATAAATCTAAGTTGCTCGGGGTTGGGTTTTTCCTAAATGCTTTTAACGCTAGCCGGCGTTTAGCGATCGCTTGAGAGATAGATGGGTTCCAAAATGGTTTTGGTTTGAAGGATTGTGACGGATTATTACTAATTTTGTAAAATGGTATACTCTGTTCAGCTGAATAATTGACTTTTTGGATAAAACGGTTGTATAACGCCTGAATATCCCAAGCAGTTATATTCAGATCCGCGATGCAATTTTGAAATGTACTTTTATAGAAGTCCCAATTAGCTAGTTTGAAATTGCGTTTTTTTGTGTAAGTTTGTGTATCATGGTACTCCAATCGAAATTTAATAAACATATGATCACTACCCAAATTTTCCTTAGTAACATTCCACTTAAAGTGTACCGCAATATCAGTCGTTACAAATGTAATGTCGGGCGTACTCTCTTGTAAAACACCATTTACCAATTTGACTCTAGAGGATTCCCCATTATTTAAAGTTATATAATTATGATCAGTACTAGAGTCAAACAACTGAATACCCCTAGAATTAGTTTTATTGGACCAGTCAGAGTGATGGCCATTAAAATCTCCCGCTATAATAGTTTTTTCGCTAAAATTAGAAAACAACTCGTCCCAGTCACATTGTGTTGTGCGTACAGATGGTGAAACATAAACCGATACAATAAACTTCAAGTACTTACAATTACAGATTTTCAAACATATTATCTCAATGCCAGAATTACTTACATTTACGGGGTATAACTGTACATTAAATGATCGATGAACTACAATTGCCACTCCACCGTAAGAATCTTGTCTGTCCTGTCTATATATATCATAATCTTTAATCCTGACGTTCTTGTCCTCGTTAAGCCAAGTCTCACTTATCAAACAAATTCCTATTTTTTCTTGATTCAACAGTAGCTCGAATACCTGTTTCTTTGGTATCAGGCTCTGTGAGTTCCACTGCCCAATACCTACGTAATGAGGAGCAGAACCCCAAGCGCCCGATACCTGATCATGTTTTCTTGTACGGTTACTACCCATAATGAAAAATATCCATCAGTTTTCTTACGACATCCCCACTCTGGACAGCCCTTATGACAAAGTTAATAGCTTCCTCTAGCAGAAGCTTCCCTACTTGTTTAAGCTTCTCTTCAAAACTAACGCCTGTTCCTAGTATCTTCTGAATATGATGAAATATCTCTATAAACTTGCTTTCCTTATTCTTTCCTTTATTTCGTGTCATGCCTTCGTCCTCCTTTCTTGAATCCATGGCCCTCTTCTGTTTCTGAGTTCCCGATAAAGCTATTGAGCTCAGCGACTGATCTTTCATCTTCTCTGCAAATGTTGTTCCAGTCTTGACATTTGGGTCTTTCTTATTCTTTTTTCTTTTCTTATTTGCTTTCTGCTTGTAAGTTGTTCTTGGCTGACTAATTTCTTCGTCACTGCTTCTACTGTCTTCACTTTCCTCAACGCTTTCAGTAATATGTTCAGCCTCCTCATTTCTATTTTCATAATGTACATCAGCTTCTACAACTTGTGTACCTACCATGGATGGAAATTCCTCATTGTCTTTGTTTCTATACCAGTCTGTATTTTCTTGCGATGTGTCCTGCTTCTCTGTTTCTTTTTCATTTATTTGTGTTTTTAAATATTTAAATAAAGCTTTTTTATAGGTACAATTTTCTAAACTCATAATTCTTCTGATCTTTCTCTCTTTCAAGAATATCGGACAGATTTTGTTAAATGCAGCGTGATTTCCTTTGCAATTGATACACTTGAAATCAGTGACATCACAGTTTGAATGATTTCCACAACATTTAGGACAAACCGGTTTAGTCTTACCCGGGCAAACCCGTGCTTGGTGACCGTACCTCCAACAGGTGGAGCACTGCGTTACTGGAAACGTATAAGATTCGACTTTGAACCGGCAATCATATCCGTAAACATATTGTGGCAGGGCTGCGCCTTTAAAACAGAATCGTACCGTCTCGCATTCAGTCCACTCGTCAGTTTCATTCATTCGCTTCAGCCTCTTGACAGAAACAATTTCATATTCGCATTTAAAATCTTTTAGTAAGTCTTCCTCTTTTACTTCCAGCTCTATATACTTTACAACACCGTAAGTATAACTGACTTCATTTGTCAAGCGGCACTTATATCCTAGATCTGCAAATTTTTGGTTATTTACAAGTTTTTCAGCAATTTCTCTGCTTTCAAATTTCAAGACGACTTTGTAGGGGCTCTTGTATTTGATTTGAATAATATTAGATATATTTTCTGCCTTCAATAGTTTTGCAAGTCCAATTTGTTTGGGTAACTCTTGGTTTGAGGTTATATTAATTTCTATTGAGTTCAAATCTTCTTCATCTTGATTATTAATTCTATAATAATTATTATTTCGATTGTTATAAGTAGCGCTTGACGTATTTCTGCTAAAAGTGTTCTTCGGTGCAAATCTCTTGGTTCTCCTCCGTACTATAGTAAAGCCTTCCTCGTTATTATCACCCATCTCTTGCTCGTCACTCTCATTTCTTGGTCTTTTGTCAGGTCTCTGAATACTTTTTATTATTGTTGATTCATTTATCTCGCTGCTCTCGATATTGGTTATAACACTTTCTTGAAGCTCCTCCTCACTCATATCGCTTGTATTCTTGGAACGAGGTCGATTGCCGACCTCGTCCATCTATCTCATACAACCGAGGGTAGTTCGAAAAAAGTAGCCCGCGACAATAATACGCTTATCGCAACGTATACCGTGCGCTCGCTGTGACGCGCCGCGCGCAACTGGATTATAATCTCGGATGCGGGATGGATGCGGAGCGGCCGGAACGAACAAGTGGCTCGCTTGATGGTAAGCCTACCCATAAACTTAAACAACACCACACAAAACTTAGAAAACGGAATTCTTTTTCACGACAGAACGATTCGTGAAAATTATCTTGGGTTGCGTATTTTAAGCCCCCTGGTCATTCTCGAAAATATGTCCAACTTGGCGATAAATTAAATGCAATTAAATATTTCTGCATTGATACTAATCAAGAAATATAATTTACTTAATATGTGTTGCTAAATCTAAACTTCCGTTTCGTGTATGTATTAGGCAACGGTAAATAATTAACATTAGTATATGTTATTTGATTCCTTAAGGGCCTTGCAGATAAGTCGTTGAAGTGTAGCGAGTACGGTTGCAATCGTAACTAGCTTAGAGGTAATATAATAAATAAATAAATACACCCAACAGTCACACACATAGACCCCACACTAGGTTAGCCTGTATCGTGGGTATCAGGAACTACGAAGGACTTGCGGTCCCACAACACCCAGACCCGAAACAAATATTTGTGGATTAGGCAATCATTTGTCTCGGTGTGGGAATAGAACCTAAGGCCTCTCGCTTCGTAGCCTGCTACTCGTCCACTGCACCACGGAGACTGTCATATAATATAATTGACCATAAGATTGCAATAGCACCGACACAAATAGGCTATGCCTTTTTAGTTTTTTATATTATAATACATAATATTAATTTGCGGGTTGTGGGGGTCAAACGGCGGGTCGTCCCTTATAATACCAAATACCGTCAAATCATGATGAGAAGGCGGAGCCTGGCATTAAGCCGGGATGATGCCAGGCAACATGAAAGAATAATATAAGATTGGTTACAAATCCTTATCAAATAAATGACAGTATCGTAAAAGGTCATAAATCATAAATTCATTTACATCCGTATTTTTTGTAATGCAAATTGTACTTCGCCATGTAGTTATCCTTCAATGCAGAAATGTCATATCTATTCGGGGTTTAACAGACGAGCTATTTTTTCAAATTTAAATAATATGCGCATTTTTTGTCGCACCATCTTAGTTATAATTATTGTTTGGCTAATTAATAATCCAAGAAAAATATTATTTACCTAATACTTTAAATCATAATAGAACAGATGTGTTTGACTAACAAATAGAAGATGATCTCATAATAGGATGCTCTTTAAAGGAATAACAAAATTGTCATATCGTTTCTGCATGTACAGTCATATTCTCTCCTATTTTTTTGTTTTATAGCATAGGCCGATAAACTAGCCAGTAACAAGTGTTCTCCATAACCCATGTATGCACACAATACCAAAAGAATCATAGGTGTGTTGCCGACCTTAAAGGAAAGGTATAACTTAGGGATTGAGAAGGGGAGGGGATTTGGGCCTCCCGATATCTCACTCACCGTACGAAACACAGCAGCTGCTACTTAACGCCAGCTTTCTGTGAGATAGTGGTAACAACCCGGACGACAAAATTGTCTACAGCACGGCTCTACAACTCAAAAACGCCACATTACGCCCACCTGCTTAGTACTCATTAATACGCCATAACGACACACGATTTTATCCCGGGGTAGTGTTAAAACGTTTCCTCGACTAAAAGTTGCGCGTATGCACGAGTTAAATAGTTGAATCTATTATTGCTTTAACGTTGTGTAACCTTGGTTGTAGTTGGCACTGCACATTGCGTTAGCTTTATAATTGAATTTCAATAAACATAGCGTCAACACAGTTATGAGCAGGAATGCCTGACCTAGACTTGTGTCAAGGGGCTTGTAAATATCTTTGTTTACTGAATATGCACGATTTTGAGATTGATTTTTGAATGCTACCTTGATAGGTCGTCACAAAATGTACAATACGCGAAAATTGGCCGGCCCAAAGACTTTAATACTTCTAGACAAGCTGCGCGGTACATAGAAATTGTACCACTAATTTGCGGTCAATTGACCGTAACTCAATATTACCATCTCGCTTACTCTCAACTAGAACCCCTCTCGCGCTCCCTGTCTGTGAGCTGTCAAACTGAACCGCGTTATGTGACGCAATTTTACTTCTAAACAACCCGTCTAGTAGTTTATAAAGTCTTTGGGCCGGCCTGAAGTTTGTCACAAGTAACGTTGCGGTGGTTTTCAGAGACTAAAGAATGACACATTGGCACATTAGCTATTTAGTCATTTTTCCTGATAAGACACATTCAGTAATACGTCAGTTTGTTTGTGGACAGTTTCTTCAACTCATCCCACGGTGTATTTGGTTCTTAGCTCACTTTAATTCTAATTGATATTTTTTTAAATAGTTTATATGATGAAGCGAGCATGTCGCTTGCCTAATGGTAAGCGCAACGCCTGCCCATAAACTGACCTTACCTTGTTTGGCAGCAATGTAAAATGCGGTGGTACCAACCCAGACGGCCTCTTGCATACCAGGAACTTACCACCTAGATGTTGAAAGTTATATACGCACTCACGCCTGTAATTCCCGAAGGGGTAGGTAGAGGTGTAACCAGTATACCCACATTTCGCCGAGCGTATTTCCGTCCCTTATGTGATAGGGGGCGAGCCTATCGCCATACCGGGCACAATTTCAAACTCCGGGCTGATACTAAGCATTTCGTAATAGAAAACCCCAATATCACTTTTACCCGACTCGGAGATCCAACCAGAGACCTCAGCGTGGACCTCAATCGTAACGCGTACGCATTACAACTGCGCCACCGAGGCAGTTTAACGTTTATTCTAGGTTATATCTCTTTACTCTGTCCTTCAATGACTTTTACGGCATCTATGAGAAGACATATCTATTTAGAAGTGTCATATTCAAGAACTCCATACCACAAGCCATCAATCTGCGAACACTTTCGTAACATGACAATAGTGTCGCACGCAGTCGATAATCTCTCCATTATCTACAAATGAAGCTGTTAGGTAGAAAGCAGTGACGCAACTGCGATATGAAGTCGATGATTTATTGAACATGTGGTTTTCGAAACTACTTCCAATATTCTTTGGAATTTGCAGTATGATAGGTAATACTAAGTTATAAAAGTATCTATCGAAATAGTTACAAGATGCGTCTTCCTCCCTCCCTCCCTCCCTCCCTTCGCTTAATAGTGGCTGAAGAACAAGGTGTTTTACAAGGTGGTAGGTCCCTCGTATGCGAGAGGCCGGCTGGGTTGGTACCACCGCTTTGTCTATTTCTGCCGCCAAGCAACAGTGTGTAAGCACTGTTGTGTTCCCGTGTGAAGGACATTAAAGCCAGTGTAATTACTGGGCATTATGAGACTTAAAACCTTATGTCTCGGGGTGCCGAGCGTAATCCAGTGGCGTGCAGTGCTTTGTTATTTAAAGTTCTGTTTGGCGTTGCTTCTGTTTATGAGCAGGCGTGGTGCTTACCATCAGGCGAACGATCTGCTCGTCTCGTCATTCAAGCTTATAAAAAAAACAGGTCATTAACCTCCAGCATCTACTCATGTTTTCAAATGTTGCTGTTATTGATTTGCATCATATAAAATTCATGTATGATAGGAAATGTAAAATTGCATAAGTGATTATTTGCATATTACAATCAATATAAATTCCGGAATCACGTAAGATTATTACATCTACAATTTCATTATACAATCTATACTAATACTAGCTGCCCCGCGCGGTTTCACCCGCAACTACAGCAGCGCCACCTACCGGGTCCAATTGTGAATCTAAACCATCCAAAGCGTCACCCAAACGCATACAAAAAAATCATTCAAATCGGTCCAGCCGTTTAGGAGGAGTTCAGTCACATACACGCGTACAGTAGAATTATATATACATACTAGCTGTTGCCCGCGGCTCCGCCCGCGTGAATGCCTATTTCCAGGTCAAGCGACTCCCGGTGAGAAACGCGATCGACAAAAATACTAATGTCGCTATTAAAAAATAGGGGTTGATCGAAATGTTGGGTGTACTTATTTATTAAGTACTAATAAATACTTAATAGAAATAAAAAATATGGAAAATAAAGTACTTTAACTTTTTTCGTACAGAACGGCAATTTCATAGGCACACTGCTTAATCCTAATGTAGACTTTACATACCTTCGACATTTTTACGAAGATCTCTCAGATATACATAAATATTATAAAAGCAAAATTAATAAAGTTCCCAGTTAGTGATTTATAACAAATTGTTACTTCATCACGATCCACGCATAAATATAACCGTGAACTTATCAGCGAAAGTAATTTGATGTTAATAACATCTCACGAACAACGTTACTCATTAAATATCAATCACTGATTAGAATATAACAAGCATTAAAGAAATATAATGTAACTGTATTTTGCTCGCGGCCCCGCCCGCGTGAACCGCCTTTTCCGGGATAAAAAGTAGCCTAAAACCGTCTTCAGGATTCCATCTATCTCTGTACTAACAACATTAATTCAGCTATTTAGGCGAAAAAGCGTAACAAGCAAACAAACAAACTCATTTTTGCATTTATAATATTAGTTAGGATTATGATTTGCCAATCAGCCAGATAAGTACTTACACGGACGACATACAAACATACATACGCACTCACGCCTGTAATCCCCGAAGGAGTAGGCAGAGGCGTAACCCGTACACCCGCATTTCGCCGAGCGTATCTCCGTCCCATGATGTGATAGTGGGCGAGCCTATCGCCATACCGGGCACAATTCCAGACTCCAGACTGATACTAAACATTTCGTAATAGAAAAACCCAATATCACTTTTACGTGACCTGGGGATCGAACCCGAGACCTCAGCGTCAGCCTCAATCGTAACGCGTACGCATTACATCTGCGCCACTGAGGCAGTCATAAAATATTGTTTATACAGTATCTAAAAAAAACCCTGTTGGCCCTTTTTGGGTCTTAAGCTTCATAAAAATAGTTAAATTAAAAAAAATATAAACAGAAGCGAGATTATTATCCTGACACAGATAACTTAAAAATGAACATATTTAAAAAATGTTATTTGCATCTGAATTTCTGTGTGGCCGGTGGCGCGGCCAGTTTGATGTACGTGGACGCCGCAACTTGCTATCTCGCTCTGACTCCGAGTCATCGCTCTTGCAGAGGTGATCAATCGGAATACGGTTTACAAACAATAAATTAATTCTAGTTTAAAAAATAAATATGATTATTTTTATAGTCCAATTTTCGTATTCAAGTTTTTTCATTGCGTTTGAATATCGATTCTGATACCACAGTTAAAATGCCCAACAGGGTTTATGTTATTTTTTTTTATTACCTTGAATGACGAGACCAGCAGGTCGCTCGCCTGATTGTAAGCGGCACGCCTGCTCATAAACAGAAGCAATGGCACACAGAGCTTTAAATAACATAGCACTGCATGACACTGGACTGCGCTCGTCACCCCGAGACATAAGGTGTTAAGTCTCATAATGCCCAGTAATTTCACTGGCTTCAATGTCTTTCAAATCGGAACACAACAGTGCCTACACACTGTTGCTTGGTAGCATATACATTTTTTTTTTTTTTTATTTTGGCTCGGCAAAGTGTCTACGCTACACCTGATGGTAAGTATAGCGCAATCCATGAATACTGTCGACCAACGATAGACACTGAATCTATCGCAGATCGGCAGAATTATGCCGGCCTGCTTAGTTGGTTCTTCACACTCCGTTTAAAGGATCCCAAGTTATAGTAGTTTTTATATACATACGAGTATTGTATATTTAAGAGCAACTTAATTTACACGGTACTTTACTAGCGCGGAAGTGGTCAAATGAAAAGCTCTGCATCATGCATGTGATTTGATCGGATAATTATCAATATTAGATACTCAACGTGTCTCACGTCCTGTACGGTACGGTGTACATATAATTTCACGGTACACTTAGAATAATAATTTGGTATAATGACAAATTTATCTACTTATCGATCTATCTAATATAGGATAAAAGACCATAAAGCGTTATTTTTATAAACGTATTTTTCTTCTTGGTCGGCAAATGACTTCAACAAACCTTTGTTGGTTCAATGCAATAAGAAATCACAAAAAAAACAAAATATACACGCCGAATTGAGAACTTCCTCCTTTTATGAAGTCGTTTAAAAAGTTTGACTCCTTGTGTGTGAGTGTGAATATTAATCCTATGAATGATTACTCTTTTATATAGCATAAGCCTGCAAACGAGCATGTGGGTCACCTGATGGTAAGTGATCTTCACCGCTATGTACGGCCACAACCAAAGGAATCATGGCGTTGCCGACCTTAAAGGAAAGAGATAATAAAAGGATTGGCAGGGATTGGGGCTTCTGGATGTCTCACTCACCATACGAAACGCAGCAAGCTGTTACTGTACGCCGTTTTTCTGTGAGACAGTGGTAACGACCCGGTTGAACCAGCCCATTCGTGCTGTAGACAAAACTATCTACAGCGTGGCTCTACCACTCAAACAACACACGTTAAAAAAATACACCCAACAGTCACATACATAGTCCCGACCCCACACTAGGTTAACCAGTATCGTTGATATCAGGAACTACGAGGGATTTGCGGTCCCACAACACCCAGACCCGAAACAAATATTTGTGGATTAAACCAACATTTGTCTCGGTGTGGGAATCGAACCCACGGCCTCACGCTTCGCAGCTGGCTACTCACCTACTGCGCCACGGAGGTTAGCTCATAAACACTACACAAAATACAGCAAGCGTCGAGCTGAGATAAAAGAATCGACAGGCATCATACGAATGTTGCAAGAGAAGGCCTCGCACATAATGATGGTGTTTTAGCATTTTGCGTTCAACTAGAGTTTATACCGAGGCCAGCAGCACAGTGTACTACAGTTTAATTTTATTTTAGTCCCGACGTTTCGAAAGCTTTTCAGCCTCGTGGTCACGGGAGAGACTGAGGTGTAGGTCGTCTCGACAAGTCAATGTTACATTGGCTACCTTCATTTTAAAATTATACATTTATATTTTAATTTATAAAAAAGTTAGTTGACACTAGTCCAATCTACGCAGAAAGAGCTCACGGTGTCTTGAGGTCTGGCAGTTGGTCTTTTGGGTTCCGATTTAATTAAATTTATAATTGTATCCCAGGCTTGTGCAAGCTTCCAACCATCTTCTCTATTGAAAATCCATATAAACTAGTTTTATTTCAATGTGTAATATTCGCGTAAACATAAGAAATCACAGTGTACTACAATTATATATGCTTCATATTTTCTACGACATTGGATTCGGAGCTGAATTGTATCTGTATTGTCCTAGAAATTAATTTAAAGGTGATTATTGCAAACTACTGCGGGTAGGTAGTAGGTCTCTCGTATGCGTCGTCTGAGTTACGGTGGTACCGTTTTGTCTATTTCTGCCGCCAAGCAACAGTGTGTAAGCACTGTTGTGTTCCGGTTTGAAGGACATTGAAGGCAGTGAAATTATACTGCTGATTAAAGGACGAGGCAATGGCGAAACTTGGTTCCCACTGTAGGTTGTGAGGGTCAGGCGCCGGGTTGCTCCATATAACACCAAATACCGTTGAATCTATGGTACGAGAACGCAGATCCTGGCATTACGCGGGGATAGCGCCAGGCAGAAAGAAAAAAGATTTTGAGAGCCAGATTTGTGTACAGCGTGAATGGGCTGGTCAACGAAGTAAGTGCCAATATTGCACAGAAAGAGACATCAAGTGGCAGCTTGCTATTGGGTTTCGTAGGGTGTATAAGATTTCCAAGCAGCCTAATTCTCTCTCCCCAGTTTCTAATCCCTATTCTTTTTCTATAAGCTCGACAACGCGGTCATAATTATTTTGGTAATGTGGAAGATCATGAGCGGTAGAGATCATTTAACATCAGATGACCAGCTTTCTCGTTTGCCAGACTGATATAAAAACATACGAAAACTATTGACATCCCGAAACCGTAGTTGTCAGCTTTCCGAACATTTCTACCAGTTTAATACCTAATTACTTAGTAAAAAACAGCTCCCCGCAATACGCGGTCTTTCCTACTCAGCAATCAATCCAATTTTCCATTGCATCAGGAGTAATGTCATGAAATCAATAAAGCACGTGGCCCTCGGGCGGTGTCATTACGTCGGCCTGGCCGCTTGTCACCGCTGATGGATTACCACGCTGACGGGAGCCGCTGGCGTCTGATGATAAGAAACTTTACTAATCTTGCAACAGTATATCATGGGCCCGAGGGTACAGAAATACGATTAAAGTAATGTGCTTCGGCAACATTAAGTTTTTTTTTATCCTGGCTCGGTAAAGTGACTACGCTACACCTGATGGTTAGTATAGCGCAATCCATTAATACTGTCGACCAACGATAAACACTGAATCTATCGCAGATCGGCAGAATTATGCCGGCCTGCTTAGTTGCTTCTTCACACTCCGTTTATTTCGGTTTCGGAGTCGGTTTAAATTTGTTAAAATGTAATTATTTTACTGCCTCATTGGCGCAGTTGTAATGCGTACGCGTCAAGATTAAGCTAACGCTGAGGTCTCGGGTTCGATGCCCGGGTCGGGTAAAGTGGTATTGGGTTTTTCTATTACGAAATGCTCATCAGCCCGGAGTCTGGAACTTTGTGCCCGGTATGGCGATAGGCTCGCTCCCTATCACATCGTGGGACGGAGATACGCTCGGCGAAATGTGGGTGTACTGGTTACACCTCTGCTTACCCCTTCGGGGATTACAGGCGTGAGTGCGTAATGTATGTAATTATTTTACTATCATTAAAATCAGTGCACAAAAGTATTTTATCCACGATTTCACTTCCCTTGGGGGTGGAAATTTCGCTTTAAATTACAGCATTTCAAACAGGATCAACAAAATGAGATCACTTCATGAAAATATGTGTACATTAAAAAAGGAACAAAAGAATCGAATCCAATTGGGGTCCTTCGTTTCTTTTTTGGCAAATAATTACGATGCGTTGGTAATTACTAATCACCAGGTGATCAACAGGCGCGTTTGATGGTTCCTGCAATAAAAAAAAACTATTTGATTAATTGTTTAGTATTTCATAACATGACATGACAGCTTGTGTGGATAGGATCTCACTGTTGGGTATATTTCCTTTTATATCTTGGGAGATGAAACGAGCAGGTCGCTCGCCTGATAGTAAACGTAACGCCTGCCCTTAAACAGAAGCAACACCACATAGAACTTTAAATTACAAAATACAAAGCACTGCATGGCATTGGACTGCGATCGTCACCCGCCGACATAATGTTATTAAGTCTCATAAAACCCAGAATTTTTCACTGGCTTCAATGTTCTTCAAAACGAAACACAACAGTGCTTACACACTGCTGCTTGGCAGCAGAAATAGACAAGGCGGTGGTACCAACCCAGACGGCCTCTCGCATACGAGTGGTAGAGCCACGCTGTAGACAATTTTGTCTACAGCATGAATGGGCCGGCTCGTCCGGGTCGTTACCACTGTCTCACAGAAAACCGACGTAAAGGAGCAGCTTGCTGCTGCGTTTCGTGCGGTGAGAGGGATATCCGGAGGCCTAAATCCCCTCCCTTTCCCAATCCCTTAATTATCCCTTTTCTTTAAGGTCGGCAACGCGCCCATGATTCTTTTGGTATTGTGGCGTACATGGGCGGTGGTGTTCACTTACCATCAGGTGACCCACTTGCTCGTTTGTCGGGCTATACAATAAAAAAAAATACGCGGAACCTACCACATAGTTTATTTATTTATACAATTCTGCAAGTCACAAACTTCTACGGCCTTACAAATCGTCAAAAGAATCTCTGTGTGTGAAAGGGCTGTAACAGCTTACTGTAAGTTCACTCGTTCATACAAATGTCACCGATGCAAGGCAAGAAAATGTTGGTATTTGAGACACAGCGCGACGGCACCACAGCTCTGCACCTTGACATTAAATGTTACATCTTCCTACTCCATTCACTCGAACTTGAACACAAAATCGTGCTAATATTGTTAAACAGGGATTATGAAAGGACAAAATATCTCCGATTCACATGAAAGGTCAGAAATAACTTCTCTTTTTTACCCCCGAGTGTTGGAAGGTTTTTTGACCCCTTTTTGTGCGTGCATGCGTACGTTAATAGAAATCAAACTTTTTGTCACGACCAAAGACTTTAATGTATACTACTAGACAAGCTGCGCGGTACATAGAAATTGTACCACTAAGTTGTGGCCAATTGACCGTAACTCAATATTACCATCTCGCTTACTCTAACCTAGAACCCCTACCGCGCTCCCTGTTTGTGAGCTGTCAAACTCACGCGTTATGTGACGCAATTTTACTTCTAACTAGCCCGTCTAGTAGTATACATTAAAGTCTATGGTTACGACCTTTAAACTTTTCATCTGGTAAGCATACACCTGGAGGCCAATTCTCTTAATTTTAAATGTTCAAAATATCATTCCGATCTAGTTTCAGCGTCAAGAAAGTTGCAAATGGCATTCTCATAAACCAATAATCAACGTCAAATGTGAACATAGATCGTAATGCGATTGAATGTAGAATAAAAGTTAACTGAAACCAAAACAGTATAATGCTACTGCTAATGCTAGGTGCATTTAACGTTGATTATTGGTTTAAGAGACTGCCATTTGCAACTTTTTTGACGATGAGACTAGATCGGAATGATATTTTGAACATTTAAAGTTACGAGAATTGGCCTTCTGATGGTAAGCAGTCATCGCCATCCATCGACTTCAGCCATGCTACGGCACAACCATCTCGCTGCTTACCGTTAAAGGAAAACTCTTTTTAATGCTCGTTTAAAGAAGGTTAGGTCATAGTCCTTTCACGCTGTGTTTCCAGCGAAATTCATTTACAATATTAACCTTGTTGCCACAATGCTGGATGTGGGCGTCCTTTTCTTATGAGGGGTTAGGTCTTAGTTTACTCTGGCCTAATTCGAGTTGACAGACTTCCCATACCTGTGAAATTCTTATTGAGAACTCTACCTAGTAGTACGTACGAAGATTTCCTATGGTGCGATTATTACCATGTTTATGGTGATCACTATGTAATCGGGTACAAATTAGTAACAGGTCCCCTGCACCATGAGCAGATGGAATTTGGACAAATGTATTTCTAGAATTATTTATTTGTCCTAAAATAGAGATGTCAGTGTAGGCATATGAAGCTACCTCGGTGGCGCAGTTGTAATGCGTACGCGTTACGATTGAGGCCAATGCTGAGGTCTCGGGTTCGATCCGAATTTGTGCCTGGTATGGCGATAGGCTCGCCCCCTATCACATCGTAGGACGGAGATACGCTCGGCGATTTTTTTTTTATAGCATAGGGCGGCAGTCGAGCAAGTGGGTCACCTGATGGTAAGTAATCTCCACCGCCCATGTACGCCCACAATACCATAAGAGTCATGGGTGCGTCGCCGACCTTAAAGGAAAGGGATAATTAAGGAATTGGGAAGGGGAGGGGTTTGGGCCTCCGGATATCTCACTCACCGTACGAAACGCAGCAGCAAGCTGCTACTTTACGCCGGTTTTCTATGAGACAGTGGTAATGACCCGAATGAGCCGGCCCATACATGCTGTAGACAAAAGTGTCTACAGCGTGGCTCTACCACTCATAAAAAATGAAATGTGCATATGAAGCTATACCAATTGTGCAATCAATCTTTTCTCTCACCATATTACGAACATAATCGCAGACATCAGAAATAAACAAAAAATTAAAACCAACAAAACTCACAGCAATTAACTTAATAAGTGAAAAGAGCATATCGTTACAATTACTCGAGCGACGATAAAATTTGTAGCACACTAATGGTAGAAGTAGTCAGTTCGTAAAGCAGGTACATCGGAGCAGAAAAACAGTATCTTATATTTTTCTAATGTAGGGAAAGTTGGAATGTCTTGTAGCTGGATCCGACAGATAAATTACTGTTGGGAATCTACTTAGAAAGAAAGAAAGAAAGAAAGAAAAACTATTTATTTGTACAGCCGCCAACGCGCTTATGAGTGTATCGCTACATTCATACACTACAATTAACATAAAAAAATTAAGAAATAGTATAAAAAAAGTACAATTGCGCGCCGCAGCTGTGACAGGTAGGTGAACACTCAGCATGTTGCTGTGCTGTGCCGTGGCGCGTACCACAACACAGCGCTGATTTTCAGTGGTCACCTTGTGTGACGTACGGACGCGGACGCCAGCCAGCCGATATAATTAATTGACACACTACTACGTGACGAAAGAAGACACTATTACTTGACATGTAATACCCAACTGGATAGCAAAAAACGTACATATGATAAAATAAACTGCCACAGTGCCTCGTTCCAGCGAGACGCATTTCAGGTTCAGTCATGATATATCCAGAAACTTTAGACAGGCATTATATTTGGACTGTACAGAGGGGCGAGCACGCACAACTTGCGAAAACGTATTCGAATCGAAATGTAAAATAATTGTTTGAAAAATCATTATTTATAGTTTTATTTTATTTTTATTTATTGACTGCCTCGGTGGCGCAGTTGTAATGCGTATGCGTTACGATTGAGGCTAACGCTGAGGTCTCGGGTTCGATCCCCGGGTCGGGTAAAGTGGTATTGGGTTTTTCTATTACGAAATGCTCAGTATCAGCCCGGAGTCTGGAATTTGTGCCCGGTATGGCGATAGGCTCGCCCCCTATCACATTGTGGGACGGAGATACGCTCGGCGAAATGTGGGTGTACTGGTTACACCTCTGCCTACCCCTTCGGGGATTACAGGCGTGAGTGAGTATGTTATTTTATTTTATAATTCATCATTCATTTCTCGATTCGAATACTTATTCGTAAGTTATTCGTGCTCGCCTCTGTCGACAGTTTGCCATCAGATGCAGTATGCCTTGCCAGAATAATACAAAAGATAAGGAAAATAATTACGCTGGTCCTTGCTCTGTGGTATCAAATGTAACGTTTACAAGGTGGTAGGTCCCTCGTATGCGAGAGGCCATCTGGGTTGGTACAACCGCTTTGTCTATTTCTGTCGCCAAACAACAGTGTGTAAGCACTGTTGTGTACCGGTTTGAAGGACATTGAAGCCAGTGAAATTACTGGGCATTATGAGACATACCATCTTACGTCTCGGGGTGACGAGCGCAGTGAAATAAAAAACGGAAATTTTCGGAACGGAAAGTCAATGATGGAGCGTTACATTTTATTTGTACCACTGTCACATGAAAAACCGATATAAAGTGAGGGCTTCGTTGTTGCGTTCCGTAAGTTCCGTGAGAGTATTTTTAATGTTTTATTGCCTGAATGGCGCGGAGTCACTCGTCTGATGGTAACCGCCTGCCCATAGTCAAAAGCATTACCACATCAAATCTTGAATTACAAAGGACTGCATGGCATTGGACTGCGCTCGTCATCCCGAGACATAAGATGTTAAGGCTCAATGCACAGTAATTTCACTGGGTTCAATGTCCTTCAAACCGAAACACTACAGTGATACACTGCTGCTTGACGGCAGAAATAGACAAACTGGTGGTACCAATCCAGACGGCCTCTTGCATACGAGAAACCTACCACCTAGTAAAACCGCGAATCTCCTCCTTTTTGCAAATTTTGCAATGCAATTACTGCGCGCATTTATTGGACCTGTTACATAATGTGTGTAGTTTTATTTTCCCGTAGGCGTATTTTATAAGTAAACATGATAATCAACAAAAAATATATAATATATTTTATTGGCTGATACAAGTTACAACATAAAATATTGCATAAGTTTATTTCTGGTTATAAATTAAATAATAAAAACAATAAATATACAAAATGGGGGTCACGTTAGTAAGAAAGCGTGAAGCAAGGCATTAAACTGGAATGCTGTTGATAAAGTTATTATTTACTTTGTTTTTTATACAAAATAATGTCAATCTGGTATTCATCAATAATTATAAAATAATTGGTTTAAACTTTGTAAAAATGGATTATAATTACTATAAACTTTATGTAATTCATTTAAAATTAATATACATTTGTGTATATATGTAGTTTTGCAAAATCAAATAATTATATATATTAACTATCGATTGAAATAGCTACTATATAGACATAGCTACTACGAGAAGCGAGGACAAATATGAGTATGTAAACACATTTTAATAAACACAAATAACGAGTTAATTTGGAGAATAGCATAAAAAACCATTAATTTCCCATCAGAGCAAAGTTTATGCTTCTCTCCTAATTTCCCGTGCTCGACAAGGTCCATGATACATACACGCTCACGCCTGTAATACCCGAAAGGGTAGGCAGAGGTGTAGCCATACACCCCATTTCGCCGAGCTTCCGTCCCACAATTACGGACGACGGGCTGATATTGAACATTTCTTAATAGAAAATCCTCATATCACTTTTATTCGACCCGGGGATCGAACTCGAGAGCTCAGTAAAATCGTACCGTGTACGCATTACAACTACGCCACCGAGGCAGTCCATGATTATGTATCTATATTACACATTATGAAATGTATACAGAGCTTGCCGACTTAGTGAAAAAAACACTAGTCACGTGCATAGTCCTGACCCCAAACCACCATTCAATGTACCATCAGCATAATGTAATTTCCGTATCTCTACATACCTCCTAGTTCCCATGGTCATAACATATATACTCTCTCGTTTTAAATATCATAAAATTACACACAATTGTGTTACATAAAATCTTATAATTAACAATTATGACATTCGCAGACTCAAATTGTTATCTGTTAGAGACTGCATTCCGTATTTTATGTTTAAAATGTTGGGTTAAATTAGTGCCTTATAAAGTGCAATAAATCGGTACTACATTAATATTATTGTCACTTTAAAAGGGTACTTTTCCTAAGTTAACAGCAAGTTGCTACTTTTGTTTACTGTAAGACAGTGGTAGCAGCCCGGTCTAGGCCCTTTTATGCTCTACTCTCTGCCACTTATAAATATCTCAGAATACTTCATGCAAATAAAGAAATCAATGCATTTGCAAAAGAAGAGCGTTTAGGTACTAGTTTGGAAATACAATGACATATCATCACTTTTATGTATGTATTTTGATAATCAAACCCAACAAATTATTTGATCAAAATCAAAAACGAGCGTGAAACCTTAGCTCTATATTTGGTTGAACTTATACATTTAGAACCACTTTCACAAACGCAGGCTTCGTCTCCACAGTCCACGGCCCACACTTCAAATACACTTTCCTTTCAACTACCTTCAGCTATCGGATCTGCTAGCACTTATATTTATTCAAAAATAGTGTAAAACTCACTCCCATAGATGTTTTGCCTCAGTGGCGCAATTGTAATGCGTACGCGTTACGATTAATGGCCGTTCCCTATATTCTGTCTAACGACAGATTTGCTTACTATCGATAGTGTTTTGATAGATCTTCCATACAAAATGTGTCAACATTTTATGGCCGGTAAGCAAATCTGTCGATAGACAGAATATTGGGAACGGCCATCAGGCTGACGCTGAAGTCTCGGGTTCGATCCCCGGGTCGGGTAAAACTGATATTGGGTTTTTCTATTACGAAATACTCAGTATCAGCACGCAGTCTGGAATTATGGCCGGTACGGCGATAGGGTCGCCCCCTATCACTTCATGGAATGGAGATACGCTCGCGAAATGCGGTGTACTAGTTAGGTTCGGGGTTACAGGCGAAAAAGATAAGATATTGAGATAAAGATATTGAGTTGAGCTGTCGTAGAAAATCTAAACAAAAACTCACATAACAATTAGATTAGTTACAGTTTTTTTATTCACTCGAATGACGAGACGAGAGAGTAATCAGAAATAATACAACCCAGACCTTTGAATTACTAAACATTGCATGGCATTGGAATATGCTCTTCATCATTATTAATGATGGAAATGAAGTTATCAGTTATAATAAAATAATTTTAACTAGAATTAATAACGAACGGATGTCGTCGGTAATTATGTAAAATTATTTAGTGATTACAAATCATAATTATAGTATTTACCTGTATTTAATTACATAAATTTTACACATATAAACTGACTTAATTTATTATAATAACATAACTGAAGTTGCCTAATTTACTGTAGATGCAAAATTTAACTTCTAAATTGATGCGAAAGCCCGTCGGTTCGATTCGCGCACTGAGACAAATGTATGTGTGATCCACAAATACTTGTTTCAGGTTTGGGTGTTGTGGAACCACAAGTCCCTAGTAGTTCCTGATACCCACAATACAGGTTAACCTAGTGTGGGGTCAGGACTATGTGTGTGACTGCTAGGTGTACCTATATCATGTTATGTTGTTTAAATTATGAAAATAAACATAATATTAAAAAAGACAGTGCAGACAGTAGTGAGTAAGTGACAGTTGAGTGTAGACACTTTTGTCTACAGCATGAATGGGCCGGCTCATCCGGGTCGTTACCACTGTCTCACAAAAAACCGGCGTAATTTACTAGGTTGCTGCTGCGTTTCGTACGGTGAGTGAGATATCCGGAGGCTCAAATGGTTCATTTGAAACCACATAGTGTGAAAGGTCAACAGCAGACTACAATAATAATAAAGACTTCTGCTGTAATTAGTTAAAGCCACTCACACGCAACCATTTGCTAATGGGTGACCTCAAAACGTATGAGGTTTAATCTATAATTTGTACGTATACATACATACGCACTCACGCCTGTAATCCGCGAAAGGGAAGGCAGTACACCCACATTTCGCCGAGCGTATCTCCGTCGCACGATGTGATAGGGGGCGAGCCTATCGCCATACCGGGCACAAATTCCAGACTCCGGGCTGATACTAAGCATTTCGTAATAGAAAAACCCAATACCACTTTACCCGACCCGGGGATCGAACCCGAGACCTCAGCTTTAGCTTAATAGTAACGCGTACGCATTACAACTGCGCCACCGAGACAGGCAGGCAATTTGTACGTATGTACTACTTTTAATTTTAGTTTAACTGTTATGGTTATAGTTTCAAATCGTATCCGGGTCTACTTTGTATATGAAACAAAACGCTTTAAATCTTTATTTACAGTATTTCAAAATAATAATACTAGTCCTGTACGTGTGTATGCTGTATTTCTTGAGTGGTAGATCCATGATGTAGACACTTTTGTGTACAGCATGAATGGGCCGGCTCGTCCACAGAAAACCGTCGTAAATTAGCAGCTTACTGCTGCGTTTCGTACGGTGAGTTAGATATCCGGAGACCCAAATCCCCTTCCCAATCCCTTAGTTATCCCTTTCCTTTAAGGTCGGCAACGCGCCCATGATTCTTTTGGTATTGTGGGCGTATGCGGTGGAAATCACTTACCATCAAGTGACCCCACTTGCTCGTTTCCGAGCTATGCCATAAAAAAAGAAGTTATTATGGCGGATTTCTTAATAGATAATAATAATATCTGCCCCACTGCTGGGCACGGGCCTCCCCTACGAATGAGAGGGGTTAGGCCTTAGTCCAGCACGCAGACCTAATGTGGCTCGGCAAACAAATAATAAATTAAGTAAAAATTTTAATACGTACGGAACGCTCAGTAAACGATACTGTAGGCCTAGTACAAGTTTTAATAGTTTGCTAAAACGATGAAAGTTTTAGTTTCCTTACATCGAGTATGAGTAGCCACTAGTGGGAACTATGATGAATTAAAATTAATAATATGGTTAATTTTATTTCATACTAGCTGTTGCTCCGCCCGTGTGAATGCCTATTTCCAGGATTAAAGTGCGCCCCCGGTGGGAACGCGCTTGACAAAATTCTAATGTCGCTATTAAAAAATAGGGGTTGATCGTACAGGGTTGAAAATTTAGGGTTGAATGTATTTATTATTTCATAAAAAAATAAAAACAAAAAAAATTGTCAAAAAAAAAATGGGATGGACCACCCTTAACATACAGGGGGATGAAAAATAGATGTTGGCCGATTCTCAGACCTACCCGATATGCACACAAAATTTCATACAAATCGGTCCAGCCGTTTCGGAGGAGTATGGGAACGAACATTGTGACACGAGAATTTTATATATTTGATTAGATTATTCGAATATGCAGTTAGTTTTCAAGCGATTCTTTCCTTTATTACCGTATGAATTACTAGTTTGACACTTCGACCGTAGTAATTTTATACAAATTCGAAAACTGTGAACGTATTTGTAACTCGTACTAAGCCTACTGAATAGCACTTGAACGCTAAACGCAACAAAACCAAACACGCACTGTTAATTGTAATGACCAATTAGGTCGATTGATACATCACATCAAACATTGACTTATAACTCATTTAATTTTTACAGGTCCGGTTTCAATTACCTGTTTTTAGGAACTAGACTGGAAAACAATGCAAAAAGTACAATAAATATACTTACTTTATGACTTTTGATTGACACCTACTCAATGGATATTAGGACATCTTATCGCGATTTTAACATAATAATTTTTTCCTACTGCCTCGATGGCGCAATTGTTATGCGTACGCGTTGCAACTGAGGCTGACGCTGCGGTCTCGGATTCAATCTGCGGAACTGGTAAAAGTTATATTGAGTTTTTATATTACGAAATGCTCAATATTAGCCCGAAGTCTGGAATTGTGCCCGGTATGGCGATAGGCTCGCCCCCTAACACATATGGGACGGAGATACGCTCGGCGAAATGTGAGAGTACTGGTTACACCTCTTCTGCCTACCCCTTCGGGGATTATAGGCGTGAGTATGTATGTATTACCTAGTAATAACCAGTAGTACTTTAATCATTTAACTAGGTTCACATATGGCAGAGATATCCCGTAACATATGTAGCATAAAAAAATTGCAGAAGGATTAAAAACATTTACAAGGTGGTAGTATGTGAGAGGCCGTCTGGGTTGCTCCACCGCTTTGTCTATTTCTGCCACCAAACAACAGTGTGTAAGCACTGCTGTGCTTCGGTTTGAAGGATATTGAAGCCAGTGAAATTACTGGGCATTATGAGACTTAAAATCTTATGTATCTGGGTGACGAGAACAGTCCAATGGCTTGCAGTGCTTTGTAATTCAAAGTTCTATGTGGTGTTGCTTTGGACATAGCCGTGGCGCTTATGCAAGAAGTGTCTACAGCGTGGATCTACCCCCTCCTATATAAAGTCAGTTGAATATTTAAATTCACATTGATTGTTTTTATTGTTGCAGATGTCAATAACATGCGACTGTCCGATGACGCAGCCAGGGCCGACGCTGGCGGCGACGTGTGGCGGCGGCGCCTTCATGCTGTTCATGGGTCTGCTGGAGGTGTTCCTCAGGAGCCAGTGTGACCTGGAAGACCCGTGTGGGAGGGCGCAGGTACGTTGAAAACGCAGTGTCTGTGCGTGTAATTGTCTATGTCTATAGACATCGCCTCAACCATTGTTTTCAATGTGATAAAGCCACGCTGTATAGATTTTTCATACAAC
This sequence comes from Mimas tiliae, assembly GCA_905332985.1. Taxonomy (NCBI): domain Eukaryota; kingdom Metazoa; phylum Arthropoda; class Insecta; order Lepidoptera; family Sphingidae; genus Mimas; species Mimas tiliae. Next base: position 1,055,084 of record HG995258.1, read on the forward strand.
ACGAATGGGCAGAATCGATGGCTACCATCTAACAGAAAATCGACGTGAAATGGTAGCTTGCTGTTGTGTTTACGGTGTGAGATTTCAGGATGCTCATCCTATTCCTTTCCTTTAAAGCCAGCAAAGCACGCATGGTTATTCTTGTATTGTGGACGTTGGGAATCACTTACCATGTGATTACATTCTGGTAAGTGAGTTTTTCGGAGCCTCAAATTCCCACTCCCCTCCCCAATCCTCATTTTGTGCCTAAAAGGTAGGCAATGCACCCATGATTCTTCTGCCTTTGTGGTTCGGTGAAACTAGAGATCACTTTCCATCAAGTTTCTTAGTCTTTTACCGGCAGCTACTATAAAAAAACTTCATTTTACATATATATATATATATATATATATATATATATATATGCGCTCACGCCTGTAATCCCCGAAGGGGTAGGCAGAGGTGTAACCAGTAAACACACTTTTTGCCGAGCATATCCGTCCCTTGTTGTGATGGGAGGCAAGCCTATCGACATACCGAGCACAAATTCCAGACTCCGGGCTGATACTGAGCATTTCGTAATAGAAAAACCCAATATCAATTTTACCAGACCCGGGGATCGAACCCGAGACCTCAGCGTCAGCCTCAGAGGCAGTCTTCATTTTACCATCGGCTATAATATGGTAACCATAGAGAGAAAGAGTTTTAAGAATAGCAAAATTTCATAGTTAACAATAGTTGTCTCTAAACCCACAGTTATACAGTCAACAACCACCATAACAGATGCTTGTTACACTGTCATTATCCAATTAAAACTTTAGTAACAAAAAGGGAAATGTTTCAAAGCCTTTAATCTTCTGCAATCTGATTACGGGAAGGTACTTTCTTTCCGTGTCGTTAAGAAGTCGTTGTCGCACGGCGAGGTCACGACTGAGGACAAAAGTCGTGCACACTTACCATTCACGATGTCGCTTTGTCGATTGATAGATAATTATCTGATTGAGCTTGGGAAGATTCAATTGCGTTTGTTAAACATAATTGATCTCTACACCATGTAATAGGGCATTACTTGGTCTACTAAAATGGGTCTGGACTAAAACACTAAACCAAAGTTATTTCTAATTCCAAAAACTTACTCAAAGGTAGCGCCTAAATAGATACAACAGCTAATACCAGAACTCTGCGTTAATTTTGGCGTTTTCAAGTAAAACATTATGTTAATAATAATAATTCATTATTTCACTTATTTAAGGATTATTCCAATTCATTAGATATTATTCAAATTTTTTGCACTCGTACCACAAGCTTAGTGGCAAGCAATTGCAATCATCAACAATATCAAACACGCAAACAAGCTAGCTTCCTTTAGCATATTTATTGTTTGTAATACCTATACATATGCACTCACGCCTGTATTCCCCGAAGGGGTAAGCAGAAGTACACCTCTGTACCTATATTAATGTGGACACCCACATTAATACTACCTAATGTACTGGTTGCAACCAGTACACCCACATTTCGCCGAGATTCTTTCCGTCCCATTTTGTAATAGGGTGCGAGTTGTTTGTAATATTTACATTGTTTATCCATTTTCAGACATGGCAGGATCGTAAAGCGAATGTAAAAGGAAAATTGTAATTTATAAATAAATTAAATCAAATATTTTGACAGTTGACATTGTCATTTGTATTCGACATTTACGTTTCGAACGCTATCTACCATTCGAAGTAACTCTATCAGCAACCTACGAGATACTTCGAGCTCGAGATTTCCAGAATAGCTCAACGTGAATTTCATTCGAAAAAATTCCGAGATTTTTGTCGAATTCGAATTGCGTGAGAATTGCCTCACTGGTCATTCTGTATTTATGTAATATAATGAGCATTAGTGTAAATGATAGCAAGTGAGATCTGACTCATATAACTCTTCAGAAGGTAAACCATTAGCATAACTTATAAGAATTTTATAATTTGATTACAGACTCGTCGTACTATGGACGCGGTGTACGACTTCATTGTGGTGGGAGGTGGCTCGGCAGGGTCAGTGGTTGCAGCCAGACTGTCCGAGGTGCCTGAATGGAAAGTGCTCTTATTAGAAGCAGGTATTTTTTCAAAGCAGATGTTAAACTTAAACTTAGACGACTTTCGGGCCAAAGTAATGTGGATATGAAACATGAGGACATAAACTCTGTAATAAAATAGACGCTTGTGTAATCTAGTTTACGTGTTGATACAAAAATTCACTTGTAGGTAGTTTCTGGTAAACAGTATAGCTTAGACATTACCAAGAAATGTTATTACTTCACTATTAAAACATTCCAGGCTTCGACGAGCCCACAGGTGCACAAGTTCCGTCGATGTTCCTTAACTTCATCGGGTCCAGCATAGACTGGGGCTATCAGACGGAGCCCGAACCAGCCGCTTGTTTAGGAGAAGACGGGAGGAAGTGCTATTGGCCTAGAGGGAAAGTGAGTTCCTATAATAACCGAGCAATCATCATCATCATCAGCCACAAGACGTCCACTGCTGAACATAGGCCTCCCCTAATGCCTTCCAGGCCGACCTGTTGGAACCGGCCTGCATCCATCGGCTTCCTGCAACCCTTGTCAGGTCATCGGTCCATCTTGTAGGTAGGCGTCCTCTGTTGCGCTTGGACGTACGTGGCCTCCATTCGAGAACTTTTCTGCCCCATCGGCAATGTTATAGATTATTCAATATTTAAGCTCATAAACATTGAGAATTCCCGATAGGACGTTGCCATACATGACATCACCGCAGTAGCCATTTTGTCAAATGCCCAGTAATCTGTATCAAATCAAACCAAAATATCGATAAGAACCAATCCTAGATTTAGAATTGGTTGTTAGCAAGTAATTCGCTTCTGATTACCTCTTAAACTGTAGGTATATGTTACCAATTACCTATCGCCCTCCACTAGGACGTCCACTTTCAAAGAACATCTTCGGTGATCATAACTGATTGTAGTTTTCATGAGTATTTTCTTTTAACTACGCCATGGCTTTGGGTGTCGAAAATCTTTTAATATTCTAAGGGTGGTAATGACACAGGACAGTAACAGAATATGAACTCAATGACAGGCAGTAGCGAACTTTGCCTCGAGCCCCCGGTCTTAGAAGGTCCCCAAATATCGAAACATACAATGTCTCACAATGGTAATCACTCAAATTACTGGCAAACGCAAAAAGTCTCACCGGGGCCCCAATTACATTTGCTACCCCTGGCCTCCATTTAGACTTGTCGCCCCGGGCCCCCTGCGGGCTTAGTCCGCCGCTGTTAACTTTTTATTAAAATATAGCAAATATTCTCAAAGAATATTTTCCTAATTTCCAGGTCCTCGGTGGAACATCAGTAATGAACGGCATGATGTACATTCGAGGCTCTCGTAAGGACTACGATGGTTGGGAAGCAGCGGGAATCGAAGGCTGGTCCTACCAGGACGTTTTGCCCTACTTCCTTAAGTCTGAAGACAATAAACAAGCGGAGGAGATGGACGAAGGCTACCATGGAGTAGGGGGTCCGCTTACCGTGTCCCAGTTCCCGTACCATCCGCCGCTGAGTTATAGTATTGTAAAGGCTGGGGAGGAGCTTGGTGAGTATATTATGTGTTAGTCACCTGTTGTTTATAAGCAACCACTATACCTCAAAAATATAGTTCTAAATCTATTATTGGAATCAACCACATTGTGGCAGAGTCGCCAGTAAAAAGCCAAATTGGCTAACAGGGATTTATCGCAGCCAGAAAGAAAGATTTAGATAAATAAACAATGAACCCAGATTAACCCATATTGGTAAGCATGACTCCAGAAATATGCTTTTCCGTTAGTGTTACCTCATAAACTGTACACTCAGACATCAAAATTGACATATTTAAAATTACTCCTCAGGTTACAAAACCCGCGATCTCAATGGCGAGCACCACACAGGCTTCTCCATAGCCCAGACCACTAACCGCAACGGGTCCCGTCTCAGCGCAGCGCGCGCCTTCCTCCGGCCCGCGCGCCTCCGCCGCAACCTGCACGTCATGCTCAACGCTACTGTCACCAGAGTCCTCATCAACCAGACCACAAGGCAGGCGTACGCCGTGGAAGTCAGAAACAGCCAAGGCGGCACCGAACTCATCTTTGCTAATCATGAAATTGTGTTGAGGTTAGTAATCCTGTCTACCCTTCCGACGTTGTTGGAAGGATGCTGTAGTTTAGCACGTCTGCGCCAACAGTCATACTCCAGATGATGCAGCGTCTGGGGGTGATTCGTCCACTGACGCTTTTTAAATCATCTTATAGATATAACGTGGGTATGGTATAGCTCGCGACAGTAGCCTAACAACTTGGACGTCATCCTCATTGCTGATTAAAATGGTGGTTTAATTGCCTTCGCTATCTAAGTAATATGCCAGACAATGCAGCGTTTGAAAGCACTTGACTGATGCTGTTTTAATACAATTTTGAGCGTTGGGGCAAGGTCATAATAATATAGCGTCAGTATTAAACAGATAATTATTTCTGCCTTGTGTTATCCCTGGTTATTTAACTATATTACAGGAATGCTCGTGCGTATATAAATGTAACTTTTTATATTATCTGTAGACACAAATATTCATACTTATTAGGTAGGCATTTCGTTTGAAATATCTAAGTATGAAAATTATTTTTTTATCACTCAGTTATAAACTAGAATATTTAACCAATTAACGCAGCATTGATAAAATATAATGATAGGTGATACTAAATGTATTTGAAAATTCTCGCAAAATATTATTTATTTATTTAATTCAATTAATACGGTTATAACCAATTACATTAATTGAATGTTTATATAATACACACCGTATGGATAACACATAGAGTACAAAAAAAGAAATAGGACAAGTATAAGATATCAAGGAAAAGAAATAGAAAATATTAACAATACAAATGCTCGCAAAATTTTAAACATGAGCAGAATATGCTACAAAGCCTATCCGCAAATATGTCTATGTCGGGATCAACCTCAAGAAGATCGTTGAGTGCGGCAAGAACGCGCGGTATAGGCGACTTGGCTCGCGCTACCGTAAGACTAGATGGCACAGCAAATAGTTTGTCTTTCCTACTGCGACAATAGTTATTTGGGACAAATAATCGACACAACTCATCACTTAAATCCCAAACGTCCAATTTTCCGCGGAGAATTTCGCAGCCTATTTTCAATTGAGAGCAGTTTCGTCGAAGCGCTAGTGTATTATAGCCTAGACATCCCACTAGAAACTTAGTGGGGTATAAATATGGGTAATACCCATACTGGCGCTTGTAGAGGTACCTCAGAAAGGTTCTTTGGACCCTCTCGAGTAGGGCTGTATACGTAACTTCATAAGGATTCCAAATAAAGGCACTGGTTTCCAACTTGCTTCGAATAAGAGCACTGTATATAATCTTAATTATGTGGATATTACGGAAGTCTCTTGCATTTCTGAGCACAAATCCAAGCCGCTTAAATGATTCCTTAGCTAGGGCAGCAATATGGTCGTGAAATGTAAGCTTTTGGTCAAAGATAACCCCTAGATCCTTAATGAATGTAACCCTATCTATGTCTTTATTGTTTATTTGGTAATTAAAACAAATTGGGTTCTTTTTACGTCCAAAGGATAAACAATAGAATTTTTTGTGGTTGAATTCCATTTTATTATTCAAACTCCACTGGTATATTGCATCAATATCACGTTGCAGCGCCAAGCAATCAGCTTCTGATCTAATCTCAGTGAAAAGTTTTAAGTCGTCCGCGTAGAGCAGCGACTTAGCGTGAGTTACTACTGCAGGAAGGTCATTGACCATCAGTAGAAACAGCAGTGGTCCGAGTATGGATCCCTGACTAACCCCTGAGCGCGTGAGAAAGGAATGAGACTCATATAAACCTAGTCTAACAAATTGCTGCCTGTCACGGAGATAATCAGCAATCAAGCGGAGTAGACCCGGTGCGAGTCCCATGGTAGAGAGCTTCATCAACAATATGTCATTGTTAACTCTATCGAAGGCTTTCTGGAAGTCAAAGTAAAGGATTTCAACCTGGAGTCCTTGGTCCAATCGCGATGAAACATAATTCACGAGGCAAAGCAAGTTAGTGTTAACAGATCGTTGATTTCTAAAGGCGTGCTGTTCGTTGCACAGGTATTTGTCCACATCGGCGTATATATACTTGTGTAGGATACTCTCAAATACTTTAGAAGGCGATGAGAGGATGGCAATAGGGCGATATTTTTCAACTGACTGAATTCGAGGTTTTCGGTATTGGGGTGACCCTTGATAACTTCCACTGCGTAGGATAAACTCCCGTTTTTAGGCTAAGATTGAAAATATGGCATAGAGGTGTGCAAAATGTAGATTTAGCGTCTTTTATAACAAAAGGTGGAACGTTATCAGGCCCTATGAAACTATTCGGTTTCAACTTGTCAATACCTATGGAAACGTCCTTGGGTGTAATTTCCACTAAATTGAAACTGCTGTAAGTAGTTATTACTGTAGGGTCGTCACAATATCCATATAAATATAGGTTAGATGTAAATTAATTAACCACCTAGATTTTTATAGTAAGTATAAAGCCAGTAGACGAGCAAATACATCACCTGCTGATGGTGATCATCACCGCTCATGTACACCCACACTACGAGAACAATCGTCTGCCAAAGGAATGTGGGATGATACAATAACCAAAAGAACTGAGAGTGACTCTTGCAGACTGGTAAAGCCACGCTGTAGACAGCTTTGTCTACAGCATGAATGGGCCGGCTCGTCCGGGTCATTGCCACTGTCTCACAGAAAACTGGCGTAAAGTAGCAGCTTGCTGTTGCGTTTCGTACGGTGAGTGAGATATCCGAAGGAAATTTTTAATGGGGATTTTTAATAATGGACCGTTCAACCATAATCTTTACATCGCTGCTATCATTGCATCTATTGTACGTATATAAATAGTTCCACACGATACTCCATGTATCGAACAACAGACGTCACATCAATGCATTGAAAGACAGAAGAAAAAGAACGTATTGGGAAATGTGTTTATTGCGAGTAGCGTGGGTGATGTTGGTATACGCAGCAACTGCGATGGCGGTCTCTCTGGATCCGCTCTCTGACGAATTTATAAACCTCATTAACAAGAAACATTCGGCGAGCTGGTCGCAATTTCCGCCGAGACACACCACTGGCTCACATTCCCGCACTGACGGCTACCATTAAAGATCCAAACGCCCCACAGTTACCGAACAGAACGCATGATTTAGGCGTGATCACAGGTCTCCCAGATACCTTCGATCCGAGAGACAAATGGCCCAAGTGTCCTAGTTTGAGTCATACTTTGTCAATCTATAAACAGACGCTGATTAGCTTCTAGTGCAAGCGAACAATTGAACTTCAAAAACAAGAAGCGAAAGGAGCTTGTAATCAACGCCGTAGCAAGCCCATTTTAGAATCCGATTAACCATTTCCCTAAGTCTTTATATATCTCTATTTTTGGTAACTATAAGCAGTCATATAAGTAGCGCCTTTGTCAAAGGCCTTGACATATGGTCCCAAATATTCCTTTTTTCCAATATTTTTTTGTTTCATTGTTAATATGAATGTAGTTAAAACACTGAGGAAAAATATATGATGCTAATTTAAATCCCAGAAAAACTCACGCGGATTAATCTGCGAGGAAAAGGTATTTTACCTACCTTCTAAATTAAAATCTAGAATTTTCGTAATCAGGAAATAGGAATAATCTCCAGAATACCTACCATTTTAAACCACAGCGCGGGAGCAGTAGCGTCACCCCAAATCCTTCAGCTCAGCGGCGTAGGAGACCCCGAAATTCTCTCCCGTGCAGACGTGAAGCTGGTCCATAAGCTGCCGGGCGTGGGCAGAAACCTGCACAACCACGTAGCACACTTCCTCAACTTCCAAGTGAATGACAACAACACCACTCCGCTCAACTGGGCGACGGCTATGGAGTACCTCCTGTTTAGAGATGGACTTATGTCTGGAACTGGTATGTAAAGAATTAATTTTAATTGGTCTGAATAAAATGAGACTAGTAAACTGGATGGTAAGATTAGTAAAGTCCATAAACCAGGATAATCTATGAAAGGGGCGTAAATAGCTATATAATCTGTGCTTTTGGACAAGAACAAAATATAAAACTAAAAGTGGGCTCTTTTAATAGGTATATCGGGCCGATGCATGAAGAAGCATTAAGTAGAGATGTTGTTGTGAAATGCTTTATCTTCTCGACAGTTAACTTATTCGAGTGCGTTGCAGCCTTCAACTGCATAAGAATTCTTTTGCTGAGTTGTGCCAATATCAAAAAGAAACTAGGTAATTTAAAAATTTCCTCCTTGCAGGTATATCCGAAGTAACCGCGTTCATAAACACAAAGTACGCTAACCCAGCAGAAGATAATCCAGACATCCAGCTGTTTTTCGGCGGATTCCTGGCAGACTGTTCTCGCACTGGCATGGTTGGAGAGAGGCTGGACAACGGCTCCCGATCTATACAGATCATACCTACTGTACTTCATCCTAAAAGTAGGGGGCGCTTAGAGATCCGCTCTGCTGACCCCTTTGAGTATCCTAGGATATTTGCTAAGTGAGTTCTAGCTAACTTCGTTAGAGCATTTTCTTTAAATTTCGATGCAAGATGTCGCCACTGTTCAATTTTCAGACTGAGCTGCTGTCTTCATTCCTTTCGAAGGACTTGATGATGAAATCCATAATTGCGACATTATTAACTTCTAATGTTATGTATGTATTCATTGTTAATTATCACTTGTTAACGGTAAAGGAAACATCGTGAGGAAACCTGCATACCTGATAAATTCTTCATAAGAATTTCGAAGGTATGTGAAGTCTGCCAACCCGCATTAGGCCAGCGTGGTGGACTAAGGCCTAACTCCTCTCATTCAGTAGAGGAGGCTCGTGCCCAGCAGTGGGACTTATATAATACAGGGCAAGTATTATTATAACTCCCATAATATTTCTGTTTATTACTATCGACTACTTATCATTCCACCCGTAGGCTGCTGATTTCTGCTGTGATAATATGTCCAACGTAAACTACAAAAATTAAATAATACGAAAATAATATTTTCAGCTATCTCACCCACCCAGACGACGTCAAAATTCTAGTAGAAGGAATTAAGTTCGCACTTAAACTCTCAGAAACCAAAGCACTGAAACGGTATGGAATGAAGCTAGATAAGACTCCAGTACAGGGCTGCGAGAAGTTCAAGTTTGGGTGTGACGCGTACTGGGAATGCGCAGTGAGAATGATGACAGGACCGGAGAACCATCAGGTCGGGTCCTGTAGGATGGGGCCTAGGGGAGATCCTAATGCTGTCGTCGATCATTTGTTACAAGTAAGTATAGTCAATCAATTATTGTGTTCGTAATGAATATGGATAGTTCCGGACAAGAATTAAGTATAATGTGTGTAATTTACAAGAATTACAACTGATACCTAACGACTTTTCTTAAGATGTGCTTATGACATTTAGAAGCGACTTTGAAGTAGGTAGAACGAGAGAAGCAACCTTAACATAATACTTTTGTTGCTTTATCCTGCAGAACATTTCCCTCGTACGTCATTTTAAACAAATATATGGGACCACCGTCGGTACAAACCCTATCGAATACATTAATCAAAATCTGTCCACTTTTGGTGGATATCATGCCTAACAAATTTTTGGATTTGATGTGGGGTTTGACAGCCTCCGTGGCGCAGCGGGCGAGTAGCCGGCTACGAAACGAGAGCCGTGGGTTAGATTCCTGCACCGAGACAAATGTTTGTGTGATCCCACAATTATTTGTTTCGTGTCTGGGTGTTATGGGACCGCGAGTTCCTCGTAGTTCCTGATACTCACGATACAGGTTAACCTAGTGTGGGGTCAGGACTATGTGTGTGACTGTTGGGTGTATTTATTTATTGAGAAGAATATAAACCAACCCATTCGTTTTACACACAGGTACAAGGCATTGACCGGCTACGAGTGGCGGACGCGAGCGTGATCCCCACCGTGGTGTCGGGCAATACCAACGCACCCGCCATCATGATCGGAGAGAGAGCTGCAGACTTCATCAAGCAGAGGTGGCTCGGTGCCGCGCGTGTGAGTTGTATGTTTGATTATCTCCCCAAACGGCTTCTGCTTGGTGGCAAGCAAAAGCCATAAGAACACAATTCACTTGGTCATAATTTAAAGATCTATTTACACGGAAAGAGTTTATCCCGCGACACAGGTGACAGCTCTTCTTAACTTCATATAAATGGTGCTTCTGAGTATTCCTGTAAATTTTAAACGATAGCAGCTAGGACCGGCAGTGTTGGTGGTAAAACTACGTTGTGGTTAGTTTCATCGTAAACATGAACAGTGAAGTAGACACTAGCGGATCCAGGGGGGCTAAGGGACTCAACCCCCCCCCCCCCAAAGCATTTAGGTCCATTGACAAATCTCAAATTAATCTTGATATCTTTTAATTCTAATTTTGTGTCATGCAAACCAATATCCTGGATCCGCCACTGGAAGTGGAGACGTCTCACATAAAACTGATTTGACGTAACAGCTTGCTGGAGAACCCTCCTATGATATGACGATGATGATATCTCCTAACTTGCAGAGCATATCCTTGACTCTTCTGTTATTGCGGCCACTTACCATTCCTCATCAGATGATCTACTAGCTAATGTATCGGCCAACAGCAGGCCGTGCGTTTTTTTACAGCATTTAAAAGATATTGTATTATTTCAGGAACCGTACCCGCTGGACAATCACGGCGGAATATCGAATGCGTTACAAGCGAGCGACTCACACTCGCACTCAGCGTGGCAGAAGTGGCTCTCGTAACCATTTGCAATACACTACCACTTTTAATATAGGAAGAATGTTACCACACAACTCATACAAGGGTTGAATATTGTGATGAACTAGGTAAATATCGTTAAGACGTCCGTTCTAATAGAATATCGACAAATCAAACAATGCACTAAACACTTTTTATCGATATCGACTTCTATTAAAAAAACGTCTGTGTACATCTGATAGACATCAGTTGCCGGTGTGATATAAAATATAAGCCATCAACAAAACCTAAGCTCCTAAAGCACAATATTGGGTTTTATACCAAGCAAACATTAGCAGTGAGCTCTTTGATGAGTCGATTGCTGTATGCGTCATTGGACCATTTTTATTTCGTGCTAAAATGGACCAATCGCGTATAAACTACGTGTACTGTATAAGAAGAGGTTAATTCGTACGATGTTAAATGATCGCTAACTATCATCATCATCCTTTATGGCAGAAATTATGGATGCGTTGCCGAAGTTGTAGGAAAGGGATAGGCGTCGAAATAAGATAACTAGAACGATAACTCTCATATGAATCTGCCAAAAATATGGCTCCACTTACTTACACATGCAAAGGAAAATCACACGTAGCACTCATACACGCAACAAAAATTAATGAACGTTCAAAATAAACTATATTTCATAAAAGTTAATGTCTAAATATTAAATTTCTAAATCGAGATACGAAGTTCTGCACCGTGCAAAAATTAGACGTATTTAAAGTGCCAACTAGAGATAATGAAACAATTTTTATGAATCGATGAATGAACGAGCTGCATAGACTTTATAGGCCCGCCCCCATGTACAGATCTTTGGTGGGGTAATTTTTTCTTGAGTTACGTTTCTTGTCATCTTATTTCGATGGGAATAGGTAAGGAAAAGGTGATTGGGCGGCAGAAATATTTGTAAGTCGTGACTAAAATAAAACAACAAAACGTTTTGTATACATAATATTTTGATATCACACAGTAATAGTCAACACAATTACAATGGGATCCGTGACAGATGCCAACAGACTTATACCGTCAAGTTTACAGGACACGTCACAATACCTAGAGCTCATTAAGTAAAACATTTTAATCAGTGTTTCAACTAATCTCTGTTTAGTTCCTTTCTTTCTAACAGCAGACTGCCGATGGTTGCGTTCTACGATGTGTCAGTGTTGTCATCTGTCAACGCCATAAAAGGCGCCAGTAACGTGCGTCAGTGACGCTACTGTAGAATGGTTAACTTAGAGCATAGTACCGTTCATAGTACAAACGGCCAGAGGCGACGTCACAGACGCTCGCGTCTGACGCTTAACACACCAATCCTAAGTCTGCCTTTAAAGATTTATTACACAGTACAAGCTACTAACACTAGACAGTTGCTGCCATCGTTACGTCCCATAACTGTCCCATGTTCGGTCGGTCAGTAGGTAGTAGTATTGTCCGTGCACGTCACGAAGATACATATCATAGCGGAGTCATCACGTTAGTTAGGTATGTATGTCGGTATATGTGTATAGTATATTTATTTTATATAATAATTATCACTATTTATTACCATATTTAATAAATAAATACACTCAACAGTCACACACATAGTCCAGACCCCACACTAGGTAAACCTGTATCGTGGGTATCAGGAACTACGAGGGACTTGCCAACCCACAACACCCAGACCCAAGACAAATATTTGTTAATCAGACAAACATTTGTCTAGGTGCGGGAATCGAACCCACGGCCTCACGCTTCGCAACCGGCTACTCGCCCGCTGCGCCACGGAGGCTATCAGATATTAATATTATTAATATTATATTATTTGATAATATGTATGCAGGTGGCCGGTCGTAAAACTACAACGCAAATCTTTCTGTAACATGTGTTAAAAAAAAAGCATGTTGCGCAGACCCCACTGCGAGTGGGATAAGGGCAGGTGGAAGAAGATGTATGTAAATATATACTGTAGTGATATACGAAAAAGATAAGTGGCGACAGAAAAATACTGATGAAACTCTGATTGGAACTCCTGACCAAACCGCTGATAATTCGTATTGTGCAGTCGTACGCTAGCTTGCACTGTGTAAATATTACGTTTGATTTAAAGGTAATAGAATAACTTTGATTAGTTAAAATCTGAATAAAAAGTATTTAAGTAAGAATTTATTGCAACACCGCCGATACACTAGCAAAGCTATTATTAATGCATTAAAATATTTTTCCGGATATGAATTTGTAGTGTAACTTTAGTTTTAAGTTTGAAAGTCGGGTACGGATTCAGTAAGGAAATTTTGCGGCTGTAACCCATTTCAAATTTATTTTTTCTTATTGCCTGTCAGAATCAGCCTAAAATCCTTTTAAAAGTGCTACCGTCACGTCGCGTCCTTGAATACAAACTGTAACAACCAATTCAATTCTGACATTATTATTTTGCAATATGTTACACAATTTTTATGTGTAGTTTACAGCATTAGATAATAGTGGCCATTCTGTTGTAACAAACTGTTATGGCAGAATATAACTAAAATTTAGCTATCTGTGAAATTCGACCGCCTTTGTACTAATTTAAGACATAACATTACAAGGTGGTAGGTCTCTCGTTTGTGAGAGGCCGGCTGGGTTGGTACCACCGCTTTGTCTATTTCTGCCGCCAAGCAACAGTGTGTAAGCACTGTTGTGTTCCGGTTTGAAGGACATTGAAGCCAGTGAAATTACTGGGCATTATGAGACTTAACACCTTATGTCTCGGAGTGACGAGCGCAGTCCAGTGTCATGCAGTGGTTTGTTATTTAAAGTTCTGTGTGGCGTTGCTTCTGTTTATGAGCAGGCGTAGCGCTTACCATCAGGTGAGCGACCTGCTCGTCTCGTCATTCAATATAATAAAAAAATTAAAAAAAAAAAAAATTAGATTGGTTTTCGTTTAGAATTAACAATATTAGCAACGGTAATTTATTTACGTATTAAACTACAAAGATTTAGTAAACATTTATTTTACACATGATTCTCCTGACATCGGAATACGGTAACTATGTCGTGCATTCGACCTTCTAAAAAATCGGCAGAGTCCGTACCCGTCAGTTCACTTCAGAGAAGCGGACGCACCAGCTAATTGCTTAAGTAATTAATATACAAGGGGTCAGAAGGGGTGTACTAAGCCGTGGCCAACTTGAAGTATCACTGATTAGGATTTCTACTATGTATATCTCATCACATTTTTTTATGTTCCATATACCTATAAATCAATTATTGCTTTTTAATTTTATAAATACACAAACCTGTCCCGCGATTTTTTAAGTCGCGACTTGGCGGCGAAATACAAAGGAACCACACCGCACGCCGCGCCCACTTCAAACGAACATACAACTAATCATAGGGTAGTTAAAAACTTTAAATAGCAATATCTCTGAAACTATAGGATTTATTGAAAAAGTTGTAGATACAAAAGTTGTTAAGGATTAGGGGTACTTTTACATCCTTTCGGCTTAGTACACCTTTTCCGACCTTGTATTAGTATTAGTCGTAACGTATGTAGTGATTAGAATTAGTATTTATTCATTTAGATTACTACAATTTTTATCACACGTTCGTAGAGTACAATATGAGTATCACGCAAATGTTCAGAGATACTTAGTTTGAAATCAATCACTATGTATAAATAATGTGTAACATCTTCAGTTTTCTAGATTAGGCACATATTATTATTTATATATTATTCTCCCGTTGATGGTTTTGTTCGATTATCGATTATGGCGTAGATTATCGATACTAGTCAATATCTAGTGTCCGATATTCCAGAATTTCTCGATACTGTGTATTCAAATACGGAATGCTTTAATATCGGATATCGATGTGTACAAAGGATCGATATTCGACACCTCGATATCGCTACTATCGTTCGAACCCCACAGGGGAGAAAATAACATTTTGTTCAATTTGCAATTATCACGGTACATTTACAGACCGAAATGACAGTTTGAAATAAAACTAGTTGATACGGATTTTATCGCGGTAAAATTTTCATTTTAGTCCCGACGTTTCGAAAGATTTTCAGCCTTCGTGGTCACTGGAGAGACATAAACCGTATAAATTAGTTTTATTTCTATGTGTAATATTCGCGTAAACATAATAAATTACTAGGTTATGACACGTTTTAATAAACCTGCTCAAATCGGTGATGAAAAGATTCCAACATGAATTCTGTATTTTTAATTATTGCTATTCTTTTTGTAAATAATATTTAAAAACTATTTGTATAACAATGCATTTTTATTTTTCTCATCTGCTATACGAAACCTTTCCTCATCTTGACATCAAAAACACCATGCCTGACTATTTGTGGTGCGTTTACACTACAGATTCAAAGAATTTAAATTCAAAGAAATAATTAAGCCGAAGTACTCTATATTGGATTAATGTTAAATGGTACCTTATAAGGAATAAAAATTTGCCCCCCCCCCTCCATTGTCGACGAAATCTGCCCACCTCAGTCTAATTCTGAATCCGCATCTGTATTATTACATCATCACTACTAGGCCTGTATGGATTTGAGCAGATTTGTAACATTAGCTGACATCACAACATCAAAATATAATTTATAAACATACTACGAAATATAAATGTATATATGAAAGCGTAATTCACAGGTATTTTAACATTATTGGCCCTCTCTATATTACCATCTGTCAACTCTGAAAGTGTTATGTGAACTAAATCATTGTGTTGGATCGATATACAAAAAACGTCAAGAAAGTTTTTCATAACAGGTATACGCAGGCTGATATTGCACACTGCACTCATGGACATCAATATTACAAGGGGCACAAAATCTCTATTGTATTTGGTGTCAAATAACAGAGATGAATACAGCTTGTACGGAGCCTAACAAAGGAATTATTCCTTTGAAATGTGAATAGATGTTTCTCCACACTTCCGGAAATGGCGATTACACTCTAGTGGTCTCTACCTTAGCCTCAATGCCATAGGGAATTATTTTTTAAAAGAAAGACGAATATAAAAGCAAAAAATAATTCTCCAACAAAATTAATGTCTCGACTAATTTTATGCACAATATATTATATTAAAATATAACGATTTAGCAGAAGCAGTGATAGCTCAGGTGGGAGTGGTGTGGACTGTCGAGACGAAAGTCGCAGGTTCGAAACCAGCCCCAAGAGCATACACCTCTAACTTTTTCTAATTTACGTGTATATTAATTGTTAATTATCACTTGCTTTAACGGTGAAGGAAACATCGTGAGGAAACCTACATACCTGAGAAGTTCTCCATAAGAATTTCGAAGGTATGTGAAGTCTGCCAAGCCGCATTAGGCCAGCGTGGTGGACTAAGGACTAACCCCTATCATTCAGTAGAGGAGGCCCGTGCCCAGCAGTGGGACGTGTATAATACAGGGCTGGTATTATTATTATTATAATTATAACGATTTATTTGAATGATTATAAAATGTTTCCATTTAATGTGTTTTTGTAATGGCTTAAATATTATAATATCAACACAAACATTTAATAGATACATGGGGATAAGTTACAGCCTATTATAAGTTTCTTGATACTTTTATTAGACATTTGCAAAATATATGCAACGACCTTGAGTGTTTTGTATATCAATTGATGGGTTTGGAAAAATGCAATTATATCATTAAATCTTAAATATTAATTAGGTACGAAGACTACAATAAATGGATATACAAGTGACTTGAAAATGTAATCTTATATATAAAATTCTCGTGTCACAATTTTCGTTCCCATACTCCTCCGAAACGGCTCGACCGATTTGTATGAAATTTTGTGTGCATATCGGGTAGGTCTGAGAAACGGCCAACATCTATTTTTCATCCCCCTAAATGTTAAGGGTGGTCCACCCCTAAATTTTATTTTTTATTTTTTAGACAAAATTTTTTGGTGATAGGCCCCCTATCACATAAGGAATGGAGATACGCTCGGCGAAATGTGGGTGTACTAGTTACACCTCTGCCTACCCCTTCGGGGATTACAGGCGTGAGTGCTTATGTATGTAAAAAAAAATGTTTTTATTTTTTTATGATACAGTATTAATAAACACACACAAACCTAAATTTTCAACCCTCTACGATCAACCCCTTATTTTTTAATAGCGATATTAGTATTTTGTCAAGCGCGTTTCTCAGCGGGACTCGCTTGATGCGCCCACTAGATTACTTTAATCCTGGAAATAGGCATTCACGCGGGCGGAGCCGCGGGCAACAGCTAGTATTATATAACAAGTACTAGCTGTCCCGCGAGGTTTCTCCCGCGACTACAGCAGCGCCACCTCCCGGATCCAATTATGAATCTAAACCATCCAGGGCGCCACCCAAACGCATACAAAAGAAATCATTCATATCGGTCCAACCGTTTAAGAGGAGTTCAGTCACATACACACGTACAGTAAAATTATATATATAAAGATTGGTTTACAAAATCCATAAGAACCAGTGGAAGTATATTCATAATATAGAGCTGCTTGAAATGTTACAACCGAAATGCCTAGCGAAACCTACTCTTTCATGAAATAACAGCATCCGTGACGCAGTGGACAAGTAGCCGGCTGCGAAGCGTGAGGCCGTGGGTTCGATTCCCACACTGAGTTTTTGTTGTGACCCACAAATATTTGTTTCGAATCTGGGTGTTCAGAGACCGGAATTCCTTCGTAGTTCTCGATACTCACGATACAGGTTAACCTAGTGTGGAGTCAAGACTACGTTTGTGACTGTTGGGTGTAAAAAAAAATGTAGACAATCATGTACCTTAGGTTTTACATACTACTGGCTGTAAATATTTTGTGACTAAGGTGGATTATTGATACGATTACATATATTTAAGAAGAATTTACATAGACAACACACTTATTAATATTATAATGACGAGTGACGGATCGTACTGTTATACCCTTAACTTGTCATATGTCTGGCTGTGACAGCCTTAACGCTATCACCAGTCAGCAAGATAGTTTATTATAAAACACCGGCGGAGCATAGCCCCGCCAGTCTGTATCGGATCCTACTTCAAGTCAGTTCGCCTTCGGACCTCTTTATTTTTGTATCGTTAATGAATAAATAAGTGTGTGTATTAAAAAAGTGTTTTTTAAAAAGCAGTGATAGCTCAGCGGGGTGTGGTATGGACTGTCGAGACGAAAGTCGCAGGTTCGAAACCAGCCTCAAGTGCATACACCTCTGACTTTTATAAGTTATGTGTGTATTAATTGTTAATTATTACTTGCTTTAACGGTGAAGGAAACATCGTGAGGAAACCTGCATACCTGAGAAGTTCTTCATAAGAATTTCGAAGGTATGTGAAGTCTGCCAACCCGCATTAGGCCAGCGTGGTGGACTAAGGCCTAACCCCTCTCATTCAGTAGAGGAGGCCCGTGCCCAGCAGTGGGACGAGTATAATACAGGGCCTAGTATTATTATTATTATTTTTAAAAAGCTTTTCAAAGAGGTCCTTATAACAGTACATAAATGCAAATGAACACGCTTTAACTTATTCGTCTTAACAATAAAAATAACAAGTGTTGGTATAATATATAGATTAAAATTTTATGTCATTTTATCACAATAAGATTTTCATAGCATCGGCCTATGCTATAAAACAACCGAGTATGTGTATTATCTAATAGTAAGTGATATCGGAATAAGATGACAATTTACAATACATTGATCGTGGAATCGTAATGACGCTCCCCGCAATTTAATTTTGAACCTTATTGCCTACAACATTGAGTGGTTCGGTTTGGACATTTGGAGGAGCGCATCAATACAGATAGAAGTGTGTAAAAATGTGTTATCACTTTCAGAATTGATTCACAATAGACTTAACTTTTAAAAATAATCTTGCTACCTTAAATTATTTTATTAATTTCTAATCCTTTTAATTCGTAATGTTGGGTATGCAAGAATTCCAATGTTATAGGTTAATTGCCATCCATTATAATGTCGGTCATACACGCTCCGATAAATCGGTACGATAAAACAATTCCATTCGATTTGAATTTGCTCCGTTCAACTGTAAGAACTTATTAACGGACACAGCACTGTAAGTTGTTTACTGTAAATGTCATGAAATAATGCAAACCGTATTTGGGAAACATAATTATTTTTCCCATATTAATCGTGATTTGACATGTACGCACTCACGCCTGTAATCCCCAAAGGGGTAGACAGAGATGTAACTAGTACCCCCACATTTCGCCGAGCGTATCTCCGTCCCACGATATGATAGGGGGTTAGCCTATCGCGATACCAGGCACAAATTCCAGACTCCGGGCTGATACTGAGCATTTCGTAATAGAAAAACCCAATACCACTTTACCCGACTCGGGGACCGAACCCGAGACCTCAGCGTTAGCCTCAATCGTAACGCGTACGCATTACAACTGCACCACCGAGGCAGCCTTTATGTCAAATGTAGAATATCGTTCAATTGTAAACATATATGTGAGCCACATACAAAGACTTTCTTAAGCCCGTAAGTAAAGCTTACTAATGTAATTGAAACATAATGGAAGGCTGCAAAGAAATGGGTACCCACAATGCAATAGTGGTACATTTGCCGACTTTTAAAAATGTCACAGAACAATACAATTTTGTCATACACTACGATTTATCGTTACCATTTGAATCGTACAGCGATTTATCGGAGAGTGGGCTGTATAAATAGAGATTACGTCTACGAAAACTGGGAAGCGTATTATATCACGAATCACAATTTATTACTACAATTTATTATTATAGGACATCTACCTTTAGAACATCAAAATTAGTTTTCAAATAATATAAAGCCATTTCATTGCGGCATCCATTTATTTATGCCAATGTAAAGTTAACCTTACAGAAAATTCACACAAAGGTCACTCTGATTTGGCGAAATAAAAAAAAACTGATAAAATACCATACCCACGACACAAGAAATTCTCGCGCAATATCAGTATTATGTGTCTACTTACGAAAACTGTCGGTAATTAGATTAAACCCAGTAAAGAAATACGATATAAAAAAAACGGTGAATATTTATTAATGTATAAAGGACTTAGGCTTATAACTAACGAAGGTACTTTTTGTGCCGTAAAATTATTTGATCCTAGTACAATAGAAGCTTGCGTTCACGTCGATTACAATATGATTAATTAACTAGATTCAGAATAACTAGCACGAACAACTAGCGACAAAGTATTCCTATCGAAACGTCAATTTGTTTCAAATTCCATACAAATGATGGCGTTCTCGATTCGAATATTTAATGTTTCCGCATTGCATCCGATCTGAATCCGAGAAATATCAGTCTAAAGTAGCCCTAGTACTATTTGTATGAAGCGTTGAGCACTAGATCGGAATTTTCTTTTCGAAATCTCGATAATCGCCGGATCTAATCATAATCTCGGATTCGTATCGGATGCGGTGAGAAAACACTATTATTCGCAAGTTGTTAGTGCTAGGCTCTCTGATGTATATGTAATTCTTTTGAATTATAATTACTTAGAATAAAGAAATGCTAATTAATTTTATTCAATAAGTATTACTGAAAGAGACAAATAAACTTAAAGACGCCATCCAATTTTCACTAATCTTTTGTTATTACTAAAATCCATCAACATTTCAGACAACGCGTGCTTTTCGCTACTTTCAAAGATTCATAACGCGTTATGGCGTTGATCAATAAACATTATCTACGCCCCCCCCCCCCCCTGAGATTTTACTATTGTTTTATATAAACCTTAATCTATGCTGCGCCATTAAGCATATAATACTGTAGTTAATTAATGTTTATAGAAATATTATTGTTTACTATTATATATTATTTTTAGTTCGATTAAATTAATGTAAATAAATAGCTACAGGACTATATTTAACGTTATAAATAGCAAAATTTCTGAATGATTCGTATGTTTATATCTCTACTAATTGTTATACCTAGGAATAAAGTGACTATCCTGCATCTGATGGTACTACATCGACATTGTATTTAAATTCGTCTAATCCACAGAGACGCGCGTTGTCATTCGATTTTAAACCTTAACCTCCTCAAAATTGGGTAGTGCGATGAATACTACCAAGCTACATAGTTCGCTTAATTAGAACTTACTTGTCAATAATCAGTTTATTAACTAATATTATCCATTAGATCGTTTGTATGAGATGCCCATTCGCTTACCAAGATCTTCAGTTTGGTCCACTAGCCGATCAAGCCCTGCGAGACCTGCGGCAGGATATAATTCTATGGTAGATTCTCTAAACGTCAGTGATATTTTTATGGCATAATAGCTCTCATTAATAATGCATTAAGTCTAAAATTTAATCAGGGCAGGTTGAGTGCCAATAAGGTTGAATTCTGTTTGTCAAAGCCGTTTACCGGTAAACTGCCAGGACAATCGGGCTAGATGGCCTTTTGTTTTGACATATAATTATGACAGTGCAGTTATACAGCAAATCCTCAAACTAAACACAGTGACGAAGCTCCGTACACGATTACTTTCGGATTCATCTTAAAAGTAAATACCTACTATGGATTACTGGTCCTATAATTTTATTCACAAAGTTGACATAATCAAGCGAAAAATACTCACTTTAATTGAGAATATTGACAGCAATTATTTATAATAATTGTATAGTTTCAGAGCAACCATATATCCTGCTGCCTACTACTATTATTAATATGAAAGTTTGGATGTGTGTGAGTTTGTAAATTTGTATGTTTGTTATGTCAATCACGCCTAACGGTTGACCGGTTTTGGATAAAATCTGACAGATAGATAGACCATGACTTGGACTAGGATACAAGTATAGGAGTGGTCATATTTTCGAGCTGCAATTTTCAAAACATACGCACTCACGCCTGTAGTCCCCGAAGGGGTAGGCAGAGGTGTAACCAGTACGGGTGTACTGGTCACACAGTTAATGTGGGTACATTTCGCCGAGCGTATTTCCGTCCCTTATGTGATAGGGGGCGAGCCTATCGCCATACCGGGCACAAATTCTAGACTCCGGGCTGGTACTGAGCATATCGTAATAGAAAAAACCCAATACCACTTTACCCGACTCGGGGATCGAACCCGAGACCTCAGCGTTGACCTCAATCGTAACGCGTACGCATTACAACTGCGCCACCGAGGCATACTCAATTTTCAAAAAACAAAAATTATTTTGAGTTTCGCGGGCTAGTGCTAGACATGTGACCTTAAAGACGACATATAGCTACTACTACGACTTGATATTTTACCTATAAGTAGTGTTATCTATACTTATATTATAAAGAGGGAAGATTTGATTTTATGTTTGCATTAAATAGGCTCCGATACTACTGAATCGATTTAAAAAAATCTTTTACTGTTTCGAAGCTACACTATCCCCGGGTGACATAGGCTACTTTTTATCCCGAAAAGGCCGTTCACGCGGGCAGAGCCGCGAGAAAAGGCTAGTACCTTATAAAGATATATCTTTTAAGTTTACCTAATGGAAGATAATATATTTTAAATTTGCCTAATGCATAATAGTATGTCCACAGTCAACTTTAATTCTGTGTGACCAGCAGTCAATTTAGTGATGAATTTTCTACTTATTGAATAAACAAGCGTGTATTTAAATGGCATGTGTTATTCCAGGCTTTATTATTGCTGCCATCACAATAGGTGCCAACGTCTATTGATGAATTAAGAATTTTGGATTTTATTTTTTCTCACCTCTTAGCCACTGAACCAGAGGCGGCGCTAGACCTAACGTGGACGTCGGCGACGTCAGCTATGCGAGGCCTCTTTCATTTCCCAGTTAGATACAAAACCTTGAATTGAAGTGTGAAGAAGCAACTAAGCAGGCCGGCATAATTCTGCCGATCTGCGATAGATTCAGTGTCTATCGTTGGTCGACAGTATTCATGGATTGCGCTATACTTACCATCAGGTGTAGCGTAGTCACTTTGCCGAGCCAGGATAAAAAAAAAAAAAAAAAAAAAAAAAAAAATTAAATGAGACAAATATACACTAATATACCTATGAGTATTCGAACATTGTGAAATGTTGCTAATCAAAAATTACACAAACTAATCCAAGTTAACGACTCGGGGATTCCCCGAGTCTCGTGCGCGGATTCACCTAACTTTCCCACTGTAGCCAGACGACTCTAGACAAATACTACTCACGCGTACGGAAATAAATACGAATAACTAAACTTTTAATAACTGGCAACACTTTCATGCGAGGCCGTCGCCGACGCCTAACGCAGCCACTGTACTGGACGTTAGTCGATAAAAAAATTAAGTACTATCATAGGCAAGGGCCTAATTTTCAGACCTATATCTAATGAATACCACAAATGTTTAGGATCCTTTGTAATTAATGTCAATTGTATGTTTTGGATATTGTAAATAATTTCATAGTAATATAAATTTTATTGGGCTATATTGATTTTTTCTAGCCTTATATACTTTAGATATATAGGGCCTTAATTATAAACGTTACTTAAGCATTGATTAGTAAAACACTCGTTATATCTTTCTCTGTCAACGCGATTTATTAAGGGGCTAGAAAGAGACGAAAAGTGTTTAACTAAGCAATGCTTGATCGAGTTTACAAGTAAAGCCCATTATGTATTTATTGTATAACAAGCTCGTATAATTACTACATAGGTGCATAATATTGAGTACTTCATTATCTAAATCCATCTAGTAAAGCGTTATTTAGAAGTAGAGTTTATTTCATGACACAGACGAGATTAAGGTTTCTATATTTATACTAATATTATAAGTGCTACCTAATAAGTTTTCACGGCTAAACTGCTGAACGGAATATAATGAAATTTGATAAAGAGATAGGTTATATACTGGGGAAGGATATAGGGTACTTTTGTCCCGGAAAAAGACATTCACGCGGACGGCGCCGCGAGTAAAAGCTAGTATTCGATATATCGCTTACCATCGCATTTACAAGTCGATATTATTAAGGTTAGACGCGGAATGGGTAGGCAGATCATCAGTGAGTAGTAACGTCCCGATAGGCACGACAGCTTCGTCTCTTTCTCTTAGTTTTCTCATCTCATCGCGCAGTTTGTCGAGTACCGCGTAGTTTGGTTCGTTTTGACGCGCCTTGTCTTGTAACAGCGTGATCTCTTGTTCTTCTATCTTCTTCTCTTTGCAACTCTTGACGGAGCGGAGTCCGTACAGACGGAGCAGAGAACCCCACGACCGTACTAGTGGATGGAGTGCCTGGATATTCGTGAAAACAATCGATGTTGTGAGATCAAAATATTCATTATTTTCAAATTATCATAATAGAATAGGCAGTTGTTTTATTCTAATCAATTAGTTACGTTGCTCAAAATAAACCGAGTAACGCCAAAATAGCGACATTAAATCATGCCAGATACTCGTATACCTTAGTTACTTTTGTTGCAAAGCTTTGTGCTAAAAATCAGGTAAATAGGAGCAGTAGTTTAACCACAGAATAAATCTTTAGTTTTTTCAATTTTTACACATTACGTCACTAACAGCTACAGCTATGGTACACTTACACTCTTACACACGTTAGTAATATAGCTTATAAATGGTATGTCGTTTATTTATTTTGTTTTAAAAAAGAATATTTTCCATTGAAATAAAACTAGTTTATACGGATTTTATCGCGGTTTAATTTTTATTTTAGTCCCGACGTTTCGAAAGGTTTTCAACCTTCGTGGTCACGGGAGAATGAAGGTAGCCATTGTAA
Organism: Mimas tiliae; assembly: GCA_905332985.1. Taxonomy (NCBI): domain Eukaryota; kingdom Metazoa; phylum Arthropoda; class Insecta; order Lepidoptera; family Sphingidae; genus Mimas; species Mimas tiliae. The sequence goes on from HG995258.1 coordinate 1,079,630, forward strand.
CATTAACTTTTCGAGACGACCTACACCTCAGTCTCTCCCGTGACCACGAAGGCTGAAAAGCTTTCGAAACGTCGGGACTAAAATAAAAATTAAACCGCGATAAAATCCGTATAAACTAGTTTTATTTCAATGTGTAATATTCGCGTAAACCTAAGAATATTTTTCAGTTTTGATGTTATGGTTTCTTTGAATGTGTGGAACATTTTAAAAATACTCAATGTCACTCATCGTTTAATTTAATGGCGCTATGTTGGCGCCACTCGGTGTAACAGAAAGAATTTCAGAAAACCTTTCTGAATTTAACATTTCAATTTGGAAGGGGTATTTGCCATACTCTAAAAGTGCGAATCGGACTCGCGTACCGAGGGTTCCATACCCACGCCCTTAAATCTTAATATTTTAACAAATATTCTGTGAACATTTCAACCGACTACGTATTATGGTTCAGGATATAGAGCCATCTAAATGTAGAATAGACAAAAATACAGTCGACGTAAACCCTGTAATGGCGTTTCCATTGGGGTCCCTATGGGTACATAATCCTATAAGGATAGACGACGAGTATGACGTCACCGCCGTTATACGCCGAGCGTGCGAGGGAGATAGGACGATCTCACTTCACCCCCAAGTTATATAATAAGGCCGTATGGCTTGAGCTGTGACTGACCGATGATCGGTCGCGTCTGTTACATAGACTTACGTTTTTTACAGCATAGGCCGGCAAACGAGCAAGTAGGTCACCTGATGTTAAGTGATCTCGTCGCCGACCTTAAAGGAAATGGATAATTAGGGGATTCAGAAAAGGAGCGGGGATTTGGACCTCCGGATATCTCACTCACCAAACGAAACAACAGCAAGCTGCTACTTCACGATTTCTGTGAGACAGTGGTAATAACCCGATCGAGTCGGTGCATACGTGCTGTAGACAACATTGTCTACAGCGTGACTAGTACACTAGACATACATCGCGTAGTATAAGCTAATAAAGAAGAAGGCGAAGAGTAAGCTAATCGACTGCTCGAACTCATCTGTGGGCGGAGTCAAAATGTATGCTATCTCATCGTATCATCGCGCGATATGAAGCGTTCGAGTGAAATGCACAATAAATCCTAAAAAATTATGAATAGAGTTTGGGATCGGCGTTTTTATGAAAAACTCACTGAACGGACTGATTCCAAATAAACTTATTAATACTATCGGACAATTAAACTATGTCTGTACTAATTTCGTTTTGTAGATTTAATACTCCTTGTGGTATTTATTTAAGCTCAAAACTACGCGAAAATGAGTGTTGTAATATTGATTTATCAGGGTTTATAACTTCCAGATTAGTTTTTATCAGTGGCGGACCCTGGGTTTTAGTTTGGGAATAAGATGGGATAAGCGATGAAAATTATATTATAGGTCGTACTATGAGAGTAAGCTAATTTAAAGATTTGTCAGTGGACCCAAATGCTTTGGGTGGGATGGGGGGTCTTGAGCCTCTTAGCATCACCCTCCCGCCCCCTGGATCCGCTACTGGTTTTACTTATACAATTATGTTTACGTACAAGTGTAGATGACGGTAAGATAAATCAATATCATGCTTAACTATCGACATATGATGTTAAATAATCGATTAATCACTCCACAACATTTGTATGGACAAATATCGACTAGCGACACCTTAAACCATCACCGACAGCCTCCATGGTGCAGTGGGCGAGTAGCTGGCTGCGAAATGTGAGGCCGTGGGTTCGATTCCCACACCGAGACAAATGTTGGTGTTATCCACAAAAAGTCTCTCATAGTTTCTGATACACACGATACAGGTTAACCCAGTGTGGGATCAGGACTATGTGTGTGACTGTTGGGTGTATTATTATGATTTATTTATTTAAACTATTCTCATGATATTTACCTGCAGTATAGCTTGCGAGGCTCGTTGTTTAGCTGTTTTCTTGTTCTTGCACACGACCGTCGCCGAGTGTTTGCCTACCTTCATAGTCAGCTCTATCTTCTGATACTCCAGCTTTTTCATCTGTAACAATATTTTATAAGAGATTTTTGTGATGAAACCGAGCCGGTCGCTCGCCTGATGGTAAGCGTAACGCCTGCCCATAAATAGCATGCGCACATGCGCACGTGCGACCCCGGGATGCACGGCAGCACGGCAGCACGGCAGCACGGCAGCTCGGCAGCACGGCAGCACGGCAGCACGGCAGCACGGCAGCACGGCAGCACGGCAGCACGGCAGCACGGGCGCTCGGCCTCGTGTCTGCCGTTGTGCTCCGATGCGCCGTGCGCGACAAGGAGACGGGCCGCGCAGGGGCGGCTCCGGCAGCAATCCTTAGCTTATCTAAGGATATCCCGGGGCCGCTCCACTTAGGTTTTGCACTGTACCTCTGTATGTATGTGCCAGTCCCCCGCGCCGAAGTTCCTGAGCAGACACGTGCGCAGTATAGCATGAGGTGAGGGCTCACACGCGGCCGCGCAGAACTCCGCTATACGAGGATCCTCGATGCCCACGTAGTCGAAGAACTGCAACATATAATATTACAAATGTCAATAATAATAAATACACCCAACAGTCACACACATAGTCCTGACCCCACACTAGGTTAACCTGTAGCGTGGGTATTAGGAACTACGAGGGATTTGCGGTCCCACAACACACAGACCCGAAACAAACGTTTGTGGATTACACAAACATTTGACACGGTGCAGGAATCTAAATCACTGCGCCACGTACGCTGTCCGATCATTATCTCTCTATTCTAAAAAAAAGTAACTGGCGCCGCCGCTGTCGCCGCTGCCAAAAGCTTGTCACGCTATCTCCTCCGAAACCGCTGGGGGTTTGGGGGTATGGGGTCGAGACCGATACCAATCGATGCAGAATAATGTGAGGAAGAAAGTAAGATATGTCTCATATTCGTCGGACTTGAAGTTTTTTTTTATTTTGTGCAAAACCATGGGCAATACCCCTAATGAATGTAACATGAAGTACTGACGGTGAAGTCCGGCTCGTTGTTGGGCGCGGGCGCGGGCGCGTGCGCTATATGCGCGTCGAGCTCGTCCTTCATCTCCGGGATGAGGATGTGCACGGAGGCTCTGGCGGCCGCCGACTTGGCTTGTCGCTTGGAGGAGCCGTGTCCCACGCCGTACTGCATGCCGCCGATGTACACCGTCGCTTGGTATGGAGTCGCCGCGTTCTCTAGACATCACATGTAAACGATACAGCCTGTAGACACTTTTGGGCCGGCTCGACGGGAAAGATTTTTTTTTGTTTGAGTGATATGGTAAACGCCACACCCGCCCATAAACAGAAGCAACGCCACACAGAACTTTAAATTACAAAGCACTGCACGACATTGGACTGCGCTCGTCACCCCGAGACATAAGATGTTAATTCTCATAATGCCCAGTAATTTCACTGGCTTCAATGTCTTTCAGACCGGACCACAACAGTGCTTATATTGCTTGGCGGCAGTAATAGACAAAGCGGTGGTACCAACCCAGACGGCCTCTCGCATACGAGGGACCTACCAGAGAGTACCATTGTCTCACAGAAAACCGACTTTAAGTAGCACCTTGCTGCGTTTAGTATGGTTAAAGAACCAGAGATGCTACTATTTACCATTTACTATTTACTACCACATTATCTCGTCTCTGCATCACCCACAGGTAGACTGGTAGAGAATGCCTTTGGCATTAAGTCCGCCTTTATACATGTTATGTATATAAAATTTAAATAAATACAGAACTCACCGAGTTGTTTGAACTCGTACACAGGCTGTTTCTGTAACGCTCGCCGCACATATTCATGGAACACGGAGAGGTAGCTGCGTCCGTCCATGTTCATCACCCAGTCGCGCTTCATCACCTTCGACCCTGGACATCACATCACCTCGTATTAATACACGTTACAAGTTACAAATACGAATCAAATTTAAAAAGTCCTAATGGATAGTAAATTTTTTGATAAAAACTTATGATAATTTTGAATTATTTATTTCATTTGTCCATTTTCATTTATCAGTAGCCAATTTCTTCGGTATTTCTTACAATATAGCTAAAACGTTAATAAATTTCATATATGACAATAAAATGCTTTTTTTGAAGTAGATTAATAAAATACATTTAAAAATGGCATCTTCCGATGGCGAGGGCCAGGAAATCCGCTAGTCACTAGTCCAGAAGAACCTCCTCACAATGCGTGCCTCGTTAACCATACCATACAACCATAACCATGCTCTTGAGAGCACACTATGGTTAACATGGGTGGACACTATGGACCTAACGACCAACTTATATAAATTATACATACATACATACATACGCACTCACGCCTGCAATCCCCGAAAGGGTAGGCAGAGGTGTAACCAGTACACCCACATTTCGCCGAGCGTATCTCTGTCCTACGATGTGATAGGGGGCGAGCCTATCGCCATAGCAGGCACAAATTCCAGACTCCGGGCTGATACTGAGCATTTCGTAATAGAAAAACCCAATACCACTTTACCTGACCCGGGGATCGAACCCAAGACCTCAGCGTTGGCCTCAATCGTAACGCATACGCATTACAACTGCGCCACCGAGGCAGTCAGGTATATAAATTATATATATAGAATATAAATAATAGAGAGTTCACACGATACGATTTTAATTGATGAACTGATATGGATAAACAGCCAACATGTTTTTGTTGATCAATTCGATTGTAAGTCTATTTAGATTTTAGACGTGTCCGTATCTCGTCCGTATCCTGGTATCTCGAGTGATCTAAATTCGATAAGTACTTTTTTGTACTTTTGTGGTAGCAGCAAGATTAAAATTGAATGGTAGAGCGCGTCATTTTGATTAGACGGTCTCTATTTTATGTGCAAAAGTACTAAGCATTCCCATTTGATCCAAATACAGTGATATATTTTATGATTCAAGCTATAGCCAATGAGGAACATAAACAAATAGTTAACAAAATTCGCTTTGCCTGGCATATTAACGCTAACAGCACTTTTATGTAATAAAAAATAATTTGGAAAACTATTATCTACTCCATTCAAAATATTTACAAAGGTGATTAGCACACGCTAACTTTTTACCCGATTGCACGAAGAAAGGAGAGTAATGTTTTCTTTTCCTTCTTAAGTTGCAAAAAAGTGCAAAGTCGTCATAACATCTTCGTGAAATCGCCAATTTTTTTATGATTATCATGTAATAAAAATTGCAAAGCTAAAAAAGACTTACCAATAAATATCCAAGGTTAGCTCACACTCGTTAAAAAAAAAAAAAATGCAAGCTACCTGCTGAGCTGTCTATAATGAAGAAGCGACTTGTATATCTTGTTCGAAGGACCAAAAAGCGCTTAAGCTCAAAATGACAGCATCAGCAGCTAACTATAAGACTCAAAACAAATATGGTTATGTGAATGAAACTTTTGTATACTTTATAGTGCTTTATTCAATAAATACACTAATGAAAATACAAACACTCGGCAGTTATTTGTTCAGGTCTAATGATGGTTGCCAATGAGGCCAAAGGGCCTTATTCACAAACGCTTATTGACAGCGTTTTAAACATTACGGAGGTACGGAGTAAAATAATATATTACACGGGTCTGTGTTGATATTTAATTATACAACTTAAGATGGCAAGTAACAAACAGAAAACTTAATAGTTCTGCTGTCAATAAGAGTATATTAATAATGATCAGCGCACACTGAGCAGCAAATTGCTTGGGCATGTTGTTTAGAATCGGACAAACAAACATCTACCGCGTAAAGTCGGCGAGCGCAGTGTACCCATCCGCGCTACTGTTAGAGCAAACGATGCGTTAACGTTGCGGTGCGGCGCCGCAACGTCAATGACTCAGTTTGTAGGGTCCCTTCAATAGGCCTAGTATGAGTTACAAATACGTTCAAAGTTTTCGAATTCGTATATAATTACTACCGTTGAAGTGTCAAACTAGTAATTAATACGGTAATAAAGGAAAGAATCTCTTGAAAACAGATTTCATATTCGACTAATATCAAATAAAATTAACCATATTATTCATTTTAATTCATCATACTTCTCACTAGTGGCTATCAATACTCGAGTACTCGACGTATGGAGAGAAAACGTAAACTTTCATCGTTTAGGAAAACTATTAAAACTTGTACTAGGCCTACAGTCTATTAACGACAATGCAGCGAAAGAAACGTGTTTTATTGCTTATATTACCACGTCACCGTCGAATCAAACGTATATATAATCAACGTATATATAACAACACCCATGGTGCAACATGTATGAGCGTGCTCGCGACTGCACGCGCAACCGCACACACATCACAGCAGCATCCACAAACACACGTCACAGCAAAAAATCTCTTTCACGTTATTTTCAACTCTATTTTAGTTGTGATCAGGTTCATTATCAATGAAAATTCTTCGATAATTTCGCTGCTCAGTGTGCACTGAACCTTATGGGTAAAAAACGTGACTTCTATCAATGCCATGCGTTAAACACTAAGTGAACCAGATACCAATAAATGACCATGTATAGAAATCGAAGGATAGTTAAATTGATTCTAAATTAGTAATTTTTCTCGTTCATTATTCATCTATCAATAGTGATTAAAAATATATATTTTACGAGATTAATCAGACCGTCATTAGCTGCTTCGTATTTTATAGAAATGTTATTTTTATAGTAAATAGCTGATTCATATTTATACCCGACCGGATAGCTACCGTAAACATGGTGAAAAATGCCGCTATAATGGTTTGTTTAAGCGAGACGCGTTCCGGGGTCAGCTAGTGTATAATAAATTCAGGCCGGCATAATTCTGCCAACGGTAAGCAATTCCCCTTGACAGTTAACATTATATTTAGACTACAGTGCAGTACTTAAAATGAGGTCCAGTGTAATCACTTAGCCGAGTGCCGAGCCAGATTGAAACAAAATTATGAAGATAAATTATTATTAACAGTAAAATCATTAGTGGTTTACTACTGGTGTGGTATACTAGAATTGAAAAAATATTATACAACCCTCACCGTGTTCTTAAGGAATTGTTGAATTATAATATGAAATCACAGACATTTAGGATGTAATATAAGGAAGCAGATATAACATTAGTTTCACAATTACATAGATGAGAATAAATACAGCCATTTCTTACTCTTCTCTATCTTTTTCTTTCATCCTATCTCTTTCCTTTTTATTGTAGCTACACTGACACATCAAAATTGAACGTTAAGCAAAATACTCGTATCCTTAATAACAAGCTACAAATATCATGCTGATGACCAAATACAGTTCCTAGAGTCCTGAAAGACAGGCTTTCCCTAGTTTAGGCTCCGGTCCACCACTGATATTCTTAATATTATTCATAGTTTGTATCAACTATTTTGGGGGCAATAAATCTATTTTTATATATTTTTTTATAGTTTATTTTACTAAATAGTGAAGTGTAAATTATACATGAAATTACTTGAATAGTCAATACATACGCACTCACGCCTGTAATCCCCGAAGGGGTAGGCAGAGGTGTAACTAGTACACCCACATTTCGCCGAGCGTATCTTCGTCCCACAATGTGATAGGGGGCGAGCCTATCGCCATACCAGGCACAAATTCCAGACTCCGGGCTGATACTGAGCATTTCGTAATAGAAAAACCCAATACCACTTTACCCGACCCGGGGATCGAACCCGAGACCTCAGCGTTAGCCTCAATCGTAATGTATACGCATTACAACTGCGCCACCGAGGCAGTTGAATTGTCAATGTGTGCGTGAAATATTGTATGTGTCATTGGCATGTTTTTATTCTTATGTTAGATCTACTTCTATCTATTATATACGTGTCTATTGGCTATCTTGCTAGACCATGGTTTTTATTTATAACTAAGCAACTATAGCATATTGAAGCTTATATAGCCATTGCAAAAAATGCAATCCAAAAAATTATTGCCCAATCTTATAAGTGAATTCGTTTCGAATACAAAATGCTGTAAAGCATTGCATACAATAAATGATATTAGTAAATTATAATATTAGCTATGAATAGCCTGCAATCATATTTTCGATCCAAAATGAAATGTCTTTTAACCAGTTACTTCCAGACTATGCACCAAGTTAATTCCAGATTATAACTTACCCAACTCCGTAATCCCCAGATCTTAACTTAACTTACCCTGACTTACCAGAATGGACATCCTGATCACACTATGTACTGGCTAATGACTAAGATCTAACTAATGACTAGAATGTGATTAATGACTAGAATCTGACTAATGACTAGAATCTGACTAATGACTAGAATGTGACTAATGACTAGGATCTGACTAATGACTAGAATCTGACTAAAGACTAAAATCTGAATGATGACACAAAATGGGTGTATATAATACTTTTGCACACGATAACACTTCACACCATCTCGACCACGACAGACCAAAAAATGGTCGAAATATGTCAGTTTCACCAACATTTCCGTAACCAGCAATAGGACTAGTATAGGACGAAGTACCTACCCCTAGTTGGGGAGCAATGCTAATTTCAATATGAATTAATCGAAAGTAATGGGGATTGGATTTGGGCCTCCATTTTATTTACATATGGAAATCAAAAATACACGAGGTAACATTAACTTTTCGAGACGACCTACACCTCAGTCTCTACCGTGACCACGAAGGCTGAAAAGCTTTCGAAACGTCGGGACTAAAATAAAAATTAAACCGCGATAAAATCCGTATAAACTAGTTTTATTTCAATGTGTAATATTCGCGTAAACCTAAGAAATCACTATACAAAATTTACGTCTAGATACTGATAAGTTGTTAAAAGTAGCCGACTAGTGTACGGCTTCTTATTTTGTAAAGCAGTGATAGCTCAGTGAGGAGTGGTATAGACTGTCGAGACGAAAGTCGCAGGTTCGAAACCAGCCCCGAGAGCGTACACCTCTGACTATTCTAAGTTACGTGGGTATTAATTGTTAATTATCACTTGCTTTAACGGTGAAGGAAACATCGTGAGGAAACCTGCACACCTGAGAAGTTCTTCATAAGAATTTCGAAGGTATGTGAAGTCTGCCAACCCGCATTAGACCAGCATGGTGGACTAAGGCCTTACCCCTTTCATTCAGTAGAGGATGCCCTTGCCCAGCAGTGGGACGTATATAATACAGGGCTAGTATTATTATTTTGTAACGCGACATAAGAAGGTTGAGGTCTCAAATGTTAAAAATGATTTCAAAATTGCGTTTTAGTTATTTGGGTGTTAACCTATCGTAGTCGAGAGGTATCGCTTATATTTCATTTATAATACTTCGCGTATGTTAGTATCTAGTGCTTATTGAGTTTCCTCACCGCCATTTTCCGAGGTAGCGTTAGGATTCGCCGGTATTGTTATCAATTTAGTTCCCTCCGGTAGTGTGGGGTACTGGAGTGCTTTCCGAGCCTTCGTGTATTTGCGCCTGTCCGCCCAACGCCTGTAAAGTTCAAAATGTACTACAAAAAACAACATACAGTACAACGATTTCAATTATTTGCTTCGGCAATGTTAGTTTTTTGCAAATTGGTACGAATATGCAATGAATACCGGGTATCCAGGTCCCGTGAGCCACTCTAGAGAAAAATAAGTATACATTGTCTACAGTCTACAGTATGAATGGGTCGGCTCCACTGAATCGTTACCACTGTCTCACAGAAAACTGAAGTGAAGTAGCAGCTTGATATCCGGAGGCCCAAATAAATAATAATAAATACAACCAACAGTCACACGCATTGTCCTGACCACACACTAGGTTAACCTGTATTGGGGGTATCAGGAACTACGAAATAATTTTTTGTGGATCACAAACATTTATCTCTGTGTGGGAATCGAACCCACAGCCTCTCGCTTTACAGCCGGCTACTTGCCTACTGCGCCACCGAGGCTCTTAAATCCTCCAATCTCAATCCCTTATTCTGTTTTTGTAAGCGTACATGAGCGGTGGAGATCACTTATCATCAAGTGACCCACTTGCTCGTTTGCCGGCAGATACCGAAAAAAATGTCGGTAATAGTTTGGTAGTTAGTCGATTTGGATTGGTTGTTTGTTGTTGAACCTTGAACCTTGCACCTTGCACCTTGCACCTTGCACCTTGCACCTTGGACCTTGCAGTATTGTAGAATACAGACGTTTTTAGTAATAAGTTGTGTTGTGTATTGTAATTGGCACATGCTGTGGTTACTAGTTCTAGAGTTGCAATCACCTCAGTTATTATAAACATGTATACCTTTATAATAATATTATTTTACGATTATAGACTCAGTATGTAACCCTCAAGAAAATAAATAACTACAATACATAATGTAATGATACTTACTCGAAAAGCATAATATTGACTGTCTTGAACTTAAATAGTTTCTTGCAATAGTCGTTTACTTGTTCCGGCGCTAGATGCTGGGACTTCCAGCTGGTGTTGACTGTCTCCACTTTAGGAGGGGGCATCACTATACCACCTGGTAGAACCACAGGTTGTAGATTCAATGGTATCTCTACCTCTGGCTTTCCCCTTTCTGTACCACTACCGTGATTGAAAGGACATTTTCCTTGAGTGTCATTGCTCTGATTGCTTTCAGTATTGTTCTTATTATCAGTAGATTCCTGAGTACCTGTTTTCAAATCCATTTCAACGTTGTTGCCTTCTGCATTATTTTCATTACTATTTACGGGCACATTGTCATTATTTTCTACATTGATAACAGTGTTGTTTCCATCGCCATTTTCAAGGTCTATTACATTGTTGTTTCCATTTCCATCTATATCTTCAACGTTAACGATATTGTTATTTCCATTACCACTTTCAACATTAATTACATCATTATTTCCATTGCAACTTTCAACAATACCTTCAGCATCAATAACATTATTGTTTCCATTACTATTTGAATTGTTAATCTCATTATTGGCGCCATGGACATTGTCATTATTTCCTTTGTCAATTTCGACTACAGCTTCATTATTTTCATTACTAGTTCCTGGGTTATTTTGACTGTTAGCATTATTATTATCTGTAGTTTTATTAGCATTTTGATTATTGTTAGCATTGTAATTCTTTCTCCATGAGCCGGTGCGAATTTGCTCAGCGATTCTTCTGTCGATCTCCTTTTGCTTTTCTTCTTCTTCAAGGGCCCTTCTATATGCGTAGCACGGTATCGCGCTGATAGGTATTTCGTGCCTCTGTAATAATTATCATTTACATAGAAGATACCAAAGTATTTCATGTTGAATGAATGTTGAATTTACACATTTATACAAATCAATGCATGAAAATAACTTACTTTGCATGCACAATTTAAAATAATCAATATTTTCTACTTCTGGTCTGCTTTAATGAACAGGCACCTTAATGCCAAAATGTCTCGCCCAGTGAAGTAGGAAACATTATTATATTCGCTCTTAGAAATAATCTATTTAAAAAAGAAATTGTAAATGCTCTAATGACGCATCAAAATTCATAATTCTATTATATGTTTTATATTAAATGTACCATTAAATACTTAAGTAATCCGTGAAAACGTAGTGGAGTATACAATAACCAAGTGTAATAACTATCTAGCTTATTGTACATTTGTTTGTTTTCCAAATAAAATATTACTGTGATAAAAAAGGGTTTAATTTACTGTTATTGACCAATACTTACAGTTATTTTCCATAGTACACTCAACTAACTATAAGGTAAATGAAAATTAAGCTTATATCCACAGCAAATGGCAAAAAAGCTATATAGTTTAGGAAGCCAGAACATTCAGAGCCTGTTTCGCAATATCTATTTAAATTTTACCCAAACAGCTAATTTAGGAAATATAATTTGTTACATAATATTGTGTTGTGGTCGTTTATTTTATATTAAATATTATAATTATATTAATATACTTGGACATTATGAAATGGACCATAAGTAGTGTTTAGTTTGATTTCATAAATATTGTAAAGGACCGGCCCACAAACATTGAACAAAATTACGTAAGGTATTTTCGAATACAACTTGCAGACAGTGTAAAAAAAATCTCAATAACAGTTTAAATGCATTATTGGTTAACCTGGAAACTAAAGTGATCTATAATATAAGAATAAAATGTTGAACAGATGAAACGCATTAACTGCACATTGATATCAAAGTTTACACTGTGGTATATGTAACATGACTAGGTAACATATAAATACATTAGTAAGTTTTATAAAAAAATACTTTTAAACTATTGTTGCAAGAAACGTTTATTCAATTAATTATATTTACATACATACGAAACAAAGACAACTGAAGGTGTATTTAAATTAAGCCTTACCCTGGTGTTGCCCTTCCCAAGGAAGTAAGGTTTGGAGAGCGTGCAAACGCGTGTGTTGCGGTGCATGTACACCGGCATGCCACTGTAATGATGCACCATCATCCAGTCCAAAGGGAGAACTTCGAACTGATCCACCACTTTCTCTGGAAAACAATGTATGTTTACAGTCATTTTACATAGCGAGAATTCGTCTTACAAAATGTAGGTTGGTGTAATGCTAGGTTAGGTGTAATGTAGGTCGCTCGCTTGATGGTAAGCGCCACGTCTGCCCATAAACAGAAGCAACACCACACATATATTATTACAAAGCACTGCATGACATTGGACTGCGCTCGTCACCCCGAGACACAAGATGTTAAGTATCATAATGCCCAGTAATTTCACTGGCTTCAATGTCCTTCAAATCGGAACACAACAATGCTTACACACTGCTGGTTGGCGGCAAAAATAGACAAAGCGGTGGCACCAAACCATACGGCCTCTCGCATACGAGGGGCCTACCACCTTGTGAAGATCCAGATTAGAATTTGTTAACACTTTTTTTTGCCTAGATAGGTAGCCGAGCAGACGGTCCACCTGTAAGTAAGTGGTAAGTGGTTACCGCCGTCCATGGACCTCAGCAATGCCAGAGCACAGCCAAGCCGCTGCCTACCATTGAAGGAAAACTCTTTTTAAACCTCGCTTAAAGGACAGTAGTACAGTACAGGTTTTAATAGTTTTCCTAAATGATGAAAGTTTTCGTGTTCTCTCCATACGTTAAGTATTAGTAGCCACTAGTGGGAACTATAATGAATTAAAATTAATAATATGGCTAATTTTATTTCCTATTGGTCAACTAAGAAAATTATTTTCTAGCGACTCTCCTTTATTACCGTATGAATTACTAGTTTGACACTTCGACGCTAGTAAATTTATACAAATTCGAAAATTGTTAACGTATTTGTACTAGGCCTACAGGTCATAACACTCGGGAAACATCTGAAATTACAACTATAAATTACCTTCAAGCACAATTTTCTGTCTGGTCACATACGTCTTCTCCTTAGGTTTGGGAGCTCCTTTGAAGCCGTCAGGCAAGTCCTCCTCCAACATTTTATCAATTTCATCCTCAGGGATACCTTCTGATTTGCCTAAAATGTTCACGAACGTGGGGTATACTGGAAAAATCTTTACCACAACATAAAAAATAGGTTATGAATTTCCTAAGCAAATTTTAATCTTTGTTACACTGTAAAGGTAGTTGTAGAGTACTAACGTGGTTTAGAGTACCAACAAGCTTGGTCATATATTTCAATATTACCCACCATTTGTTTTGTACCGTACCCATATTTGCGAAATATCTTTATCTTTTATTATATACTTTCCCTGGATTTGCCCCTTAAAACAAATCCTGTCACACTTTGAAGCAAATCCTGGTGTTGCCCTTGAGCCTGGCATGTGCCTTGTCTATCATCATACAAGCCTCAGCTTTAGACCGTATAGTTCGACAATTGATCAGTTCTAATCACCGCGAGTAAAACAGTCAGTATTGGAAACGCGATAAAACTCGATCGATCAACCTATTTACAAACCTAATTATTTTTAAACCGCATTATAAATAACAACTCTCTCATTGGCCCAATGATATTACGAGCTACGACGATTGGTCATTGATGCAGCAGCAGTATGCAACAGCATACTGTTGACGACTTGTGTTATTTATTTTCTATAGCAAAATCATGATTAAGCTGTTTTTAACCCATGCGGAAGAATTCCATTATCATGACTAAAATCAGCTTTTTTTGTTGTACATAGGCTTTCAACGACACAGAGGTAAGATGCTATAAACAAAAAGTTTCAAATTAACAAAGTAAAATTTAGTACAAAAAAATAACTACCATCAGAGCTATCGGAGTCATCATTACTATCCTCATCGTTGGACTTCACTTCATCGAGAACTTTAAACTCTCTGAGCTTCTCCACCTCTTCAGCGGTCACGAAATTTGTATATTTATCTTCATTGAGAGTGGAGTCTTTATCCCGTCTCTCCTCTTGAAGTGGAGGGCTATCTACCTGTTTCCCTTCTTCATGGTGTTCACTGTCCAACTTCTGTTTCTTAGCTGGTGGTAGGTCTATATCTTGATTCTCTTCACTCATTTTGGTACCTGTCTACAGATTACTTAGCTTAACATGCATTTTGTCGCTTAAGTTCTAACACCGCGAAAATCAAAAAGGCATCTACAGAAGAGCAAAGAATATTATATTATGCTCACTCAACCCTATTGGCTCTAAACAATTATTGTTATTGATCAAATGATGCGTGTTTAATACCCTTTTGAAGGATTTAGGCGCATAATGTCCTTTCTCAAAATATCGTTTTCTCGAAATGTCCTTTTCTTAAACTGTTTTTTTCTCAATATGTCGATTAAAACAATCGATGTTTTTCCGGTTTATGTCTGAAGGTTTCCTTGCTCCATCTTTATATATTTATAACTTAGTACTGAAACAATTATTACAAAGGAAATTTCGAGAAAAGAATATTTTGAGAAAATGACATTTCGAGAAAAGGTCATTTCGAGAAAAGGTCATTATAAAAAAAGGGCATGGGGCTAAGCCCATTTAATGACATCCGTAACTGTAAATAACAAATTTTTAAGTTATGCGGTGTTAGAATTTAAGCAACGAATTGTGATGCAGACATTGTCAGAAATTCATATGTAGGTATATGACCTAATCATAGTTTATGATATAATATTATCTGATACATTAAAAAAAATATGTATGATAAAAACATAGTGATGGTAAAAAATTCACAAATAATAGAACATAATTGAATAATATTGAATATTTCAATAACTTGTATAGAAAACATCTTACAAATAAATACTAAGTATTTGTATAGTATTAAGTATTTGTTTTAAATATTGAAATATAACAATAGCCCCGAGGGGAGCAGTATGGACTGCTGAGACAAATTGCAAGTCTAATACCGGCCTAAAACCATACACCTCTGACTTTTCTGCTCCATGTATTAATTATTATTAATGAAAGAATTGTAGGTAACATTGTGAGGAAACCTGCATACCTGAAAGCTTTTCACACTAATCTCGAAGGTATGTGAAGTCTGCCTCTACATGCTAATGCCACATAGTTAAACCTAATCCTTCTCTCTCGCAGAGGAGACTTGGGTCTAGCAGAGAGACAAAATACAGGGCTAATATTATTTTTATTGGTATTGAATATAATGTCTGACAATGTCCACACATTTCAGAAAAAATACAAGTTGAACAAAATGTAATTTAAATTAATTACAATTTATTATACTATTTATTTTTTATAATAACTGAACTAACTGTATAATAATAAATTACAATATTTATCATATAATTATGTGGAACAATGTATAAAATTACACTTTGCTTAACTTTTTCAACTAAGTAACTTTAGGAAAGAAATATGAAACCTGTTTTGTATTATTTTTATGTGTAAGTACATATTTACATGTATTCACAACAAGTACATTTTAACTTCTCTCATAGTTTTATTTTTGATAATGGACCTACCTTTAACTTAAATTATTTTTAATCCTACTATACATTTAGGGATGATTATTCAATGTCTGAATAATTTTTTATTTTCCAGATAAAGCATTAAAGGCCGATTTAGGAAGAATCAATTTGACATATTGTCATAAAAGTCATTTACCTACTAGTCATTTAATTTTAATACGAAATTGGATTTTTTTATGTAATGTAAGTCATAGATGATAATGATTTAAAGAGTTTTTCCTCTAAAGGATTCTACTTTTGAATAATTAATAAACAAAAAACCTTGTCTAAAATGTTATTAAGTAGTTTACACCCATGATATACCATATAATTTATTTTCAGTGTATTATTTTATTTTTGTGTCTTATAATTTATCTGATAAATAAAATTTACTTGGAGTTTGAATAACCACCCCTCAGTGCATCAAATGTAATTGTTGTGTAATCTTTTTGTTACAAAATAAAGAATTGCTGAAAGTAAAAATACTGCTTTATTAAAATGTTAAATACCATCCATTCATAATTTCTTGTGTAAGATTCAAGATTTGATGGATAATTTTCACCAATTATAATTAACCTTTAAAAAATACCATTATGCATGCTATTAAAATATGAATGGTGGTATGCAGAAATGATCCAATTAATTTCTGCTCAACACAATTTCAAACATTCTCTTTGCATGCAGATTAACAAATAATACTATCTTGCAGTCCAGCTGCCTTCTTTACCAAATAACACTAAGAAATTATGCCATTCCATATTGAACAATTCCTGATAGGTATATTTATTTACTCTTAGGCTCATAACCAAATTCTCATATACAAGAAGTCCAATGAACAATTTCAGCAATTCATTATTGAAACAAATCATGTATTGAAGTATATCTCATATGATTACCTCTGAGGTTACAATCATTTACATTAAATACCCCAGTTGCAGTAAGATAGTCCACAAATAGCGATGGCACTAAAAATCCAATGTGTTACAACAGTTGGATTCCATCCATCGCTCGCTGTAGACTTTCGTCAGTTCATAGTGCGAGTGTACGTGCGGTCTGCCGCGAACGACGATCTCAGCGGAGTTGCGACAGACTGAGACTTCTGGAACACTATACAGAATCTAGTCTCGCGCAAAACCACTACCAAACAAACTGTCGAGCCGTGACACTGCCGCTCGGTGTCTAGAAGCGTTGATCTTCTGTAAATAACACGTACCAAATCTGCTTGTGAAACGGTCACGCCAACTGAGCCCTTGCCACAACATGCGGATGCAGCATAATATGAAATTCCGAACAAAACACTGAATAATCAACGTTTTGACCCAATTTCACTGCACATGACCGTTTTGCAAGTCGAGAAAATCAATTTCTAGTTTTCTACTCACTGTCGTCCGATAACCACAAGGCCAAAAAATACTAAAGCGATGTCGTCGATGTTGCTGCTTAGATAAAATATTAACAGTAAAATTCTCTATAAAATATGTTTTATACAACACATAACGGAAGGGAGACAATAATTCCAAATGTTAAAATTAAATCACACAACTAAAAAGCGTCAATTCAATGCTAGATTTTCTGCCATAATGGATTAGGGATAGTCGACGTCAGTCGTCGGTCGATGATCAACGATGATCGAAAATCATCGATGTTTAATGTTAAAACATCGATTTTAGTAGAAATAGAAAGAAAGTGTAACCAGTGCACCCATATTTAATCGAGCTTGAAATGATATGAAATGAAATAGTTTTATTCATCATGTAGGCAATTAAAAAATAGCGCTTATGACAAGTCAGTACAAAATTTTACGAGCTTATTTCCATTTTTTTTTGTTTGTTTGTTCCTTAAGGAACCGGCTAAGATCAGAGACCATGCTGCCAAGTCATTAGTTATACATATTCTTTTCTTATATTCCAAGAACGATGAAACGGGGGTGTGGCCGATTTCAAGGTCTTGTTGGAGTTTTGGTGTTAATTACTTTCAGTTCAATGCTTCTTAGACGACTTCCTTCAAGCGAATCGACAAACAAGGTCGACAATACCCTTGATCGAAAATCACCTAAATTCACTTATTTCAATGTTTCCATACACTATTCATCAGCGTTAATGATTATTGCACAAAACCACACCACTTTTATACAACAAACACAACTTTAAACTAGTTTAGGAAATAATTAAAACAAGAGGGTGCACTGTCTGAATTCCCGCCAAAACCCGCGAGCTTATTTCCATATTATGTGATAGGGGGCGAATCTCATGCCATAAGGGAACAATCCCCGTCTCCGGGATGATACTAAGCATTTCGTGATAGAAAAACCCAATATTACTTCTACCCGACCCGAGATCGACCTCGAGGCAGTAAAAATTATAATAAATATATCATTTTATATTTTAAAAATTAATAACAATGGGTTATTACAACACGTTACAAAGATAAGTCATGTGACATGCCATTTGATAATGTGAGGATGAGGGATGAGGATTTTCTGTTTGAAAGTTATCTACTCGTACATTTTGATATTTTTTTTAGTTATTGCTACATAATACTCGACATTGGCGAAATCATCGAAAATCGATGAAACCCTTTTGGGATTTATATAGCAATAAATATCACTAGCATTTTGGAAGATACAACACTCTGTAAATATTCTATTCAAATATATTGTACTTATCTCAAATCAGAATGCTACACACACAGTTCTATTTTCATTCACAATATCGTCCAAATGTCAAGCCGATAGTCAATATGCTGAAACTTTTGTATTACTTTTATTGTCATATTTTGTTACATCTCTCTCCACTCCACACTCATCTCTTGCCACTTCGGGATTATAAACGTTGGAATGAGACATTCCTCTGGCTAAATGACGACAAAAGTAGTTATATCTCTTTGACTAAGGAGGTAAAATAAAAAAAACAGCCATCTACACCATTTATTTATTTTAAAATTCTTAAACATTAGACATTGAATTGTTGGACTTTGAAGATATCTACGTGTTCATAATATACATATGTGCTTCACAAATTAACTAGGTACCACTTACCGTCATTCTCAATAACTTACACCTAACAAACAGTTAAGATGCCAACTTTTGGTAGCTATCGGCATTTCAATAACAAAAGATACATAGGTATACTCTGCCTACCTGTGACGGTTTATCTATCTGTCGGAGGGCCGACCAATACGTTATGTTACATACAAAACATCATAGTGTAGACATTCACAATACTTATGAATAAGCTGTAAAAAGAACTAGCTGCAAACTATCGAAGATAAGTTTTCTAAATTGGCCTTGTCTCTAAAACATTTTTAAATTATATTTATTTCTATGTAAGTTGGAAATTTTAAAAAATATATATTAATGATGTAGATTATACACAAATCACATAATTACAATTTATATCATTACTAATTATACAATGATTAGTAATGATATAATTATCTTAGGCTTTCGCATAATTACAGCACAATTAAACCTTACTTAAACTTAAACCACAGATACTGTAATACTATACTAGTACTTCGACTAATATGTACACTTGTGCGCTTTCAACATTAACTGCAGTCTAACTGACGCATGCGTGTAGCGCCTTAGCGCATGCACATAAGTACAGTAAAATTATGCGCTTCAGCAATCTTCGCCATTTCAAAAATACCAACGTGCGATGATGATGATCAAATCTGTTACAATTTATTATTATGTACTTGTTTTTCTTTTGAGCGACTGACCCGTCCAAACATATTCGTACTAATTCGTAATAAACGAACATTACCGAAGAGGGTACGAGATGAAATTGAAAGCGCTTGAGTGTAAACATAAGCTAATAGAGACCATGTCTCTTACGAAACGGTTACAATATAAAGACACGATATTAAAAGTTAGGCGCTCACATCCCTGTAGTAATTAATACCAAGGTTACTTATCCTTTACTCGACCTCTGATATTAACTTTTAGATATGCCCAAATCGTTGTTGTTTCCATAGTTTCATTATTGAATTTATGGCAGTTATATTATGTAACCATGACCTTCTTGGCTGGGTGACAGCGTGCTTATGTTGAGAAACTGTGAGATCCTAGGTACAAATACCAGGTTGGGTAAACACAATTTATGTTTGATTTTATGAATTGAAAACTCAAACACAAACTGTCATTATTCCACCTGGAATTTGGACCCAGGACCTTATTGATTTCTGAGCATATATACCCAGTCATGAGACCAATGAGCCGAGAAACACCCTCGTTGAAATTTACCATATTACTACCGAGTTGAAGGCATTGAAAATTTGGTTAGCCAAAATAGATACGGTGGGCATATTACAGCATCTCATCATGCTCATTCTCTTAAAAATATTACTATAAAACACACTCTGACACAGATAGTGGACTATTTTTGTAAACTATACATCAATATTAAAAGGTATTTAAATACATTAATTAAACTCACAAGGTTCGTACAGCTTAGTTTTCTATGACATCGATGCTCTTAATTACACTTATGTCAGAATTACCGTAAACAAAAGAGAATAATTAACCAGTGATTACTATTAATATTGTGCAATTTCATTAGACAAGTAGTTGTTAACCGTTTCTATTATGACTGACCTAGTAACCCACTTTCCTCCTATGCCGTCCTCTGCTTTAAAAAACTATATTTTTGATATGTTCGTCGTATTAAATGTTGACTTTGACTAAGGCCGGACATAATCGAAAAATATTTAATATGGTTTTAATTTATTCAGGTGAGAAAATAATAATAGCTACTTTTATCTTACGTAACATAACTATTTGAAGTGATAGTGCCTCTTGTCCGTTTATCTATAAAAATATTTAAAATAAATTAACACCTTTTTCACGTTTACGCTACGTTATACAAACTATCACAGAAATTCAAATTCACATAAAACATATTCAATAATTACAATAATATATAGACACGGTGAAATTTTAAACATACTTTTAGCAAAAAAATACACATTTTGTGTGTATTCTGCCAGAGTTCTTGGAAAATTTAACAAATAAGAATAATACGAAGGAAAAAAGAGAATTAATGGTCGATAACTAGGGGTTAGTGCACTATTCGTTTACATACTATTTGTTTATCAGTTTCGGATAAATTTCTTATTTAGAACTGCTACTCTTATTTAAAATTTCATCGATTAATGGAAGATTTAATAATTTCGCTTTTAGCTAAGTACTTTTTCTTGCAGCTCCAACCTCAAATACAAATTCTTTTTCTGGGATTATAAAGTTTTAATAGGTGTTATTGTTTTTTTTTTAACATTCGAGTATTGGCGAGTGATTTTTTTGATATCTTCCGATGTAAACATTTTTTCAAAATAACGATGCCATCGATGCATATCGATACTTTTTGCACTTTCAACATCCCTAGCCTGAATTCTGGTTTTAAACCTAGTTAACGACCAACCTCTGTCTACTCACAGGGTAGTCTTGCCTTCTTCAAACCTTGATGGCAAGACTATCGATGGATTCAATATTTGATGGCAGATAGTAAGATGTGGTAGGTTCTTGCACAATAGACTCCACCATCCCATCTGAAAAAATATTAATTAATTTAGTGTTAGCAAAAAAAAAACTTCTTTTTTCGTTTATCCTGGCACGACACAGATTACACTGCATCTGATGGAATATAGTGCAATTAACATATTATGTCGACCAGAATAATTATGCTGGCCTCATGTTGCTGAATATACATCGGTTGAAACCGGAATTTTTTTAATTGACGAGATAAATTCGTCTATGTTTATTTTTTTATATATGCCCACCCAAAATCAAATGTCGACCGATTTGGATGATTATTTTTGTATTTGATAGGGTTTACTCCAGGATGGTCCCGTTGAAAGAAAACAAAACACTTCTAAGGGGATGGAATAAGGTTTAACTTCAACACTTAATTCGACACAATGTTCATAATTCTTTCACTAAAAATAGTAAAATAAAACCTTGTTGCCAAAAAATACATCCAACAATAAAAAAAACTGCGAAACTAAAAATAAAATTAAAACTAGTTGGCGGTATCAATCATTGAGCATTAAAACCTACAAAAGCACCGAGTACAGAGTGAATTTGATTGTTGTCCATCCATATGTAAATGTTTACCGTTATAGTAGGTAGTAGGTAGTAGGTAGTAGAGGAGTAGAGGAGCTGTTCACCGGCGCCGTCGCCTGGGCTTGGGCGGCGGCGCGACGGTGACGCTGGCGGTGCTGAGCTCGTGGCTGCTGGCGGCGCTGGTCTGCTGCAGCTGCTGCAGCTGCCCGCGACCCTCCACGAAGAACATCACGTCACGGAGCTGCTCCTTCAGCTCCGATACCTATACACAACACACAACACACAAATACTACACTCATCTTATACCTATACTGAAGTGTAAGTGACCACCACATTTCCACTATTAATTGTGGTAGAGCCACGCTGTAGACAATTCTGTCTACAGCATGAATGGGCCGGCTCGTCCGGGTCGTTACCACTGTCTCACAGAAAACCGGTATAAAGTAACAGCTTGAAGCTGCGTTTCGTACGGTGAATGAGATATCCGGAGGCCCAAATCCCCTCCCCTTCCCTTAATTATCCCTTTCTTTTAAGGTCGGCAACGCGCCCATGACTGTTTTAGTATTGTGGGCGTACATGTGTGTTGGTGATCGCTTACCATCAGGTGACCCTCTTGCTCGTTTGTCGGCCTAGGCAATAAAAAAAACTGTCCAATTACATTTTATACAAGCTGTCACACGCCTTTGCATCGCAGCATAAGCATCTCTATAAAGTGGCACACAAATTGTAAATGATAGTCACGCTGTAAACGCTAATTTCGGCTCAACCGGGTTATTACCACTGTCTTACCAAAATTCAACAAGATTCTTTTAAACCATTTAAACCATTTATATGCCACAATACATAAAAACATTTTACATAATACAGTAGCTAACACAATATTGTATGCATGTGGCCAGGGACCAGCTCAGTGTATACACTGATTTTCAGCTGGTTCCTCACAACTTAGTACAAAAACATATTATCATTCATGCGCGATAGTTTGAAACAAAAAATAAGGAAATGTTATGAAATGTACAATTGTACAACACCAAAAACAAAGTTAAAGGAATAAGACAAAATTATAGTACCTAAATCAACCAATAATAAAGCAGTAAAAATAAAATTAAAATATGAAATTAATAAAATAAATAAATACACCCAACAGTCACACACATAGTCCCGACCCCACACTAGGTTAACCTGTATCGTGGGTATCAGGAACTACGAGGGACTTGCGGTCCCACAACACCCAGACCCGAAACAAATATTTGAGGATTAGACAAACATTTGTCTCGGTGTAGGAATCGAACCCACGGCCTCACGCTTCGCAGCCGGCTACTCGCCCACTGCGCCACGGAGGAAAAATATGGACCAATAATAAAGCAGTAGTAATAGCAATAGCAATAGCAATAATAATAATAATATATATAATAGTTAAGAACCGTCTTATTTAAGGTATCTTATACTTTGGGTATAGGACCTTAAGAAGTGGAGATGTTATGCTTACCTCCTTGACGAAGTTCTCCTCTCGTATTTTGGCAGCTCTCTGCCACTCTGCCTGGCTGGACGCCAGTGCAGACGCGAGGCCCCTCTCTTCTTCCAACTCTACTTGTAATGATGACAACCTTACAATATAAAATGGGGTTACTTAATATACTAAACTAGCTCTTACCGCAACTTCGAGTTTTTTTCGTATATAAATATCAAAAGATTTTTCATAGTTGGTATGTATGTATTATTAACCTTTATGGTGCATGCGTGCGAATGAGATAGTGAGATTTTCCCACTACGCGCCCACCTTTGTCAATATTATACTCATAACAATATTATGTTTTATTTTTGTTGTTGTTTGTTGTTGTTTCAACAACTCAACTATTGATGATCTCATGTTAAGTACCTACTAAAAACATTTAATTAAGGCTTACGCATGTTTAATTACCAATTTATTTTAATTTAACTTAATTTAAAGTTATTTAATAACTGCTACTCTTATGGCGCTAGTTACCCATTGTAAGTTGTGGTTGCCTGTTTATGGGAGAACACTATATTTTTTGTTTGTTTGCGTATGTTTTTATATTAGTGTAGTGCATCGTCTTCTGATAATCCTAAAATAAATAAATAAAATAAAATAACATGAATTGCAGCCTTTTTTAGCTCAATTTCAATTTCAGTTTCTGTATAATGTATAATCATTTCATATATCTGTATTTCATAAACATATTATGTTTTGTCTATTTCTGCCACCAAGTAGGAGTGTGCAAGCACTGTTGTGTTCCAGTGTGAAGGACTTTGCAGCCAGTGAAATTACTGGGCATTATGAGACTTAACATGTTATGTCTCGGGGTGACTAACCAGTTCAATACCATGCAGTGCTTTGTAATTCAAAATTCCGTGTGGTGTTGCTTCTGTTTATGGGCAGGCGTGACGTTTACCATCAGGCGAGCAACCTGCTCGTTTCGTCACTCAAGTTAAAAAAGAATATTATCAAACATAGCGTAATACCCTATTCCTCCTGAACCTTACTACAATGAGGTACCGAGATGTGATTTTTCCCATTATACCGTTTTTTTTATAGTATAGGCCGGCAAACGGGCAAGTGAGTCACCTGATGGTAAGTGATCTCCACCGCCCATATACGCCCACAATACTAAAATAATCATACAGTTCCCCGTAACGGCTCAAGTAAAGGTCTGATAAGGCCCCAAGAGTTAATTCGCCGCCAAATGAGTCGCTGAAATACAAAATGTTATTAGATTGTACAACTTACTTGGTGTTGACTTGGTGCAGTTTTTTCTCCAACATTTTGTTGTCAAACTTCAGTTTCCCGATGGTGGTTTTCATTTTATTGGACGCTGTCTCCGCCTCCTGCACTCGAGTACGTAACTGCTCACACTCCGATGTATGCTCTTTTTCGAGCCTAAATATAAATAATATAATATATGCACCCATTTGCTTCTGAGGTAAAGATAATATTTGCATATATATTAACGCCTGTAATCCCCGAAGGGGTAGACAGAGGTGTAACCAGTACACCCACATTTCGCCGAGCGTATCGCCATACCGGGCACAAATTCCAGACTTCGGGCTGATACTGAGTTTTTCGTAATAGAAAAACCCAATACCATTTACCCGACCCGGGGATCGAACCCGAGACCTCAGCGTCAGCCTCAGTCGTAACGCGTACGCATTACAACTGCGACACCGAGCCAGGCATTATTTGCATTTTTATACCATAGTACTTGGACGACCGAACTCTGCTCGGCGTCTTAGATAGACATGGGAAGTAAAACATTATCTCAATACAACATTTCATCCATATCGGTCGAGCCGTTTCCAAGAATCCAAATATGCACATAATAGGTAGGGAGAAAGTCTTTTCCTATTTTGTATGTCTGAAGTAGGAATCCACCAATCTCTACTTTGTAAAACTGGCTGGTTATACCATTATAAAGGTAACATTACCAAATAATAAATAAAATAAATCAAAATAAATCAAATAAAGACAGGTGGGGTAGTGCTGGTAATTACAGACACGATACCACTGAAAATAAACGTGTAATAACACATTTAAAAAAATAAATAATAATAATAAATAAATACACCCAACAGTCACACACATAGTCCTGACCCCACACTAGGTTAAACCTGTATCGTGGGTATCAAGAACTACGAGGGACTTGCGGTCCCACAACACCCAGACCCGAGACAAATATTTGTGGATCAGACAAACATTTGTCAAGGTTCGGGAATCGAACCCACGGCCTCACGCTTCGCAACCGGTTACTCGCCCGCTGCGCCACGGAGGCTGTCACACGCACAGTCTTGTTTAGATCAATTCTTCTTCTTCCACCTACCCTTATCGCAGTGGGGTTGGCGTATTATATTTTTTAACGCATGTTACAGAAAGATTTGGCTATTAGTTTTTAGAACCGGCTGCCTGCCTGACGTCAACCCCTCTGGTGATTAACTAATAAACAAAATCGAATAATTCTTAATAACGTAATGTAAAGCCAATAAAAAAACAGTTGGAGGTCGGAACCAGCTATGTAAAAGCGCGGTAATGCGCGCAGGTCATTGATCCCGACTTTAGTATTACTACGCTTTACATTGCTGGTTTACATTACCAAAATTATAAG
Source organism: Mimas tiliae (assembly GCA_905332985.1). Lineage (NCBI taxonomy): Eukaryota > Metazoa > Arthropoda > Insecta > Lepidoptera > Sphingidae > Mimas > Mimas tiliae. Next base: position 1,105,636 of record HG995258.1, read on the forward strand.
TACCTAAACAGCAAATGAAACGTGTTTTCCGTAAACGGAAACATATATGTTAAGGTATTGTTTTATTATCGGTTTGGCTTCGGATGCGGTCTCCTTGCACCTGGTATAATGTACGATATAAGTATTTCCCGTATTTACCCGTAGTGCCAAATCAGGTTGCATTGCTAGGACATAAGATAAATAATTGTCTTTTTTTAAATAGTGATGTGATCTATCTTATGGATCGAAAGAGTTATTTAAACTAGTGTGAAATTATAAGATGTCCTAAGTTTTATAAGATCCGATACATAAACACTTACTGTCAGGTGTATGTAACGACACATGACCATATCTTTCTGTAACATGTTGTGTGTACGAAGTACTACCTACACCTCCCTCCGCCGCTACTAGCTTACCATCTGCCTTGTTTAATGTATAGTGTATAGGACATAGATGTGTACGTTACTTGTCAATCTTCTCCTCGTAGAAGAGTCGTTGGCTGTCTAGTTGTTGTGTGAGTATATATGTGAACTCTAACTGTGCGGAGTCTAGTTTCTGTCCGCACGCCGCGTCCTCACCGCCTACACCTCCCTCCGCCGCTACTAGCTTACCATCTGCCTTGTTTTGTACCAGACGATGGACGAAATTGTCACCTGAGACAATATACAAGCTATATAGGTTTGCAAAAAACGTGGTTCTATATTTATGGTTCCGAAAAGATGATTTTTACAGTGCCACTAAATGTGAGAAAAACTAAAAATACTTTATCAGTGTTTTCGTATTGCATAATCAAACTTTTTTTTAAAACATGTTGATTGTTTTGTAGCAGTTAAATGTTTCAATCAAAATATGTATTAGGATTAATTTAACCGATTTTAGCTTAATATATTCACTTACCAGCATAATCCCAGACTCTATTCGATCCCAACTGCAAAGCGTAAGTGTGGTTTGATTGCAAGAAATGCTTCGCAGCATGGCCGTTTTCATACCTTCAACAAAGAGCAATCAAATTATTACTGCGCAATAGGTATTATAACATAACATAATTATGGATAATATCCCAAGAAACCTTTCTGTACTAATATTAATATGAAGATTCAGTTGTAAATATTCCAACATAAATGACTCACTCATACCTAAAGTAAATGGATAATAAATTCTCACCGTCCACAGCCGACGTGTCCACAGATGAGACAGATCCAGAGCGTGCCCGCGTCCGCGCCGTCCAACATGCCTTCCGCTACACCGCTCATGTTCTCACGACTCTCCGGACCTTCTTCTATAACAAATGCTTTAGTTTTATATGACACTCGGTGGTAAGCCCCTCCGCCCTCATATTCGAGTACGTCTTGTTGGTACCACCTTTCTGACTATGAAGCCAATTTGTAATTTAACATAAAAGAAAATAAGTTTTAACTTTATAGATAAACAATGTACATTAATTTATTTAAGTTTGTCATGTGCTCACTATACGTACTTTTATTAGAGCATATATTTAGAAAAACGACCTAGATCATTAAATTATAAGAATAATACTAGCCCTGTATTATACTCATACCACTGCTGGTCACGGGCCTCCTGTACCTAATAAACTTATAATATTTAACTGTTAATAATTTTCACTAATTATATTCTGTGGTATGCCTTTTATTATAAAAAAACTAGGTGTATACTAGATTTAACAAACATGATTATTAGTCCAGTCTTCATAATAGTCCTTCGAGCCGGATCAATGATAATGATTTTAATAAGAAAATGAAGTTTCATTAGAGATAGATTATAAGATGTAACTCACCATCTGTCGCCGCAACAGTGTCCTGTTCTTCAGCATGTAGACACTGATCACAGTGCGCGCGAGCTCTCGGCTCCGGAGTCTGCGCGCACCGACACACCGGACAGCGCGCCTCCGCCCACCGAGACAGACACTCAGCATGGAACGCATGCGCACACTGCACGCTCAGTACACCTGCCACACTCTCGTCCATGCGCTCTGCGACACATGGAATTATACTAGTTTATACGGATTTTATCGCGGAAAAAATCCGTATAAACTAGTTTTATTTCAATGTGTAATATTCACGTAAACATAAGAAATCACTACATGGAATGATGACGTTACACTTGCCGTATTACTAGTCTTACTGCCTCAAACCAGGGACGACATTCGACAATTAATTTTAATTGTCAATTAGCCATTTCTTATTCAAATTTTATTAAATTAAAACATACAACAGTCAAAAACATAATCCTGAACCCACACTACGTTAATCTGTATCGTGGGTATCAGGAACTACGTGGGACTTGTGGTCCCACAACATCCAGGCCCGAAACATACTGGGTGTAAGATGACCGCTTCCAAAGCCTAAGCGGTAATAAAACTCTACGTAAACGTAAACGGAAAATATCTTTGCAGTTTACTTGCCATTTTGGAAATGTAAGCCCGCAATGTAAAGCGTAGTAATGCTAAAGTCGGGGTCAATGACCCGCACCCATTACCGTGCATTGACGCACACAGCTGATTCCGAGCGTCGATGTTTTTTTTATTGGCATAAAATTACGTTATAAAGATAAATACGATTCTAATTATTATTTTAATAAACGTCATTGTATATATTGATCCAAACAAGAATGAGAGTAACTTAAAAAAAATAACTTCGCGATTTTTTTTGTGTTATCATGTCTGTAAACACCAGCACTAGCAGCTGTCTTCGGTTTCGAAAGCGTTTTCCTTACACCCAGTATACCTATTTGTGGATCACACAAACATGTCTCGGTATCCAAATCAAAGCTATTTATTTTATTAATGGATGGATTAATAAAAATTCTTTCTCCATAGATTATGGGTAACATATTGATTAAATATTATTATTATATGTTTAAACCACACTAGCAGCTATTGAGCTGATGCGTGTGTGTCTTGTGATTTGGAGATATTATCGAGTCTATTTTTAAAGCAATTTAATGTGGGTGCCATAACAACATTTTCAGGAAGTTTGTTCCACTCTACGACAACACGGTTTGGTAAAAATATATATTTGGTATATGTAATAAAGAATGTCAAGTCAACTACCCTATTAGGTGACCTGAACCACACACAACACAGCAAGTTTTTATGTTTAACTTACCCAGACACACAGGACAGGTGGGCAGCTCTGTGTGCGAGGGAGGGGGAGTTCCATCCCGCGCCCACTCCACGCGCGACACCCACGACATGTGACACAGAGCATTAGGCTCCAGACTGCTGTATGGAACACCGTCAAACGCCTCATGGAACTCGCGAGCTGCTTGACTTGTGCGGAAACTGCAAAACAAAATATAAATTAGTGTTAAACATAAATGTATGACTAGGTCAAACGTCCCTTGTATGTGAGAGGCCATCTGATAGATGTCTGATTTTTGTCTGTTTTGTGCCACCAAACAAGTTTTTTTTTTCTAAACACTGCTTTGTTCCACTATACTACTTATACTTATGTACTTTTGTTGTTTTGTGTTGTTAGTAGCTTATAAGATAAGATAGATAAGATTGATTGTTACGATGTAAGTGCTTTGGTGTAATACTGTGAACTGCATTCAAATATAAAAATAAATACATAAATCCAGCGAAATTACTGGGTAAATGTCTTAGGCTGACGAGTATGGTGCAGGACTATGCAGTAACATAAGTTTACACCTGCATCCCCAAGGGTTGGACATAAGTGCTGCACCCACGGCTTGCAGAGCTTTTTATGGTGCCATATTATATTTATAGGTGTAACGGAAGTAAATTATGACTCACATGAACAAAGCCATGTAGTGGTCTGGAGATCCATCTCTGAGCACCCTGACATGGGCGATGTCCTGCTGACATGCAGCTGCAAATCCAAGCAAGTCAGATGCACCAAGGGCTCCAGGAACGGACAGCAGGCAGAGGGTTTTTGCCTCTTCTGCTTCTTTCAGCTCACTGGCAACAAAAATGCAAATGTTAAGAAGTGAGAATGAGGCCCAAATATCTTCCCCCTCCCCCCTTCTCAATATTGATTTCTTTCCTTGAAAGCCAGCTATACACCCACAATACATAAAAGAAACTAACAAGTACTAACAATAGAGACTGCCTTGGTGGCTCAGTTTTAATGCATATGCATTACTCTGATGCTGAGGTCTCAGGTTCAATCCCCTGATCGGGTAAAAGTAGTATTAAGTTTTTCTATTTTGAAATGGTCAGTATCAGCCCGGAGTCTGGAATTGTGCATTGTATGGTGATAGACTTGTCCCCATCACATCATGGGGTGGAGATCTGCTCGGCGAAATGTGTGTGTACTAGTTACACCACTGCTTACCCCTTCTGGGATTACAGGCTTGAGTATATATATGTATGTATGTAATAGGGCTCTGTTAACTTACTTCTCCTTATACAAATGTAGCACACCCTTCGTAACTTCCACCAAAGGGTTGCCACAGAAGAAGCTCAACGTATCATTGTCTTCTGACACACTGGTGCCTTCAGCAGGTGACTTGCGGGAGCTGGTTGGTAATATTCCTGTAGCAGCATTGGGTCCACTCAGAACACTTGCGTACGTCTCCACTGTGATTGTATTTGATTCTCTTGCACCTCTATCTTTCTTCTTCTGCTCTTTGGCAGCTTCTGCAACGAGTTTATAATGTATTTTATATAAAATTACAATATTATGTTCTGAGTGATTCTGGAAACCCAAATCACTGGATCCAAAAATCTGGAATTTCGACTATGTAATTTGATAGTATTTCTATAACATTCGAAACCATTAAGAAAGGTTTTTAATGTTCTATTCGTACAAGGGTGAAAAGGGGATTGCAAAGATTGTGTGGGAAAAAATGCAAGGAAAAATGGAAACTGTAGTAGCCGAATTGCGACATAAATTGTTGCTGATAACGTCATAAATAGAACGACTTTATGGATAAATTAACTAGTTTTTTTTTATATTTACCTATTTCAGCTGGATTGTCCCCCATTTCTGGAAGATCTTCGTCAATTTCCACACGCAAAACACACAAAGAGACTGACATTTACAAAATATTTCAAATAATTAAAAATAAAGAAAACATATCATTCCGACCACAATGTCATCAATTCCCGGATTTTCACAGTTTCTAGAGGTCGTTTATTTTATCCAAAATATCTAATGTAAAATTGAAATACTAATAAATTATTTACTTTTACGACGCAAACATACTTTCTGTGATATTTTGACTTTGAAGATTCATTCATCATTCAATTTCATTCATTCAAATCAATCACTGCCCAGTAGGGATGGACGATATATATCGATATCAACGAGAATATAACCACTACGTTGACATCGATTTATTAAAAATACTCGATTTAAAGAAACCATCTTTATTAAATCAAATCATTTAAAGTAGTCTGTGCATCAAACTCCACTGATATATTTATTGGCAATTAAATATACTCGATAAATCGGTTTCATTTGTCATCTTTGCTAACGTGTTTTTGTTTTTTTTGTTAGTTATTGCTATTTTAATACTCGACATTTGCGAAATCATCGAAATCGATGGAGCCATAACTTTAAAAATAGAATAGAGCAGAATCGAATACTTTACCCTTAATTTTACTTTGTAATAAATGACCTGGGGTCAGCACACAGATTACTTTGATAATACTGGTCAGCCGGACTATGTGTGTGACTATTGGTGTATTTATTTTGATACGTTGGTGATTATGATATGCATGTACCAAAGAGATTTGTACGTGTATCCGAATTATGTCATCTTGTACCAATAGATATTATGTATCTTTATTATATTAGTATAAGCCTAATACATTGCTGATTTATTAGTTGGTTCGTAAGTGTCACTGCAAATTGGAAATGTATATGACGTTAAAATACAATTGACGTCGGACTTATTGGAAGGGAAGTGGAAATAGTGGAAAAAATATTCAATATGGCTACAGATCATACGACGTGAGCTGTCAGCTGTAATAATTTTTGTTTCTTTGTGTTTATTACGCTTTTAAAAATGTTATGATCGTCACGTACATGTGAATATGGGTGCGAAAGACTCAAAACCTAGTTTTATATCATACGAGGATGCAGTGAAACGAGGTACGGGAAGTGCGTGAAGTCTATGCAAGTGCGTTGTAGAAATGTTTGAATATCGGTGATTATTTTATTTGCAGTGTCCGACAGTGAGTTGAGACGTATACGAGAAGCGTTCAAGAGATGCGCTGGGCCGAACAGCTCGTCCTTGAGCCTAGAGGCGTTCGTGCACGAGGTGTTGTGCGATGGAGTGCCTTACGACGTCGCCGAGTGGTTGTACCAGGCGTGCGGCGGGACCAAGCGCGGGATCATGTTCAAGGACCTTTTGTGTGGCCTGGTGATGCTCACCAAAGGCAACATCGAGGAGAAAATCAAGTGAGTCTTTATCATTCATCCAATATATGGTAGTAAACAATTACATCACGTATTATCTGATAGGCGCCGACTCGTGTGCGTTCACTTGTAGAATTTACGATTTGCGGCTAGTTAGAACTGTATGCATTGAATATTTTAATTATTTTCATTACTTTTAGTATGTATATGATTTCTCAGTTAACAGTAAAGCTTAAAAATGTATCTAGTAATTCTGTTTTTGTCTATAAACAATGTTTACCTATTCAATAAGTAATCTTATTGGAAGATGATTAAATTATTGGTTGTTGTACTAAAACTAAACATTAATTTACAATTTAAAAAAAGCCTTGTTTAATTAATATTCCAAGCTTACCTAAATGTTGAAATCACTTTGGTGCTAATGAGGTATCAAGAAAATAGAAAAACATGGCTTAAAAAACTTATTTTAAAACATCACCTATGTGTATAATATTTATTTAAAATGGCTCTCAATCCTGTAATATTTCATTATATAGCAGCACTTCCACTGAGTTGCATCAGACATGGTCATGGGTTGACTAATATAAATATAAATACACCCAACAGTCACACATAGTCCTGACCTCATATCGTGGATATCAGGAACTACAAGGGACTTATGGTCCCACAACACCCAGACCTGAAACATTTTTTTTGTGGATTACACAAAAATTTGTCTCAGTGCGGGAATCGAACCCATGGCCTCTCGTATTGCAGCCGGCTACGCGCCCGCTACGCCACAGAGGCTGTCACTAATGTAATTGTGGTGTTGGTGGTGGAGATTACTTACAATCAAGTGGCCTATGCTATACAAAAATGAATTTACCTAAAGTTAAATAAAGGAATATTTAGTGCATGATGCACTGTGCTGATCAGGTGGTATTGCCAGGATAAAAAGTAAAGCAAAGATAAAAATGAGAATGCTTATAAGACCGAGTTGCATCACCCCCAGATGCTTGTGTTTATTATACAAAAATTAACCCACACACCATCTGCGAAAGCCAGGATTTCCCCTTCTTTCTTGCAATAAAATTCAGATCCCTAAAACCACCAGCGCCATATTAACGCACCTCAAACCACAAACACATACAAAACAAATAAATGTGTACTAGATAAATGCTCAATCATAAACTCACACACAAACGCGAATGGCGTGTGTATTGACCTAATAATGTTCTGTTAAAGTGCAATGTTAACTTGTTCCACTTTAAATATGATAAGACAGTTAAGTTGGTAATGCAATTCAAATATATTCACACAATAGTAAACAAACAAGTTGTGTAAATATTCTGTAATTTAATTTATAATCTAACTGTTGTAAACCCTTCAAATTAATTAAAAATCTTTCTAATAAATAATCAAACCCAACTCAACTTATAAACTCAAAAAGTAAAAAAAGCATACATACATACGCACTCACGCCTATAATCCCCGAAGGGGTAGGCAGATGTGTAACCAGTTCACCCACATTTCGCCAAGCGTATCTCCTTCCCAAAATGTGATAGGGGGCACAAATTACAAGACTCCGGGCTCATACTGAGCATTTCGTCTTAGAAAAACCCATTAAAAAACTAAACAACTATTTTGGAACATCTAGTGGAAGATATCATCAAAATTGGTACATAAATGATGAAGTTGTCTTTCATCCCTGACATCCCTCAGAGTTGGAACTATTTCATCCAATTAAATGAGACCACCACCACAATAAATCCTATCAAATAAAAAAAGAATTATCCAAAATGGTCTAAATTTGGCAGAATTATGTGAGAACATACATAAAAAGTATAGGAAGGATTCACAGACAAATTTGAGAACCTCGTTGGTTTTTTGCATCAAGTAAAAATAAATGTAATTTCTAAATGGCTGGCAAATTTTCTTCAAACAAAAAAACGACCAATCTCCATTAAACCAGCTTTCAAATAAAAAACGCATTTGGATTGGTAATGGTTACCGATTACATTAAGGTTCTACTATGCCACACACAGACAAAAGATCAAAGTTATGTATAACACCTCTCTTTTTGTCAGGATCTAAATATAAAATGCGCCGCTATTTAATTTCATTGGCACAAGTATTGATTTAACGCGTCTTTTCAGATTAGAATAGCCTTATGACAGAATACTTTATATATACTATGTCCCTTGCTTGATTTGCCATTTTTCACAATTAAATAACGAGACGAGCAAGTCGCTCGTCTGATGGTAAGAGCCACCCGAAAACATTAGTAGAACTTTAAATCAATACGTACCAGATTTTATTTAGGCACATGGATGTGTTCTATCATAATCAGCCTATATTTGTCCACTGCTGGACATAGGCCACTCCTAATGCACACCATTGAGCTCGATCTTTGGCTCTTTGCATCCAGTCATTACCCACCGCTTTCCGCAGGTCGTCGCTCCACCTTGCTGCAGGGCGTCCTACTCTACGTTTACCTAAACGCGGTCTCCACTCAAGTACCCGTATACCCCAACGGTTGTCGGTTCTTCGTGATATATGGCCAGCCCACTGCCACTTCAGCTTGCTAATCATTTGAGCTATGTCGACCACTTTGGTTCTTTGTTGGATCACTTCGTTCCGAAGTTTGTCCTTCAAATAGACTCCGAGCATAGCTCTCTCCATAGCTTGCTGAGCGACCTTTAGTTTGTGGACTAGCCCCACCGTGAGTGACCACGTCTCGGCACCGTAGGTCATGACGGGTAGGACGCACTGATTGAAGACTTTCGTCTTCAGGCACTGTGGAATGGACGACGTGAAGACCTGACGGAGCTTGCAGAAAGCTGCCCAGCCCAGCTGGATCCTTCTGCTGGTTTCCCTCTCAAGGTTGTTTTTACCAATTTGATTAATTTGGCCAAGATATGGATATTCTTGAACAACCTCGAGAGGTACACCGTTAATGTGTTCTATACTTAACATTAATTTCACAGAAAACCGGCGTACATTAGCAGCTTGCTGTTGCGTTTCGTACGGTTACTGGAGGCCCAAATCCCCCTACCCTTCCCAATCCCTTAATTATTCCTTTCCTTTAAGGTTAACAGTAAACAGTAGACAAACCACTTAGTATCTGAACAACCTAAGTGAATCAAGTTCACCGAAAGTATACAATGTGTCACGGAAAAGTGTAGTCATTTTTAAGGTTGCCAACGCGCCCATGATTCTTTTGGTATTGTGGGCGTACATGGGCGGTGAAGATCGCTTACCATCAGGTGACCCACTTGCTCGTTTCCGAACTGACGAAAAAAAAATTGTCAAGTATCAGAAGCAGTAAACTACTTTCAAAGCCCTTGAAATTTTTACCATGATTGGTCTTTCCTCTTGGAAAGTTGGAAACCGGGTAATTCCCACCTGTTCGTCATTCTAAACATTTTACCTGTCCGTGTTATATGTCGCCACCGTAAATAATTTACCGTTATCGTTTCCCGTAAACGGTTATTCTTTGAATTTATATTTTTAGTCTTCAGTCGTAATGATAATAAAAAGGGTTATCTAAAATGTCCCAATATCTAGATCTGGCATACGAGGTTACTAGCATGTGGGATGTTGACTCGACAATCATACTCCCGATAGTCGTTTCCGTCCATTGGGTTGATACCGAAGAGTCTCGACCAACATCTTCAGAGACTCTCAAGTGGTAGTTGGGTCAAAAGTCAGATGCAGAAGGCTGTATTATTGGACACGGCACGCATTGTGAGGAGGTTCCTCACACTAGGGCCCTAACCGCCGGTGGCTTGGGTCTTAGGCCTCGCCATTGGAGGGTGATACTTTTTATATTTTTAAATGTTGTATTTCTTTTAAGTAATGTGATATTTAAAAATGTATAAAACCTTTTAAAATAAAGAGTACTGTACATAGAGTTATCTATAAAAATACAAAGAAAACAAATCTGATGCGTCGCGCTGTAATTTGAGTTTCCCTTAGTTTAGTTCTTTGAGTATTCGTAATCGAAAGGTTCAATGATATTGCGTTATTATAGGACATTTCTTTGAATTTTAAATGTCTAGCGTCTAAAGTCTAGACAGAAACCTCGGCCCTCGCGTTTGCCAAGTTCATTCTAGTTCAAAACTAAGACGCTATTTCGTGTCTGCAAAACAATTTAATGGGTTTTTCAGTCTGTTTCACGACGTAGGCCTTTGAAGGAAAGAGTTTAGGTGAACCTCCACCACGTCATTTGAGTGGTAGAGCCATGCTGTAGACACTTGTCTACGGCATGTATGGGCCGGCTCGTCCGGGTCATTACCACTGTCTCACAGAAAACCGACGTAAAGTAGCAGCTTGCTGCTGCGTTTCCTACGGTGAGTGAGATATCTGGAGGCCGAAACCCCCTCCCCTTTCCACTCCCTTAATTATCCCTTTCCTTTAAGGTCGGCAACGCACCCATGATTCTTTTGGTATTGTGGGCGTGCATGGGCGGTGGAGATCACTTACCATCAAGTGACCCCACATGCTCGTTTGCTGGCCTATACCATAAAAAAAAAACGTCGCTGCAGGTCAGTCATCCTAGCCCCGTTTGTACATTTATAATTCTTGTGGTATTCTGGGTGTACATGCACCATGGAGATTACTTACTATCAAGTGACCCATTTGCTATATTATAAAAAAAAATGTGTATCGTGGTCATTATACAAACATACAAATATGTTTCAGATGTCCTTTCATTCGACTCGCGCCTGTACTCCGCGAAGGGGTAGGCAGAGGTGTAACTAGTACACCCACATTTCGGCGACCTTATTTATGTCCCATGATGATGTCATAGGGGGTGAGCCTATCGTCATTACGTATATCAGCCTTGTAACTTTACTGTGTACTACTGCTGGCTACGAGCCCCCTCAACAAATGAGAGGCGTTAGACCTTAGTCCACCACGCTTACCCAATGCCTGTTGATACACTTCACATACTAGTTATTTTAGTAGAACTTTCAGGTAACTTATTTCTTCAAGTCGCGAGTGAATGGTTTTTTGCTAGGCAAGCGTGCTTTATCTTAGGCTACATCTTCGCTTACCATCAGACGTGTTACGATTAAGCTAACGCTGAGGTTTCGGGTCCGATCCCCGGGTCGGGTAAAGTGGTATTGGGTTTTTCTATTACGAAATGCTCGGTATCAGCCCGGAGTCTGGAATTTGTGCCCGGTATGGCGATAGGGTCGTCCCCTATCACATCGTAGGACGGAGATACGCTCGGCGAAATGTGGGTGTACTAGTTACACCTCTGCCTACCCCTTCGGGGATTACAGGCGTGTGTGCGTATGTATGTAGGATTCCTCATGTTTTTCTTAGTCGTTACGAATCTATTACTCCAGTGTCCACCAGTGGCGCTACTTTCATAGTAACCAGATAATGTATCGGTGCACAAGTTAATCTATATGACGCAGGTATTATCTTCTCTGACGTTTATAACACTGTCAAATAACTCAGGTGTAATCAAAAATGGCTGTGACTTGAGATTTATAACAAAAAAACTTGTAAATCGACTTGAAAACACGAATCGCGGATTTGTTGTTATCCGTTAAGAGGTTTTAAAAATAGACGCCGAAAAAAAAAACGTATGCCGTTTAAGACAGCTCTGGCAAATTGCACCGGCAGACTGTAGTCGCTAATCGCAGGCGACAGCGTTAGACGAATAGACTGGCTCAACTGGAGAAGTACCAATGCCTCACAGCAAACCGACGTAAATTGGCAACTTGCTATTGCGTTTCGTATAAGTGAGATTTCCGAAGGCCTAAATCTCTCTCTCTCTGTCTTTCTAATCCCTATATATTTCGTTTAAAGTCGACAAAACATCCATGATTTATATTTCTATTGTTGATATCCATGGGTGGTGGAGATCGCTTAGCATCACCTACTTGCACATTTGCCGGCCTCTGCTAAGAAAAAAATACATTTGACATCGCTCTTTGCAAGGGGCGCCGTGGGCGAGTAGCCGGCTGCGAAGTCTGAGACCGTGGGTTCGATTTCCGCTCTGAGGCAAATGTTTGTGGGATCCACAAATATTTGTCTCGGGTCTGCGTGTTGTGGGTTGGCAAGTTCCTCGTAGTTCTTGATACCCACGATACAGGTTAACCTACTGTGGGGTCAAGACTATGTGTGTGACTGTTAAAAAGTAAAAGTGCACTGCGTCGCCTTTGGCGTACTATAGATACGCTTACAGTAAATTGGTAAGGAGTCAATTTCAGGTTCATATTTTTTTTTTCTTGGCACGGTAAAGTGACTACACTGGACCACATGTAAAGTACATTGTAGTCCAAATATTATTGTGTCGACCGTCAAAAGACACTGCCTCCTTCGGCAGAATTATGCCGGCCTGAAGTTACTGGATGATCCTGGAACGCGAGCCTCTTCCGTGGTCGCTATCCCTCCTTCCAGCTTGTATCAGGTGCCTTCCAATCGAAATATTCATAACGGCTTGTAAGCAATGTGGGTGTACTGGTTACACCTCTGCCTACCCCTTCGGGGATTACAGGCGTGAGTGCGTATGTATGTATGCTTGTAAGCTTAACTAACCCTTCACCTTTTCCCCCAGATTTCTATGGACCCTGTACGCGAACAACAACGGCGACAACGGCACCTACGTATACAAGAAAGACTTTGTCCGAATACTGCATCTTGAGAACACCTCCATACCAGTAACGGGGGCGCATCGCACCGCCGAGACCTTGCTAGGACTCTTCGGCACTAGTGAGAAAGTCACCTTCGACCAGTTCAGGTCGTGGCTGCTGATACACAAGGATGCCACGGTGCTGTCCAAATGGCTGCTCTCTGAAGTCAACGTGGCGCAGGATCTGGAGACTCCGACGTTCTACCAGAGTCTAGCCGGTGTCACGCATTTGGAGGAGAGGGTGAGTGTATTTTTTTACTTGATACCATCGAAATAAGATGACAAGAAACGTAACTCAAGCAAAAAATTATCCCACCAAAACTCTGTTCAAGGGCCCGGGACTATAAAAGTATGTGCAGCTTGTTCATTCTTAAATTCATTAAAATAGATTCATGATCTCTTATTGACACTTAATATGTCTAATTTTTGCACGGTGCAGAACGTCGTATATCGATCTAGAAATTTAATATTTAGACATTAACTTTTATGAAATAAAGTTGATTTTGAACATTAATTTTTGTTGCGTGTAAGAGTGTTACGTGTAATTAATTGCCTTTGCATGTGTTAGTAAGTGGAGCCGGATTTTTGGCAGATTCATATGAGAGTTATCGTTCTATTCATTTTATTTCGATGCTTGATACGATATTACCAAATTCTGATTTATAACATTCTCAACTTGGGGTAGTGAATAGTGATCAGATAAATATTTCACTCGATGTGTAGTGTTTACAGCTGATATCAATTTGCGTAGATAACTAAAGATAACGCGCGAGCGCTACTCCTTATCAACGGATTGTCGATTTGTTCGCACCACCGCGCGCGCCGCCCTGCACCGTAGCGGTTTTACTAGGTGGTAGGTCCCTCATATGCAAGAGGTCGTCTGAGTAGGTACCACCATTTTGTCTATTTCTGCCGCAAAACAGCAGTGTGTAAATACTGTTGTGTGCCCGTTTAAAGGACATTGAAGCCCGTGAAATTACTAGGCATTAGTAGACTTAACAACTTATATCTCGGTGTGACGAGCGGAGTCCAGTGCCATGCAGTGCTTTATAATTCAAAGTTCTATGTAGCGTTGATTCTGTTTATGGGAAGACGCGTCGCTTACCATCAGGCGAGCGACCTGTTCGTCTCGTCATTTAAGCTAATAAAAATAAAAGATATCGAACCGGTCGAGCCGGCTTATTTATGCAGTAGATAATTGTCTACAGCGTGGCCCTACCACTCAGAAAATTCGACCAGAAACCTTCGACATTTATCCCAATAAACATAGAACTATGACATTAGAGTTTACCCCATCAGGGCGCGACTATCACTATTGAGAACAGCAATTCGACGTTGAATACGCCACGCGATGTGATGACAAATGTACCTTAGACTTAAACGTAATGTGGACTAGTGTTGTGTAGGAAGTCAATAAGAGGCAGTACATTTGTCTCGTACATGACGAAATAATGTAAGAGCGACTTAAACTTTTTACATGTACTACTTCAAATTTTATGTCGCGTTTCTCTTTACTATTCCCATGACGCGGGCTGCGTGCTTGAAACAGTGAGAACGTGCGAGTGACCTTCAAAACGCCTCGTCTCATTTGAAGTGTGACCTTTTTATTAATTAGCGTTAATGAGGAGACGAATTTTATGAGTGGTAGAGCCATGCTGTAGACACTTGTCTACAGCATGTATGGGCCGGCTCGTCCGGGTCATTACCTCTGAAAACCGGAGTAAAGTAGCAGCTTGCTGCTGCGTTTCGTACGGTGAGTGAGATATCCGGAGGCCCAAACCCCCTCCCCTTCCCAATCCCTTATTTATCCCTTTCCTTGAAGGTCGGCAAAGCACCCATGATTATTTTGGTATTGTGGGTGTACATAGGCGGTGTCGATCACTTACCATCAGGTGACCCACTTGCTCATTTGCCGGCCTATGCCATAAAAAAAAGACGAGCAGGTAGTTCGCCTCATTACCACGTCACGACTGTCCATAAACAGAAGTGACCGGCTACTCGCCTACTGCGCCACGCTGGCTGTTATATTACAGAAAAGTGGTCATCACATCACAGAGTCGTGAGTGGCAATCATCTACCTTCTCCCCTCTTCTTTCCTTCTTCCACCTGCCCTTATCCCATTCGCAGTGTGGTCGGCGCAGCATGCTTTTTAACACATCTCAATTCTCCCCTTAATAGGGTAGTTTCCTATATTGAATTTTATACATTATTTTATAAGCAACAGAAAATGATACGCAAAAACAACCCTTTTATTAAAACACAATAAAAAATTTGTTCAGATGTGTGCCCGCAGTTATGACTTTAAATGTTGGTATGAGGAAAAGTGGGTGCTTAGTAGGGATATCTCAGTATCTCGCTTGCACGCGTGTACCATAATGAACATTTTACACAGTGACGTCGAAGGTTGCGTCGTCTGCCATTTGACAATTACCCCTTCTACAGGATTTGAATGGCTTCTAACTTATTTATTTTTGGTCTGATTTATAAAATTATTTCTGCAATAGATTTTGAATAACGTAATTATTGATTGAAATAATAAAAAAAATCTAGCCAACTACCCTATTATAATGATCAGTATGTAGATATTGAGTAGTGACGTTGTCTGCAGGATATCATAGAGCTGGAGAAATGTTTCTGGTCCCTGCGTAACGCGGCGCCTACAGGTCAGCTGGACGCGGAGAGCCTGACGCCGCTGCTGTCGCCGCCGCTGCCGCCGGCCGCGGTGTCCGGCGCGTTCCTGGCGTTCGACGAGAACCGCGACGGACACGTCGACTTCAAGGAGCTGTGCTGCGGACTGAGCGCCGCGTGCCGAGGCCCTAGTACTGAGCGGCTCAAGTGTGAGTACTTACTATACATTACAACCATCCAAATAACATGACACGACGAGGAGGTCGCTCGTCTGATGGTAAGCACCACGCCTGCACCATAATCAGGGGCGGTACCGGCTAATTCGCCGAACTTCATCAACTCTGCCGGCGTTCAAGTCTATTCAGATTAATCGCTCGTGGGCGTCATTAATTAATTCAAATCAATCGGTTTTAATGAAGTGCAGCTCGTTCATTTATCAATTCATAAAAATTGATTCATGATCTCCAGTTGACACTGGACATACGTCAAACTTTTGCGCGGTGCAGAACGTCGTATCTCGATTTAGATATTTAATATTTAGACATTATTTTTTACGAAATAAAGTTCATTAGTTTTTGTTGTGCGTATGAGTGTTACGTGTAATTTATTACCTTTGCATGTGTAAGTAAGTGGAGACGTATTTTTGGCAGATTCATATGAGAGTTATTGTTCTAGTTATCTTATTTCGATGATTACAACATCCTAGGGCCTACACTATTTGCCTTTAGTATTAAAACCCGATTTATTAATTTCCCCACTTTTTGACCGAACTGTACCGTAGTTAGTCAACCTGGTTGAAACGTCGCGTCAGGAAATAAGTACTTTGGTGTTTATACCTTCAAATATTACGCGATTAAGACCCGAACCCGGGCTCAAGCAAAAAAATCCAGGATCCGCCACAGGCCACTATTGGCATACACCCTAAAAACTCCAGACATACGTACTATTCGTCCATAAAAAAAGTTTCGCTATTTGAATGAACTATAAAAAAGAAAATGGCCATTCGCTTCGAGAATGTCAACCTGCCATGTTGGGTTTTAGTAGAACAAGGAAAATACTATCAAGATCACCTCTTTATATAATACAAAGCAGTGTCGTAGCGTTTTTTGTATAATACACACCCAACAGTCACACACATAGTCCTGACCCCACACTAAGTTAACCTGTATCGTGGGTAACAAGAACTACGAGGGACTTGCCAACCCACAACACGTTTCATTTGTTTCGGGTCTGGGTGTTGTGGGACCGCAAGTCCCTCGTAGTTCCTGATACCCACGATACAGGTTAACCTAGTGTGGTGTGACTGTTGGTTGTATTCATTAAATATTTATGGGTCACACAAACATTTGGCTCGGTGCGGGAATCGAACCCACGGCCTCACGCTTCGCAGCCGGCTACTCGTCCACTGCGCCACGGATGCTGTCGATATTGTATCTGACTCAACGAAACGTAATACGAAATGCTACTAAACGCATTATGTTTAAATACAATCATCATAAGAATATTAATCATCGAACATTCCAGTGGTTTCTACGCTTCTAAGTGATTGTATATAGGTGTGTGTAACAGTATAAACAATGTGTAGGTAACTTCAGAGTTGAGATTATCATACATATTATATCAATGCTGTATAATATGTTTTTTTTTTTTATAGTATAGGCTGGCAACCGAGCAAGTGGGTCACCTGATGGTAAGCGATCTCCACCGCCCATGTACGCCCACAATACAAAAGAATTATGGACCTTAAAGGAAAGGGATAATAAGGGATTGGGAAGGGGAGGGGGATTTGGGCCTCCGGATATCTCACTCACCGTACGAAACGCAGCAGCAAACTGCTACTTTACGCCAGTTTTCTGTGCGTTTTCTCTGTATTTACCAAAGACTTTTATGTATACTACTAGACGGGCTATTTGGAAGTAAAATTGCGTCACATAACGCGGGAGTTTGACAGCTCACAGACAGAGCACGCGATAGGGGTTCTAGTTGAGAGAAAGCGAGATGGCAATAGTGAGTTACGGTCAATTGACCACAACTTAATGTTACAATTTCTATGTACCGCGCAGCTTGTCTATTAGTATACATTAGAGTCTTTGGTATTTACCCATGAAATTGCCGTTCTATACGAAACATGTTACAAGTATTTTATTTTCATCCTTTCTATTTCTATTAAGAATAAAAATAAGAATGAAATATTAATAGATATAAAATATATGAGAAAAAATACGTTTTTCGTACAGAACGCAAAATATCATAGGTAAAAGATATTTATTATACAGGGTTTACGAGTACCTTATATAATTTTAATCCGTATGGGAAAGTACAGATTTTGTTAAGCTTATTAAAAATACAAATTATGAAATCCCAAGAATTGGTAATTTATCTTTTACTTTAAATGAAGATGGTTCTATTATAAACTAGCCTTTGCGTGAACGGCCATTTCCGGGATAAAAAGTAGCCTATGTTACTCAGTGATAATGTGGTTTCTAACGGCAAAAGAATTATTGAAATCAGTCCAGTAGTTTTTAAGTTTATTTGTTACATACAAAAATACAAGTTTCTCCTCTTGAATTTGGATGTTTGTTAGTCAATCACGCCTTAACGGCTGAATGGTTTCGGATGAAATTTGGCACACAGGTAGACCATAACCTGGACTAGGACCATAGACTATCCCGGAAAAGGCCATTCACGCGGAGCTGCGAGCAAATGCCAGTAAAAAAAGTGCAATTCACACGTGGTAGAAGCGAAACCTTTAAAAATTTTGGCTTTAAGATAATGAGACGAATGTAAAATTTCGGGAAGAGGATAATTGTAGGTTTTAGTAATGATCGTAGTGATACAAAGTTTGATAATTATTTTACATTTTATTCGTATATATTACATAGATTTATTCAGACTCAGAGCTTAAATTTTCGATAAATGATACAATGAAAAATTATATTATAAAAATGATGAAAAAGTCTACAAACGTATACAAAACACCATGGTTGTTGTGATGCCTTTTCTCAAGCTTTGTACCACGCATGTGCACACAACTGTATAATGCTTCCTATCTCATTTTCTCCCACGTTAAATCTTATGA
This sequence comes from Mimas tiliae, assembly GCA_905332985.1. Classification (NCBI taxonomy): domain Eukaryota; kingdom Metazoa; phylum Arthropoda; class Insecta; order Lepidoptera; family Sphingidae; genus Mimas; species Mimas tiliae. The sequence goes on from HG995258.1 coordinate 1,124,300, forward strand.
ATTTATGTGTCTGTCTCTTTTTACTGTCGCTTTTTCGTTTCATCGATTTTCAAATCACAACGATGCTAAGGAAGTTTTCACTTAAAAAAAAAACATAATTACGCCTTCTATGCTACCTGTCGTAGTACTCATTGGCTTAAATCCATCTGTCACGGTGTCTGATCTCCTGCGCACTGAGTCACAAACCCACGGCCGCAGTTGACCCGCGGTTACAGCAAAAACTGTTTCCGACTTTTTCACTTCCATCCAACGTCCTTCCTATTAACCTCGTTGTGCAACTGTCCTATCCCGAGCGATGAGCTGTAAAATAAATAAATACACCCAACAGTCACACACATAGTTCTGACCCCACACTTGGTAAACCTGTGTCGTGGGTATCAGCAACTACGAGGGACTTGCGGTCTCACAACACTCAGACTGGAGACCAATATTTATGGATCACACAAACATTTGTCTCGGTGTGGGAATCGAACCCACGGCCTCTCCCTTCGCAGCCGGCTACTCGCCCGCTGCGCCACGGAGCTGTTTAAATAATAGTCTGTTAGATTTAAATTTAAAATATTTAATCTTGCTTTTTAGAAATCACCTTCTTTGTTGATAAGGGTCGTGCCTAAAACAATTTGTTTAAGTGTTTGATTTCGTAGTAAGTTTAATTACAAATTAGTTCAATGATAGACGATTTTTCAATATCCGGATAAATGTTATCCACCAGATAACACATTAAATAGACATTTAAAACTTTTTTAAATAAGTATGATGTAGAAATTTGTATACATATATGACAGCGTGATAATGTTGTTAGCCTCTTTTATTGTGTACTTCGAGATTTAACAAATCGGCCCTAAATATCATAAAATTCCAATAAAAAATCATAGGCGCTGATTCTAAAAACTGACAGTTACTACTTACATACGCCTGTAACCCCTGAAAAGGTAGGCAGAGGTGTAACACCAGTACACCCACATTTCGCCGAGCGTATCGCCGTCCCATGATGTGATAGGGGGCGACCCTTCGCCATACCGGGCACAATTCCTGACTCAGGACTGATACTGAGCATTTCATAATAGAAAAACCTAATATCAAACCCGACCCGGGGACGGAACTCGAAACCTCAGCGTCAATCATAACGCATACGCATTACAACTGCGCCACCAAGGCAGTTACTTAAACTATTTGTTAAAGTTTTTTTTTTTATGTTTAATGTAACCAGCATTTTCTCGCATGTGCACTGCTATGCGGCGATGATAGTGCATATATACATGTAACTTGTTGCATATCACATCGCGTACAGTAAGACAGCGACCGTAATCTCGTATATGGTCGATTGTTCGGAGTCCATTGTTTGAGAAATGCAGATAAACAACGCAAGGTCGTGTTGCGTGCCATATTCTAGCGATAATGCAAATATATTAACGTATTGTCTTTATTTATAGCATTTGTCACGAGATCTCTTAGTCGCATAGATATTTTGGTAATGAAAATGTATAGGAATGTTCAGTCTGATGACAAACTGTAATGGTATCAACTTACGGAGAATGTGAATCGATCTTTGTATGTTGATATTACATGATGATATTGATGTTTTGAGTGGTAGAACCACGCTGAAGACACTTTTGTTTACAGCATGAATGGGCCAGCTCGTCCGGGTCGTTACCACTGTCTCACAGAAAACCGGCGTAAAGTAGCAACTTGCTGCTACGTTTCGTACGGTGAGTGAGATATCCGGAGGGCCAAACCCCCTCCCAAAACCTTAATTATCCCTTTCCCTTAGGGTAGGCAACGCACCCATAATTCTTTTGGTATTATGGGTGGAGATCACTTACCATCAGGTGACCCACTTGCTCGTTTGCCGGCTTATGCTATAAAAAAAAACATTGACAGCCTTTCTGGCGCGCATTGGGCGAGTATCTGACTGTGAATCGATTGACCGTGGCGTCCGCGGTCCTAAATTTGTCCGTCCGTTTGTTTGCAGGAATATGTGAAATATTCTACACGTATATAATATGGTATCTTTTGTAAACTTAGGTAATTTTATTGTGGTAACTACCAATAATATTTCTATGGATTTGAATAGATATAACTCCGGTAGAAATACACTTTGGATCTGTGAATATTATTATTGGCATAAGTTGAGCTGCTCTAACTCTATTCAAAATTAATTGTATTATCGTAATGCAAATATTGTAAATTAATTTAAAAAAAGAACAACGTTACAGTTTCTTGACTGTTCTTCTTTAACGAAACAGCATTCCGAACTGGCGGTAGAGTTTAAATTTGACTGAATCTAAATGATGTATAACATTTTATGGATTCAATAAATATTTTCAATTCAATTCATTTAATTTTATTAGAACAACCTAAAGAAATCTGTATTCCCCTATCAGTTATCACAAGTGTGGGCAAATTAAACAGCTATTGATTATTATTATTGTTAATATTATCTACTACATTGTATCTATCCTTTATCGACATTGTATTGTATCTACTTACATTTCACTTATTAGATAATTATTGATAACCATGAAATGTACTTCTACATTTTGTAGAAGCCGTGAAGTATACTGTATACTAGAAAGTGACAACCATCGACTAAATATAAAATAAATGTCGCAAATACTTCAAATACTACAATGCGTCTGATTTTAAACGATTTCATTATTTAGTATTTTATTTGTACAAGATAGATTTTATTTATCGTCACAAGATACACTTCGGCGGAGTTTTTAAAATACTTATCGTCATGAAAAGGTATGTTTATCACGTGTGTTTGCTTACATTTAGGCCCGTATTACAGAACGACACTCAAGTGAGCTCTTAGCTAAGTGTCGATTTCTGTACACGTGATTGGTCCGTTTTTGTTTGGCGCCAAAAATAGCCAATCACGTTGCGGCGGTTGCATTTGTTTCCCTTCCCCGCTGCACAAACCGCCCCCGCTTACATCTAGAGAACCTCGCCCCCCCCCCCCCCCCCCCCCCCCCAACGTCTTATACCCCGCAGGACGGTCGCGCACGAACTTGTCCGTCTAAAGGTAACTTAACTGTTTATGTTATAGATTAATGACACTGTTTGTTTTCCAAATAAAATAAAATGTTTAATGCAGTTAACGCGTATAATAAAATTGATGGACTTACCACCAGCTTCCGTGTTCTAAATAATACCAGGTTATAAAAAAAACACTATCTTAGTAAATTACGTAGTAGTCGTACCATAGTCTAGTTCCGATGTAATTTGTCTGTCGTTTGTAAGAGATAATTTGCTCTAGTAAGTAGACAGGTAAATTGTATTTGCATGTGTATTTTTTTTAATGGATTTGTGCTGTTAGCTTATATTACTTTTATAGCTTCACCTGACAATAAAGCCGGCGCTTATGGCGCTCTAGCCAGAAATATGTATAATGTACTTAGTAACGATTAAGCACAGAGGCGCCTTTTAGAAAGCTCAGACCTCAGCTTGAGCTCTCGCTGGAGAGTATAGTTTAGGCCCATCTCTGCACATCATTGTGCCCGACGGTCAGTAGTGGGAGTTCTTCGGACTCGTAGGCGTTTTACTATGTCGGGGTCGCGTATAATTATTGCGATTCGGATTGTGCAAGGAAAGTGCTGCTTCGGTAGCGACTGTGATGGAGTCGTTGGGATCTGCCAAAACATGTTTGGGACGACGATGTGTGTGTATGTTTGTATGAATGATTTAGTGTGTGTGTTTTCCTAACAAACGTCAATGGTTTTCACCACAATGTTAAGGTAAATTATTATTACCAAACGGTAAGGTAAACACCTTACTTTACGCGATGATCTAAGATGACTGTTCTTGGAAACGATTACCGATATAGTTTTGTTTTTATTATTACAATTATACAACATACCCCAGAAGATGTCTATCATCTTCTGGGTCAATGTGTTCAGACTGAGTCTATGAGAATGTATATGATAAATAATTACCATATAAATCCTCTTGATATAGGGGTATTTCAGAGTATACTGGCGGAACCGATGTGCGATGTAGCTAGATGTTTGTACTCCTTAATTTATAATATTTTAACTGTGTAATTATTTGTTTTTGTACAATAGGGCTGACATAGTCGCAGAGCGACTCAAAGCCCTTAATATAATAAATAAAGATAAAAATAAAATAAAAAATTATACAACATGTTACACAAACCCTGTTGGTCCCTTTAGCTGTGTTGTAAGAATCGATACTCAAACATAAGGAAATATCTCTAATGTGAAAAATCTAACATAAAAATGGGATGGATGGTGGGCCAGCAGCCCAATGCAAGTGGTATTTTAAATGCAATACTACTAAAAACTATAATTTTATATGTTTTACGTGTGTATTAGTAAAGTGGCGACTTGCTGTTATAGTAAAAAGGTGCCGTAACGAGTAACTACCACCTTTGATAAACCACCGGGTGATCGCCAATCGTTATTTTTATGATAACATTTTCTTAATTAAGATATTTCTTTACATTTGAATAACGATTCTGATAACTTGGTTAAAAGGAACAACAGGGTTTTTGTTACATATTGTATATTTTTATTTAAGTACCAGTGGTCACAATAGCTCGTAAATTATTAAGAGGAATATTATAACTTCAACATCTCGGATAAAGAATAAACTGTATTCGGAAAAAACAACTAAGTATATATTTTCGTTGACATCTACATTATACGTTTGTGCGTGTGACGTCAATGAATTGAGGTATATTCAAATCACGTTTCCGTTTTCATAAATTTTTCCGGTTAAAAATTCTCCGGTGTTTGGAGAATACGTACAAAGACTTTAATGTATACTACTAAAAAGCTGCGCGGTACATAGAAATTGTGGTCAATTGACCATAACTCAATATTACGATCTTGTTTACTCTCAACTAGGGCCCCTATCGCGCTCTCTGTCTGTGAGCTGTCAAACTCCCGCGTTATGTGATGCAGTTTTACTTATGAACAGCCCGTCTAGTCTCTCTATTCTAAAAAAAAGTAAATGGCGCCGCCGCCGCCGCCGCCGCCGCCGCCGCTGCCAAAACCTTGTCACGCTACCTCCTCCGACACCGCTGGGGGTATGGGGTCGAGACCGATACCAATCGATGCAGAATAATGTGGGGAAGAAAGTAAGATATGTCTCATATTCGTCGGACTTTAAGTTCTTTTTTTATGTTTTGTGGAAAAACATGGGCAAAGCCCCTAGTAAAGTAAAAGTCTGTGGTTTCGTTTGCATTTTTCAATTGTCTCAGTGGAGAATATGGTCAGTTTTAAACCAACGGAAAAAAATAAGGAGGTTCTCAATTCGACGCGTTTTTTTTTCATTCTAGGTATAACCACGCATACATAACTCAGCCAAATGTAGACTGATTTGGATGATTCTTTTTTTCATTGAAATGAAATAGTTTTATTAATCATGTAGGCAATTAAAATAGCGCTTATGACAAGCCAGTACAAAATAAAGAAACTTATGTATAGAAATCATATCAGCTAATGTATACATAACATACAATGCATCATCAAAATACACTGGGCATCAATAAATTTTACACTATTTTTATTATGGAATAATCCAGAATTGTAAAGTATTATATTTTTTTATTTTTTTTCTCTTTTATGGGTCGATATGGACCATAGATAGACAAATCAAAAGAGTATAGTTTAAATAAGTTTATATATGAAAAAATTCCACCCCTAAGGTGAGAAATCAATCGTCAAATCAAAAACCCAATACCACTTCACCCGACCCGGGATCGAAGCCGAGGACTCAGCATTGGCCTCAATCGTAACGCGTACGCATTACAACTGCGCCACATATAGTCATAATATCATGTAATAGTCAGTGGCTTTAACCTCATCACAGAATCATTATCATAAGTAAACAATTATTGCAGTACAGATAATTAAAGTGTCGACTCTCTTATACGAGTTGATAGTACGTCTCCGGTCTCGTGAATAGTAAGTTTGTGAATTAATCAAATGGAGAATTTTCATGTTTACCGTCTGATAAGATGTGACAAAATTGTTTCAACATTATCGGGCCATATTTGGTGGGGAAATCTATGTAGGTACATATACACGCACTCACGCCTGTACTGCCCGAAGGAGTATGCAGTAACTATAGGTACACCGAAATTTCGCCGAGCTTATTTCCGTCCCATGATGTGATGGGGGCGAGCCATACCGGGCACAATTTCAAACTCGGATACTAAGCATAGACAAACCCAATATCACTTTTACCCGACCTGGGATCGAACCCGAGACCTCGGCACAGTGGTCATGCCGCGTATCTACGCATTACAACTGCGCCACTGAGGCAGTTTGAATCTATGTACATACTCGTACATAAAAAACAAATATGAGATAAGGCGGAGGGTTTTCGATGTTTCAGTTTGTAAGACATTGAAGCCAGTGAAATTACTGGGCATTATGAGCTTTAACATCTTAAGTCTCGGGATGACGAGCGTAGTTCAGTGCCTTGCAGTGCTTTGTAATCCAGAGTTCTGTGTGATGTTGCTTCTGTTTATGGGCAGGCGTGACGCCTAACATCAGGCGAGCGACCGGCTCGTCTCGTCATTCAAGCAAATAAAACAAAACCATCTGGTGCCGTCAAGGTACGCCTTCCTATTTAAATTTATTATAAGGGATAAAATAATCAATTCCATTCCAGTCTGCTTCAAGATCTTCGACCTGGACAGCGATGGGGTCCTCAACAAGAAGGAACTCATCGACATGGTGGGGATCCTCTGCACTGTCGCCAACGAGAGCGTCAAGAACCAAGGCTCCAGAGCCTCGACCCCCGACAGCACGGAGCCCGAGCTGGAGAAAGGGTTCGATCCTGAAGTGATATTGGTCAACCTTCGGGAGAAGCTAGTCACGGTGCCCAGGAATGGGAGGAAGCCGATGTTCCAGCTGGGACCTAATGGCGATTCGGGGGAGATTATTGTTCTAAAGGAGGTAAGTTATTACTGTATTGACGTTTGTGAAAGCTTAGTGATATTCAAAATTCTGATATTATTGAACAGTAAGATCCTTGCTTCCAAGTTGTATTATATGCACTCACGCCTGTAATCCTCGAAGGTGATGTGATAGGGGGCGAGCCTATCGCCATACCAATTCATAAATACATTCCAGACTCCGGGCTGATACTGAGCAATTCGTAATAGAAAATTCCAATAAGTATCAGTTTTACCCGACCCGAGGATCGAACCCGAGAGCTCAACGTCAGCCTCTGTCGTAACGCGTCCGCATTACAACTGCGCCACCGAGGCAGCTTCCAAGTCTTCCTATTTTTTATAGATCTTAACCCCCGATAAAACAAAGAGGTTTATAATACAATACCTCTCTTTACACCTTTCTTTGTTTGATCCTTTTGTCTGTGTGGGATTTCATTCCAAATGTAATTATGTGGATACTAAGAAATCATGAAGGTTTGGGTCCACATCCTAGATCGCGCAATCACAAATTGTGTTCGATTTGAAAAAACACGCATGAGTTGAATTGAGGTTCGTCGCTTTTCATATCATCACGGAAATTCACTCGGCGAACGGTGGGTTACTCGTTACACCGCTGTCTACCCCTTCGAAGATACAGCTATACAGCAGCGAAGCTTATGTCATAATATTTTGATCCAGCCTGAGGTGCAAGAAGACGAAGGCCTCATAGCGAGCGACACGGTGTTAACTCTAGAAGACTTCCTGATCTGGTCGGTGGAGAGCGCCGAGGGTCTGGTGACGCCGTTCCTCGAGCTGATCTTCGAGGTGTGTCACATCGTGCTCGGACTCCGGCCGCAGTGCAAGCACAAGGAGAGAGATATTGGTGAGTGGTTTGTTAAAAATACATTTTAATATGTTTTATGTTTCAGAATGTAGGTTTATTCACAGGTCATCAAGGTGTATTTTGATCCAAATTCCAATACATTTTACCGGGATGGGTACTCGTCTGCAATACTGTTTATTACTTATCCCTATAGATTAATGGCCGTTCCCTATATTCTGTCTGTCTCTAGTTTTGCTATACCGGCGATAGAAAATGTTATATATTTTCCGTTTTACCGTCCCAATAAACTTACTAATGATAGGTAATCCTATTCTTCATTGCTGTCTACTGATGAGAGGACTGATAGCTGACTACAGATATACAACACTATAAAAATGACAGTTCAAGCGTCCCAATATTTTTTATGTGCTATCTGTCGATAAAGTTATTTAGTTTTTTCTTTATCGGTAGATTTTGACCGATAAACAGATATCCTCGGCTGTAAAAAAACGAAATAAATAACGCATTTTGAAGAAATAGACATGAGTATACAAGGCTTACATGGCAATTGCACTGCAATACAAAAAACTAAATAAATTATGTAAAAATCTAAAAGCAAATATAAAAAAATCTAAAATTCCCATAAATAAAAATAATGCACCGTTTTGATAATTAAATTAAGTGCAAGAGACATGTAAATATTTGTTAATGCGAACAAAATAATTCCCCACTTCAGTAAAATCCCCAAAATTCGCTTGGGATTTTTGTTCAAAGGACTTGTATTCAGAGCCGTAATGTATTGACAGTAAAACGTTTCGTTATTACATTGTGTTTTGCAACATAATAAGTATTTCTCGTTATTATTATTTCATTTACAGTGGTAAAAAATAAGAATTAATAGATAAATGTTAAATTAAAACTTATATTTCTAATCTAAATCATATCTTCACATTTTCTAACACAAATTAAACAATAGTTCCTCTTTCTCAGCTTGTATGAACATAACGCACAAGAGGGCCCAGAGAGACTGCCTATCTATTGCTATCATAGTATCCGATGTGCATATCTAAAAAATAGGGACGATTCCAAGCAGTAGATAGAACAATACGGATGTTTCACGATAGCTATCTATCGTGAAATTGAAGATTAATATTGGGAACGGCCATTAGTTGAATGTGTGAGCGATAATAACAATGCTGGAGTGAGAGACAGAAACGCAGCTATTCATCATTATGATTTATTTATTCGATAAAAAAGAAGATTCTTTCCAGAAAATCAATATCTCATGTGTATTTATATTTTTATTGTAGAATGTAAATACATTATTCCTGTCGATCTTTTGAAGAAAGATATTTACGATGGAAATAAAATAGCAACACAAAGATAAATATTATAATAATAGATAACTTTTAAGTTGAGTTTGGAAAGTACAAGGTGGTAGGTCCCTCGTTTGCGAGAGACCGGCTGGGTTGGTACCACCGCTTTGTCTATTTCTGCCGCCAAGCAACAGTGTGTAAGCACTGTTGTGTTCCGGTGTGAAGGACATTGAAGCCAGTGTAATTACTGGGCATTATGAGACTTAACACCTTATGTCTCGGGGTGACGAGCGCAGTCCAGTGTCATGCAGTGCTTTATTTAAAGTTCTGTGTGGCGTTGCTTCTGTTTATGAGCAGGCGTGGCGCTTACCATCAGGCGAGCGACCTGCTCGTCTCGTCATTCAATATAATAATAAAAAAAAGTTAATATCTGTATTATATATGTCTTAGTATTTTTGGAAATAGACAATAGACATGTAGTTTCGGAGCTTATTTTCGCCCTAGCTACTGCAGATGCCTGGTGGAAAGGCATCTTGGTGTACCACGCTGACCTAATGTAGGTTGGTTCATCATCTTCCGGGCGTTGGGGTGCTGGGTCGTAAAACTGGCTAGTCCAGCATAACCGTGTCGCTCCCCTCCGGGACGAGGCGGTAGTAATGAATTACTTTCTCCGCGAAAAAAAAGGGATTGAACCCGCGACTCGTGTCCATTCCAGTCCCCGCCAAGACCGTCATTAAATGTGTTTTTATTAACATGGCAGAAACCGGCAAATGAGTTAGTGGGTCGCCTAAGTGATCTTCACCATCTATGAACGTCGACAATACCAGAACTCATGAACGCGTTACCGACGTTAAACGGATAATTAAGGGATTGGGAAGGGAAGTGGATCTGTGGGCTTCTGGCTATCTCACTCGCCGTAGGATACGCAACAGAAAGCTGTTAATTCACTGCGGTATTATGTGAAACAGTGGTATTAACTTGGTCGATCCGGCACATAAGAGTAAAGACTCTACCGCTTGTTATTATTGATATTTTAAGTATAATAGTTTTTACCATCAACTTCTGTCTAGGAACTTTCATAAAACAATGTTCAAAAAAAACCAAAATCGTAGATTCTCGTAGGAAATTGTAAGCTACAATTTTCCGAAAGACGTACCATTCGGTAGTCCATTTTACTCCTCGCTGTGCTATAAAAAATTACAACCGCTAATATAATAATAAATAATAATAATAAATAATAATAATAAATAATAATAATAAATAATAATAATAAATAATAATAATAAATAATAATAATAAATAATAATAATAAATAATAATAATAAATAATAATAAAGACTTTAGTTCAGACCAAGGTGTCCATTTTGTTAGTAACAATGATCTTACAGACTAGTGTTAATAATATGTATAAACTTCTCACAACAAAAACATAAACATAAACAAATTCATCACTCACTACTGTGTCATTCCATGAGAAATGGCGCAGCAGTGATTGATGTAACTACAGTCCAGCCGACTGGCGATCATGCTAAGGATGCTGTTGGCGCTGCCACGTACTCTGCGCACCAGGGATGCACATCTTTTACGCATCGTAGCATACCAGCAGTCTACGCGATGTTCAGCAAACATCCCTGATGCACTACAGAACCGCCGCAGCCCCATCAGCACCCTGAACGCATTATTAAATTGGACTCGGAGGGCACTGTAAGACTTTTGAGTATAGTCAACCCACAGGCTGCAAGTGTAGAAGGACGTACAATAAGACCTAAAAAGTGTAATTTTGACTTCTGTCGAACAACGTGCAAACCTGCGAGCTATCATGTTCGCCCGCACTGCCAGCGACCTCCGTTCCCTCTCGATGTCGTCATTGTCCTTGAGGTCAGAGGTTAATATGTCAATACATTGTACAAATGAAAGTGTGACTGTGATATATTTCATTACATAACTAGTGCCTATAATTAGTCGGCAATGGTTGCTAGTTGTTACTTGTTACGATTGTTCAACATTGTTATCAGTTGCGTGCGACCATCTCATTGTCGCGTCAAACTTGACACCGATAACGCCCGTAGGGTTGGCACTTACTGAAAATTAAATCTATAATATAAAAATGTATCGCTGAATGTGTTGGTATGCGCAAAACTCGAGAACGGCTGAACCGATTTCGCTAATTCTTTTTTTTTTATATTCCTTGAAGTACGAGGATGGTTCTTACGGAGAGAAAATTTTAAAAAAGTGCCTGATAAAGTCTAAAAACAACACTTTTCTACACACAATCGATTCGTAATAATACTTAAAAAGTCAATTTGAACTTTAATACCATACCATAAAGTTTAAGTGTTAGTGGAGAGGTTCCGGGAAGGCAAAACAATTGAGTGACGTTAGTACGTTAGTTTGGGTGGCGCCCTGGATGGTTTAGATTCACAATCGGACCCGGGTTTAGGTGGAGCTGCTGTAGTTGCGGGAGAAACCGCGCGGGACAGCTAGTTTATTGATAATGTTGACGATTATAAAAGCTTATCTTATCTTATGACAAGACAATACAAAAATAAAGAAAATAATCATAAATCATATCGACTGAAATATAAAATAATACAGTGTTGTTCTCAGAGTATAGATAATAAAATAGTTAGAAATAAATTTACATTTGTGTACAAATATATAATACATACACTAATCCATTTAGGAAATAATATATACGCACTCACGCCTGTAATCCCCGAAGGGGTAGGCAGAGGTGTACGGTACACCCACATTTCTCCGAGCGTATCTCCGTCCCACAATGTGATAGGGGGCGAGCCTATCGCCATACCGGACACAAATTCCAGACTCCGGGCTGATACTGAGCATTTCGTAATAAAAAAAGCCAATATCACATTTACCCGACCCTGGGATCGAACCCGAGACCTCAGCGTCAGCCTCAGTGGTAATGCGTACGCATTACAACTGCGCCAGCGAGGCAGTCAGAAATAATGACGTGTTTAAAATAAAAATTATATATGATCCAAAATTTAAATTTATTTTATTTACAACCATGAAAATACTATTTATTGAATACAAATTGTTATTGAATAGTAATTGTGTAATAGATATTTTAACATGTGACAACCATACCCGCGTGTGACGCGCGTCAATATATGCACAGACAGTATGGCATAAATGACACACAAGACAAGTCCTCGGTCATGTGCTTTCAGATATAATGTATCTATAGGTCAAAGGGGAAACATCTCGAGCAAAAATCTAAGAAAATCTGGGATTCCGTTAACTATACTAAATTTCGTACTGGGTACTAAATAAAATAAATCTTGAACTAAACTCGTGTTGAGAAATTACAATCTTTTAATTACACTAGGGGCTTTGCCCATGTTTTTCCACAAAACATAAAATAAAATAAAACTTAAAGTCCGACGAATATGAGACATATCTTACTTTCTTCCCCACATTATTCTGCATCGATTGGTATCGGTCGGTAGGTAGCGTGAAAAGCTTTTGGCAGCGGCGGCGGCGGCGCCAGTTACTTTTTTTTTAGAATAGAGAGAAAATAAGAACACGCCTACGTGACTTCTGGAACGTACAGGAAAAAAATTGGCGGCAAAAAAATATAGTTACTATTATTATTGACATTACAATTTCGCCTAGAAGTGTTACATAGTATAATTAACGTTCCGAAATCTACTTGGATTATGTTTATATTTACATACGCACTCACGCCTGTAATCCCCGAACCACATTTCGCCGCGCGTATTTCCGTCCCTTATGTGATAGGGGGCGAGCCTATAGCCTATGTTTATATTTCTACAATAAATCTCGTTATGCGGCTCATATGGCGGAGCTGGGCGGGACATGTGGCTAGGCGAGCTGATGACAGGTGGAGTAAAGCGCTGACTGACACCCGGTTTCTGAGGCTGATCAATGTTAAATTAACTAATCAAATGTCAAATCTCGTCTATATTCCATATATATTAGTTTCTTTTACGAACGATAGAGGCGCTGTACCAAAAACTCATAGAAATTGTTGTTGATGACAGCTCGAATAACTTTTCGCAAGGTTCCGTGCTAGCCCCTCAGTACAGCATTCCATTATTAGTTAATAACCTACCTCGTTAACTTCAAAAGCTGCATTTACTTGGCTGTGGCCCGTAAATGCAGTTAAAATAACCAGCGTAAAAGCTGAGAAAACGTACAGAGATTCGACAATAAAATAATACGCTCTGAAAGAAATCATAAGTAACTGTGACCTCTCAACAAACGTTAAATATTACGCAATATTATTTTTCGCGAATGATGTTAAATGTAAATTCCATTATGTCGTAAAAATAATTCAGATTCTATACAAAATTTACTTAAGTATCAACTGTACAAATATGCGTTACAACTAATGTAATTAAGCTCTCCGGCATGTGTAAGTAAGTACGAATGAATGAAGTTTGAACATGCGTAGTAACAATATCTTATATATAAAATTCTCGTGTCACAATGTTCGTTCCCATACTCCTCCGAAACGGCTGCACCGATTTGTATAAAATTTTGTGTGCATATCGGGTAGGTCTGAGAATCGACCAACATCTATTTTTCATACCCCTAAATGATAAGGATGTCCCAGCCCTAAATATTTTTTTTGTTCTTTTATAATGTGGCATTAAAAATACATACATCCCTAAATTTTCACCCTTCTACCATCAACCCCTATTTTTTAATAGCGATATTAGTATTTTAGTCAAGCGCGTTTCTCACACCGATCGCGATGACGGGACTCGCTTGATGCGATCACCCCCCACGTTGCGCCCACCGCTGTCGCCCACTAGGCTACTTTAATCCTGGAAATAGCCGGAGCGGAGCCGCGGGCAACAGCTAGTTAACTATATTTTTTATAGATTACAAATAAAGTAAAGTAATAAAACATGTTTATTACGGGCTCTCAAACCATTAACATTATTAAATAAATGGAACATCCTTTTAGTTAAAATGATTCAATAAACGATCTCAATCTGAATCTCCACATTGATCCCGAAATACTACTACTAAGGTCCATATTATTGAACACTCAAGTGAGCTCTTCGCTACGTGTTGATTTCTGTACACGTGATTGGTCCGTTTTTGTTTGGCGCCAAAAATAGCCAATCACGTGTACTGAAATCGACACTTAGCAAAGAACTTACTTGAGTCTTCTATAATACGGGCCTAAGTACCAAGTGGTAGGTCCCTCGTATGCGAGAAGCCGTCTGGGTTGGTACCACCGCATTGACTATTTCTGCCGCCAAGCAACAATGTGTAAGCACTGTTGTGTTACGGTTTGAAAGACATTGAACTCGGTGAAATTACTGGGCACTATGGGGTTTGCCGTCTTAAGTCTCGGTGCGACGAGCGCAATGCAGTGACATCCAATGCTTTGTAATTCAATGGTGCTCGTACTTTTAGGGCAAGTGTAGCGCTTACCATCAGACGAGTGCCCTGCTCGTTTCGTCATTCATACAAATAAAAACAATCTACCATACAAACTAATTAATTTGTTTGCGTGACTTTTAAATGTGGCCTGTTCACGTTTCAAGGAAACCGCCGGAGTACATCAGTCGCTTGCTGCTTGCAATGCTTCTCCATTGCTGCCGATTGGTAGCGTTAAGCGTGTAGTGTGCACTCTCATATAAACCTGTGTTGCCGTTTTTTATGGCATAGGCCGGCAAACGAGCAAGTAGGTCACCTGATGGTAAGTAATGTCCACCACCCATGTAAGCCCACAATACCAAAAGAATCAGGGGCGCGTTGCCGACCTTAAAGGTAAGGGATAATTAAGGAATTGGGAAGTGGAGTGGGATTTTGTCCTCCGGATATCTCACTCCCCGTACGAAACGCATCAGCAAGCCGCCACTTTACGTCAGTTTTCTGTGCGACAGTGGTAATGACCCGGACGAGCCGGCCCATTCATGCTGTAGACAAAACTGTGTACAGCGTGGCTCTACCACTCACCTGATGTGATAGGTAGCGAGTCTATCATCATATCAAACACAAATTCTAATGTAAATCATGTACTATATATCCCATATTTCTTTTATAAGTCGATGTAGTCAAATTGCTCTGCAAAACCTGAAGGCCAATTCTCGTCATTTTAAATGTTCAAAATATCATTCCGATCTAGCTCAGCGTCAAGAAGTTGCAAATGACATTCTCTTAAACCAATAATCAACGTCAAATGTGAACATAGATCGTAATGAGATTGAATATAGATTAAAAGTTGACTGAAGCCAAAACGGTATAATGCTACTGCTATTGCTAGGTGCATTTGATGTTGATTATTGGTTTAAGAGAATGTCATTTGCAACTTCTTGACGCTGAGCTAGATCGGAATGATATTTTGAACATTTAAAATTACAAGAATTGGCCTCCAGACTAGTCCAACGAGTAACGGATCTACCTCTATCTTCTTTCCTGGTACCTGACCCTGGCCTACTAGTATTACCATTGAGTATTAACACCATTGTCCATTACCATTTGCAAAGCCTCCGGCTGACCTTTCCTAAACGATTCAAATGAAGGCTATCGCATAATACTTGGGGTGTCCCTGAACTGAATAATGGAGGTCGTTTATAATGAAGTATAAATTGTAGCGTGTATTTGGATGAAGGAGTATTGTTACATGAATTTCATCCATCGAATTAAATAACATTTATTTATTCATTTAGACCAAATTGACATGACATAATGTCATGTTTATATAAAGTGGTATTGGGTTTTTCTATTACGAAATGCTCTGTATCAGCCCGGAGTCTGGAATTTGTGCCCGGTATGGCGATAGGCTCGCCCCCTATCACATCGTGGGACGGAAATACGCTCGGCGAATTGTGGGTGTACTGGTTACACCTCTGCCTACCCCTTCGGGGTTTACAGGCGTGACTGCGTATGTATGTATGTATATCCTCGAAGGGGTAGGCAGAGGTACCTACTGATGCAGTCCCGGTTCGCCGAGCTCATTTCCGTCCCATTATGTGTGTTTTTTTACCAGTCCTGTATTATACATGTCCCAATGCTGGGCATAGGCCTTCTCTACTGAATGAGAGGGGACAGGCCTTAGTCCACCACACTATCCAAATGCGGTTTGGTAGACTACACATACCTTCAAAATTCTTATGACGAACTTCTCAGGTATGTAGGTTTGATCACGATGTTTCCTTCACTGTTAAAGCAAGAGATAATTAACAATTAATACACATATAACTTAGAGTCAGAGGTGCATGCTCTTGGAACTGGTTTTGAACCAGCGACTTTCGTCTCTACAGTCCGTACCACTCCCTACTGAGCTATCGCTGCTCGACAAATTAATAAATAAATATATTTGGACTCATCGAAATAAGATGACAAGAAAAGTAATTAAAGCAAAAAAATTATCCCACCAAACCTCTGTGCAAGGGGGTGTGGCTATAAAAATCGGTGCATAATAATCTCTAGTTGACTCTTGATACGTCTATTTTTTTGCGCGGTGCAGAACGTCGTATCTCGATCTAGAAATTTAATATTTAGACAATAACTTTTATAAATAAAGTTGATTTTGAACGTTGATTAATTTTTTGTGCGTGTAATTTTACCTTTGCATGTGTAAGTAAGTAAAGCCGTATTTTTTGGCAGATTCATATGAGAATTATCTAGTTCTAGTTATCTTATTTCGATGTTTGGACTGCACTGTACTTAACATCTCGTGTAGTGTAGTCGCGGCCGTGCTAGAAAAAAAATAACTACATCTTCGTTTTCTGGCTTTCTATTATAAAAAACAACAGGACCGCCTGTTTCACAAGCATACCTGAGATAATCCAAAAATAGTATTTCAATCATCGTATATTTATTGAATGATCAAAGTCATCCGCGGTCCCAACTGGTTGATAACGGTCTTATCAGCTGGATGTATTGACGATTTGATATTGAGCTGCAGTGTTTACGTGCAAGAGAGTTGCACGTTTTCATCAATGGATACTAACTAGTATTGGATTAATTAGCATTCGCATTAGTTTTAGCATGCGAAGTGTCATTTAGCATTTAGCAAATTAAATACAGTTGCTAAATTATGTGAAGTATGGATTAAATCGTGGCGTATTAATTCGTGTATCAGCGCGTTGCGTAGCATTCGCATTATTTTTTTGCATTCGAAGTCTTATTTAGCATTTCGCAAATTAAAAACATTTGCGAAATTATATGAAGTATTAGTTCATTCGTCGCTTCGTAATTCATGTATTAGCGCGTCGCGCGTCGCAGCAACGGTCACAACGTGCTATCCCCTTCGCACCCGCGGTAACACTATATGATTGTATCATATTAGCAAATAGCATTAACACGCATAATAAGCGTGCTAAGACACGAGAATTCACATACTAATGAAATTAAATCGTAATTGCATTAATTTCCATTACTAATACTAACCCTTGTATTCATAAACGTTACTATGAGGCCTAGTGATGATTTCTCTAAACGTCATTGGTTAGTTTTTGGCACTAAATCAAAACAGACCAATCATGTACACAGAATTGGACACTTGGTAAGAGCTTTACTTATGTGTGAATACAGGCTTAAGGGTTTTTGATCACGCACATTCTTCTGGTGGAATGGTACCGAATGCATAGCGAACAAAGTACATAATATGCTGGAAAACCCGTCATAATGGTTCCTTCAGGCAAGTCCTTCACGAAACCATAGCTTTGTGGTCTCTTCCTACTCGGCTCGGACCAAGAGGTTCGCAAAATCTTACTTCTGTCGGACCATAAAGCTGTGGAATAGCTTGCCGGCGCACGTGTTTCCTCCTTCCTGTACCATGGGATTCTTTAAACGGAGTGTGAAGAAGCAACTAAGCAGGCCGGCTTAATTCTGCCGATCTGCGATAGATTCAGTGTCTATCGTTGGTCGACAGTATTTATGGATTGCGCTACACTTACGAGTACCATCAGGTGTAGCGTAGTCACTTTGCCGAGCAGCATAAAAAAAAACGCATTCCGGGGTCGTCTTTTGTATTTCTTTTTGTTAACTTTTGATGACGAGACTAGCAGGTCGCTCGCATGATGGTAAGAGTCACGCCTGCCTCAAGAAGCAACATCAATCAGAACTTCGAATTATGATGCATGGCACTGAACTGCGCTCGTCACTGAGACATAAGGTGTTAAGTCTCATATTGCCCAGTAATTAACGCGTACGCATTACAACTGCGCCACCGATGCAGTCTTGTCAAATCGTATTGTATTATAATATTCTGTAGGCCTAGTACAAGTTTTAATAGTTTTCTTAAACAATGAAAGTTGTCGTTTTCCTCCATACGTCAAATATTAGTAGCCACTAGTGGGAACTATGATGAATTAAAATTAATAATATAGTTAATTTTGTATCATATTAGTCGAATATGAAATTAGTTTTCAAGCGATA
This sequence comes from Mimas tiliae, assembly GCA_905332985.1. NCBI lineage: Eukaryota > Metazoa > Arthropoda > Insecta > Lepidoptera > Sphingidae > Mimas > Mimas tiliae. Next base: position 1,142,742 of record HG995258.1, read on the forward strand.
TGTCCTTTATTACCGTATGAATTACTAGTTCGACACTTCGACGGTAGTAATTTTATACGAATTCGAAAACTGTCAACGTATTTTTAACTCGTACTAGGCCTACTGGTAATCCTTTTAATTTGAAATCACTCATTAATTTCGATTTAGAGTTTGCAAAACCACACTTGTCCCCATTTTATTGCTAATATAAAAGATACCTTATCTTAAGACGATTGCGATTTAATTATGTATGTTTGAAGAAATCTATATTTGTATTGCACCATTTAAGCTTATCTTAATTTTTATTACGCTTCAAGGTTATAATGAAAAATAATCCGCAGAAATGTAAAGCGCCACCTCCGCAAGCTTGTACACCTGAATGTTTTACAGAAATATAGATAACTAGCTTTTGCTCGCGGCTTCGCCCGCGTGAATAGACTTTTCCGAAATAAAACGTGGCCTATAACCGTCTCCAGGGTCCTTAAATCAAATCATCTATCTCTACATCAAAATCGGTTCAGTGATTTAGGCGTGAAAGCGTAAAAAACAAATAGATATATTTTTTTCAACCTCCAAGAATATGTGTACAAAGTTTCATGATGATCGGTTAAGTAGTTTTCGCGTGAAAGCGTAACAAACAAACTTACATTCACATTTATAATAGCATGATGTGTTAGGGCTGCCGTCCTTCCTTGTTTTCCCCACATTTGTCGTAGTTTTTTCTTTAATGACGAGACGAGCAGGTCGTTCGCCTGATGGTAAGCACCACGCCTGCCAATAATCAGAAGCAACGCAAAATTTAATGACTGCAACACAGACACAACAATGCATGCAAATTATACTTCTTATCAATATTATCACATGTTGTTCTTTATTAAATATTTTTCTATGCGTCTCGTCGCGACGTGTTTGCGAACAAGGAATTCATATTATATTGTGCTTCAGGGAATTGTCGCTAAGGGAATAGTAATTTAGTTTTACAACTTATGGTCACGCATGTATTCCAGAATGTTTTTTATAGCATAGGTCATCGAAATAATATGCCAAGAAACGTAACTCAAGAAAAAAAATTACCCCACCTACACTCTGTGCAAGGGGGCGGGGCTATAAAAGTCTGTGCAGGTCGTTCCGTTCATTCACCAATTTATAAAAATTGATTCATGATCTCTAGTTGACACTTAATACGTCTATTTTTTTTGCGCGGTGCAGAACGTCGTATCTCGATTTAGAAATTTAATATTTAGACATTAACTTTTATGAAATAAAGTTTATTTTGAACGTTCATTAATTTTTGTTGCGTGTATGAGTGTTACGTGTGATTTTACCTTTGCATGTGTAAGTAAGTGGAGCCGTATTTTTGGCAGATTCATATGAGAGTTATTGTTCTAGTTATCTTATTTCAAATAACATAGGTAGGCAACGTGAAAGTGGGTCTAATAGTAAGTGATTTCGACCGTCCATGAAAATATCAAAATAATCGTGGACGGATTGCCAACCTTAAAGGGAATGTATTATTGAGGGATTGAGGAGAGCGGTGATTTGGGTCTCTGGATATCTCATTAATTCTACGAAACGCAACAGCAAGCTGCTACTTTACATCGGTTTTCTGTGAGATAGTGATAACTACCCGGACGAACCAGCCAATTCATGCTGTAGACAACTCCTTCCTATAATATGGGGTCCTTTAAACGGAGTGTGAAGAAACAATTAGGCAGGCCGGCATAATTTTGCTGACCTACGATAGACACATCGTCTGTCGTTGGTCGACAGTATTGGATTGCGCTACACTTACCATCAGGTGTAGCGTAGTCACTTTGCCGAGCTAGGATAAAAAAAAACTGTTGATATGGCTCTACCATTAAAGGCGAAAGGTGTACTTATATTGTTTTAACCGAGCGTAGACTGCAGTATGTACAATATACAGATTCAACGCTGCAATGTTAATAGGTTTTACATAACAATAGGTCAAGGGAATTATGTACTTAGCGTAGTTGCTAAGTCGTGAACACTAATTAGCTAGCGACTTGTACTAGTTACTAGTATCGATCAAGCAGTCTAACAAAACATGTAAACTACCCCTTATTTTGAATATTACATTTGCAAAAATAAAATCATTTAAAAATATAAAAATACACCCTCCGATGGCAAGGTCTAAGACCCAAGCCACCGGTGGCTAGGACCTCAGAGTGAGGAACCTCTTTACAATACGTGCTGTGTCCAATAACACCGCTTTCTGAATCTGGCTCTTGACCCAACGACCAATCGAGAGCCTCTGGAGGTGTAGAATTTAAAACAAAACAAAACATTATTTTTGCAAAGTCTACTTTGGGAATTGAAGTTTTTCATAAACACATTTTTCACTATTTTAATCATAGACATATATCTATGATTTCAAACTAACGATCTTCCTCGATAAAACGCACGATTTACTAATATTTATATCGCGTGACCGACAAGATTAATTGATTAATCGATAGACAAGGTTTTATCGTTCGATAAGTTAAACATAAATCCATTCAAGATTCCGCAACGAGACCTAATTAATGTTGTATGATCAACTACTATTATGAAAACGAAAGTCTCTGATAGTTCTTGATATCCGTAGCACAATGTGATAATCTGTACTTTTTACTGTGGGTTCAAGATTGTTTTGTATAGTATAGGTCGGCAAACGAGCAAGTGAGTCACTAGATGGTATGTGATCTCCACCGCCCATATATGCTCACAATAACAGAAGAATCAGGGGTGCGTTGCCAACCGTAAAGGAAAGGGATTGAAAAAGGGGAACCGGATTTGGCCCTCCGGATATCACACTCACCGTCTAAAACCCAGCAGCGAGCCGTTTATACCTTGCGGCAGTGTTTTGTAAGAAAGTGGTGACGACCTGGTTGATCCAGTCCATTCGTGTCGAAGACAAAATTGTTTACAGCGTGACTACGTCTCGTCGAACTATTTCCGCGTTTGAATATAACCCCGGAAAAAAGAGGGATGTTATAAGTTTGACACTTTTGCACAGTCTGTCTATCTGCCTGTGTTATCGTAGCGCCTAAACGAGTGGACCGATTAGAATGCAGTGTTTTTATTTGAAAGCTGACTTAATCAATATGGTTATAAACTACATTTGAAAAAAATCTGTTCAGCCAATTAGAAATTACATTCAGGTCTATTTCTAATTGCAGTCTATTTTTTTACGGTTAGATAAAAATGTCTTAATTCCCATTTGATATGTTGATATACCGGCCGTTGTAAATATCAATGGTCCTGTCAGATGACGTCATGCGAGAAACAAATACGCTTGCTGTCGCAACGGCGCGGCCGCAGGACTGCAGGTGCGACAGCGACAGGTATAGTGCGCGCATTCCAGCGGGCTCCACAGATAATGACGATGGGCTATATAATTAATATCGAGGAACTACAGCTGATATCTAATCTTACCTTACTTTAGAATTCTTTACAAACCTATAATTTCTTTGATTGATTATAATATGACTATCGTAACACCACTACTTACATAAAATTACATCATTATATTAGTAAATTTACATTGACTATTGTTCACCCCTTTCTTAGTATCTTAAATTAAGATCAGATTTTGATGAGGTTTTCTCTATAATCTGTACAATTTCTGTCGGAATCTACCTGTATAATCATATGACCCATGGGAACAAAGCAGAAACAAGCGTGCGGGTGAAACCGCGAAAGACAGCAAGTGTAAAATACATACATTACTTCTTCATACAAAACGCTTCTACCAAATTATAGCATTTTGATTACGTTCATGGCTGTATGAGATAAGGTTCCTTTGCCGTGGCAGCACGGGAAAATATTAATGTCCAAATAAATATTGCCACTTTCTGACCACGCAGCCATGGTCGGTACTAGTCCCAGCAATTAGGGCACTTTTACATCCTGATATAATACGTTATCCAATCGGCTTATCGTTATGCAAATGTATTTTAATAATGACAATAAAAACAAACGATAATGACCTTTAAATGTTATCTATTATTATACGTGTAATGTAAAGAATGTAATTTTAACGACATACTCGACGAGACTAGACGCAATGCCTTCAAGCTTTTTAAAACGAGGTCCGACTAGGATTTGAAACAACCGAGATGCAATAGAATTTCATATTTAAATTTTAAGTTGGTGCTTTCTACATAGCAAAGAGTTCACCCTTTTCATATAATTTTTGAGGTAAACCAGGTTTAAATGATGTTCCCTTATTAATAACAGACGTAGGTAAAAAAGGTACATAGCTGATAAGCGGGATTCTTGTAGGTCAGACCTAACCTGGTCTGAGGTCATCCCATTGCTACATCTATCTCGAAAAGATGATGAACCCACTCAATCTTTTTCACTCCCCTTCGAGGATACAAATGACTATTTATTGAAGTTTATGTGACGTCATAAATCGTTGTTCATCATTTTGCCCATTAGATGGTCGTTCGGCGGTACGACAGAATCATTGGTTCTCTAATCGAACAACGATTTGCATAAATCCGAAGTTCGGCGAATTAGCCGGTACCGCCCCTGGTTTACCTGATTACCTGGTACATACCACAGTTCGTGTAATCATAAACCCAAGACTCACATTGTTCCGCTATCTTTCAGTTCTGGGGTGGTTACGTCGAGAGGTACAACGGGGTTACTCGGTCGGTCAGTTCTGGTACCTAGTATCATCAGAATGGTGGGGTTCGTGGGCCTCGTACACCGCGGGTGGCAGCTCGGACGCGTGCTGTCGAGCACCGAACCGGCACATCGACGAGGCCATAGTCTGCGACGAGAGCTTCACCACCAACTCTACAGGTGAGTCGCGTAAGTTCATGTTTTTTACTTATTTGCTTAAAGATATGTGATGCGATCACATTACGATTTACATAGATGGAGTCTAGTTACCCATAGGGGTTCGCAGAGAAAAAAAACTACTTGCTACGATCTTTGTACCTTTTAATTCTCCTTCACTCTCACATTTTACATATATAGACGTCTTATGGCCGTTCCCTATATTCTGTCTGTCTTTAGTTTTGCTATACCGGCGATAGAAAATTTTATCTATTTTCCGTTTTACCTTCATTGCTGTCTACTGATGAGAGGACTGATAGCTGACTACAGATATACAACACTATGAAAATGACATTTCAAGCGTCCCAATATTTTTTATGTGCTATCTGTCGATAAAGTTATTTAGTTTTTTCTTTATCGGTAGATTTTGACCGATAAACAGATATCCTCGGCTGTAAAAAAACGAAATAAATAACGCATTTTGAAGAAATAGCCATGAGTATACAAGGCTTACATGGCACTTGCACTGCAATACAAAAAACTAAATAAATTATGTAAAAATCTAAAAGAAAATATAAAAAAATTCTAAAATTCCCATAAATAGAAATAATGCACCGTTTTGATAATTAAATTAAGTGCAAGAGACATATAAATATTTGTTAATGCGAACAAAATAATTCTTCACTTCAGTAAAATCCCCCAAATTCGCTTGGGATTTTTGTTCAAAGGACTTGTATTCAGAGCCGTAATGTATTGACAGTAAAACGTTTCGTTATTACATTGTGTTTTGCAACATAATAAGTATTTCTCGTTATTATTATTTCATTTACAGTGGTAAAAAATAAGAATTATAGATAAATGTTAAATTAAAACTTATATTTCTAATCTAAATCATATCTTCATATTTTCTAACATAAATTAAACAATAGTTCCTCTTTCTCAGCTTGTATGAACATAACGCACAAGAGGGCCCAGATAAACTGCCTATCTATTGCTATCATAGTAGCCGACGTGCATATCTAAAAAATAGGGACGATTCTAAGCAGTAGATAGAACAATACGGATGTTTGACGATAGCTATCTATTGTGAAATTGAAGATTAATATTGGGAACGGCCATTAGGGTACTTCTGAACTGGCCTTTCAGAAGATAATCCATTTATTTCAATTTAGATAGGTATATTACGTTGTATTGTGTGTATAGGTATACATATTATCGACAGCTTCCGTGGCGCAGCGGGCGAGTAGCCGGTTGCGAAGCGTGAGGTCGTGGGTTTGATTCCCGCATCTAGACAAATGTTTGACTGATTCACAAATATTTGACTCGGGTCTGGGTGTTGTGGGTTGGCAAGTCCCTCGTAGTTCCTGATACCCACGATAGAGGTTTACCTAGTGTGGGGTCAGGACTGTGTGTAACAAAAAAATATATCTAGAGAGCAGATATAGCTTAACTGGGAATAATATGGACTGCCGAAACGAAAGCCACAGGTTCGAAACCAGCTCCAAGAGCATGCACCTCTGACTCTTATGTAACGTGTGTATTCATTATGAAAGAAGAAAGAAAGAAAGAAAGAAAAGTAATTTATTTATCACAACACATTACACAACATGCATACATCTATTTAAATTATGCAATAGGTATAGCAGGATTATTGCACGTTGTGGCTGTGAGTTATGACAGGTAGGTGACCACTCAGCGTAATGCTGTGCTGTGGTGTGACCCGCAACACAGCGCTGATTTTCAGTGGTCACCTTAAGTGACATCCGGACGCAATGCTAGCGAGGCCTCAAATATGTCCTTATATATGATGTGTATAAGCACTATACTAATACATATTAGTAGAAATTATAATAATAATAATAGCTGTTGACCTCAAGATACCATATACCTATACCTGATATCTGTCTCGCTCGCACGTTTTCGCACGCGCTATTCCACTTTCTCTTTACGTGGATACAGGCACGCCAGCGCAGGCTGCGCGGGCGGCCGTGCCGCGCGGTCACGGATACAATTATTGTTTCGATGCAGATACAAGATAAATTATAGTTTATTTCTAAATATTAAGTATTTGGAGTCACAAGTATTCTATTGGTGTATAAACAATATGGAGGCAATATATATAAAATAAAAAAAAAAATCAAATCAAATTATTTATTATCATTATGAATTATCGATGAAGGAAACATCATGAGGAAACTTGTATATCTGAGAAGTTATTCATAATAATTTCGAAGGTATGTGAAATCTGCCAAAGCGCATTAGGGCAGCATGGTGGACTCAGGTCTAATCGCTCTCATTCGTAAAGGAGATATGTGGGTGGCAATGGTACACCGAGAAGTGATTACCCCCCCCCCCCCCCCCCTTACACACCCGGCAATGTACTCACAACTCTGGTGTACAACTCTGTACACCAGGATCGTCAGTGGCATGCATGTTTGTTGACACCGAGCAGTGAAGCTCGGCGAGTGTCTGAGAATGCTAAATAGGGTAGTTTCCTAAATTGAATTTTATACATTATTTTATAAGCAACAGAAAATGATACGCAAAAGAAACCCTTTTATTAAAACACAATCAAAATTGGTTCAGAAATGTGCCCGCAGTCAAAGTCAGTCATAACTTTAAATGTTGGTATGAGGAAAAGTGGGTGCGTAGTACGGTTATATCTCACTATCTCGCTTGCACGCGTGTACCATGATGAACATTTTACACAGTGACGTCAAAGTTTGCGTCGTCTGTCATTTTACAATTACCCCTTCTACAGGATTTGAATGGCTTCTAACTTATTTATTTTTGGTCCGATTTATAAAATTCTTTCTGCAATAAATTTTGAGTTACGTAACTTATTGATTTAAATAATAAAAAAAACTAGTTAACTATCTTATTGTCTTTGTCCAACAAAATTAATCAAATAGAAAGTTATGGATGAGTTGCCTCGGTGGCGCAGTTGTAATGCGTACGCGTTACGATTGAGGCCAACGCTGAGGTCTCGGGTACGATCCCCGGGTCGGGTAAAGTGGTATTGGGTTTTTCTATTACAAAATTCTTAATATCAGCTCGGAGTCTGGAATTTGTGCCCGGTATGGCGATAGGCTCGCCCCCCATCACAGTGTGGGACGGAGATACGCTCGGCGAAGTGTGGGTGTACTGGTTACACCTCTGCCTACCCCTTCGGGGATTACAGGCGTGAGTGCGTATGTATGAGTTGGTGGAAGTAGACACACCGGGCAGTATATTAGAGGAGTGGTATTGTGTATTGTGTATACGGTGCAGAGTCGATGGGCTCGCTGCTGTGGCGCGCTGAGACCGCGTCGGTGGGGTCGGCGGGCTCCAGCTCCGGCGTCAGCAGCGCGCCCGCGCCGCGGCACGCCAGCCATCCCGGACCTGTCGACAACAAGAGGCTGCTCGCACATGACGCGCTCAATGTGAGTCTACACCACCACCACACCACACTACACCATACTACACCATACTACACCACCATGCCAACAAACAGGGAATTAAAGGATAAACATATTTAACTCTTTTTTTTATTAGCTTGAATGATGAGACGAGCAGGTCGCTTGCCTGATGGTAAGCGAAACGCCTGCTCATAAACAGAAGCAACGCCACACAGAACTTTAAATAAAAAAGCACTGCATGACACAGGACTGCGCTCGTCACCCCGAGACATAAGGTGTTAAGTCTCATAATGCCCAGTAATTACACTGGCTTCAATGTCCTTCACACCGGAACACAACAGTGCTTACACACTGTTGATTGGCGGCAGAAATAGACAAATCGGTGGTATCGACCCAGCCGGCCTCTCGCATACGAGGGACCTACCACCTTGTTAACTAAAATAGCGCTTATGACAAATCAGTACAAAATAAAGAAACTTATGTATAGAAATCATATACATAACATACATAGCATCATCAAAATACACTGGGCAACTATAAATTTTACAATAAATTTATTATGGAATAGTCCAGAATTAATTGAATATTATTATTATTTTTCTTTTTTATGGGTCGTTATGGACCATAGGAATTACCGCACCGGCACATGTTTTATAACTACCACCGGATCCAAAACGACCCAGCCTGAGAAGACCCGGCGAAACAAACTCAGTGGGCTTACTTTACCACTGGATTTTACGCGGCGCGACCCAGTCCTGAGAAGATCCGGCTAGTCAAACTCAGTGGGCTTGTTTTTGGTCCGGTTTTTCAATCCAATGATGAATCCAAAAACTTATAATAATAACCAATTTTGGTTTTCACGTCGGTGCTGTTGCAATTTAGTGGTTAATTAAATTTTTAGAGCGCCGATTTTATACTATGGACATTGCTAAGAAAGGGATTACTTGAAATCAACCTGTAGGTAAAAAACGCAGAGGAGTTGCAAATTTTATGTTTACAGGTGAAACTGAGAGTAAAAAGCTAGTAAATTTTGCAACAGTGTTTTTATAGCAACTATTTATGTGGTTGTAATTTGTACTACATAACTAAGTGTTAATAATATATTACACTATATAATATATTACACTATATAATATATTACACTATATAATATATCACACTATATAATAGAATCCTAACCACTTTTATACAAGTAACGACTTGCCCATTGAATACAATGTTATATAAGTCATTACAGAGATATATTCATTAGATGACGGAGTAGGAAGTAAAAAATTAAACTCATCAACGAACAACTGTACACTCGTCGCGATTGTGTTATAATATTGAAATTTACATGCTATTGCTGTAACTATTACTAATTTGAAAAATTAAATAAGCTTCAACAAAACTTAGAAACCGAGGTGAGTACTGACAAGTCAAAAATAACAATTACTATAGGTCTCTTTAGAGTCGGTACCGGTCAAATAAAATTGCGTTGAAGTCGGTTTCTAAGTTTTGTTGAAACTTATTTGTTATACGAGCTACTGACACGTACACAATATATGGATTCAAATAATGTCATCATGTCACCACTGGATGTATGATACGTTTCCCTCGCCAGGTCCGGACCCTCACAGGCGAGGGAGGTCATCTCCGTAGGGATGTAACACTCGCACAACACAGAGACTTTGAACTAGTACCCGACGCCTTGTGGAGAGCTCTCGCGCTGTGGTACGGGGGACCGGACCCTCTGCCTAGACAGGTAAACAAATATATTATATGTCGGAGTAATTTAAACATTACAAAATTAATTGTTAATTTGACTAATGGCCCATGAATTTGTCGGTATGATTTAATATATTAATAGTGTTGCTGTATTGACCACTATTTCATGAATACAGTATTACTGTTGTCTTTGATTCGGTGGAGGAGAGAGGACTGGAGGGTGACTGAATCCCAATATAAGGAACGGACAGACGCTCCTTCGGCTCATTCAGTTTTTAAAGTTGAACCGACTATTAATGGGCACTGAATATTGATTAGTACAAATTGATATTTTAAATTGCAAGTGTAGTAGTAAAAAGTAATTATAATAATTATTGCCGTTTCCAAATTCTAAAGCTCGTGCTGCTGAGGGAGTTTCTTTCGCCGTTTCTTCTTCACAGCTATAGCACGTTCCGAAACGGTAGTAAAAGATTATTCAAGTAAGGAACTTTGGATAAAAAAAACAAGTTAATAATTGAAAATACCCTCTCATTAACATTAGAAATGAAGGAAGTGTGCGTAAATAAAAAAAGTGGTTTTAAAATTGTGATTTTTATTTCTAGGTGATAAGGCCACCGAACTCGGATGTTGAACTCGAACTGTATCCTTTACATCTAAAGCTGTTTCGACACGTACCGAGTACGCAAAGTAAGTTTTAAAACATCCTGGTTTTACAACAATTCAAGTCCATATTTTTATGTACTAATATTTTGTATTTTCCAATAATATAAATTGGCAAAAAATCGATATTTTTTGGTCCTTCGAGCAGGATCTTAATAATTTTTCCTCATAACTATTTTCTCTAAACGTTTATACATTATTATCTGTTAAAAACTATTTTATACACTGTGGCTACCATACACTCGCAGTATCGTTCTCCGAGGCGCCTTGTCCTGATGGTGGTGGTTGCTGATTGTCGCTAAGGAATTTTCAGCCTCGTACTAGATGCGAATACTAACTTCAAATTTAATATATTTTTGCATAATTTAACACAGCACGCATTTATTGCATTGCAGAGGTTTAGATTCAAATTCAAGTGGTATACTGTAGGTGGCAGCACTTATACTTACGCTATATTGAGTGCGTTAATATATTCTGACCGAAACAGCCATTATATTTGTGCTAACATAGTAAAATGATTAAAAACTATAAGTGTTGTGTGACGCTATCCTCAGGAGCGAGTGTATCGGCAGCAGTGGGTGCAGGAGGTGCAGGAGGCGTGTCACTGTACAGTAGCGTGCCGCCCGCTCCTGCACCTCCTGAGCGACATCTCGCGTACACTGCAGCGTTCTCCAGGCTCGCTACTGTCAAACAGGTACATCACTAGTTATTTAATTGAGCTCGCAGATCAGTTAGGCTCGTCATATACTACGACGTATTAGACGCTGACTATATTCCATTTGATACTCTGATACTTTTAAAATTTTCAAGAATTTAGAGTCGGAATATCATTGGTGTCGAATATATCGTAGGGTGAAGGGGGTTCTATAGCCTAATCACTATAGGTACCTGTATCAAAAATGCGTTGTTCTGTGCAGGTGAGCGAGTTCCTGTGCAGTGCAGTAGGCCTGGCGCGTGAGGACATGCGCCTGTGGCTACTGGGCAGTAACCAGGTGTTGCTGGACGACGAGAGGCCAACTCTGCACGAGTTGAGGTTGGACGAGCGAAGTCGTCTCCTGCTGGAGGTGCGCAACGCTGATCTCACCTGGCCTGAAGAGATCGGCGCGCTCGGGTCTGTACTATACACTAAACTACTCATCCCTTACTCTCTGAAAACATGAGCAAATGCATAATACAATAAGATCTTGGATGCTTAAGAAAAGGAACGGGGATTGTGTGTAATCCACTTAATCAATAAGCTACTACTTAAGGACCCGTATTCACAAACAAAGTTTCTTGCCCAGTGTAGATTTCTTTGTACATGATATGACGTTTAGAACAATCGTTGCTATGTTTACGCTCACTTTGTAATATTTATGAATATAGGTGTAAGTCTATAGTATTTCATCACGGTCCAGGCTGCCCATTCATGCTGTGAACGAAGTTTCTTCCAAGTAAATTGTTTTCCTCGTAGTATCCCAGAAGAGCCAATGGTCTCATTATGGAGGATGCTTAAGATCGCGTAAAGTAGGAAGGTGGACCCTGGCAATAAGCCTGGATAACGCCAGGCAGGAAGAAGTATCCCCGGTAGCACATACCAGGGTATTATTGAGAAGTGTTTGTTGATGTACAGAGGCGGATGTCGCGCCACGGAGCGTCGTGAGACGTTGATAGCGCCCAACCTGCCCGGAGCCACCGGACTGCACAACCTCGGCAACACTTGCTTCATGAACGCGGCTCTGCAGTCGGTCTGTATACTCTATACTCTATACACTATACTCTATACTCTATACTCTATACACTCTATTCCATACATCAACCCTTACATTATACTTATAATGTTATGTTATAGATGTGGCTAGTACCTCGTTTCATGATCACAAACTTCACCTGTGCAGAGGGTATTGTTTTAAAGTATAGGCCGGCAAGCGAGCAAGTGTGGCACCCGTAGTAAAGTGAACACCCACAATATCATAAGCATTGGAATGTGACCTTGAAGATGCTGACCTTAAAGGAAAGGAATGGGGATAAGTAGGTGGGGTATTTGGACCCTCTAAAATATCACTCACCGTATAGAATGTAAAAGTTCCACTTTTACGTCGATCTTGCCGTGAGATGTACTAATCCGGTCGAGCCAGCCCATTCATCATATTGAGCTATGTTTTCATTTCTCATCTTTAAATCGATCACTTTATTTGTTGTTTGAATTTTCTACCCTTTTTCTACATCAGAATAATAAGTATATGGTCCTTCGAGCCGGATAACACTGTAAAAAATGTGGTATTTTATTGTGAATAGGTATGGAACACAGGCCCGCTGACACGGTATTTCAACTCGGGCATGCATTTGTACGAAGTGAACACGACCAATCCGCTCGGCACTAAAGGAGTACTAGCTCTAAGATATGGCGAACTATGTAAAGAGGTGAGTCAGTATATCAAATATGAATGTATTCATTTATTATTTTTTCTATAACAGATTTTGCCCGCGGCCGTTCAGTTCTTGGAAGTGTTTTTTTATAGTGAATTATTATTATTATTAAGTGAATTATTGGCCTGATGGAAATCAACTATAAAACAAAGAATAACAAAATTGACGCCACTTTTTCAATTCTAATATCAGCTTAGTCATTCGCAACTACGTGGCATCCCAGATATCGATTTTGAAGTCAATCGGCATTAAAGCAAAGAAAAACAAAATTGCGGCCAATTTTTTTATTCTTACGTCGAATCTAGCAGACTTACTTTCATATTTGTACGGAAGTATGAATTAAACTTAAATAATTATCCATAGCATACAGGTTTTAAGGTCGATTGACTACACAATCGATATCTGGGGGGAACTATGACCACAACTCGCAAATTACAATAAAGTATAAGCCTATGTTACTTAAGAATAGTAAAGTTTCTATTGGGGAAATAATTTTTAGAATAGGATCCTTAGTTCCAGAGAATACTTTCACATTGATTACAAAATCGATATCTAGGGACCGTGGTCACAAACCACAGTAAAATATACCATATGTTACTAAGAGATAATGTAACTTAACTTATATGGTACTCTAATAGTGTAATATTTTTTAAATCGGTTTAGTGGTTCCTGAGATTAAGCTTTAACACAAATCGTCAATAAAATCAATATCTGTGGGGCCCGTGGTCACAAATCGCAATGAAATAGTGTAGCTGTCTATAAATGAAAGAATTTTTGAAATTGGTTTAGTAGTTGAGCTATAAAAAGGTAATAGGCGGACAGACAGAGCTACTTTCGCATTTATATACTAGTATGGATGTTGTTTGTATTGCAGGTGTGGTCGTCTAACGCTCGGTCAGTAGCTCCACTGCGCGTGCGCTGGTGTGTATCACGACACGCACGCGCACTGGCAGGCGGCGGACAACATGACGCGCAGGAACTGCTCGCGTGGCTGCTCGACGCTTTACACGAGGATTTGAACCGAGCCGCACCCACGCCTACACCCACGCCCACGCCTACGCCTACGCCTACGCCTACGCCTACAGCTACAGCTAGTCACAACAACACTGACAACAAGCCCGAGTCGGAGCAGTCGGAGCAGTCGGAGCAGGCGGACCAGGAGGTGGCGCGCGAGGCGTGGTCGCACGAGGCGGCGCGCAACCGCTCCGTGGTGACGGAGCTGTTCTACGGGCAGCTGCGCTCGCGCGTGCGCTGCGAGGCGTGCGGTCGCGGCTCGGCGCGGTTCGACGCCTTCAACATGCTCAGTCTGCCGCTGCCTGTCGACGCGTGTCTCAGGATTGAACTTACTGGTGAATACTGCATACTACTGCATACTACTGCATACTACTGCACTGTGCACTATACTGCACATTATAATAATAATAATGCGTTTATTTGTAATGTTGTTACATAATATTATTAAATAGTTTATAGTATTCTGCCGTTTCGAGCGTACAAATATTGTTGAATTGCGTAATTTAAAATTAAGATCAATAAATCATTTTAGTTAAGTACATTATTTTATCATTAAATTAGTTATTTTATCATTATATTAGTTATTTTATCATTATATTAGTTATTTTATCATTACTGCACGTGACACAACTAGTAAATAAGTTGTCCACAAACATTTGTTTCTAGTCCTGATTTTGTAGGCCCACGACACAAGTTAACCTAGTGTGGAATCAGGACTATGTATGTTACTGTTTGGATACAATACTATTTATTTATTATTACATTCTAGCATATTATTCTCTCCTACTCATAATGTTCTGCATATTTAATCGTATGTATTTATTTTGTTACAGTGATATTACTAGACGGCTCGGTACCGGTTAAATATGGAGTTAGGGTCAATTCGGAAGGCACATATTTAGACTTGATGAACAAGTTATCAGAACTGTGTGGTCTACCGCCTGAATCGTGAGTACCCAATAAGCTTTATTATGACTTTTTTTGTATAATTTCAATGGATATGCTAGTTGTTAGAGAATGTATATGTGCAAATCGCTTATAATTTTTTGAAAAACCATCAATGGACTACCTATTTCTTTGGGATTATGGGTACTCAGTGATAGGGGTAATTACTTACCATCTGTTGATCTCCTTGATCGTTTGCCTTCTATACCATTAAAAAGTACCGATTGTTTTTTCTTAATGTGGTTTAAATAATATACTAAGTTTATGCAACACCATGTATTGAATTTACGCTTATTCCAGCAGCAGTGTGTCATATAAAGTAGGGTAACATAATGATAAAGTAATTTGAGCCTTATATTGAGGTACATTAAATTAAAAGAGGTTAGATCCTGTTTTTCATTTCCATCATCATCCTCTGGTTCCGAAGCAGTATTTAAAATAGTTTAATTTGTAATGTACTGCGTATGTATATTGTGTTGTGTGCAATAAATGTTTTTATAATTTTTTTATTATATTTTTTTTTTTTTTTTTTTTTTTTTCATTTATTTAAGAAACAAACGGTTACATAAAAATACATTTTCGTTTTTACATTATACAACAAAAAAAAACCTGTAGCTCCCTTTATTACATACAGGTATCCATATATTCAACTGAGCTTAGCTCCTCTAGTAGCCATTATACAATATACCTAACTGAACTACAAAAAACAAATCAAAAATGGTACAAAAAACTCAATAGTTCACAAATTGACTCGAAAATACGGCACTCCTCAGATAGGCCACACTAGTATTGTTTTCATCCCTTTCTTTCAATTAGGTTAAAGCTTTTTTCAATAAAGGAATTGTACAATTAAACATATCAATTAACTCATTATATTCATTAAAGATTGCACACGCACGCTTTGTAAACATATTCCTGCAATAACATGTTCTACTACTGGGTATGTGAAATAATTCTTTTTTCCGGCAATGACGTTGAACTCCTCGGGGTACTTTGAAATAAATAAGATGAAGAAGTGAAGGGGTGTCCATAAGATTATGAATGATTTTATAAAGTAATACACAATCTACACAGTTACGTCTGGCTTCTAAAGATTTAAGCCTATAACGTGTAAGTGAATCCTCATAACCGGAATGTATATGACCAGTTCTGTAATCTACCGCTTTAATAATTTTTTTTTGAATATTTTCTATCCTGTTAATATGTAATTTAAAGTTCGGCTTCCAGACGGCACACGCAAATTCAAGTCGGCTCCGAACAAAACTATTGTACAGAATTTTATGTTATTGCGTTTTTGAAAGGTTTACCAACACGCAATATAAATCCTAATTGTTTAAAAGATTTTTTGACAATAGAGTCAATGTGAGGTACGAAGGTTAACCTTGCATCCATAAGAACACCTAAGTCGCGTATTTGTGTTACTCTATCGAGATTTCTGCCATATAACCTGTAGTTATAAGTAAGAGTATTATGTTTTCGAGAAAAGCTGATAACGTTACATTTTTCCAAATTTAAAAACAGATTATTGTCACAACAATATTTTTCAAAATTATTGAGATCCTCTTGTAACAATTCACAATCACTGATATCACGGATGATTCTAAAAATTTTTGTATCGTCTGCATATAGCAACACATTTGAATTCGAGATGACATCAATAATATCATTTAAAAATAATGTAAATAGTAAAGGGCCCATGTGGGAACCTTGTGGTACACCGGAACTGATACTTTTATTCTGTGACATAAACCCCGAAAGAACAACACACTGATTTCTATTTTCGATGTACGATTTGATCCAACGGAATAAATCGCCATGTATACAGAGGTTCCACAGCTTGAGTAGCAATGTTCTATGACAAATTTTATCAAACGCCTTCGCGAAGTCGGCATACACAGCATCAACACTGTACCCATCGTCCATCGAAGCAAGAATTTCTGAAGTAAATACTAGTAGGTTACTATCAACTGAGCGTCCCTTATAGAATCCGTGCTGATTTGGAATAATATGACGCCTAACTACACTAAAGACTTGATCAGTGACAATCTTTTCAAAAATTTTACCAAAGTGACAGAGTTTAGAAATTGGTCGATATTTTTCAATATTTTTACTAATTTGACCTTTCGGAATTGGTGTAATCCAAGCTTGTTTCCATATTTTAGGAAAGTTTCCTTCTTTCATTGATTTAATGTACAAGAGACTGATTGGCAAAGCCAGATTTACTGCACATTTTTTTATAAATAATGTATGTATACCATCAGGCCCAGCACTTTTGTTTGTGTGTAGTGACTTCAAATGCTTGTACACTATAAATTCGTCAATGTCTATGGTATTTAGGTCGAATAAAGAGTTAGGACAGGGGGCCAGCTCATCAACAAAAGATGATTCGAGCCTAGACTCCTCAAAAACCGAATGGAAATGCGTATTAAACCAATCGCAGATTTGTCTTCTATCCGAAGACAACACATTTTGGTATTGCATGGTATCAGGTAAACCACTGCTTGATAAAATTGATTTGACATAAGACCAGAAAAACCTTGGGCAACTCTTAATTTTTTCCTCTGAAAAGGCTATGTGGTTTTTATAACTCTCCGACTCCATTTTTTCACATCTTTTTCGTAATATTTTAAAACTTTCATAATCGAGGGAGTCCCCATACATTTTCCATAACCTGTGATATTTACGTTTTTCGTTCAACATTTTCTTTAGAGGCCTGGTGTACCAAATAGGAAGCTTGTTAGAGCCATGTAACTTCCTAAGAGGAACGTATTTACGAATAAGTTCGTTTAATATCCTATAGAAATTATTGACACTGGCTTCTACATCCAAACTGCGAAAGAAAAAAGTCCAGTCAATTGCGGACAATTCTTCATTTATGTTTTCGAAATTCGCTAAATGAAAGTTGTAAACCATGGCGGGAGAAGATTTAACAGAAGCGGAATACTCCAAATTTAGGTCAATTAATAATGTTTTATGATGAGAGTCTTCAATTACCAATGGATGGTCGCATGCAGCGACATTGCAATAAGTGTTGCACAAAATTAAGTCAAGAATACGATTATAATTATTACTTATAAAGTTATACTGGTTCATTCCAGTGAATGCTAAAAAATCATTAATTAGTTGCACTGCATAATTTTTACCCATATTAGGGTGTACATTAGCAAAAGAGGAATCCGACCACTCTGCCGCAGATATATTGAAATCGCCAGTAATTATAAATAAATCGTTTGGTCGATCTGTAATCAAGTCACCAACTATATCAAAAAAGGTACTTAAAGTTTCCTTATATCCGGGTCCTTGAGGTATATAAATACAAGCTATATTTAAATATCGGGGCATCTGTTTGTGACCAGTCGTGGAGGGGTTAGTCATGTGAGTATTTAGAGGAAGAGATACCCAGATACAGTCAGAGTGGGCACGAGGAGGAACCGGCCAGTCCTGCAGCTGGGGTCGGTACTCCGACCGCACCGCCACGGCTACACCACCTCCTCTGCTCGCTTCACTCTCAGCACACGACCGATCACAACGATAAACACAAAATCTATTGTCAAAATACTCACGGTCATAGAAATCTGATGTTAACCACGTCTCAGTTATACATATAAAGTCATAATTAGATTGAGTTACCTGAGGAAGAAAATTACTGGACTTTGTGCGCAGGCCCCTTACATTTTGGTAGTAACCAATAAAAGTGTTAAGTATCATTTCTAAAACAAATAAGATAACAATTAAATGTCATTGTGTTGACATAACATATTGGATCTGTTAGACATGGCCGGTGATATGAATAATAAAATAAAAAAGTGGGTATAAATATAAAATTTGCAGTATATGAATAGTAGTTATTTTCGTACGTGTGTCCTCTTTGTAAACAAAAAAAGATTAAAAAAGCACAAATAATAATAAATGAAATCAATAATGCCAGGAAACATAAATAATGCAATAAATCCGTTACAACAGGGCCCGGAAAGCGGAGCAGTGCAGATAACAGTATCGTCATGAAACATCTTAAAAGGAAGGGATATTTCTTCTTACTTAATATTATATCAACAACAATATAATTCAGCAAACAGCACATAATGTAACGCATACACAACACTCATTTAAGCCTCTTAAAGTCTGAGTCGCTAGTAATACATATAACATGGTGTTTTTCATTCTTCCGCGTGTAAATTTTACAATCGCGTATCCATAAAAATGAGTAATGAAGGTCTTCCTTTAACTGACGCGCGCGCCTAAGTAATAGTTTGTTATCACGCGTAAGATGATCACCAATGTACACTGTGGCTGACGGTCCGGGGAGGCCTATATCTCTGGTGGTGAGTCCGCGCCGGGCGCGGACTGCAGTTAGCAGTTCATTTTTACGCCGGCGCTGTGTAAAGCGTACGATAATAGCTGGCGGTCGAATATTATTTTGCGACTCCTTTGCACCCACAGGTGGAAAACGACGGACACGGTGGATTGTGTCAATATCATTCTCAGATAATTTATAACCAACGTGAATACATATGTCACGCAAAATCGTTAGAAGATTTTCTCCTTTTTCTACCGGTATACCTGATATCTCCAGGTTGTTAAGCATAGAAAACTGTTTGCTATTATTACATTCCTGCGTCAAGAACTTGATAGTTTCAGTTGCTTCTGTGAAAGTTTTCGGAAACGAAGAAAAAGGAGTGATTTCGCTTTCAACGGACGACAATCTATTTTTCAAATCAATTATGTCATTTTTCATAAAGTTTTGATCTTCACATAGACTTTCCGCAAGAGACGTGACTTTAAAAATCTGTTCCTTGATGTCGGAAGTTATTTCCTGTCGCATTTGGTTAAGGTTCTCATTTTGAGAATCCTTGAAAGAAGTAAGCAGGGACAATATGTCATTACGAAAGTCGGACAGCTGTTGCACTATATTCTCACAGACATATCCCTGCTCCTGCAGTTTTTTTTGTCTTCGAGTTGTCATAATACCATGTGAGCTTGGGTCCAGAGCTGTTGACATATCTGGGTGGGACCCACCTTTCAAAATAGGTTCATCTAATGGAGGTGTCGTATTCATTTTGCACAGCTGTAGTCGTAACGCAAAAAACCTTCTTCGTGATATACAACAAAGCAAGCGCAGGCACAGGCAGGAAAGCAGATATAACTGGTTATAGCAGCTAGCCGGATCGCGTGCAAGTGAGATATAGCGATAAAACCAATACTTGTCCCGCTTCCACATTGCCCGACACAGCGACTCGGCAGAGCAGAAAAGTCATATGCGACAATGCTGCAGCGATGGAAATCCGATCTTAAAGTTACAGCCTGAAAGTTTAATTTCACTTGTAATAGACACTAAACTGAGCAATTCGTTTAAATGGCAAACGAGTGATCGGAGCGGCGGCTCAACGCAAACGCAAATTGTTATTATTACTTTTATGTAGGTTTTTTTTACCATGTCTACTTGCCATATAAAACTATAAACTATAACTTTATAAAGTGCACCATATTGATATGTTTGTATATATGGTGGTGACATTTGCAAGTTACGTACACCAGCGGGGTGATCAGCTCACGTCAGTGCGTCAGTGCGTCAGTGCGTCAGTGCGTCAGTGGCGCCATAACGTTTGATGTTGATGTTGATGTTGATGTTGGTGGTGGTGTCGCAGCATGGTGGTGGCGGAGCTGCGCGGCGCGTCGCTGGGCCGCGTGGTGGAGCACGCCGCCGCCGCCGCCGCCGCCGCCGCCGCCGCCGCGGGCAAGCTGGGCGGCGCGCGCGACCTGTACGTGTACGAGCTGCCGCCCGACACTAGCGACACTGCCGACGCTGCCGACGCCGCCGATACTGAACTACACGACGACGAGCAACACGGTCAGTCACCACTCACGGGGAACAACCACTAATAGCCGTTCCCTAAATTCTATCTATCAACAAATTTGCTCACTATCAATAGTATTTTGACAGAACTTCCATACAAAATATATCAAAATTTTACTGCCAGTAAGCAAATCCGTCGGTACACAGAATATTGGGAACGGCCATAATGCGACTCATAAATAACACACACACCTTGATTGTATGTCGTGCTACTTGACATGAATAATACATTCAAAACTGTGTTCAAGCGAAAACCACTCAGTGATTTAAAGTTGTAATTAAAAATATAAATATTATTATTATCGATAAATAATTCATACATAAGAGTTGTTAAGTAACACCCGATTTTTAAAAGGCTAATCAATGTTAAATTAACTAATCAACTGTCAATTCCCATGTCAAATAAAAATTGACTGCCAAAAGCGTGTCCGATACTTATGATTTAACGCACACGTTAATTAATATTTCGAAGTGGGATCTGAAAGTATACATTTGTTTCTTCTATCCCAATTTCTTTAATTGAATAATCTTCTACTACCTTTTCGGAACATGCTATAACTGTGAAAAAGAAACGGCGAAAGAAACTCCCTCAGTGACACGAGCTTTAAAATTTGGAAACAACAATAATAGGGTAGTTGACTAAATTTTCTTTATTATTTAAATCAATAAGTTACGTTACTCATAATATATTGCAGAAAGAATTGTATAAATCGGACCAAAAATAAATAAGTTAGAAGCCATTGAAATCCTGTAGAAGGAGTAATTGTCAAATGACAGACGATGCAACCTTTGACGTCACTGTGTAAAATGTTCATTATGGTGCACGCGTGCAAGCGAGATAGTGAGATATCCCTACTACGCACCCACTTTTCCTCATACAAACATTTAAAGTCATAACTGCGGGCACATTTCTGAACCAATTTTGATTGTATTTTAATAAAAGTGTTTCTTTTACGTATCATTTTCTGTTGCTTATAAAATAATGTATAAAATTCAATATAGGAAACTACCCTATTACTACATTACTTATTTCACTACATTTGCAATTTAAAATAACAACTTGTACTAATCAATATCTAGTGCCCAATAAGAATCAGTTCAATTAAAAGCTGAGTGGCCCGAAGGAGCGCCTAGCCTGCGCGATCCTTATATTGCGATTCAGCCGCCCCTCCTAGCGCATCGGCAGATTGATTCAGAGTCAACAGTAAATACCGTATTCATGAAATAGTGGTCAATACAGCAACACTGCCTGCCTCGGTGGCGCAGTTGTAATGCGTACGCGTTACAATTGAGGCTAACTCTGAGGTCTCGGGTTCGATCCGCAGGTCGGGTAAAGTGGTATTGGGTTTTTCTATTTCGAAATTCTCAGTATCAGCCCGTAGTCTGGAATTTGTGCCCGGTATGGCGATAGGCTCGCCCCCTATCACATCGTGGGACGGAGATACGCTCGGCGAAATGTGGGTGTACTAGTTACACCTCTGCCTATCCCTTCGGGGATTACAGGCGTGAGTGCGTATGTGTGTATTTAAAAAAAACGACAATTTCATGGGCCGGTAGTCAAATTAACAATTAATTTTGTACTATTTTACTAATTTATGTAATTTTTATTACTCCGACATATAGCTTTTAAATTAAAATGAAAAATCGCATATAAAACGCTATTCCAGACACATCAGATGTTATGTAATTTATTTATCAATAACTTAAATTGATTTAATAATAATGTCAAAATCAAAGTTATGTTAGATAAATGTTGGTTTAATCAGCCTTTTGGAAACCGTGTGTTAATATATTATATTGTAAATGTTTATATATGTATAATGTGTATGTATGTATGTATGTATGTATGTTTGTATGTTCAGGTTGGGGCGAGTCGTCGATGTCATGTGCGGAGGTGAGTGTGGGCGGCGGCAATGCTTCCTCGCTCTGCATGCCGGCACTCTTCTGCTTCAAGGTTAGCTACCAGCACCGCAACCACCACTACACTACACAAATACAAAAACAACTTGTATATGTCGTGATCTGATCATAAAATTGCCCACATCATTATATACCTGGCTTTATATATTTTTTTATTTTTATTAGATTGAATGACGAGACGAGCAGGACGCTCGCCTGATGGTAAGCGTCACGCCTGCTCATAAACAGAAGCAACGCCACACAGAACTTTAAATAAAGCACTGCATGACACTGGACTGCGCTCGTCACATAAGGTGGTCGAGACATAAGGTGTTAAGTCTCATAATGCCCAATATAAAAATAATAATTAATTAATATTTAATATGAAAATTATTATTAAACTTACCATCAGGTGGGCTGCCTGCCTGTTTATCTAGGCAATATATATATACTAGCTGTCCCGCGCGGTTGCACCAGCAACATATAATTAATAGTCAAAACCAGATTACAGCGCCACCTACCGGGTCCAATTGTGATTCTAAACTATCCAGGGCGCCACCTAAACGCATACAAAAAAATCATTCATATCGGTCCAACCGTTTAGGAGGAGTTCAGTCACATACACACGTACAGCAGAATTATATATATATAACGGTATATTGATCTTAAACGTGCAACATTTATAGGTATAAATACTAATGTAACACCATGAACATCAATATACGTTTACGACAGCGCTCAATAGATGGCGCTCACGCAAAACTACATCGCGATATGGTTTACAACGCAAGTGTATTATAAGTAGTGCGCGAAGATATTGTCTGTATGTGCTACGAGTTAAGAGCTAATCGGAATTATAAGCTAGTTAAGAGTTAGGAGTTAGTACGGAGCTAGTTCTGGAGTGCACGTTTCCGGGCCTCCATACATACACAGTACGCTTACGCTCGCCAATTGCGTACGCATACGCGGACCTCTTGTCGAGTCGGCCGTATCTCGGACCCGCCTGTTACACTAATTTGTTTATTTCCCTATGTTTGGACCGAGTTGCGAGTTGCTGTTAATGTGTCATTATAATTTTTCTTTCTGCTTGGCGTTACCCGGCCTAATGCCAGAGTCTGCCTTCTCATCATGATTTGACAGTGGATTTGGTATTAGGTGGAGAACGGGAAGTTTCCCCATTGCTCATGCGTTAATCATTAGAGTGTATCACATGCAAATTGCAGGTTGGCTTTGGGCCTAAGATGTTGGTAACACATTTACAATTTAAGTTAGATTATACACTAAAATAAAACAATAAAATACAAAGGAAAATGAGGATACTACTTCACCGTTTAACCGGTGGTGTTATTTTGGCGTAAATATTAAGCAGAAGTTTTATTACATCTCTAGTGGTAGAGCTACGCTGTAGCCAATTTTGTCTACAGCATGAATCGTTAGTCGTCAAAATCGTTATCACTGTCTCACAGAAAACCGGTGTAAAGTAGCAGCTTACTGCTGCATTTCGTACGGTGAGTGAGATGTCCGGAGACCCAAATCCTCCTCCGCTGCCCAATCCCTTAATTATCCCTTTAAATTAAGGTCGGCAACGCGCCCATAATTCTTTAAGATTGTGGGCGTACATAGGCGGTGGAGATCACTTACCATCAGGTGACCCACTTGCTCGTTTGCCGGCCTATTATATTTTTTTTATGCTACACTACATTTAGGCCAGTTCTAATTGGTCATGTCTTGAAATGCCAGCATTTCATATTTCCGTCGAACACTTTATGATGTAGGCAATTTTACGATCAAGAACCGATAAATACATGCATACATAATATAAACATGCTTATGTATATGAACTAACACAATATACATATAAAACATAATATTATGAAGCTTACAAATACTATAGATACATAATACACTACATTACACGCAGTTTAACGTGTTCGGTTTGAAATTAGTCCTTCGCGGCGTCACAGCTATTGTTTTTCTAGATTTGAAGGTAAAGGGAAGCGCAGATAGCGAATGAAGTGGCTAACTTCATAACGAACAACTCATTTAGAACACACACATACACAATATACGATAAACATTAAGAGATTTTTTTTTAAGTATTTTTAATTGAGACACTATTTAAAGTTATTTTTTTAAAAGAAATCTTATTCGGCCTTGACACGTCGAAATGCGGACACCTATAATAAAGGCTTCGGATTACAATCCAACATTTTGGCAGAGGTGAAACCACTTTAATTCACACACATTACTGTTTATTAGAACACACACACACACACAATCACAAGTAACGCACACATGCAGCCAGATAGCATCTTGTACATTTCAAAGTAGTTATCAATTGTTAGTTACTGGGAGCTTTGTATGACAAATTAATATCGCTGTAAATACACTAAACAATATGAAACGGTTACTCACTAAATAATGTACATATTTAACACTTTTTGTGCATACTTTCTATGTGTGTGTTGAGTGAAACTCACATATGACAACATTTAGACTGTCTTCCTTAGAATAATACATATGAAGTATTATTATTTGTGTTATATTATGTGATTTTATAGTCTCTGTAAAGAAGATGCCGAAGCCCAAAACCGCCACCTCATTTCTGTACATTTTGTCAAAGGTTAATACAAAAATAATTACTGGGGCTGTATGAAATACAGTTCCTTTGCCTATACCTCTGTGTACTTTAAATAAAAATAAAAAAAATCGAGCAGCTAATATTTATTGCTTTTTAATATTTCGACATTTCGATGAAAAAAATGAGATGAGTTAACAATGTTTTACATATTTGTTATCTGCATATACATAAATGTGCGAGTTTCACTTAACACTTGTGATATGTTGTGTTCGTTTCAAGCCGTGTCCGTCTGTACATACGCACGTTATAACAACACACCGAGGTAAACAATAATACATGCTGACATTATCACTTCAAGCTAATCTTGTTACGATGATTTGATTGATTCATTTGGCTTACCTTGAGTAGTCCAGTAATAGATTTTTAAGACAATATAATAAGTAATTGCTGAGACAGACTCTTTACATTATACTTTTTTTATTTTATTTAAATCAAGAAGTTAAGTTACTCAACACCTATAATTGCAGAAACAATTTTATAAATTTGTCCATAAATAAAAAAGTTGTAAGTTATATTTACAACTGGGGGGTATTTGTCAAATAACAGACGACGCAAATGTTACATCACCGTGCAAACGCCATTACACGCGTGCGAGCGAGATAGTGAGATGTGTCCGGTGACCGCAGGGCTCAGAACCACAGCCTATTCCGCCTTCCATGCAGCTCGGGCTCCACCCGATGACGCGGCGTAACATCTTCGATTTCCTCATGTATTTTTATATGATTAAACTAAGTGCTGCAATTTGATAATTTCCAAATCAAAAAGAACTTAATTACGCTTGAAGTGATTATCGTTGGTGTTGCAACATTTTTTTGGCAATTTATCACGTTTGTTTTGTGTGTTAATCACGTTTTATAATTGCATTTGCTGTAATAAGTTGTTTTATATTGACAAATTTTATAAAAGCTTTTTATAATATTTGCCAAATTAGCACATTAACTATTAAACGCTTTGTGGTTTTTGTAAAAACATTTGTATAAAAATATTTTTTTACTTAGATGGGAAAGTATGTATTTCTATTAAATCCTTTTTATAACAGGTTTTTTTTTCTTAATTTTTAGATCAATAAAATATATTTATTTTTATGTGAAGTGTTTACGAACAACAATATTTGCTCAATTATTTCACATACCTTATAAACCACGTTTGTGTTGCCAGCATTTAGTACATTTTCGAGTATTGTTACTTTGATAGTAGAGTTGTGTGAAAATCATGTTCATTTGTGTTTGTACGTCCCGGCCGTGTCGTTAGCCCATCGTAGTATACATATATAATATGTGCCGTCTTTATGTACATAATTTTTGTGGGCCATTTATATGTTTTTTTGTGTTATCCCATTATTTTAGTCATATAAAATCAAATACATCATATTTTATTGATACAATTTTTTATAGGTTTGATCTTTTTTGAGTAATACTAAAGGTATTCTGTTTTTTATTTAGTAGCAGTAAAGTCTCTGATTTGTATTAAGATTTAAAACGTATAAATAAGCATATTTTTCATTAAAATTTTAAACACTGCTATTTTTAAATATTTATGATCATCCTTTTTTATAAATTCGCAAATTTTTTTTTGTTTATTTTTTTAATTAATTTTAATCGCCACTTTCGTTTTTCTTTTTTCAGTTTTAGCAACGTGCGGCACGGTACATACAAAAATAACGTGTGAACGTGAATTTCAGAGGTCGAGATCGGAAATTCTTATGTCCCAGAGTCCGCCGAGCACGTTCTACGGTAACAGAGTGCACGAGCCGGAGCATCAACATCGCTGCAACACGCTGCCGAAGGACCTCAAGCGTGAGGTCAACGGCAGCTGCTCGCCGACCTTGAGTGTCAAGTCCTTGACCTTGAAGCCGACGAGCCCTCGCCTGGCGAAGGTCAAGTTCGGCTCGTCTCCTTCCAATATGTACAAGATGGACGAGGTCAAAGAGTCGCCCGTGCCTGTCGGTAAAATACACTATCTGGTCGCCGTGCACAGGTTAGTTTTATTGCTTCTTATATATAAAAATCAATTGCTGTTCCTTAGTCTCGCTAAAACTTAAAAATGGTTTGATTGATTTCGATGTTTTTTTTTGTGTGTATTTGAGTGGGTCCCTGGATGGTTTATATTCACAATTGGACCCGGTAGGTGGCGCTGCTGTAGTTGCGGGTGGAACCGCGCGGGACAACTAGTTATAAAAATATCTTTACAAACTTTATCAGTATTGGTAGTTTAGGGTAGTGTAAATTAGAACTGAGGATAATTACATAAAACATTTATAAAGGTGGTCTTTGTGGCATAGGAAGTGATGCATACAATCCAATTGATTTTACTTATTCAAGCTATAGAACCAATGTTTATAAATGAAATTTTTAAAATTGAAATTGTGTAAAATTTGTCTGTATGTGTAACTGTCTATTTTATAAATGTAAATTTGTTAAAATGTATGCGATAGAAGGGGTATACGTTGTTAAGACAGAGCACTGATTTTCCACCTGGACCCCACCGTCGCGTCATCATAGTACAACAATTATAATAGACGTGTAATAAGGACAACAAGTAATCGAAAGGAAAAACAATAAGAAATGACACTAACCATTCAGGAACAACACTGAAGTGAGTTCTTTCTTAAAGAGTAGATTTCTGTATACGTGATTGGTCCGTTTTTGTTTAGCGCTAATTGATCAATCAGGCGTACAGAAATCGCCACTATGAGACCTCAGTTATGTTATGAGTATGGGGGTTAGTGCCACAAGAATTTGGCACCTCTTTAAATTACCGAGGCGGGTAGGTGTCTTGAACATTGTCCTCTACCTTCCCTTCGACGAGCAGGACGCTCGCCTGATGGTAAGCGCCACGCCTGCTCATAAACAGAAGCAACGCCACACAGAACTTTAAATAAAGCACTGCATGACACTGGACTGCGCTCGTCAACCCGAGACATAAGGTGTTAAGTCTCATAATGCCCAGTAATTACACTGGCTTCAATGTCCTTCACACCGGAACACAACAGTGCTTACACACTGTTGCTTGGCGGCAGAAATAGACAAAGCGGTGGTACCAACCCAGCCGGTCTCTCGCAAACGAAAAATATATAGAAATGTGTGTGTTCGCACAGGAAGACAGCGGTGACGGAGGCGTCGTTCGCGTGGGCACGAGCCGCACTGTTCGGTCTGCCGCTAGTAGTGCGGGTGCGAGCGGGACAGAGCGGGCGCGACCTGTACGCGGCGGTGTGGACGCAGGTGGCGCGCCTGCTGTCCGCCAGGCCGCCGCCACCGAGGCACAACCACGCTACTGACTGGTGAGTGTCTACTCTACACTCTGCACTCTACACTCTACACACTACACTCTACACACAGGCTAGCTCCACTGGGCTGCTACTTCTCTTGCCGTCAACTACAAAATTATAACAAAGTACGAAGGACCAAAAAAGAAAGTCGACAACGCACTTATAATATCAAAAATGCATTTATCTTCATAATATACAACGTGTTATAGAAAGGGACGGGCAAATTTAAGCAATGTATAGTGTAGGGTATAAGTATTTTATCTCCCATAGTACCAAATCCGATTGCATTGCTAGGACAATAATTATAGAATTTTCTTTTTTATCGAATAAGTAACATGTCGATATCGATTTTCAACTTTGGACAACACTAAATGATAAACAATGATACTATAGACCTCCTTTCATTTAATTATTTTATAATAAAAAAAGACATTAAACAGTTGTCAAATGTCAATATTTATTTGACGCAGTCAGTTCCGCAATTTCTGATTTTATGAAGTATGATTACGAGTTCAAAAAATATGTTGTATTTGACTAAAAACAAGTATTATGTATTGGTATATTGTGTTGGTGTAACTGATAACAGCTTTTAGGAGGATCGTCGACTGTATTAAGCTAAATTCATAGATGGAAGACCCGAGAATGAAGTCTTTAAAATGTTTCTAGAGGATGGTGCCTATATTGTCTTCAGCACACAATCTCTTTCAGGTGTTAATTTGTGTTTAAATTACCTAAAAGTTACGTACGTATGTCCGTAGAATTACGTACATCTTATTCAAGTTTCATAAAAAGTGAGTGTTGTTCATAATAACAGTGGCGCAGCCTCCGTGGCGCAGTGGGCGAGAAGCCGGCTGCGAAGCGTGAGGCCGTGGGTTCGATTCCCACACCGAAACAAATATTTGTGTGATCCACAAATATTTGTTTCGGGTTTGTGTGTAGTAGGTTGGCAAGTCCCCCGTAGTTGCTGATACCCACGATACAGGTTAACCTAGTGTGGGGTCGGGACTATGTGTGTGACTGTTGGGTGTATTTAATTAATAGTGATGTTATCAATCTTATCGATCTTAATAAACGAGTGATTAAAATTAACGTGAATTTTTTGGATTTCTTGGTTTTGAAATGATCCGGTAAATAAATACTCACTGTAAGGTGTATGTAATGACCCTAAAATATGACCACACCTTTCTGTAACACGTTGTATATAATTCTACTGTACGTGTGTATGTGACTGAACTCCTCCTAAACGGTTAGACCGATTTGAATGTTTTTTTTGTATCCGTTTGGGTGGCGCCCTGGATGGTTTAGATTCATAATTGGACCCGGTAGGTAGCGCTGCTCTAGTTGCGGGAGAAACCGCGTGGGATAGCTAGTTAATTATAAATAGTATGTTTTAATGTATAATAATTTATTAAAGAGGTTGTACAAGGTGTTTAAAATAATCAAAAATTTTTTTTTTATATGAAAGTGGTATTTCAAGTAATCGGTGCAATACTTTTAATTTGATTGTTAAAATAAATTTGATAATTTTTAGTATCGATATTTGGGTCATTTTTCCCGTTTAAGTTTCCCGATGAGTGTGTTGTATCATCGACTGCCTCGGTGGTGCAGTTGTAATGCGTACGTGTTGCGATTGAGGCTAACGCTGAGGTCTCGGGTTCGATCCCCGGGTCGGGTAAACGTAATATTGGGTTTTTCTATTTTACGAAATGCTCAGTATCAGCCCGGAGTCTGGAATTTGTGCTCGGTATAGCGATAGGCTCGCCCCCTATCATATATGGGACGGATATACGCTCGGCGAAATGTGGGTGTACTGGTTACACCTCTGCCTACCCTTTCGGGGATTACAGGCGTGAGTGATTGCGTATGTGTTGTTGTTGTGTATGATGTGTGTGACATTGCACAGCGACGACAGTCTCGGGTACGAGTTCCCGTTCACGCTGCGGCTGGTGAGCGCTGGCGGCGCGTGGTGCGGCGCGTGCGAGTGGACGGCGCTGTGCCGCGGCTGCGCGCTGCCCACCGACGACGCGCCGCTCCTCACCAGCGACGGTAATGTATACTGCACCACTGTACCACTACACATGTACACTACACTACACCTCTACACCACATCTCTACACTACACCTCTACACTACACCTGTACACTACACCTGTACATTACACCTGTACACTACACCTGTACACTACACCTGTACACCACATCTCTACACTACACCTCTACACTACACCTCTACACTACACCAGTACACTACACCTGTACACCACACCTACCACACTACACTCCACTGTTGAATAGCGTAATTGACTAGATCTTAGAATTGGAATAGATAATGCATAACCAACCCTCTTGGGGATCGATTTGTGAACGATTTCGGGTGACAGAATTAATGAACAGAAAAACTTAAATTAGTTTATGTTACATCTCTTGTACAAATTAATGTCAACTGTTTTTACTATTAAATAAAAAAATAGGACACGATTTTTAAATGAGTTTGTACAAGCAGCCTCTTTTTTGTACTGAGTCGGTACAAGGTCCCACTTCAAATGAGGCGAGGCGTCGTGAAGCTCTCTCACTCGTTCTTACTCTTTAACACACGCAAATCGCATCATAGAAATAGTAACAAGAACTTGAAACTAATGGAATTAAGTCGTACCTACGCTAACCGAAACATAAGTAGAAATTAATTAAATTGACACATATACGTATATTTATATTTTTTTTATGAAAACGGCCGTTCACATGTGAGTTAAATCATATATCACATGTTGTATGTGAGTTTCTTCAAATAAAAAACTTCTTAGAAGTTTATAAATCCTTATAGTTTTTCTGGCACAGTCTTATCTTAAAAATTGATTTCCTCACAATGGCGACTCCGCTTCCGCTCATTGCTATCCCCTCCTTTCATCCACCCTCTTCCCCTCTCTCGCACATAACACTATCTTTCACTCACTTCCTCTTACGTTCCGTTTCCCACATCACATACGTCCATAATAATATCTACTTAAAACCAAGTACACTCAAGAGTAAGAAGAAACACCAAATGAAATTACTAACAGATTTTACATGATATCTTATGTTAATACACTGTCAATGCCTTTCTCGATGCATTTAAAATGATTTAATCTATACAAATAAACAAAATAGAAGTGTCTGCAATATTAAAATAACTGCTTTTACTACATGCATATGAATTTATATACGCTATATATACAAATAGAGAATTCTCAATACTAAATTATATATAAAGACTGGTAGAGTATGCCTTTGGCATTAAGTCCGCCTGTATACATGTTATGTATATAAAGTTTAATTAAATAAATAAATAAATATACCAAAAAAACATATTTTTCAATTTTTGTCTGTTTGTCTGTCTGTTTCGGCTAATCTCTGGAACGGAACGATTTTGGCGGGACTTTCACTGCCAGATAGCTGATGTAATAAGGAGTAACTTAGGCTACTTAGGTACTTTTGCCCCGGAAAATGACATTCGGACCCGGCAAAAGCTAGTCGTTAAATATGAGTGCATTGTACGTAGGTAAACGTGCGCGTGCGCGTGCGCGTCCGCGTCGCAAGTCAGCGGCGACGGACGCTGTGGAGGATGGCGCTCCGGATGCGAACTCACCCATTGCCAAAGCCAAACTACATCGACACTCCACCACCAGATATAGTAACGCTGATGTGAGTATATTACTTTTTATATTATCATGGTCATGATAATGATTATGACAGGTTTATGTTTGCTCCAATGTTGGGGCCAAATATTTCCTATCTATTGTACATCATTTCTTATAAATTTTTGGTACTTAAATACTGCCTTGTCCGTCTAATACCCCATTAAATAGCCAACTTATAATGTACTAATTTGACATACAATTCTCCATATGCATTGAAAGTGTGATGTTTTGCATTTTTATCGTCTTATATCTTATCTGATAAATAACGTTTTTAAAGTGTTACAGAAAACTGTGTTCACATTTAGGGGTATATAACATACACCTAACAGTGAGTGTCTATGTACCAGATCTTACCAAACATTTAAACTTACTAAAATTTCACGCTAATTCAATAATTCGTTAATTACAACCGATCACATCCCTATATGTTAAGTGAAGTGCGTGAGCAAGAATAACAATGACGGAGTGAGACAAAAGCTCAGCTGTTTCTCATTTAGTGTTGTCCAAAGTCGATTATCGTCATGTTACCCATTCGATTAAAAAGAAAATTCCTTATTTATGTCCTACTAATGTATCGGATTTTGTACTAATTGCGGTAAAATACACTAGATGTTGCTTAAATTTGACCACACCTTTTGGTAACACGTAGTATATTTTATTTTACATAATACCAACTTTTGTTAACATCATGTATACATAAATTATGTAATATTCAATATATGTTTATTCCTCTTTAGTTGCTGTCTTATTTGTATATATTGAAGTACAACATCGTGCATAAACCAAAATACCCGAAAATTCACTGTAAAAATTTCGAAGGTGTGTGAAAGACAACCCGCATTGATGCTTAAATGGCTTAAGCCAGCGGCACGGTGTGGCGAAGTAAGGCCATCTCTCTCTCTTTTGTAGTGGAGGCCTGTGCCCAGCAGTGGGACAGTATTATACAGGGCTGATATATTATTTCCAGGGTTCGTCCCCCGGCACGCTTCGAACCCTGGACCTGTCTGCAGTGCGCAGTGTGATGCAACGCACTGGACAACGTGTGATGCTCGCCATCGACTGGGACCCCACTGCACTGCATCTGCGATACCAGTCCACTAGAGAAAAGGTACGTCGTGTATACGAAGCGCAGATTTCTCGAGACATAAAGAGAAGTTTTTGAAGTTTGCGAGCGTGCGTGCGTATATGTGCGTGTGTGCGTGTGTGTGTGTGGCATCGGAGGGCCTAAACGAATGGATCAATTAAACAGGGTTTTTTTTCTAAAACTGCTTTTACTGAGACGGCCTTACCTATGTTTCAAGAAATATATTCAGCCGTTTAAAAGTTAACGTTGTTCTTGTAATTATTAAAAATGTAAAAATTCGTATCTACGTTAATTAATCATGCCTTGGGCTGAACAGATTTTAGTTTCATTTGGGATATAAATAGACCATTACGACATAGACTACTCTTTATCCCGGAAAAGTTATTCACTTAGGTGGGGCCGCTACCTAAAACTACAAACTAGTATAGCCCTAATTACACTAGGTTAATTATTATTATTTATTTTTTTTGTTTTTTTTTGTATTTTTTTTTAGAATGTTAATGTAATATAATTGTCAGGCGTTCACCGCTCACTGGTCGGTGGCGTGGAGCCTGGCGGAGGCAGCTCGTCCCGTAGACCTGGGTTCATGTCTGCGTGCGTTCACATCCGAGGAGAGGTTGGACGAGCGATATCACTGCTCGGCGTGTCGAGCCGCACAGCCTGCCACCAAAAACCTACAGATCTGGAGGTTGCCGCCCATACTGGTGAGCTTTTCCACCAGGTCTTCGCTGTCGATGTCTACTCATCATCACTAAACTCATATTATACTTACGTTGGTTATAAAAATATATATATGTACTCAATTTTATTTTTATACAGCTGTGTCCGGTAGCATTCTAACCCAGTTGGTTTTTAGGATTGCAATATATTTTCATTATAGAAATAATGATAAAATCATTTTTTTTTTACTCATTTAAAATTTTTGGACCGAACATGTAACCTTCAAATTATTTTTCTTATGATGGTTTCCGTTTTACAACTCCATTTTGAATACAATTGTATATTTTTTACAGAGACATGACTTTAGTACAATTTTCTGGTCACATTGTAATAACTATCAAAAAAAGTTTCCTGTTTGCATTTAGCAACCATAACAATATTTTATAGCATGGCAATATACTGCACCTAATAAAATATAACGCAGTCCAAATATAAATGATGCCAGTCGAGCGAATAAATATATATATATATATATATAATACAACACATATCTAGGATTACGCTCTATCTTTGGTTTCACACATATGGGTGTAAGGCGTAATAATTATAATACCAAGTGTAAGGAAAACGCTTCCGAAAACGAAGACAAATGGTAGTGCTATTGATTACAAACACGATAGCATTAAAAAAAGCGCGAAATAAGTCGACATATTTTTTTCACAGAGTCTTTTTTGGACCTATAAATACAATGACGTTTCGTTCAAATAATAATTAAAATCATATTTTTCCTAATACAGTAATGTAAAGCCAATAAAAAAAACAATTGACGCTCGGAATCAGCTCTGCAGCGCGTGGTGTGATGTGCCTACTGAGTATTGAAGCGCAGTAATGCGCGCGAGACATTGACCCCGACTTTAGCATTGTACGCTTTACATTGCTGGCTTACGTTTTCAAAATGGCAAGTAAACAGCAAAGAAATAGTGTTTTCCGTTTATGTTAAGGTGGTGTTTTATTACCCTTTCGGCTTCGGAAGTGATCCCCTTACACCCAGTATAACTTGTGTGACTTATGACCATATATACTTTTGAGATGACGGTACACTATCATAAATAATGTTCTCTCACAGATAATCCATCTGAAACGTTTCCAATACGTGAACAACAAATGGATCAAGTCACAGAAGGTGGTGAACTTCCCGTTCCAAGACTTCGATCCTACCGCATACCTCGCGGCCATACCGCAGGAGACCATCAGGAGGCACATGCGCATACACAACATACGACCCAGAGCTTCCATATATGTCGACGCACCAGTGTCCGACAGTGATAGCGACGATGATGATCAGGTACGCTCTGCAAAAACTTCGCTATAATTAATTAATAATTAATTAATTGATTATTAATTAATTAATTATTTTAAAAATTTAGTATTTAAAAATGTAAAGAAAGCTTTTAAAATAAAGAGGATAATAATAAATTTTATTTACAAACAATGACTCATTTTGTTAGTAATATAAATTCTTAACTCCTATGTTAGTATTAATTAGACTGCGTAAATATATCGCAACTTGACCGATACTTCCGACATCACATAATCCACGCTACAAGCAGATCACCGAAGTAGATATATTACAGCAGTGGCTCACATACAGGCAGACATCACCACACAACGACGGAACTGAGTAATATGGATGCCTGACGAATTTTATAAATAAAATTTGTTTTAAAAAGTAATAAATGAGAATCACGCTTAAAGATCGGTTCCCACTGTGTGTAAAATCACGGATTACCGCGCATCAGCTCGCACCGGTACAGGAGAGGAAAGGAAATTGCTCGTCTGTCGTTACCCGTCGCGAGTCAGTCACTTCAATAATGTGCTGTGACCTGTCTTCCAACAACCTTTTTTTTACTAGAGATTTTAAAAATAAAATAACATTGAATCACGCGTCCGCACAGACGGACATATATCGTTGGAAGAGTCTCGGTAAGATGAGTGGCTGTCCATTATCGTCGGCTATGCACGTAACACAGTAATGGAATATAGTGAAGCGTTAACCTGAATCATCACTCAGTTAATAGCGAATGAGAAAACGAATGGGTATTTTCAGGAGGAATCAAAACCTTCAATGGAATCAGAGGTACGGCCGACGAGATCACGAGACACGCGACGTACACGCGTACATTCCGCCAGTCTCAGCAACACGCCCGTCACTGACGACAACCTGGTGGACTACCACCAGCACCACCTGCAGCCGGACCAGGACAAGTTCGACCTCAAGTACAGGCTGTACGCGGTCGTGGTGAGTCATACACCTGTATTGTACTGTCCCACTGCTGGATATGGACCTTTACTAATGCATTTTAGGCCTTTCTCTACTACCCTGACCTATTGCGGATTAGTAGACTTCATATACATTCGCAATTTTTATGGAGAATTTTCAGGTGTACAGGTTTCTTCATTATGAAAATGAGCGTTAATTAATCATGAATACATATTTAACTTCTAAAAGTCAGTGGTGTGTTCCCTTGGTGATGGTTTCGAACTTATGACTTCCATGACGGCAGTCTGTACAATTTCCCGCTAGGCTATCGATATTTTAATCATTAACTGTCCTACATTTACTTTGCCAAGTGTCATGTTTTAGATTTCGACTGTTTCCATAGGTACTGTGAGTACATTATGTTCCGTTATTGAGTACAGAAACTATTATAAAGGATGTCTGAGATAAAAACGAATTTTAATAAAATTATTAATTGTCAATCACAGTTAATTGAGTTGGTCTGAGTGCGGCAGCTTGTCGGTGTTGTATAGATATTGAATGTGGCATATATTTTTGTCCAGTCTCACTCAGGTCAGATGAGCGGCGGTCACTACGTGGCGTACGCTCGTCATCCATCAGGCACGTGGCTCTGCTACAACGACTCCATGGTACGATCCCTCACCCCCACCACTAGACCCCCACATCCATCACCAGTGCCACCCATCGACCCTGCCAGTGCATACCTACTGTTCTACGAGCGACAGGGGCTCGACTACGAACGATATCTACCTGACGTCACAGCAGCACAACCGCGCGTCACAGACCCGGACCTGCTGGACCCGGACGATACGGACCTCAAGAAGATGTGCGTGCTCGTATAGACACACACACATCACTCATAGGCAATGTTGCAGGTTAGTCGTGCCGCTCAATTTTGTACCAAATCATAGGGGCGTGTTTGATATGTATTTTTTTTATTTATCGGATAATTAATAATCTATAAATGTTGTTAATGTACCGTATCATACAGCAAGCTATAAACATTCTTAATATATTTAACCTAATTTTATAGGCAACTGGCTAATAATTATAAAAAATGGACTAAAGTTTCGTTTAATAAACATCAATTAAGACGCCATACTCGACGCTCATGTTAGCAACGTTATACAAAACATTTGATAATTGGGAATGTTTGCGGAACATTGTTACATAAGTTGCTCACCGTTGTTATACTAAGGTTGCGCAGTATGCTTACACTATAGTTGTGCAGCATTGTTACACTAAAGTTGTGCAGCATTGTTCCACTAAAGTTGTGCAGCACTGTTACCCTAAAGTTGCGTGGCATTGCTACACTAAAGTTATGCAACATTGTTACACTAAAGTTGCAGAACAATGTTACACTAATTTTGCACAGCACTATTACACGTTACTCAACATGCTTCGCTACATGATGAGTCACATATTGCACTAAGAATGTTACTTTGAACGGCATAGCATAATAATTCAAATGATATTAAAGGTTACTAAATTGTTAAAATGTCAGTGTCAAGTGGTAATTTATGTTCGTCAAGCTAAAAATACTATGGCAATATATAAAGGCACTGGCCGCAGACTCCAAACTGTATAGTATTTTTAATATTAAATGAAGATTTTAAACCGATTTTTTGCACTGCACAAATGGATATATAGACACAAGATATTGAAAAACAATTACAACAGGTCTATTCTATTTAATACAGTGCTGAGTGCAAAATATGGTAGATTAAATTTTAATATAAATTTGAAAGAATTTTATAAATCCATTCAAAAATAAATGAGTCAGAAGCTTTTCCAATCTGGTGGACCGTGGAAGAGACAACTGTGAAAATATAATACAAAGATCAAAAATCGCTGTTATAATAACAGTAATAATAAAATACTATCGAAAATTCTGTTAAAATATTTATTAAACACAAGGAAGTATATAATTATGTTCCATTGCTTGTAACTAATGAGTATTCAAAGTAAGTCGTGGTGCTTCTCACAAAGGAGTTACAAAGTGCTATAAATAATAATAACCTTAAAATATATACTTTCCCACTGCTGGACATGGGCCTCCTCTACTAATATGTTTGCTCTTTAGTTCAAAGTATAGTGTGGTATATTTAAAAAGCATAATAAAACGATAACATTCCCTACAACGTGGAAACATTCGGTTGCATCTCAGTGAGTTGTCATAGATATTTTGTTATAAAATGTTATGGAACATGTTATAAAACATTGCAGTGTGGGAATACTTTGTTATCTACAGACACAAAGCGCTACAGCGGTGTCCAAACGTTTTGTTATAGGTAATTCAAGTCATTTTTGCGCCCGATGTTTTGCGTACGTGCTTGTGTAGGCACAATGACTGTGTGTGCCGTAAGAATAATGTGCCGCGTCACTGCCACACAAAACTAAATCGAAACTACATAATAACATGTAGTTATTTACAATCTCACGTATGTAAAAATGGCAAAACGTGCATAAATGAACTGAAATATCCATAATATAAATGTTAAATTAGTTGTTTGGTGCGACGGAACGTCGGCGGTCGATCCCGTCGGCTTTTATCGGAGACTGATGAGATGTAATACAAACATTGTGATGTGCTATATTTACTCATATTTTATATTATTTAACCATAGATACATATGCGTTTTATACTACGCACCGAAAGGTTATATACTACTTAAAACTCGGCGAGCCATTGTGTGGTTGCCATATGTACCAAGATATTGTACCGTATTATTTAAATTGAAATACTGCAATGTTCTAATGAAAATAAATATAAAATTTGTATAATATTAATTTATTATGTGATCAAAGTTGGCTTATTTCTTTTCCCCGGTGCGTAATACAAAATGTTTCCTCATAATATATGCTTTTAGCGAAGACATATTTAGTATAATGATTATAAATAGTAATATATAAAAATAAGTTTATTTGTTGATTATAAATTATTGTATTGTTTTAAGCAGTGATTATTCGTGCGGAGCTCGCTGGTTTCTGTTTGTTTTTATGAAGGACGCGGCCTAGAGCACGACGTTTGCATAAATAGTGTGATTCTATAAGTATTAGTGTAAATTTGTTTTATATTATTGATTTCAATTGTTTGGCTGCACGATCTTTAGCTATAATTAAAGCTCATTGATTTGCAATAGGTAATATTAATGATATTATTACACCAAAATGATGTAGCAATAAAATTAAATATTATTTTACTCAATATAAATAATAATAATAAAATATAATTTCGTGGATCTTAGAAAACGGTTTTAACTTTCTTACAACTTATGTAAATCAAGAGCTTTGTTTTTGAAAATGTGTAATGAGGGTCGTGCGGCGTTATATTATTATATTGCGTGCTTATTGTGCGCTTGAACAGGGAATGTGTTAATTAAGGCATTGTATATTTTTTATCTCGCAGTAAACGTGCCATCGAAATAATTTCCCATTTGTAATTATATACCAAAGTCGTATTTCGGTGAAGCTTGGTGATTTTTTTTGGCAAAAAATATGTTATTTTTGTATCACAGAAGTCTGCGTCCGCGTCTTTTTTCGAGGTCAAAAGACTAGAAGCCAGTCAAGTGTCGAAGGTTAAAGGATGCCGACGCTAGTTTAATCATTTATTCAAATTGTGATCTTCAATAATATTTCCTTTTTTGAACTTTAAATTTATAGATAATTAATTTAAAGAAACTAGCGTCGGCTTCCTTCATTCTCAACACTACAAAACTTACATTTAGCATTAAATAATGTGAGAAGACATCGAATTTTCAGCAATCTGAAATCAAACTATTATAATTATTTTGGGGAATAGTGCCTTGACAACCAATACTAGCTATTTATAAAAATGATTAAATTTGAATATATGGGAAGTTGCAAATAAGTATTCTAGTCTATTGGCCTATATAAAGCCTCGAATACATATGCATGCTTGTTTTTCATTATAATTCCTTCAATTGCAAAAATCATCGCGAGTTAGTGAACGTGAACCGAGTATAGCTTAATAGTGAAAAAATAGCATGCTCCTGTGCTATGAAGTAGTACGAGTATTCATATCGGACGCAGACTCCACTTCTTCAGTACATACAATGTACCGAGTGTCGCTTGTCAGTCACATGCCATTTGGATCACGATTGCGTCGTGTTTAGTATCAAATTGTTATTAAGTATTTTAATATCCCTGTGCAATAAAGAATTTTTGTATCCATGTTTGTCTGTTTGATTTGTCCCTTAAAAATCGGTATTTATTTGACCATGATGCCCTTTATTACGTTTATTATGTACTATAATTACGGTACACCAACAATCACACAGAGTGCTTGCTCGGTGTTTATTATCTATACTTAGCAAAGAAGGAAGCGGATACAGTTCGCCAATTGAATTTACGGTACACACATACATACATCACATTTGTTGCATTTAAAATTATAAATATTCTATTAGTTTATTTCAAAACGTATTTCTATAATTATTTATGGGGTTGGGGACTCTGCCACCAACACGGTGTGAGAAGGCATACACAGGAAATATAAAATGATTGGATGAATTGTTACGCCGGCTACTGCAAGCGCTCTCTAGCGGGAAAAAGGAGAGAACTAGGTCTTCTGAAAAAAGTGGCGATCGGAATACAAGGAAAAAACACAAATAATAAATAAGTCGGCAAAAAACAGAGATTTTAAAGTGGCGTAGTTGTGGAAAATTGTTTCGGAAGCTGGCGGAGTCGGGGTGAGTGTAGGTTATTTGTATGTGTATATGTATTTTATTATTTCTATGCACTCTTAGAGCGTGAGGCCGGGACAGCGACGGGACCTTCTAGAAACAACCAGCGGTGAATTTGTCGTATAGGTTTTGGCTTACAACCAAGGCTTATACACATCATTTGGTCTTGATCGAGTCGGATATTGTTTTTTACGAGGTCTTGCCGTTGTCTTGGTTTTGCGAGCTATTACAAAAACACGCGGTCGGTTCCTTGTCGAAGTATCCTGGCGGTTTATGAATACTTTCGTCAAGGAAATTCTCATATCCGTAGTTTATGCGGTATCATAAGCACGGATAATATCGTTCAGATAAATATACTTTAGCGGATAAAAGTATGTGATTGACTGAAATTCACATTAAATTGAATATTAGCGGAGATATTAATTAATGCTGGATTGTGCGGACAGGTGCTAATATTGCGCTATAATAATATACTGCACACAGAAACTCGAATTATATTATATTTCGGTAGGGCTACACATATTTGTAATTGCTTTTCCCTTTGGTATTGGTATTTATTGTTTCATACATTACACAGACATTATACATAATAACCGACAAGGTAAAAGGTAACGTAATACCTCATCATGGTGTATTCAAAACGGGTTCAGCGAAAATTCGTGTGGTGTTTGATGCCAGTTGTAAGACTACCACGGGAGTATCCCTAAATGACACGTTACATGCTGGACCAAAGCTTCAACGGGATATAATGGAAATTATTTGTCGGTTTCGGATGTTCGAATATGTCTTTACCACTGATATTAAGATGATGTTTCGGCAAATCGTGATCCATGAAGAGGATCGAAAATATCAGCTGATATTTTGGAGGGAGACACCGGATCAGACTTTACTCTTGTACGCCTTGAACACTGTTACATATGGTATGAAGTCTAGTCCGTATCTTGCAATTAGATCTCTGCGTCAACTGGCTCATGATGGTGAGTCGAAATACCCGGCAGCGGCTGAACTTTTAAGATCCGCAGTTTACATGGATGACATATTAGGGGGCGCGGATTCAGAGACGGAAGCTAAAAAGTTAAAGGCAGATCTGTCATGCTTGCTTATTTCTGGTGGTTTTGAGTTAAGCAAATGGGTGTCAAATAGTGAGCGCCTGTTGGAAGACATTCCAGCTGATGATTTGGAGAAGCCACGAATTTTTGATAAGGAGGACGGTACTGGCTTTTACAAAATTTTAGGTATAGAATGGGACCCGAATAAAGATAGCTTCTCATACCATTGTAAACTGACGGATTCTGGAAAGTATAGTAAGCGGATAATTTTATCAACCTTGGCAAGGACCTTTGATCCCCTAGGTTGGATAGCGCCGGTGCTATTTCAGGGTAAGGTTCTTATGCAGCGGCTTTGGAGATTAAATTTGTCGTGGGATGATACTCCACCACCGGATGTGTTAGCGGAATGGAGTAATATTGTTGCTGACATTCATAAAATTGAAAATATTAATATAGAACGTTTTGCGCCAAATAAAAATAAGACTTGTTCTTTGCACGGTTTCTCAGATGCGTCTGAAAGCGGATACAGCGCGGTTGTATACCTTAGGGCCGTAGATGAAAAAGGCGTAGTGAAGGTTTCTGTTATGATGGGCAAATCGCGCGTGGCACCGTCTAAAATGAAGGTCACAATTCCGAAACTGGAATTACTGGGTGCTGCCTTGTTGATACGGCTAATTAAATATGTATTCGAAACAATAAAAAAAAATGTAAAAGTACAAGATTTATACTGTTGGTCGGATAGTACAATTGTGCTCTCATGGCTGCGAACGCCTCTTCATACTTTACAAACATTTGAAGGGAACCGGGTGTCTCAAATAATAAATTGCGGATTAGACCTGAAATGGAGGCATGTGCCATCGGAAATGAACCCTGCAGATGTCGCAAGCCGAGGATGTCGGGCATCAGAGCTGATCGCATGTACTATTTGGTGGTCACCCCAGTGGCTTAAAGGTCATGAAACGACGTGGCCTGTGGACTTAATTAGGCAAGAGAAAGACATACCGGGATTGCGGAAATCGTTAAAGGTCCATGTGGGTACTGTGGAACCAGACCCCGTGTTTAATAGGTACAGCTCGTTAGTCATGCTACAGTCGACCGTAGCTTACTGTTTTAGATTTTTTAATAATGTTAGTAATCCCTCTAATAAAATTACTGGTGTTCTGACGGTCAAGGAACGAAATTCGGTCATGGTTCGTCTTGTTAAATTAGTTCAGCAAACGGAATTTGCTGCGGACATAGATGGTTTAAAACGAAACAAACAGTGTTCCACACGGTTAAGGCGGTTACTTCCTTTTGTGGATAACACGGATTTATTGCGCGTTGGAGGCCGCCTCGACTATTCGAGTCTCTCGTTTCAGGCAAAACATCCACTTATTTTACCTAATCATCATCCTTTGACTAAGCTGATTATTGACCATGCACATCGAGCTCATTGTCACGTTGGAGCAACAGCCCTTCAGGCTATTTTACAAAAAGATTACTGGATTCTTTCGGCTCGGCAAGCCATTCGGAGTCGTATTTTCAAATGTATGTCGTGTTTTAGGACTAAGGCGAAACCGATCGAACCCATAATGTCCTCGTTGCCGAGTGACAGAGTGAATGCAACTGGTATATTTCATACAGTGCAAACGGATTTTGCAGGGCCATTTTCAATTAGGTCATCTCGTCTTAGAAATGCTAAAGTGTTGAAGGCATACTTATGTGTATTTGTCTGTTCTGCAACCAAAGCGGTGCATCTAGAGGTTGTTGGAGACTTAACGACAGAGGCATTCACGGCGGCTTTAACACGGTTCACATCTCGGCGCGGGCTACCGAGCGTGATACGTTCCGATAATGGTACTAACTATGTAGGGACGAACAAACACCTTAACGAGGTTAATAAATATCTACGGAATAGGGAAGTTGAGGATAACCTGACGAACGTTGCAGCCAAGAGCGGTATTACTTGGTTATTCAACGTTCCTGGGGCGCCACACTTCGGGGGTTTATTTGAAGCGGCTGTAAAATCTGCGAAAACATTATTAAAACGTATGATCGGGGAGCAAGTTTTGACTTATGAGGAACTGACTACAGTGTT
Source organism: Mimas tiliae (assembly GCA_905332985.1). NCBI lineage: Eukaryota > Metazoa > Arthropoda > Insecta > Lepidoptera > Sphingidae > Mimas > Mimas tiliae. The sequence continues at coordinate 1,186,852 of HG995258.1, forward strand.
TGCCCGAGTTGAAGCGGTACTCAACTCTCGACCATTGTGTCCCTTGTCTAATGATCCTAGGGATCTTGAAGTGCTGACACCAGCACATTTCTTGGTTGGTAAACCATTGCTTTCTGTACCAGAATATAATCTGGAAGATGTGACTAATACACGTTTAGGTCGGTTTAGGTTAGTTCAGGCTATAACTCAAAGGTTCTGGAGGCAGTGGAGTGACCGGTACCTGCATTGTCTACAGAACCGCAATAAGTGGACAACACCGACGGATCCGCCTAAGATAGGGGACCTAGTTTTAGTTAAAGAGGAGAATGTTCCTGCTCTTAAATGGAAACGCGGGAGGGTTATAGAACTTCTGCCTGGAAAGGATGGGGTGATCAGATCTGTGAGGCTGAAAACTCTCTCAGGGATATTTTTGAGGCCAGTGGTAAAAATAGCTAGGCTGCCACTGGAGTAGGAGAATTTATTTTTAGTTTGAAGTTATTATTTTTCATTTATATTTTCTATACGGTTTAGAAGTTGTTAATTTGATAAAGGCTTTTTAGCCTTTCTCGGGCGCGGGGATGTTTATTATCTATACTTAGCAAAGAAGGAAGCGGATACAGTTCGCCAATTGAATTTACGGTACACACATACATACATCACATTTGTTGCATTTAAAATTATAAATATTCTATTAGTTTATTTCAAAACGTATTTCTATAATTATTTATGGGGTTGGGGACTCTGCCACCAACACGGTGTGAGAAGGCATACACAGGAAATATAAAATGATTGGATGAATTGTTACGCCGGCTACTGCAAGCGCTCTCTAGCGGGAAAAAGGAGAGAACTAGGTCTTCTGAAAAAAGTGGCGATCGGAATACAAGGAAAAAACACAAATAATAAATAAGTCGGCAAAAAACAGAGATTTTAAAGTGGCGTAGTTGTGGAAAATTGTTTCGGAAGCTGGCGGAGTCGGGGTGAGTGTAGGTTATTTGTATGTGTATATGTATTTTATTATTTCTATGCACTCTTAGAGCGTGAGGCCGGGACAGCGACGGGACCTTCTAGAAACAACCAGCGGTGAATTTGTCGTATAGGTTTTGGCTTACAACCAAGGCTTATACACATCATTTGGTCTTGATCGAGTCGGATATTGTTTTTTACGAGGTCTTGCCGTTGTCTTGGTTTTGCGAGCTATTACAAAAACACGCGGTCGGTTCCTTGTCGAAGTATTCTGGCGGTATATGAATACTTTCGTCAAGGAAATTCTCATATCCGTAGTTTATGCGGTATCATAAGCACGGATAATATCGTTCAGATAAATATACTTTAGCGGATAAAAGTATGTGATTGACTGAAATTCACATTAAATTGAATATTAGCGGAGATATTAATTAATGCTGGATTGTGCGGACAGGTGCTAATATTGCGCTATAATAATATACTGCACACAGAAACTCGAATTATATTATATTTCGGTAGGGCTACACATATTTGTAATTGCTTTTCCCTTTGGTATTGGTATTTATTGTTTCATACATTACACAGACATTATACATAATACGGCGTCTGTTCCTTTGGTGTAATAAGTACACGCTTTCTTTTGCGGGTTGTATGAGTCGGTAATAATTATATTTCTCATTACAATAATATAATCTTAGATTACTGTAAGGAGTTGTCGCAAATTCAAAAGCGGTTTTATTTGTGATTTCTAGATTATTCAACAGTTGACGTTCAAATTTGTGACATACCATTAGCTGTTGACATAAGACCTTTGGTGGCCTAGCGGTTTGAGCGTATAGATACAGTGGTAGTATTGAACGCGGGTTCGAATCCACTTTGAAAATCCAACGTTCAATATAATTTTATTCCTGACCTTAATATGGTTTGAGAGAGTTTTTGTTAAAATAATATTTTTTCATAATTTTTCATAATGCCTCCTAAAGCTCAGCCTAGACTTTTGAAGGTGAAGTATGATATAGCTTTACTGAATTTAGACAAACTCTGTGATCTCTCACAGTCAGGGCTTATTTCTGAGGAAGAAAGAAATGAATTTAAGTTAAGATATGCGGATTTAGAACAAATATATACCGGCTTCTCATCTAATCATATAGAACTCCAGGCTAACTTGGAGGATGAAGCTGATTCGGAAGAATTTGCAAAAAGGTATACGGTATATAACCAGAAATATTATGATGTGAAACGGAAGTATTTGGAGTTGTTTCCTGAGAGCAGTTGTCAGTCATCGGAGTATGGCACTGCATCCTCAACGGATAGGGCAAAGGGCAAGCGGGCTCTTTTGCCCAGGGTTCAGCTTTCAACTTTTTCGGGTAAAATAGAGGAGTTTGCGGCTTTTATGGATTTGTTTGAGTCACTGGTTGGGAGAGATGCAACACTGACTAACACTGAGAAACTATATTATTTACTTGGGTCTCTGTCTGAAGAGGCAAAAATGCTAACCAAGCATTTGTCCATCACTGGTGACAATTATTCAATAGCTTTGGAACTATTGAAGCGTCAATATGCTAACAAAAGATTATTAGCGGATAAACTATTACATAATTTATTGGGGACCACTAGGGTTACTAACAGCTTTTCTTCCTGTGTATGCCTTCTCACACCGTGTTGGTGGCAGAGTCCCCAACCCCATAAATAATTATAGAAATACGTTTTGAAATAAACTAATAGAATATTTATAATTTTAAATGCAACAAATGTGATGTATGTATGTGTGTACCGTAAATTCAATTGGCGAACTGTATCCGCTTCCTTCTTTGCTAAGTATAGATAATAAACATCCCCGCGCCCGAGAAAGGCTAAAAAGCCTTTATCAAATTAACAACTTCTAAACCGTATAGAAAATATAAATGAAAAATAATAACTTCAAACTAAAAATAAATTCTCCTACTCCAGTGGCAGCCTAGCTATTTTTACCACTGGCCTCAAAAATATCCCTGAGAGAGTTTTCAGCCTCACAGATCTGATCACCCCATCCTTTCCAGGCAGAAGTTCTATAACCCTCCCGCGTTTCCATTTAAGAGCTGGAACATTTTCCTCTTTAACTAAAACTAGGTCCCCTATCTTAGGCGGATCCGTCGGTGTTGTCCACTTATTGCGGTTCTGTAGACAATGCAGGTACCGGTCACTCCACTGCCTCCAGAACCTTTGAGTTATAGCCTGAACTAACCTAAACCGACCTAAACGTGTATTAGTCACATCTTCCAGATTATATTCTGGTACAGAAAGCAATGGTTTAGCAACCAAGAAATGTGCTGGTGTCAGCACTTCAAGATCCCTAAGATCATTAGACAAGGGACACAATGGTCGAGAGTTGAGTACCGCTTCAACTCGGGCAAACACTGTAGTCAGTTCCTCATAAGTCAAAACTTGCTCCCCGATCATACGTTTTAATAATGTTTTCGCAGATTTTACAGCCGCTTCAAATAAACCCCCGAAGTGTGGCGCCCCAGGAACGTTGAATAACCAAGTAATACCGCTCTTGGCTGCAACGTTCGTCAGGTTATCCTCAACTTCCCTATTCCGTAGATATTTATTAACCTCGTTAAGGTGTTTGTTCGTCCCTACATAGTACCATTATCGGAACGTATCACGCTCGGTAGCCCGCGCCGAGATGTGAACCGTGTTAAAGCCGCCGTGAATGCCTCTGTCGTTAAGTCTCCAACAACCTCTAGATGCACCGCTTTGGTTGCAGAACAGACAAATACACATAAGTATGCCTTCAACACTTTAGCATTTCTAAGACGAGATGACCTAATTGAAAATGGCCCTGCAAAATCCGTTTGCACTGTATGAAATATACCAGTTGCATTCACTCTGTCACTCGGCAACGAGGACATTATGGGTTCGATCGGTTTCGCCTTAGTCCTAAAACACGACATACATTTGAAAATACGACTCCGAATGGCTTGCCGAGCCGAAAGAATCCAGTAATCTTTTTGTAAAATAGCCTGAAGGGCTGTTGCTCCAACGTGACAATGAGCTCGATGTGCATGGTCAATAATCAGCTTAGTCAAAGGATGATGATTAGGTAAAATAAGTGGATGTTTTGCCTGAAACGAGAGACTCGAATAGTCGAGGCGGCCTCCAACGCGCAATAAATCCGTGTTATCCACAAAAGGAAGTAACCGCCTTAACCGTGTGGAACACTGTTTGTTTCGTTTTAAACCATCTATGTCCGCAGCAAATTCCGTTTGCTGAACTAATTTAACAAGACGAACCATGACCGAATTTCGTTCCTTGACCGTCAGAACACCAGTAATTTTATTAGAGGGATTACTAACATTATTAAAAAATCTAAAACAGTAAGCTACGGTCGACTGTAGCATGACTAACGAGCTGTACCTATTAAACACGGGGTCTGGTTCCACAGTACCCACATGGACCTTTAACGATTTCCGCAATCCCGGTATGTCTTTCTCTTGCCTAATTAAGTCCACAGGCCACGTCGTTTCATGACCTTTAAGCCACTGGGGTGACCACCAAATAGTACATGCGATCAGCTCTGATGCCCGACATCCTCGGCTTGCGACATCTGCAGGGTTCATTTCCGATGGCACATGCCTCCATTTCAGGTCTAATCCGCAATTTATTATTTGAGACACCCGGTTCCCTTCAAATGTTTGTAAAGTATGAAGAGGCGTTCGCAGCCATGAGAGCACAATTGTACTATCCGACCAACAGTATAAATCTTGTACTTTTACATTTTTTTTTTATTGTTTCGAATACATATTTAATTAGCCGTATCAACAAGGCAGCACCCAGTAATTCCAGTTTCGGAATTGTGACCTTCATTTTAGACGGTGCCACGCGCGATTTGCCCATCATAATAGAAACCTTCACTACGCCTTTTTCATCTACGGCCCTAAGGTATACAACCGCGCTGTATCCGCTTTCAGACGCATCTGAGAAACCGTGCAAAGAACAAGTCTTATTTTTATTTGGCGCAAAACGTTCTATATTAATATTTTCAATTTTATGAATGTCAGCAACAATATTACTCCATTCCGCTAACACATCCGGTGGTGGAGTATCATCCCACGACAAATTTAATCTCCAAAGCCGCTGCATAAGAACCTTACCCTGAAATAGCACCGGCGCTATCCAACCTAGGGGATCAAAGGTCCTTGCCAAGGTTGATAAAATTATCCGCTTACTATACTTTCCAGAATCCGTCAGTTTACAATGGTATGAGAAGCTATCTTTATTCGGGTCCCATTCTATACCTAAAATTTTGTAAAAGCCAGTACCGTCCTCCTTATCAAAAATTCGTGGCTTCTCCAAATCATCAGCTGGAATGTCTTCCAACAGGCGCTCACTGTTTGACACCCATTTGCTTAACTCAAAACCACCAGAAATAAGCAAGCATGACAGATCTGCCTTTAACTTTCTAGCTTCCGTCTCTGAATCCGCGCCCCCTAATATGTCATCCATGTAAACTGCGGATCTTAAAAGTTCAGCCGCTGCCGGGTATTTCGACTCACCATCATGAGCCAGTTGACGCAGAGATCTAATTGCAAGATACGGACTAGACTTCATACCATATGTAACAGTGTTCAAGGCGTACAAGAGTAAAGGCTGATCCGGTGTCTCCCTCCAAAATATCAGTTGATATTTTCGATCCTCTTCATGGATCACGATTTGCCGAAACATCATCTTAATATCAGTTGTAAAGACATATTCGAACATCCGAAACCGACAAATAATTTCCATTATATCCCGTTGAAGCTTTGGTCCAGCATGTAACGTGTCATTTAGGGATACTCCCGTGGTAGTCTTACAACTGGCATCAAACACCACACGAATTTTCGCTGAACCCGTTTTGAATACACCATGATGAGGTATTACGTTACCTTTTCCTCCCGCATAGCTATCTAGCCCCCGATCATAGACAGACATATGCCCCATACGTTCATAATCTCGCATAAATTGAATATACTTTTCACGCAATGCTTCGTTTAAAACTAACCGCCTTTCCATTGCCAAAAACCGCTTCTTAGCTATTAAAACTGAGTCACCCAACTCGGGTTTATCGCCTATAAAAGGTAACCGTACCACATACCTCCCTGTCTGCTCATCCCGCTGATGAGTTTCCCGAAACCCATTTTCACATTCGGCGTCTTTAGGGTAAACTAAAACTGTTTCCGGAATATCTTCCACCTCCCAAAACCTTTCCAAAAGTTGGTCAGTGGTAATATGCGCGGTGAACACCGTTTGAGTCTGAAAGTTATCACTTTGAGGAGCCGCATGGGCTACCGGACCCATTAATACATAACCAAACACCGTATTCATTGCGCACGGTAAGTAACTATTAACTTTTACACAACCCCCAGTCATTACTTCACCCATGAGATCCGCGCCTATTAAAATATGTATAGGCCGACTAACATAAAACTGGTCATCTGCTAAATAAATACCCTTATACCAGTCCGCCAAATTCTGGGATAGTGTTTCAGCTGGTAGGTTGTGAGTGATGAGGACTGAATGCTAAAAACTGTTCGCATTTTGATAAATGATGGCTTCCCCGCTTACAAAATTTACACCCAATCTGCTCACTCACAGATGTTAAATGGTGTACCCGGGAACTCGAAGAACTACCTTTTCCACCGAGACCCTCTCCACTGGATTCTAAAATCCTAACCTCGTTTTCCAAAAACTGAATAAAATCAGAAAAACTGGGCAATTCTTTGTCCGTGACTTTAGCTTCAAACCGTTTTTTCAAACTAGCATCAAGTTTTTGGAAATTTATGAAAAATAAAAGATAAGACCATGCCGTCACAGGAAAATTCATTTTTTCTAAGCCTTTTGTGTTCTCCAACAAGGTAATAAGAAATGGTTTCAAGGAAGAAAAGTTGATGACGTGGCCCTGCAAAATCCGTTTGCACTGTATGAAATATACCAGTTGCATTCACTCTGTCACTCGGCAACGAGGACATTATGGGTTCGATCGGTTTCGCCTTAGTCCTAAAACACGACATACATTTGAAAATACGACTCCGAATGGCTTGCCGAGCCGAAAGAATCCAGTAATCTTTTTGTAAAATAGCCTGAAGGGCTGTTGCTCCAACGTGACAATGAGCTCGATGTGCATGGTCAATAATCAGCTTAGTCAAAGGATGATGATTAGGTAAAATAAGTGGATGTTTTGCCTGAAACGAGAGACTCGAATAGTCGAGGCGGCCTCCAACGTGCAATAAATCCGTGTTATCCACAAAAGGAAGTAACCGCCTTAACCGTGTGGAACACTGTTTGTTTCGTTTTAAACCATCTATGTCCGCAGCAAATTGTTTCGGAAGCTGGCGGAGTCGGGGTGAGTGTAGGTTATTTGTATGTGTATATGTATTTTATTATTTCTATGCACTCTTAGAGCGTGAGGCCGGGACAGCGACGGGACCTTCTAGAAACAACCAGCGGTGAATTTGTCGTATAGGTTTTGGCTTACAACCAAGGCTTATACACATCATTTGGTCTTGATCGAGTCGGATATTGTTTTTTACGAGGTCTTGCCGTTGTCTTGGTTTTGCGAGCTATTACAAAAACACGCGGTCGGTTCCTTGTCGAAGTATTCTGGCGGTATATGAATACTTTCGTCAAGGAAATTCTCATATCCGTAGTTTATGCGGTATCATAAGCACGGATAATATCGTTCAGATAAATATACTTTAGCGGATAAAAGTATGTGATTGACTGAAATTCACATTAAATTGAATATTAGCGGAGATATTAATTAATGCTGGATTGTGCGGACAGGTGCTAATATTGCGCTATAATAATATACTGCACACAGAAACTCGAATTATATTATATTTCGGTAGGGCTACACATATTTGTAATTGCTTTTCCCTTTGGTATTGGTATTTATTGTTTCATACATTACACAGACATTATACATAATACGGCGTCTGTTCCTTTGGTGTAATAAGTACACGCTTTCTTTTGCGGGTTGTATGAGTCGGTAATAATTATATTTCTCATTACAATAATATAATCTTAGATTACTGTAAGGAGTTGTCGCAAATTCAAAAGCGGTTTTATTTGTGATTTCTAGATTATTCAACAGTTGACGTTCAAATTTGTGACATACCATTAGCTGTTGACATAAGACCTTTGGTGGCCTAGCGGTTTGAGCGTATAGATACAGTGGTAGTATTGAACGCGGGTTCGAATCCACTTTGAAAATCCAACGTTCAATATAATTTTATTCCTGACCTTAATATGGTTTGAGAGAGTTTTTGTTAAAATAATATTTTTTCATAATTTTTCATAATGCCTCCTAAAGCTCAGCCTAGACTTTTGAAGGTGAAGTATGATATAGCTTTACTGAATTTAGACAAACTCTGTGATCTCTCACAGTCAGGGCTTATTTCTGAGGAAGAAAGAAATGAATTTAAGTTAAGATATGCGGATTTAGAACAAATATATACCGGCTTCTCATCTAATCATATAGAACTCCAGGCTAACTTGGAGGATGAAGCTGATTCGGAAGAATTTGCAAAAAGGTATACGGTATATAACCAGAAATATTATGATGTGAAACGGAAGTATTTGGAGTTGTTTCCTGAGAGCAGTTGTCAGTCATCGGAGTATGGCACTGCATCCTCAACGGATAGGGCAAAGGGCAAGCGGGCTCTTTTGCCCAGGGTTCAGCTTTCAACTTTTTCGGGTAAAATAGAGGAGTTTGCGGCTTTTATGGATTTGTTTGAGTCACTGGTTGGGAGAGATGCAACACTGACTAACACTGAGAAACTATATTATTTACTTGGGTCTCTGTCTGAAGAGGCAAAAATGCTAACCAAGCATTTGTCCATCACTGGTGACAATTATTCAATAGCTTTGGAACTATTGAAGCGTCAATATGCTAACAAAAGATTATTAGCGGATAAACTATTACATAATTTATTGGGGACCACTAGGGTTACTAACAGCTTTTCTTCCTGTGTATGCCTTCTCACACCGTGTTGGTGGCAGAGTCCCCAACCCCATAAATAATTATAGAAATACGTTTTGAAATAAACTAATAGAATATTTATAATTTTAAATGCAACAAATGTGATGTATGTATGTGTGTACCGTAAATTCAATTGGCGAACTGTATCCGCTTCCTTCTTTGCTAAGTATAGATAATAAACATCCCCGCGCCCGAGAAAGGCTAAAAAGCCTTTATCAAATTAACAACTTCTAAACCGTATAGAAAATATAAATGAAAAATAATAACTTCAAACTAAAAATAAATTCTCCTACTCCAGTGGCAGCCTAGCTATTTTTACCACTGGCCTCAAAAATATCCCTGAGAGAGTTTTCAGCCTCACAGATCTGATCACCCCATCCTTTCCAGGCAGAAGTTCTATAACCCTCCCGCGTTTCCATTTAAGAGCTGGAACATTTTCCTCTTTAACTAAAACTAGGTCCCCTATCTTAGGCGGATCCGTCGGTGTTGTCCACTTATTGCGGTTCTGTAGACAATGCAGGTACCGGTCACTCCACTGCCTCCAGAACCTTTGAGTTATAGCCTGAACTAACCTAAACCGACCTAAACGTGTATTAGTCACATCTTCCAGATTATATTCTGGTACAGAAAGCAATGGTTTAGCAACCAAGAAATGTGCTGGTGTCAGCACTTCAAGATCCCTAAGATCATTAGACAAGGGACACAATGGTCGAGAGTTGAGTACCGCTTCAACTCGGGCAAACACTGTAGTCAGTTCCTCATAAGTCAAAACTTGCTCCCCGATCATACGTTTTAATAATGTTTTCGCAGATTTTACAGCCGCTTCAAATAAACCCCCGAAGTGTGGCGCCCCAGGAACGTTGAATAACCAAGTAATACCGCTCTTGGCTGCAACGTTCGTCAGGTTATCCTCAACTTCCCTATTCCGTAGATATTTATTAACCTCGTTAAGGTGTTTGTTCGTCCCTACATAGTACCATTATCGGAACGTATCACGCTCGGTAGCCCGCGCCGAGATGTGAACCGTGTTAAAGCCGCCGTGAATGCCTCTGTCGTTAAGTCTCCAACAACCTCTAGATGCACCGCTTTGGTTGCAGAACAGACAAATACACATAAGTATGCCTTCAACACTTTAGCATTTCTAAGACGAGATGACCTAATTGAAAATGGCCCTGCAAAATCCGTTTGCACTGTATGAAATATACCAGTTGCATTCACTCTGTCACTCGGCAACGAGGACATTATGGGTTCGATCGGTTTCGCCTTAGTCCTAAAACACGACATACATTTGAAAATACGACTCCGAATGGCTTGCCGAGCCGAAAGAATCCAGTAATCTTTTTGTAAAATAGCCTGAAGGGCTGTTGCTCCAACGTGACAATGAGCTCGATGTGCATGGTCAATAATCAGCTTAGTCAAAGGATGATGATTAGGTAAAATAAGTGGATGTTTTGCCTGAAACGAGAGACTCGAATAGTCGAGGCGGCCTCCAACGCGCAATAAATCCGTGTTATCCACAAAAGGAAGTAACCGCCTTAACCGTGTGGAACACTGTTTGTTTCGTTTTAAACCATCTATGTCCGCAGCAAATTCCGTTTGCTGAACTAATTTAACAAGACGAACCATGACCGAATTTCGTTCCTTGACCGTCAGAACACCAGTAATTTTATTAGAGGGATTACTAACATTATTAAAAAATCTAAAACAGTAAGCTACGGTCGACTGTAGCATGACTAACGAGCTGTACCTATTAAACACGGGGTCTGGTTCCACAGTACCCACATGGACCTTTAACGATTTCCGCAATCCCGGTATGTCTTTCTCTTGCCTAATTAAGTCCACAGGCCACGTCGTTTCATGACCTTTAAGCCACTGGGGTGACCACCAAATAGTACATGCGATCAGCTCTGATGCCCGACATCCTCGGCTTGCGACATCTGCAGGGTTCATTTCCGATGGCACATGCCTCCATTTCAGGTCTAATCCGCAATTTATTATTTGAGACACCCGGTTCCCTTCAAATGTTTGTAAAGTATGAAGAGGCGTTCGCAGCCATGAGAGCACAATTGTACTATCCGACCAACAGTATAAATCTTGTACTTTTACATTTTTTTTTTATTGTTTCGAATACATATTTAATTAGCCGTATCAACAAGGCAGCACCCAGTAATTCCAGTTTCGGAATTGTGACCTTCATTTTAGACGGTGCCACGCGCGATTTGCCCATCATAATAGAAACCTTCACTACGCCTTTTTCATCTACGGCCCTAAGGTATACAACCGCGCTGTATCCGCTTTCAGACGCATCTGAGAAACCGTGCAAAGAACAAGTCTTATTTTTATTTGGCGCAAAACGTTCTATATTAATATTTTCAATTTTATGAATGTCAGCAACAATATTACTCCATTCCGCTAACACATCCGGTGGTGGAGTATCATCCCACGACAAATTTAATCTCCAAAGCCGCTGCATAAGAACCTTACCCTGAAATAGCACCGGCGCTATCCAACCTAGGGGATCAAAGGTCCTTGCCAAGGTTGATAAAATTATCCGCTTACTATACTTTCCAGAATCCGTCAGTTTACAATGGTATGAGAAGCTATCTTTATTCGGGTCCCATTCTATACCTAAAATTTTGTAAAAGCCAGTACCGTCCTCCTTATCAAAAATTCGTGGCTTCTCCAAATCATCAGCTGGAATGTCTTCCAACAGGCGCTCACTGTTTGACACCCATTTGCTTAACTCAAAACCACCAGAAATAAGCAAGCATGACAGATCTGCCTTTAACTTTCTAGCTTCCGTCTCTGAATCCGCGCCCCCTAATATGTCATCCATGTAAACTGCGGATCTTAAAAGTTCAGCCGCTGCCGGGTATTTCGACTCACCATCATGAGCCAGTTGACGCAGAGATCTAATTGCAAGATACGGACTAGACTTCATACCATATGTAACAGTGTTCAAGGCGTACAAGAGTAAAGGCTGATCCGGTGTCTCCCTCCAAAATATCAGTTGATATTTTCGATCCTCTTCATGGATCACGATTTGCCGAAACATCATCTTAATATCAGTTGTAAAGACATATTCGAACATCCGAAACCGACAAATAATTTCCATTATATCCCGTTGAAGCTTTGGTCCAGCATGTAACGTGTCATTTAGGGATACTCCCGTGGTAGTCTTACAACTGGCATCAAACACCACACGAATTTTCGCTGAACCCGTTTTGAATACACCATGATGAGGTATTACGTTACCTTTTCCTCCCGCATAGCTATCTAGCCCCCGATCATAGACAGACATATGCCCCATACGTTCATAATCTCGCATAAATTGAATATACTTTTCACGCAATGCTTCGTTTAAAACTAACCGCCTTTCCATTGCCAAAAACCGCTTCTTAGCTATTAAAACTGAGTCACCCAACTCGGGTTTATCGCCTATAAAAGGTAACCGTACCACATACCTCCCTGTCTGCTCATCCCGCTGATGAGTTTCCCGAAACCCATTTTCACATTCGGCGTCTTTAGGGTAAACTAAAACTGTTTCCGGAATATCTTCCACCTCCCAAAACCTTTCCAAAAGTTGGTCAGTGGTAATATGCGCGGTGAACACCGTTTGAGTCTGAAAGTTATCACTTTGAGGAGCCGCATGGGCTACCGGACCCATTAATACATAACCAAACACCGTATTCATTGCGCACGGTAAGTAACTATTAACTTTTACACAACCCCCAGTCATTACTTCACCCATGAGATCCGCGCCTATTAAAATATGTATAGGCCGACTAACATAAAACTGGTCATCTGCTAAATAAATACCCTTATACCAGTCCGCCAAATTCTGGGATAGTGTTTCAGCTGGTAGGTTGTGAGTGATGAGGACTGAATGCTAAAAACTGTTCGCATTTTGATAAATGATGGCTTCCCCGCTTACAAAATTTACACCCAATCTGCTCACTCACAGATGTTAAATGGTGTACCCGGGAACTCGAAGAACTACCTTTTCCACCGAGACCCTCTCCACTGGATTCTAAAATCCTAACCTCGTTTTCCAAAAACTGAATAAAATCAGAAAAACTGGGCAATTCTTTGTCCGTGACTTTAGCTTCAAACCGTTTTTTCAAACTAGCATCAAGTTTTTGGAAATTTATGAAAAATAAAAGATAAGACCATGCCGTCACAGGAAAATTCATTTTTTCTAAGCCTTTTGTGTTCTCCAACAAGGTAATAAGAAATGGTTTCAAGGAAGAAAAGTTGATGACGTGGCCCTGCAAAATCCGTTTGCACTGTATGAAATATACCAGTTGCATTCACTCTGTCACTCGGCAACGAGGACATTATGGGTTCGATCGGTTTCGCCTTAGTCCTAAAACACGACATACATTTGAAAATACGACTCCGAATGGCTTGCCGAGCCGAAAGAATCCAGTAATCTTTTTGTAAAATAGCCTGAAGGGCTGTTGCTCCAACGTGACAATGAGCTCGATGTGCATGGTCAATAATCAGCTTAGTCAAAGGATGATGATTAGGTAAAATAAGTGGATGTTTTGCCTGAAACGAGAGACTCGAATAGTCGAGGCGGCCTCCAACGTGCAATAAATCCGTGTTATCCACAAAAGGAAGTAACCGCCTTAACCGTGTGGAACACTGTTTGTTTCGTTTTAAACCATCTATGTCCGCAGCAAATTCCGTTTGCTGAACTAATTTAACAAGACGAACCATGACCGAATTTCGTTCCTTGACCGTCAGAACACCAGTAATTTTATTAGAGGGATTACTAACATTATTAAAAAATCTAAAACAGTAAGCTACGGTCGACTGTAGCATGACTAACGAGCTGTACCTATTAAACACGGGGTCTGGTTCCACAGTACCCACATGGACCTTTAACGATTTCCGCAATCCCGGTATGTCTTTCTCTTGCCTAATTAAGTCCACAGGCCACGTCGTTTCATGACCTTTAAGCCACTGGGGTGACCACCAAATAGTACATGCGATCAGCTCTGATGCCCGACATCCTCGGCTTGCGACATCTGCAGGGTTCATTTCCGATGGCACATGCCTCCATTTCAGGTCTAATCCGCAATTTATTATTTGAGACACCCGGTTCCCTTCAAATGTTTGTAAAGTATGAAGAGGCGTTCGCAGCCATGAGAGCACAATTGTACTATCCGACCAACAGTATAAATCTTGTACTTTTACATTTTTTTTTATTGTTTCGAATACATATTTAATTAGCCGTATCAACAAGGCAGCACCCAGTAATTCCAGTTTCGGAATTGTGACCTTCATTTTAGACGGTGCCACGCGCGATTTGCCCATCATAATAGAAACCTTCACTACGCCTTTTTCATCTACGGCCCTAAGGTATACAACCGCGCTGTATCCGCTTTCAGACGCATCTGAGAAACCGTGCAAAGAACAAGTCTTATTTTTATTTGGCGCAAAACGTTCTATATTAATATTTTCAATTTTATGAATGTCAGCAACAATATTACTCCATTCCGCTAACACATCCGGTGGTGGAGTATCATCCCACGACAAATTTAATCTCCAAAGCCGCTGCATAAGAACCTTACCCTGAAATAGCACCGGCGCTATCCAACCTAGGGGATCAAAGGTCCTTGCCAAGGTTGATAAAATTATCCGCTTACTATACTTTCCAGAATCCGTCAGTTTACAATGGTATGAGAAGCTATCTTTATTCGGGTCCCATTCTATACCTAAAATTTTGTAAAAGCCAGTACCGTCCTCCTTATCAAAAATTCGTGGCTTCTCCAAATCATCAGCTGGAATGTCTTCCAACAGGCGCTCACTATTTGACACCCATTTGCTTAACTCAAAACCACCAGAAATAAGCAAGCATGACAGATCTGCCTTTAACTTTTTAGCTTCCGTCTCTGAATCCGCGCCCCCTAATATGTCATCCATGTAAACTGCGGATCTTAAAAGTTCAGCCGCTGCCGGGTATTTCGACTCACCATCATGAGCCAGTTGACGCAGAGATCTAATTGCAAGATACGGACTAGACTTCATACCATATGTAACAGTGTTCAAGGCGTACAAGAGTAAAGGCTGATCCGGTGTCTCCCTCCAAAATATCAGTTGATATTTTCGATCCTCTTCATGGATCACGATTTGCCGAAACATCATCTTAATATCAGTTGTAAAGACATATTCGAACATCCGAAACCGACAAATAATCTCCATTATATCCCGTTGAAGCTTTGGTCCAGCATGTAACGTGTCATTTAGGGATACTCCCGTGGTAGTCTTACAACTGGCATCAAACACCACACGAATTTTCTCCGAACCCGTTTTGAATACACCATGATGAGGTATTACGTTACCTTTTCCTCCCGCATAGCTATCTAGTCCCCGGTCATAGACAGACATATGCCCCATACGTTCATAATCTCGCATAAATTGAATATACTTTTCACGCAATGCTTTGTTTAAAACTAACCGCCTTTCCATTGCCAAAAACCGCTTCTTAGCTATTAAAACTGAGTCACCCAACTCAGGTTTATCGACTATAAAAGGTAACCGTACCACATACCTCCCTGTCTGCTCATCCCGCTGATGAGTTTCCCGAAACCCATTTTCACATTCGGCGTCTTTAGGGTTAACTAAAACTGTTTCCGGAATATCTTCCACCTCCCAAAACCTTTCCAAAAGCTGGTCAGTGGTAATATGCGCGGTGAACACCATTTGAGTCTGAAAGTTATCACTTTGAGGAGCTGCATGGGCTACCGGACCCATTAGTACATAACCAAACACCGTATTCATTGCGCACGGTAAGTAACTATTAACTTTTACACAACCCCCAGTCATTACTTCACCCATGAGATCCGCGCCTATTAAAATATGTATAGGCCGACTAACATAAAACTGGTCATCTGCTAAATAAATACCCTTATACCAATCCGCCAAATTCTGGGATAGTGTTTCAGCTGGTAGGTTGTGAGTGATGTGTCTGAAAGCGGATACAGCGCGGTTGTATACCTTAGGGCCGTAGATGAAAAAGGCGTAGTGAAGGTTTCTATTATGATGGGCAAATCGCGCGTGGCACCGTCTAAAATGAAGGTCACAATTCCGAAACTGGAATTACTGGGTGCTGCCTTGTTGATACGGCTAATTAAATATGTATTCGAAACAATAAAAAAAAATGTAAAAGTACAAGATTTATACTGTTGGTCGGATAGTACAATTGTGCTCTCATGGCTGCGAACGCCTCTTCATACTTTACAAACATTTGAAGGGAACCGGGTGTCTCAAATAATAAATTGCGGATTAGACCTGAAATGGAGGCATGTGCCATCGGAAATGAACCCTGCAGATGTCGCAAGCCGAGGATGTCGGGCATCAGAGCTGATCGCATGTACTATTTGGTGGTCACCCCAGTGGCTTAAAGGTCATGAAACGACGTGGCCTGTGGACTTAATTAGGCAAGAGAAAGACATACCGGGATTGCGGAAATCGTTAAAGGTCCATGTGGGTACTGTGGAACCAGACCCCGTGTTTAATAGGTACAGCTCGTTAGTCATGCTACAGTCGACCGTAGCTTACTGTTTTAGATTTTTTAATAATGTTAGTAATCCCTCTAATAAAATTACTGGTGTTCTGACGGTCAAGGAACGAAATTCGGTCATGGTTCGTCTTGTTAAATTAGTTCAGCAAACGGAATTTGCTGCGGACATAGATGGTTTAAAACGAAACAAACAGTGTTCCACACGGTTAAGGCGGTTACTTCCTTTTGTGGATAACACGGATTTATTGCGCGTTGGAGGCCGCCTCGACTATTCGAGTCTCTCGTTTCAGGCAAAACATCCACTTATTTTACCTAATCATCATCCTTTGACTAAGCTGATTATTGACCATGCACATCGAGCTCATTGTCACGTTGGAGCAACAGCCCTTCAGGCTATTTTACAAAAAGATTACTGGATTCTTTCGGCTCGGCAAGCCATTCGGAGTCGTATTTTCAAATGTATGTCGTGTTTTAGGACTAAGGCGAAACCGATCGAACCCATAATGTCCTCGTTGCCGAGTGACAGAGTGAATGCAACTGGTATATTTCATACAGTGCAAACGGATTTTGCAGGGCCATTTTCAATTAGGTCATCTCGTCTTAGAAATGCTAAAGTGTTGAAGGCATACTTATGTGTATTTGTCTGTTCTGCAACCAAAGCGGTGCATCTAGAGGTTGTTGGAGACTTAACGACAGAGGCATTCACGGCGGCTTTAACACGGTTCACATCTCGGCGCGGGCTACCGAGCGTGATACGTTCCGATAATGGTACTAACTATGTAGGGACGAACAAACACCTTAACGAGGTTAATAAATATCTACGGAATAGGGAAGTTGAGGATAACCTGACGAACGTTGCAGCCAAGAGCGGTATTACTTGGTTATTCAACGTTCCTGGGGCGCCACACTTCGGGGGTTTATTTGAAGCGGCTGTAAAATCTGCGAAAACATTATTAAAACGTATGATCGGGGAGCAAGTTTTGACTTATGAGGAACTGACTACAGTGTTTGCCCGAGTTGAAGCGGTACTCAACTCTCGACCATTGTGTCCCTTGTCTAATGATCCTAGGGATCTTGAAGTGCTGACACCAGCACATTTCTTGGTTGGTAAACCATTGCTTTCTGTACCAGAATATAATCTGGAAGATGTGACTAATACACGTTTAGGTCGGTTTAGGTTAGTTCAGGCTATAACTCAAAGGTTCTGGAGGCAGTGGAGTGACCGGTACCTGCATTGTCTACAGAACCGCAATAAGTGGACAACACCGACGGATCCGCCTAAGATAGGGGACCTAGTTTTAGTTAAAGAGGAGAATGTTCCTGCTCTTAAATGGAAACGCGGGAGGGTTATAGAACTTCTGCCTGGAAAGGATGGGGTGATCAGATCTGTGAGGCTGAAAACTCTCTCAGGGATATTTTTGAGGCCAGTGGTAAAAATAGCTAGGCTGCCACTGGAGTAGGAGAATTTATTTTTAGTTTGAAGTTATTATTTTTCATTTATATTTTCTATACGGTTTAGAAGTTGTTAATTTGATAAAGGCTTTTTAGCCTTTCTCGGGCGCGGGGATGTTTATTATCTATACTTAGCAAAGAAGGAAGCGGATACAGTTCGCCAATTGAATTTACGGTATACACATCATTTGATCATTTTATATTTCCTGTGTATGCCTTCTCACACCGTGTTGGTGGCAGAGTCCCCAACCCCATAAATAATTATAGAAATACGTTTTGAAATAAACTAATAGAATATTTATAATTTTAAATGCAACAAATGTGATGTATGTATGTGGATCGAAAATATCAACTGATATTTTGGAGGGAGACACCGGATCAGCCTTTACTCTTGTACGCCTTGAACACTGTTACATATGGTATGAAGTCTAGTCCGTATCTTGCAATTAGATCTCTGCGTCAACTGGCTCATGATGGTGAGTCGAAATACCCGGCAGCGGCTGAACTTTTAAGATCCGCAGTTTACATGGATGACATATTAGGGGGCGCGGATTCAGAGACGGAAGCTAAAAAGTTAAAGGCAGATCTGTCATGCTTGCTTATTTCTGGTGGTTTTGAGTTAAGCAAATGGGTGTCAAATAGTGAGCGCCTGTTGGAAGACATTCCAGCTGATGATTTGGAGAAGCCACGAATTTTTGATAAGGAGGACGGTACTGGCTTTTACAAAATTTTAGGTATAGAATGGGACCCGAATAAAGATAGCTTCTCATACCATTGTAAACTGACGGATTCTGGAAAGTATAGTAAGCGGATAATTTTATCAACCTTGGCAAGGACCTTTGATCCCCTAGGTTGGATAGCGCCGGTGCTATTTCAGGGTAAGGTTCTTATGCAGCGGCTTTGGAGATTAAATTTGTCGTGGGATGATACTCCACCACCGGATGTGTTAGCGGAATGGAGTAATATTGTTGCTGACATTCATAAAATTGAAAATATTAATATAGAACGTTTTGCGCCAA
Source organism: Mimas tiliae (assembly GCA_905332985.1). Taxonomy (NCBI): domain Eukaryota; kingdom Metazoa; phylum Arthropoda; class Insecta; order Lepidoptera; family Sphingidae; genus Mimas; species Mimas tiliae. Next base: position 1,205,798 of record HG995258.1, read on the forward strand.
ATAAAAATAAGACTTGTTCTTTGCACGGTTTCTCAGATGCGTCTGAAAGCGGATACAGCGCGGTTGTATACCTTAGGGCCGTAGATGAAAAAGGCGTAGTGAAGGTTTCTATTATGATGGGCAAATCGCGCGTGGCACCGTCTAAAATGAAGGTCACAATTCCGAAACTGGAATTACTGGGTGCTGCCTTGTTGATACGGCTAATTAAATATGTATTCGAAACAATAAAAAAAAATGTAAAAGTACAAGATTTATACTGTTGGTCGGATAGTACAATTGTGCTCTCATGGCTGCGAACGCCTCTTCATACTTTACAAACATTTGAAGGGAACCGGGTGTCTCAAATAATAAATTGCGGATTAGACCTGAAATGGAGGCATGTGCCATCGGAAATGAACCCTGCAGATGTCGCAAGCCGAGGATGTCGGGCATCTACGTCTGTTCCTTTGGTGTAATAAGTAACCGCTTTCTTTTGCGGGTTGTATGAGTCGGTAATAATTATTTTTCTCATTACAATAATATAATCTTAGATTACTGTAAGGAGTTGTCGCAAATTCAAAAGCGGTTTTATTTGTGATTTCTAGATTATTCAACAGTTGACGTTCAAATTTGTGACATACCATTAGCTGTTGACATAAGACCTTTGGTGGCCTAGCGGTTTGAGCGTATAGATACAGTGGTAGTATTGAACGCGGGTTCGAATCCACTTTGAAAATCCAACGTTCAATATAATTTTATTCCTGACCTTAATATGGTTTGAGAGAGTTTTTGTTAAAATAATATTTTTTCATAATTTTTCATAATGCCTCCTAAAGCTCAGCCTAGACTTTTGAAGGTGAAGTATGATATAGCTTTACTGAATTTAGACAAACTCTGTGATCTCTCACAGTCAGGGCTTATTTCTGAGGAAGAAAGAAATGAATTTAAGTTAAGATATGCGGATTTAGAACAAATATATACCGGCTTCTCATCTAATCATATAGAACTCCAGGCTAACTTGGAGGATGAAGCTGATTCGGAAGAATTTGCAAAAAGGTATACGGTATATAACCAGAAATATTATGATGTGAAACGGAAGTATTTGGAGTTGTTTCCTGAGAGCAGTTGTCAGTCATCGGAGTATGGCACTGCATCCTCAACGGATAGGGCAAAGGGCAAGCGGGCTCTTTTGCCCAGGGTTCAGCTTTCAACTTTTTCGGGTAAAATAGAGGAGTTTGCGGCTTTTATGGATTTGTTTGAGTCACTGGTTGGGAGAGATGCAACACTGACTAACACTGAGAAACTATATTATTTACTTGGGTCTCTGTCTGAAGAGGCAAAAATGCTAACCAAGCATTTGTCCATCACTGGTGACAATTATTCAATAGCTTTGGAACTATTGAAGCGTCAATATGCTAACAAAAGATTATTAGCGGATAAACTATTACATAATTTATTGGGGACCACTAGGGTTACTAACAGCTTTTCTTCCTTGAAACCATTTCTTATTACCTTGTTGGAGAACACAAAAGGCTTAGAAAAAATGAATTTTCCTGTGACGGCATGGTCTTATCTTTTATTTTTCATAAATTTCCAAAAACTTGATGCTAGTTTGAAAAAACGATTTGAAGCTAAAGTCACGGACAGAGAGTTGCCCAGTTTTTCCGATTTTATTCAGTTTTTGGAAAACGAGGTTAGGATTTTAGAATCCAGTGGAGAGGGTCTCGGTGGAAAAGGTAGTTCTTCGAGTTCCCGGGTACACCATTTAACATCTGTGAGTGAGCAGATTGGGTGTAAATTTTGTAAGCGGGGAAGCCATCATTTATCAAAATGCGAACAGTTTTTAGCATTCAGTCCTCGCCAAAGAAAGGAGCATGTAAAAAAAAATGGGCTTTGTTTTAGGTGTTTAGGAAAACACAGCATCAGTCAATGTCAATCGGGTTGGTTATGTTTTAAGTGCAAATCCAACAAACACCACTACCTTATCCACTTTGACTTGCCGACGACGGCTGCGACTGGGGGGGTGTCGGGGGGTTCACCAGCGGCTGGGGGATCTCATGCTCCAAATTCGGACCCAAGTCGGTCAGGCACATCCGGAGCGGATCGGTATCCCGCGAACGTATCTACTTATACAGCGTCGAGAGTAGTGGAACCATCAGCAGTGGATGGTGGTGCGGCTTTAACAGCTTGTAACAAAAGGAATGCTGTAGGTAGTTATCGGCGGACAGTGCTACTCGCAACGGCTGTAGTGCGTGTTATGGACAGATTCGGTGAATATCACGAAGTGCGCGCGCTGTTAGACGGGGGTAGTCAGAGTACTTTTATCACTGATCACTGTGTTAGGTGGCTAGGATTAAAGCGATTTAAGTCAAATATCGTTTCGGTTACGGGACTAGGGGGAAGGCCGGTGAGTGATTGCAGGGGAGGGGTAAACTTGGCCATATGTCCTAAGTTTTCGGAACGCCCTAGATTGGTAACAACGGCCATAATATTGAGTGACATCACTCACAACCTACCAGCTGAAACACTATCCCAGAATTTGGCGGATTGGTATAAGGGTATTTATTTAGCAGATGACCAGTTTTATGTTAGTCGGCCTATACATATTTTAATAGGCGCGGATCTCATGGGTGAAGTAATGACTGGGGGTTGTGTAAAAGTTAATAGTTACTTACCGTGCGCAATGAATACGGTGTTTGGTTATGTACTAATGGGTCCGGTAGCCCATGCAGCTCCTCAAAGTGATAACTTTCAGACTCAAATGGTGTTCACCGCGCATATTACCACTGACCAGCTTTTGGAAAGGTTTTGGGAGGTGGAAGATATTCCGGAAACAGTTTTAGTTAACCCTAAAGACGCCGAATGTGAAAATGGGTTTCGGGAAACTCATCAGCGGGATGAGCAGACAGGGAGGTATGTGGTACGGTTACCTTTTATAGTCGATAAACCTGAGTTGGGTGACTCAGTTTTAATAGCTAAGAAGCGGTTTTTGGCAATGGAAAGGCGGTTAGTTTTAAACAAAGCATTGCGTGAAAAGTATATTCAATTTATGCGAGATTATGAACGTATGGGGCATATGTCTGTCTATGACCGGGGACTAGATAGCTATGCGGGAGGAAAAGGTAACGTAATACCTCATCATGGTGTATTCAAAACGGGTTCGGAGAAAATTCGTGTGGTGTTTGATGCCAGTTGTAAGACTACCACGGGAGTATCCCTAAATGACACGTTACATGCTGGACCAAAGCTTCAACGGGATATAATGGAGATTATTTGTCGGTTTCGGATGTTCGAATATGTCTTTACAACTGATATTAAGATGATGTTTCGGCAAATCGTGATCCATGAAGAGGATCGAAAATATCAACTGATATTTTGGAGGGAGACACCGGATCAGCCTTTACTCTTGTACGCCTTGAACACTGTTACATATGGTATGAAGTCTAGTCCGTATCTTGCAATTAGATCTCTGCGTCAACTGGCTCATGATGGTGAGTCGAAATACCCGGCAGCGGCTGAACTTTTAAGATCCGCAGTTTACATGGATGACATATTAGGGGGCGCGGATTCAGAGACGGAAGCTAGAAAGTTAAAGGCAGATCTGTCATGCTTGCTTATTTCTGGTGGTTTTGAGTTAAGCAAATGGGTGTCAAATAGTGAGCGCCTGTTGGAAGACATTCCAGCTGATGATTTGGAGAAGCCACGAATTTTTGATAAGGAGGACGGTACTGGCTTTTACAAAATTTTAGGTATAGAATGGGACCCGAATAAAGATAGCTTCTCATACCATTGTAAACTGACGGATTCTGGAAAGTATAGTAAGCGGATAATTTTATCAACCTTGGCAAGGACCTTTGATCCCCTAGGTTGGATAGCGCCGGTGCTATTTCAGGGTAAGGTTCTTATGCAGCGGCTTTGGAGATTAAATTTGTCGTGGGATGATACTCCACCACCGGATGTGTTAGCGGAATGGAGTAATATTGTTGCTGACATTCATAAAATTGAAAATATTAATATAGAACGTTTTGCGCCAAATAAAAATAAGACTTGTTCTTTGCACGGTTTCTCAGATGCGTCTGAAAGCGGATACAGCGCGGTTGTATACCTTAGGGCCGTAGATGAAAAAGGCGTAGTGAAGGTTTCTATTATGATGGGCAAATCGCGCGTGGCACCGTCTAAAATGAAGGTCACAATTCCGAAACTGGAATTACTGGGTGCTGCCTTGTTGATACGGCTAATTAAATATGTATTCGAAACAATAAAAAAAAATGTAAAAGTACAAGATTTATACTGTTGGTCGGATAGTACAATTGTGCTCTCATGGCTGCGAACGCCTCTTCATACTTTACAAACATTTGAAGGGAACCGGGTGTCTCAAATAATAAATTGCGGATTAGACCTGAAATGGAGGCATGTGCCATCGGAAATGAACCCTGCAGATGTCGCAAGCCGAGGATGTCGGGCATCAGAGCTGATCGCATGTACTATTTGGTGGTCACCCCAGTGGCTTAAAGGTCATGAAACGACGTGGCCTGTGGACTTAATTAGGCAAGAGAAAGACATACCGGGATTGCGGAAATCGTTAAAGGTCCATGTGGGTACTGTGGAACCAGACCCCGTGTTTAATAGGTACAGCTCGTTAGTCATGCTACAGTCGACCGTAGCTTACTGTTTTAGATTTTTTAATAATGTTAGTAATCCCTCTAATAAAATTACTGGTGTTCTGACGGTCAAGGAACGAAATTGGGTCATGGTTCGTCTTGTTAAATTAGTTCAGCAAACGGAATTTGCTGCGGACATAGATGGTTTAAAACGAAACAAACAGTGTTCCACACGGTTAAGGCGGTTGCTTCCTTTTGTGGATAACACGGATTTATTGCGCGTTGGAGGCCGCCTCGACTATTCGAGTCTCTCGTTTCAGGCAAAACATCCACTTATTTTACCTAATCATCATCCTTTGACTAAGCTAATTATTGACCATGCACATCGAGCTCATTGTCACGTTGGAGCAACAGCCCTTCAGGCTATTTTACAAAAAGATTACTGGATTCTTTCGGCTCGGCAAGCCATTCGGAGTCGTATTTTCAAATGTATGTCGTGTTTTAGGACTAAGGCGAAACCGATCGAACCCATAATGTCCTCGTTGCCGAGTGACAGAGTGAATGCAACTGGTATATTTCATACAGTGCAAACGGATTTCGCAGGGCCATTTTCAATTAAGTCATCTCGTCTTAGAAATGCTAAAGTGTTGAAGGCATACTTATGTGTATTTGTCTGTTCTGCAACCAAAGCGGTGCATCTAGAGGTTGTTGGAGACTTAACGACAGAGGCATTCACGGCGGCTTTAACACGGTTCACATCTCGGCGCGGACTACCGAGCGTGATACGTTCCGATAATGGTACTAACTATGTAGGGACGAACAAACACCTTAACGAGGTTAATAAGTATCTACGGAATAGGGAAGTTGAGGATAACCTGACGAACGTTGCAGCCAAGAGCGGTATTACTTGGTTATTCAACGTTCCTGGGGCGCCACACTTCGGGGGTTTATTTGAGGCGGCTGTAAAATCTGCGAAAACTTTATTAAAACGTATGATCGGGGAGCAAGTTTTGACTTATGAGGAACTGACTACAGTGTTTGCCCGAGTTGAAGCGGTACTCAACTCTCGACCATTGTGTCCCTTGTCTAATGATCCTAGGGATCTTGAAGTGCTGACACCAGCACATTTCTTGGTTGGTAAACCATTGCTTTCTGTACCAGAATATAATCTGGAAGATGTGACTAATACACGTTTAGGTCGGTTTAGGTTAGTTCAGGCTATAACTCAAAGGTTCTGGAGGCAGTGGAGTGACCGGTACCTGCATTGTCTACAGAACCGCAATAAGTGGACAACACCGACGGATCCGCCTAAGATAGGGGACCTAGTTTTAGTTAAAGAGGAGAATGTTCCTGCTCTTAAATGGAAACGCGGGAGGGTTATAGAACTTCTGCCTGGAAAGGATGGGGTGATCAGATCTGTGAGGCTGAAAACTCTCTCAGGGATATTTTTGAGGCCAGTGGTAAAAATAGCTAGGCTGCCACTGGAGTAGGAGAATTTATTTTTAGTTTGAAGTTATTATTTTTCATTTATATTTTCTATACGGTTTAGAAGTTGTTAATTTGATAAAGGCTTTTTAGCCTTTCTCGGGCGCGGGGATGTTTATTATCTATACTTAGCAAAGAAGGAAGCGGATACAGTTCGCCAATTGAATTTACGGTACACACATACATACATCACATTTGTTGCATTTAAAATTATAAATATTCTATTAGTTTATTTCAAAACGTATTTCTATAATTATTTATGGGGTTGGGGACTCTGCCACCAACACGGTGTGAGAAGGCATACACAGGAAATATAAAATGATTGGATGAATTGTTACGCCGGCTACTGCAAGCGCTCTCTAGCGGGAAAAAGGAGAGAACTAGGTCTTCTGAAAAAAGTGGCGATCGGAATACAAGGAAAAAACACAAATAATAAATAAGTCGGCAAAAAACAGAGATTTTAAAGTGGCGTAGTTGTGGAAAATTGTTTCGGAAGCTGGCGGAGTCGGGGTGAGTGTAGGTTATTTGTATGTGTATATGTATTTTATTATTTCTATGCACTCTTAGAGCGTGAGGCCGGGACAGCGACGGGACCTTCTAGAAACAACCAGCGGTGAATTTGTCGTATAGGTTTTGGCTTACAACCAAGGCTTATACACATCACTCGGGCCTCGGGAGATATTTTGAATTATTCCACTTAAATCACCTAGGCTTGATCACTTAGGTGATTTAAGTACCTACACTAAACAGTAGACAATTTACGAGTGGTAGAGCCACGCTGTAGACACTTGTCTACAGCATGAATGGGCCGGCTCGTCCGGGTCGTTACCACTGTCTCACAGAAAACGGACGTAAAGTAGCGGCTTGCTGCTGCGTTGTGTACGGTGAGTGAGATATCCGGAAGCCCAAATGCCCTGCCCTTCCCAATCTATTAATTACACCTTTCCTTTATGGTCGGCAACGCACTCATGATTATTTTGGTTTTGTGGGCGTCCATGGGCGGTGGAGATCACTTACCATCAGATGACCCACTTTCTCGTATGCCATAAAAAAACTATTTGAACAACCTAAGTGAATTAAGTTGGCTGTAAGTATACATGTTACGAAAAGGAGTAGTCATTTTTAAGGATAGTTACATACACTTGACAGTGTTTATAAAGCGAATCTTATCAAAATTTCGACATTCTACAATTTACGAAAATTTTAATCATTACGATCGATAAGATCGACCACATCCTTAATTATTAATTGTATGAGCGAAATCAACAATGTTGGAGTCAGACAAAAGCTCATCTGTTTATCGTCTATACCCAAAGGCCTAAACTATATACTGGACATTATAAAACTTGACAACTTATATCTCATAATGCCCAGTAATTTTACTAGCTTCAATGCCCTCTAAACCGAAACAACAGTGCTTACACTTGGCGGCAAAAATGGACAAAGCGGTGGCACCAACCCAGACGGCCTTGCATACGAGGGACCTACCACCTTGTAAAAGTGGAACAATCCAATATTTTCGACTGCATTCGTTGGGAAGGGATAAAAAAACAACGTATTGGTAGATTAATATTTATATTTTTCAAATTTCAGAATAATCTTTGTAATAGATGAAGAACAACGTTGCCAACTCAATGTACTATGTGGGAGACAATAAAACAAAAATGCGGACTTTTGAATTTTTATTATTAGATTTACACTGTCATTTACAATAAATTTCCATGTAGTTGGTAGGACATAAATCAATATTGCATAACACTAAGGCTAATTGCATCAGTATTTTTGTGGATAAATTAACAAAATATATGCAATATTTGTAATTCAAATAAAATAACGCTAATATCTTACTAGGGCACGCACTTGCTCCGCTGCGCTGCCCACTAGTGCCCACTAGTGGGCTCTGTCACGGACGCGGGAGATGGAATGTGTTCGACAATAAATACATACATGCAAGTGCATCACCTTAACCTAGCACAACTTTAGAACTAACGATCGACCGATCGAGCGTTCGAACGTTCGAGCGTTCGAGCCGTAAGAGATGTAGCGCTACAACAGTTCACTTTAGACGACTTGCGAAATTACAAAAAAATAAATTAAAATATACAAAATCTCTATCACAATACTCGTAAGTAATTAAAGCAATTCAAATGTGAATACTCCAATGTTGCGATACGAACGAAGCGGGAACAACGACAATGTCTTTAATCTATGAGAGGCGGCGGGCGGCGGGCGGCGGTCGGTACCTTCACCTACTGCGAGTCACTACTTACACGGTACAATGGTACATCATCCTAATAATGTGATACACAATTTAAAATATAATTCAAATGTTTACAACAATTAATGTTGTTGCGAGAGCGTTGGGTACTTGGGTACATAGTACAGGGTACAGGGTACAGGACAGGGAACCGACTAATACGAACTAGCAACAGTCTCAAACAACAACCTAGCCACGACATTATACGTCCTTGTATAAAACGACTATTTGTGCAGACCGAATGGGACACGTACACAGTACACATGCGAGAACGGAACTCGTCGCTTCACCGCTGAGCTGCGCCACTGCGTCACTGAGCCACTGAGCCACTGAGCCACTGCGTCACTGCGTCACTACATGTCGGCACAGTTAACATACATTCATTTTACACAATGTATAAAATACTTAGAAAATTTACAATTCCCACCTTAAAATAGTTGTCGGAAAGTTGAAGTACATGTATGTAATAATGTAAAGAGCGTACGTAGAACGTAGAACAGTCGAGTGAGAGACACGAGACGTGAGACGAGAGAGTGGGACGTGGAGCAGCCGCGACGAGCCGACGCGTCCGACACGTGTCCGACACGTGTCCGACACGTATCCGACACGCGTCCGACACGCGCCGGTGACATCACTAGAGATCCATCGATAACCGTAAGGATATACATCAACAACATACAGTTAAAATGCAAATACCAAAGTACTTTTTTTTTCTTAAACATTATATTTTCACATAACCGAAAACAAATATATCAAAAGAGAGAAGTACATATTTCATACTGTGTATATTACTCATATATAATTTGACACATACATAAACGAAACTTATCTCATGTACTTGTCGGTTAAACACACATTCGACTGACAATTTGTTGTATTACGAGGAGAGTATGTGTATGTGTATATATATATTATATAATACATTAAGTGGTTAATGATTACGAGTGTTTGTCGGCCGGGCTGGGTCTTACATGGTACTATGTGTAGGTGTATGTGTATGTGTGTGTATGTTGTTTATACTATATACTGTATACTGTATAGTGTATAGTGTATAGCGCGACATGTGTAGAATGTAGAATGTAGAATGTAGATGTGATTACGAGACGTCCTGGTCGTCCTGCTCGGGCGCGGGCTCCTTGTGCTCGGGCTCGGGCTCGCCGTCGCCCTGCATGTCGGAGGTCCACAGCGTGAGGTTGTCTCGCAGCAGCTGCATGATGAGGGTGGAGTCCTTGTAGCTCTCCTCGGAGAGCGTGTCTAGTTCTGCGATCGCGTCGTCGAACGCCGCCTTGGCCAGCCGGCACGCGCGGTCTGGGCTGTTCAGGATTTCGTAGTAGAATACCTGTAATTGTAACCATACACATACATGTTAATATATATAGTAACTTCACTACACGCTTTCACGCTAACACGAGATTTGTAATTTGACGAGATCCCAATTATAATATAACATACATAATATAACAAAATACATAAATATTGCTAAATAGTTTTTATCAATTAATATGAATATGCGACCAATAGCAAGCCATCAACAACTGATCACTGTCACGTCACACCAGAGAACTGTATACGTAACGCGTGTATCCATCATCACATTGACAGGCTCCGTCGCGCAGCAGTAGCCGATTGCGAAGCGAGAGGCCGTGGGTTCGATTCCCACACCGCGACAAATGTTTGTCTAATCCACAAATATTTGTTTCGGGTCTGGGTGTTGTGGGACCGAAAGTCCCTCGTAGTTCGCGATACCCACGATACAGGTTAACCTAGTGTGGGGTCATACTATGTATGTGACTGTTGGGTGCATTTATTTTATTTATTTATTTATTATCATCATTACGCATTTACAAAATAGTCCAAGATTAACATAACTTTGAGGAATCGGCGTACTTTTCCTAACTTTGTGATCACTTGAATACAACATAACAAGCACTTTAATTAAACAAAAGAGAGACATTCTAATATCGGAAAGTCCGGATTTAAGTTGAGTCACGAGCGGCGTTGCTGTTATTGTTTTTACAAACAAGTTGTTTAATTTCAAGCGGACCAAGTTAAATGTTGCGTATTGTATATTTCGGTTGGCCTTCCACGGGTCAGTAGAAACCTCTCAATGTGTCATGCAAAAATGAATCATGTACAACTTTATTCATGACACGTAATCGCATAGTTTCTGCCTACACCGCGCCGCGTAGTCACGAGGAACAAATCTGTGCTATTATTACACACATTTTGTTGACAATCTGAGTAACCTTTTCTGCGTATAGCGTAGGTGACGTCCAATCTTAGAATTTTGGTATATTAATAATACTTTATTGGCTAACACAGCCAATTTTACGGTATGAATGAGTAGATTTGACTGGGATTCTACAAAACACTCGAGCAATTTCTATAAAAAACCAACGTGAAACAATCACCAACAATGTTATATCATATTGTGCGATCCAAATATATGATAAGAGATTCAAGTAGAAGTATTAGTAGATACCAGTACCCAACTGAAGAACAACTAATACGGGGCTGGTATTGTGTCACATGATTCTCAGATAAAGCTTTTTGTTTTGTTGTAATTGCTCAAAGATTTTACCGATTGATTATTTCAACGACGAAATGTATACATTCTGCGTGTCCGCCATAGGTTCGTTTCGACAGACAGGTGAGGTTTGGTTCCGAAACTTGTTTGAGAGTTTTAGACACACAATATGATTATATGTACTGTAATTTATAATCAGGACGCGGTACTTATTTCGCCACCGTGAATACGTTGTACACCGGCATCAATGAACGTTGGCAACATGTTAAATATTTGTATTCAGTTGTAGTGGGCAGTGGCCGACGTTGTGACTCATCGATACCAGCTTTCACTTTTTATTTTGGGTATTGGTTATAAAACGTCTTACGTGTTATAAATACTAAATGCTAACCACTTCAACATATTGCCAAATACGGTAAGGACTGATAAAAGTCTCATTAAAGGTGAAAAGTTCCTAGCAGGACAAAAGTAACAGAAAACTCTCATTTATGAATAAATAATAATACCATTGGACAAAAAAAAATCCCCTCGTTGTCAGCCAAAAGGTGCCCCCTTCCCCTAACTAAAATCCTGCAGCCGCCTGCATTATCGACTTTATCAACTTTACCACAACATAACTATACCTAAACCGCACTTATCGAATCAATAAGCATAGTATGTATTACGTTGCACTCCATTCACAAAGCGACGTCGCTTTCTTCGCGATGACATCACCGCACTGACTCACACGTCTAACGTCTGTGGCTCACATTATGATGCAGCGTGCCGAGACATGGACGAAGCGCAACCTATTCGAATATATCAGACGCCGCACACCGTTTATTCGTAATGATTTTTCAAAACTTCGGCACTTTTAGAGACATGCCGCGTCGTGTACACAAGTAGGTTGTTCACGGGAGCACAGTGTTCAATACAATACATACGCACTCACTCCTGTAATCCCCGAAGGGGTATGCAGAGGTGTAACCAGTACACCCACATTTCGCCGAGCGTATCTCCGTCCCTTATGTGATGGGGGCGAGCCTATCGCCATACCCGACACAAATTCCAGACTCCGGGTGATACTGAGCATTTCGTAATAGAAAAACCCAATACCACTTTACCCGACTCGGGGATCGAACCCGTGACCTCAGCGTTGGCCTCAATCGTAACGCGTACGCATTACAGCTACGCCACCGAGGCAGTCGGCAGTCACACTGTTCAACTGCGCCAAAGATTGAAACGTCGTAACTCGTACGCGAAGCAGAATACGCAACAGATATGAAATATAATTTTGAATTAATTAGATTTATCACAGACGCTTGTATCGCAGTATACGAGCTCTATATAGGTATTAGTGTAAATTCTGTTGTCACGAACTAAACTACAATTAGTTTACTCTTGCCAATTGGGTAATAACGAATTAACTATAACGGGCTTTTGATTTTAGTTTGACAGGACAGACACGCGTTTTAGATTTGATAGACATAGGACACTGTAGATATATTGACTTTGAATAAGACTGGACTAATATAAAATAAAAATTACTTATTATATGGTTTTAGTTTAGCCAGAGACTACAGAATTAACATTGTAGTCATATTTTGTAGCTTTTCTCAATTTCAAATAATAAATTGAGTATTGACCGATGTCATGTCAGAGAGCTTTGGCGGAGTTCACAATTTCTACCATGGCAAAAAGCGTCTACTAAACCCAGTTGTAGCTCAGATTGACTCACAAATATGTGGTATGGAAAAATCACCTGCAACACGTTACATTTAACTTTCCGAAATAAAAGAGTTAAGTACTATAAAAACTGCGTTGTACTGTACGACAAAACATGCACGTCAGCATACGGTGAATGTAAACACGCGTCAATAAGCAGACGTTTTCCCTAACATCCGTCACCGACTTCTTAGAACGCGATGCGACATCAAATCGTCAGTTGATGACAATGTTATCACAAATATCGTATCATTGTGCCGAATAAGCAAGATTTTAAGAATCGATAAATCATTAAACTATCAAGGAAAATACGGGAGTATGATACTAGCAAGATACCGAGTGTCTAAGAATTTCATTTTCCTCATTATTTTTTAATATAAAATGTTGTTTTATGGGTTCGTTTTTTTTACTATCCTGAAAGACGAATCGAGCCTTTCGCTCGCTTGATGGTAAGCGTCATGCCTGCCCAAAAACAGACCTAACAACATACGAGTGGTAGAGCCACGCTGTAGACAATTTTGTCTACAGCATGAATGGGCCGGCTCGTCCGGGTCGTTACCACTGTCTCACAGAAAACCGGCGTAAAGTAGCAGCTTGCTGCTGCGTTTCGTACGGTGAGTGAGATATCCGGAGGCCCAAATACCCCCTCCCCTTCCCAATCCCTTATTATGCCTTTCTTTTAAGATCGGCAACGCGCCCATAATTCTTTTGTATTGTGGGCGTACATGGGCGGTGGAGATCGCTTACCATCAGGTGACCCACTTGCTCGTTTGCCAGGCTATACTATATAAAAAAAAACTTTGAATTTCAAATCTACATACACGAATAGCCTGGGGTTATATGTTATGCCCGGTATGGCGCTAAGCGCGTCGCCCTTTTTTCTAGCACATCATGGGACGGAAAGAAGCTCGTTGAAATGTGGATGTACTGTTAACAGCTTTGCCTACCCCGAGGATTACAGGCGTGAGTGCGTATGTATGTATGTTTGTACTAAAATTCTATTGATTCTCTTTTCCACCTGCCCTTATGCCACTCGCAGTGGGGTCGGAGTAACATGCTTTTTAAACACATGTTACAGAAAGATTTGGCTTGTCCTTTTTAAGACTAACCCGCTTGTCTGACGTCAACCCCTCTGGGGAGAAAACACCCAGACCAGAAACAAATATTTGTGGAACGTACAAACATTGCCTCGGTGCGGTAATCGAACCCGCGGCCTCTCGCTTCACAGCCGTCTACTCGCCTACTGCGCCAGCCGAGGCTTTCATTACTATACTACAATTAAATTGATTAATCAAGTAAAATCGAATTGGTAAAGCACTACGACTTCACTATGCCTAAAACGAAATAAATAAAAAAACATTAATTTATTACAAGCAAATTCCCAAAACACAAAAGAAACCCATCTGCCTTGATAACATTATCAAAACAATCGAGTAATAATTTTATTGTCCTCTTAATTGATAAACGAAGTCGTGTTCCAAACCAATACCGATGATATGATTGTGGCAAAATATTGATTGTTATAATTAACACAATTTGTTTCGTCATCAGTAATAATAAGAGCCGACGTGACGTTCCATTTAAGAAATTATGTAAACGTAAATATTGCGTTTTTTTTACATCCCTGTAAACATCGACATAAGATAACTAGAACGATAACTCATATGAATCTGCCAAAAATACGGCTCCACTTACTTACACACGCAAAGGTTAAATAACACGTAACAACACTCATACACGCAACAAAAATTAATGAACTACTGAGAAGTTGAGTGCGAGCCCGAGGCGGATTGGGTGGGTGGGTGGCAGTTCGGTCATGGCGATGTGTTGTGTTGTAATGTTGTACTTACTGAGAAGTTGAGTGCGAGCCCGAGGCGGATTGGGTAGATGGGTGTCAGTTCGGTCATGGCGATGTGTTGTGTGTTGTAATGTTGTACTTACTGAGAAGTTGAGTGCGAGCCCGAGGCGGATTGGGTGGGTGGGTGGCAGTTCGGTCATGGCGATGTGTTGTGTTGTAATGTTGTACTTACTGAGAAGTTGAGTGCGAGCCCGAGGCGGATTGGGTAGATGGGTGTCAGTTCGGTCATGGCGATGTGTTGTGTGTTGTAATGTTGTACTTACTGAGAAGTTGAGTGCGAGCCCGAGGCGGATTGGGTGGGTGGGTGGCAGTTCGGTCATGGCGATGTGTTGTGTGTTGTAATGTTGTACTTACTGAGAAGTTGAGTGCGAGCCCGAGGCGGATTGGGTGGGTGGGTGGCAGTTCGGTCATGGCGATGTGTTGTGTGTTGTAATGTTGTACTTACTGAGAAGTTGAGTGCGAGCCCGAGGCGGATTGGGTGGGTGGGTGGCAGTTCGGTCATGGCGATGTGTTGTGTGTTGTAATGTTGTACTTACTGAGAAGTTGAGTGCGAGCCCGAGGCGGATTGGGTGGGTGGGTGGCAGTTCGGTCATGGCGATGTGTTGTGTGTTGTAATGTTGTACTTACTGAGAAGTTGAGTGCGAGCCCGAGGCGGATTGGGTGGGTGGGTGGCAGTTCGGTCATGGCGATGTGTTGTGTGTTGTAATGTTGTACTTACTGAGAAGTTGAGTGCGAGCCCGAGGCGGATTGGGTGGGTGGGTGGCAGTTCGGTCATGGCGATGTGTTGTGTGTTATAATGTTGTACTTACTGAGAAGTTGAGTGCGAGCCCGAGGCGGATTGGGTGGGTGGGTGGCAGTTCGGTCATGGCGATGTCGGAGGCTGCCTTATACGCGACCAGCGAGTTCTCGGCAGCCTCCTTGCGGTCGTTGCCCGTCGCGAACTCGGCGAGGTACCGATGGTAATCACCCTGGAATGTCATATAATATATTACAACACGATCACAATATACCGCCATCCACTCTTTAAGAAGTTATACTTGGATTACCTGAAATCTAATCTAATTATTCAGAAATAAATAAGTTAGCAGCAAAAGCATGTTGATCCGAGAGGTGTGAGACGAAGAAGGAACAAGTGGGGATATAGATCATCAATATTAATATTATAAATGTGAAAGTAACTCTGTCTGTTTGTTAAGTTTTCACGGCCAAACGGATTTTAGGAGATAGGTTGGACCCTGGGGTTGGACATAGGGTATTTATTGTCCCGGAAAAGACATTTACTCGGGTGGAGCCACCAGAAAAAGCTAGTAATCACGTTTCGACGACGCTGAACTAGATTTGGATGGAATTAGGTAGACCATTACCTGGATTAGGACATGGGCTACATTTCATTCCGCGAAGGCATTCTCGTGGAAGGAGCCACGAGCAAAAGCTAATGAAATGAAATGAAATGAAATGAAATGAAATAATACTACTCATAACGTAACGTATGGGTTTCAGTGAGACATTTAAAAAAAAACAGAAAAATACTAATAATGTTTGATGGAATTTTTTATTGTTAGATGTCAGTGCATATGCAAATTCAAATTATTTATTGAATTCATAAAATGTTATACATCATTCAGATTCAGTCAAATTTTAACTCTACCGCCAGTTCGGAATGCTGTTTCCCTAGAGAAGAACAGACAAGAAACTCTAACGTTGCTCTTTTCAAAACTGATTTACAATATTGATACTACATTAATACAATTTAATTCACTACCTGTACAAAAATAACTCATTGATGTTGATAATAAAAATATTAGCTACATCCCGATTAAACATACTAATGTAATGTCACTTATTTAATTATTAATATTAAAACACCCCACTGGGTCTCACCTTCATTTTGTAATAGAAGACTTTGGACTCGCCGGTCTGTGAGCTGGGGATGAGGTGTTTGTCGAGGACGCTGAGGATGTCGGAGCAGATGTCGCGCAGCTCCTTCTCAACCTGGCTGCGGTATGCCCTGATCATATTCAGTTTGTCCTCTGCGCCCTGCAACACACACAAAACATTTCATCACGATGGATCCAACATTTTTTTTATGGTAGAAGTTGGCAAGCGTTCAATTGGGTCACCTGATGTTATGATTTCCACTGGCGCAATGCCGACCTTAAAAAAAGGGATGGGGAAGGGGTTTTGGGCCTCTGGATATCTCACCGTACGAAACGCAACAGCAAGGTGTTGCTTCTCGTCGGATTTCTGAGAGACGGGGTACAAACCCAATTGCGCCAGCCCATTCATGCTGTAGACAAAATTGTCCGACGCACAATGGCCCGACATTCAACGGGCTAAGTGCGGAGAAAAGGAGCCCACAATCAAATCAAATCAAATCATATACTCAACTCTGGAAATCTGTCATTCCCATTTTAAGATTTGACAACGCCAGATACAACGTGACTTTTGGAATAGCTAGTAGCATGGCTAGTACAACTAGATGAGTCACAGTGACATTGACCGTTATCGCTTTTGGACTGCCCTGAACTTTACAATCACCTAGAGTCTAGACGCAAACGATTTGTCGAAAATAGAGCAGAATATTATATGCTATTTTAAATACATTCGTTCTTATGCTATGGTAGCTTGAACAAATGTTTGTGTTAGCCGACATGATAAAGGTACGTTCAGGGATCATACAGCATTTTACGTGTTCTTACTTCTTGGTACTCTACACTACAGTGTCTATAAAACAAAAAAAACGGTCAAGTACGAGTCGAGGGCTATTTTTGTGTGTTTTTAGTAATAACTGTTAGTAATAATATATTTTCTGTGAAAATTCTAGTCGGTTAGGTACCTATTGTGGTTCGAAAGATAGTCCTGTTAAATGTTAGAACAGATGGCCATTGGTGTTACTCTTTCGGTATGGAATACTTAAAAATATGTCTACTCGTAACAGTTCTAACCACACCCCAACTGAGTCAGTTGAACTGACCAATATAAAATTCGAGTGTCAGTGGGTTTCTGTCCGGTCTTATTAACTGTATAGTTATGACCGGCGACGCGACGGCTTCCGCCACCATTATCGGTGCGATTTAACTCTGAAAACTCTCAGATTATGCGTGTATCGCATCCGCTTAGACACAATGCTATATATATTTACACAGACTGCCTCGGTGGCGCAGTTGTAGTGCGTATGCGTTACGATTGAGGCTAACGCTGAGGTCTCGGGTTCGATCCCCGGGTCGGGTAAAGTGGTATTGGGTTTTTCTATTACGAAATGCTCAGTATCAGCCCGGAGTCTGGAATTTGTGCCCGGTATGGCGATAGGCTCGCCCCCTATCACATTGTGGGACCGAGATACGCTCGGCGAAATGTGGGTGTACTGGTTACACCTCTGCCTACCCCTTCGGGGATCACAGGCGTGAGTGCGTATGTATGTATGTACACAGTAGCTTTTAAGTATCTTTTGTTATGAGAGAATTACAAATATATTATTATGATTTAGCTACTAAGTTGCTTAGTAAATTACCAGAGTTAACGACGTCACAGATAACTGTAGTGAACGTGTTATAAATCAATGGTATAAGATAAAGCTAGAATAAGAAGTCTTGACACTTTACTAATCTATAACTTTCGTTCTTTAAAGATATAAAGATTTTTTAGAAGGTATTTTTGATTTTCTTGTTTAAGATGTACAATAAAGAGTTTATAAATAAATACTGGTATACAAACCATCATCAGCTAGTAATAAAACAATGAAGTTATATTTAAAATAGAAGGCAACATCATAAGGAAATCTGTGTGCCTGAGAGTTCACTATAAGAATTTCGAATTCACATAAATAAGCTCTTTCAACCTACATTAGACCTGCGTGGTGGATAAAACGCTTAACCCCGGTCAACTGCAGAGGCTAGCAGTGGGAGTATTTTATAAGAGGCCGATATTATTATTATTTAAGTCATAAGTTCCCACGCTTATATCCCCGATGGGGTAGGCAGGGTTGCAACTAGGGCTTCCAATGTTTGATATTATGTATGCAGTATATATACATATATTTATATTTAATTTATGTATTTATATTTAATTATATTATAATATTATTATGCACGATAAGTTTACGTATTAGTATGTATTTCTATATATTTAATAATAATCTCCCTTCCATCTCATTACTTTTATACACCTGCCTTGTTTATTCTCTGCACCACCCAAAGGTTGACTGGTAGAGAATGCCTCTGGCATTAAGTCCGCCTGTACATATTTTGTATGAAGTGTAATAAATAAATAAAAAATATTTATTATTGTTACTCATATATACGAATAACATCTTATACATATTCTATTAGTAATTACTATTACTATTACTATTACTATTATTGGTATTTATCGTGCGAATGTGAATGGTAGGGTTGGAAGAGGGCGCCCGAGGAGAACATATGCGGATCAAATAAATGACATTCTCCGAAAAGGGCACGTCACGAGTACCCTCAACCGATGAAAATGTATGAATGTGGAAGAGGCGAAAGAGGTGTGTCAGGATCGTAGCTTGTGGTACTCAATAGTCTCTGCCTACCCCTATGGGACATAGGCGTGAGTGTGTATGTATGTATGTATGTATTATAGAACCGGAACAAACTAACATTATCCACGTATATTAGCCTTACCTAATAAGGTGTTGGAAGGAAGCGAGCAGCATTAACGTCACAAACTATCGGTATTTTCGTTAGTGCAAGTATAGTATAAAAAAAATTCAGTGTGTCAACGCGTTTCATGTCGATGAAAAGACAGACATCATTTATGATCACACTCATACACTTTAATTTCAACTTGCGTTTTCCTTTGATGTAATACAGAAGGTATTACCGTGCATTTGCTGCAAGCGTGGTGAGCTGTCATTCAATTCCTTGACACGTGCGCCGTTGAATTGTTGAGCTACACGCGTACAATACAGGAAGATACGTCTTGCAAGTTGGAAGCGCAAGACACAAGAGTATGGAAACATTGTATAAGCCCTGAAGAAGATGGCACCGCAGTTAAATTAAAATTAATGCTACAAATCGACTGTAGTATGAGTCGCACGATTACCTCGTTCAACTACACAACTGTATGATTTTTTGACTGTGGTATATCAGACTTAATTCCAGTAAAAGAAATAACTGAACGACCTTGAGTGAAGTGCATATTGAAGAAGGATAAATATAAAGAAATATTTATAGGATTTTGAACTTTAGTAACGTGATATTACCAGCTGGCCGCTTGGCCAAAGCCTTCATTCGTTTTGAGGGGATGGTTCGAACCAATAATCTAGCACACTGGTCCAGCAGTATGGGTTGGTGGTTTGTCATATCCTCACTCGCATGTCAGCGTGGTAACACAGCCAGGTGAGAATATTGTCTCCGGTTCCGGTATGTATAATACTATTAAGACCCTTTAGATAAATTACATATACTACATATATACATACGCACTCACGCCTGTATCCCCGAAGGGGTAGGCACAGGTGTCACCAGTACACCCACATTTCGCCGAGCGTATCTCCGTCCCTTATGTGAAGTTATGTGATAGGGGGCGAGCCTATCGCCATACCGGGCACAAATACCACTTTACCCGACCCGGGCATCGAACCCGAGACCTCAGCCTTGGCCTCAATCGTAACGCGTACGCTTTACAACTGCGCCACCGAGGCAGTCTATTATATACTAATGATCTTGATAATCGAGACTCCTCCACTAAAATACATTATTATACCGACTGTACATATAAATTGATAACTCAAGCTTCCAAGAACATACAAAGACAATCCAATTGACCTAAATCCATGCCAGACATCCAGTACAACAATAATGAACCTAATTTAACCGTATCCAGACTGTTTGAATCCCAAAAACCCGCAAACAAAGGGCCAAAGACCCCTGCACGCCATTCGGGGGCGCAATAAGGTCAACGGGTCGATCGCATTCGCGCAAACACCGTGTCCTCGGATGGTTGGATAAAAAAAAAATATTTTCACCTCCAAAAGTAGGTTATGACGGTATAATATCGGGGGTTAACGGGCCGAGGCTGTTGGGCGCGATTCTGTTGGCGAGCGTAGTGATTTTGGTTGGTAATTCTCTTCTCTGGTTGGTCGTTTTTTTATGTAATTACGTATGATATTGACGTCGAGGAAAAATACTAGTTAGCTTTTAATTCACATACAAGTAATAGCGGCTTATTAGCTTATTAAATATGGTCGTAGCTCAATCAAAGATAAAAAGTTGTGCAAGCACAGCAGTAGCTGCTGCATTCCACGTTCATATCGGTCCCCTGGCGAGAACCAGACAACTGAACATTATTTGCATATTCGTACTAATACGACGTAAATCGTCAAAAACTATGATTGTCGAAGTTTTTTGCATTTTTTTTTAAGTTTTGCATGGCACTGCACTGTGCTATTTACCCCCGCGACATTCGTTTTAAGTCAAATACCATAAATTACCCAAACGAATCAGGCAATTATTATTTTATCGTTTACCTTTAAAGCACTGTTTGCTGACATTCAAAGATATTATCATCTGGCAGTTTAATTATTCGAGGACGAGATATAATTGTCTATATGGCCCATACAAGGTGGTAGGTCACTCGTACGCGAGATGCCGTCTGGGTTGGTGCCACCGCTTTATCTATTTCTACCGCCAAACAGCAGCGTGTGAGCACAACAGTGTTTTGGTTTGAAGGACATTGAAACCAGTGAAATTACTGGGTATTATGAGACTAAACATATTTTGTCTTTGAGAGAAAGGCGCAGTCCAGTGCTTTGTAATTCAAAGTTCTGTGTGGTGTTGCTTCTTTTAATGGGCAGGCGTGACGCTTACCATCTGCTCGTTTCGTCACTTAAGCAAATAAAAAAATAATATGAATGTATGAATGGTATGAAACGCCTACTTGCGCAGTCAAGCTGAAAGTTGCCCGAGTTTACAGTTACTTCAAAAAACGTCTATAACAATATTTTTAAACGAATTGTATGATGTTTGCAAAACTGTTATTTTTTGGTTTATGGGTTCTTGTGTGTGAATGAGTTAGGAAATTAGGAACAATCATAGTCTAATTTCGCGGGTTATTTTTGCGTTACATTTAGTCCACTGTACAGACATAAACTGGCCAAGCATCGCATCGCACAAGGGTTCTTCCCTACTGGTTTTGTATCATTACACCGTAAAACAATTTGAAATGCTGAATTACGTTCGTCTTAAACATGGTTAAACTGGCCCGTTAAAAGCCAAACTATGTAACCTGAAATAACAGTTATCAACTTCCCATATTGGTTGGTTCCCAATGGTTTTAATTAAGTTTACTCATCGAATAAGAGGACAAGAAACGTAATTCAAGCAAAAAAATTACCCCATCAAAACTCTGTGCAAGTGGGCGGGGCTATAAAAGTCTGTGCAGCTCGTTCATTTATCAATTCATAAAAAAATATTCATGATCTCTATTTGGAACTTAATATGTCTAATTTTATGCGCGATGCAGAACGTCGTATCTCGATCTAGAAATTTACTATTTAGACATTAACTTTTATGAAATAAAGTTGATTTTGAACGTTCATTATTTTTGTCGCGTGTATGAGTGTTACGTGTGATTACCTTTGCATGTGTAAGTGGAGCCGTATTTTTGGCAGATTCATATGAAAGTTATCGTTCTAGTTATCTTATTTCGATGTCTTTACTTGACAATAATTATATTATTCATACGTTTTTACATCAATATTGTGACAATGTCGAATAAATATTCTTTGCCGTGTAAAATCATATTGTTTCAATCCACTTCCCTTCTCTGAAAATATATCAATTTGTATGGCTTTTCCATCGCATCAATTCAGAACCGTAAATGCAATTTCAATAAAATCCAACTGGCTATAAAAATGGGATTCTGGAAAGGGGCTACCATTGTTTTATAAATATATACATACGCACTCACGCCTGTAATCCCCGAAGGGGTAGGCAGAGGTGTAACCAGTGCACCTACATTTCGCCGAGCGTATCTCCGTCCCACGATGTGATAGGGGGCGAGCCTATCGCCATACCGGGCACAAATTCCAGACTCCGGGCTGATACTGAGCATTTCGTAATAGAAAAACCCAATACCACTTTACCCGACCCGGGGATCAAACCCGAGACCTCAGCGTTAGCTTCAATCGTAACGCGTACGCATTACAACTGCGCCACCGAGGCAGTCGATTTTATAAATATATGTAGTATAATATATCCTCATTGGTGTATTCAGTAAATATGTGAATCCGATAAGGTCCTATATTCAATTCCCAGTCTAATAATAAAATGTTGTTAAGCGAAAACACTGAAAGTTTTGTACGGGATTGTAATTTGTGCCCATATGGTTAATATAAAGAAGCTGCATTGGAACACATTATCGTAAAATTCTTTCTTAGCGGATGTTTATTTCATACTAGGTTTTATAATGTAATTTCGTGTGATTTTTATTTAGTTTGTTTATCAAATAACGTTCAACAAAACATAGAAAACGACTTAAAAAAAAACTGAACATCTAACTGGTCTAAAATAACAAATCTCTTTGGAGTCGGTGCAATTTTATTTGACCGGTAGCGACACAGGCACCGATTCTAAAGAGACCTATAGAATTTATTATTTTTCAATTTTAGTTGCAGTTACAGCAATAGCATGTAAATTCCAATACAATAACACAATCGCAACGAGTGTACTGTTGTCCGTCGTCACTGGAAGCACCAGCTTTCAAATAAAAAAAGAATCATCAAAATCGGTTCGCCCAGTCGAATGTTCTCGAGGTAACTAACAACATAAAAAATATATACAGTCGAATTGAGAACCTCCTCTTTTTTTGAAGTCGGTAAAAAAATGTAGAGTGTTGTAGAACTGTTGTTCCTGCATTACACTGTCGTCTATGAGCTCAACTACAGAGTACCTCTGTACTTAGTGTAGAAGTACAGAGGTACGGTGGTACGAGGGGCGCGACAACACTTCACTGTCACCACAATTATGCGGACCTGCGTAATTGCTGCTTCATGCTACGTAAGGACGCAACATATATTCCTGGCAAACTTTTCTATATAGTAAAGATTTCACTATACAGTTATTTTTTTAAGCATTAGTATGTCTTGTCACTGTCAACTTCAATGTGGCGTCCGTGTAATAGTCGTATATGCTCTTTATACACACACTGTACAGTTCTGTCCGGAGTTTGAAATTACTATCGACAGTAGTATGTGTGACTGCCTCGGTGGCGCAGTTGTAATGCTACGCGTTAAACTGAGGGTAACGCTGAGGTCTCGGGTTTGATCCCCGGGTCGGGTAAAAGTGATATTGGGGTTTTCTATTACGAAATACTCAGTATCAGCCCGGAGTCTGGAATTTGTGCCCGGTATGGCGATAGGCTCGCCCCCTATCGCATCATAGGACGGAGATACGCTCGGCGAAATATGGTTGTACTGGTTACACCTCTACCTACCCTTCCGGGGATTACAGGCGTGAGTGTGTATGTTAGTAGTATGTGTATATGATATAAGGACTATGACGGACTTACGGTCTCAAAACACCCAAACCCGATACAATTTTTTGCCGGTCATACATTTGTATCATTGAAGGGCTCGAACTCGCGGCTTTAAGATTCAATCACCGCGCCACAAACTACGCTAGCTTTTTAAAAAATTCTAAATGCCTGATAATTCTACGCATGGCTCTGAAAAGCCTGTTGCGCTATCGCGGCGCGGCGGATCAATAACGCAGACAGACTATCCGCGGTTAGGGCTGCCACGCGTACGGCTATAGCATTTTATACCATTAATGGCAAGTGCAAGTGTAGTCAATCTATTTTTCTTTCTTTATTTCTAAAAACATTTATTTCCTGACCCACCCCAGAATCCATGTATCCAAGATCTCTATTGATGATCATTGGGAGGAGTAATTTAATATCTGGCCCGCCCCAGAAAGTTCGTTAGTATTCCTACGCCATTGCTGATCACTCCAGCTTCGATCGACGTGACGTGACAACCCTAACAGCTGACCTTTTGCGACGCTCCTCATCATAGTACACATTACACCCACATCACAATGCCTTCAATGCTCGCAACAATGCCCAGCTTTGTGCAAACAAACCTATGAAAAAACTATTGGGAGTATTTTATTCCCTATTAGCGCGACCCCGATATATTAGCATTGTGCGTTCTTCATATACCATTGTACGTATAAGTAGTAGGTATGGTGCGAAGTGAAGTTGGTTACGTCTATAGTCTAGACTATTTTTTAATTCCATAGACAAATACAGATATCATAGTTCTTCCGCGACGTTATAAGCATTTTTTCTGCCTGATGTTATCTCGGTTTAGTTGGTTCCGCCTTCCTACTTAGCCGCTGCCACTTCACCCGGTCATGAGCATACTCCATTTTTTTTTTATATCATAGTCCGGTAAACGAGCAAGTGAATCACCTGATGGTAAGTGATCTCCACCGCCCATGTACGTCCACAATACTAAAAGAATCATGGGTGCGTAGCCGATTTTAAAGGAAAGGGATTATTTAGGGATTAGGAAGGGGAGGGGGATTTGGGCCTCCGGATAGGCAAGTTGCTACAACAGACCATGATATCTTCTTGTAATCTAAGAGTCCACAGCACTATCATAGCTATTAAAGGTATTCCAAAATTACGTTGCTCAGGCATGGAGTAAAATCAATAAGCAGGACTTACTGCAATAACATAGTATAAATACTATCGGTGCCACATAGTCTCGCAAGGCTCACATAATTGGCTGACCCACTCACGTCAATGGAGACGTATTTGATGGTCTCGTTTCTGAACCCGACAAAAAAGAGAGGTTAAAAAAAAAGTTTTACGTTAAGTTTGGACAGTAGGCCTAGTATGAGTTACAAATACGTTCACAGTTTTCGAATTGGTATAAAATTACTACTGTCGAAGTGTCAAACTAGTAATTCATACGGGTAATAAAGATCGATGTAAATGTTTTACGAAAATTTTGATTAACCGAGGAGCTCACCCGCTTCACGATGACCAACAAAACAATACAAGCATTAATAAAATATTACATACGCAGTCACGCCTGTAATCCCCAAAGGGGTAGGCAGAGGTGCAACTAGTACACCCACGTTTCGCCGAGCGTATCTCCGTCCCACGATGTGATAGGGGGCGAGCCCATCGCCATACCGGGCACAAATTCCAGACTCCGGGCTGATACTGAGTATTTCGTCATAGAATAACCCAATATCACTTTACCCGACCCGGGGATCGAACCCGAGACCTCAGCGTTAGCCTCAATCGTAACGCGTACGCATTACAACGGCACCACCGAGGCAGTCTTATTAATAAATTGTTATGGACATATCAAACACAATAAATGAGAGCGATAAAACACAATATAAGTACACATTTTCTTATATAGATGGACACATGACGTGAAACAAATACGAAATAGGGTAACAAACTAACAAAGTGGCGAACTTTCAAACAAATAATGATCCAAGTTGGCGATTGTTCTCAATATGGCTCTCGCAGGGCCGTTAGCGCATGCTCACATACTAATGAGAATATACGCACGGAATGATGACTGACGGAAGATACAAACATAACTAAAATAAAATAATTATGTTTTTATAATAATAATACACACCAAAGTCCCGACCCCACACTAGGTTAACCTGTATCGTGGGTATCAAGAACTACGAGAGACTTGCGCGGTCCCACAGCACCCAGACCAGAAACAAATATTTATGGGTCACACAAACATTTGTCTCGGTGCGGGAATCGAACCCACTGCCTCACGCTTCGCAGCCAGCTCCTCGTCCACTGCGTCACGGAGGCTGTCAATAGAATTCGCAGTGTGATATTTTATTTTTATTTCAATACTATTTCTCGCCCCCCCCCCCCCCTGTCAGACTTACATACGCATCACGCCTGTAACCCCTCAAGGGGTAGGCAGAGATATAGGGAGCGAGTGTATATTTTTTTTATACTGTAGCCTATGCGTTTCCATGAATTTTGCTTAACATAATAAATAGTTAAACATCAAAACCCCCTCTGTAGTTTTTACGTGATGAAATCAAAGACTACTAGACAAGTTGCGCGGTACACAGAAATTGCACCACTAAGTTACGGTCAATTGGCCGTAACTCAATTTCACTATATCGCTTACTCTCCATGTCTGTGAGCTGTCAAACTCACGCGTTATGTGACGCAATTTTACTTCTAAACAGCCCGTCTAGTAGTATACATTCAAGTCTTTGGATGAAATGAATGACATTGGGCGATAATGACAATGATAAAGTTAATTCTGACTCACTTATCAATTTAGAAACATACTACTCATATTGTATCAGTAGTAGAAATAGCTTACTGTGTCGTTTTTAATACGTCATCTCTTATCTGAGGACGAAGAGATTACCAAACTACTAAATTCTACTATCACCATAAGAACCAATACTTAGCCAGAGTAAAGTTGGTCTTCTTAAATGAGGCACTTCGCCATTTTTTTACCTTTCCCACAAGATTTAATAGTGCTACACAAACGGGCTGGCTCTGTGCGATGTCACTTGAGACAACTTACAATAGTGTTACAACACTGTTTCGATATTATAGCTTCAGCAGTACGTCATTCATTATTGGGTTTTCTACAATAATGAAATACAGCTATTGTTCTTTCACACCTAGATGCCAATATTTATGGAAGTTCACTATTTTTATTATCTTGAATGACGAGACGAGCAGGTCGCTCGCCTGATGGTAAGCGCCACGCCTGTTCATAAACAGAAGCAACGCCACACAGAACTTTAAATAACAAAGCACTGCATGACACTGGACTGCACTCGTCACCCCGAGACATAAGTTGTTAAGTCTCACAATGCCCGGTAATTTCACTGGCTTCAATGTCCTTCAAACCGGAACACAACAGTGCTTACACACTGTTGCTTGGCGGCAGAAATAGACAACGCGGTGATACCAACCCAGCCGGCCTCTCGCATACGAGGGACCTACCACCAACTTGTAAAATATGTCACAAGCGCGAATATGTCTGAAGGTACATCTTACGGTGTCACTACTGTAGTATTTACAACAGAAGAGTAGCTTAACGAGCAAGTGGTTCACCGTGGCAGGTCACCACCCATACATACACTCACAATACTAGAAAAATCATGGATGCGTTGCTGACATCTTGAGGAAAGCCTCTTATAAATCTCACTGTACGAAATGCAACGGTGAGCTTACACTTCACTTCTCGTCGTTTGTCTGTAGGACAATGGTAATAACCCGGTCGAGACGGTCCATTCACGCTGTAGACAAAATTGTCTATAGCGTATTGATGGATCACGTCATTTAGATTAGAAGAGCTTATACTACGTAATCAAATGACGTCACTGCATTCCTAAACTGCCGTCAAATTCACGGCGCGTCGCATTAACTCGATCAATATTTGAATTTCATCGAGACTGTGTTAGAAAGGTGGTTAACGAGCGGTGACGCAGTTAACCATCGAAATTTTATACGACCTTTCACTCGGGCGAAATATATGCACCGGCGACATTTTGTCGTCCAATGTTAATAATATGGTCTGTAGGATCTTGGGATTCACATTTACTTGTGTATTACAAATTGCGCCTCATTTTTCTAGTGACAGCCTACTTAATAGTGCAGACTTGTTCTCATACACACGGTCGAGATCTAAAGACCTAAAAACGCTGGCTTGACGTATTAGAGACATGAAAACCTCATTACAGAGGATGCGCAAAACAACGAGAAGTAGAAGCAAGTAGGAAGGCAGACCCTGACATTAATGTGGGATAAAGCCAGACAGAAAGAAAAAAGGCTACAAAAACTTGTTCAATTTTTCTCACTCCCTATCCAATAAAACTGATATAACATCGGTGAAAACTTATACACCACTTGCACCAAGCTGGCGTGAGCTTATGTATTAAGTAAGTATTAAGACGGATATCGCACAATTTCTCCCGAGCGTGTCATGATATTCGATTAGATTCCATAAGGCAGACATGACCAATGAAAAAATGCAGTAACAAAGGGTGAGTCAGTCACTGATACGCAAATTGATGTCTATGATAAGTGACACACAAGGTTGAGTAGCGCAGTAGCAAGTGGGAACATTGTGTGTAGATCGGAACAAATACCAATAGCGATGTCTCTATTCACCCAATCTTGCGCTTTCATCTTCGACTTGCGTCTTCCTCTGACGTATGCGTATAGCTCAATAGCGCATGTGTCAAACTATGGACATTTCACACAATGATCAGAAAGCCATGTGTAATAGAAAAACTTATTAGACTACCTCGGTGGCGCAGTTGTATTGCGTACGCATTACGACTGAGGCTGACGCTGAGGTTTCTGGTTCAATCCCCGGGTCGGGTAAAAGTGATATTGGGTTCTTCTATTACGAAATGCTCAGTATAAGCCTGTAATTGTGCCCGGTATAGGCTCGCCCCCTATCATAACGAAACGGCATTCCGAACTAGCGATAGAATTTTGACGGAATCTAAATAATGTATTACATTTTATGGATTCAATAAATATTTCGAATTTTGAATTTTGAATTTGAATTTACCAAAAAGGATGAAGCCTTAGTCCACCTCGCTGACGTAATGCGAAATTCTCATGGAGAACATTTTAGGTATACAGGTTTCCTCATCTACAATAGAAGGTCCATTCACGGGTGCTGCTGATTATACATCAAAGGAAAGGGGTCTTGGTATTACAAGGGTGGGTTGTCCATTTGGGTGTCGCGAAATCTCATCGTATGAAACGCACCAGCAAGCTCTCAGTTCATAATTATAAGGTAATGGAGAATTAAAATATGATAAGCACATACACATCTGCCTAGCCGTGAGAAATACAAGCGGTATTAAAGTTTAAATTTTATTTTCAACAGCATTCACATAAAATGTTGACATAAACCTAGTTCCACACGGGTGTTCGTCGCCAATTACTAATTTTATTACCTTTCTGTTTATGTTCTGGAATAATCAGCGCAATACGCAGCTTTTATCCAATTCGTTGTTAGTGAATAATGTATTTTGTTCGTCGCAAATAGTGTTATTCAATTTGCGTGTTACATTTCGCAATTTAATTTGCCGTATCGATTGGGCAGCGGACTTGTGTCCGCTTTCTTATACACCAGGGAATGATATAGTTAATTAATGGTAAATATACAAATCCAAATGCTATCAATGTTGTTTAGCCCTTAACAAAAAAGGTCCTTTTGTCTGTCTGTATGTGTCTGTGTGTGTGTGTGTCTGTGTGTGTGGGTGTGTCTGTGTGTGTGGGTGTGTCTGTGTGTGTGGGTGTGTCTGTGTGTGTATAGCATCATAGCGTCTAAACGAATGGACCGATTTGACTCTAGGCAGGCGACCGGTTGTAAAAACTACAAGCAAGTCTTTATGTAATATGTGTGTTATAAAGAATGTTGCGCCGACCCCACTCTGAGTGGGATAAAGGCAGGTGGAAGAAGAAGACTTTGGTCATGTGAAACCGGCGAGATGTCAACGTTCGACATCCAAGCCGGATAATCAAAGTACCGATGAGCAAATCATACAAGACTTGCCCGGGAATAGAACAAAAACATTTTCCATCAATCAAAGTACTGCAGTGCCATACAATAGGGGGTAATCAATAGCGAATAGCATTGACGCAGTTAGTACATTGTGCCACTTCTGGCACCTTCGCTGGTACAGCCCTCATGCCGATAAGAATCGCTGCGAGCAATTTAGAAGTTAATGAGCGGCTTTCATGTCTCGTTGAGCGGTCGCATTGCCACTAAACGCTGTCTATGTAAGCCCACAAGTACTGTGGTTCTTTTTTCTTTTTCGAATGGATTTGTGCTGTTAGCTTATATTGCTTTTACAGCTTCATCTGACAAAAAAGCCGGCGCTTATGGCGCTCTGGCCAGAAATATGTATAATGTACTTAGTAGCGATTAAGCACAGAGGCGCCTTTTAGAAGGCTCAGACCTCAGCTTGAGCAATCGCTGGGGAGTATAGCTTAGGGCCGTCTCTGCACATCATTGTGCCGACGGTCAGTTGTGGGAGTTCTACGGACTCGTAGGCGTGTTCTATGTCGGGGTCGCGTATTATTATTGCGATTCGGATTGGGCAGAGAAAGTGCTGCTTCGATAGCGACTGTGATGGAGTCGTTGGGATCTGCCAAAACATGTTTGGGACGACGACGGAGGATACTGTGCTTGGCAGTCGCAAATGTTAACATTAGGATGGGGAATTCCATAAGATAATAAGTAAGGAAAACGTTTAACCTCTATTTACCAGCCTCTGAGGCGCAGTGGGCGAGTAGCCAACTGGAAACGTGAGGCGGCAGGTTCGATCCCCGCACCGAGACAAATATTTGTCTGATACACAAATATTTGTTTCAGGTCTGGGTGTAATCGAGACCGTTAGTCTCTCGTAGTTCCTGATACCCACGACACAACATTCGTATCTTACTGTGGGGTCAGGGTTATGTGTGTGACTGTTGGGTGTTATTTATTTATTTATAAACATTATTTCTTTAAGGTCTCACGTATACAAAAATCTATACTTATCAAAGAGCTCATTGAAGTGTTGTTCTTGGATGCGGGCGTAAATTTTGTGAATCAAATGTGATTCATGATTTTCTAAACATGGAAATTTCTTATCCATAGCTAATGTTCTAATCAAAAACTAGAAAATATGGTTGTGTTCTTTACTATAGAAAATACTGGTTCATAAACAAGACAATTTGCAATTTAACCAGCCAAATGACCTGCAAGTGCAAGTATGCCCGTTGGCAACAACTTTGTATGTGTTATTTCATAACTGCACTGCATTCGGAGCCGACAGCACTGGGCGTGTCCAGGCATCTTCAACGGTCGATATTTCAATGCGACATTGTCTACAATAAATGCAGCGGGATTTACCACAACAAGGTGTCAATATTGTGTGCATGTTGTCGCGTCGTCAGTGTGTCACCCGCCTATGATGACAACACTATCAGTACTGTGTTATAACTTATAATGTTCTAGCTTTTGCCAGCGGCTCCGCCCGCGTGAATAGACTTTTCAGAAATAAAACGTAGCCTATAACCGTCTCCAGGGTCCTATCTATCTCTACATCAAAATTCATCAAAATCGGTTCGGTGATTTAGGCGTGAAAGCGTAACAAACAAAATTACATTCACATTTATATTATTAGTATGATTTTTTATTTTCGCAGTCGAGTCACACAGCACAATGCGTTCGGTGCACTCCTTCCCTTATAGTAAGCGAATACTCACAAATGCGTCATCAAATTCAAAATATACAACTGCCATGAAGAGCGGCGTTAGTTTTTAACCCGTCCGGTGAATCGTACGCTATATGAAACAATTAGGCCTGAGTCACTTGCCTCATTACACGATCAGTTTAGCAGTCGCGAATGACGTCACTACAAAGTTTTTGTCCTACTATGTCACAATGTGAAAACGTAAAAGAAAAACGTTATCTAAGTAACGGCTCGTTTTTACTTATTCGGGGTTCTTCCCCTCGACAATGTTCGACTTTCTACCGTACCAGTTGCATGAGAAACGCAATAGAGCAGTTATATTTTTTAATTTCCTTATAGTAAAATTATAATTAAGGAAATTGGGTAAATAGCTTTTTCATAATATTCCATTTGAAAGAGGCGGTACTTAAAAGTTATCTTAATGGTTTTTACTAGTATCGCGTATCCTCTACCTACTTGACACATTTTTTTCCAGATGGAGCATGATTTTATGACGAAATATCTGACGTGACCGTACGTTACGTTTTAAACACTACCTTTTTCCCATCGGTTCATCATCCCGATGACTCCGAGGAAGACCCGAGACAAATATTTGTGTATCAGACATACATTTGTCTAGGTGCGGGAATCGAACCCACGACCTCACGCTTCACAACCGGCTACTGGCCCGTTGCGCCACGAAGGCTGTCTAAAGCCATTCATCATCATTATTAGCAACGAGCAAAATTCGTTGAAATCAATTAATCATGTTTGAGCATGCGTTAGTATTATAAGCTATTGGAAAGCTTTTTAGATAGATAAATCCACACATATATAAGAGACATCTGTGAATTATTTATCAACTTATATGAACAAATGTCTCCATCAAAAAGAAACATAACTGATTCGTTTATTACTAAATACTTCTATTTTGATAAACAAAACTTTCAGTATTATAATATATGTATATGTTTTGAAGCATTTTGTCACTGTATCCCTAAATATGACGGTGTCCCGATTTGATTAAAAATAAAAACGGTCACGCTAGGATTACCATAACCTAAACGT
This sequence comes from Mimas tiliae, assembly GCA_905332985.1. Lineage (NCBI taxonomy): Eukaryota > Metazoa > Arthropoda > Insecta > Lepidoptera > Sphingidae > Mimas > Mimas tiliae. Next base: position 1,238,511 of record HG995258.1, read on the forward strand.
TACAGACGCACTCACGCGTGTAATCCCCAAAGAGGTAGGCAGAGGTGTAACCATTACACCCACATTTCGCCGAGGGTATCTCCGTCCCACGATGTGATAGGGGGCGAGCCTATCGCCATACCGGGCACAAATTCCAGACTCCGGGTTGATACTACGTATTTCGTAATAGAAAAACCCAATACCACTTTACCCGACCCAGGGATCGAACCCGAGAGGTCTCGGCAGCGTCAGCGTTAGACTCGATCGTAACGCGTACGCATTACAACTGCGCCACCGAGGCAGTCTAACCTAACCTAAACGTGTGTTATCTTAAAACTGTGCATGCCAGTAAGTCATGTATTTCCGGCGTGTACAATGCACATGCCCATTACAGTATCCATTATTTGCATTTACGTTACATAATCTAACTGCCTCGGTGGCGCAGTTGTAATGCGTACGCGTTACGATTGAGGCTAACGCTGAGGTCTCGGGTTCGATCCCCGTGGCGGGTAAAGTGGTATTGGGTTTCTCCATTATGAAATGTTCAGTATCAGCCCGGAGTCTGGAATTTATGCCCGGTATGGCGATAGGCTCGCCCCGTATCACATCATGGGATGGAGATACGCTCGGCGAAATGTGGGTGTACTGGTTACACCTCTGCCTACCCCTTCGGGGATTACAGGCGTGAGTGCGTATATGTATAATGTAACTACATTTTCCAAGTGTATATTCGCACAATACATTCATGCGAGTACAGCAGCTCGCCGGATTATCGATCGCGAAGCATCTCGCGCCGGTGACAGCCCTATACCGTGCACGTCACTGACAACGTAATTTCATCAGATGAAAATGTTAGCTCATCGCCGCGTAACGCCCTTGTAGATGCGCCACGTGTTGATCGATGCGACGTTGGGATTTATATAAGCATATCATATTGTATCTGGCGCCTTTAAACCCCTATTAGATGGAGTTTCTTCTACAACATAGGCGGTATTTATGTAACAGTCGCGTCATACGATTCTTTTCTCACTGGCCTCGTAAACAAGAGTTTTCAATCATATTCTCGTCTGTGTCATGCGATCAACTTCCTTCATATAAATTGCGCTTTATCCATACTTCTTACATCCCAATTTAGGTAAGCCATGTTATACGTACATACGCACTGACGCCTAAGGGGTAGGCAGAGATGCAACAAGTACATCCACATTTCGCCGAGCGTATCTCCATCCCATGATGTGATACCCGCCATACCGGGCACAATTCCAGACTCCGGGCTAATATTGAGCATTTCGTAATAGGAAAACCTAATTGCACTTTAGCTTTTAATAGTCGTAACGCATACGCATTACAACTGCGTCACCGAGACAGTCATACGTATTAGGTGTATTCTCTGATTGGTAGAAACTGACTGTAAACATCGTTTTATCTGTAGCATGAATATTTCGGCTCGACCGCGACCAATAACAATTTGTGCCGTTTCTTGTCAGCGAGACTATCGGAGTCTAAAAACATCTCTTTATAGAAAGGCAGGTAGGTAATTCTCTGACTAGTCCTCAGAGATAGGAGACACCTGCGATTCCCTCAATACTGTATGTTCTTAGGCGGCTTACCGTCAGGTGACTTGTTTGCTATGACCTCTCCCATAAAACATGTAGCATTTTTTCATTCCGAAGTCTGACGACATATATTTGTAGGCCATAAAAGTGTGGTATAGAAAATTTAATTCATTCGTGCACGTCTTATGTGTACGAGATGCATTTAGACACATTGACTTAAATTATACATATTTACAAGCTTACACAGCAAAACAAAAATGAAACGACTTAGCTTTTACTTAGAAACCATATCTCCCATATTATAATTTTCGATATTCCCGTGGGCTGTAAATACTAGCCCTGTATTATACACCTTCCACTGCTGGACACAGGCATCATCTACTGAATGAGAGGCGTTAGGTCACCACGCTGGTCTAATGCGGGTTGGCAGAGTTCACATAACTTCGAAATTCTTATGGAGAACTTCTCAGGTATGCAGGTTTCCACGCGATGTTTCAGTCACCGTTAAAGCAAGTGATAATTAACAATTAATACACACTTAGAATAGTCAGGAGTGTATGCTCTTGGGTCTGGTTACGAACCTACTACTTTCGTTTTGAGTCTTTACAGACAGTCCGCTGAGCCATCACTGCTTTACTGCACCGTGGGCAGCAGCGGCTATAGACTGTATGTATGTATGTATGTAGGTACTCACTTTTGTTTCTTCTTTCTGTTCGATGGAGGATATAATCCGCCAGGAGGCTCGGCGCGCTCCTATGACGTTCTTGTACGCGACCGATAGTAGGTTCCTTTCTTCCACGGTCAGTTCATTGTCGGAAACGTTGCGTGACGCCACGTTCTTCATCGCCTCCACCATTTCTGGAATAAAGAGTTTGTGTGTCAATACATGTTTTCTATAAACAAGAATCTTCTAGACGCCATGGTTAGCTGCGGTTATACGGTATTTCCACATTTCCTTTACAAATTATGACAACGGTAAATAATTGTCTCAATATTTTTTTAAGAAAAATCTACAAGAATTGCTGTAAAACAAAATACTCGTTACGGAAAAAAAACAAAGATATCCACAACATACTTATCATGTGAAACACAACTAACAAACGTGCCTAAAGACGAAACACACTCGGGGAATCACGTGAATCAAAATAATACGTTGTCCGAAACAAGGGTATTTCCCAGATACATATTCGGGAATACAGATATACGTCCGTACTCCGTACGTAGTACGGTACAATCGAGATATTGCCCAAAATATTTATAGGAAAAAATATTGCCAGCGCTTAAAAATTTAAAAACGTTACAATAACAACTATTTCAATGTTTTCTTAGAAACCATACAAAAACCACGCTTCCGATAGGACCCATACAAATACCAGCAGAAAAACCGGAAACTCGTTATCGAAATTCGAAACCAATACAGGCATGTTATTGTCATTTAAATTATAGTATAGTTTTTTTTATGGCATAGGCCGGCAAACGAGCAAGTGGGTCACCTGGTGGTAAGTGATCTCCACCGCCCATGTACGCCCACAATACCAAAAGAATCATGGGTGCGTTGCCGACCTTTAAATGAAAGGGATAATTAAGGAATTGGGAAGGGGACGAGGTTTAGACCTCCGGATATCTCACTCACCGTACGAAACGCAGCAGCAAGCTGCTACTTTACGCCGGTTTTCAGTGAGACAGTGGTAATGACCCGGACGAGCCGGCCCATACATGCTGTAGACAAGTGTGACAATGTTTAATCGATCATTCGCCATTACAGCTATGCATGGCATCTTCAATAATTACATTTAATAAGAGGAAAATGCACGAATAATTTCTGAAAATCTATCAAACCGTTTAGGAATGGAATCGAATCGCGACTCAAATCCGCAGCATGACAACTGACTATCCTCTTTATCCCCTACGCCACGGAGTGTGTCATAGTTTTACATCTTTATGAGTTTAGTGACCTCATTAGAACTGCACTTCGTCTGCGGACTGTCAGGTTTGGATTCGAGTTCTAATCGGGAAAATTATTCTACTAAATGAAATAATTGGTTTACTCCCACTGCGTTTTGACTCCATACCTATGCTTTCACAGATAGAACCAAGGAAATCTTGTTGGATATCTACGTATATTCCCTTTAGGTATTGTTTCTTTCTGTCTGGCGTTACCCCGCCTAGTACAGGGTCAGCCTTCTCGCACCATAGATTAACGGTATACGCACTCACGCCTGTAATCCCCGAAGGGGTAGGCAGAGGTGTAACCAGTACACCCACATTTCGCCGTATCACCGTCCCATGACCTGCTCGTCTCGTCATTCAATGTAATAAAAAAAAAATAAAAAAAAAAATAAAAAAAATGATGTGATAGGGGGCGAGCCTATCACCATACCGGGCACAATTCCAGACTCCGGGCTAATACTGAGCATTTCGTAATTGAAAACCCCAATATCACTTTTACCCGACCCCGGGATCGAACCCGAGACCTCAGCGTCAGCTCAGTCGTAACGCGTACGCATTACAACTGCGCCACCGAGGCAGTCATAGATTTAACGGTGTTTGGTATAATATGAGGCAACCCGCCATCTTTCCCCACAACCCAAAGAGAACCAAGTTTCACCATTGTCACATCTGTTAATCAGTAGAGTGTACCACGTGCAGATGAGGTTGGCTTTGGGCCTAAGATGTTGGCCTACTTACACTCTCAATTTATTCTAATATCCAATGATTAATCTAAATTGTATATTTTCCTTTTTAGTCATTACATAATTGTGTAAAGCTTGCTTTGTCTACAGCATGAATGAGGTAATACCACTGTCGTCACAGAAAATCGCCGCTTGCTCATGCGTTATGTATATAATAATAGCCCTGTATTATTCACGTCCCACTGCTGGGCACCGGCCTTTTTTACTGAATGAGAGGTGTTAGGTCTTAATCCACCAAACTGACCTAACCTTAGAAATTATTATAGAGAACTTCTCAGGTCTTCAGGTTTCCTCACGATGTTTCCTTCACCGTCAAAGCAAGTGATAATTAACAATGAATACGCACGTAACTTTGAAAAGTCAGAGGTGCATGCTCTTAGGGCTGATTTCGAACCTGCGACTTTCGTCTCGATATTCCATACCACACTTTGCTGACCTGTCACTGCTTTAAGTATAATGACCAAAATTTCCAGAGCTCTAATACAGTTAGATTATAATATAAATAATGAGGTGTATTCCTATTCCGTTGTTCAAAAGCTGTGGTGACCAATAACACCAGTTGACCAATCTCGTTTTCCAGCCTCTGCTATTAAGAAAATTATACAGACATGACACTGTCATACGGGTGTGATGAGTTGCAGTTAGTCTGTAGGAGACTCACAATGTACTATCTTGAATATAACATAGTCAGCAATAATATTTAAAGCTATGTTAATTATCTCCGCTCTCCAACCTAGAGTATCAATGATTCATACATTATGCAAAAACCCACACCAAATCTCTCATTCATTTTTGTATTAATATAGGACAAGACAGGCAACATGCAATTTTCTTCAAATTTGCATGTTTAAATAATTCCTATTCAACAGAACTTCATCTGCATGAAATGAAAGAAATCTTATGACATTTTTATGAATCATAAAATACCAGTGCAATTAATTACTAGTGATGTTATTATATCAGGCTTATATTATATTTTCCTAAAGCTGGGTACTAGCTACCCCTACTATCGAGACAGGTTAGGCATTTTTGATTAGGAACTATTGTTGTATTTGTAGGGTACTATGAAACTGGCAAAACTTGGGCAACGCTAAGTTGGGAAATAATTTTTGAAGAAACATGAAGTCTGTGCGAACTGTGAGTTTGAAAAATGAGATATGATGTGGCTGAGAAAATAGAAATGAAAGAGACACCAAAAGCCTCCAAAAAGAGCAAAAAAGGGATACAGGTGTGAGTTTAAAAATGTTTCTTGCAAAATAGAATATATTTTAGGTTGTACATGTGACAAGATGGGATGTTATCATAACTAGATACTGTCCTTGATTCATTTTTACTAGTAACTGAATAAATTAACATAATGCGTGGTGAAAATTTAAATCACATGCCAATATTCTGAGAAATAATATTAAAAAATTGTTTGATCAAGTTACTTGTGGAAATTTATTATAAATTCCCCGAGGTCACACCAGAGCAATATGCTTACACCAAATGCTGTAAGTAAGGATGTATTTTGCAGCAAACTGTATTGAAAAGCAAATTATTTTTTATGTGCATGTAACATGTAGATGAATGCATAGGTTAATTGTTTCATTCAATATATGCAGTGTATATTTGATGTATGTTACACATAACATGGCACACCATTACCCAATACAAAAATTCAAGTATTGTTAAAATTGTATGAAAGTAAATTGATTACTTTCAAGCAAAAAGTAGAATTAAAATTTATTTTATATAAAGTTAACACAAATTGGGGTGACAATAGGAATCAGCAATAATAAAATTTAACAAATACATTTTTTATTTAAATTGCAACATATTTCTTTGATTAATGCTTTTTATTGTTCTTGAAATGGAAGATATAGCTTCTTTTTAATGACAAAGTTAGCACAGAACTATATTCCAAATGTATGGCTCATGAATGACATCATCCCAAAGTTGCACATATTCACATGGGCGAGGCAGCTGTTTTACAAGTAAATGACCCTCTATGAAACTATGTCATTAAGTAAATTAAGAATTACACTGGAGCATTTGTATGTATAAGAATTTCTCTATGGAATGTGGATTATTTTTGGCTAGACATTTTAACATAAGTTATTTAAGTCACATAGGATTTTATATAACTTATTACATAACTAAAACCATATAGGTCAGTCTAGGGCAATCTTCTAGTTATCCTAGATTTGTCCTAGTTTGGTATCAACAGGTAAGGATATTTCATATTTGCCAATAAAACGAAACCAATCTGTTGTATTAAATGTATGGGAACACATTATATTTCAGTAAAAATCCTAGGTTTTAAACAGTACCAGCAATTGCAGTACTTAGGCCTAGTCATTACTCAGTGTAAGCCTTGAATCAAAGGTTTATAACAAACTTTATGCCATTAAGTACATTTGATGAAATGGATATTAAAAAGTATTTCTTCTCTGTCACAATTATAGCACATGGCTATCATATTGATTGGTAAACACATACTAACAGCTAAAACATTATATATAATAATATATAAATGTGCCAATCATGAATATTCATGTCAGTTTCAACCTGTGTCAATATCATCAGACATACCACAAAAACTTATTCAGTTACATTTCTTTACAACTGTGTGCTAATTTCACACTTTTCATTCGTTTTTTGTCTGAAAAACTATTTGCTGTATTCAGCGTTTGGGTTTTAGTTCACAAAAAGTTACATTTATTGCCAATATGCATAATGCTTTCTATTTTACGTCATTTAATAAAGGTCTGAGTGTTTGAATTTGTCATGAATTGATTACATGTTAGCATAGTTATGTAAAAGGTTATTGCTACTTTCTCTGTTACTGATAAGACATTGAACATGCCACAAACTGTTGAATCAGCAACAAAAGGGTGTGGTCACTTTGCACATGTCGAAATTTTTCGAAAATTATTAATTGTAACCATGTGAGCCCCAAAACTATGGGACTCCCAGTTGTGTGTAACATGCATGCTGTCATTTGAGTTGAAAGGAAAACTGATATTGTAGGTACCATTTCATTTTACGCAAAACGTTTGTAAAGCGTCAGAGATAAAAAATAAATATGTCAACTTTAATGTTGAGGTATTGATAGTGTCGCAATCGACTAAAATCCTTGAAATTTGACAGTTATGGTTCGCACAAAAAATGTATGTTGAGTAACAATACGGCTGCCGGCCGTGTGCTTGATAAGATTTAAGATATATCCCCTACGAAGATATGTACTCTATACGATAATTCTAATAAAGGTCAATGAACCGCCGCCCGTCCGCTTAATTTCATTTAATAATGAGCTGAAAAGCGATGTGGGCTCGCACCTGACACCACCGACCACGAGCTCTCACAATGACCACATTATTATAAATCTCGCTACTGTGTCAGAAGGAGAGTTCCCGTGGCTTTGATGTCATGAAACAATGGGTGAAATCTGAGGCGACGTGAAATTGCGCCGTCTAATACCAGAACATTCCGCAGCCTCCAAACGAGTTATTTGTATAAGACGCGACATGCATGACCGAATTCAATGACATCGATCGCGATTCTATTTCCCTGAGATGGGAAAAATTTAAGATATATTTTTTTCGAACGGTACCATTTTACGTGCGTTTCAGACGTTGATCGCGGATTTTACGACTGAACGAATCGTTATTAGCAGACTGTGAAGGTTTTCATACGTTTTTCAGACGTTTTCATTAGCTTTATCATAGTAAAAAATGTAAAGGACATCCCACCGGCGGATGACGCATCGATCGCTGACCAAGCCTAACCAGTAACATTGATTTCTTCCTGAGGTAATAAAATAATGAAAAATGAATGTATTACATCGTACTTTCCATTTAAAAAGACATAATGAGGGACATACAGTATATTCATGCACATAAATTTTTCAAACTATCACCAAATCGTCTTTCAACTGTCGGCGAAAATACGATGGAATTTTCGTCCTAATAGCGGCGATTTATTAAAAAATATGCACTCACCGTCATAACGCTCAGCCTGCTCGGCTAACTTGGCTTTATACACATTATCTTCCCTTTCCGACATTGTGGATGACAAATGATTTTTCACTAACTAAAACCGAATCGCCAGGTCACTAATTCACCAAGATGGCCGCGCCCGCCAACCGAATCCGAATTCGATCTTCAACTAAACTCCGCCCATGACGTCATAGACATGGCAACTTTCATTGCCAGCTTATTGTCATGAATTATTCTACTCAAATAAATACCAGAAATCTACAATTACACACTGTTTATAAAAAATACATCAAATAACTCGACTACAACCGAAAAATACTTAGTGTTATTATGCGCTGTGAGATTCATTTTTACAAATTGGTCCATATACTCATAAGTTGGCTACGAGGCTACTAGCCCAACGCATCAGTCGCAACTCGGTTAAGGATGTTATCGGTTATCCAGAGTAAGATCCGCCTTTTTTCCGCCGCGATGCTGCGTTGTTTCCATAGAATTAGATAAATACAGTAGTAAAAAATCGGAACCAATACAATAACGTTGATTTTGATTTTGCATAAGAGACTTCAAGTTTCAAAGAGTATTTAGTCAACAACATAATTAAATTACATTTTTTGTACCCAAACACACATCCTGGCAGCCGTGGAAAAAATACATTTTTTTTTTAAATAATGGCTTCGCATTTCCATGCATATAGCCAATGACAAATATGAATATATTTATAAGTATTCACAAGAACGATGAAACACCGCACCAGTGTGATTGATTACAAAGTCTTGTTGGAGTTTTGGTGTCAATTACTTCCTGTACGTTGCTTCATGGATGATTTTCCCCAAGCGGATGGAACGCTTGGTCGATCGTATCGATCAACAATCACTAAGTTTACCAATTTAATGCGCCAATTCACACCACTTTTTACAATATTATTTAAATAAACACAAGTTTAAACTAGTTTAGGAATTAATTAAAATAGGAGATCGGCCGCACTGTCATAATGCCCGCCAAAATCCAACCAGTAGTTGCTAACTCGAATGTATATACTCGCCAATACTAGTACAATTATAACATAAAATAATGATTATTGAGCATGATCCCCATGACCACGATGAATAAATTAAGACTATAAAGTAAATAAGTTATAATAAAAAATAACAGTTTGAGCAGACCAGTCCACACAAGCAGCACGCGTTCACGGGTATGATGCATGTGTCAGCCATCGACCTCCTCAAACATGTTCCAGGGAAGTGACCTACCCGGCCCTATACACAACGCCGCGCGCCTCGCCGCGCCGCCGCAAGCACAGACACTTTAGCGAGCATAACATACCCAAACTAAATTTGAATGAATAGAATAGAATTGAATGAATATAGTCATTAATTACCAACGGTTCTCATGAGAGTCATGCTTCTCCATTTCTAGAAAAGGGCAACATTTTCATTTCATACACTTAATGTTCAATAATTTCACTGGCTTCAATGTCCATCAAACTGCAACACAACAGTGCTTAACGCTGCTGCTTAGCGGTAGAAATAGACTAAGTGGTGGTACCAATACAGACGGCATTTTGCATATGAAGGACCAACCACCACTATATCATAATGTATTACTATTTTTATTCTATTACATTAATATGGCTAGAGATGGCTATTTTATTATAATATTCTTCTCTTTGGCGATTGCTTAGTGTTTGCCGAAGTTTGCCAAGCGTGAAACACCTACTTGTCAATATTTATATGTTTATAATAATAAAATAAAACACAATTAATACATCATTTTTATGTTTGTGAGGTAAATGGCGGTGGGTTCGTTTCCCGCACCGAGATACACACACAATGTTTGTTTGATCCACAAATACTTGTTTCGGGTGTGTGTATGTGTTCTTGAGTGTTTTCTTGAGTGGTTACCACCAGGCAGACGGCCGGCCGTAATACTACAAGCCTAATCTTTAAATAACATGCAAAGACTTGCACATACACTGGACAAGCTGCGCAGTACATAGAAATTGTACCACTAAGTTGCGGTTAATTGATCGTAACTCAATATTACCATCTCGCTTACTCTTAACTAGAACCCCTATCCGCTTTTGACCCCTTTGAACCCCTATCCCTGTTTGTGAGCTGTCAAACTCCCGCGATATGTGACGCAATTTTACTTCTAAACAGCCCGTCTAGTAGTATACATTCAAGTCTTTGGATGAAATGAATGACATTGGGCGATAATGACAATGATAAAGTTAATTCTGACTCACTTATCAATTTAGAAACATACTACTCATATTGTATCAGTAGTAGAAATAGCTTACTGTGTCGTTTTTAATACGTCATTAAAGTCTTTGGTGATAAAAATCATGTTGCATCGACCCCACTGGGCCCCACACCCCATTGCGAGTGGCATCTGAGTGACTTAAGGAGATGGATAGATGAAAGAAGATGGACTTATTTCCAATGTAAAATTACAGGTAAATCATTCGATTTATCAAATCAAAAACACCGATAAATATTTATTTTTTGTCATGGGTGTAGAATTAGGTTTTAGATCGGTTTATTTTGAGTAAGGATGGAACAATACCACTTGTGTATCTTAACTTTTACTCGATACCGTATCGGTCATAAATTATCGATACCTACTTGGTATCGAATAAAAAGCATCGGTACTTACTCGTATCAGTCAGTTTGTAGGATTAGAGGTAGATACTACAGTATAGCATGAATAATATAAATATATATGTCGAAGCGTCAATACTTATTTTTTTATTTCCCGATTAATTGTAACCTTATTTAATTACTACCAATTGGTAACGTCAAGTAAATGAACTTGGGTGAGAACGATGCAGGAGGTTGTAATATTAAATCAATAATTGTCACTTGACGTTGGACAGTTTTTGGGACATATGACATTAGAGGTTGGCGAATGGAACATATTGGACTTGACTTTGGAGAGCGGTGCGTTGGGGACGTTGTTGAATCGCCATCCTGTATCGAATTCACCGCGTTTCCATTTGTGATCAAGTAGTATTATTGTGTGTTGTTTAGCTAAGTTAATTAATAGACGACTGACCTAAGTGATCTGAATATTTTCTTGGTAAATCACCATGTCCGACCATTCTGACAACGAAGACAATAACAAGTTTCCGTCATATATTTAAGAAAAAAAGTTAGGATGTTGATTTTGGAGGTCCCATTCTCGCGGATTTTACTCAGTATTATGTCAGTTGTCACACTCAAGATAACAGAAAGCTATATATTAATAAAATATTTCTTTATCAAACAAAAACAAACGATGATATTATAATCACAGGTTAGTAAAACAACGCAATTAAGTTCAGAATGGTGACTCCTTTCCCCCCTCCTCTTTTAGGGAGTATCCTCCCTCTAAAGTATTATTGATTAAGGAGGGATTAAGATACTCTATCTACGTATATAACCAGTAGACAAACAATGCTGCCAACTAAACAGGCTAGAAAAATATACGTTCAAAAACTTCAAAACAGATACCTACCGGCTACCAGATAATTAATGATATTGATCGTCATAAACTTCATTTAAACGTGAATATGTTATGATTATACGATTCGAGTATTTTTGACCGATCCCTACTTGGTACTCGGTTGCAAACTAATGATACCAACAGTGCTTGATAACGAAAGGAAAATATCGAGTAAGTATTTGTATTTACTCGTATCGTTACTTCCCTATTTCTACGTATTTTTTTTACATCGATGTTTGGGTCGATGTTTATCGTCCACCCCTACTAAAAATTTAAAAAGTGACACTTGTCACAAAGATTTGTTCCATTTACTTTGATTTTTTATAGTTTTTCATACATCTTACTTTCATACATTTGGTTCTGCTTGTTTCGTATAAAAATATTGCGATCATCTCTTTTTATGATGCTCAATATTACAACTTTTGTAACTGGTTGCAATCTTGACGTTAAGCGGCCATTTTTGATTTGGTTTTGATTTGCTTGGTCGGTGCTGTGTCTTATAAATTTAAATTAAATCAAATTTATCTTTGCTAAGCAACACAGCTTATTTAAATTACGCAATTTAAAAGCGCAATACATTTTTAATTGAAAATGTACCCGTAGAGCTCTACGAAGTGGTTGTAGCAACTGTTATTAACTTTGCTCCAACTTTCTTGTGACTTCCAGTGACCGCTTAATAATATCGTTAGATTATAACGATTGAAGGCGTAAAGTATTAAAATGTCGAACGTGGGCTACGATCTGGACACATCGGGAGGTTTAATGCCAGTGAGTTGATTTTAAGTGATAATTGATGGTTTCAAAGAGTTACTTGTAATATTTTTGTTTGCCCCATGGCGCCATTTTATACTGGCTTACTTTGGTATGGTTAAAAGGTGTTCTTACGCTTGTATTCGTGATTTTTAGCTCATTAAAGCGCTTATAAAGCCTCCGGATGAAGATTTGAACGTTCAGAAACCAAAGAAACCCCAGCATCCTTACTACAAGAGGCCTGGAAAGGGTCATAACCATGATTCTTGCGACGCGTGTGGTGAGGGCGGAGACCTCATCTGCTGTGACCGCTGTCCCGCCAGCTTTCATCTTGGTTGCTAGTGAGTAGTAGCTTTATGGAAACAAACATAGGTATAAAATAAACTTTACATTATTATATGTACATATTATTATGTTTTTTTTTATCACTCAGTGGCGTGTAACCAGTGATTAATAATTTGTAATTATTCTTATTGGAAAATAAAGAATATTTTCTTCAATGTGTGGTAATGGAACATTTTACAAGTGTGTAGTCCTACAAGGCTACGGCAATTCACTAACCAGTACTGGACCAATGTATTATTTAACATTTTGTGTTTTTTATGGCATAGGTAAATGAGCCTACTACCAATACACATCCACTATACCAGAAGAATCAATGAAATGTTGCCAGCCTTAATTGTGAAGGGGAGGGGGATTTGGGCCGTACGAAACGCAGCAGCACGCTGCTTTACGTCAGTTTTTTTTGAGACAGTGGTAACGACGTGCCGGCCCATTCATGCTGTAGAAAAAACTGTCTACAGAGTGGCTCTAGCACTCGTAAATTACATATTTCATAAAGGGCAAACAATATTACAGTGATCCACCATTGGATGAGAATGACATCCCGGCTGGTTTGTGGCTGTGTCGCGAGTGTCGCGCCTCTGACGACAAGCCGGCGAGTTCTAGAAGCAGTCGGGCACAGTCGCCGGCTGACAGCAAGTCTGACACAGAGAAGAAGTCTAGGTAAGGATGTCAAAGGGCTGCGTTGGGCAGTAGTGGACAACTCTGCAAGATGTAAATCTGGAATCTCCCAGGCCAAGCCGACGCTATGTGTTGCTGCTTGTAGCAACACCTCAACTGGGATTAAGGGTGAAATGATTCCATTAATGTGAGCCGATCACCTGTCTGTGCTACTCGCAGGCGTCCCCGCCATAAATACAAAAAAGGATGTTGACACCCATATTAGACATCACTTAGTTATTAGTGGGTTTGATGCAAGTGTTAATTTGACTTATATTTCCATTGAAATAAGATAATTAGAACAATAACTCTAATCTGCCAATAATACCACTCCACTTACACATGCAAAGGTAAAATCACATGTAACACTCATACAACAACATAAATAAATGAATATTCAAAATCAACTTTATTTCATAAAAGTTAATACATACATACATACGCACTCACGCCTGTAATCCCCGAAGGGGTAGGCAGAGGTGTAACAAGTCCACCCACATTTCGCCGAGCGTATCTCCGTCCCTTATGTGATAGCCTATCGCCATACCGGGCACAAATTCCAGACTCCGGGCTGATACTGAGCATTTCGTAATAGAAAAACCCAATACCACTTTACCCGACCCAGGGATCGAACCCGAGACCTCAGCGTTGGTCTCAATCGTAACGCGTACGCATTACAACTGCGCCACCGCGGCAGTCTAATAAAAGTTAATGTCTAAATATAAAATTTCTAAATCGAGATACGACGTTCTGCACCGCGCAAAAAATTAGATGTATTAAGTGTCAACTAGAGATCATGATTTTTTTTAAAGGAAATGATGAATGAACATGCTGCGCAGAGTTTTGGTAGGGTAATTTTTTTGCTTGCGTTACCTTTCTTGTCATCTTATTTCAATACATATTTCTGATGAAGTATTGACTTATACAGGGTGTAACGATTCTGAAAACCACAACAGCCGGTAGTGCTGGCTATTAGAGACATAATACCAATAAAAATCACAAATCAAGTCTATAATTTAAAGCAGTGATAGCTCAGCGGGGAGTGGTATGGACTGTCGAGACGAAAGTCGGAGGTTCGAAAACAGCCCCAAGTGCATACACCTCTGACTTTTCTTAATTATGTGTGTATTAATTGTTAATTATCACTTGCTTTTATGGTGAAGGAAACATCGTGAGGAAATCGGCATACCTGAGAAGTTCTTCATAAGAATTTCGAAGGTATGTGAAGTCTGCCAACCCGCAAAGCCTAACCCCTCTCATTCAGTAGAGGAGGCCCGTGCCCAGCAATGGGACGTATATAATACAGGGATAGTATTATTATATCTGTGTAAATAAAGGAATTTTCATTTGTTCATTTTCATGCTAGTTGACATATATGTACCAAATATAATTTATATGATTCAGATCACGTACAAACCGCACAAACTCCAAAAAGAAAAGCAAGGATGAGGATGAAGATATCAAGAACGAACCGGACGTGGAGAAGGAAAAAGAGGACAAGGAGCTGAGCCCCATGGAAGTGCTGGTGAACGCGGCCAAGATCATGAACCCGCGGCAGTTTGAGTTGCCCAGGGAGATGCGGATACCCTGCACATTCCCTGGGACTGAGAAAGGTGATATGTTAAAAATTTTGGTAATATAATATTTATCAGTTAAGACTACCTCTTGCCAATGACCTTGACGATACTGAGAAAGGTGAAATGTAAAAAATCTATAGGAATGGAGATTTTGTGCAACCGAAGTAAATCATGCTGGCAGCCTTTTTAATGGGTTTTTGTTTGTTATTACAACTTTTTGTTTAGAATGGTTTAAAAGTATGATTATTTATGAATAATAAAATAATAATAATCTCATTTTTGTTTGTTTGATCGCAATAATAATTTTATATAAGGTTTAATTTGAATCGATATATCAGATATTTTTTTGATTCTGGTTGCGTTATTAACCATTAATGATAGAATTGCAGGTTAGGAGATAAACGATAACTTTGTTTACACTATAAACAAACCAAACAAATAGGGTTGGGCTAATACTTAGCATATTGGTTGGTATTGATGCAATTTGTGTGATCAACAGAGGGGAGCAAGAATGGGAACGCATCACTAATAACAGTAGACGCATGGGGCTGCGTGCCTCTGCCTGCCAAGAGCTGTTACGTATGTCAAGCCACATGCAAGCAGGCACCGCTGTTGCAGTGCGACTACTGTCCGCTGCTGTTTCATCAGGTAACACTTCAGTACATACATACGCACTCACGCCTGTAATCCCCGAAGGGGTAGGCAGAGATGTAACCAGTACACCCACATTTCGCCAAGCGTATCTCCGTTCCACAGTGTGATAGGGGGCGCACCTATCGCCATACCGAGCACAAATTCCAGACTCTGGGCTGATACTGAGCATTTCGTAATAGAAAAACCCAATAACACTTTACCCGACCCGGGGATCCGGTGGATCGGGGATTACAGGCGTGAGTGCGTATAATTACAATTTACTCCTAACCTATCGTGTCTTTCACTTAGGAGTTTAAAATTATGACTGATATTTAATTTTATTAAATTTGTCGTTTTTTATTGCAGGATTGTTTGGACCCGCCACTGACAGCGCTTCCTACAGGACGCTGGATGTGCCCTAATCATGTGGAACAGTATATTGTAAGTATTTAAACTATTATAAATGTGAATTTGTGTTAGTTTGTCTTCTTTTATGCAGCAAAGGATTGACATTAAAAATAGTTTATGGATTACATTGTGACATATTCTATTTCGAAAATATGTCGAAGTTTTTTCATGCGGGTGTAGTCGCGAGCTATATCTAATATAACCATCGAAATTGGATACCTAGAACAATAACTCTCATATGAATTTGCCTAAAAATACGGCTCTATTTACTTACGCATGCAAAGGTAATCATACGTAACACACATAAAAAATTAATGAATGTTCAAAATCAACTTTATTTCATAAAAGTTAATGTCTAAATATTAAATTTCTAAATTGAGATACGACGTTCTGCACCGCGCAAAAAGTTAGACGTCTCAATTGTCAACTAGAGATTATTATGCATAGACTTTTATAGCCCCGCCCCCTTGCACGGAGTTTTGGTGGTTTTTTTTTTTTGCTTGAGTTATGTTTCTTGTCATCTTATTTCAATGAATATGGCATATATTTTGACTATAAATTAGTTTCATAAACTTACCATATGATACACGGCAAAAATACTTAGATACAGTAGATATATTTAGTAGGTAGTTTTAAAACACGTGCCGTTTCGGTAAATGCAGTGGTCCATATCGATTCAAAATATTTAATAATTAATAATGGACGTTTCCATATTACAAATATTGTTACTAATGTAACATGTAAAATAAAAAGACAACAAATAAATAATTTAGTGTAATTTCCTAGTGTATTTTGATGATGCTATGTATGTTATGTATACATTAGTTGATATGATTTCTATACATAAGTTTCTTTATTTTGTACTGATTTGTCATAAGCGCTATTTTAATTGCCTACATGATTAATAAACTATCTATTTCGTTTCATCTCATATTTTGATGTTATTTTACAGGATTGGAAGCTGGTGAATTCTATATCAGCAACGGAGCGAGTCGCTCTGTGGGACAAGTTCTCCGGTCCGGTGGATCAGCATGCTATAAAGATTGACTTCATACGACGTGCGAGGAAAGCGAAGCCTTCGTTCAGGTATACCATATTCTCACGCTTGTACCCTCGGAGGGATAAGCAGAGTACTTTGTAAATAGAGAACCCATGGTTTGTTGAGTTTATCTCCATCCTTCTATGTGATAGGTGATGAGTCCTATCGCTACTGTGGATAACTTACGGATTCCGGCTATCCGAAACCCATCCTGAGTTTTCGGATAGCCGAACCAACACCAATTAAAGCTAAATCTGCAACTCGATCAACGAGGAGGAAAGGTGGTATTTTTTCTTTTTTATCGAATGATTAACATGTCGATATTCGACTTGCAACTTTGAACAACACATCTTGTATCTGTTATATTTAGCATGTAAGCGTTTTGGTGTACCTACTGTAAGCTTGTATGTAAAATTATTAATAAATAAATAAATAAACACTAAATGATGATAGCTGAGCTTTTGTCTCAGTCCACCATTGTTATTGTCGCTCACGCACTTGCTCACTTAGTTTATAGTGCTGTGATCGATCTTATCAATCGTAATAAACGAGTGATTAAAATTACTGTGAAATTTTAGGATATCTACATTTTGATAAGATCCAATACATAAACACTTACTGTTAGGTATGAATTTAATGACCACACCTTTCTGTAACATGTTGTATATTGCAATAGCAAAATACTTTATTTTTATTTTACTTTACTTTATATTGACTGCCTCGGTGGCGCAGTTGAAATGTGTACGCGTTACGATTGAGGCTAACGCTGAGGCCTCTGGTTCGATCCCCGGGTCGAGTAAAGTGGTATTGGGTTTTTCTGTTACGAAATGCTCAGTATCAGCCCGGAGTCTGGAATTTGTGCCCGGTATGGCGATAGGCTCGCCCCCTATCACATCGTGGGACGGAGATACGCTCGGCTAAATGTGGGTGTACTGGTTACACCTCTGCCTACCCCTTCGGGGATTACAAGCCTGAGTGCTGATACTTTATTTTTATTTAATTTCTCGAAAAAATAAATATTCCTTTATTTATTTTGTTCTAGTTTCTTTAACTGAAGAATTGGTTGTTTCAGGATTAAAGTGCCAGTGTGTGGTCGTGATCGTGTGGTGGTACCGGACATGGTGCGTCACCACTACCAAAACCCACCGCCGTTGATGCCCAGCCGACGCGAGTATGTGCGATGTAAGAACGGTAAGTGATGTACATATGATTTGTAAGATGCGGGCAGCAAGCTTTTTTTATGAAAACTTAGAAACCGACTTAAATTTTTAGTGGTAGTTACAGCAATATCATGTTAATTCCAATACAATAACACAATCGCGACGAGTGTACTGTTGTCCATTGAGAAGTTTTATTTTTTCATCAGTTTTTAACCAAATTTATATGGGACCACATCGCAGCTAAACTCTTATCGAGTGAAATTTTTTCCCTAAAAATCGGTCCACAATTGGCGGAGAAATCGATGTACATACATTCGATAAAAAGCAAAAAAAAAAACGCGCCGAATTGAGAACCTCCTCATTTTTTGAAGTTGGTTAACAATAGTATTTTTTTCGTGTCAGAGTTCTCACATCGTAGACAGTTTTGTTTACAGAATGATTGGACGACTAGGTTCAATCACCACTGCCTTACAGAAAACTGACCAAGTGGTACTTGCGTTTTGTATGGTGAGCGAGGTTTCTGGAGGCCCAAAACTCCCCTTCCCAATCCCTTAATTATCCCTTTCCTTTAAGGTCGGCAACGCACCCATGTTTCTTCTGGTATTGTGGGTGGTGGAGATCACTTACCATCAGGTGATCCACTTGCTCATATGCTGGCATATGTCATAAAAAAAAACTCACAACTGTATTAGCATAGTGGCTGATATTTAACTATTGGTCTAAAGCTATTCCTTCAAAGATGGCCCTGTATGGTGAGACCATAGGCATGTAAAAAAATATATATATAATACATACCCTCGATATTTCTGTCAACAGTACTGCGAAACTTAAAGTCAAATGGAGTGTATGATGAACAAGAGGATGGTCCGAAGTACACCATTTGTATGAACATGCAGTGCCCTGAGTATTCTGGCGAGGGAGTGTGTCCTGCTAAAGAAGAGCCCGTGGAACCGTCGGCTTCACTTAAGGTATATAAATAATAATAATACTAGCCCTGCATTATATACGTCCCACTGCTGGGCACGGGCCTCCTCTACTGAATGAGAGGGGTTAGACATTACTCCACCACGCTGGCCTAATGCAGGTTGGCAGACTACACGTACCTTCAATATTCTAATAAAGAACTTCTCAGGTATGCACACAGTGTTTCCTTCACCGTTAAAGCAAGCAATAATTAACAATTAATACACACATAACTTAGAAAAGTCAGAGGTGTATGCTCTTGAGGCTGGTTTCGCACCTGCGACTTTAGTCTCGTCAGTCCGTACCACTCGCCACTGAGCTAGCACTGCTTCTTAAGGTATATGCCATACACTATTTTTTAAGCGCGGCAGACTGGAGTGCAGGTCACCTGATGGTATGTAAGTTTTAATGTCCATGAAACCCATAGAATCAAGCGAGCGAGGTTTTGAGAAAAGACAAGCAATGTTTCAGCTCTTATGGGTCATAATAGAACAAGAAATTGCCTCTTCAAATTAGTTTTCTTCAAAACATTGGTATCATCTTATATTCTGGTAGATATGGGCCATTGATTCTGTAAAGGAAAATGGTTACAGTGTTGTTCTATCTATAAAAATAAATAAAATTTAAGTGTCTGTTTGTAATATTAAAACAACCGCCTTTTACTACATGTATATGAATGTATATGCGGTGCATATAGCGAAATATATTTTTTTATAATTTTTGTCTGTCTGTTCCGGTTAATCTGGACGGCAACGGCTGGACCGATTTTGACGGGACTTTCACTGGCAGATAGCTGATGTAATAAGGAGTAACTTAGGTTAATTAGGTACTTTTTTTATCCCGGAAAATGACATTCATGCGGGCGGAACCGCGAGCAAAAGCTAGTCATTAATATCATATGAATCATAAACAAAAATGTTAACAACAAATTCCAATTCTCCAGGTGGAATCAGAATCGGAATCGTCGAGCGACATGTCGGACGTGGACTATGAGTACCACACACCCACAGTGAAACGACGCAAGATTATAGAAGACAAGGGTCCTCGTAAGAAGGGCAAGAGTTCCCTCGTGGAGTTGAGGTGTGACGGCGACGTGGAGGAGTTGCTGGCGGTGGTGGACGAGCAGCTGCAGAAGCTCGACGAGCGGCTCGTCAAGCTGCTGGCGTGGCAGCGGCTGCAGCAGGTGAGCGGCCAGTGCGGATACTGACACTGACACTGACACCAGTACTCAGCGCTGCAGCTCTCGAGTGGGGACATAACTCATGGACTTACATGGAGACATCATTCTCATAATATTTAGTATTTTGAATGCCTCCAATGTTTTTTTATGAAAGAGGTGGTAACGGAGTAAGCGAGTCATTTGATGGTGAGTGATCACCGCCGTCCATGGACACCGTCAATACCAGGGGATTTGTCGGTGTGTTGCCGGCCTTTGAGGAAAGAGTAGGTTCTTTTCTTGTAGTTCCTAAGTCGTACCGGTCTGGAAATACTGCAAGTGATAGTTGATTCCATAAGGACGCCGTATGGGGATGAAAACTTCGTGTAAATCGCACTGTTGAGGAACGTCAGCCATACAGATTGTGTGGATAGAACTCCCAACTATCTTGTGACGCCCCAATTTGTGGCGCGTTGTGTGGTGGTGGAATTTTAATTAAATTAAATAAATAAATAAATACACTTAACAATCACACACATAGTCCTGACCCCACACTAGGTTAACCTGTGTCGTGGGTATCAGGAAATACGAGGGACTTGCCAACCCACAACACCAAGACTCGATACAAATATTTGTGGATAAGATAAATATTTGTCGCGGTGTGGGAATCGAACCCACGGCGTCACGCTTCGCAGCCGGTTTCTCGACCACTGCGTCATGGAGGCTGTCAACTGACACGTTGTTGTGTGTTGTGTGTTGTGTGTTGTGTGTTGTGTGTTGTGTGATGTGTGTTGTGTGATGTGTGTTGTGATGCAGGTGGCGTGGGGCGAGCAGGGCGCGGGGCGGTGGCGGCGGCTGCGGCTGTCGCGCGCGGCGGCGCGTGCCGTGCGGCGCGGCGTGGACCGCTCGCGCCTGGCGCGGCTCGGCTTCCGGCACGTGGCGCTGCCCTCGCAGCTGCTGTCGCGCGCCGATCGCGACACCATCGCAGCGCGCGTGCTGGGTGCTCCGCCACGCCGCACCCCACGCGACCGCGACACCTGTCACAGCGACAGCGGACACCGACACCGACACCGACGTCACGACGACATGCGCACGCGCATGGCTGACGCCTGCGTCAGGGCTGCACTCTGCGCCGTCACGCCTGCCAAGTCAGTATATACTACATACATATACAAGTTAAATTGGCTTAGTTTTCAGAAGAAACAGAAAAGTGAATATCTTCTAATATATAAAATTCGCGTGTCACAATGTTCGTTCCCATACTCCTCCGAAACGGCTCGACCGATTTGTATGAAATTTTGTGTGCATATTGGGTAGGTCTGAGAATCGGCCAACATCTATTTTCCATCCCCCTAAATGTTAAGAGTAGTCCACTCCTAAATTTTATTTTTTAGACAAAAAAAATTGTTTTTATTTTTTAGGATACAGCATTGATAAATACATACATCCCTAAATTTTCAGCCTTCTACCATACCAAATAACTGACATACGAAAATTAGACTCTAAAATTAATCATATTTGTTTATAACACTTTAATTATTTTATTGTTTGTAAACCGTATTTCGATTGATTACCACTACAAAAACGATGACTCGAAGCCAGAGCGAGATAGCAAGTTGCGGCGTCTGATTCGGAGCCAGAGCGAGATAGCAAGTTGCGGCGTCTGATTCGGAGCCAGAGCGAGATAGCAAGTTGCGGCGTCTGATTCGGAGCCAGAGCGAGATAGCAAGTTGCGGCGTCTGATTCGGAGCCAGAGCGAGATAGCAAGTTGCGGCGTCTGATTCGGAGCCAGAGCGAGATAGCAAGTTGCGGCGTCTGATTCGGAGCCAGAGCGAGATAGCAAGTTGCGGCGTCTGATTCGGAGCCAGAGCGAGATAGCAAGTTGCGGCGTCTGATTCGGAGCCAGAGCGAGATAGCAAGTTGCGGCGTCTGATTCGGAGCCAGAGCGAGATAGCAAGTTGCGGCGTCTATATGCATCAAACTCGCCGCGTGTGCACGCCCGAATTCGGCAATATGTCACATCAGTCAACTGTGCATCACTTTTCAGATGATAATAATTTTTTTTTAATACATTCTTTTTTCTAAGCTACCTATCTGTGTAAGGATAATATCTCGTTTCAGTTTATTATCATTTTAATTTAACTATTTTTATTAAGCTATTTATCTTCACGACCCAGAAAGGGCCAACAGACTTGCCCACTATCACATTATGGGACGGAAATAAGCTCAATAAAATATGTATGTGCGTATGTATGTATGTATGTATACAATGTATGAAATGAAATGAAATAGTTTTATTAATCATGTAGGCAATTAAAATAGCGCTTATGACAAGTCAGTACAAAATAAACAAACTTATGTATAGAAATCATATCAACTAATGTATACATAACATACATAGCATCGTCAAAATACACTGGGCAACTATAAATTTTACAATATTTTTTTAATAGTTCAGATTTGTTAAGTATTATTATTATTATTGTCTATTTTAAGGGTCGATATGGACCATAGGCATTACCGGTACAATCAAAGACTTTAATGTATACTAACTAGACGGGCTGTTTAGAAGAAAAATTGCGTCACATAACGCGGGAGTTTGACAGCTCACAGACAGAGCACGCGATAGGGGTTCTAGTTAAGAGTAAGCGAGATGGTAACATTGAGTTACGGTCAATTGATCGCAACTTAGTGGTACAATTCCTATGTACTGCGCAGCTTGTCTAGTAGTATACATTAAAGTGTTTGGGTACAATGTACAATGTATAATGTATAGTGTATTACAGGAACGGTCTGGGCGACGGTCTGGGCCGGCCCATCCCGATGCGTCTGTCGTCATTGTGCGTCGGCACTGACAGCGGATGTGACGTGCGACTCGACGCTACACATTGCCGACGAGTCTCCAGGAACCATGCCGTCATATTCATGGACGAGGTTAGTGCTATACACCAGGGATGTTACGGAGGTGGTTTTACCGAAACCGGAGTCGGAGACGGAGTTTTTAAATTTAACTTGTCGGAGTCGGAGTCGGAGCCGGAGCCGAAGTCAAACGCGAAGTAGAATAGAGATATGTAAATTAAACGTTATTATGAAACGGGATGATTTTCTCACAAATTTTAAATTTTGCCGTATTCGCATCAATTTCATTAAAGTAGTTCCATACAACACTTTATTTTGGCTTCATTATTTATACTTTAAATAAAATATCAACGTTTAAATACTAAATACTAATATATCGCTAATAATTTAAATTGACAAGTAAGTTTTGAAAAGTCTCGATACGCGTCTAACGCACGAATAAAAACAAAACAAATAACTGTTCGGGAGACGCGAGCGGAATTCACCGAGCAAGACCGAGCGACAAGTCAAATCGTGTACAAACTTGTACGTTCACTGCCTTTCTATCTTCGTTATAACCTCCGATTCAAAATTATCGGAGCCGAAGCCGGAATCGGAGGTGTAAAATCAATCGGAAGTTCCGACCTTTCGGAAATCCGTAACATCCCTACTATACACGTCTACAGACATTTTAGATTCAAAAGTCACATAGTCTGTGGTGGTAGGTGCCTCTTAGGTCTATTTCTGCTGCCAAGGAACAGTGTGTAAGCACTTTTGTGTTCCCGTTGGAAGAACATTGAAACCAGTGTAACTGCTGGGTATTATGAGACTTAATATCTTATGTCTGGGGGCTACAAGCGCAGTGAAATGCCACGCAAGTTCTTTGTAATTCAAAGTTCTGTTTATCGATATAGAGCAGGCGTGGCAGTTACAATCAAGCGAGCGACCTGCTCGTTTCGTCACTCGAAGTAGAAGCGGTGGTACCAACCCAGCCGGCCTCTCGCATACGAGGGACCTACCACCTTGTAAGCTGTGTAGTTGGTGGTGATCACTCATCATCAAGTGACCAGGGGCGTTACCGGCTAATTCGCCGAACTTCATCAACTCTGCCGGCGTTCAAGTTCATTCAGATTAAACGTCCGCGGGCGGCATTAATTAATTCAAATAAATCGGTTTTATTGAAGTTCATGTGACTTCACAAATCGTAGTTTATCGTTTTGGCCTTTAGACGGTCGTTCGGCGGTACGACAGAATTATTGGTTCTCTAATCGAACAACGATTTGTATATATCCGAAGTTCGGCGAATTAACCGGTACCGCCCCAGCTACTGTTTGTGTACCTTTTTGAAATATATGTTTGTATTCAGGTGAGCGGTCACTTCGAGCTAATAAATTACTCTGAATGGGGCACGCGAGTGAACGGCGTGTTGTACACGTGCGACGCCACGCTGTGTGACAACAAACAGACAAACAGACAACCTGATGATGCTGAACTGCGAGCCGCAGCGTTGAGGGACTTGCTGCACCGGAGGGAACCAAACAACCAACAACAGAACTTCAAGTAATCACATTATTATTTCAATATAAATAAATAAATAAATACACCCAACAGTCACACACATAGTCCAGACCCCACACTAAGTAAACCTGTATCGTGGGTATCAGGAACTACGAGGGACTTGCCAACCCACAACACACAGACCCGAGACTATTTTTTGTGGATCACACAAACATTTGTCTCAGTGTGGGAATCGAACCCACGGCCTCTCGCTTCGTAGCCGGCTACTCGCCCGCTGCGCCACGGAGGCTGTCAAATATACCAAATTTGATCTAGTGGTAGTTTACTTAGGCTGATAAACTGTAAGCTCTTGGGTTTAAATCCTGGGTGGGGCAATCACCATTTAAGTTTTCAATTCTGAAAACAATATATGCGTTGCTCGGAATTGGGCTTTGTGTACGGTATGCCAATAGGTTCAATCCCTATCACATCATGAGACGTAAATAAATATATATATATATATAGAATAATAATGATAATAACAGCCCTGTATTATACACATACCACTACTGGCACTACCTCCTCTAGTGACTGAATGAGAAGGATTAGGTTTTAGTTCACCAAACTGGCTTAATGCCAGTTGGCAAACTTTACACACCTTCGAAATTCTTATGGAGAACTTTTCAGGTATACAGGTTTTCTCATGATGTTTAATTCTACGTTAAGCAAGCAATAATCAACAATAAATACATACATAGCTTGCGAAGTAATACATACATAACTATATAAAAAGTCAGAGGTGTATACTCTTGGGGCTGATTTCGAACCTGCGACTTTCGTCTCGACAATCCGTACCACATCCCATGGGCTATCATGGCTTGTGGTACTAATATATTAAATACAACAGACTACTTCGGTGGCGCAGTTGTAATGCGTACGTACGCGTTATGACTACTGTGCTGAGGTATGGGGTTCGATCCCCGAGTCGGGTAGTGATATTGTGTTTTTATATCATGAATGCGGAGTCAGGAATTGTGCCCGATATGGCGATAGGCTCGCCCCCTATCACATGTGACGCAAATAAGCTCTGCGAAATGTGGGTATTGCACCTTTACCTACAGGGGAGGGGGGAGTACAGGCATGAGTGCGTAGTAGTAGGTATGCATGCTATATTGTTGTTACAGAGCCACGTACAACGGCACAGCGGAGTGCACATGCGCGGCTGCATGGAGCCCCGCGGGTGCGTGGGAGGGCTCCGCGCTGGTGCCTCACGGGGCTCTGCTGCAGTTTGGGTGTCTCATGTACGTGTTCTGCATCACCGATCATCTCGCACTACCCTCTGATGATGATTCACCATCGTCGAGTCTTTAGTCAATGCTCAAGTAAGAGCCACTCCCCCACTACTACCACTATCACTACAGGCCCATATCCCCCTGCCCTTCCCAATCCATTTTCTTTAAGGTGTGCAATGCGCTCATAATTCTCTTGGTATTGTAGGCGTACATGGGCGGTGGAGACACTTACTATCAGGTGACCCACTTGCTTGTTTGCCGGCCTATGGTATAAAATAAAATATATACTTCGTGGTCAAATCCATCTCGGCTCGAGCTAAGAAGTTCGTCTAGAAATCTTACTTCAGACCATAAAGGTGGAATATTTTGCTGGCACACATGTTCCTTCCTACAAGATAGGAAGCTACCTTTCAGGCGAGATGCGCGCGATGGCCAAAAATCGCAACTTTTCGCCGCGCGACAATGGCAATAAATGATTCCCCGCGAAACGCGAATCCGCGCGCCGAGGTCATATTACAAAAATCATAAAAACAGTTTTATTGAATGGATCTTTATTCTGTAAATGATATTTTACTTATAGATACATTCTCTTATGATAAACAATAACAAATAAAACGTAGTTACGGTTTATAATATGTGTATCCGAATTTAGATTTTTTTTTATGTTGGTCAACCGAATCGGTGCACGTTTTGGTTGGATAATTTGAAATTAGCGCCGTAAATGATAGAAATCTATGGTCCATACTATAGTGAAGCATACTTATAGAATAAAAACACAACATTGACAGAACTATGCAAAAAAATAATATGACCCACCCACTTGAAAAAACGGGACAAAAAATGGTTGCGTCACCTGTTTTGTTCCGATACGTTTTGGTTGGTAGCGCCGTAAATATTATGAAAACTATGTTCAATACTATAGTGAAGCATACTTATAGCATAAACACAACATTGGACACAAACATTGGTCAGCCACTTGAAAGAAGCGACAAAAAATGGTTGCGGTCACAGCTGTTTATGTTCGTAACTGAACCGTTGTAAACAGATGTTTGTTTATATTCAAACAAACAAACATACGTGTCGAAATGAGCTAATAATAACAGGACATACTCTTAAAAACATAATTATGATAGAATTACCGTTATATATTGTGTAAAAAGTGCATAAAAAGACATGTTTGTGAAGTTCATTGAACTTATCGAATTTACGGAAGGTTGGAAAACAAACTCAAATTACAATAAATCACAATGAATATGCTATATATCGTCGCAATATCACTGTAAGTATGTATAAAATAACACATTTCAATGTATATTGACAAAACTGTACCCAAAATACTTGGAATTATCGAATATACGGGGCCGGTTTTGAAGGTTGGAAAACAAACACAAATTACAATAAATATACAATATATTGTCGTAATATTACTTCACAAACATTATTCTAAATAAATAATGTACTAACAATCAAACAATCCACACAAAAGCACTAAAATATATCACTTTATTGTTATTCACTGCATTGTTTACACAAATGGCCGGCCGAATGAACTTCGCTCCTTTGAAATCGTTTTATTCACTCACACGTGTTACCGGTATACGATTAAAAAATTCCACAGTATTCTACGATATATTGTCTAAACGTCAGTGAATGTTTATGGCATAATAGCTTTTATTTACTAATACATTTAAATCTCAAAGTTGGCGGGCGGGTTGAAGGTCATTAAGGTTGAATTCTGCTTGTTTTTTTTCGCGCTGCGGGATCCCCGGGGGACCGCTGGAATCCGAAAAGGTAAACAGAGTGTGAAGAAGCAATAAGTCACGCCGGCATAATTCTGCCGACCTACGATAGGTACAGTGTCAATCGTTGGTCGCCAGTATTCTTGGATTGCTCTACACTTACCATCAGGTGTAGCATAGTCACTGCAGAGGATAAAAAAAAATACAGACATAAGCTTATGTTATTTACGTATTGGTTGTGGCAAGTGCCTATGAGATGAGATCCTGAGCTATCTATGCCTCCGTGGTGCAGCGGGCGAGTAGCCGGCTGCGAAGCGAGAGGCGGTGGGTTCGATTCCCGCACCGAAACAAATGTTTATGCGATCCACAAATATTTGTTTCGGGTCTGGGTGTTGTGGGTTGGCAAGTCCCTCGTAGTTGCTGATAGCCTGATACCCACGATACAGGTTTACCTAGTGTGGGGTCAGGACTATGTGTGTGACTGTTGGATGTATTTATTTATCTAGGTCGAAGTAATCAAAAATGTGTATCAATACATTGTCGATTATTTGCAATTGTAATTTGTGCCAGATATGTATAGGTTCGGCGAACCATAGATTTAGTAGTTGCACCTCTGTTTACTTTACATAATAGTTGAATGTAAAGGCTGAAACTTTATTGTCAATGATAAAGTATTTTTAAAGTTCCTAAAGTGAAATCGCTTGACATAATTGATTTCTGTATCTCTACAAGACTATTTAACTCTGATTATATTACTTGAGACAAATTTTACATATTTTACGGTGTTCTAGGGCGTTGCTTAGCTTTGGCGACTTAAGATTGAATCCAGCAAAAAATAGTAACTATAAATAATATTTGTATTCCGTTTGCTTCACATAATATTTTATGTTTTAATATTATATAAATACTTGCGAACGTGAACTGTGTCTCTTATTTGAAAATTAAATATGGGTCTGAATTATTTCGGTGTTTCAAGTGCTTACTTGGAGGTATTTAGGATAACATGTTCATTGGATGATCTTTCAACAAAGGTCTCAAAAGAGTAATATAACAGTAAAATAAAGCCGAGACATTATACTTATGCCCAATACTACAATACGTTGCATTTTACACATCCGGTCTGAAGCTAGTCCCTCGCGTTATCTCAGCTATCGTGTCCAGAGACTAAAGGGTGATGAGAGGCGTGTAGGCTTAACATGAGCGCCTCGAGAAAATTTTGTAGACTCCTTTTGTCGTGCAAAACCGGTTATCCCTAATGTCTATCCAAGCTAACATGATGGCATAGAAGACTCGACTTATTGTGTCGAAAGTACAGATTAAAATGAGAAAAATAGTATTTTTTACCGGTGGTATTGTTACCCTAACATGACGATTTATTTTATCGAATGTTGAAAAATTATTCTCAGATGTTAGTCGATAGTTTTATTCTCGTGTGCATATATCTCTTGGGTTTATGTTAAGCGGCGTGAAGTAACTAGCTTTAGCTCGGACAGAAATGATGCCTTTTGTATGAATAAAATACATAATATTTGCGAAAATTGTAAATATAGATAATTACTTTAAGTTTAGCAATATAACGCAATTTTATATCTATATGAAGCTTAGATATTACATATTAATGAAGAGACATATAAATGTGTGTTATGTAAAGTAATTGGTATATAATTACCTACCTAAAAATAATAATCATTATAGTTTAAAGTAATGGTAATAGTTTGAAGATAACACTGTGTGTTTAAAACACAGATTACCAATAACATAATAGATGTCGTATACGATATACGTCTACATCGCGTGCATTTAACGCAATGCGCATTAAAAATTTACTGCGCACTGCGATGACGTCAGTCTACATAGAAAAAACGGCATCATATTATCCGTGGTCTGTGGTGAAAAATGTATTAATTATATGGTTTTTTATTGTGATTTGTGTCAAAATGAGGTGTAGGACTATTTAGTAATTTGGATCTGTTTTTAAAGATTGGTTACACAGTGCGAGTTGTTAGGTTCAATGGACATTTACTGCCATCTCACTCGAATGCCAGTAATCGACTCACCTTTGCCACAATGCTAATAATGTGCGAGCGAATTTTGGAAAGGACAGTGCCAACTGGCGAGTGAAACCTGAAAACTGTTATTTTAACTAGGATGGTATTTCATACTCGATAATTTAATACTTGTTTAGATAACTACCATCATACACATGGTGGAAAACCCCCGATAGTGGCTCGCTCCGGTGAATGGTATTTCAGGGTCAGCCTCTGTAAATCCAGTAAGAGGCCAACAATACTGGCGATTAGGAGATACCAAGATTTTCACCTTATAGTTGGACTGTACTGTTCTTACAATTAAGGGTTATATCTCATTAGGATGCCATGGCAGCAACGGCAGCAGCGCCGCCATATACAACGTGTTACAGAAAGGTGTGGTCATATTTTAGGGTCATTACATACACCTTACAATTAGTACTTATGTACCGGGCCTTTTCAATACCAAGATATCCAAAAATTCACATTAAATTGGATCACTCGTTTATTGAGATCGATAAGATTGGTGACATCACTATTAATTATTATGAACGACACTCACTTTTTAAAAAACTTGAATAAGTAAGTAATTCTACGAACATACGTACGTAACTTGTAATTTAAAAACAAAATAAAACCTGTAAGAGATTGTGTGCTGAAGACGATATTGGTACCATCCTCTAGAAGCATTTTAAAGACTGCGTTCTCGTGTCTTCCATCTATGAATTTGGCTTAATACAGTCGACGATCCTCTTAAAAGCTGTTATCAGTTACACCAACACAAAGTAATACATAATACTTATTTTTAGTTAAATACAACATATTTTTTGTATTCGTAAACATACTTCATAAAATCGAAATTACCGAACTGACTGCGTCAAATAAATATTGACATTTGACAACTCTAATGTTTTTTTAATTATAAAATAATTAAATGAAAGGAGGTCTATAGTATCATTGTTTATCATTTAGTGTTGTCCAAAGTTAAAAGTCGATATCGACATGTTACTCATTCGATTAAAAAGAAAATTCTATAATTATTGTACTAGCAATGCAATCGGATTTGGTACTGTGGGAGATAAAATACTTAAACGCTATACTATACATTGCTTAAATTTGCCCGCCCCTTTCTATAACACGTTTCTTTCTTTCTATAATATGTCAAATTGTATTGACATGCCAAACTGGTATCGACGCCAAGCTGTGTTACGTTGTAATACATTTTGACATGTTTAGATTGGCGGCGGTGCTGGCGTCGCTGCCATGCAATCATGACTAGAGCCCTAAGGACAGTGTATTTATTATTCGTCTATACCATACCAGAATAGAAATGTGAAATACAACCCAACTCGGTCATGACAGTAACACCCATATAATGCAAGTAGCTGTACCGCAGTAGCTTACCAAGCCAACTCTCACGACAGCTCGCATTGTGTAAGCCGTACCCAGCCGTAATATGTACCAACAAAAATAAATAATAAGTGTAAGGTAATGTTTTACAATGTCCAACTAAAGAAATACAGAATTATTATGGTATCGCTATACATAGAGAATATGTCAAATTGCTACTTTCAAAATTGCTCGTATAAGGCGTTGGCGGATAAAATTGAAATGGACATTGTTAAACACAACCTAAATAATTAATATTTGCAACATATTGCAATGCATTTTCCCTCAATTGTATGAGGACAAAAGGCTTTAGTAGCCTCAAGCTCACTGCATAGTATTTTATATTGTATAAGTACTTTATGGAACGGAACAACTCCTGAAAGTAGTAGATTCTCAGAATACCCGTAAACTTGGCAATGTTAATAGGTATTTTAATCGTCTTTATATATATAATTCTACTGTACGTGTGTACGTCACTGAACTCCTCCTAAACGGCTGGACTGATTTGAATGAATTTTCTTGTATGCGTTTGGGTTGGCGCCCTGGATGGTTTAGATTCACAATTCAGCCTGGCAGATGGCGCTGCAGTCGGGTTCTATCTATTAATTATATGTTGCGGATGAAACCGCGCGGGACAGCTAGTTAATAACAAGTTTTATGGAACATCGAGTCACTCGTTGCCAATAAAGATACTAGACTGGGTACTGGGGAGTTTGGGTTTTCATCTGGACTCTAGGCCAAAAAAAATCTTAAGTCGTGCGTCTCACACACGGCTGAGAAACCGATGAAGTTTAGAGTTCAAATATCAGGTCAGGCAATCACAATTGTTTGGGTTTTAGATATGAAAAATCACACATGAGTTGACCAGTGGGCTTAGCATACGCAACACGATATAATCTATCGACCCGTTTTATCGTGAAAACCAGTTTTATCTGGTTGTCTCTATATATCTATTGAAGCTACCATGGTTGCTTAATATTTTTTTTGTTTGTTCCTTATGGAACCGGCTAAGATCAGAGACCATGCTGCCAAGTCATTAGTTATATTCTTTTCTTATATTTTCAAGAACGATGAAACGGGGGTGTGGCCGATTTCAAGGTCTTGTTGGAGTTTTGGTGTTAATTCCTTTCAGTTCAATGCTTCTTAGACGACTTTCTTCAAGCGGATCGAACGCACAAGGTCGATCGATACCCTTTGTCAAAAATCACCTAAATTCACTTATTTCAATGTGTCCATACACTATTCATCAGCGTTAATGATTATTGCACAAAACCACACCTGTTCCAAAACTGAACGAAACAAGTTCTGTGTGGCGTTGTTTCTGTTTATGAGCAGGCGTGGCGCTTACCATCAGGCGAGCGACCCGCTCGTCTAGTCAGTCAACAAATAAAAAAATAATAATGAGTTTAATGTTAGTGTATGTATTATGTTTGGTTTAATTGACTACTTTCAGTGTTGTTTGTTTAATGTGTTATTTAGTGTAATGTAAATGAAATATACATTGTAGTTGGAAGTTTGTTTGTCGAATAAAGTTCATTATTGAGATAATTTGTTTTATTTCATTTCTTTCATTAAGGGCCATACACATTTTTTTCATGTCATATGCCGGCAAACGAGCAAGTGGGTCTGATGGTAAGTGATCACCACTGGCGCGTTGCCGACTTAAAAGAAAGGGATTGGGGAAGGGTAGGGGGATTTTGAAGCTGCTACTTTACGTCGGTTTTCTGTGAGACAGTAATAACGACTCGGGCGAGCCGGTCCATTCATGTTGTAGACAAAAGTGTCTACAGCATAAATGGACCGCATGATGGGCGCAACTACTAAACCCGAGTAAAATGGAGGCAACACTTATTACCTTTTTGGATCTCTATGGTCCCATTGCTTGTTTCTATTCGACATTACAAGAATCAGAATAGATCGACCCATAAACGGTGGAATAGCAATACACAAAGTTAACTTCAAAAACGTACTAAAAAAAAATCCTTTAGTTACTCTCGCTTCCTGATAGTTTTCTTATATCATCATCTCATCATAATTATCGAAAAGAAAGCGAAGTGCAGTCGCATCTTACTACTTACTACATGACACACTTACGGTTACATGCTTGTAGCCGTCGAGTGCATTCACATTCACTACTTTTATTATTCGAATGGCTAATGACAACCTCCGTGGCGTGGCAACAACAAATAGCCGGCTGTGAAGTGAGGCCGTGGGTTCGATTTCTGCATCGAGACAAATGTTTATGTGATCCACAAACATGTTTCGGTTCTGGGTGTTTTCTCCCCAGATGAGTTACCGTCAGGCAGGCGGTCGTAAAAACTACAACCCAAATCTTTCCGAACGTGTTAAAAAGCATGTTGCGCTGACCCCACTGCCAGCGGGATAAGGTGGAAGAAGAATCAATACCTCATCTCGTTACACGCCCCGAAAATAAGGAAGCATTGATTAAAGCTTGATTTTAACTAGGTGGAAGGTTCCTCGTATGCGAGAGGCCGGCTGGGTTGGTACCACCGCTTTGTCTATTTCTGCCGCCAAGCAACAGTGTGTAAGCACTGTTGTGTTCGGTGTGATGGACATTGAAGCCAGGGAAATTACTGGGCATTATGAGATTTAACACCTTATGTCTCGGGGTGACGAGCGCAGTCCAGTGTCATGTAGTGCTTTATTATTTAAAGTTCAGTGTGGCGTTGTTTCTGTTTATGAGCAGGCGTGGCACTTACCATCAGGCGAGCGACCTGCTCGTCTCGTTATTCAAGCTAATAAAAAAATAAAAAAAAGCTCTATAAAATACATATTTAATCACAGTCATCATTGTCCGGATCTGGTTCATCGAAATCCTTTATTTTGACGTCGGCATCTTCGCCATATTGGATAATGTTGTCTATGGTCAGCAGTATGTTCTCTATGCTCTCCTCATCCTTGATGTTGAGTGGGTAAAACCGAACTAGACTGAAATTCTCTATGACTTGACCAATTGCTTCTGTGAGTTTCGCGTATTTTTCGTGCCATTTTGATTTCGCATTTCTCATGTCATTGAGTAGGACGTGCGGGTCTGGATCTAAAAAACTGAAAGTAAAATATAATTATTTGGGTTATAGACAGAAATAGGTTTAAATCCAAGGTTATTTGGTATCCATAAGTGTCAGCGCACGTTGAGCGGCAAAATGCTCGAACAATTTTAACTGATAAAATGAACCTAATCACAACTAGAATAGAGTTGAAGATAGCGTGTAAGAGTACCATCCCATCCCAGGTACCATCCCAGACTGGATTGGTGCCACTGCTTTATCTAATTCTGCTAAGTAGCAGTGTGTATTACTGTAGTGTTTCGGTCTGAAAGATATTGAAGTCAGTGAAATTACTGGATATTATGAGACTTAACACCTTATATCTTAGGGGTGACGAGCGCAGTCCAGTGGCATACAGTAATTCGAAGTTCTGTATGGTGTTGCTATTGCTTATGGGCAGGCATGGCGCTTACCATCAAACGAGCGACCTACGGGGTTAGAATGTGGCGTAAAAACACGACACGAACGTTAGTGCCGTTTGATTGTGATTGGTCGAGAGTAAAACGTGTGAAGTAATACGATACAAAGCAGCGAAATAAAGCGATGGAACTTTTCGTATTAGAATTTCTGAGAGAAGAGAATTTTGCTGCTCAGTGTGCGATGACCCTAAGCCAGAGGTGTATATTGAATAGAAAAGTAATATAGAAAGCAGCCTAATTACACCATTTCACCATACATATGCAATAGTTTGTGGAACCCAGCGGAGAGCCATATTAATCAAATTAAGTCACTAAAAAACATTTTCCTAGTGATTTCTTAGGTTTATGCGAATATTACACATTAAAATAAAACTAGTTTATACGGATTCTGTGATAGCTCAGCGGGGAGTGGTATGGACTGTCGAGACGAAAGTCGAAACCAGCCCCAAGTGCATACACCTCTGACTTTTCTAAGTTATGTGTGTATTAATTGTTAATTATCACTTGCTATAACGGTGAAGGAAACATCGTGAGGAAACCTGCATACCTGAGAAGTTCTTCATAAGAATTTCGAAGGTATGTGAAGTCTGCCAACCCGCATTAGGCCAGCGTGGTGGACTAAGGCCTAACCCCTCTCATTCAGTAGAGGAGGCCCGTGCCCAGCAGTGGGACGTATATAATACAGGGCTGGTATTATTATACAGATTCTATCGCGGTTAAATTTTTATTATAGTCCCGACGTTTCGAAAGCTTTTCAGCCTTCGTGGTCACGGGTGAGACTGAAAAAATTTAACATATTCCTTTTAAAAAAGAAGTCAAACTAACCTGTCAATGTGGTTCCTGGCTGTTTTGGTGAGAAGGTCCATTTTGGTCAGTATGTTCACATGTGGCAGCTCAAGGTTGACCATCACACTAAGTGCTGCCATTGTACCTAAAAGTAGGAAATAAGTATATGTGTTTTAAGGCATAGGTCGGAAACGAGCAAGTGGGTCACCTGGTGGTAAGTGATGTCCACCGCCCATGTACGCCCATAATACCAAAATAATCATGGGCGCGTTGCCAACCTTAAAGGAAAGGGATTGGGATTTGGGCCTCCGGATATCAAACTCACCGTACGAAACGCAGCAGCAAGCTGCTACTTAACGTCGGTTTTCTGTGAGACAGTGGTAACGACCTGGACGAGCCGGCAAATTTATGCTGTAGACAAAAGAGTCTACAGCGTGGCTCTACCACATCACTCAATAAAACCCAAGTATATTTACCATCACATGACCTGTTGAATCGCTGACGTGGTTTTCGAGTTGAAATAATACGCGAGACTTTTGAAATACTTTTCGAACAATTTATTAATTACTAGCTTTTGCTTGTGGCTCCGCCCGCGGGAATAGACTTTTTCGAAATAAAACGTAGCCTATAACCGTCTCCAGGGTCTATCTCTACATCAAAATTCATCAAAATCGGTTCTGTGATTTAGGCATGAAAGCGTAACAAACAAATAGATATTTTATTTTCATAAAAAGTATCCCATGTTACTTCTTATACCTCCAAGAATATGTGTACAAAGTTTCATGATGATCGGTTAAGTAGTTTTCGCGTGAAAGTGTAACAAACAAACTTACATTCACATTTATAATATTAGTATGATGTCAGTCAGTGATAATGTAGCTTTGTAACGGCAAACAAATTATTGAAATCGGTCCAATAGTTTTTAAGTTTATTCATTACATACAAAAATACAAATCTTTCCTCTTTATAATATTAGTTTAGTTAACTTCCACCAACCTGACAAAAACTTAGCCCCGTCAATCATGAACTGTGAGTCCACCATGAACACAACACATATCCTGAAGTTCCAGTTCTGCAGCTGGTCTACGAGCTTCCTCATGACAGGCAGATGTGTGTACAGCTCTATCTGGCCAGGACAGTCGAACAGTAGGTAGTCGTCATCTACATCACCTAATTGTTCTTGTAGCCAGTCACAATTCTCAAGGAGGGTTCTGGAAGATTATTTAATAAAAATCATATTATTTACCTTCCCCTTAAATCCAGCTCTGTGTGAAGTTCTTAAGGCCATAATGAACATAAATGAATAATTAATTTTATAAATAAAGTAATTCAGTTTTGATGTTTTTTGAATTTTTGTTAATGCAAAACTATTACAATCTTAATGTAAAAATGACATTTAATGGTCTCTATGCTATCGCCACTTGGTATAATACAGGACTGATATAATTTTTGGCAGTGATAGCTCAGTGGCAAGTGGTACGGACTGTCGAGACTAAAGTCGCAGGTTCGAAACCAGCCTCAAGAGCATATGCCTCTGACTTTTCTGTTATGTGTGTATTACTATTAATAGTTAATTATCGCTTGCTTTAACAGTGAAGGAAACATTGTGAGGAAACCTGCATACCTGAGAAATTCTTCATTAGAATTTCAAAGGTATGTGAAGTCCGGCAACTCCCATTAGGCCAGCATGGTGGACTAAAGCCTAACCCCTCTCATTCAGTAGAGGAGGCCCGTGACCAGCAGTGGGACGTGTACAATACAGGGCTAGTAATATTATTATATAATTTTTATTAATATTTTATCTTTTTATTAATATCTAAACTTACTCAATACAGAACACAAGTCCTCCATTAGGTCCAAACTGCAGTTCCTCGTCCTCCATAGCATCATCAAGGTGTATCAGCTCTCTGATGTCCACCAGAGGCTCGTAATCAAAGTGTTCTGCGGCCGGGTCCAAGTTTACCACCTCCACAATTCTCTTCGAGTCACTTGCATGTCTTACTATTGTTGAGCAGTATGTAGACTGGAATGTAGAGTTAACATAGGCTTATGACCTACCTGAGCTGTACAACCTTTTGCAATGGAAGTGGGGTCAAAACAGGCCTCTTGGCTTACACTTGTATTTTCAAAGTTATGTATGTATGTATTACTAATTATCTGGGATTAAGGGTTGCAATGGCTCAACTTTAGTGAGCTGATCACCCGTCTGCGCGACTTGCAGACATCACCACCATAAATACAAATACAATTACTAATTATCATTTGCTTTAAGTAATGGTGAAGAAAATATTAATCCATAAGTTTTTAAGTAATGTGAATCTGCCAACCCTAATTTAGCCAGGGTGGTGGACTACCGTCCTAACCCCTCATTACTAGACGAGGCTCAAGCCCAGCAATGGGTCTTATTTAATACAGTTATTGGTCTAGTCTAGTCATTTAGTGTATATGACCTTAAGTGTTATAAGCTTAGTGTTTTTTAAGTTCAGCAATGTTTGGATTTTAGTTTACAATTTAGTAAAATATTGATC
Source organism: Mimas tiliae (assembly GCA_905332985.1). NCBI lineage: Eukaryota > Metazoa > Arthropoda > Insecta > Lepidoptera > Sphingidae > Mimas > Mimas tiliae. The sequence continues at coordinate 1,276,473 of HG995258.1, forward strand.
TGTACTTGAAAATATATATATTCTTTTTTCTGCCTGGCGTTATTCTGACTTAGTGTCTGGGTCCGTCTTTCTACTAAGACGGCTCTACTTCACCCGATCTTGAGCATCCTCTGTAGTGAAATTACTACGACGTATTAATAATTGTAATTGAAATACCTTTCCACTGCCCGCAGGACCGACAACTAGCTGTGCGTAACGCATTTTATATTATTTGCGCACGTTTTCTAAACAAAACTTAGCAAGTAGCAACTTTAAGGTTATTTATGTAAGTATCATCAATAATAACAAACATTGAACATTTTGTTTTACTATTGATTGTTTTGTGTTATTAAGGTCTCAACATTTTAAAGATTTCTTCGGAAAACAACGCACTTCCAATCTAATACAATTTTATATTGTGGCTCAACAACGCACTTTTCCGATAAAACGGTTTTGTTTACAATTTTATTTTTGACAGTTGTAGCTTTTATCAGGGTAGCCAATGTTTATTTTTAAAAATTACTGCTTTGTCTCTGACTAACCAACCTAAATTGAATTTCAGTCTACAATATGGTAAAAAAATTCGCACACCACCGCTACAATTCCGTACTGGATCACCACCGTTTGATTATACTTATTTTTTTTTTATTTTTTTTTTTATTATTAGCTTGAATGACGAGCCGAGCAGGTCGCTCGCCTGATGGTAAGCACCACGCCTGCTCATAAACAGAAGCAACGCCACACAGAACTTTGAATAAAAAAGCACTGCATGACACTGGACTGCGCTCGTCACCCCGAGACATAAGGTGTTAAGTCTCATAATGCCCAGTAATTACACTGGCTTCAATGTCCTTCAAACCGGAACACAACAGTGCTTACACACTGTTGCTTGGCGGCAGAAATAGACAAAGCGGTGGTACCAACCCAGCCGGCCTCTCGCAAACGAGGAACCTACCACCTTGGTATTATTTTACCTACCACCTTATTTTCTCTATTCTATAGATTTTAGCTAGTTAACTTGGTTCATAAGATAGAAAACTATTTAAAGGTGGAACAGACAGAGAGATAGACGGCGTAAAGTATTATAAAATTGTAAAAATTATGGTTGTTAATTTTGACACTATTTATAATATTAATTTTGTTTTACCACAATATTATTATTATGTTGTATCTAATCAATAAGTCATGAGATTGCACGGTACAAAGAGAATAATATATACAATATATATAGATTTGCTATTATAAAATAGAAAAGTAGGAATTATTTATTTATGCGTTGGCCTGGAGCATCCTAGGTTTATATATAGGTATGTTAGGTATATAATTTAAGTAGGTAAGTGTATTATTGACTAATAATTTGCTGGCAAATAGCAAAGTTTTAAATTTTGAAAATGACAGTGATAGAAACTTCATAAATTGACAATATCAAAATTTATATTTCAAAATCTCATCAAATTACAAAAAACAAAACCTATTGATAAAAGGAGAAAAATAATGCCAGCGGTGGGAATAGATTTGGGAACGACGTATTCATGTGTGGGTGTTTGGCAGCATGGCAATGTGGATATAATTGCAAATGACCAGAAATCGTACCACACCATCCTATGTAGCTTTTACAGACTCAGAACGGCTTATCGGTGATGCAGCGAAGAACCAAGAAGCACTTAACCCAAGTAATACCATTTTTAACGCCAAACGTTTAATTGGACGAAAATATGATGATCCAAAAATTCAGCAAGACATCAAACATTGGCCTTTCAAAGTCGTTAACGATGGTGGAAAACCGAAAATACAGGTTGAGTATAAAGGAAAGTCGAAACGTTTCGCTCCTGAAGAGATCAGTAGCATGGTGCTTACCAAAATGAAGCACATAGCGGAAGCTTACTTAGGCTGTGCAGTTATAGATGCCGTGATTACGGTTCCGGCTTATTTCAACGATTCTCAAAGACAAGCTACTAAAGATGCCGGGATTATAGCGGGCTTAAACGTACTAAGAATAATAAATGAGCCTACAGCTGCGGCTTTAGCTTACGGTCTCGATAAAGATTTGACTGGTGAAAGAAATATACTTATTTTTGATCTAGGCGGTGGTACCTTCGATGTATCAATACTTACTATTGATGAAGGATCCTTATTTGAAGTCAAAGCGACAGCTGGTGACACTCATCTCGGTGGTGAAGATTTTGACAGCCGCTTAGTACAGTTTCTGGCCGATGAATTTATGAGGAAGCATAAGAAGGACTTGAGAAACAATCCTAAATCACTAAGACGTCTTCGTACTGCATCCGAGCGGGCAAAACGAACTCTATCTTCAAGCACAGAAGCTTCAATTGAAATAGATGCTTTATATGAAGGCATAGACTTTTTTTCGCGCGTCTCTCGAGCTCGATTCGAAGAACTTAATGCAGATTTATTTAGGATTACGTTGGAGCCTGTAGAGAATGCACTAAAAGATGCTAAACTAGACAAAAAATCTATTAACGATATAGTCTTGGTCGGTGGATCAACTCGTATACCTAAAATACAAAGTTTGTTGCAAAACTTTTTCAATGGTAAGAAGCTCAATTTATCTATAAATCCTGATGAAGCTGTGGCTTATGGCGCAGCTGTGCAAGCTGCTATATTGAGTGGGAATCGCCATTCAAAGATAAAAGACGTTCTTTTAGTAGATGTTGCTCCCCTTTCACTAGGTATCGAGACGGCTGGCGGGGTAATGACTAAAATCGTAGAACGCAACGCGAAAATACCTTGCAAACATTCACAGACTTTCACCACGTACTCCGACAACCAGCCAGCAGTCACCATTCAAGTTTATGAAGGTGAACGCGCCATGACGAGAGACAATAACTTACTAGGAAACTTCGACTTGACAGACATCCCACCAGCCCCACGAGGAGTTCCACAAATAGACGTTGCTTTTGATCTGGACGCCAACGGTATCCTCAATGTATCGGCTAAAGAGAATAACACGGGAAAGAGCAAGAACATAGTTATAAAGAACGATAAAGGTAGACTATCGCAGGCTGACATAGATCGAATGCTTTCTGACGCTGAGAAGTTTAAAGAAGAAGATGACAGGCAGAAAGAACGAGTTGTAGCAAGAAATAAGCTGGAGTCGTACATTTTTGGGGTAAAGCGAGCTGTTGACGAAGCTGGAAGAAAACTTGGAGACGGGGAATGTACAAGAGCAAGACGTAAATGTGATGATATGCTGCGATGGTTGCAGAGTAACTCGTTGGCAGAGAGAAGTATTTATGAAGACAAACTTAAAGAGTTGATGAGGGAATGTGGTCCTTTGATGAAAAAACTTCATGTAGCGAGTGGTTCCGGCTCTCGTCAGAGTGGCAGCGACGGGCCAGTTATTGAAGAAGTAGACTGAGCTTATAGATGATGATGCTTATTAAAGTTTTGTGGTTCGTATATGTTTTATTTTTAAATATATACGCACGCACTCACGCCTGAAATCCCTGAAGGGGTTAGGCAGAGGTGTAACCAGTACACCCACATTTCGAGCGTATCTCCGTTATCTCCCTTATGTGATAGGGGGCGAGCCTATTGCCATACCGGGCACAAATTCCAGACTCCGGGCTGATACTGAGCATTTCGTAATAGAAAAACCCAATATCACTTTACCCGACCCGGGGATCGAACCCGAGACCTCAGCGTTGGCCTCAATTGTAACGCGTACGCATTACAACTGCGCCACCGAGGCAGTCAAGCAGTTTTTAGTTTTTGTAAACCCGAATGAATAGACGAGATGTTACTATTGTACCTGCGGTTCCCCGACCTTATTTAACTTCCATAAAGTGATAGAGGGTGAACCAATCGCCATACTGGACATAAATCCGCCTTGTGTGACTTTTCGCATCAAAATCACAATCATAAATTGAGTTGCTACTTTACGCTGGATTCTGTGAGACAGTGGTAACGACCCGGACGATCCGGCCCATTCGTGCTGTAGACTATCTACAGCGTGGCTCTACCGCGTCTATAACACGGTGATTACTCTGAAGAATAAACAATTATCGCTTAATTATTAGCTTACCCCATCCTCACCTTTCTTTAACAGAACCACGCGTGCTAGCTTGCAGAATCACAGCTTCATGGTCTCCTCCATCTCAGCTCGAACTGGAAGGTTCGCAAAATCTTACTTCTGTCGGACGATAAAGCTGTGGAATAGTTTGCCGGCACACGTGTTCCCTCCTTTCTACAATATTGGATCCTTTAAACGGAGTGTGAAGAAGCAATTAGGCAGGTCTGTGTAATTCTAACGACCCACGATTGATATGTATCTAAAATGAATGAAAAAATATGTAAAAATAATGTAGACAATGTTGTCTACATTATTTTTGGATTGCGCTACAATTAACATCCATTGGTTAACACTATTTTTGGATGCGCTACAATTACCTACCTTCAGGTAGCCTCTTTGCCGAGGTTTCCCGAGCCAGGATGAAAAAATGGATAAATAACTAAGACCCAACTAGGACTTATAACTCTATAATGTCGACTGAGCACTGATTTTATTTTATTTTATTTTATTTATTTAAATAAACACACCAGTGACATATGCATTAAAATTACAAGAAATAATAACAATGTGAAAAAGAACTGATGCACATGCCTATTGAAGGTGTGTACAGCATTCACAATATTATATGAGTAACATTTTATATATTAAGTTAGTAAGTAATTAATAGTAAGAAACAATAACACTAACATTAAAAAAAAATGTAACCAAGTATGAAAATACAGGACAAAATTAAATTTAAACTGGAGACTGACTGACTGACTGCGGGCAAATGACCGCCAATTATAGCGACGACCTCTTTTATACTCTATCCACCCTTACAATACTATATTGCGCCATTATTATTTAAATGTAGGTACCCAACGTTGTTTTCTCAGGTGAAGCACTAATTAAAAGAGTATACCCTAACAATGCGTATGTTGATTTCTGGATTCTGTTTCCAGAGCATGAAGTACAATAAAACGCACACTGATTAGCAATTTCTTTATTTTTAATTTTAATAACTTTAGAAATTGTTCAGAAAGAAGACAATGGTTTCAGCATTCGTTACCTTTAATATTATGATATGAACAATAATAATTATCGCTATGTTATTATTAATAATAATAATAATAATTTACTTCTATCCATTATTAATAATGTTGATAACGCGTTAATAATTCTATCCTCTACCGTGTCGTATATACACAATAATACTACAAAATGATTCAACAATAAATAATACATGATGGCGTGGGATACCACGAAATGGAGTCTCAAATAATTAAAAATATACTACGTTACAAACATACTTAAATTGTAAGTCGATACCAGACGGTGCACTTTGGCTCGATAGAAATGAATCGCCTGAACACATAAATAAAAATGCCGAAATAAATGTAAGGAAAATTGTCTCCACGAGTGAACCGTCTGATCACGTTAAGATTTTTTTAAACAGTTTAAAGGAAGACTGAATAGAAGACAAAATGTAATGAACTAAAAAGATTGTACATTATTCAAAAGGAAGACTTTGTGTCTATTTTGTTAGAAGAAGAGTATAGGAATTCCTAGAGTTTCTTTTCCAAAATTTTCCTGTATAATAAAATAGCTAACTTGATGATTGTCTTGAAACATTATTAGTACAGCTGTTGGTTTATGAATTGCCAGAAAGGTTACGGTATCGTATAACAAAGTGGTATATTTTAAGTGGTAGAGCCACGCTGTAGATGTTTTGATTACAGCATGATTGGACCGGCGCGACCGGGATGTTACCACAGTCTCACAGAAAACAGCCGTGAAGTAGTAACTTGCTTTCGCGTTTTGTACGATATCTGATATATCCGGAGGCCCAAATTCTCTTCCCCTTAATCAACCCTTTCCTTCAAGGTCGGCAACGTGTCCATGATTATTCAAGTATTGTGGATGTTCAGGGGCGGTGGAGATCATTTACCATCAGATGGCCTAATTGTTCGTTTACCGACCTCTGCAATAAAAAAAGAAGAATTTGCAAATCTTCTAGTTTTCAGTAGAGCTTTCTATTATAAAATAACTAAGTACTACGAAAAAGTAGTCGAATTAAATGCCAGTTTGTTCTACGATACTGTCCATTTGAGTTGTCTATTAGGGCTACCATCAGGAATCTGGCATTAATCGTTTTAAGGTATTCATAAAATATATTTAGTGAACTTTTTCTTCTCATCGGTATAATATTATGAGTAGAGTATATGCAAATATTTATGGATTAAAAAATCTTTTTATTTAAAAGTAAATTCGTAGCTAAGCTAAATTTAGAGCTATTTCTATATAAGATTTTTAGGGAGAATGTGGTAATAAAAATTCAGTTTTATGTCTACATTAGGACATAAAAATGATACGAAATAACTAAGTTCGCAAACATAGATCTAGTGTAGCGTAGAATATTCATCACAATTATAATATTTGGAGTTAAAATACAATGTCTAAGACAAAGCCGTGCGTAAAAGCGTGAATAAAACGTGCGTTTTTAGCGTGTATATTGGAAATGTTATGTACTTTTTTATGTTCTCTTTTATATATACAAAACAATTCTGACAAATAATAATAAATAAGAAACATCAATCGTTTTCTTATACGCTTTTACTTACAGATTCATGTTAGTGGTAATAATTTTTATCAAAAATATTATTATTGAAATGGCTATTCTCTGTATATGTTTCCGAACTTCGTAACTTCGTTGAGGAATATAGCATAGAAACTCAATTCATATATATTATAACAAACATAAAGACACTGAGGTAAATTTTGATTGCAATTTTAGTCATCCTACTAAACATGCATTTTTCAGTAGTATTTTTGGATGATAGTTGATCAAAACTACTTTAGTAGTCGATGTATTAGAGGGGAAGACATACAAGCCAAAGGTCTCACTATGGATGCCCAAGACGGGGAGAAGTAAAACGTCGGGCAGACTGGCAATAAGCAGAAATACTAGGAAAAAATATACTATGACTATAAATAATATGATTCCTAACTATCAGCAGTGTTGTATTTCGGTTCAAATAGGAATAAAGCCAGTGAAATTACTGAGCAGTATGAGACATCTTATGTGTCGGGATTACGATCGCAGTAAAGTCAAATTTCTTTGTAATTCAAAGCTTTGAGTGGTGTAGTACTGTATATGGGCAAGCGTGACGCTTACACTCCGGCAAGCGACTTGCTCGTTTCGTCATTCAGTTTATTCATTAGAAATATTTACTTTTAAATATATTTGAGACAACCATTTCAAACAACAATTACAATATCTATTTTATAATACTCTCAAAAGCAAGTTTAAATAACCTCAAAATGACCAAAAGGACTTATAAACGTTTGTGATTTTAGAAAATTAAAGGATTTACTGTTAAACAGCCTAATCGGTTTTATATTCACTAAGTATATTATCTTATTTACCTATGTCGGTACATAACATCGATATGTATTGAGTTTTTTTTACTAAAACTGGTATAAGAGAGCCTTCTCAATGGTAAAATTGTTTTTTTTATCTGTTACTGAATGCCTAACTCTATATTCGTTACAATTTTATGACGTTATTATTGAATATCCAAGATTCGTTACCCTTTGAAGTATTTTGATTCGTGGGCCTATTTTTCTACTTATTTAATAACTTTTATTAACTAATATGGTTATTTACACTAATTAATGTTTTTTTTTATATACACAGTGATGCAAGGAGTGTGGTTCCTTCAATGTACACTTTTGTCTTACGCCTAACATTAAAGAAAAAAAGGAAAAGAAAAAAAAACAAAAAGAAAAATATGATTAAAAGCAAATTTATTGCTAAAATAAAATAAAATAAAACTATAACCACAAGCAATACAATATTTGCTTAAATATTAAACGTATTTGTGTGTTTTATAATTTGTACGTTCTTCTAAAAATATATATGTATGAAAAAAAACAATTGTACGGAATTTATATTGTCTATGAAAACTAACTTGACGTTGCTGTCCATTAAGAGACAAGCTTGAGCGGTCCCGCACGTATAAACATACCATAGATAAAAACATAAATTAAAAAGTAAAAAAACTTACTCAACCCAATCGTAATATTTTAAACCTCTCCGGTTTTAATTTATAAACATAATAATACTTTTTAACTGGAGTTCATTAGAACTTAGCTTATACTAACATCTGATTGCACTTTTTAAACTTTTTCTATTAACAATTAAATGACGGCTAAGTTACCAGCTTATATTTTACATAAAAGAAAATCCTAAATATATATACAAACGTTCATATTCGACAAATTTGGTATTACACTTATTTACATTTAAAAAGCCGTATAACTTAATACTCTGATATTTGTACCTGTTCAGGGTACTACTACGTAAAAGAAAAAAATTTAAAGCAAATGCATCTTTTGTATCGCAAGTTTTTGTCGTCCCACGTTCAGACTGGACCACATTAACAGAGGATAATTTATTTACAAAGTCTTTGGCCTTACAATCGAATATAACACTAACTACATTCATATAGTATTTGCACTGAACGTCTAATTTATCACTTTAATAATTACGTCCCGTATGAAAATCCACTGGTTTTTGTCACACACTAAATGTCATTTAAAGTCTTAATACTCCCACCGGTCGTCATCGTTCTCGGATTTGATTTTATCCTCGGGTATGACGTCATCGGGCGTGTGAGGGGGTCGCGGCGTGTGAGGCGTGTGGGGCGTGTGCGGCGTGTGGGGCGTGTGAGGCGTCAGCGGCGTGTGGGGCGCGGGGGACGGGGACGTGTCGCGGGGGACGGGGGACGGCTCCACTCTCACCGTCTCCTCCGACTCTCTTCTGAAGTCGTCGCTCCTCATCACGCACACTCCGTTGATGATAATCTCATCAGGGTTGCGCGGCTTCTCATCTTGCCAGTCAGGGTTGACCCATTGCGGCGCCGCCGGTTTTCGCCTATTCGACCGCCCCTGAGGCGTGGACGCCGCTTTCGGCTCAGTCTTTGATTCGTCATCCATCGAGTCCTCGGATCCCAGGTTACTCTCTACGTCATCGTCTTCGAAGTCGTCACCGTCGGGCTCGCGTTTCAACGGCATTGATAAATCGAGCCCGCTGGCTTGATCCTTACCAACTTCTTCGGGAGGCATCAGACCGCGGCTGATTAGTGCTGCTAAATTTGAGTTGGCGGCGAAGTATGGCGGATATGGTAATGGTACACCGGCTAGGCCCATTCTCTCCTTCTGCAATTCCAGCAATCTCTGGTTTAAGAGTAGACGGAATTGGACAGGGTCGAAGGGTGCCGATGACTGGTCTCTCGCTGGTGGTTCAGCAGGAAGACCATGGGGCGCTTGTTGCTTTAACCTCATTCGATGGTTGTGAAACCAATTGGTGATTGTTCGCGTTGATAAACCAAGTTCGGCGGCGAGGAATTCTATCGTAGGCATGTTTGGGTAAGGGTCTAGCGCGAAAGCTAATCTTAAGGCTTCCTTTTGCTCCTCAGAGAATAGAACTCGTTGTTTTTTCGCGCAAGGTGCTCCTGCCGTTGGGCCTGGTGAACTCGAGTGGTAGAATTCTGAAGTATCATTCGACGACGTGTCTGAGGAGTTGTCTTGTCCAGGGCCGCTAGATCTTCGTCGCTTGTTAGCCTCTCGTCTCTCGTTCTTTAGCGCTTGTAGACGGTCGATGTTGTGCGCATCACTCAACCACAGCTGCATCCTAATGAAGGGTTCTCTACCTTTAATGCTAAGCATATGCCAAGGTTTTGGTTTCGATAACAATTCACTAACTGATCCTTGGGAGAGTCCAAGAACGGCTTCTCCGAAGATTTTTTGTCCTATATTATTGGCTAAGAGGGCTTCTTTGATTTTTGTTGTTATCGTTTGGGTGTCGAGATCTTGCGTCAGGGCTGCCATTTCGTAAACACTTGGGGATATGTGCTGGTGAAGGTTGCGCATGACAGGAGGCTGGTGATGTGGCTGGGGTGGGGGTGGTGGCTTCCTCTCCTTGTTGTTGTTGTCGTGATGCTGTGGGGGTAAGGTCACCGCGTGGTGAGGAGGGAAGCCCGGAGGAGTTAGTAGAAGAGGCGTTGGTTGACCCAAGTGGCCTAAGTGACCGGGGCCTAAGAGTTGCTCTTGCTGCATCTTGCTTAGCAGAGAAGTGGCGTCTGAGATCATTTTCTGCGTCGGCGGCATTGGCTTCGTCATGTTCGGCGGACATGCTGGAATTGACAATACTATATTTAGTATAGATAAAGTAATAAGAAAAAAAAACTTAGAATTAGTCTTTGTCATATTGTGTTCCTGGGATTATATTTAATTAATTGGGATTTTATTGATTAAATATTAGAGACTATAAGAAAATACCTATAATTATTATATTGTTTTTTTGGTACTAGGAACACCCAAACTAGAAACAAATTATAGGCAACATAAAAAATTGTCTTCGTACGGGGATCGAACCCGCAGCGTGTCGTTTCACAGTCAGCTACTCACCACGGAGGCTGTCAAAATGGACTGATATTGTGCTATTGCATAATATACTTACGAGGTGCTCCGCTGTAATTTCCAGTCCTCATGAGTTTCTCCGGCGCAATCTTGTACTGCGACGCGACCAATTTGTGGACGGCATTGTCGTCTTCCAAGAACATCTTCATCCTTATGAACGGTTCTCGGCCTTTCTGCGTTAGCATATGCCAAGGCTTCGGTCGAGCCAGAAGATCACTAACCGATCCTTGAGACAATCCTAGCACAGACTCTCCAAACAATCGCTGACTGATCGAATACTGACTTAAGGCCTCTTTCACTCTTCGAACGATATCCTCAGTATTCAGGTTGTTAAAGAGATCGAACTGTTGTTGCGTGATAGGCGGTAAGACTGCCTTCATCGACCTTTGGGGTGGTGGATGGTGTGGAGGATTATTAGGCTGGGAGATAAGACTATTCGTGATGGAAGCCATTCGCTGCAACGGGCTCGCTGCAGCTGAACTGCTAAAATCGTCATTCGGCGTGATTGCTGGCGGCAAGATGGCATTTCCTAATGGGCTGGATGCTGAAGACCCTGTCGACTGCTGCCCAGGTTCTAATTTTGGCCTGACTAAAGAGAACGCGCTTCCCGCGTGTCTTATTGCTTCCTCAGCATCCAATGGTTTATCCTTATCAATATCAGTCATTCCATTAATTTTGGCATGTTTTTCTTTAGGCAGGGAGAGGTCCTGGATAGCTCCGGAGCCGTTTATGTGCTGGTTCTGGGCTTGCTGCATCGCCTGCTGCTGCAGGGCGAGGATGTTGGGAAAAGGCGGCATGCCTGGCAAGTTGTGCAAGGTGGGGATGTTACCACCAGGCTGGATCTTGGCCAGCTCCCGGTGGTACGCTTCTAAGGCCATGCGGATATCTTCTGGTGGCCTTTCCATGTGTGGCGGCATGCCTCCGCTGAAAAATGGCGGAAACATACTATATTTTAGTTTTAGATTTGCTGTTCTCGTTTAACGTTTTCGTAGGTTAAGGACATTTTTTTTAATATAGAGTCATGGTCAAAAATAATAATTTAATGAATGTATGTAAAAAAAACGTTTATTTTTTATGACAAAATACAAAAATACTTGAAGAACAGAGCAGATAACTATTATTATAGATATAAAATTTTAAAAATAGCCTCGTAACCGATTTAAGGTGTAGTGGTAGAACTTACCCAGGGAAACCATCACGACTGTGCCGCATATCCTCCACCCGCCTGGTCATGATCTTGGCAAGCTCCTCTTGGTAGATACGCACCACCTTCTCCTGGGGAATGTCGTCGTTCTCGTACTTCTTGAGCCTTCTGTTTTGACTCGAGTCCTGAGAATAAAAATTAAACGGAGATATTTCAAAAACAAAATAAATATGCGCCTCGATTCTAGGATCATGTTATAATTGGTGGGTAAACACAGTTTCTGAATGTCAATATTCTTATATTCTTGATAAATGACGTTATTGCATAACTCAAGAGAAGAGTACGTGGTAGCTACCTACTTTATTTAGTGTGCAATAAAGAATATTCTATCTATCTATCTGTCACCTGATATTAAGAGATCTCCAAAGTTTTGGGGAAAAAACCTCGGATTAGGATTTAACCGCGGATTCAATGATTTTCTTCCATCTTCACCATGACTATTTTCCTTCTATTTAGACACCTATAGCTACTTTAGTTCCTATGCTTGTGTATCTCTTATATTTGGCAGTCCCAATCGCGTTAAAACTATCGTCAGTGGATGCTGGTGTCAGAGTACTTGATCATTTTTGTACCCTACCCTGGGTAACGACCACCGTACATGCTGAAAAACCCGCCATAGTGGCTCGTTCAGGTTAGTTGCCTTTTGGGGTCAACCAGTTTGTATCCAAAAACTTCAGTCCGGCATAGTTCTGCCGACTGTCGAGGGACGCCACGTCTCTTTAGGGTCGACATTATATAGACTGCCAATTCTCGTAATTAAAAATGTTCAAAATATCATTTCGATCTAGTCTTAGTGTCAAGAAAGTTGTAAATGGTATTCTCTTAAACCAATAATCAACATCAATTGTGAATGTTCAGATCGTAATGAGATCCAAAACAGAATAAAAGTTTACTGAAATCAAAGACGGCCAAAATGTTATTCTGCTAACATTCTTAAATGACACATGTCCAATATTAAAAATTGTGACTGAATTAAGATTACAATGAAATGATCATATTGACACCGCACTCAAATTAAAGAGGATCAGAATACCATATTTTTAGTAAAATCACAATCTAATCTCAAAAATCTCAAAATTCGGTTAAAATTCAGTAGCAGTGTCAGTTAAATACGAGAATTGGCCTTCAGGACCAGTGTAGTCACTAGATCTAATAAAATGCATGGAGATTTACGTTCAATTCATACGTACCTTATTAGAGAAGGGGGACTGGCACTGCGTTCGTGGAGAGCTTGAGTCCTCATTGCTTCTCGAGTCGTCATTGTTAGGTTGACCAGTCGGCGTCTTCATCAGATGCGAAGCTTCATTCAGTATGTGGGCCAGTCTATCGTCTCCCTCGCCGTCTGGTCTCCCAAACCCTGGGCCTGGGGTACCATCTTTCGTTCCAACTGGAAAAGTTGAAACTATAATTTAGTTGGTTGGTATGTGTACCTTTTTGGATGTTAAACTACAAATGCCTTTGTTGTATGGATGGACATATTCTACTATATTCGACCTACGATAATATGTATCTACATTTTATATGTAGTTATCCTGGAACGTATGCTTAAAGACTAGAATAATTCTTTCGAAAATGATTAGGTACCAATTTATATCATTTAGAGTATATAGCTTTTCGATCAATTATAAAGTACAAACTATGTGAAATGACTATAAAACTGACTCTTCTAATTCGACACAGTCATTAAAGACCCTAGCAACCCTAAAGAGAATTTAAACGTCGTGTCAAACGGACGGAAACAAAGCGTGTAGGCAATCGTGAATCATTCGAAGTTCTGGAAATTAGACACATAACGCGTTATTCACCACTAGCGTTATTACTATTGTTTTTAATATATTATAGTCGTTTGACATACACACTTATGTGTTTAATAGCCCTCACACACTCACACTGTCCGAGAGAATGTTGCCAAGTAGTAAATAAATGTGTTATATTTGGTTGCAATTGAAATTAGGCGAGTCATTTAAACACAGTGCAAGATAATATTTGAATGAGAAAGTCCAATCGTCGCCTAAGCCCGTAATCCTAAAACTGCGCCCGCGCATCCATAAACAAGAGGAGTTACGCGAGATTCGCCATATTGCCGCCATTCATCCTGTCAACATATTGTCTCTGGCCGCACAATGGCGGTATTTAGACGTTGATTCGTTAAATTTAGTTTAATTAAGAGCGGTAATTAGTTTCGCTCGTTTAGTGGGATGGTTTCAGAATGAAACTGGTCTTTGAAAATTATCTGGTACAATATATATTAAAGTTCAAAGAATTTTTGATATTAAACTTGGTATGAGATTTGCGAGATGAAATTATTATCGTCTACTTATTTTTAGAGCGTTTAACGAACACACATTCGGTTTTATTTGCGACTGTATATTATATTCATACAACATTCATTTGGAACAATTTGCTTTGAATCTCTTAACAAAATTATCATTATTTTCCGAGGTCGAGTTGGTTTTAATGAGCTCCACGTAAATAAATATATCTTTTTTTCTCGATTTTATAATATTGTCTCCCAAAAATCTATTAACGACAATGAGGAATTTCATTCAGTAAGCATTATTCATTCTCGATCGCTTTCTTTTTTTCGACAAAACGCACAAACTCGCGTTGACGTACTAATGTGATCCAAAAACAAGCGATCATTTAAACAATACGACACATCACAATACACTCGAGGCTCATTTGTGGTATTTTAACGATTCCGAAAACGGATCGAGCGAGAATTAACATATTAATTTTAAGGATTTCACAAAGAGTTAATTGCGTCCTTAAATTTAATTTTAAAACCGACAATGTGTTTGGTTATTCGTACAAACGTATCAGACGGGAGCGCACTCAGGTGTAAGGACTTATTCTCAAAAAATAATCCCAAGTTTATGTGGGCTATCTAAGGTCCAAAGTCAACTTCACCTACACGGTACTCTCTGCTGATTAACAGACGAGACAATGGCGAAACTTGGTACCCGTTGCGGGTTGTGGGGGTCAGACGGCAGGTCACTCCATATAATACAAAATACCGTGAAATGTATGGTACGAGAAGGCGAACTCTGGCATTGTGCCGCGGTTACGCCAGGCAGAAAGGAAGATTTATAATAAAATACATTGAAAAAGTTTGAGTCAGGTGTCATATCTACTAAATATGAAAGATTTGAATAATATCGACTACGGATACATATTTAGAATACAAGCTTTTACAACCATGTACGTGATCTTGTGTATTATCAATCTGACTTCTCCATAAATGTAAAAACACAAAGGACAGAAAAATCTATATAGATAGTGATTAAAACAAAGCACGTACGATTGCGGCAAATGATAAAATTAGATGCGTTTAGAAATTCTAAAAATACGTCGTATACGGCTTACTGTAAAACTTCGATGAGTCAATAGTTCTACAAGAAATGAGGTAACATCATTGTCGTAATCTGTGGCTAACAATTGGGGCAAACACATATTGAGTAAGCTTTAAAGCGTGAAATCAAGTATGAATATCGTAATTTCATCTAAAATCAATTAATCTTACACTATGTTATACGTCTTCGTGACATTTAAAGTTACTAAAATGAGAAACAATCAAAATACAATTAACACAGTAATAACTGCTTATCCCAATGTAATATTGTTGTTCCTTCGGTCCGCTCCTGTGTTGATTTATTTTTGATTTTACCGGATTGTGCAAATTTCAACTCTGATTAATCACAAATAAAATGCATAAAACGATGGATCAAATGTGTTTTTCTTCGAATGCTCGCAACGACGTTTTATTGGCGTCTTAAATTTATTTTATATGCGAATGAAAAAATGAATAAATGAGATATTTTCGTTGGTGACACGAAAATAAGGAAGGAGAGTATGATTAACATTTTATAAACTCATTTTTTAAGAAAGTTAAATGAATTGAGTTCGTCGTTTAAAAATTACCTACGTGCTATGGCGCATTTTTTATTGCACAATAGGCTGTCCTATCGTTACAACAAAGAATGTAAAGTAGATTACTAGATTACTAGAAATCATAAATTCTGATTGAAAATATCCATTTTTAGCTATAAAATATGGAAAGCAACTAAATTGTATAGCGCTCTCGGTAGAGAGTATTTCTTGGTATAGCTTAATGACTGATAGACATTACAAGAAATATATATAGTCCATGTCACTTTCATATTTCATAATGAATTGCGACAGTTGACAGCCAGTCTCACGCTCCAAATTCGACAAAATTGTAATAAAAAAAAACAACGCGATCATGTCCAACCATAGAGCATATATTTTTATAAACCCATTCCCATTCTTAACGACCAATGTGGACACGTGATGGAAATAAATTCAGAAACCGTCCAGTTTTGAAGATTATAATCTTACATGCCCATAACGTTGCCTTTATATCCATAATGACAGACGATAACATTTAATACGTGATTTGGTTTCATAATTTAAGAAAATTAATAGAGTTGTGTTTGCTCTATGGTTATTGCCGTGAGGTAAATGCTGGCTGTTAAAAACCTTATGATTCAGGATATCATTGTTTAATTTCCGAAATACTATGTTAAATTATAATTAACTGAAGTAATTGCGTGCATAATCTAAATTGTCTTTAGCTACACAATTGAGTTTTATAGATATATCAACTTATTTTATATAATGTATAAGTTTATTCATTTCTAGGAATACCTAAAAATGGCAATTTACATTCATTTGCCTAGTATACAGAAATAAAAAAGGTAAAATTTACGACTATTGACGCTTCGACAACATTTTAAATGGCAAAACCAATATAAAAGTCAATCTTTGATGTCTGTATGTACAGTGGACGATCAATTTGAATTCGTATGAGACAATTGTAAATTTATATCGCGAACTAATTTTCGTTGTGGGTTTGCTTATAATAATACGATATAGTATATAAACTAAGTTATTGAGGAAATTTGGTGCTAGAACTGTAACTCAAAATAAAAAATATAATGGTTTACAAAATTTCGATTAGCGTTTTAGATATTTTCATTTTATTCATCATATTTTCATTATTTGTTTTAAATTCTTAATTCTGCGTTTTATTTCTAATTTTTATTTTTTTAAATGTGAGTCTTGCATAACTGACTCATTTATACGTTTACACCTTCTAAATTACATTTACAGTAAGCAACTTACAATGCTATTTACGTTAGTGATTTCTTCGGCAGTCCACTTACACTTAGCTTACTTGAACTCAGCATTGTATTCACTTCCATTCAGACTGTCTCTAGACTGAGTTTCCCATCAGGCAATTATATTGTAGTAGCTTTCCAGTCACCAACAGACATACAAACCAAACAATTCAATATTAGGCAATAGGCCTATAATATTCGTGTTTGAATTTTGTTGTAAAAGCACAGTTATGCCGATGGTGACCAATCAAATGGTATTAGAATGTACACCGTGTGCACGGCCGCGACCGCCACTTGACTTACCGATATGTAAGTAACACGTAGAGCACGCGACGTTGGCTTGTGTGTTTTTTTTCTTTTTAAACAAATACACCTAACAGTCACACACATAGTTCTGGCCCCACACTAGATGAAACTGTATCGTGGGAACTACGAGGAACTTGACCTTGGGTCCCACAACACCCAGACCAGAAACAAATATTTTTGGGTCACGTAAACATTTGTCTCGGTGCGGGAATCGAACCCACGGCCTCACGCTTCGCTGCCGGCTACTCACCCACTGCGCCACGGAGGCTTTAACTGTATAATATATATATACACGCCTGTAATCCCCGAAGTGGTAGGCAGAGGTGTGACCAGTACTCCCACATTTTGCCGAGCGCATCTCCGACCCATGGTGTGATAGGCGAGCCTATGACCATACCGGGCACAATTCCAGACTTCAGGCTGATACTGAGCATTTCGTAATAGAAAAACCCAATATCACTTTTACCCGACCTGGGGATCGAACCCGAGAGCTGAGCGCCAGCCTCAATCGCAACGCGTACGCATTACAACTTCGCCATTGTCTCGTCCCTTAATGTATGAGAGTCTATGTACGACTTGCTGGTGAGGTTGGCTTTGGCCTACGATGTTGGTGGTCAACTTAAGGTCCTTGGTCGCCATTTAATGACCACAATAAATGATGAGCTAGAAGTTGATGGCCAATCTCCAGCCGCTAGACTGTTTAACTCGCTAATCGAATAATACTTATTTCTAGTAGAACCGGTAGATTTACTAGTGGTACTATATCTCGGACCTCGGTTTAGAGAGTGTACTTGAAGGATATGGCGCCAGATTGTACGAAACTAAAAAGTTTTTGCAAGATATCCAAGATTTGCAGCAAATCAGGATGCTTATTTTTCTATTTTATTTATTAGGAACAGAAAACAGTTACATATTGAATAATTTTTAATTTTATTTTAATGAATAATTTAATTTATTAAAAATGAAATTAACTCTACATTCCCATGCCACTTACTCTCAACTAGAACCCCTATCGCTCTCTCTGTTTGAGCTGTCAAACTCCCGCGTTTTGTGACGCAATTTTATTTCTAAACAACCCGTCTAGTAGTATGCATTGAAGTCTTTGGTTATTAATAATAAATAAGGATCTTCCTATAACATGGGATCCTTTAAACGGAGTGTGAAGAAGCAATTAAGCAGGCCGGCATAATTCTGCCGATCTGCGATACATTCAGTGTCTATCGTTGGTCGACAGTATTCATGGATTGAGCTACACTTACCATCAGAGGGGCTAGCACGGAAAACTTGCGAAAAGTTATTCGAGCTGTCATCGACAACAATTTCTATGAGATTTGGTACAGCGCCTCTATCGTACGTAAAATAAACTAATATATATAGACCAATGATATTTAAGGAATTATCTATCGAGCCCTCGATACCTTTACATTACGATTTCGATAAGATTCCGTGCTAGCCCTTCAGGTGTAGCGTAGTCACTGTGCCGAGCCAGGATTTAAAAAAAATAGCTTATAATTGTTTGACGGTCTAACCTGAAATCAACTTAAGGTTTCTGCAAGATTCATAGTATTATAGTGTTTATCACCGCAGATGCCTACTTGTCTGATTTACCCAAACACAGCGGATCTTGGCGATCCTAAAGTATATGTCAGAAATGGGTCAGAGTTCATACGCATACAGGTAAACACAATGTATTGCAACTTTATAATTTATCTAGCTTTTGCTCGCGACTCCGCCCGCTTGAACATCATTTTCCGGTATAAAATGTAGCCTATAACCATCTTCAGGGTCCCATCTATGTCTGCACCAAAATTCATCAAAATCGGTTCAGTATGAAGGTGTATTAAACAAACAAACTCACTTTCGCAATTAGGATTTTCTTACCCTCTAAAACTGACGATCCGCATTAGGCTAGTGTGGTGGACTAAGACCTAACCGCTCTCATTCAGTAGAAGAGCCCCCATCTCAGCAGTGGGACTTGTATAATAAAAGACTAAGTAGTATTATTATATAGTATATAAGATTGTAATGCGTACGCGTTACGATTGAGACCGACGCTGACGTCTCTGGTTTGATCCTCGGGTCGGGTAAAGTGGTATTGGGTTTTTCTATTACGAAATGCTCAGTATCAGCCCGGAGTCTGGAATTTGTACCCGGTATGGCGATAGGCTCGCCCCCTATCACATAACAGACGGTGATACGCTCGGCGAAATGTGGGTGTACTGGTTACACCTCTGCCTACCCCTTCGGGGATTACAGGCGTGAGTGCGTATGTATATAAGATTATTGAATAAGTTTCAGAGGTTTTATCAGTTATCTCGGTGTAAGTGTCTATGTTTTCTGGTTTACGGGGGTTGTAGTGGCGGGTGTATTTTTGGGATAGTTTCTATTATTCTGTGCAGTTGACATAACACTTTAGTTTTCGTGTCACTGCCAAGGACGTTGGATTATAAAAAAAACAACCGAGCAAAGGTCAGACAAACTCTATAACATGTAAACACTAAGGCGGTGTACACAATAGACGCATCGACTGTTTTCGATTCCATTAACCCAGCTATAACGGAAGCCTGTCGGACGAACAAAAAGACTTTTACACTAACGTTACCATAAAAATGTCGTTGTGCAAAAATTATCTATTTGGTAATCAGATACATAATATGTAGCAATTTGTATGTGCGCCTCCGCCGCTCCACACACGGGCTATCGATAAATTTCAACGCACGTCTATAAATGCCTTTGATCTTGTTGCTGACATTTTGTTATTCTGTAAACGGCACGCGGACAATTACCGCGACGTGCCTCGAAATATTGTCAAAAACTGAGGTTATTTCCACCGGCTCGTGACGCAACAGCGCGCGCGCCATCTTGTGCGCGCGCCACCACAACATGGCCACCCGCCGTGCTCCAACGATTTATATTAAATTTTTATTGATCTAGTTCACATAGCGTTTGTAATTTCTTATCTCGACGTCCATAAAATACGTAACGATATCATTTTTTTATTGCCGCCATTATGATGTGCATTTTTGATGGATATTTTTGAAAAAAACTACGCGGTCAATTAACGTCATCCAGTCACGAAGTTTTAAATTTATCGGCGTCGGTTTGATCGCGTCCACGCGGCGACGGTCGAGGCGGCGGCTGAGGCGGGGGCGGGGGAGGGCGGGAGTACGAGCCACGATGCGGGGATAACAACAAAAACCTTAAGAAATTATTTGTTTTATGCGACATTACAATCGCGTGCGTGCACGCGAAAACTATTTTATTTGAGACCGTTATTGATTGCTCGCCGTATGAATATTCAAACGTTTCGGATCGTGTGGGGGCCGGTGTGCCCTAAATTACGCTGTCACTGTAATACTGTAAAAATACCATTGTAATAAGTGTGGAGGTCGAGTTTAACGGTGCTGTGTGTCCGGGATTGTAAATCAAGTTGGCGGGTAGTCGTAAGAAAGGGGTGAGAAAGAGCGCGTTCCGTACGTCAGTGGTGGATCGATGCTCATTTGCATGGCGGCCGGCGGCGGTGGCGGACGTCAGGTCCGTTCGAAAGTGTCGACGGTTGTTGGAAAAACTGCACCATTTGAATTGTTAATCCCGCGCACAACGAATAGTTGCATAAAACGACATCCTGCACTAAATTGGGTGCTAAGTGTCTCGACAATGAAATGTACAGTTGTCGCTTAGTATTCTAGTAAAAGCACTTTTGAAATTATTGAATTCGGTAAAATTATATATTTAAGCAAAACCAGTATTGTATTTATCAATTTATGAGTCCTTGAGGTCGCCAGGGGTTTTACAACTTTTTAGTGGTGTCCTTCAACTTACAAATCAAAGAATTTAAAATATGACCACATGTGTTAATCTGGATAATTGACATACGATTGACACTGTAAGTTATTTGTGTTAGACCATGGCTTAATGGTCTAATTTATTTATATATTTGAATACTGCATCACAAAAGCAATATTTTTATGCACCTAAATATATACTTCCTTAGACTCTTTAATAAAAAAAAACACATTTAATAGACCTCCATGTATAATCACGATGTAATACCGGATACAATTCAAACCATGTGAAAGATCAAACAAAACATGAGAAAGAATCGGCGAAAGTTTATGTCGATTGCCATTGCGTGAGGGTGGACCTTGCGTGTTGCGCGGCAATCTACCGACCACGCTCCATTCTCTCAACAGATACATTGTGTATTGAGCTGTATCGTAGATGATCTCTAATCTGGGTTTTGTTTCCGCCATTTTGTTTTCGTCAAGATTTTTGAGGTTAGAACCGCTAAGTTTTAAGTTCTTTAAATTGCTGGTGGGAGTAAGATATACAATAATATATATGAATAGATAGCGGTCGCTGTACATAATTCCCATAAATCACATTTCCCTTGCAGATCGGTGACGTATAAGTTATGGGTATTGATGGGCGGTGCAGGTCACTTACAACCAGGTGACCCACTTGCTCGATCGCGGGTCTATATTTAAAAACGTCATGATTCTTGTCGGTCGACATTATTTTTTAAGTGAACTGCATTTTATTAACCATTAGATACAGACACTTT
This sequence comes from Mimas tiliae, assembly GCA_905332985.1. Lineage (NCBI taxonomy): Eukaryota > Metazoa > Arthropoda > Insecta > Lepidoptera > Sphingidae > Mimas > Mimas tiliae. The sequence continues at coordinate 1,298,162 of HG995258.1, forward strand.
GTTGTGAAAGAAGATTTGAAGAGTTTGACTTGAAAAATAACAAAAATAAATCAGTGCGGTTATTACATTTTGAAGATGCATATAAATGTTAAATATTGTAAAAACTCATATGATTTTAAAGCAGTTTCTGAACATCAAACGTGACAGGAAAATCGGCCGTGTCATGGGATGCGATAAAAATCCGTTTTTAAACCGGTAACCCGATCTAATGTCACAATATATAAGTTTTATATTATTTTATAAGTGTTAAAACAAATATAAAATTCTACGAAACAGGTCACACGGTATTATTAAAGAACTTTTACATCTAACATCCGGAAGCAATTCCTGCGCCATCAAAAGGCATTTTATTTGTAGCAAGGTGTTTTACGTTCGATGTTTGTCTCCGGCGTGTTTCGCAAGCGTGTATCATGATCAGAAGATGATTTTATAAATCATTTTTAAAGTGTTTTATAAAATAACTTTTTGCTTTGAAAGAACACGGAATCAATTTTAAATGCTAAACTATATTTTTGATTTATATTTTATGGATTAAAATTCATTCATGTGCGTGTTCTAGTTGGATATCTAGCTAGGCTGAATATACAAATTATCCTTTATACAATGCCATAAAAAAGTAACTGGTACCACAATAAAGTGCAAAATTTTAGGAATCATCAATGCACGCTTTTAAATAGATCATCCAACGATTCCCAGAAGGGGTTCAGAAAAACGCTTTTCGCGTACGTCAGTAGTTGGTAACTAGATTCGATAATCAATTTTGGCAACAGCGCTCGCTGCGCTTAAGTTGTTCAAATTCATAGTCGCGAGTTGAAGTGCGTCCCTACTTTTTTTTTTTACTTAAGTGACTACACTAATTGTAGGTATAGTGCAGTCCAAATATAATGTCAATAATCAAAAAACCAGGCGTCCTTCGGTCGGCAGAATTATGCCGTTCTAAAGGTAATTAAATTATGTTAAAGTTAATGTGTAAACCACACATTCATTCGTGTTTACACTTTACTGTTGTTCTTTTTAAACTTATTTTTCTATATGTTACTTTTTTATATAAAAAAAAGTCATACATAGTCCTGACTCCACACGAAGATATGATAACCTTGGGTCGTGACTTTCGGTCTTTTATCAACCAGACCCAAAAAATAGTTTTTTTTGCAAATTCCACAATAATTTTTGTTACGATGCGGGGATTGTACCTGTGGCTTCTCGTTTCACAGCCGGCTACTCGTCCACTGCGTTACTGAGGCTGTCACTTTCAGCCATATCTTTTGAAGGAAAGCCTACATAGATTTAAACAATTCTTTAAAAGTTTCCGAGAACGCTAGACTACAGATAAACGTCCCGCAGGTATCGGCGTAGCGTTATCTGTTCAACTTTTAACTATATCAGCCGGGATGAAGTTTTTTTAATGAAATAACCGAATTCCCCCTTCGTCCTGCCAACTCGCTATCAAACCACTTGTTACCTTTATTTTACCTTTTTATTTTTAATCTATGGTACATTTAGTATTTTTTTAAAAACTTCACGGCTCTGTACATTTTTGAATAAAGAATGTGTATTACAAACCAGACTGCTGGGTTTTCTGAGTAATAAGGTTCGCGCCACTAATTTCATACAAAGAGTTCATTCTGTTCACACCTGACCGGAGAAACATCGCGTAATACACATACAATAATTAAAAAATAGAGGATCGATGACGTTCTAATGTGTTCAAGTAAGTTTGAATGTAGGTATGTAGTATGCCACCATAACTTCTAATCGCCAGAACCGATTTAGATGCGTCTGGTATTACTAGAGTCCTTATTACAAGGTGGTCTCTCGTATTCCAGAGGCCGTCTGGTACCACTGATTTGACTATTTCTGCCGCCAAGCAACAGTGTATGAGCACTGTGGTGTTCCGGTTTGAAGAAAGTAGGATCCAGTGAAATTATTGGGCATTATGAGACTTAACAACCTATGTCTCGGTGATGAGCGCAGTCCAGTGCCATGCAGTGCTTATGTTTATGGGCAGGCATGGCACTTACTATCAGGCGAACGGCCTGATCGTCTCATCATTCAAGCTACTAAAAAATTATTGCGTGTTACATAGGCTAGAGTTTTACAGGCAGACATATTTTTTATGAAATTCTGAGCCTGCAATTTCACCTTAAAGGCAAACTCTTAATGAACTATCCACTTCCTGTGAAGTTGATAGCTAAAACAGCGTATTTTTCAAACGCACCGTATTATTAATGAGGATCAGTGCATGTCTTTATTGATTACAATAGCGATTGATGTAGGCTCGACACGCGACTGCGTTTGTCGGGCTGATTATTATGTTTTACCTTCTTTTGACCGTACATTGTATGTGTACATTTGAATTCATAGCAGAAATAATGGAGTTTAAATAAACTTAGAAAAAGCAACGTAAATTGCATTAGGAAAGATAAGTTGCGTCTCAGAAAATGTAAATTATCGTGCTAATCTTGTGAAACTGTTATATTCAGACTTTTGACAATAAAACGTAAAAAATCATCATATGTAATTGCCCTAATTATCACTTGAAATTGTTCGGCAAACTCGTAGTGTTCACTTGGATGACGGCAGTCCTTTAACCTGCCTAGTTGGCTACTCACAACAAACTATATAGTATAACGTTTAACAATATTCAGAGTCATTCATAGTCCGACATTAATCCACGCTAATTATGCAAGACAAGTGAGCAAAGATATAAAATGGCGGACACAAATCGCGTCCCCCGTGACAGGTTAAACGGGCCATCTTGTGTGACAAGCCTGTGATTTAAACCGCTGTTTCAACACAAGCAATTAATTAAACCGAATAATACGTCAGGATGCATTTAATTTCCTATTAAACTGTTGTTTGTAATGAGGTTAACAAAATGGCCGCGAGTCAATGTTTTTGGCGCCAATTTTGCGAATTTAGAACGCGCGTAGTCACGGTGTGCTATTAGTCGATACGTTTTATCGATTTGTTTGGTCATATGTTCTTTGTTTTATATTGTAATAAGATAATATGAAATAATTAATGTATGTAAAATATCGAGCTGTAATTACTGTTAAATGTGCTGTAGTATTCTATAAAAACTTTAAACAAAATCCTTGTACAAATGACTCAACTATTTGGCCTCTATATATCAAATTCAATAAATTAAAAAAACAATAAATACACAATATAAAACAATGAATCGTTTACACCATATTAAAATAAAGGTTACAGACCATATCAGTTTGAGTCTGGTGTGATTTCAAGTGGAAATCAAAGTTAAAGATGATTAGGTACTTAAACAAACATGACGACAATCGATGCATTTAAGTAATTTAGTCGAAAACTGATAAAAAGAATATTATTATTCATATAACGTCACAACCTATTATTAAACACGAAAGAGTAACGTCTGTACATTATTTGTGACGTTTGTGATTCTAGTAAATTGTTATAGAGATTAAAGAATGAAGATGAAACCATTTTTTCGTCAATGAATAGGTACCATAAACAATTATTTTTACATTATGGAACCGGTATTTTTGCATTGTCTATACTTTTTTGTATTTTAACGTCATAGACACGCGCTATAGTTTAATTGACAAAGGAAACGTAAGTAATCAGTATTATTCTGTAATTTGTCTATAGTCGACAATGCGTCGCAGCTCTCACGTCCTTAACACATATGCGTTAATAGCGTCCTGAAATAATTTGAATCGCTCCGATGTTGAGAGCTTCAGTCATTTTATTGTTACCCTGATAAATGTGTTTTGGGCGATAGCTTAATTGTCAAGGGTTACCAATAAAACTGGTTCATGTATGCATTTACTTCGATAAAATAATTTTTAAATCCTAAACACAATGTAATTTTATGTGAAATCTAATAAATATCAATGACAAATCTATGTAGTCTTTGACACATTAATCATTTTAAGATAAACAACTGTGTTTTAGGGATCCAAACAGAAGTCTTTGAACAACACTAACTACAGCATAATTTGATGAAATCGAACCATCTTTCTTCCTATCATGTTGGTTAGATGCCATGTTTAATCTACAGGCACGGCTTAATGACTGGAACCACTTGACGTCCGCGGTAGTCTAGACTAAATACTATTACAAGCTTGAACACTAACTCGTAACGCTGAAATCTCGCAAGGCGATTGCTAATTGTCTTATATTTGGACGCGGCCGTGCTCGGACTGTTTATAAATGGATTATTGTGGAAATCACAGGGTAATGAGCTCAAAACATTTATTAGAAGCGTTGAGGCTGTGAAGCGAGAGGTCGCGAGTTCGATTCTCACACCGATACAAAATGTTTGTATGAGAAATACTTGTTTCTGGGTGTTTTTTCTCTAGAGGGGTTGTCGTCAGGCAGGCGGTCTGTCGTAAAAACTACAAGCCAAATATGTCTGTAACTTGTTGAAAAGCATGTTGCGCTACCCCACAGTGAGTGGGATAAGGGCAGGTGGAAGAAGAAGAGTTAGACTTATGATTATTGTATGAACTGTAACCGACTCTACCAGGGTAGTAGCACTGTCTCATAAAATCACCTACGTCGAGTGGTAGCTTGGTGTAGTCAAACGCCCATTTTTTTTTTATACACCCAACAGTCACATACATAGTCCTGACCCCACACTAGGTAACTGTGATAGCAGAAGCAATTTGAAACTAAATAATTATACCCTTTGTCATACAATAAAAATCTCTGCTAAAACAATTAAAATGAGACACTTGAAATGTGCGACATGGATGCAAGACATCACCGTCCCGCTCGCATCTTCTTGGCGCGTTTCTTTGCAACCATTACTCGCGCGTTTACAGTACACGTTTAGGTATAATAATATAAAGTATATAATACAAGGTATTATAATAATAAATATGCCCTTAAAGTGGTCAGATTGCTTCGTCGGAAGCCATCAAAGCGGCCGACGGTCAGAGCGAATTCCGCGCTAAATTATTTAGGCTTACGCTACTCGACGACAGAGGGCGTTACGTGTACATTGTGGCGCACATTACTCGCTTTTTCCTGAAGTTTTTGCGCTGAATTATTTCTGCGTAAGCGCTTTAAGCGGCTATTTAGTTTTTCAAACGACTTTCTAAGTGGGCACTGGACGATTCGAATAGTGACTTTTTGTTGGGGACGTCCTTTGCGATGTTAGCTATAATTGCGTTATCGTCGCGGTCATTATTGTTTTATAAGTGTTGTACGAGTTTAATTAAGGTGGTTTAATACACGACGTTTAAATTTTTGAATGTCTGGTACGGAGTGCAATCTTGTAAATATATGCATTAGTTCATGCTATTAGTCGGTAGATGGCGCTGCGTAACATTCCCACCCGTAAATAGCTTTTGTTTAAAAATCATCAATTTAGAAAAATATTATCTTCTGTATACAGTTAATATTAAGACGACTAGAGTAATATTTTAAGTTATTATAACCTATTCTTCAAAACGCTTTTAATAAAATCAACATTATTTCAAATAGTCAGTTCCTAGCATGTTGAATTCACATTCGTATTCTAAAAGTAAAATAATTGTTTTTGATACTTAAAGCTATATTATAATAGAGCATAAAACAAGGTGAGAATCTATCTTGTTTGTTTTTTTATGAATTTGTATATAACTAAATTACTTTTAATTACAATGATTATTTATTATTCATTACACAATTTATGGCATTAAAATATTGCTCTTGGCTGAAAAAAAATTATACGCGACATTCGAAATTCAGATCCTATTAGAAGTTGCTAACTGAAGCGCAAGTTGTAAGTCGGACGTGGTCCGAGTATTAGCGCGCGGTGAATACACTCGAGTTGGGAATAGTTCTAAACGTTAGCGATGGAGTTTCAGAACGTGACCCGCCATTGATAACGTATCGCTAGTTGTTCCTTTTATGAAAATCGATTTGAATTTAGAACGTTTACGATTTTGAATGCTCTAATGTCTGACTAAAGAATTATTAACGTAAATATTAGAAATATTTTATGTTGTAATAATTCTAATGCTTATTTAATGTAATGTTCAAGATTTCCAGTTGACTGATGGCTGTATTTTTCTAAAATAAAAATGAATTGAAAATGACAAGGGTTATGCGCTAATATGATAGATTTTTACTTGTGATATAAATTAACAATATACCTGCAAGTATTCACTGTATTCACCCCTTTTATTTCTTACTTTTTAGTCTTTTAACTCAAACGATTCAAAATAAACGTTTAATTATAAAGTAAAACAAATAGTAATTACAATCTCCATTCTAATTCGAGCGCGGACCCGAAAACAAATCTCGAACATCCAAAAGCACAATTGAATATTAAAATTTGCTTAGCGTTAAACTAAGAGCACTACAAGGGGAGTTTGCAGTTCGTGAGAGCATCGAGAGCGCTTAACTTCGAGCATAAAGCCTTTGGGTGTCCTGCCTCGACCGATAGTGGCCCATTGAAAATAGATTTTCACGCTACGTTCGAAACGTTTTCGAGTGTCAAACTTTGTCCAAATATTGCCATGGAAATTCCGTGCGTGCGTATTTGAACGTAATTAGTTTATTTTTAAAATTAGAACTCTGAGTTCGTCTTTTAAAATTCATTTCTTGGTTGAGTTGGCAATTATGAATGTAGTTGTAACGTTGGCTGTATACATTATGTTTTTCTTATCGTAGCTCTACAAACTGTTTCCTTGGCCACGATCATAATTGATAAGTAACTGTCACTTTTGACGTATTTGGATTCCATCCACCAGACGGCGCTCAGCTCCGCCATAAACAAGAATTAACGTTCAATTATTTTTATCACTGAACCGTGTATAAAACTATATTATTTACAAGTATTTTAATCACCTTTAATTGGAAGTGGGAGTACAAGCGGAAACTCGGCTTGAAAAAGCGATTTTACGAGACATCATTACTTATGATGATGGTTTGCGGATTTATTTGTTTTGTGTTAAAACAATAAATTTTTGTTTTTATTTCACTTTGTCTAATGTAGAGTCAGGATCGGTAAGTGCAAGTCGAGCTATGTTATAATTGGATAAATGATGATGATATACATAAGATTTTTTGTCTTATTGGCCGGAAAAAGTCACTCCTGGGTTTGATCTCCAACGACAATTTTTTATGAAAAAATAGAGGACCGACGAATAGTTGCAACTCTAAGTCTCAAGTCGGTTTACCATAGACAATTCTAGTTCCTATATTTAATAGATCTACGACTACCCTATTTCTAAGTATGATATTAATATATTGCCGCCATAATTAATCAAGCGTCATCAGTTTTTTCCCCTAATGAATTGTAATAGTGTAACACGTTGTAATTGCTCCGTTCATTACGCTTTAGGTTCAGTAGCGTTTATTATCTATTATTAAGTTTTTTTACCCATTTACTGCGGCCTTTTGAAGTTTCATTAAACGCCGTTTCGAATTATACGATATTACTTATTATTTATGCAGACAGAATTCTAAATTTAAAATGACTGAAAATAAGTTCTAAATTTAAAATGACTCAACATAAGTTCTAAATTGAAATTTATAGCTATCAATGAGCTAGCTATAGATGACTGAGTTTTGTAACCGAAGGGCTATGCTATTAAGATTTTGTAAAACTTGGTTCTTAAGTTTAGTCTACAGTCCAGCTCTGTCCACCGCGTTCACACATAGACAATAGTTTCACAAACAAACGGACATTACGCACTCGTATGTGTAACGTGGGAAATGCATAAACAACGCACTCTATGCTAAATGAGCGGTAAGATTATAGTGTGTCGTGTATGGCACCGTAGTTATAAAAGAGATGTGTGTTTGATTCCTTAGGATTTTGATATCTTTTTTATTAGCTTGGATAACAAAACGAGTAAGCAGGTCGCTCGCCTGACTATAAGCGTCACGCCTGCCCATAAACAGAAGCGACACCACACAGAACTTCGAATTAGAAAGCACTGCATGGCATTGGACTGCGCTCGTCACCCCGAGACATAAGATAGTCTCATAGTGCCCAGTAATTTCATTGGCTTTAATGTCCTTCAAACTGAAACACAACAATGCTAACATACTGCTGCTTGGCGGCAGAAATAGTCAAAGCGGTGCTACAAACCCGGACAGCCTCTCGTATACGAGGGACCTACCACAGTAACCGCATTAAACCGAGAGGCTGCTGTGTATAAGCATTGTTTGAAGGACATTAAAACCAGTTACATTACTGGGTAATATGAGACTTAACATCCTATGTTTCGAGGTGACGAGCGCAGTCCAGTGCCTTGCATTACTTCATATTTGAAGTTCTGATTGGTGTTGCTTCTGTTAAGGGCAGGCGTGACACTTACCATCAGGCGAGCGACCTGCTCCTCTCGTCATCTAATAAAAAAACCTTCGGAGGGTACGTAGGCAAGACATTTTAAAACTAGAGCCACGCTGTAGACAAAACAGTCTACAGCATGAATGGGCCGGCTCGTCCGGGTCGTTGCCACTGTCTCACAGAAAACCGACGTAAAGTAGTAGCTTGCTGCTGCGTTTCGTACGGTGAGTGAGATATCCGGAGGACCAAATTCCCTCCCCTTCCCAATTCCTTAATTATACCTTTCCTTTAAGGTCGGCAACGCGCCCATAAATCTTTTGGTATTGTAAGTGTACTTGGGCGGTACCTAGAGATCACTTACCATCAGGTAACCCACTTGCTCGTTTGCCGGCCTATACTTATAATAATAATTCTTTATTACTGTTTTTACATTTTCTTTAAATATTACTTATAGCACCCAAACTAGGCTAAAAGCCTGTATCTTGGGCACTTAAAAAATACTATAAATAAAAAATTAAAAAAACCTACTTCGAACCCCACTACCCCAGTTGAATGCAGTCCAGCGCAATACTAGACTAGTAGTTAACCGATAAGTTCCCACGGTCCAGTTGAAGCGGTACTCATTATGTGCCATTACAAGGCGTAATAGTTACCGGGTTCGGTGCCGTGTTACACCAGTGCGTGGTGTTTGTGTTATTGACTTTCGTTTGATTTTAAACCGACTTTAAAAAGGCGGTATGTATTTTTATGGCACGGGAGTTTGACTACATCGACTTATAAAAACAAGAGATATATCGTACATGATTTACATTAGAATTTGTGTTTGATATGATGATAGGCTCGCTACCTATCACATCAGGTGAGTGGTAGAGCCACGCTGTACACAGTTTTGTCTACAGCATGAATGGGCCGGATCGTTACCACTGTCTCACAGAAAACCGACGTAAAGTAGCAGCTTGCTGCTGCGTTTTGTACGGTGAGTGAGATATCCGGAAGCCCAAATTCCCCTCCCCTTCCCAATCCCTTAATTATCCCTTTCCTTTGAGGTCGGCAACGCGCCCATGATTCTTTTGGTATTGTGGGCGTACATGGGCGTTGGAGATCACTTACCATCAGGTGACCCACTTGCTCGTTTGCCGGCCTATGCAATAAAAAAAAATAAGCTCGATGAACGGATGCACTAATTGCACCTATGTCTACCCTTTCAAGGATACTGGCATAAACATGTTTTGTGTCAAAGCCTCTGAATTAGTCTTTGTTTTTAGATTACCTTGATCTTAATATATTTAAGGCTATTGTAGAGTTAGAAAAAAATGCGAAACAATAACTAAACACGCGTTGTCTCCGCAACCAGAGTACCAATTGTATCAGTTATCTTTTTTGCAACAACTTTCCAGACAAAGATACTTCATTTACAAGGTACAAAAGATAAAAGAATACATATCTGTAATGTAATCTATTTGTGCGCGGTATCGATGGGGGTAAAAACGGGTAAAGTCGCCAGAGAGACCCACTGTCGAGGTTAACTCGCATTGTCCTACAGATTTATGCATTTTCCTTGTTAATTTGGACTTTTTCGGAAATTTTGTTTACTTGTAACTGTGTTTTATTGTTTGGTATTGTTATAGTGCTTAATTAGGTAAACAATTGGCGATTTTTTAACCAAATTAAGGTACATATAAAAGTATTTCTTTTATTATGAAGCTGTATTTGAGTAATTAAACTTAAAATCTGGTATAAAACAATAATAGCTAATTTGATTACAATTACCGTGGACCTCGAAAACTCACGTATTACTAATCAAACAATCGTTTGATTATAACGTCATTAAATATATAATAATCCTACACAAACGTCAATATAAACTGACCTTAAGCACACGATAAAATTATGTGACCTAAGCTGAACACAGATTCCTTTGCCTATTCATAACCGAAAATAAAAAACACCGTTGTCTATGCTAATGCAGAGACAACACGTAACAATGGCGCGAGATGTCCTCTGTGGAAAGTGGTCGTTGTATGAGCCGGTGCTAGTTGCGTGTCCGCTTACTCCTCCATTGTTCCCTCAATACACTTTGCCCTATTTTGAAACGCTCCGTATCTTTATGAACTCTTTTAATTGAACGAATGTATGAAACAAAGTTAATTTTACAATCCTAAGCTTTTTAATCTGTGTCTATTTTGTGCCTTTATTACACACTAGTTTAAAATAATAAGAATGCGGTATTTATTAATTTGAATGTAGAATCAAGCCTCGTTGACTTGTAGAAAAAAAATAAAAAACTGGCCATAGACATTTGAAAAAATAAATAGTAGCCTTCCTCGTGACAATGGCATTTTAACCTTTTCTCGAGTAACAGGGACTAAGCACGCGACGGGATTCAAGGATAGGTCCGGGACAAAACTGGGACAAGGTTTAGGATACAAATAAAAAATTAAAACAAATAAGTGCTCAAATCATAAGTGTGAAATAAAAGCTTAAGTTTCAAATTGTTGCGTATTGCATTCGATTCAAGTCGATTTAAAAATGCGTATGAAAATTGAGTTGAATCGAACTATTGATATACGAGTAAAAAACAATGTGATCGAATAAAACCGAAAATATTGGTCGTACTCGATTATATTACGTTGTTATTATTAATACTGGGAACCGAAAGAGCTACTTTTTAAGTATTGAAACAGCTAACTAAAACAGCTCATTGATTCCGAGATAAAAAATAACGTAAATAACATGTCTTTCTGTCAAAATAAAATATAGGTAGCTAATGATATTTTCACAGAAAAACTATGTCTAGTATAATTTTATATCACATGCGTGATGTCAAAGTATACGTTTCGTAGATAAAATACTACCATTAAATCGTAGCTACACCTACATTCCCAAGTCCCACACAATTTTTAATCTACATTATAGCAAAGGAAACATTACAAAATGCCAGTAAAGTCTCCAATCAATAAACATGGTAAATTTAAAAACCGAACAACAGCGTAAGGTCGGTTCACGATGAGACCTCCTGAAATCCATCGTGCTATGCATTCACCTCAGTGATTGATGAGAGCCATTGTCAGGTGGCCTGACAAGCGATAAGCGGCAACTCGCTCGGAAGATTGAGTTAAAGGGTTTGGAAATTATGGCGGCAATAATGCGTGGTATTAACAGAGGCCAATGTCGGCGTTTGATTGATTTTCTAGTGAAAAATATTTGCCGCCGGTCTGATGGGAATGTGAAAATATTTTAGAAGCGGAAGTATTGGCTGTTGAAGTAGTTCAAGGTATAATTTATCAGCGTTCTGGAGGTGTAAATGATATTCATTGAGAGTTTAAGGTGGTTAGATTGACTATAAAATGATAAAATTGACATGTGGGTGAAATATTATGAGTAGGAAGTTATAAGAAATAACAGCTTAGTGGGACTTGCCTCTAAAGAATTGGTAGATCATTTGGACGTTAATATACCTAATAGTTATAAAGCATATATTTCAGTGATTGTATAAAAAGACAAAAATTGGTAAATTCAACCGTAGTGTGGAGCAATAAGTTCCATACACGATGCAATACTGAATTAATAACCACGAGTCCATCCATCGCAACAAGACAAATAAAACGTTGAATAAAGTACCTTTTTTAGGGATCAGAGACTTGAGGAGCATGATGGCCGCCTCGTCACACGCCCACGCGTGCATTTTCCTGTATGAGTCGCGTCCTTTCTCCGTCAGCTTGTCCCAGGGCTTCGGTTTAGACAGCAACTCCGACACCGTGCCTTGCGACAGCCCCAGCACGTACTTGGCGAACAACCTTTGTCCAATATTGTGTACGGACAGAAGCTCCCGCACTTTCCGGCTTATGTGCAACGTGTCCAAATTACTGTTCGCGTATTTGTCCATATTATATCTCAGCATCTCTTGTAATCTGGCCTCCATGGGGTCCCCCTTCGGTATGAGCGAGTCGCCTAGTCTTCCGACCAGTGCGCCCGGCGGCAACGGGCCCATGTCCTCCGCGAACCTGTACGGCCGGTGCTCCTCGAACCGGAACGGGCTCGGCGGCGGCAGCGGCAGCGACGCCGGTCCGTTGTTGTTATGGTGCGTCGTGTTATTGTTGAGCGGAGGGGGCGTGCTCGGCCATTCCTCACCACCTGCGATGATAGCACGGTTACGGGAGCCGGTGCCGGGGTGGAGGGGAGCGGGGGGCGGGGGGCGGGGGGGATGTTGCCGCGTACGCACGTAAGCGTCGCAGCAATACGGCGTGCGAATGTTAAGTGCGCGCGCGGCGTCTGTCATCTCGCATTAATTCAGTTTGATTTTTTTTTGCGTTCGGAACGGTTACGCGCGTCCGTGACCTGCATGGGTGGGTGATGGGAAACTGGAATGGTCCGCGTCGGTAACTCGCGAGATAAGCGAACACGTACTAGCTACGGATAGTATGACAACGGCCACAAGCTGCTGACATCTCTCTCCAATCAATATCATCAGAGCGGTGTAAGCGTTTCCACAAAGGTTCAGTCAGTTCAAATGTCATACTTTTCAACCAACTTCTTATTATAACAACTTGACCAACTTTAGTGTATTCTTCAGATAAGTTTACTCAAAATCTCAATTCTAGTGTCTAAATTCCACCAAAAACTACGTCTTTATAAGACTTGATGTTCAAAATCTCCTTAAATTTAGTCAAGTTATCTCCATGAACGTACCTGTATCCCGTCGCTCAGTGCTGCGCTCCCGTTCCGCAGAGCACCTTTCCTCCCGAATCGGCGCAGCTGGTGACCTCAGAGGGTCGGGCTTGCGTTCCAGAGACCTCTCGCCTGCGCTCAAATCTAATGAGCGGAGCATGCTGGAACAAATAGATGGGACTTAGGGCTTTTTTTCTTATGAATCCTATATATATTCTCTAGAATCGAATAGACAGTTCGATATTTTTACATAATATTCCATTTTAATAATATACATAAAACCTGATCATTGACACACGAAGAGAGGTGATATTTAAAATCATAAAGGACCTGTTTAATTATATTATAGAAAATATAAACTATTGGAAATTCTACAATGGCTACCCTACGTTATAAATTGAGTCAAAGCGAATTGATTAAAACCATTTCAGGTGAATTAATTAAATATTTTAATTAATGGAATGTGCCCGTGCCCTTATTGGCTATACTCCTTTCATAAATTTATTGAGATCGGGCCAAATGAAGGGTACCTTACGGCTATTAGAAGATAAGACCCTTTGTATTTTATCACTGATTACGCACCGTGTAACCTGTTTTATGGGGATTTAATAAATTTGTGGCATAGACAATTTGTTTGTGACCACACTCGCTTTATTATAGAATAAAGTTCAAAAACCGATTATAATTCTACCTACTTAGAGAATACCGGCCAGATAATATGTGTAAAGTTTTTATTAACGTTCTAAGTTTAAAAACATTTAAGAAAATAATGTGGCCCGATTGCGTTATTAAACAAAAATCACGTCAACAATTAATCGATTAAATCGATTTAATCTCGTAAGCCAACGGAACAATCTTTGCACCTTCATCCCACAACGGGTGGAAACCACCCGGAGGGGTTATAATAACCCTTGCACCTTAATTACATACTAATGTAACTCCAATTAAGTAGTCGATCGGTAACACTACCGAATTTAGATGGCTGTTTCACCTCTCCGTTCGAAGTTTAAATGGTGCTTTTAGAATTGGCCGTGTATTGTTTAGCGCTCGCTCGCAGGTGGCAATTCTCATAAGAGCGTTTTAGTCGATTGTGGTTTAATCGATTTATTTCAGTGGCATTAATATGCATTAGTGTTATTTCTCTTTAGGAAAGTAGTCATGGGTATGCTTAATTTAAATGTGGAATGTTTTAGATAGAGCCAGCTTACGTCCGCGTCATGAAGAAAATAGAGTAAGAAATTATGTTGGTGCTTGTCTTGTCATAGACAATTTGTGATCTTCCTATACATGTAAGCTCATCCAGAAGGGGTAGACAGAGGAGCAACTAGTATACCTCCGTTTCGCTAAGCTTATTTTATTTCTCATGATGTGATAAATGGCGGGCTTATCGTCATATCGCATGCAAATTCTAATACCGGGAAACTCTTGTGTGATCTTTCTAATCGAAAAAAACATAAATTATTGTTACTCAACCTGGGATTGAACTCAGGACCGAGGTCCTTTCACAGTCTAAGTATGCTGCCACACGACCAAGAAGGCGATAGATGTACTTACATTGATAACATTATATTAAAACTTACATTCACTATAAACATAATTTCTAACATATCTTTTCCTAATATATTTTTAGATATTTTTTAATACAATGTCTTACTGTTGGGCACAAACACCGTCTTACTAATAAGAATAATTAGTCCTTAGTCCACGCTGGCCAAATACTAGTTGGGAGACTTCACATACCTTCGAAATTCTTATGGAGTATTCTCAGATATTACAAGGTGGTAGGTCCCTCGTTTGCGAGAGACCGGCTGGGTTGGTACCACCGCTTTGTCTATTTCTGCCGCCAAGCAACAATGTGTAAGCACTGTTGTGTTCCGGTGTGAAGGACATTGAAGCCAGTGTAATTACTGGGCTTTATGAGACTTAACACCTTATGTCTCGGGGTGACAAGCGCAGTCCAGTGTCATGCAGTGCTTTATTTAAAGTTCTGTGTGGCGTTGCTTCTGTTTATGGGCAGGCGTGGCGCTTACCATCAGGCGAGCGACCTGCTCGTCTTGTCATTCAATCTAATAAAAAAAAAAAAAAAAAAAAAAAGATAGCTTTCGTCATAATATTTACCTTCATCGTTAAATCGCTATTTTAATAACAGTTAACGATAATATAACGATAACGATAACAGCAGTGATAGCTGAGCGGGGTGTGGCATGAACTGTCGAGACGAAAGTCGCAGGTTCAAAACCAGCCCCAAGTGCATACACCTCTGACTTTTCTAAGTTACGTGTGTATTAATTGTTAATTATCACTTGCTTATCGGCGAAGGAAACATCGTTAGGAAACCTGCAAACCTGAGTAGTTCTTCATAAGAATTTTGAAGGTATGTGAAGTGTACAAACCCGCATTAGGCCAGCGTGGTGGACTAAGGCCTAACCCCTCTCATTCAGTAGAGGAGGCCCGTGCCCAGCAGTGGGACGTATATAATACAGGGCTAGTATTATTATTATTTATTCCCAGCTTTACTCATAATATTTACCTTCACGTTAAATCGCTATTTTAATAACAGTTAGCGATAATATGTAATGAAGGACGCATAGGGATAAACTCTTATGACGTAAGTATAAAGTTTCACGGCACAGTTGCAATTTGCGAAGTAGGAAAGTGGGTGAGGCAGTGTTTAACAAATGCTGCCGGGACACAAGCGTGGAGTCGGGATGATAAAAAAAATATAAATAAATAGCTGTCCCGTGTGGTTTCACCCACAACTACAGCAGCGCCACCTACCGGGTCCAATAGTGAATCTAAACCATCCAGGGCGCCACCCAAACGCATACAAAAAAAATCATTCAAGCCGTTTAGGAGGAGTTCAGTCACATACACACGTACAGTAGAATTATATATATAAAGATACACAGCATAGCCCAGAACTAAGCTGGACGAAATGTCGGTGTACACACCTCTGCCTACCCGTTCGGATTACAGAAGTGAGTGCGTATGTATGTAATAAATACACTCAACAGTCACACATATAGTATTGAGCCCACACTAGGTTTACTCTGCGTATCAGAAACTACAAGGGACTTACCGTCCAAAATACCGAGACCCAAAACGAACATTCTAGTCGACTTGATTATGCTTTTTTAAAGGAGTACGATCCCGCAGACGGCCCAAAAAATAGTGGTTTGACGTATTAGAGGGAGATATGAGAGCCAACGGTCTTACTACAGAGGATGCTCAAGATCGGGCGAAGTGGAGGCGTCTTAGTGGGAAGGCGGACCCTGGCACTAGCCGGGATAACGCCAGGTGGAAAGAAAGAAAAGGCTTTTTATAATTTCGAAATTCTTGTGGAGAACTATCAGATTTCACAAGAATATATAAAAAATACAGCGACTCCACGCATTCTGTTCTGAGGCGAGCTTAAAAGCTTCTTTGTCTTCGGCCAACCTTCAGTTTTAAAGCATGTTCTATGCATATTTGATGACACAAACTGTGTAACCGATGCGCTATTCAAACATTACGCTTTCATTAATTTTTAAACACGCGTGTTTTCCGACGAAATTAATTAATATTACATTAGTTTGATTAAGACGGGAGAGTTTTTGTTAGGATTAAGGGTTCTTAGCAGTTTTGTTTTTTTATATGGTGAAGAATAACACCTACGCACATTACACATTTTTAACCGTCTAAATACATGGCCCGCAGTCTTAAATATTAATATTAGTGTATTAATAGTATCTAGTATCAGTGGTGGTTGGTCCTTCGTCTGGGATAGAACCACCGCTTTGTCAATTTCTGCCAACAAGCAACAGTTTGTAAGCATTGTTGTGTTTCGGTTTGAAAGACATTAAAACCAGTGAAATTATAGGACATTAAGAGAGCTAACAACTTATGTTAGTGATGAATGCAGTCCAGTAGCATGTAGTGCTTTATAAAGTTCTGTGTAGTGTTATTGTTGTAAATGGGCAAGCGTGGCACTTACCATCAGGCGAGTGACCTGCTCGTTTCGTTATGCAAATAAAAAAAAGTTGCGTAATCTTTAGAGACGAATTTAGAATACTTATTTCGTAAGAAACAATATGAGATCTCTTTGATTATGCATTTAATCATTATACCTAACCTATAACATTAAAGGTACATTTATTAAATATCTAAAATTCATATCTGCCGTTCATTACAAAGCTGAAACACAAGAATCTTACAATACACGAAGCATATAGCATTAAAACATTTAAAATCTCTGGCAAATTTTGATTGATCATTTCCCGTTTGAAACTGGGGCTGAAACCCCTCGCTCAAAGACATATTTCTATGGGGTAACTGTAAAAGGATGCTTTTATTGATTAGTAAATTACGAATTCCTTCTGAGTTCGCAGCAGTTTACTAAACTGACATGCGTCGCGTCGAGTCTCGACGGCGGTACATCAGCCTTTTTACACCGCACTTTGTATATAAATAGTCGGATTATTCGATGACGATGACTCGGTATCAGTTGTCGATAACTCCGCCCACTCACGGCTGACCAATAGCGATCAATCGGTCAATAAGCGATACCAAACTTGACTCAGGTACAAACCCGCCCATAGGTCCCTTGTCAACAGCAATAAAAAACTTAGAGCGTTTACTTAAAAATATAGCGTAGATTACTTGATAATTTTGTGTGCCAGAAATGTTGAACTTTCGTTTCTTATGTAAACAACGCCTAAGTAAATGGAGCCAGGTGTCCAAGATACCTTCATATTGATATATAAGTGTAAACATTGGTTACTTCGTCGGAATATGTAAATCGAGTGTGCACAGACTAATTAAACAAGATAACCTATTCATTATTTACATTTTTTTATTTCCAACATAAGGAATTAATTAAGTGACAGACGCCTGTTTCCCATAACACATTTAGACGGGGATAGTTTCTCTTACGTCATATAAACGAGAATAGAATAATTGGTGGAAGGCTAATCATGGATACTTGACTGGTTAGCGACCATCGTATACATGGTGAAAAATACGCCATAGTTACTCGTTCAAGCGAGTCGCGTTCCGAGTTCAGCCAGGCTAGATCCAATAACTTAGGCCGGCATAATACTGCCGACCATTGAGGGCTGCAATTTCTCCTTATGGACGACATTATACTTGGATTGCATTCACTTAATATCAGGTAGTAACTTTGCCGTTCCAAGAAAAAAGGCTGTTATTTAAGAGATACGACTCTTTTTCAAACAGTATGACGCGGCCTTGTAAAGAAGAGTTTTCTGTTATATTAATTCTCCTATGTTATGAGTGAATGAGACCAAAGAGGTATGCAAGGATCGTAGCAAGTGGAAGTCCGTTGTCTATGCCTACCCCTATGGGAAACAGGCGTGGGTCTATGTATGTATGTATGTTATACGATATACTCTCTCCATGTATATGGGTCTTAAGACATAGAAGCAAAAGTAAACTGTTATTTAAGATGCGATGTCGTCACATACGACAGTTTTCTGTTGTATTCTTAAGGCTTAAGCCTTAGATGTAAATAGTAGACTGTTCGCGAGGCTTATTCCCGCCTTAGCCATGTTTTTTTTTACCGACTTCTTTGAATAGAAAAACGCATGCAAACGCCCTACCTGGTTATTGATCTACCTTACCGGCTTGAGAGGTGTTAATTTTTTAATCCTCATCAAAAATAGGGATGTTATAAATTTGGCCCCATTTGTCTGTTTGTTTGCTTAAACGGATGGATAGATTTGCATGCAAAGGCTTTTATCTAATACTACTAGACAGGCTGTACAGAAGTAAAATTGTGTCACATAACGCGGAAGTTTACAGCTCACAAACAGAGAGCGCAATAGGGGTTCTAGTTGAGAGTAAGCGAGATGGTAATATTGAGTTACGATCAATTGACCGCAACTTAGTGGAACAATTTCTATGTACCGCACAGCTTGTCTAGTAGTATACATTAGTACATACAGTATAAAGTCTTTGTTTGCATGCGATTTTTTGTGCGAATGCTGGTTTAATCGAACGGTTAGCTATTGAGGAAAATCTGTTTATCCATTTAAAAGTTACGGATGTTTTTTTAATTGACGTCGGGGGTTTTTTTACAAAATTAATGAAACAACCAACTTATCTGATAGAATTATGGAAGGTTGTAAGCTTAGCGGGTGTTAGAGGCTCAGATACGTTCAGAAATCAATCCATTCCACCCTCCATTAAGCTTTAATCTTCGGGAGCAGGCTATAACTTAATCCCGCGTTCGGAACCGGGAATAAATAAACAATAAACTCCAGGTGGCTCCTGTTTATATCGGGTATTACATCTTAGTGGCTTTCATAGACCAAAACCTCATTTAGAAGAAGACAGTTTATCGCAAGACACTCGATTATTGTTTGGTTGAGAAGAAGATTATGGTTAGATAGTTTGAAAAAAGAATCGTATGACGTAATCTCGTAAATTATAGTTTTCTGTTATCATCATTATCATCAGCCACAAGACGTCCACTGCTGAACATAGGCCTCCCCTAATGCCTTCCAGGCCGCCCTGTTGGAAGCGGCCTGCATATGCATTTCTGTTATATTTTTGCCCTATGTTTAAGTCGTACGAGAAACTGACCATCTAAATGCGGATTTATACCTAGAGCATGATGCGTCTACTTCAATTTGTTTGACCCAAGCGTGCCACATGTCATATTATGTATACTGAACCCATGATTGTCATACTTATTCGTATGTACTTTTTGATGCATTGTCATTTTTTGTACCTGCTGTGACGTCAGAACAACATTTTATAATTATAATAATATGGTGATGACATACACCCTTGAACCACTTTTAAATAGTTTCTAGCAGAATAATTCTCGTATTCAAAAATATTTATAAGGTTTCATAGTGCGTGCGAACGTATAGGAACCATTTTTGTGTATGTGTTTGGTCTTTCGCGTCAAAGACGAAAGAATAACGTTCTACTTTAGCAATGACATCACTTGTTGTTCTTGAATGCGGACGCGAATTAAAGTAAAGTAGACAACCAAAGTGAACGGCCTGAACCCTCTCATTCAGTAAAAGAGGCCCGTGCCCATCAGTGGGACATATAGTACAGCGCTAATAAAACAAAGACTACCCAGAATTTTAGTACAGTAGCGTCATCTACTCAGATCTATGTCTATAATGGTTTTAGTACGGCTTTTGTTAGAGTCCGATCATGGGAACGTCGACAAATGTGTATTCGCGTGTCTACGGCAATAATTGAATCGTACGTGTGTTTTCGTGTATTTTTGTATCGATGTCGTGAGTTTCGATAATATGTCATCGGTGTTGTAGGTTTTTTATGAGTTAGGGGAATTATTGCTATTATGTTTACAATTTCATTTCTATTGCCGTCGTTGGATGTGATTGGGTTTTCCTGTCTTACGGTAATTGAATACTAATATCAATGGTTTACCTCCGGTAAAAAGAGGGGTGCTGTAAGTTGGGATCCTTTGTGTGTCTGTGCGGCTGTGCGTGTCTTTGTCTGTAGCATTGTAGTGCCTTACCTAATGGACCGATTTCAATTGGGTTTTATTGTTTGAAAGCTGGTTTATTAGAGATGGTTCGTTTGTAGTTTTTCTTTAGGTTAGGTATATTTATGATTATTTTTATATTCAAAATTATATTTTTCTTTTAAACGAAAATTACTAACAGAATATGATATTATATGAATTACCTAGTTTTTGTGTAACGAAACCTCTGCAGTAATATAAAAGAAACTAAAATCCTAATTTAAATATTGCAGAAGAACACCTGAAATATTAGGTAATTTATTTATAACAGAAAACAAATAATTATATATTTTATTACATACGCACTCACGCCTGTAATCCCCGAAGGGGTAGGCAGAGGTGTAACTAGTACACCCACATTTCGCCGAGCGTATCACCGTCCCACGATGTGATAGGGGGCGAGCCTATCGCCATACCGGGCACAAATTCCAGACTCCGGGCTGATACTGAGAATTTCGAAATAGAAAACCCAATACCACTTTACCCGACCTGGGGATCGAACCCGAGACCTCAGAGTTAGCCTCAATTGTAACGCGTACGCATTACAACTGCGCCACCGAGGCAGTCATATATTTTATTGTATATTGTTATCAGAAACCCAGCAAGCAACAGTGAGTTGCTACTTCTTGTCGGTTTTCTTTGAGACAGTGGAACTACCCCGGTCGAACCGAACCATTTATGCTGTGTACAAAAATAACTACAGCGTGGTTATACTGTTATATGTTTGCTTTCAGTCAAATCCTATTGAAAAATACCCGAACATTTCCTAGTGTTAACTGCCCAAAAATTACCAACCCGGAATTGAACGTACGAACTCACCTGTTACAAAATCACCTTTGATGATGCTAATCAAACATTTTATATCGTTTGCTCCAGATGTCAACGCAAATACCAATTTCCCGTCATAAACTATTCGATAGTATAAAAAAACTGACAGCGTTTGAAGGCGTTCCTTTGATGTACAAGGCGGGATGACATTAAACAGTGAAAACATTGGTTTAACACGGTCGGTGTCTTTGTATGGTAATTGGGCGTCTGACAGGTGGTCGGTGTTGTTTTTAGTCGGACTTTTCGGTTGTTGGACGTCTTATGCCTAATTTCTCGTGGGCTTATGTATTCCGCGTGGTTAAGATCTGATGACGGATGAGGGGAAATGGGAAAACGGATATCAGGAACTGCACCACGATTCAGATTCTGAAGTAGTTTTTAACTTATTTAATTAATTTATTAGCGCCAATTTTGTTGATCTCAAAATCAAAAATCAAAACGGTTGTTAAGCAAATAGGCCAATAATGGTAAGTTACCACGTCAATAACAGTGCAGAACGTCGTATCTCGATCTAGAAATTTAATATTTAGACATTAACTTTTATGAAATAAAGTTGATTTTGAACGTTCATTAATTTTTGTTGCGTGTATGAGTGTTACGTGTGATTTTACCTTTGAATGTGTAAGTGGAGCCGTATTTTTTGCCAGATTCATATGAGAGTTATCGTTCCAAAGACTGTAATGTATATTACTATACAAGCTGCACGGTACATAGAAATTGTGACACTAAGTTGTGCTCAATATTACCATCTAGCTTACTCTCAACTAGGGCCCCTATCGCGCTCTCTGTCTCTGAGCTGTCAAACTCCCGCGTAATGTAACACAATTTTACTTCTATACAACCCGTCTAGTAGTATACATTAATGTCTTTGTATCGTTCTAGTTATCTTATTTCGATGCATTCGTTCGTAGTTCTTTATTTGAACAAAGTTCGACTATTGTTTTAATTTTTATCACATCTCCAGAACAGTACACCTGCCAGTTTGAGATAAAACAGAATCGTTATCACGCGATGTGCTAATCGATTTTATCGCACGTTATCTGGATGTTGACTGATCGCTTCCTGGATCAGCTTGGGAACTCGGGAACACGGGAATGGTGCTGTGCAATCAATGCCAAGTGGCAACAAATCATTATGAGATTGATATGACATTTCATTAAGGATTCATTGCATGTTCGTGTTTTGTACTATTTTGTGAGTTTATTACACTTGTTTATTAACATGCTATAATGTTTTTTTATTAGCTTGAATGACGAGACGAGCAAATCGCTCGCCTGATGCTAAGTGCCACGCCTGCTTATGTACAGAATCAACACCACACAGCTTTGAATTCGAAAGCACGGCACTGGACTGCGCTCGTCACCACAAGACAAGATGTTAAATCTCATAATGCTCAGTAATTTCACTGGCTTCAATGTCCTTCATACCAGAACACAACAGTGTTTGCACACTGCTGCTTGGCGGCAGAAATAGACAATGCGGTGGTACCTACCCAGGCGGACCCTCGATGGCCTAACACCTAGTAAGACAATTGTAGAGGACAGTCAACCATTGCTTATTACATTAATTAATCTAAGAATTGTGCCTCCGTGGCGCAGGCTTGGGTTCAATTCCCATACCGAGAAATAATGTTTGTATGAAATATTTGTTTCGGGTCTGGGTGTTATAGGACCGCAAGTCCCTCGTAGTTTCTGATACCCACGATACAGGTTAACTTAGTGTGGGGTCAGGACTGTTGGGTGTATAAAAAATTTAATAAACTCCATTCATAAGGATTAAAATAAAACCGCAAACGCCCGATAAATCTATTTATATTTCCCACTGTGACAGGAAATATAAAAAACAATTTCTCAGGGAGCAATCAATATGTAGTCAAACATCTATGGGACCGCTAAATTCCTTATCGGAACCGTTTAGTGTGTACTCGCTACATGTAGGAGGATTATGACAAGAAATTTACAAAAAAATGGGACAAAAAAACATTAAGGCTCGAAGCGGACTGACGTTAAGGGGTTAAAGCAAACTCACTATTTACTTATGTGGTAAACGCTTGACATTTCTGTGCATTGTGGAGGGTTATTTAGAAGGCAGGGTACATGTTTATCTTTTTTTTATTAACTTGAATGATGGATCGGGCAGGTCGCTCGCCTGAAGAACTGTACTACCTAACTAACTACTATACTACTAACTAACGCCTATGTTCTTAGGCGTGCCTATGGACAGAAACATCACACTGGAGGCCAATTCTCGTAATTTTAAATGTTCAAAATATCATTCCGATCTAGTCTCAGCGTCAAGAAAGTTGCAAATGGCATTCTGTTAAACCAATATTGAGAATTGGCCTCTAGAACTTTGAATTACAAAACACTATAGTTGCGTACGGTGATTGAGAAATCCGGAGGCCCAAAACCTCCTTCCCTTCCCAACATCTTAATAATAAGATATAAATAAGTAGCACCTTGCTGTTGCGTTTCATACGGTGAGTGAGATATCCGGAGGCCAAATCCCTTAATTATCCCTTTCCTAAGGTCGGCAACGCGCCCATGACTCTTTTGGTATTGTGGGCGTACATGGGCAGTGGTGATCACTTACCATCAGGTGACCCACTTACTCGTTTGTCGGACTATGCAATAAAAAAAAAATGATGTAAAGCTAACCCGTGTCTAGAAAGAAATTTTCATCACACGTGGTAATAAACTTGATAAGACGTATCTAAGGTTGTTCACCCGATGTTTGAGATAGATTACCGTGTTTGTGATGTTGGGAAACAATGATGCATAAGCCTTGAGCGTGGTCGAGGAACTTTATGAGGAAATGGCCTACAACTTAGTACCGATAGAATATTAGGATCTTAGAACAATAATAATAAATAATAATAGTAGCCCTGTATTATACACGTCCCACTGCTGGGCACGGGCCTCCTCTACTGAATGAGAGGGGTTAGGCATTACTCCACCACGCTGGCCTAATGCAGGTTGGCAGACTACACGTATCTTCGAAATTATAATGAAGAACTTCTCAGGTATGCAGGTTTCCTCACGATGTTACCTTCACCGTTAAAGCAAGGGATAATTAACAATTAATACACACATAACTTTAAAAAGTCAGAGGTGTATGCTCTTGAGGCTGGTTTCGAACCTGCGACTTTAGTCTCGACAGTCCGTACCACTCGCCACTGAGCTATCACTGCTTAGAACAAGTTACAATGTATTTAATTTTGCTGTTGAAACACATGGCCATTAGAAAAAAAAAATGCGGGGCAGTCATTGGGGACTGCCGATAGAAGTGATAACTAAGTAACTTGTGAATTGTATCGTAGAGCTATTAGATTATTATTTTGGAATTATTTTTGGTTTGTAAAGAAGTGTTAATGACCAATTTAAACTTTTATCCTTGATCATAAACACTTCTTCAACTTTGGTTTTCTTTAAACCAAAAAAAAATCGAAAATCATAACGCACGTAGGTATATCTATGTACATATATACACAGTATACATATAGCTCATGGAAAGCGTTCGGTGACGATGACGCGAGTTCCATGATTTTTGTTCACCCAAAAAGTGCTCAACGCGCCTAAAGAACTTTTCACTTAAAAACTGCGGAGTTAGAATGTGGTGTAAAACACGACATGAACGATCGTGATGTTTGATTGTGATTCGTAGAGAGAACTGCGTGTGACGTTATGCGATATAAAACTAGAATGCAACGGGTTTCGACGGAACACGTCAGTCAGTTCATTCGTGAACGGGGTTTTTTTTATTGCTTAGGCCGGCAAACGAGCCAATGGGTCGATGGTAAGTGATCTCCACCGCCCATGTACGCCCATAATACTAAAATAATCATGGGTGCGTTGCCGAACTTAAAGGAAAGGGATAAATAAGGGATTGGGAAATGGAGGGGGTTTGGGCCTCCGGATTTCTCACTCACCGTACGAAACGCAGCAGCAAGCTGCTACTTTAAGCCGGTTTTCTGTGTGACAGTGGTAATGACCCGGACGAGCCGACATCGGCAATGCTATGTCTTTTTTCGGATAAAAAAGTTTAAAGTAAAGAAGGAAAGAAGAAAATGATACTTTTAGAAACATACATTATTGGAAGAAACTTTTGGGTACACTTATTTTTTGCGTAGGGTATAGTCAGTAAGGCACTGTTAAATCTAAATAGAGCTTCCAGAAATTGTTACTAAATTACTAACTGATTACTAAGTAATAACAAAAACTTTCCTTAAAGCCATAAATGCAGTTAAACAAAGTAACTAAGTGATAAAACTTAATTAAACTTATAATGTAAATACATACTTTATGCACCGTTTTTGTTTGCGTAGGTTTGCTTGTGACTGATAACGTGGCGCCAGGGTTCATTGCTAGTGTTTGCGCGCGGCTTTACTCCACGTCTCCGAAGGGAACATGTCCGGGATATTTCAGAGGTGTCTAATTTGACGCGACAAGTTAAAATTAACTAAAGTTTAGTTTGTTAGTTGTACTCGCGGTAAGGTCTGAGTTTTTAAGGAATGAAAGTGCCTAATGACAATTTGTTTTGAGACAAAACGTAGTAAATATTACTTATTATATATATATACAACGTGTTATAAAAAGACTGCCTTGGTGGCGCAGTTGTAATGCGTACGCGTTACAATTGAGGGTAACGCTGAGGTCTCGGGTTCGATCCCCGGGTCGGGTAAAGAGGTATTGAGTTTTTCTATTACGAAATTCTCAGTATCAGCCCGGTGTCTGGAATTTGTGCCCGGTATGGCGATAGGCTCGCCCCCTATCACATCGTGGAACGGAGATACGTGTGGCGAAATGTGGGTGTATTAGTTACACCTCTGCCTACCCCTTCGGGGATTACAGGCGTGAGTGCGTGTGTGTGTGTGTGTGTTATAAAAAGGTGTGGTTATATTTAAAGGTCATTACATACACCAGGATAGTGAGTCTTTATGAATTGGATCATCTATCTATCTTCGATCACATACATACACCTGATAGTGAGTCTTTATGAATTGGATCATCTATCTATCTTTATGAATTGGATCATCTATCTATCTTTATGAATTGGATCATGTATCTATCTTCGATCACATACGTTTAAGTAAAATGCGTGGACGAGAATAATAATGTTAGAATGAGACAAAAGCTCAGCTTATTACCATTTAATGTTGTCGAAAGTTATTAACATGTTATATATTGGAAGAACAAAAATATGCTTCATTTATGTCCTAGCAATGCAATCTAATTCTATTAAATAGATATTACGGGGGGTGAAATACTTCTATCCTACACTATACGTTGCTTAAATTTGACCACACCTTTCAATAATAACATGTACATATACATATTTTAAGATATAATGTGAATGAGCAACTCAGCCCCCCCCCCTGGATCCGCTAATGTGTAAAAGTATTTTGGGATATGATTGATTGTATTTTCTACATGTATTCATTGGAAATTGGATTTTCTCGACGGGAAAAAAGGTATGTATGTTGCGGTGGAGATCACTTACCATCAGGTGACTTAGTTGCTCGTTGGCCCGCCTATACTATACAAAATGTATATATTTACACTTGTATACAATTTTGTATAAAGGCGGACATAATGCCTGAGGCATTCTCTACCTGTGACCTTTGGGTGATCCACTGATCAACGAAGTAGGTGTAAAAATATACATACGAGTACAACAAACACAAAAAATGTATATTATTATTTCCAAAATAAACTTATGTATTTTTTGTTTTTTATTCTTTAATGTTTATATTCTTGTAAATGGCAGTAAGGAGTAACCTTAACTACATATTTCATTATTATAATAATAAAATATAATAAAATATGTATTTGTATTTATAATTATAGTAAAAAATTACTAAAGTCAACATGGCAGTGGGAATGTCCTGCCATTTAAAGTCAAATCGTATATTAAGTCAACACAAAGAACATTTGGTTAAAGTACGGTTTACACGAAAAGATTCTAGGCGAGAACAAAAAAATACAAGCATTTCCTAGCGACTCCTCTCTCATGTGAGCTTTTCCGGGATAGCTTATGTCCTAATCTAGGTCATGGTCTTTGTGCCAAATTTCATCTAAAACCATTCATCTGTTGAGACGTGACTGTCTAACAAATAAAAACAGAAACTCAGAAACATCCAATATTTCACATTTATAATGGTATAAAGTAGTATATCATATTTATTAGTAGGATCTAATATTTGTAGGATCGTAAACGAGAATTTTTCTTTCTGCCTGGCGTTATCCTGACCTAATGCCAGGGTTCGCCTTCTCGTACCATAGATTTAACAGTATTTGGTATTACATATTACCCCCACAACCCGCAAACGGAACAAAGTATCGCCATTGCTCGTCCGTCAGTGTACCACGTGCAGGTGAGGTTGGCTTTTGGTTGGGCTTAGTAGATAGTACTAACAATGTAGGATAATATCAAGATTAATTTGAGTTTTGTCAGTGGACCTAAATGCTTTTATTTGTTGAGCCCCTTAGCTCTAGAGTGCTAGTGTTGGTGGCTCACTACACTCCAAAAGAGACGCGTAAACAAGAATCTTCTCTTATACTCTCGCCTGTATCGTGCGATAAATTCTCTCCGCGTAAATGCTTAATTGCTGTTCCTTGAAGCATCTATACATATCTCAAAGCAAGAAAACAAATGGCGGCAAAACATTTAAAGAACTGTCAAGCGGCACAGCTCAATCCTAAAAACAATTAAGGGTAATGTAAAAGAGTTCGGAGGAAGTGTAGTATAAACACGCGTGATTAACTCTTTACACTTAACGCAAGCTGTGAAAACATTGTCGGAGGGGATTTTTTTAACCGACTCCATAAGCGAGGATGTTCCCAATTCATCGTTTTGGTGTTTGTTACGCGATGTATTTGATAATGTGGGCTGATATTTCTATTGTGTTTGATAGGGGTTACTTATGGTGGTCCTATAATTTTAGTTAAGGTCTTATGACGGAGTACGAGGAAAAGTGCAATGAATTTATTTTATTTTATTTAGGTTATTGAAACAAAAGAATTTAATGATAGCTTCCGTGGCGTAGTGGGCGAGTAGCAGGTTGCAAAGCCTGAGGCCATGAGTTCGATTTCCGCACCTAGATTTTATTTGTCTGATCTACCAATATTTGTTTCGGGTCTGGGTGTCGCAAGTCCCTTATAGTTCCATATACCCACGATGTAGGTAAACCTAATGTGGTGTCAGGACTATGTGTGTGACTGTTGGGTGTATTTATTTATTTATTTTATATTTCCAAACTCACTTGATCTCCCGTTTAATGTCATCGTAGTCCCTCTGCGTGTCCAGCCTGGCTTCGAGCCTCGCGATGTGTTGCTTCTTCTCGTCCAGCCGCTCTTCCAGCCGCTGCAGCTGTTGAGCATGCGCTTCTTGCAGCGCTGAAAGCGACGCTTGGAGCCTTCGTACGTCTTCTACTAGTTGAGCAATCTGGGGGAAAAGAAATTAAGACTTTTAAAGCAATTCGGTATTTATATGGTGCTTAAAATGTACACTGAGGCTTAGTAATACTTTTCATTTAATTTAGTTTTAAATATTGTAAGTACTTAGTAGTGTTTTGTCCTTTTCACTATCAAGTAATTTGACGTAAAGAAAGGTGCAAAACAGTGGTTACCTACTTAAACCATTAATTACCGTTAAAATAAGGGGGTTAATTTTTTAACCGACTTCAAAAGAGGTCCTCTTTTCAACTGTATTTTTTACGTGATATCCTATTTTTATCCATGCACGGCAAAGTAACAACACTCGATCTGATGGTATGTACAGTGCAGTACTAATGTTATGTCAAATATCATAAACTCCCTGAAAGTATACGCCGTCTGAAAAAGAGGCGTGACATCTTTGACTATGATAGTTAGCTTTAAGCCTGACTACACAAAATGAAGGGTTTGCTCCATTAGGAGTAACGCTCAACCTGCGGCAATCACCACATCTCATCCGCTGAAAGTCGACGCGACTGATTGCAAGATATATTAATAAAAAAAACATAAACATTGTGCCCCTAGACAGTCGCTAGAAGGATGTAACTTTTATTTTATTTTTTATTATATACACCCAATAGTCACATACATAGTCCTGACCCCACACTAGGTTAACCTATATCGTGGGTATCAGGAACTACGAGGGACTTGCGGACCCACAACACCCACCCGAGACAAATATTTGTGAATCAGACAAACATTTGTCTAGGTCGGGAATCGAACCCACGCCCTCACGCTTCGCAACCGGCTACTCGCCCGCTGCGCCACGAAGGCATGAAGTTACTGAATATACACTGACTAACCCCGGACGCGACTCAGCACGAACCACTGTAGTGCACTATAGCTGGAGTGTCATCATGTGTACGTGGTCACTATGGTGTGGTAATATTTGTCTCTGGTCTGGGTGTTGTGGGACCGCAAGTCCCTCGTAGTTCCTGATACCCACAATACAAGTTAACCTAGTGTGGGGTCAGGACTATGTATGTGACTGTTGGGTGTATTTATAATGAAGCTCCACTACATAATGTATTGATACCACTGAAGTTTTATTTGCAGTTTTTGTTAGTTTTAGGATACGTGGTCGGGTGGTTTTTATTACTATAATTATTAACAGTTTACATTTAAATTATAAATTTTCAACACAGCTTCCTAATTTAAAACAATAAACGAATTTTTCGTTTTTATTTCGAATAATAAAACTTTATAAAATGAATTAAAGATTCCACAAAGATATTCCAATAATATTTTTAAAGTTGAAGAATTAAATTCATTAAAAATCAACGTATTCACATTGTTATTAGTGCCGTATTTACGTAATTAATTTTGAATGTGGAACTTAGTGCTCGAACAATTAAAAAATGCGTGATAGAATAAAATAATATTATGCTAAAATTTATTAAAATATCGCTTCCCGCAGGAGTTGAGACGCAAGAGGAACAATTGTGATCTAAAACTTTAGTTATATATATTGCGTCTTTATAATGCTGTATTTTTATTATATTAGTGACAAGCTTATGTTTTAAAATGTACGCTAATATGACGTGTGCCGAGATTGGTCTAATTAAAATAAGATACGTTGTTGATAATGGTGTGACTAAATGATTTAAAAACTTTATTGTGTTTGTTCTGGTAAAATTGAAATCGACTATGAATGTGACACTTATGAAATGACGTGTGCCATTTACACTTGCACCAATCTAGTGTCTCTTTCATTTGATCGAAGGAAAAACCCGATCAAATATGACTCGCAACAATTTCCGCGACATTCATCTTACTACGATAAACATCTTCACAGACGAGCGCCCCCACTACTCAATTGATACCTTCCGAAGGCCAGCAAATAACATGTCTGCACACCTTTATTATACCCTCAACTTTATTGAACAACCTTAATACAATAACAAAGGGCTCAGAATGGCGTAGCAAATAATCACAATAGGATCGAAGTATGACATGTGCTGATTTTATGAACGGAAATGTTACCTGTAATTTGCTTTTAGAATTCTGTATGCGTTTTTAAAACCATTTCGTATCAATAGAGCTGTAGGACTATGATTAAAATGATACGCAATACGGTAATATTGGAATATTTCGAAAATACTATATTTATCATACATACATACGCACTCATGCCTATAATCCCCGAAGGGATAGGCAGAGGTGTAACCAGTACACCCACATTTCGCCGAACGTATCTCCATCCCACGATGTGATAGAGGGCGAGCCTATCGCCATACCAGGCACAAAGTCCAGACTCCGGGCTGATACTGAGCATTTCGTAATAGAAAAACCCAATACCATGTTACCCGACCCGGGGATCGAACCCGAGACCTCAGCGTTGGCCTCAATCGTAACGCGTACGTATTACAACTGCGCCACTGAGGCAGGCTTATTGAACATTGTTTCTATATTAGATTTTATACTTATTTTGGCTGATTTATATTCATCTATACATATACATAGGTAGTCAATGATTGATACCACCAAATCAGAATTACTTTTAGCATTTTAGTATTTTTGAATCGGTTTTATTTTTTTAATAAAAAGTGTTTATTCTCTTGAGTGGCTGATCGGCACAAGATGGCTGGACTTTATTGTATATTCGTTATTGTATATTCGTACTAATACTTAAAACATAATTATTGATGTCATCATACTGTGCTTTTGTGTAACATGAGCTCACACCTTCATCCCCGAAGGGTAGGCAGAGGTGCAACTAGTATATTCACGGTTCCCTCAGATTATTCCGTCCCACAATAAGAGGCCAGCGCCATACAGGACTCAAATTCCGAGCTTGGACAACTCATATGTGTTTTTGCCAGTCGAAAACTCAAAATCGGTATTGCCTGACTAGGGATTTGAATACAACAACTTACAGTTTCTCAGTAGGTACTAATAGACCAATGTGGCGATCCCTGATAAGTTATTTTCTTCTTCCATTCTTATACCACTCGCAGTAGGGTCGGCGCAACATGATTTTTAACACATGTTACAGAAAGTTTTGGCTTGTAGTTTTTACGATCGGCCGCCTGCCTGACGTCCGTCCTCTGAAGACAAAATAGCCACACCCGAAACAAATATTTGTGGATCACAAAAACATTTTGTCTAGGTGCGGGAATCAAATCCGCGGTTTCTCGCATCACAGCCGGCTACTCGCCCACTGCGCCACGGAGGCTGTCTGGTTGATAACTGATACTCAAGTAAATATTATCATTTCGGCAAGGCCATGCGTTTGACATCGAAAACATAGTTGTAAATCTTGACATTATTAATTTGATCCATGTTTATGGGCGCCATAAAGTGCCGCAATTTACCTATTTATAATTCTTACTTTAATACTTTTCTGTTATCTCGCCTTAATTTGAGATTTCATCAGTCCTTAATATAATTTAGTAATTATAATCAAACAAGCCGCAATGGCCTAGTGGGAAGTGATACGGACTGTCGAGAAGGAAGTCACTGGTTCGAAATATAGCATAGGCCGACTAACAAGCACGTGGGTCACCTGATAATAAATGTTCTCCGCTCCCATGAATACCAACAATACTAGAAAAACTATTGACGAGATATACCACCTTAAAGGAAAGGTATAATTAAGAGATGAGAAAGAGATTTGTAACTTTAAAACGACTGAACATATTTTCTTCTAGCATAGCTAAGAATTTTTAGGATCGCGGGTCGAATCTGGATGCGACTGGCTCAGGACCGTGGCAAATGGCTTAATATGAGAGGCCTATACCCAGCAGTGGGACTCTACAAGCTGTGGACGATGATGATAATGGTAGCTAAGAATCATCTCGATTAAATCAGCTTGCAAACAAAAAAAAACTGTCCTTTCGATTAGGGTTAACCACAGACAAGCTTACCATCCGGCGAGCGACCTGCTCATCTCATCTAAAACTAATAAAAAAGACAGATACACACACCCATAGACAAAGGGGTCGAAAGTATAAAACTCCTTTTTTATCGAGGGTTAAACTCGAGTTATATTAATTCAACTTTCATACACTGCTCAGTTTTCCATGAGCCTCAATTACTCCCGATTTTAAAGTGACATGTAAAAACAAATAGTACACGACGTAAAAAATGTTAGGCCTGCAGAAACGCTCCTAATGATAGTCTTAATTTGACTCCCTGACCGCTATTAACAAGCTGTGTGGGTTGAAAGATGTAGCGGGAGCGGGTAAATACCAAATATAACCTTGGTAAGACAGTTGGTATTTTTTTGGCTTGATTTACCTCTGCCTATATCTTCGTGGATATAGGCGTGAGCTTATGTATATGTTGGTAATTTTAATGGCCGTGTAACTAGTCCTTACCCTCTTATTATTAATTTGAATTGACAAAGTGGGCTGAGTCATCATTTTTTCATAGAAAACCGACGTAAAGCTTGTATTTGAGTAATAAGTAGAGTAATGAGTAAGATATTCGAAGGCCCAAAAACCCCTCCCCATCGTAATCCCTTGCCCCTTTCCTAAAAAGTCGGCAGCGCGTTCATGATTTTTTTGGTATTGTGGGCATTCATAGGCAATGGAGGTCAATTTCTTGTTTCATGCCTATGCTATAAGTCCACCATTATCTGACTAGAGTCTACCATCTACCAAGAATAATCAGTTAATGTGTTCATATCAGCTGAGAAATTTACGGCCTGGTTAATTGCATTTTATTGAGCTATTTTTCAGGTAAACTTGTAAATTTGGGTGATACAAAAAGTAAGATATTTTTACGAATAACACTGTGTGACCCGATGTGATATAGTACTCCAAAAGATTTATATTTTTAACGTATACAAGCTTAAGAATCAAATATCGGTTTTAATCAGGTTACATGTAATAAAATTAATTCCCCTCTGCTTTTCCCGCATAAGAAAATTTCCACATCAATGTTTGTACCACCCAAGGGTTCCTTCGCAACCCTTCCCTGACAATTACCTACAATGATCACCACGGACAATTATGTTTGACCACCGGCCGTCACAGTTTCGGCTTTTTATTACAGGACGACCACATTTTTAGTTTAATTGCTGATTGTCGAGCTCACGGGGTGTGACGGCTCTATTAGAAGTTCAAAAAACACCTTTTACTAAAGAGTTAAGAGTTGTGATTAGAGTTTATTGCTTGTTACATGGTTGGGAGAGTTCAAGAGGTCCTTTTTGTGAGGGTATGTATCGTGTAAGAGTAAAAGCATCTCTACGTTAGTAATATGCTGAGTTGTGATTTTGAAAACGGGTTATTTTGTGCCGTTGACTTGTTTATATACCAGAATGATGAGAGGAGCAACCTCGCCTAAATAAGCGCCAAACTTGCCCAAATTCAGTAGGAATATGATTCTGAACATTGAAATACATAAATTGCACCGTGGGTTATGTATCGACAACCTTATATTTTTACTTTTTATTCACTTTATTATGTGTTAGGAAATCAGCTTTTTGTAAAAAAATCAGCCAGCAATCTTACGATTTAAAAAAACCCTCTTTTAAGGTAATAGAACAGATAGACAGACGGCGTGAACTCTGTAATAGGTTTCCGTTGGTACCCATTGGGTATGGACCCCCAAAAATGATGCGGGATTTTATGTACTTCATGTATTATTGCAATAAATAGGACAGGACACCATATTAGATGCATCCTTATTACTAGACAATTGTTGAAACATTTCAAAACCAATTGTGTACCGGAATTGTGCCTGGTTTGGCGATAAGCTCTAAATTGGGTCTACTGTCTACTTAACCCTTCAGGGATTACAGGCGTGAGCGCGTATGTATGTTTTTCAAGACCATATTGCTATAGTTGCTAGCATGCGACTGAAACTCATACCTACGTGAAACTTATAAAACTAACCATACCATAAATTACAGAGTTTTAATCGAACCAGTTGATAAGGGACCGGAGACGTTACTCTGTTATTTATGTGCACCGGTAACATTAGCATTGTGCGAAGGGAGCGCTAAAAGAATGCACTGATAGTACCAACGAAGCACAGTCAACGTTTGATGCATAGTGAGCGAGTTTTTACCTAGATTCTATTTCAGTCTGACTAGGTTTGTAGTTAATGTGGTAGAGAAAAGTACTGGCTTCCTTCTAGTGTAGGTTTGGAAGTGATTGGTAGAGTACTTTTTGAGATGTGATGGGTCAAATATTGGATTATTTTTCGGAATTTGTTGGTCGGATTTTAAATAAACGCCGAAAATTAACTTTTGTTCAATACATCTCATTACGAATAGATTGATAAGTTACTGCAATTTGCTGTTATTTTTAAGCACTAACTCAAAACACTAACTACAAGAAACTATAAACCAAAGATTTACAAACTTCGACCATAACCAATATTCATAGATAACATAACACCAAACAGGTACAAAACAAAAGATATAAAAAAACAATATATTTTGTGTCATAAAAGCAAAACCGACGCGACGGAAACTCCGCCATTTGGTTTTATAACTGAAAAGCATAGACAAGCAATAAATGAGCTTCGCAACTTATAATTGCTTCATTTTGTTGTCTACGGAGCCGAACGTCTGAGCGTTTTGATTTGCGTTTGTCTATTAGTTCGGGGGTATCGCTTGTCGATGGTATTGTAGATAGCGAGTTAGCAGAAACCGAGCCATTGTCATCCTCGTGATCGTTGCAACACAATTGTCAGTGGTATAGTTTTATTAAAATAGCTTTCATTTATTAATTTGATATGGCATGAAGTATGTTAATCTCTGACTGCCTCGGTGGCGCAGTCGTAATGCGTACGCGTTACGATTGAGGTCAACGCTGAGGTCTTGGGTTCGATCCCCGGGTCGGGTAAAGTGGTATTGGGTTTTTCTATTACGAAATGCTCAGTATCAGCCCGGAGTCTGGAATTTGGGCCCGATAGGGTGATAGGCTCGCCCCCTATCACATAAGGGACGGAAATACGCTCGTCGAAATGTGGGTGTACTGGTTACATGTGAGTGCGTATGTATGTATGTAAGTTAATCTCTTAGAGGTTTTCATAAGTTTAAATAATAGATCTGATTTTAAATTTCCATTTTCGACATTCACATTTCTCATTTAGATTCGTTTAACATGCTAGGGAATGTTATGACTTTATTTGTTGTCTACCGTCACTGATTATCTTTTACTATTTATCTTTTTAGTAAACATCGTCGAGTTAATCGCCTTGCCTTGCCATGACTGCATGCCTTGTTAAGCGACATGATACAATTGCTAAATTAACAGTATTGTCGTTTCACTAAAGACTAAAAACCTATTACGATACATTTATGTTTTTAATAAACATTATCGTAAACAACCACATCACTCAAATCCTAAAATCAACCGTCATCGTATCAAAAGTCCATAGACAAGTTTCCGCGCCAGTTTTTGCCGCCGTCACCATATCTGCGCGTGTCAAAAACAAATTGACGTCCGAATTGCAGCAGTGCCGGCGCGTTTCACACATTTATTTTTCGCTGGCAATACTCGTGACGTAATGATTGATGACAGTTGACAGGCGATTGGTGACAGCTGTCAAATAGATCTCCGCCGCAGTTTAAATATGAAAGGGATTAAATTGTTTTACGGATTTATCGATACTTAATTGTTATGTTTGCTTTAAGGCTTTGCATTATTAGAAGTCATGACAAGTCTAGACTTACTGACTGCTGGAATTAAAACTGCAAAGATAATTTCTTGGTCAGATACAAACATACAGATCATAACAAATAGCTATAGATTGCATTATTATATTCTCCCAAAGACTTTAAAATTGCTAGTCAAGCAGCGTGGTACATAGGAATTGCGCCACTAAGCTACGGATAATTGACCGTAACTCAATATTACTATCTCGCTTACTCTCAATTAGAACCCCTCTCGCGCTCCTTGTCTGTGAGCTGTCAAACTTCCGCGTTATGTGACGCAATTTTACTTCTAAACAGCCCCTCCTGCACGACAACGCGCAATCCCATACTGCACAACAGACGATCTCCACGCTACAAGAGCTGGGGTTGGAAGCTCTCCGAGGTGCTCACCAGACCTTGCGCCTACAGACTTCTACATTTCCATAATTTGAACAACTTTTTGGCGTGAAAATCAATCCCCGAGATGCAGTACAAAATGTCTTTGAAGAGTTTTTGCCTCTCGTCCAGCCGATTTCTTCAAGATGGGCATTGATAAATTGTCACTGTGCTGGCAAAGATGCATCGATAGCATGGGTGGTTACTATAATTAATAAAAAACAAGAATATTTTAACTTTTTTTGTACAGAACGTCAATTTCATAGGTAAACCTGCAATATTATACTTTAAATCCCCATACATTTTCTGTCTTTCTGTTACATATCCTCCCTTCATTTCCCTTCATTTGATTTGTACGAACTCGGTTTTAGATACATTTTCTACGTTAAACTTCACTTTAAACCCAAAATAAAAACTATCGACACACGCAGCTGTCTCGCCCCAACGTTGTCTATTAAAATATTTTGATGGCGTCCATTTTAACCCTTTTAATTCATACAATGACGAGCGGCCGTAATGTTTGGTAAAACGAGAATCGGGTAGTGGACGTCTGCCATCGGTCAATCAAGCCATTTGCGAACTACAGTACAAAACTCTATGGACGAAGTTTGTGGGAGATGTGGGGGCCATATCCCCACTTTTAAGTTTTGCAACAGTCACCACATCAATTTTCGTTGATTTCTATTTCTTTCGTTCTACAAAGAAGAACTGGAAGAATAGGTAGGTTATAAGATTAAACTCATAACGCTAAAATTATTTTAATGTGTAGCCTAGGCAGTCTATTACCAAAGCAAGCAGGACCAATAAAATAAATACTAAAAGTACTAATGCTGATAGATTATGGATCAAGAATTATTCTGACTTGCGTGCTTTTCCTTCATCTAATTTTATTATGCCACTTATAAAAGTAGATGAAGGAAAAGCACAAATTTTCACATTTCTCTTTCATTATACTTTACGTATTAAAAATAATGTTTAAATCTATACCCCCATACGAAGCCCTAACTCCGTCGCCTGGCAAAAAGTAGTAAAGTCTAACGCTGAAGCTTTGCAACGTCTTTTTGTTTCGTTCTGTTGGTATTGCTCGCGCCGTCAGCGAGAGCCGGGTTGCTACTACAAAAGGAATATGGATATTGAATTTCATATTTCTAATCATAGATTAGAATTATTCAATAGACCTAATGTAGAAATTAGGTGATTGTAATGGAGAAGTGAATTGTAGACGAGAAACTATTATGAGAAATTAATATTAGTATAAAATAGACTTGGACTTTAATCAGCACTGAACAAGTTGATATAATTGCTGTTAGATGTTACCTAAAAGTTAAGTATTTTGTATATCAAAACTTTTAAGTGTTTCAATGTTTTGGAGGGTCCTGATACGTCATGTCAGTTTATCTATTTCTCTATCTAGAAATATTAATAGGAACTCAGAAAGTTTTTTCTTTGTTTATTATTACTACCGGTAGACTTGTACAATTATTAGCAATCGTCTTTTGTTATTTCACTTTCAATTCCTCCACTCATATGAACATTTTCTGTGTAAGACTGCAGCTCAACTCAGCATTTCCCCGTTTTAAAATTCGTCGAGTAATATCGTCGACGGGTGGCCACTCATGTTTGACCAGTTTGACAGATCGTCCACACAAATGCTTTATGACTGCCAAAATGGCGTATTATGTTGCACTTGTTCTTCTCCACTTTTGTGAAGGATGTATTGTCAGCTCGGAATTGATTCCATTTGTTGCTCTTACTTCTGATTTTGATGAGTTTTCGATTCACCTTTACGTTTGGATTGACGGGGCTTAGCTTTGATGTCTGTTCTGAAGTTACTTACAAAATCGTTTCTGATGCTTTTTGAGTCTATTTTTGGATATGTGAATGCTTTTTGATCACCTAGATTGTGTGGTTGTAGGTTGGTGACAAACATATTTACTGTTTTGTGGAACTAGCAAACTTAATAATAGAGACTTAAAACTTGCCCAAAAACTTATTCTGGTGGGATACTATACTAATTGTATCTGATAAGATAGCCATCATATCTGTCGTAGCGTCTCACGTTCTGGGGCTAGCCAATGTAGAACCAGTAAGTCGGATTGACATATAGCTATTTTTTAATGAAAGTTGAAGAGGGAAACGAGGAAGAGAATCACCTGATGGTATTCCAGCAACCAATGAGAGATGCCATCTCTGATCGACATTATATTTGGAATGCACTCCCTCAGGTCATCTTGCCAACACAAATACACCTCGCAAACACTTCTACAATCTGCATAATTATAGTATGACACATACAAATCTACATGTTGAAACTAATTTTCTCGTGCCACGAAAATAGCGTAGCCGCATCATTTGGGATTAAAAGAAAATTGGTGGAATAGTTAATTCACGTTGTAAAAGGCGATAGATCATGAAGGCTGGCGTTTCGGCTAGATATCTAGCTTAGATTATTTTGACTAACTACCTAGGGTGGGTGTTAAAAAAATTGTAAATTTCGACTGTGCAATTAAAAGTGCATGCGATGTGCGAATTTTAGGAAAATGGTCGATTACTGGTATTATTTTGGATTTATTTCTTTACTGATAAACTGCAGTTATTAATGAGTGGGAAAATTAAATGGATAGTTTAGGATATTAAATTTTCGGCTTTGTAGTTAGTGGTGGGTCGTCTCATTGCACTAGTAGCAATATACTTAGATGAAGAAATCGGAAGGAATGGGACTGAAATTCCAGATCAGACAATCACAATTTGTATTAGTGTTATAAATTTGAACAAAATATTCATGAGTTTGCCACTTATACCATAGGACGGGAATAACCTCGGCGACCTTGTGCATTCATAAACTATTATCTCTGCCTACTCGTCCGGGATATAAACGTGAGTTTAAGTTATTTATTATTACTAGATATTGTTTTTCTAATGCTTAGAAAGGGTCTGCCATCCTTAATTCAAATTTTGCTCTTCCGAGGTGGTCTACATCTAAGTCCAGGGCAACCAAGATCTATGGTAAATGCAAAGTCTCCATTTTATAATAACAGAGCACAATTTTTAGGAGTTGCTTCGTCCCCATAAACTTTCTCTACTTCAAACATATATCAGTGATACGAAGTACTATTTGTAGCTATAGTATGTTATTAAACACTAGTGTAATTTGCATACATTAATGTGACAAGGTTGAGGTTGCAGTTTCCGCTTAGAATGGCGATATAGTTGTAATTTATTATAGTTTTTTTACATTTACAGTTATTTATAAAAGTATAATTTCAATTTACATTGTGTATTTTAGAAATAGTAAAACGGTATATCGAAAGATATCTGTCCAATTTCAATTATTTAAATACTTTGAAATTCTTTTCTCTCGGCCAATCTTATAAATTTTGTAAATGTGCCAATTTTTTTGTTTATAGCTGTTCTGGAAGTCACCTTAGAGTTTTGATGACGCGGTAGATTTATATCCAAAGCAAGGGGTTTCGATGTCAGATGTCTCTGCAGTCACTATAGACATAATCTTGAAATTTGTATTATTCATAGCTTAGTGGCCATCAACGTGATTTAGTTCAGCCAGCTTACAAACGATGTGAAATTATCCTTTCTAAACTTTATTCATTTACGATATCGATCTGAAATTTTACAATTAAGTCGTTTATTATCATTTTAATTCAGTACTCCTAGTATTTAAAGCTAGCTAGGGCGAGTTCGCTACGTCATTGTTGTGGCGTGAATTAGCTGATTTAGCCGTACTGCACCGAAACTGCATTCGGTATAATTATTTTAATTTATTTTCGACGACCGCTATCGCTTCGTTGCTATCTTTTAAGCCAATTTTAAGGCTGAATTTGTTTTTTGTTGTTGTTCGTATTGTATTTAGTATAATAGTATGCTTTCTTTGTATTTGAGTTATTTTTGACTAAATTCGTTTTGATTCCGTGTCGTAGTGGGTGCACATGTCGGTGTGTATAATTCATAAGTATCTCAGGTCATAGGTTCAATCTCCGTTGTAGTTTCTAAGCCAGACAAATATTTGTGTTATGGATCCACACCCCTGCTTACTGAAAGCTTTGCATAAGAATTTCGAAGGTATGTGCATTCTACCAACTCGCATTAGAGCAGCGTGGTGGACTTATGGACTAAGGTCTAACTTTCATTAGTAAAGGAGGAGTGAGGTCTAGCAGTGAGGTACAGCGTACTGTTTTTATTCATTTAAAATGAACCAAGTCTCTATAGGTTTATTAAATTATTTAAAAATTATTATCTAAAGCATAGGACATAGGGCACGGAGGAAAGTTCTCGT
The DNA here is from genome assembly GCA_905332985.1 of Mimas tiliae. Taxonomy (NCBI): domain Eukaryota; kingdom Metazoa; phylum Arthropoda; class Insecta; order Lepidoptera; family Sphingidae; genus Mimas; species Mimas tiliae. The sequence continues at coordinate 1,339,208 of HG995258.1, forward strand.
ATGCGAGATTAGAGAGTATATTTGAGCGGTAGTGTCAAGCTATAACAATTTTGTCTATATCATGAATGCACTAGATAACTTAATGGAATGAAATTAAGTTTAGGGAACTATAGCCCCCCATTTGCCTTTCTCCTTACTGCAACCGTCAACTCCTGTTATGTGAAAAGATATAATGTTTTTTTTATGAGTAGTAGAGCCACTGTAGACACTTTTGTCTACTGCATATATGGGGCGGCTCGTCCGGGTAGTAACCACTGTCTCACAGAAAACCGGCGTAAAGTAGCAGCTTGCTGCTGCGTTTCGTACGGTGAGTGAGATATCCGGAGGCCCAAACCCCCTCCCCTTCCCAATACCTTAAATGTCCCTTTCCTTTAAGGTCGGCAACGCACCCATAATTCTTTTGGTATTATGGGCGTACATGGTCGGTGGAGATCACTTACCATCAGGTGATCTACTTGCTCGTTTGCTGGCCTATTCCATAAAAAAAATATATGTAAATTTATTTTGCAATAAACTAAGTCCTTTTTATATCAGTCACGAATAGCAATATCTTCTGAAACAATCGTGTCGCACCCCTCTTGATTAACTCGCTACCCCTATATTTAACCCGTTCGTGTCCCAAAAGTACATATTTTTGCATTCGTCTTATAGTCGTATTTGCTTTTAGCTTGCATACGGGTTTGACGTGGAATTAGATACATACTGAATGTGTTTTGATCGCAGTAATGAGGGTGGGTAGAGCGTGGTTCAAGTAAAGACCTACTGCCAGACCTCAAGACACCGTGAGCTCTTTCTTCGTAGATCGGACTAGTGTCAACTAACTTTTTAAATAATTAAAAATAAATGTATAATTTTAAAATGAAGGTAGCCATTGTAACATAAACTTTTCGAGACGACCTACACCTCAGTCTCTCCCGTGACCACGAAGGCTGAAAAGCTTTCGAAACGTCGGGACTAAAATAAAAATTAAACCGCGATAAAATCCGTATTAACTAGTTTTATTTCAATAAAGACCTACCATCACTGAAATTGTTAATGACAGGTAAAATGGTAAAATAATACAATGTTTTGATTAGCCACATATTTTTTGTTTTAAGAAGGTAAAACGAGAATGTCGCTCGCCTTATGGTAAGCGCCCAATAGGCCCGCGCCTAGAGTGGCCAGATATTAGGAGCGGTCAATGGTGATAAAAAATTCACTGATAATAACAAGAGTCTATTGATGGGTGCTGAGAAAGAGGTGGTTGGTACTTACTACATGGCCTGTGGCCTAGGGCGGCCAAGACTGTAAATTCGCTCATGGATGGGAATAATGTTAGAATTTGTTATTGGGCCTTATTAGAGATTAATCATAACCTTATATTTATCTTCCCAAGAGGAGTCATTTTGCACCTATCCCTTCCAACTAAGAATGTTTTAATAGACTTAACATTTCCAGTAACATTGCATCTGCAGTGAATTCCCTTCTTCGTGTTATTTGCACATCTCTTAAATGGTTTATTTCGTTTGTGTACTTACTCTAATTAGAAAGTCCGGACAACTAATGTTTCATATTGAATTTGACGCTTCTTTATATCGTGTATCTTTGTGATTAAAAAGTTGGAGATATTTGTCAATGGAAGATGTAAATTAACTTTTGACGTAGAAAACTGTGTTTTAACTATTTAATTTTTTTTACCGGCACCAAAAGTAGCGATTTATTAATATAAATTATTTTTAATAATAATCACAATCGATTAAACGCACCTTCACAAAAAGCGTACAAAATAGCTCATTCAATTTTAGTTCTACAGTTGGAATTTGCGATATTTAAACCATGTAGTATCATAGATTAAGTAAAACATATGGTAGATACTCACTAATGCCTACATACTCGATGTCTCTGAAGGCCTTTGAGAAATCCTCGCTATGCAAGCTGACAATTAAGCTTTTTGCCGAAGTAGGTTGGCTATTTTCTAGAAATAATTCCTCAGAACGAAGGCGAACGTGTAATGAACCGTGGTTATTAAACGTTGATGCAATTATTATAATTTAACATGATTGAGATTAAAATTATAAAGTAAATGGGACATTGAGGCAAACAATATTTTACTAGAGACGTTGTTGCGTATACCAGTTGTATTCTATTCATAATTTCTTTTAGTTATTTAGGAAAAATATTTTTTATGATATAAAGTATGTAAACCACAATAGTGTAAATTAGGCCTCAGGATAAATACTTGTACTTTATAAAGTACTAATTGTTGTTATTTTGCTACATATTTGTTCATTATATGATTCATACACCAATGCTAGGAACGGGCTAATCAGAAGTGTTAGGTTGTACTTGAGCCTAGCCTTACGCTGGTTGGTGGAATAATTCCATAAAATAATTAAAAAAGGTTTGTTCTAGAGTCTTGATTTAAAGTCATTTAATCCATCAAGATCACAGCTAATATCAATAGTGCATCGCTACGTGCATGCGAAGGTAAACTATCCAGCTAATAAACGGTTATTAAATGAGCACTCGTTGAAGTGTGTAACAATGGAGACAAATTACATCCCATTCGACCTGTAATGAGCGTAGCACAATAGAAATACTAACCTCGTGGCACCGTGATTATCAGCGATTGATTCCTTGTAAATGTGTAGTTATATGCTATTTATATAAGTATATAATATACTTAAAATTGGTTATTTAGTGTATAGTAAAGTCTAAGGATATGATATGAGAGCATTAAGGAAGTAAGTAAAAAGTTTATTGTGTGCTGATTTTTAAACATTCAATATTTTGTGAGGCAATCTGGATAAAAACCTGCCTATCTTCAGGAGTGTTTATTAAGATTTTTCCTTTTATTAACTTTTTTGTAGGTTAGGGATTTGTTTATAAGGGATAATCTCTTGAACTATTGAACCAATTTTGCGAATTCTTTCACCATAGTGATTTCTTAGGTTTACGCGAATATTACACATTGAAATAAAACTAGTTTATACGGATTTTATCGCGGTTTAATTTTTATTTTAGTCCCGACGTTTCGAAAGCTTTTCAGCCTTCGTGGTCACGGGAGAGACTGAGGTGTAGGTCGTCTCGAAAAGCTTTCGAAACGTCGGGACTAAAATAAAAATTAAACCGCGATAAAATCCGTATAAACTAGTTTTATTTCAATTCTTTCACCATCAACATTATCTCTGATAGCTATTGCTTATAAAAAAATATAATGGCGAGGGAATAAATAATACAAAAAATACAAATGACATGGGCAAAATCGCTATCGAAACTTTATAACCCCTTATTTGCATTAATATATAGGTAGTGTATGATCGCACGCCGCATAAGGACGGAGATATGACGGTTCTATTTAATTTTGTCTATATAAAATATTAAACAGTACTTGCGACAGTTCAATTGCATTGAGAAAGTTTTCTCTTAATGTCCCTTCACGTCCTCCGCGCAAGCCCCCCCCTACATTACATGTCCACCGCTGTCGCACTAACGTCGGAATACACTCCCCCGTACCTCGGATGTCAGCTTTGTATAATCAGCTTTCCAGAAAAATTAATAAACTTGACATATTCCATGATTCGCTCCCTACATTTAGGAAAACTCTTCTAGAAGAGTCTGAAATTTCTACGTATCCCTAACATTCTGATAAATCATACTGACCATCTTATTTTGCAAATTATTTTAATATTAATTTTAATTCTCTAATTTTCTAATTTTAATTTAATTGAACTAAGTACTTATATATGATTGTATTTATTTATGCATGCTGTGTTTGTGTAATTTGAGTTGCAATAGGTTCAATTGTTATTAGTGTTAATATTTAATGTACGTATATATTATTGTAAACTTTGTTGGCAATCCTTAAATAATAAAATAAAAAATAAAAATAAAAATAATAATCGTTGGTAAAATGGTGGCAGAGACAGACCGCGCAATAAGGCGGCGTCTTTAATGTAATTAAATACTATGAAATTTTAATGGCGCGTGTGCGAGTGGGTTATCAAGTTTATTTTAACGTAAATATGTTAAATGACAGCAGACGAATTGTTTTTTGCAATCCAAGGGCATTGGCATTCGTTAGGCTTTAATATATCAATAATGAGTATTACATTCTGTTTATATTGGGCACAAGTTTTTACTCGTGGTTACGCTCGTGGGAATTAAATTTCTCTCTATTTAAAAAAAAAGTAACTGGCGCCGCCGCCGCCGCTGCCAAAAGCTTGTCACGCTATCTCCTCCGAAACTGCTGAGGGTATGGGGTCGAGACCGATACCAATCGATGCAGAATAATGTGGGGAAGAAAGTAAGATATGTCTCATATTCGTCGGACTTTGAGTTTTTTTTATGTTATGTTTTGTGGAAAAACATGCGCAAAGCCCCTAGTGACAAAAAATATTATTAACTATAGAGTCTTTGCAACTCTCTTTCTGCTTTTACTTAAATTTCGAGAGATCCTTTCTTAACCGATGCCGATTTTCTATCCTTAACGGTTTGTGTGATGAGTCAGTCAGGGCTTTTCCGTTTATATATACAGACTAGTTCTTGCTCGCAGTTCTAGCCCTGTCTTTTTATGGAGTTTAAAGTAGCCTGTGTCCTAATCTAAGTCATAGTCTTCCTGTGTGTCAAACTTCATCCTAATCACTTCAGCGGTTAAGGCGTGATCGATTAACGATAAATCAACTTCACACACACACAAATCCAAAGTTTCACATTTATATTAGTGTGCTAGTAGGAAGTAGGATTATTTAGGAAGTGTTAGAACGCTATCTCTTTGAGAGGATATGGTGTGTCATCTAGGGGCCTTGTTGGCGTCCTGCTTGTTTCGACATTTAATTGTAAAAAATACAGCATTGCATAAATTCCATGATTATTTCTTGTATTCAGCTCATTCATTGTTGTAAATCAGCGAATGATCTTTACTTGGCGATAAATGTTCCTTTTGTAATTCTTTTGACCTTATGTCTGAGGGCTGAGGGTTGAAAACTGATATGAGATCAATACGTCGCCTGCGAAGGGTTATTTAGGGTCGTGCGGCTTGCAAAAATGTAGCCAAGCGTGACTTGTAGTGAATATGCAAAAGTACTGCTATAGGGTTGTCAGCATTTCTAATTATGATCATTTTATGTTAGTCATTGGAGTGTAAATGGACTACCAACATCTTAGGCTCAAATCCAACCATACCGGCACGTGGTACACTCTGCTTCCGTCCGTTCCTGCGTGGTCCAGGCAAGGGTGAAATATGGTAACCGTAGCGGGTTGTGGAGTTCAGACAGCAGTGCGCGGCATAATAACAAATCCATTGTCAAATCATGATGGGAAGGCGGACAGAAATAAGAAAAAGTACTACTAGTGTTAGTATAGGTAACACTAGTTTTTATTTACATCAATCATTGTTATCAGAAAAGCTGCTGCGTTTCGTACGGCGAGTGACATATCCGTTTTTTTTTTTATTAGATTTAATGACGAGGCGAGCAGGTCGCTCGCCTGATGGTAAGCGCCACGCCTGCTCATAAACAGAAGCAACGCCACACAGAACTTTAAATAAAGCACTGCATGACACTGGACTGCGCTCGTCACCCCGAGACATAAGGTGTTAAGTCTCATAATGCCCAGTAATTACACTGGCTTCAATGTCCTTCACACCGGAACACAACAGTGCTTCCACACTGTTGCTTGGCGGCAGAAATAGACAAAGCAGTGGTACCAACCCAGCCGGTCTCTCGCAAACGAGGGACCTACCACCTTGTAAACTACCGTAGGCACAAACCCCCTCCCCTTCCCAATTCCTTAATTATCCCTTTCCTTTAAGGTCGGCAACGCACCCATGATTCTTTTGGTATTGTGGGCGTACATGGGCGGTAGAGATCACTTACCATCAGGTGACCCACTGGCTCGTTTGCCGGCCTATAAAAAAACTACAAAGTATAACAAAGTATAATTGTTGTGTGTCAACCCTGTTTCGGGAATGAGTGTCCCTGATTGAGCTTCTGCTCATCTTACGCCCGCATTACCCTTTCGTTTTCCTTCCGATAGGGCCTTTGTAACACACACCCCACCCTACCTATCTCTCATACTGACAATTTTCCTTTTTTTCAGCTTCATCGATTGAGAATAGCCAACTGTGATTAACTTGTGGCTTTTGAGAAAATTAGCCGTTCTATTATTTATTATATATTATTAGTATTTTTATTATAAAGAAGTTCTTGGTTAATGGTTACGATTGGCATCATTCTTAGATATTCAAATCATGGAAATATTTTTATATAGCATAGGTTGCCATATGAACAAGTGGGTCACCTGATGGTGATCTCCACTGCCCATTAACACCCAGAATACCTGAGGAATCATGGACGCGTTGCCGACCTTAAAGGAAAGGGGTAATAAGAGATATGGAATTGTAATATTTTCCAATACAGGAATCGAACCCACTACTTTTATTGTTTAAGGTGTAATTTTGTGAAGTCTGCTATTATGATTATTCTTTGATAGGTGTCAGTAACACTATAGTTATATGGTAAAATAATGTAAATGTTCTATGAATATATTAAGCCAAATAATGTTATATTTATTACAATTAAGAGTGTAATACCGAAAAGACACATTTTTCAATTCTCTAAAATCAAATATCACCTAAAAACCGTTAAATACCTCACGTAATTTAAACTTCAATCGAATAGTTATAAAATCGAGTAAACGTTCTTCGCAGTATCGAGTGAGGGGGTGAATTCGTTAACACACTTTCGTAAGTTGGCGAACTACCCCCGTTTATACAGCAAATACGAGGACAAACTAATAAATGTGAATGTTTAATATTCCAAATCATCTTCCCCCTAACGTCGCCCTTTCAATACTTGCTTTGGTTATATCGAATTTGTGAGAGCAGACGCTGCGATTGAAACCTGTGCGACTTATTGTAGCGATGTTGATGTTATTGTCGCAATACTTAATACTGTTGAGCATATTTTTTTATGTTTGTGATATGGATAAAAAAACTGAATATTTTAATAAAAAATTATAATTAAATTTTTCTTTTAATCATCATTATTTTACTATTAAACTGAGTATATATTTACTCCAGAGTTGTAGGTCTGCATGGGTGATGATGATCAAGAACTATCTAGAGATACACTTGCTCGCTTGCCAGGCTTCTATTATAAATACATATAAACATCAATTAAGACATCTCTCATTTAGCAAGAATGAATCCACTTACTAGCTAACGTGCTTATACGTGACGATGATGACGTAAATGCTTAGTGTTAATAAATTACGACAAAAAATCGCGAAGCGTCCCGTCTGCTACCCACTTATCACATTACTGCCGAAGACGTAAGGCGGAACACCCCGGCAGACGTTACGGCCGATTCCGCGAGTGATTTCCCTTGGAACCAATGTACCATATAAATACCATTATTCTGAAACAATTCGCGCTTTCGCTTTTCATATTTGAATATCTGAAGGACTGAGGAAATGTATTCGTTCTTAGTTGTTTAGGATACGGACTATAAACTTGAGAGTTTGATGAGAAACGAATCTTTGTTTCCAAGAGGCCAAAGACTAAAAGAGAGTTATGACTTAGATTCACACACTACCTTTTACTCCCTATATTACTTAGATATTAGCTTTTTCTAGCGGCTTCCCAATCCTGAATTTGTTTTGTTGGGGTAAAAAGTAGGTCATAATTTATTTTTATTCCAATTTTCATCTAAATCATTTCAGCCATTAAGAAGAACTAACATTTGATTAACAAACACCACCATTCAGTAAGTAAGCTGCCCACTGAACTAAAGAGCTGATATTACTCATGTATCCAACTAATATTGTGAATGTGAAAGTTAAGATGTTTGTGAGTTTGTGAATGTTTATTAATCAATTACGTCTTAACAGCTGAATGGATTTGGATGAAACTTGGCACACAGGTAAACTATGACATTGTTTAGGACATCCGGCGGAACTAACAAAAGCTAGTACATATATAATTGTTAGAACTATTGAAATAAAATTATACGGATTTTATCGCGGTTTAATTTTTATTCCCGACGTTAGAACTATTGCTTGAACCAACCAATGCTAGGAATTACGACCATAATCCTTAGACATGTCGAGTACAGAGAAATAGTATAAATGCTAAGATCTGCGTTTAATTATCATATATACGAATAAGAGACCACTCCATCAAACTCAGAACCCTACAAGGCGTTTCGAACAATCAATTTGTCGAAGCTTGTTACATTCTTATCTCTATGAGACGATTTTACGAACGAATTAATTCCCAAAAACCCACCCCAGCCCACCCCCGAAACGAACCCGTTCTATTGTTTGCAGTACATACGTTACAGGATTAATGGATCTTACGTTATTTTGGAGTTTTTACGGGCTGTTGATAGCATTGGGGTAAAATCGGTTGCTGCCGGTGATCGAAAGAATAGATTGAAAAATCGGCATAACTTTTAGACGAGCAAGTCGCTTCGTCTTATGGTAAGCGTCACACCTGCCCATAAACAGATTCAAGACTAATTAGAACGTTCAATTATGAAGTACTACATGTCACTGCACTGCCTAAATATAAGATGATCACCTCAGACATAGGATGCTAAATCTCGTAATGCCCAGTAATTTCACTGGCTTCAATGTCCTTCAAACCGAAATAATCCAATAAAAATATGCTCGAAGAAAAAAAAGGATTCCAATTTCAATTCAAATAAACTCATTTTAATAAATCGCTTTATCGTCCAATAACCGTAAATACCGATTCGAAATCGGTAATAGATTAAAATAACCGATAATGGACAACTTTATACACCATAGACAAAATAGAGGGGCCGGATTAGAGTTCCACTGTCATTGATCACGCCTGTATTGAATATTGATTGATATCGATGGTTCTGTGGGGTGCTATTTATTGACTGAACCACAATCGGCTATTGTGGCGAGAGTTTTTAGGGTTGGTTTTTGGGGGTAGTTTTTTATAAGTTATAATTGGAATAATTGATTGTTTGGATTCTGCGTCAATATGTTTTGAGTTTGTTTAGTTTCTCGATGAGGGTTTCAATACAAATTATTAGGTATTTGTTTTGACGTATGTCTGTCGATTTAGGATAAAACATCCTAAGAGACTTTCAATGGTGGTCAAATACCTAATATCTAAAGGTGGTAGAGCCACGCTGTAGACACTTGTCTACAGCATGTATGGGCCATGTATGTCATTACCACTGTCTCACAGAATACCGGCGTAAAGTAGCAGCTTGCTGCTGCGTTTCGTACGGTGAGTGAGATATCCGGAGGCCCAAACCCCCTCCCCTTCCCAATACCTTACTTATCCTTTTCCTTTAGGTCGGCAACGCGCTCATGATTATTTTAGTATTGTGGGCGTACATGGGCGGTGGAGATCACTTACCATCAGGTGACCCACTTGCTCGTTTGCCGGCCTATACTATTATTATGCGTCAAACGCTGGCGTCAGTGACATTCAACACTCTACTACATTGCAGTTTGATAGCAAGTGACGCAGGGCGTTAATAACACTAATGACAAATAATTCTATAATTTACACAGTACTATCGATGATCCTGCGTCGCTGACACCGGTTGCGATCATCGGAAGACCGCCTTTATATTACAGTCATGCCCATATTCTATCATAATAATTAAAGATGTATTGACTACGTTCATAATGTAAATCCTCAAAACAGAACTTCTCGCAGAAAGCATAGACAAACAAATCCATAGACAATATAGATTCGAACGTCTCCATATACGCGCTCACACTTCAATATGCGAAATTGACACCGCAATATTACAAACAGAAATAAGATTGCCTCGAGCCTCCCCGTGCGGGGCGGGGGATCGTGGGGTGTTACTTTATTATCCAGAATGTCTTCACGATTGAAACCAATTGTTAATTGAGCTATATCTATGAAAATTGCGTTTGTTGCGTCGCCGATTCTTATCGGAATTTGTCGTTAAATTTATTACAATGGCGGGTGCGGATTGCGCGCGAAATGTCCGCCTTATTGGTTTATGAAATTCATATTTCGAATTATGATTAAAAATTGGAATTAAAGAATTTAAAATGAATAATTTGAAATGATGACAACCTCTCTGATGTCAATATTTATGATTATCGTATGGTTTCGTATTACTATAATTATTCTAAATTAAAAGTCATGGGGTGAGATTGTTCAGATAGATTAATCGGTTGTTAACAGTTTTAAACAAAGAACTGAAGTAAGAAACTTGAAATACCAGTCTTCAAGAAATATTTTAATAATTAACGCTAAACATCACAAAAAACCATAAAACGTAGTTCTAGTCTAGACGAAACAATATTAATGCAAAACCCGAAAACCTCCAAAAATAATATCAATACAATAAGCTAAAATACTGCAGCAAAACAATTATACAAAATAGGAAGCCGGCCGACAATAGTTAGACAAATGAATAAATCCAAATGGAAATTTCCCTATTCGTGAACAATAGTTAGATTTTAGAGGCTGTATCTCATACAGACAGATTGATTGGGGCCTGCTTCGAGGTAAGGAGGTGAGGACGCTGCTGGCTGGAGAGAATTTTTATTTTTTTGCAATTTCATTTTCGAATTTGGAATGTTTTTGAATGTGGTGGTTAGAATTGGTTATTGATATTTCAAATAATGATTTTTTTGGCAATGCATGGTATTTTTGTAAAATTAATGTTACTATAAAAATATTGTGATATAAACACAGTGGGTATGTTTTACAAAACAGATTCGTGTAACATTTTTCTTAATTATCATTGGTATTGGCACAAACTAAAGACCCCATCCCGATCCTCGTCACTAGATCACCATCCCGCACAACCTCGCAAAATCTCAAGTTTCCACATAAATAACATTGCGTTCGCATAAATTTCGATTCTCTCTCCATATTTTGTTACCTGCGCCGTTTGTTACGATTTTATTATGAAAATGAATGGCAGCCGGGCGGGGAGGGGGTCGGTTGTGGGGAGAAGTGGGGGGAAGGGGGCTTGTAGACGATCAAAAGGGTACCTAATTCGTACATTCGGTACACTATGGTAACTATAGAGTTTTATGGATGGAAATCTTTTATGGGATAATCAAATTTTGTAATATTAATGTTCTTAATTTGCGTCCGGAATTGATTTTCATGTTTCAGTGTGGGGTTTAGTTTGATATTAAGTATATTTTGTTATTGCTAGTGTTATTTCAAATATTTTGATTGACAGTGGCGCAGTGGGTGAGTAGCCGACTGTGAAACAAAACGAGAGGTCGCCAATTCGAGACAAATGCTTGTTTGAGTCACAAGTATTTATTTCGGGCCTGGGTGTTGTGGGATCACATGCGCCTCGTAGTTCTTGATACCCACGATACAGGTTAACCTAGTGTGGGGTCAGGACTATGTGTGTGACTATTAGATGTATGTTATTATTGTTTGTTTTGAGAAGTTCACGTGATAGATATGTTAGATATATTTATTATTATACTAAAACTTTGATATTTAGTAGACGTTTTGACATTTGGAGTTTTTGACACTCATAACCTAACTTTACTAAAGATTTCCTATCGATCCAAGACAAACATAAATAATTATAATTTAACCAAAAAACAACCGTCATTACGTTAATTGTAACCGCCGTGTGACGTCAACTTATTTTTGACATGTCGCCGCGAACAATTAATTTGCGGCAGCCGCCATTTTGGCGCGTTAAAACGTTTGCCACCATTTTGTATGTTAGAATTAATTGGAATTTATATTTGTTCAAAAACGCTCACGTGTAATTATAACGGTGTGCTTGTCAAAGGCAACTCCTTGTTACGAAAGGAAAAACAACGTTTGTCGAGAGGAATTGAGTGAAAAATTCTGTTACGTGTTGGTTTGTGTTGTAGTGAAGTAGGGTTAAGTGTCGTCAGTTTTTATTTTTTTACAAATATTGTTGAGGTGTTATAAACTATGAATAGATTATATTTAGTCTATGGTTGAAACATGACCAGTTGTATTTAAAGTTGGAACACGTTACTTTCAAAAGTTTTTGAATATGGAACATCTTCTAATCTTAATAACAAACAGGCAAAGGAAACCTAAACATCCGAACACGTGCGCACAGTTAATGCTGAAATTATTAAACTAGTACATAACGTTAAGCGTAACGTGGAAACCTGTGAAAATATGTAAATTGATCCTTAGAGATGCCGGACGGACGGACTGAGTGAAATTTGAATATAAACTTTCCGCTGGCATCGTATAGGCGTCATTTATTTCGGACCGACCATAAAATATAATGATTTTTGACGTAGCTAAGGGCGGTATTAATTTTGCGGGCGGCGGTTTATGGCGGGTCTATCGACAGGTAACGTCGGATGAGTTCATTATACTTCGCTTTGGGTTCGGGTGTAGATGGATGAATATGTTATGAAGTATTCGATATATGTATTTTTAAGTGTGTTTTATCCACGCTTTATCGGGCATGTTACAGTTATACTAATATTGCTATATGCTATAAGTATATACGCTTATACGTAACCTTCACCATACAAACTACTAGACTACAAATTGTAGCAACGATAGGAAGTGAAAAGTCAATATCATTAAGTATAATATTGATAACTATCCCATTAATATTGAAAATAAATTTGATTTTCCATTCTCTCCACTAAGTGTTCGGCGACTGTAACTCAACTCCGTATCATCTAAAAAAAATATGAATCCCAACCGCAACGTTTCAAAACAATTTTCTGCGAATAAAATCGACTAAATGAAATTTAAAATCCATTATCGCCATATCTCCAAGTCTAAATATATTCAGTATAAAAAAATAACCTCAAAACGGACGCCTCTCGTCTGAATAAGAGATCGGCAATATTTACATAAAAAACAAATAATACAAGCCCGAGACGGGATGCGTGCATAAAATTAAAATCGATGAGAAATTCTACCCTACGAATTAAATATCATCGCCCTGTCGCACACATACACCCCGCGCACACAGCCATACACATCACAAATACACGACGCAAGATCTAGATTAAAGTTGAAGGGTCGATGTGCATCGCGATATTTTAATGGCAGCTTATTCAAATTTCGAATGGCCGTTCTTTATTTGAATTAAGAATAAAAGTTTTGTCTATGATTCGCATGTTCGATATTTAAATGTGAAATATGAAAATAGTTATTATTGTTTCCACACAAACTTACCAGATATGCAAGGCGATTTCAAATTTACTTTCAGATATAAATGTTATAATGTTAGAATAGGATACTCATTGAAAACTGTCACATATGTGTTAGGAAATATTTTGTTCGTGTCAAGTAACTTAGATACCCGATAAGTACGATACAAGAGTCAAATACTACGTACATCGCACAACCATTTGGCGAAAGAAATGCTCTCTGGAAAGAGTTAAATAAAAATACCATAAACTACATCACAGTGGTAGTCGACTTAAAAAAGAAATGCAACGCGAAATAATTACATTCTTCCGAACCATAAAGAATAGATACAAAAGAAAAAATCACATTTCCAATGGGGTGTAGCTTAAAATATCGGTCCGTGCTTATTTGCATACTAACTAAAATAATTTATTATTTTTTCACCCCAGGGGTAAGTACGTGGGGTGAGATTTCACAATGAGTGGTGACTAGGAGCCGAGTGTTATTGGCCTGATTGGGGTACGTTACTTCGTATAACATTTATTAGTATTGCCAGCTGAAGTTTTAACTTCACTCCAAAATGCAAATTGAACATGTTTTATGGGGAAAACACGAAACGCTTTTTGTTTTGCATCCACTGAGTCATAAATGTTTTTGGAAGATATTTTATTAATTTTAGTTTGACTATATCCGTATTTTGGATGCAATAAGAAATAGCTTATTAATATTACGGCTTGAAAAAGACCTAAACCTCAACTATCCCCAACAATGTAGGATAAGACAGTTAAAAATGTAATGTAGGTTACATACTTTTTTATAACTTAGGCCGGCAAACGAGCAAATGAGTCACCTGATGGTAAGTGGTCTCCATCGCCCATGTACGCCCATAATACTAGAAAAATCATGGGCGCGTTGCCGACTAGGAAAGGGAAAATCAAGGGATTGGGAAGGGGAAGGGAATTTGGGCCTCTGGGTATCTCACTCGCCGTACCAAACGCAGCAGCAAGCCGTTACTTAGCCACTTTGCGACGGTTTTCTGTGACACAGTGGTAACGACTCGGTCGAGCCGGCCCATTTGTGCTGACAGCAAAATTGTCTACGGCGTGGCTCTACTACTCAAACTAATAAATCGATTGATATGAAATTTCAATATCAGAGAAAGTTTGTTAAATAGATAACTTTACCGACGTAAATACCTCCTGAAATGAAATTTTCAGTCCGTGAAGTCCTTTCAAATTTAATACACATCTGATGCCGCACAAAACGCAAGTTCTAAACAAATAACGTATTAAACTAACACGGAAATGCAATATTCCACGTCAAAATAGATGCTTAAAAGTTTTGGATCAAAGCGCTTCGGAAATCAAAGTACGGTCGGCAAAACGACGAGTAGATCGCGGTTCGGCGCATCGCATCCTTACAATGCGCCGTGTGATTGCACGGAACAAAGCTCTCGTGCAACTCTGTGCGCGCTCGTCTACGGAAAAAGTTCGCTGACTCGCGCCGAACTCTCTGTCACTTGTCATTTTTGAATTTAGAACTCTAATAATTGTCTATGACGAATATTTGAAAATGGAATTATTTGATTCAAATAGGAACATACAACTTAACTGTAAACACAGTTTTGAATCAGTTGCTTTAGGGTCAATGTCCTTCAGGAAAGTTAAGTAATTGTGTTAAAAGCCCATAATTTTAAAGGCCAACGAACTGCGGACAGAGGTTTTCATTCACGTAAACGAGCTTATAGTATGATACATTTTTATAAATTTTATAAACTCATTTGGATGGATCGCATAGACACATAAAACTGCGTCTATTTCACTCAAATAACATTATTAGGGCAGTAATATAAATCTAGACTGCACTTGTCAAGAAATACAATAATTTGATAGCTAAACTATATTTTTTATGTTGACGCTTCGCTGGAATTTGTGAACGAAATTATCATTTCGTATCAAAGGGGAAATAATTTTAAATATATCGTATTTGTACGTAGGTCTGTCCAGACAGACCCACACCGACACCGTCCAAGATTTATACCGCGTTGTCTGGGAGTTCCAAACTCTAACTCACACTTTATGTTACACAAAAGTTAGTAAAGAAAAATGTTAGGTTAAGATTCTCTTATGTGGATGTCACTCTTGGACTTTGGTAATAATTTAACTGACAAATAATATATTAGGTCAATGTGTTTAGTCCCAAATTCCTTTGAAATTTGGTATTCAGAGCTATGAATCACTCATCAAAAGTAATGAGTTGTTTGTTTTACTAAATTGTCATATGTGATCTGATTAGTAAGTAAGATTGTATATAGAAAAATAAAGATTCCTAATAGTCCTAATAGTCAAGGCTGTCTTTCAAGCCCTTATTACAATATAGAGCCAAAGATTCAGCTGAATGGTGTACATTGGGAGAGACCTATGTCCAGCAGTGGACAAGTGTAGGCTGATGATGATGATTGCAATTGCCAAATAACTTTAAATAAATAAATATTTTCACTTATTTCATCTGTACTAAATTGCATTCTTAATTTTTTAAAGATGTTTGAGGAACACAAAACAGTATACATTACTGTAATATTTAATAAAAGGATTCTGTCGTAAGAAGTTTGTGCGTCTCATAGACAATATCATACGCGATACTGTTTAAATTCTACGATTCACTGATGCGTTATATGTTTCGCATGGTTTTTTTATATTTTTCAATGTCTGGCCGCGCCTTTTGTTTTGTTGGGCGATGGTTACACCACATTTTAATTGTACTCTACGACAATATTACGAATCATGTTCGGACTTTTTATTTGAATGTGTTTTTGATTGAAATATAATATTGTGAATAGTGTGATAGATAAGGAGGGATACATAGCATGTAGATGATAGATAGGGAGTGTAGTATATAGATAGACAGTGGGCTATCAGCACCTTAGGCCCCAAGTCAACCTCACCTGCACGTGGTACACTCTGCTGATTAACGAACGAGGCAATGGCGAATGTTGGTTCCCTTTGTGGGTTGTTGGGGTCAGACGGCGGGTCGCTACGTATAATATCAAATCCACTGTCAAATCATGATGAGAATGCGATGATCAGTGGGTCGGCGCAACATGCTTTTTAACACATGTTACAGAAAGTGGCTTGTAGTTTTTATGACCGGCAGCCTGCCTGACGTCAACCCCTCTGGGGAGAAAACACCCAGACCCGAAACAAATATTTTGTCTCAGTGCGGGGATCGAACCCGCGTCCTCTCGCTTTACAGCCGGCTACTCGCCCACTGCGCCACGGAAATTATTTGATACCGAAATAATCACTTCAAATTAATGATCGAAAACCAAATCAGAGTCAGTTTCGCGTCTGAGTCGAAAATGATCAATACTGCCGGAGGGGGATGCATCGAAAGACACCGGACCGAAGAAGGGGTTGGTTTTTGATTGAATATCTGTTATTAAGACCCCTCACGCACACAAATATGAATATGCATGAGTTTTGTTAAAAAAATTCCAGGGTGTCTCCATTTTGTGGGAAGTTGTGTGAGCTATAAAATAATAAAGAATAAAAATCGTTTATTGATCATGTAGGCGATCTAGATAGACGTTATGACAAGTCAGTGCAAAAATAAAATTTGTACGAGAAGCTTGAATTACAAATTGTAAATGAAACTGACTACCTCTGTGGCGTATTAGGTGAGTAGTAGCTGTGCACGTGAGACCGTTGGTTCGATTCTCTCATCGAGACAATAGTTTTTATGATCCACAAATATTATAGAAATAAACAAAGCGGTGGTAAGCACTCAGACGACCTCTCGCATACGAGCAATATACCATTTATGGTCCTTCCAAATATTCTATCTATCGACAGTTTTGCTTACTGGCGGTAAAATTTTGACAAATCACTATCTGTCAAAACACTATTGATAGTACACAAATCTATTTAAATTGAATATAGGGAATTTAAAAAGTGAATTTATTATTGATGCAGCTGTACAGTTGTTTAATTAATCGTCATATATTTTTTCCTTTTCTCCAATGACATTGAATAATTAATAAGGCCATACGAATAAGGTTTCCATCAGAGTCGTATTGTTTCCGAGACTTGCGTATTTTTTGTGCGGAAAACTTCAAAATTAATTTGGCCCATCGCTTGCAGACGAATGTCTTTGAATAATTGTTTATTTCGCTTGGTTTTTTTATGTGTTCCGATGTATTGGGAGGACAAATTGGCTAGAAATTTGGAATTAAATTTGCGATAATTGTAAAGATTAATAAAAACATATTAGGGCTAATTCGTAAAAAACGAACATTGCCGAAGCGCAAGTGGCCCACTAATATCTTAGGTCCATAGTCAACCTCACCGGCACGTGGTACACTCTGCTGATTAACGGACGAGGCAATGGTGAAACTTGGCTCCCGTTGTGTATGGGGGTCAGACGGCGGGTCGCATTAATACCAAATACCGTTAAATCTATGGTATGAGTATGGTCCGCCTTACCCTGGCAACATCAGGCACAAAGAAGAAGTCTGTACATATTATTATATTTAGCCAAAGACTTTAATGTATACCACTAGACAAGCTGTGCGGTGCATAGAAACTGTACCACTAAGTTGCGGTCAATTGACCGTAACTCAATATTACCATCTCGCTTACTCTCAACTAGAACCCCTATCGCGCTTCCCGTTTGTGAGCTGTCAAACTCCCCCGATATATGACGCAATTTTACTTCTAAGAAGCCCGTCTAGTAGTATACATTAAAGTATTTGTATTTAGCACCGGTAGTAACGTCATCTTAATATTCTATTCTATTCTATTTTTAGATTATGGCTCCATCGATTTTCGATGATTTCGCCAATGTCAAGTATTATAATTGCAATATGTATAATAAAGATCAAAACGTAGACATATTTTCTCATCTTAATATTAATAAGTTGTGTCACGTGTCCTTACCAATCGCGTTGACGAAATGACATTTGACAGTTTGGTAATGACAGCCGACGGTTCCGGCCGGTCTGCATTGCCAACGTCTGTCAAAATCTGGCTGGCGTTCAATAGATTTTGGCAATTTGTTTCTTTTTTAAAATAGCTTCCTGTTTGTGTCAGTGCTTGATAGTTTAAAATGATTTTTATTGCATTTTAAGTGTGTATTTTTATTTTTTCGATGGTGGCAGAAATGTATATATTTCATACTTACTAGTGTAGTAGTGCTGATAAATGTGTATAGCTACATATAGCTACATTTCAAAATTAAATGTATCACCCATTATTTTATTTGTCACAATCGACATAAGAAAGAAAACTGACTTGAAGCTAATCAAATGTATAAACTATTGGAATCGTCCCAAACCAAGTGTATCAAATTGATTAGCGAGAAAACTAAAATATATTAAAATCGCAACTCATTAAAAACCGAATACTAGTTCTATATTCAAAAACACATCACACTCGACTAATGACTCAATTTCCAATAGACAAACCAAACCCTTCCATTAACAAAAATCATAATAACGTTCTGAATACCAATACCGGTATTAATACCGAATACCGAATACCGATATACGAATACATATCGGTAATAAAATGGTAGCTGATAAAAAACGAAGGATACCTCAAACGTATCGGCCGAGCGGTAATCGCTCCGTCGGGCCCTAGGGAGAATTAACCCTTTCGATACAAGTTCACTGAGGGAACTTCTTACCCCCGGCGTATGGAAGGAGAGATGGCGTATATTGCGTATGTAAGACCCTTGGTGTTTGGAAAATAGACGGTAACACAGGTCTATTAAGAAATAATTAAATAATATTTAGTCATAACTTTGGTCTCTCGCCTACTGCGCCACGGAGGCTGTCTTTAACGTTTTAATTCGGTAGTTTTGGATCATATATCAAAATATCAGTCTGCTAGAGTTATAACCATATAAATAAATAAATACACCCAACAGTCACACACATAGTCCTGACCCCACACTAGATTGACCTGTATCGTGGGTATCAGGAACTACGAGGGACTTGCGGTCCCACAACACCCAGACCGGAAACAAATATTTGTGGATTAGACAGACATTTGTCTCGGTGTGGGAATTGAACCCACGGCCTTTCGCTTCGCAGCCGCCTACTCGCCCAATGCGCCACGGAGGCTGTCTCTAACGTTTTAATTCGGTAGGTTTTGGGTCATATATAAAAATAAATCAGTCTTTTTTATTTTTTTATTAGCTTGAATGACGAGACGAACATGTCGCTCGCCTGATGGTAAGTGCCCCGGCTGCTCATAAACAGAAACAACGCCATACAGAACTTTAAATAACAAAGCACTAAATGACACTGGACTGCGCTCGTCACCCCGAGACATAAGGTGTAAAGTCTCATAATGCTTAGTAATTACACTGGCTTCAATGTCCTTCACACCGGAACACAATAGTGCTTACACACTGTTGCTTGGAGGCAGAAATAGACAAAGCGGTGGTACCAACTCATCCGGCCTCTCGCATACGAGGGACCTACCACCTTGTGGAGCTAGAGTCTGCTAGAGTCATAACCATCTCTATCACCATTGACATATTTTCCTTAGTATCCAATATTTCAGAGCCAGCTTACTGTCTATTTTAGGGTTAAATCGCTGTCGCCTATAACTCGCGCCTCAATATTATCCGCAGGGCGACACGATTCGTGCTAACGCATATTCATATTGGAGCGTTTTTATAAAAACAAACGAGTTCTCTTTTAGATATATTGGACAGACCAAAACATCCGATGATTCAACTGACTGGGATTTTAATTAAAATTGATATGTAATTATTGTCATCTCTTGGCATTGGATAAGCATTATGTAATAAGAATTTGTAGTTTTAAATATGTTTATTTTTAAATGCATCGGTGGCGCAGTTGTAATGCGTACGCTGAATACGCGCTGCTAACGCTGAGGTCTCGAGTTTGAACCCCGGGTCGGGTAAAAATGATATTGGGTTTCTCTTACACGAAATGCTTAGTATCAGCCCGGAGTCTGGAATTGTGCCCGGTATGGCGATAGGCTCCCACCTAATCTTTTTTTTTTTTTTTTATTAGATTGAATGACAAGACGAGCAGGTCGCTCGCCTGATGGTAAGCGCCACGCCTGCCCATAAACAGAAGCAACGCCACACAGAACTTTAAATAAAGCACTGCATGACACTGGACTGCGCTCGTCACCCCGAGACATAAGGTGTTAAGTCTCATAATGCCCAGTAATTACACTGGTTTCAATGTCCTTCACACCGGAACACAACAGTGCTTACACATTGTTGCTTGGCGGCAGAAATAGACAAAGCGGTGGTACCAACCCAGCCGGTCTCTCGCAAACGAGGGACCTACCATAAGGATATAAGCTCGGCGAAATGTGTGTGTACTATTTACACCTCTGCCTACCCCTTTATGGATTACAGGCTAAGTGTGTATGTATGTAGATAGATATTAAAGTAATATAGTATAAGGCGTATGGTCTGGGTTAATTAATAACCTATATATCAAAATTCATGTACAATAATGTACCTACGTAATGTTTATTCTGAGTAAATAAATATACCTATTCTAGTTATATCACATAACCGATATGTAACTGTAGTTCTCTACCTACCCCTAAAGTTAAAACTAAATGCGTCCAAGCCCAGGGGGGTAGTTTTAATTCCTTATGTAACAAGTTTAATGCGAAAGGGTGTGGACTCAGGGGACCAAATTTTGAGATGGGGGCAAAAATCATGCCCTATTGAAACCCTATCGAAATCTGTGTGAGTGGAGAAGGGTAGCGACCCCCTCGTATTGATTTATTTGATTGGTGATTGTCGCATCTTGGATTATCCATGTATAAAATGGTTAAAATAAAATCTGGATCTATTGAAATAAAACTAGTTTATACGGATTTTATCGCGGTTTAATTTTATTTTAGTCCTGACGTTTCGAAAGCTTTCAGCCTTCGTGGTCACGGGAGAGACTGAGGTGTAGGTCGTCTCGTCTCTTTAATTATTTAAAAAGTTAGTTGACACTAGTCCGATCTACGCAGAAAGAGCTGACGGTGTCTTGAGGTCTGGCAGTTGGTCTTTTGGGTTCCGTTCGTCTGAGCTAATAGATACCGTTGAAGAAGACGTCAGATTTTTTTATTAAGTTTTTGAATAAATAAACTATATAATAACATGTATAATAATAATACTAGCCCTGTATTATATACGTCCCACTGCTGGGCACAGGCCTCCTCTACTGAATGAGAGGGGTTAGGCCTTAGTCCACCACGCTGGCAAATGCGTATTGGCAGACTTCACATACCTTCGAAATTCTTATGGACAACTTCTCAGGTATGTAGGTTTCCTCACGATGTTTCCTTCACCGTTAAAGCAAATGATAATTAACAATTAATACACACGTAACTTAGAAAAGTCAGAGTTGTATGCTCTTAGGGCTAGTTTCGAACCTGCGACTTTCGTCTCGACAGTCCGTACCACTCGCCCCTGAGCTATCACTGCTATTCAGTGCTAATAACATGTACTTTCACATTTTCTTATTCAGTTATAACACAGTATCATATATTTAACACACAAATAAATTACCAATGTGTGTATTTTTATTGTTACGTTGACATAATCACATTTATATGTATATAAAGTGACAGACAGACACAATATCATATCACTACACATAATATCTCTATCGGTAAATAATAGAGGGTGGTCAGAAGCCAATCGATTGATCAGCGCGCTAAGGGGTGCGATATCGAAAGGGGTGAATTTAAAATATTACGAGAGGGTTGAATCTGGTACATAGAATATTGTGTCATAAGAGATGCTGTGAGTCTGTCATGGAGTCGAGTTTATTTAAGAAATAATTGGTATTATTTGCACGATTTTGTCATTTCTCCCACGCACTTTCAGACTCTGGAATGAACTTCCCTCCGCGGTGTTTCCTCAGCGCTATGACATGTCCTTCTTCAAACAAGGCTTAAAAAAGTATTTCCACGGTAGGCCCCTGGCATTGCCAATGTCTATGGGCGACGGTGACCACTTACCATCAGGTAGGCTGTCAGCTCGTTTGCTTTCGAAAGCCAATAAAAAAAATGTGTAGAACTTTGTATAAACTGTGCAACATATAATATAGATCATATAATAAAGGAAACTTTGAAACCTAAACTCAAATGTTGCCAGTGACATAATGTGTCCATATGCTTAATTATTAGACACTAGAGGTCTAATCATAACTCATATATCAAATATAATCACCCCAAACACTCCTTTAGTATTTAAAATAACAAAACTGCAGTTTTATTATCACACGACATGCAATACCCGATTATTTAGCGAATCCTAAATACTAAACTTTGATAACAATTAGGCTCTTTTAACTTTAACACAATGCTAAAATTCGTGACACAGACAACACAGTGTTCCACATAACGGTGGAAACGAAACACAGTGTCTTACAGTTGGAAAACCGTTTAGGATGGGCTCGCGTGACGCATGTTTGACACGGCATTGTAGTTTTCACACTCACAGTTTCGCGTTTGGAGGCTCGCTTTTCGGCATTCACAATTAACGATTGCTATCATGTTTTATATGTATAATTTTAAAACGTACTTACGGTACTTTTCCATTTTAATTTCGTTTCCAATCTGATTAAAAAAGATTTGTGGACGCGGAAATTTGGATTATATTTAATATAAGGATTAATAAGTAGATTAAATAAATTAGATGAATTTGATTAATTTATTTATGTTTTATTTGTAAAAAGAATCATGAGTTTTAATAACAGAATCACATTTTGTAGAAACCAGGTACTTACATACACATTAATTATAACTTTATTTCTATTATAAAAGAGTTCATACACTTATTAATAAAAAATATACGCCAAAAATAACGGTCCTTTTTCTTCACTAATCAATCTTATAATAATGTATGCATGCGTTATAAATATTAATGATAAACACACACGCAGAACTAACCCTTCTCCAAGCCCCTGCTATCGACTATATTTTACTAATAAATGTGTATAATTAATCATTGAAATGTGGGTAGTGGTGAATTTTGCGAAATACCGTTGGCGTGTTACAAAAGTGCCCCGTTTTTGTGAGGGTTGAATGTATAACAATCTGAAAGTGCGGGTTCGATGCCCGTATGTTACAGTTTGGGTTTGCGAATAGTTTTGTTTCAATCAATATTTTAGTATTCATTGTTGTCGTGTATTTATATATTTGTTAAGAAAATATCATAAGCAATATTCTTGTACATAGATACATATGTAAGAATAGTTAAAATAATGTTGATGCTATTAATATTTTTAAAGTGATAGAATACATAATACTTTCAATCATCAGTACCCTGTTCTTACCACCTCCCCTGCCATTAATTTCGGCAACTCATTATAATCTAACATTGATTATCCATTACCCGGTTAGCTCATTAATAACGTTTAATATAACGTAGCGTTTACGTGGTGTGTGTAAATGGTCGCTTTGTCGCGTGATTTATGCCATGAGGTTGATGAATTCGATACATCGGAAATGCCTACTTGAACTAATTATATTATATATGTTATAACGTTGGTGCTATTTAATAAAATATTAAAAACGCTGTAACGCTATAAACATATTATGTAGTGATAAGATATTTATAAGTGTAATATGATAAGGTTGTTTTGAAATATCGCATAATATAGTCAATATAATTTTCAAGACTGCCTCGGTGGCGCAGTTGTAATGCGTACGCGTTACGACTGCGGCTGACGCCGAGGTCTCGGGCGCGATCCCCGGATCGCGTAAATGTGATATTGGGTTTTTTTATTACGAAAAGCTTAGTATCAGTCCGGAGTCTGGAATTTGTGCCCGGTATGGCGATAGCCATATCACATCATGGGACGGAGATACGCTCGGCGAAATGTGGGTGTACTGTTTACACCTCTGCCTACCCTTCAGGGATTACAGGCGTGATGTATAATTTCAAGTACTTTTTTATACCAAAGCAGGA
Source organism: Mimas tiliae (assembly GCA_905332985.1). Taxonomy (NCBI): domain Eukaryota; kingdom Metazoa; phylum Arthropoda; class Insecta; order Lepidoptera; family Sphingidae; genus Mimas; species Mimas tiliae. The sequence goes on from HG995258.1 coordinate 1,363,299, forward strand.
TTTTAATAATCGTATTTTGTTTCTTCTTACCCCATGCCAAAAGTAGGCGCTTGGCAATCATAACCGGAATATCGGATTGTATCTAAGTCGTTACCAGTTTCCGAACCATAAACTGTCAATAAAAGAAAGCTGTAAGTACGCCATCTGCATATTTGGGCCGTTAAAAAATAAAAAAATAACAATTATAATACAATAGCAGAATTAATAACCCGTTCACAACTCGTTATTTCTCGAGACGTTATTGATTATGTTTTATTTCTGTCGCTGGCATGATTGTTCGATGGTTAAAAAATAAAAATGACAACAACTTTGAATTTGGAATATTGGCAACTGTAATTGAATTATTCAGCCTAAATGTTTGGATTATTTTACGTGATGAGCTTTATCATTTGAAATATTGTCCTATGTAATTTACCTTTATTTATTTTTGATTAGTACTTATGTATATATATTAGATTTAGTTTGCATTTCGACGTATTTATTTAAGCTGCTACGACTCCTTATTTATTTATTTTTTTCTCAATGAGAAAAAAGCACGTCGCTCGCCTGATGTTAAGCGTCACGCTTGCCTCTAACGGTAGCAACACTGAATTCGTCACTCTTTGACACTAGATGTTAAGTCTCCTAGTGGCCAGTAATTTAATTAGCTTCATTAAACATGTTTCCCCTATAAATATACACAAAGGCACGTAGCCCAATTCAATTAATTCCCAAAGTGGTATAAATTAAAAACTATCAGAAACGAGACATTAGCCTCTGGCAGAAACCAATAACTACTTTCAACTTATCAAACCAACTGACAGCCGATAAAACGTTTTAAAAATGGCTCCTTTCTCATAGTCACGCGATTTGGTTTAATCGTTTGACGTTTCGAGATTACCGAGCGATTTAACCGTTGGTTAAACAATTGACAAATATAGACCATTTGTCTCCTAGTGGATTTAATGCATTGATTGGTAATCTATTTTTTAATTTGTTAAAAGCTGTGATATGGATAGAGTTTGTAACATTTGAGTGGTGTTGAAGTTCTGGCTTGACGTATTAAGAATATATGAGAGCCAAAGGTCTTCAAATGAAGGATGCCTAAGATCGAGTGAGATATAAACATTTCAGTAGGAAGGCGGACCCTGGCAATAATCCGGGATAACGGTAGAAGATGAGTATATCCGTGCTACCCAAGTTGCTGCGAGTTAGGAGTTGTCTTACCTGAAACAAATAAAAAATAATTTTATTATATTGTCAATTAGAAACGTTAATAATTACTTAACATATTTTATTGAGATTTTGTGAAAGTAGTAGGGCTTGTCTTATACGTCAGAATGAAGGGTAGGTAGGTAGTTCGTCGGATGGTAAGAGCCATGCCTGCAATGCGTTGCTCTCGTCACGCAGTCTCATACCGGCCAGTAATTTTACTAGCTTCAATTCCATTCACAAACTACACTAAAACATGGCGGACTACTTACAATTACACAAAATCGAATTTCACCATAAAAGTAACCCTAAAGCGTCATTAGACGATACAAATGTTTGTTACAAAGGGCAGATATTTAAATGCAAGGAATCGAATCTAACCATCTGGAAAGGGGGGTTCGTGCCCGTCTGCCGCGCGATTTATAAAGTACTTATTATCGTTGCTTTGGACTAAGACGTTCCTCGATTCAAATGGATTGAGTTTTTATGTTCCAAAATCAAATTGTTTTTCATTGGACTTATAAATGTTTTTATTTTAATCCATTTAAAGTGCTATTTAATGATAATAGATTAATAGATGTATGTTCATATTTTCGATGTAGTTTGATAGTAAATTAATTAATTGAATTTACAAAAGTCTTATATCGATTTGTAATTAGGTCGAATCGGATTATTGTACTGTTCCGATTAGAAACATATTTACAAAAAGTATTTGCATTTAATTTTTCGGATAGCGTCTTATATTTCTACGATTGTACTTTTCCATATATCCTAAGAGATATTTTATAAAGAGTAAAAAATCACCATCGAACATGTTATAATTCTAGAGAAAGTAGAAACTTCTGAAATATGTACTCATTCCTTATGTTCTTTAAGTAGTATTTATTATTTAGGGCCAGTGTCATGTCTATTTAAATTTCATCCCACAAGTAACGAATTAATTTATATTTTATTTCATAAGTAACGTTTAAATTATGAATTAATGTATTCTTATGTTTTAATGTATTCTTTGTATTAGTTATTACATGTTTAATATATATTTTACATAAACCTTTATATGAATCGAACCATCAGTAGCATTGTCGGATCCTCGATGCTCGTGTACGAGACAAAGGATAAGCGTTACGAATTTGTTTGAGCAATTACAGACGCTCCGGTATCGGGGCGGGCGCGGGCGACATATAACACGGGGTGTTGAGGTGCGTGTACAATGACATGGAAACGGCGCGATTTTCTTTAATTATTAAGGCTTTATTATAGTTTTAAACCATACGACTGATCGAGACGAAAACGCACGCCTGTCGCCCCGGCCGTCCATTAATAGTAGCAGTAGTTACCCTGTGATATATTTCCGCCGCCAAGCAACAGTGTGTAAGCACTGTTGTGTTCCTGTTTGAAGGACATTGAAGCCAGTGAAATTACTGGGCATTGAGACTTAACATCTTATGTCTCGGGGTGACGAGCGCAGTCCAATGCCATGCAGTGTTTTGTAATTCTAAGTTCTGTGTGGCGTTGCTTCTGTTTATGAGCAGGCGTAGCCGTTACCATCAGGCGAGCGACCTGCTCGTCTCGTCATTCAAGCTAATAAAAAAAAATTAAGTAGGTATCATAATCAGATTATAGAAAATCCGGATATCTTTCTCACCGTGCGAAAGCCGCTACTTTAAGTCGGTTCTCTGTGAGTTAGTGGTAACGACCCGGTTGAGCCGGCCTTTCGTGCTGAAGACAAAATTGTCTACAGCGTGGCTCTACCACTAAAGAATAACAAAATATTCTTATTAACATCACAATAATTAGCCACAATTCACGTCATAAACAAAACCGCTCCACTCTCCGCCGATGTGAAGACGTCTTAACAAGGGTTGCGCGTAAGAAATTTATAAGTAGGTCCCGGCATAAGGGAATTAATTGTATTATTGTAGGAACCGCCCCGATGAGGGATCGCGGAAGAATTATCAATTAGAGAAAGAAAACGATGGAACGTATGCGATGTAGGGTTGTCACGTACGAATATTGTGTTTATGTTATACCTATATATGTTTATTAGTTATGTAAGAGGAAATGAGAGCTCATGGTCTCACTACGGATTCTCAAGATCAGGCAAAGGATGAAAGCGGATTCTGCCACCACAATGGGATATACATAGAAATTAGTTTGTTATATCTACATAAGTAATAAGGCTTAAATATAGAGTATTCTTGATGTAAAGATGTAACACGTTTCCTTTTTTACGTTCATTATTACTTTTCCGATACTAGGTATACCCAATTCAAGACACCGAGTCCAGAACTTTTAGAGTCGATCTCTGCTATGATCAAAAGGCGCTTTATCTACACTGAAATCAAATTGGTAGGTTCGCGGCAGACTGCGTGTTATTCGCCGACAATGTTCCATTTTCAAATTTTGTTTTGGAAAAATAAAAAACGATTAAAGCATCTTCGGCGTCTAATACGTTGTAGTCTGGCGAGAGCTTTAAGCTCAAAAGTAATACAAAAAAATACAAGCCTTTTAATTTAAATTTAACAAAACACTATCTCCTTTATCATGGTGCAAATAAAAAAACAAAAAATACCCTCGACTACCGCAAATCGTAAATCAGACGTCCCTAAAGAGCGCGGGATGGGGGTGTGGGGGGGAGGTTGTATAGCGGCTTCGATTTTCCGCAACATTCGTCTTAGCATTAGTACAAGACTGTGTTTAACTGTGTATCGGATGGGGTCCTTTGCGTCTTCGTTTAAAAAGGTTTTTAGACCTTGAACGATAAGTTAACTGTCATTAGTCCGTACCATGTTTAGTGTTTACATCCTGCCTTATTTTAACTGTGGGACACCATAGTGACTGCCTCGGTGGCGCAGTTGTATTGCGTACGCGTTACGATCGAGTCCAACGCTGAGGTCTCGAAGTCGATCCTCGGGTCGGGTAAAGTTGTATTGGGTTTTTCTATTACAAAATGCTCAGTATCAGCCCGGAGTCTGGAATTTGTGCCCGGTATGACGATAGGCTCGCCCCTTATCACATCGTGGGACAGAGATACGCTCGGCGAAACTGGTTACACATCTACCTACCCCTTCGAGGATTACAGGCGTGAGTGCGTATGTATGTATCTTTCGTCTAGGTTTTCTTACTCGTGCGCAATATGTCTCGTTAGCAGTTCTGGGTACTGAACCTACGACCACCAGCTTCACAACCACTAGACCAATCGAGTCAGTATATGACTATTATTTCCCACGGCGATCCATCTATCATATAAAAATATACGTACAAGCCAATCAGCGGTAATTTGAGGCGCAGCCAATTCACCGTGCAGAATGGCGGTCCTTTCGTGTCGTGCCGTGGATAATGGGGTTCGATTCCGCGACGAGCAATTTACTTCTATAATACGTTGATTTTTTCATCGGTTGATATGTAACAATGTTGGGTTTGTATGTTTGTTTATTAAAGCCCATATATATTGCTATTGGTTGTTGATTGTTGCTTTTTGGTAACATGCTTTTTAACATGTGTTACAGAAAGATTTGTATTGTATTTTTTATGACCGGCTGCCTGCCTGACGGCAACCCCTTTGGGGAGAAAACATCTAGACTCGAAACATGTATTTACATAAGTATACGTACATACGCACTCACGCCTGTAATCCCCGAAGGGGTAGGCAGAAATGTAACCGTAAACACTGAACCGATTTTGGTGAATTTTGAAGTAGAGATAGATGGGACCCTGGATACGGTTATAGGCTACGTTTTATTTCGGAAAAGTCTTTCACGCGGGCGGAGCAGCGAGCAAAAGCTGGTAAATAAATAAATAAAGCTAAGCAACAGTTAATGCTTTATCTCCCCATGTGTACAACAACATTGCGAGCTTTCGGTGCCTAATTCCCATTTGTCATAAATACTCGAATTAAATTAATGACAATGCATTAGATAGCTTACTATCCGGACTATTTCGATGGATTGGATACATCGTTCTAATTAATCACTCGTGTCACACGAAAATCTATTGAAAACACTCTGAAACAAAGTACATTGAGGCTACAATCGCTTGGTGAGTTTAAGCTCAGAAAAGCTTCTAATAAATCAGCGATTCTCAATCTTATGTCGATGGATTAAAGTTGGTTATTGATTGGCGGTGATGTAAGTAAATTGTTTAATGTCTTCCGAGAGGACGGTACAAGGAAATGTTTTGTTCTACGTTGCACAACTATACACAATTCGCTATTGTTTGTTGTTTAATTGAATTTCGATAAGTGGTTATCAATGGGGTTGTTTCATTTTATTTATTTTAATACATGATATTTAAGTCTAGTATTACGGAGTGCCTCCGTGGCGCAGCGGGCGAGTAGCCGGTTGCGAAGCGTGAGGCCGTGGATTCGATTCCCGCACCTTCACAAATGTTTGTCTGATCCACAAATATTTGTCTCGGGTCTGGGTGTTGTGGGACCGCAAGTCCCTCGTAGTTCTTGATACCCACGATACAGGTTTAACCTAGTGTGGGGTCAGGACTATGTGTGTGATTGTTGGGCGTAAAAAGAAAAAGCGAGAGGCCTAGGGTTCGATTCCCGCACCGAGACAAATGTTTGTGAAATCCACAAATCGGGTATGGGTGTTTTCTTCCCAGAGGGGTTGCGTCAGGCAGGCCGGTAGTAAAAACTACAGTCCACATATTTCTGTAACATGTGTTAAAAAGCAAGTTGCGCCGACCCCACTGCGAGTGGGATAAGGGAAGGTGGAAGAAGAAGAAGAAGATTAAAGTGTAGTATTCTTGCACTACACTACACACACTACTACTACACTTAGAGTAGTATATTTTTGGTATAAATGTATTTTATAATATTACAAACAAATGAAACCTACCTGGTAACATGTAAAACATGTTAGTAAAAAAAACGCGGTCATACATACAGATCGAGTATATAATCTCCTTTTTAAGTATAGGTCTTTTTAGTCGAATACATAAGGGGATATGATGCTGAAGTTATATTTACTTAATAAAAAAAATCCTCTTTGGTTATTTTATAAAAAAATCTGAGAATAGTTTCTTGGTACTTTCTCAGTGTACATTTTCATTGTACTAGTAAGGTCTATGTATTTAATGATTTAGGGCTAAATAGTAATGAGTAAAACTGCTCATCGTATCCTATTTACGTACCAAACGTCTTAATTTTTATCTTAAAAAATTAAAAATTTCGTTGGACTAGTAATGTCACCTACAACAACACTTTGAAACTGATATTTCGTACTGTCATATTATATCTGAATTATATGATTAAAAATTAATATCAATGAACGATTGTAATTGAAACAAATATTTAAAAAAATCCCCACGAAGGCTTCACTTACCGTAAAAAATATCCAAAAATAAAATCCGTTATCAGTTATATTAGAACACTATTATTCCATAATCAATAAAAAAACCCGTCGCAGTATCACGTAGCGACGGATGCGAGACCATTATCACCAAATGTCAGTTTAGATATGTAGAGAATTGTTAAAAAAATCACCACATTGTCATGTCGAATTATTATTTATCGTGCGCTAATGTTTTAAAATAACGTATCGATCAGGGGACGTTCTCAAAGTTTGCGCGAAAGTTGTGATTTTTTTGTCTTCATCTCCGGATCTACGATTTTTCAGAGCCGGGGAAATCGACGATTGTGACAAATCCCCTGCTAATCAACTAAGGGTGCGTTCAAAAATCTATTTAAAATGTGTTCGAAAATCAGCTTAGAATGTATTCGAAAATCAGCTTAGAATGTGTTCGAAAATCAGCTTAGATCAAGTTGGAGATATTCTCGTGAAAGGCCAGATCAGGAGTACCCTAAACCGACGTGCATGTATGAAAAATTTAATGAGGGTGAATGAGGCCAAAGAGGTATGCAAGGATCGTAGCAAGTGGAAATCCGTTGTCTCTGCCTACCCCTATGGGAAACAGGCGTGAGTCTATGTATGTATGTATGTATGTATCAGCTTAGAAAGCGTTCTAAAATCAACTTAGAATGTGTTCCCAAAACAACTTAGGACGCGTTCCAAAATCAAACTATCGATAGGTGGACAAGGTGCTTGATCTTTTCTAACACACGAATTTTGCGCTCTCTTGAATTGCCGTTAGGGGGAGGTACCTTGGCTTGTTCTCCTTAGATCTGTGACTGGCTGACGTCATATCCTTGCAGTGTATAGGACCATACCAATTAATCAAATTTCTTGATATAAAGGTTTGTTTACGTAAGCTTTGTATATGTGTACCTAAAATAAAACAGGCATTCCAACGCAAGCTGTGTGCCTAGTTAACGTTGCAGTGCCTTTTTTGAAAATTTACTAATTTAAACAGACCAACAAACCAAACAGCCTTATAAAAAAATACGTGTGATTGTCCCACACTTTCAGAACCACTATCAAGCGATACGGCAGAGTTCGCCAAACTTAAATTCATAAAGCAACGCCAAATTGACCCGCGTCGATAACAGCGGCCGATGAACCGCTCCGAACTAATTACCGATTGTTTTATATTCGATTACCGGACGTGCGTAAATGACACGTGTATTGGAAGTACATCATTGCAGATCGACTTTGTCTATAATTTAAGCCCACACAGTCCAAAATATACTAACGCTCGTGGGAAAGCGTTCTGCGCATACATTATATACAGTGACATTCTGACTGTGGGGCAAACGTAAATGGATCACCTGATGGTCATCTCTACCAATTGGAGCTAAATACGCAAAAACTATTCAATCCACAGCAAGTTTAAATTGAGATATTGATTTTACATTGTAAAATTCATTGATTATAATTAATTTAAATTCCGTAATTTTATGAATAATTAATTGTAAATGAATAATTTTAAATTGTTAAATTGAATTTATGAATTGAGTAAAATAAAATCAATATCTCAATCTGAACTCACAGTTTTAAATGTTTTTGCTTATTTATCTACGTCCAATTAACTCTCACCACGCCAGAGGAATCCTGTGTTATCGACGTTTTAGGAAAGCAATTCAAGCAAGATTCCATGGTTTCAGCCTCCAACAATCTCACAATACAGCAAGTTGCCACACTACAGTAACTGACGTGCAGTTTCCTGGGAGACAGGTCCATTCTGTAGTCAAAACTGGCTACAGGAGGGTTTTAAGTTACTTCACACTTAGCTAAAATAACTCAGTAATGGTGCCTGTACAATGTATAGGCCCCCTTGATTGAGCATCACAAAGACAAAGGTGTCAAAAGGAATCTTGCGCATAAATTTCACATTGAATTGTTTTTTCACTTTTTTCCATCAACACTTCATTGTGGGTGATATCGTTAATATTAATATTTTGCGAAACAAACGGATCGCTTTTAAAACTCCTTTGTTATTGAAATGGCGTTGCCACCATTTTTAAGTTACCTATGCGTATAAACTGTGCATCTATTATAGGAAGTCCATTATCGAACAATTATTTTACTTATACATACATACATAGACTCACGCCTGTTTCCCATAGGGGTAGGCAGAGACAAAGGATTTCCACTTGCTACGATCCTTGCATACCTCTTTGGCCTCATTCACTCTCATTAAATTTTGCATACATGCACGTCGGTTTAGGGTACTCCTGACCTGGCCTTATAAGTGTATATATGTGTTATCGGCCTTATTTTACTTATAAGTGTTATAAATTTGATAGTGGACGAACAAAATACGTGACATTTAAAGCAATGTCTTATTTAAATTAGTAATAATAAACAATTGAGTTTTTATGTGTTATTAATTTGCATTTTCATAACAAATAATAATAATTTCATAATAAATTATGATAGATTTTCATATAAATAATCCCATTTAATCACGAAATTAAAATCTTTAGAGGTGTAAATTGCAACACTGCAGTAATTATTAAGAAACAAAATTGAACAATCGTGACACGTGACATTTATTTTTCAAATTTAAAAAAAGTATCCCGTTTGTCGACCTTAGACCTTTATTACCAGGTGTTCTAAAAGGGACACAAATCATTGATTTTGTCAGCGACAAAAAACCAATCGCTCCCACTTTTATTGAATGACAAAAGTGACCACGTGTCCGAGGGTCAGAGCCGGTTTGAACCGGTTCCTAACAAACCATTCAGTGGCTTTTCGTACAGTATACCATTGGATATGCCGACTATTACGTTAAAGTTTTTAATCGATTTTCAACCTTGACTCCACCACCTAGATTTCGAATTCGAATGGTGACATTAAGATAATTTGTTGCATATCTAGCCATTCATAACGTTTGTAGGATATCTGTAGCGTCCAGCTGTTCTTAGTCAATCGATCTCGGATTGATATTATTTTAATGGTAATTTTTATTATTCCTTTTTTTTTATTACTATTATTTGTACACAGTACATGAGTACTTTCGTGTTACTTTGATTTTAGCAGGTAACTTTACCCTACATTACTGCTTTTAAAATTAATATCAGCCCTGTATTACATACACACTGTCCTAGAACTTAGGCCTGAGTCCACTACGCTGGCCTAATACCTGCGAAATCTAATCTAATCTTAGAATTCTCGGGTATGCAAGTTCCTCGCAATATTTTTCTTCGCCAGTAAAATGATAGTTTAAATGAATACAATAGATACACACGAAATGTCGATCTGGGATCGAACCCGCGACATTCGTCTCGGCAGTTCCACTCCCCACTAGGCGTCTAAAATTAAACATGCCAAAATTATAAAAGGGTATCAATATTAATGTTTCAAATGGGGGGTACATCACCCGCTAGGGCGGGAACACCCCGTGAATTCTTAATGAGTAAATTAACAACACCTATTGTTTCGGAGCTTGGTTTTTTTATAAAATTTTCCCATTGTGTTCCCAAGACGGGGAATGGGAAAGTTTAAAATTGATTGATTTTATGCATTTCATTAGAAGAAACAATAGTTGGTGTGGTTCGGACAGGTTTTGTTTCCCGTTCACGGTTTTAATTATAAGGGAGTGATTGGGAATGCAATGAGATATAATAAAATTAAATTTTCTATTATTAGTTTTTCCTTAACAATAATACTAGCCTTGTATACACGTCCTATTTGCACGGGCTTCCTCTACTTACGCTGGTAGGCAGATTTCACATACCTTCAACATTCTTATGAAGAACTTCTCAGGTATCTAGGTTTCCTTAAGATGTTTCCTTTACCGTTAAAGCAATCAGTAATTAACAATGAATACATATGTATCTAAGGAAATTCAGAAGTGCATGGTCTTAGGGTTGGTTTCGGACCTGCAACTTTCATGTCGGCAGTGCGTACCACTCCCCGCTAGCGATCGCTGTTTTTAAAATTTACTTCTATAAGTCTTATTTAAATGAATAATATTAAAAAGTCATATTATAAATATATGTACAAAGCATATCTATTTAGTTATTAAAGGGTCATTGTAAATGATTCTGCGTATAATATAATGTAGTTTAGATAAATTCGGACTTTTGTTACTTGTTCATTATCGGCACAACAGTACTCCTTGTTTGATAATATTGTATTGAAAAATGTTGATAGATTTCTCTGAAATTATCAATGGTAAAGAGAGACTGAGAAACGAAAGGTCGACGATTCTATCGGCACAAATTTGTTTGCAAGTTGCGTTGAGGCATTCATAGCACTCGCCTAGCGTGGTCAGTATATAGATGGGTGACCGTTTGGTAGTAGTTCAACTGAGCACATCCGTCTGAGGCGATCAATAACCGGAACTAAATATATAACTAAATATACTAGTTTTATGACCGGGAGCATATCAAATTAATTGGCCCAACTATCGATAAGTAATGCTTATCAAAATCCCATCCATCAATGTCTCGAGTAATCAATCAATTCGATCAATTGGATTCTGTGGGAGTTCATTTAGTATTGAAAGGGTTTGAGTACTGGCGGGTTTTCTAAGAAACTACAGTTTGTCATTATTTTAATACCGAAATGTAAGCATATTTTTGACATAATCTTTGAAAAACTATATATATAAATTCGGTACTAAAATAATGACATTATAGACATGTTGCGCCGATCCCACTGCGAGTGGGGTAAGGGCAGGTGGAAGAAGAGTAATATCGAACCATAAGAATGCTATTACATATGAGGAAGTCTGAAAATCCCCCTTTGGCGTATTTTTCTATTTTAATATTATTTTGTAAAGGAAATGAACAGTAGCGTCTATTAATTTATGGATTGTATTCAATATAGCTTACGTTCGCACATTACAGCTTAATTACTTTATAATATTACAATAAATATTCAATACACGCCCTTACAATCACTTGGCGATGGGACCTGACAGCTATTGGAAAACTTTACACACGAAAATAAACTCTATTACGTAATAATAAGGTGTATATTACATTCTAGGTATAATTTGAATATTGATAAAGTTGAATAGTTAAGAATAGTGTGTACGTGTCTTAAATGTCCCGATACGATTGGAATCAATAATTGTTATCGCTCTATTGGGATTGTTTTATCGCTTGTTGTTTATTAATTATGTAGAAAAAGTAATTAATACATTTATTGATAAACGCGTGATCTAATTAATCAAATAAATAATAATGATTTAATCAATGGACCGCATCGAACGGTATATTACCATTGTGTCACAGAAAACTCACGTAAACTAGTAGTTTAGGCCTAGTACGAGTTACAAATACGTTCACAGTTTACGAATTCGTATAAAATTACTACCGTCGAAGTGTCAAACTAGTAATTCATACGGTAATAAAGGAAAAAATCCCTTTTTCAACAAATTTCATATTCGACTAATATGAAATTTAATAATTTAATCATATTATTAATTTTAATTTATCGTAGTTCCCACTAGTGGCTACTAATCTTGACGTATGGAAAGAATTCGAAATCTTTCATCGTTTAGGAAAACTATTAAAGTTTGTACTAGGCCTACTGTTGCGTTTCGTACGTAGATAAACGGAGGTCTTAATAGCCCTCAACCCTTCCCAATCCCTTAACTACCGCTTTTCTTTAAGGCCGGTAACGCATCCATGTTTCCTCAGGTTTTACAAATTTGAGACAAAATTTATGAAACATCTTCCTGTATGTTGGCCAACGTAAAGTTGTGTAAAATTTAAACGTGCTTGTAAAGCGGGTTTACTGTACCTATTATTGTTTTATATTGTATTAATAAAAATACTTTTTATAATATTTTTTACTTTAATATAAAATATCTCATTATCTATTAATCAAGTAATTAATTCAAACATAATTCATTAATTAACAATATAATGTGTACATGGAATTTCCGAACGAAATTCCCAAATCGCTTTTAATTAGTATTGTATTATATTCATTAAACATTGTATGGATAAAATATACTAAGTTGATATATTTACATTTAGTCTTTCAAAGACTGATAACAAAATAATTTGTGCATTAAATCTAGTTCATTATTAATTTTAGGATTATAATGGTAATGGTGGTAGGAAATGAAGGTAGGCCCCTCGTATGCTTTGTCTGTTCCTGCCGCGCAAGCAATAGTATGTAAGCATTGTTGTGTTCCAGTTTAAAAGATATTCAAGTCAGTGAAATTACTGAGCATTATGCGACTTAACAATTTATTTCTCGTGGTGACGACCGCAGTCTAGTGCCACGCAGAGCTTTGTATTTCAAAGTTCTGTGGGGCGTTGGTTCTGTTTATTCGCAGGTTAGGCGTGGCGCTTAACATCAGGCGAGCTATCGAAATTCAAGGTTATTTAAAAGGTATTGATAGATAACTACAATTTCGATTTTATTTCATTTTTTTAACATTATTTTTAAATGAATCTTATTATTCTTCAACAACTGCTTCGTTAATCGAATCAAATCAAAACAAAATCGTACATTACAAATTACCAAGACATGTTGTAGCTTTTAGCTGGCATTTACAGCTTCAATAGAACTCATTATTTACAAAGCAATAGCTTCTACAATCACCGTAATATCTAATTATTATTGATGCCTTACGAACTAATATCGCGTCTATACATAAAACATGAAGCAATCAAACTGACTTAATAACTCGCAGATGTTTTGGCAATCGAGTGACGTCGCTCAATAACGCCACACTGGCAATACACGCGGATTATCGCGCATTTATGATTAAAGCGATTAAAATATTAGCGATTAAACAAAATACACGATTAAATAAAACATTGAAATTAATTTTGTATTTTTAATTTATTTGTTATTCTTTTGCTAATTAATGAGTCATTTTAACGCAATTCAAATTTCGAATATGTTTGCTATAACTGTTACTTTTCATATTTGGAACGAAGACTTTCTTTGACAAAAGTCAATGATAAACATCTGGTTTTACGGGACCGTGTTTATTTGACATTATGTCGATTAAATTACATCGTTTTATTGTATGAACGGCACAAATAACTTAAACCCCGGCTTCATGATAATTTTGATTGTATACGAACTGAGACGCTATTGGTTATTAAAAATAGTAGGTAATTAAATAGTATTTGAGCACTGTCTCTGTATATAAAAGACAGATATATCAGTGATACTTTATCTAGATTGTCAGTTAATTGTTTCGACAGAAATTTGAATGTGTGTAGTCCAATGACATCATAATGTACACACATCAGTCATGTCGGCTGGCCTGTTTGTCTGTGAGTCACACATGACGCGCTAGATCCTAATGATTTCAAATTAAAATATTTATATAGTAGATAACAAAACGAGAGGTATGAAATGATTAATACGGTGAATATGTCGTTCAAGGAAAACAACGTTTCATCTCATTTAGATAATGAAACCTTATTAAATTACAAAACTTAATTTGTATTTATAATTTCATTTATTATATGTGTCATAAAGGATAAAACATTAAACACTATTGAGTAGTTTGTAGACAAAACAATGTGTATCACAATAGTATAATGCGTTTTATTTGGATTAATAAATAAAAAATGTATGATAATAAATGGTATATGCAATTATGATATATTGAAATATATTTGTATTATAAATATAACTAATAAATCAAAAAATAAAATGAAATTCCTCGAGAAAATAGAAGCGCAATTTAAAATACAAGCGGAAACACATTTAAAAATAAACGCGTATTGATCATAGAAATGCGAATGACGTTCCACAGTCAATAATATGAGGAGGAATTAACAAAAGTACAAAAATACACGACTTTGATGATATAATAATTCATAGTTAGCATTAAATAAAAACCTGTGAGAAACGTGTGTTTGTAAACATTGCACAGACGGTATGTACGTCGTAAAACTGAAAGCAGACGACGCGTAAATATCACTTGGTGCGTTTTATACGTTTCTAGTCGGAAAGGTCCTGAAACTAGGGCTTAATTTGTACATCAAATGATTATTATAAACGAGGTTGATGAATAATTAGAGGTTTCAATTAATCAGAATTTCGAATAGTTGATAATGTGTCAAAATATAGCAATGGTAGCAATATTGGTTTTATTCGTCTGTCACGACACTTCCAAATTAAGAAATTGGAATTAGAATATAGTTTTCATAAATTATCGTGAACGTGTTTAATAAAACATTATTGAGTAGTTTGTAGACAAAACAATGTGTATCACAATAGGAGAATGCGTTTTATTTGGAATCATCTACGGATACTAGGGATTGTAATTGTTATGCAACATATTAAAATAAATATTAATTAACTAAGATATCAGGTTAGTTGATGTAGTTTCTTGCGCTGTTTTTTCTTCACAGCTAGGTATAATATTTTCCGTAGCGGTGGTAATCAAACATATTTAATTGGACTTCACCTACCTAATTTCCTGATTGTATTAATATTAAATACTTTTTAAACCGTGATTGTTTGCGGAATAAATGAGTTTCATCACCGCAGTTTTTAACTACATTCATATGACTGAACCTGATTATTTTTCATCTCTTATATCGGAGCACATCTTTCTTCTTCGGATTCTTTTCTATTTTTCTAAATTGTTATTTCATAGCATTATTTATGTCTCTGATGATTAAAATACAAATGATCCCAATCTTTGACTCAAGGTCGACTTGAAAACGTTGCAACGCGCCATTTACCGAGACTAATTCTGTATATCTTCGCATCATTCGACTGATGTTAGGATCCGACTGATCCGTCCATTTTTCCTCCACACTACATTAATTGTGACATTTGAAACTTTTATCTGATGTTCTTTTAAAAGATTCCAACAGGTGTGCTAGGTGTTGCGCGTTTTTACATTTTGTCTATTTTTATTATTTCTTTTGTATTATTGGAATTGTTATTTGAAATTAATTTACGCAACTCCAAATTTAAAATTTGGAATTTGTGAGTTTCTTTAAATTTCGACATGAATATTGTCAGTTTTGAAACAACAAATGTGAGATTTAAAATCGCGTGATAAAATGAACTAAGCCAATACATTATGTTTCATTTATGACATCACCTTTTTTTTTTTTTTTATAGTATAGGCCGGCAAACGAGCAAGTGGGTCACCTGATGGTAAGCGATCTCCACCGCCCATGTACGCCCACAATACAAGATTTATGGGCGCGATGCCGACCTTAAAGGAAAGGGATAATAAGGGATTGGGAAGGGGAGGGGGATTTGGGCCTCCGGATATCTCACTCACCGTACGAAACGCAGCAGCAAGCTGCTACTTTACGCCGGTTTTCTGTGAGACAGTGGTAACGACCCGGACGAGCCGGCCCATTCATGCTGTAGACAAAATTGTCTACAGTGTGTCTCTACCACTCGTCACCTATGTTTAAATTGTCGTACAGGATCCATAATCCATTTATCCGGTAATATTAATTGTTGAAGAACCTACATACTTCTTGAATACAAATAAAGAAATAATTTTCAAACCACGTCCAAGCTATTTCAATAACATAGAAGAATTACACAAATATTAGTACTAATAATAAATAATTAGATAAACAAAAACCCGAAGACGTTGGTGTGTCGCATTTTTAACATTGTACAACAAAAAGTAAAACACCGCCGGCGATTGATGCGAGTTATGATTAATGCCTCGCCTTTGATGTCTGCTGCTATGAATCTATCAAGTCCGCTGGTATCGGCAGAACTCTATAAATATACCGGCACGAATCTGTCGCACCCGCCTTCGTTTTAGTTAATTACGAGCTTATTAAAGATACATTGCCGGGTTTATTGCGACTTCTGGTTCTTTCTGCTTTTTGTGTATCCTTTTTTGTATTGGCTGGTTTTTGTGTATTGATGTTCGAAATTTGAATGGATTTTGCTTTTAAATTAGTTGGTTTTTGTATTTGAATATATTTTAGTTGGCAGTGTTCAGGTGCTTCAAAATGTTTTGTGTAATTTATATATTGGCAAGGTTACTTGTATTGGAGTTTTTAAATCAATTCTATTTTGCAATATGTATCATTAATTTATTTACACATTGTATGAATTAGAGGGTATCTACTGCTTATTTTTTTAATGCATAGACCAGCAAACGAGGAAGTGAGTCATCTAATCTATATCTCCCATGAATGCCTACAATACTAGTAGAATCATGGACGGTTTGCCGTCTTTTAAGGGAAGACATAATTAAGGGGTTAGGAAGAGGGGATTTGGGCATCCGGATATTTATTATCATTGTCATAATTATTAGCCTTATTAAGTATGCCTTCAAATTTCAATCACATAACATCTGTAAATCAACTTTTTCTAATAGCTTATAGCTTTAAATGATGTAACGAGTATGATGCTTGCCTGATTGTAAAAGCCACGCTTGCCTATAAACAGAAGCAGCACTATGTAGACCTTTGAATTACAAAGTACTGCCTGGTGTTGGAATGCGCTCGTCACCCCGAGACATAAGAAGTAAAGTCTCATAAACACACTTCACTGGCTTCAACGTCCTTCAAACCGAAACAACAATGCCAACACACTGCTTCGCGGCAGAAATTGATAAAGCAAGGTACAAACCTAGACGGTCTTCCTCTTCTTTTTATGGCAATCGAGCAAGTGGGTCACCTGATGGTAAATGATCTCCACCGCCAATGTACGTCCACAATACCAAAAGAATCATGGGCGCGTTGCCGACCTTAAAGGAAAGGGATTGGGAAGGGGAGGAGGATTGACTGCCTCGGTGGCGCAGTTGTAATGCGTACGGGTTACGATTGAGGCCAACGCTGAGGTCTCGGTTTCGATCCCCGGGTCGGGTAAAGTGGTATTGGGTTTTTCTATTACGAAATGCTCAGTATCAGCCCGGAATTTGTGCCCGGTATGGTGATAGGCTCGCCCCCTATCACATAAGGGACGGAGATACGCTCGGCGAAATGTGTGTGTACTGGTTACACCTCTGCCTACCCCTTCGTGAGTGCGTATGTAGGGGGATTAAGGCCACCGGATACGAGGCCATACAACCACCACATTCACATGTAACTTCAATCGAGTTCAATCTACAAAATATAATATGTGGTTACGAATAAATGATAATTTTCAAACAGAATGTCATTAGACACACGATCATTAGTACGAGTTTTTTAAAATCCGAACAGTAAAATTAGAGCAATCATCGCAACAAAGATTCAGATCTCTTTCATCATCGACACGCGTGTGTTTAAATCGGTGTTTCTGAGAAACCCTGCCCCCAGTTCAATACTTGGAAATAAATATGTTAGTTTGACATTTGCTTTCATGTGCTCGCGTGTTTCGTATGCAATTACTGCTCTCTCAGTCTCCTTGCGTCTAACGCGTGGGAGAGCGCGGCTTTGCTTCGATTTTTTTGGGTGTCGTGATTCTGGATAATATTTTTGTGGGCAAACGAGTGGGTCACTTGATGGTAATTGATTTCCACCACCTATAATTTTATTATTAGCTTGAATGACGAGACGAGCAGGTCGCTCGCGTGATGGTAGGCGCCTGCCCATAAAGAGCAGCAACACAACACAGAACTTTGATTTACAAAGCACTGCATGGCACTGGACTGCGCTCCTCACCCCGAGACATAAGATGTTAAGTCTTTTAATACCTAGTAATTCACTGGCTTCAATGTCCTTCAAACACAACAGTGCTTACACACGGCTGCTTTGCAGCAGATATAGACAAAGCGGTGTTACCGACCCAGACGGCCTCTCGTATACGAAGGACGTAGGTTCTTGTAAATATCCACAATACCTAAAGATCCATGAACGCGTTGTCGATCTTAGGGGATACGGATGATTAAGGGATTGGGAAGGCGATTTGGGCCTCCGGATATGTCATTTACAGTACGAAATGCAACAGTGAGTTGCTATTTAACGTTGGTTTTCTGTGAGACAATGGTAAAGACCCGGTTGAGTCGTCCCATTCATACTGTGGACAAAACTACCACAACATAAAGTTACTGTTTAACAATTATAGTACATACATACAACCATATGCACTTACGCCTGTAATCCCCGTAGAGGTAGGCAGAGGTGTAACCAGTAGGTACACCCACATTTCGCCGAGCGTATCTCCGTCCTACGATGTGATAGGGGGCGAGCCTATCGCCATACCGGGCACAAACTCCAGACTCCGGGCTGAGCTTTTCGTAATAGAAAAACCCAATATCACATTTATCCGACCCGGGGATCGAACCCGAGACCTCAGCGTCAGCCTCAGTCTTAACGCGTACGTATTACAACTGCGCCACCGAGGCAGGCAGGCACCAATTATAGTGTATAATTTTACGAATGTTCTAAGTGGTAGCGTCAGTAGAACCACTCGTAGAGTTTTGTCTATAGCATGAGTGGGTCTGCTCGATCGGATTGTTACCACTGTCTCTCCGAAAACTGACGTGAAGAAGCTTACTGTTGCATTTCGTATGATGAGTGAGATATCATCCCTAATACTTCTTCCTTTTATCAATTCTTTTATTATCCTTTCCCTTTAAGGTCAGACACGCATTTATGATTCCTTTGGTATTGTGGGTGTTTATTTGCGGTGGAGATCACTTAGCATCAGCTGAACCACATATTCTTCTAGTCTGCTATAAAAAAAACAAAATATCTCTAAATGTGACTGCCTCGATGGCGCAGTTGTAATTCGTACGCGTTACGATTAAGCTAACGCTCGGTCGGTCGGTAACGGTCTCGGGTTCGATCCCCGGGTCGGGTAAAGTGGTATTGAGGTTTTCTATTACGAAATGCTCAATATCAGCCCGGAGTCTGAAATTTGTGCCCGGTATGGCGATAGGCTCGCCCCCTATCACATCTTGGGACGGAGATACGCTTGGCGAAATGTGGGTGTACTAGTTACACCTCTGCCTACCCCTTCGGGGAATACAGGCGTGAGTGCCTATGTATGTATGTATTTCTCTAAATGTCGCATACTAACAAATCTCATCTACAACACTTCAACACACAAACAAAAAGACACCCAAATATAAACATAATGCTCTAGTATTTTTTGTGTAGTGAAATCACCATGCGTGCGAGATGATAGGGTGTTCGACGTCTGATTGCCTCTCTTGTGGACTTTCTATTTGATAGACTGCCGCAATTGCCGGCTAAAGGTCGTCTTAAATATTTATTTCTTACTTACTTTTGCTTGCGGCTCCGCCCGCGTGAGCAATTACCGGGATAAAAACTAGCCTATGTCCTAATCCAGATCATGGTCTACCTGTGTGCCAAATTTCATCCAAAACGGTTCAGATGGTAAAGCGTGACTGACTAACAAACATTCACAAACATCCAAAACTTTCACATTTGTAATAGTAGTTGGATAAGTAGTTTATTTCTTACGAGAAAGACGGTTCTTTGTTTTTGGTCAGTCTATTCTATTCTGTATCGAAGGGTAGTGTCAAAGATTTCATGCTCTCAAAGGCCTTAGACATGGCTTGACGACTGTTGACAATAGGGTAGTTTCCTATATTGAATTTTATACATTATTTTATAAGCAACAGAAAATGATACGCAAAAGAAACCCTTTTATTAAAACACAATCAAAATTGGTTCAGAAATGTGCCCGCAGTTATGACTTTGAATGTTGGTATGAGGAAAAGTGGGTGCGTAGTAGGGATATCTCACTATCTCGCTTGCACGCGTGCACCATAATGAACATTTTACACAGTGACGTCAAAGTTTGCGTCGTCTGTCATTTGACAATTACCCCTTCTACAGGATTCGAATGGCTTCTAACTTATTTATTTTTGGTCCGATTTATAAAATTCTTTCTGCAATAGATTTTGAGTAACGTAACTTATTGATTTAAATAATTAAAAATCTGGTCATCTACCTTATTAATAAAATGTTATCTCTATATGTCTATCGACGCTATCATGGTTGCTTAATATACTTTTTTTATGGCATAGGCCGGCAAACGAGCAAGTGCATCTGATGGTAAGTGATCTCCACCGCCCATGTACGCCCACAATACCAAAAGAGTCATGGGTGCGTTGCCGAACTTAAATGAAAGGGATAATTAAGGGATTGAGAAGGGGAGGGGGTTTGGGCCTCCGGATATCTCACTCACCGTACGAAACGCAGCAGCAAGCTGCTACTTTACGTCGGTTTTCTGTAAGACAGTGGTAGCTGGTGGCTGTAGCCAAGTGTCTACAGCGTGGCTCTACCACTCATAAACGACTCATAATGTCAAAAATATATATAAAGTAGAGAAAATAGTACTTTCAACCTCTCTGTGGTATTTTGTCTAGTAATCCTAACATGACATATTTTTTTATACGCGAGATATGTGATGTTGCATATCCCATCCCCGCCCGCTAGTACATTAATTTAACATCCGGAAGTAAAAGTAAAAGTTAATACGTCCCAAAAGATGTCGACGTCAAATTTTGCCTGAAGGAACACTTGTTCAATGATTCTATATAAATGAATACTCTTCCAACAGCTTTAGTGTTATTGTAGACTAACAGAACAAACGCACGTGATTTATATTAGTGGGCCGAGACATACGAGCCGGCCGTTCATTACGAGGATTCTAATCCACGTGAGCCATCGATAAACGTCAATAATCTCTAAATTGGTCCATAACCCATCCGAAACACCATTTGTCAAGCAACGAACACATCTGCCCGTATCGACTTAATAAGAGTAACGCGCCCGCCGACGAAAATAACAGAATTAAAATAAATCGAACGACAGACAGTCGTCATAAACTAATTTCGAGTGTTTTCTTTTTGGTATTCACTAAAATAGCATCGTCATTCTTTCATGTTGCGCGCACGAGTGACATTAAACCGAGATTTACAACCAGCGCCATCTCTGGACGAGATGAAAGTACTAACCAAAAAAAGATTTTTATGATTTATGTAACGTGTTTAATTTAAATAGAAGCTAACTATTTAACGTTCCTGTAGGATATGTTTACCAGGTGTATGTTACTATTAATCTATTAATAAACTTTCATAATTGTATGATATTCTTTTGAAATAACAAAAGAACTGAGAACAATACAATCCTTTTTATTGGTTAATAAAACTGACATAATCGTTGTTCACGGAGATGTATTCTGGTTTACGTTGCGTTGTATCAGCCACTGACATTTTATGTTCATTCGTGTACGATAATATGTTAACAATTTTTGTTTCATAATACTTTAGCCCTTGTGTATAGGAGAGAATCAAACGTCGCGTCGGTTTAATGTTCTCAGCCAAGTCGTTGCAACTCTAGGGTGTTTGTCATTTGGTAGATCCACGCCGTCACTAGTTTATTCTACAGTACAGCATTGTATCGACCGTGATGGTAGCATTGTTTTATAGTTGATGTGATTTGATAGTTTTGTTGCTGAAATTCGTACTGTAATATTTTCGGATGTCCAAGATACTCTATAATCATTATAATCTTCCTTAAAGATTGGTAACGCAGTCACGATTCTTCTGGCATTGTGGGCGTTCATCGGCGGTGGATATCATTTACCTACCTACATCTACATGCACGTTTGTTCGTATTCTATTAAAAAAATATGATAATATTCCCCACACCGCTTAAAAGATAAAAATATATATCTACTGCAAATCATTTATCAAAATCACGCAAATAAACTATTAAATAAACCAACTTCATAAATTGGTCGAACCCCTGCAAAAAATCCTAGATCGTTTCAACTTTCAAAGAAAATTTCTTTTTGATCAAATCAAAAACTTATTTCGCGGTGAAATCTGAAAACTTGGGCCCGAAGTGTTCCATCGAATGTCATCAAGTCGGAATAACACTGGCTACAGCCCTTTGGCTAACTTAATTAAAATCCAAAGAAAAAGGGAAAAACACTGGCCAAGTTTGATTTTGTGCAGGGTTGGCGCTTGATACATTATTAAAATTAGTATTTTCTGTTTAGATTAGATTAGATGGGATAAATTTTACGTTTGAAGAAGCACATGGTTATTGATTAACAGTTTTCTGGCACGAAACGTACGTACGTTTCGTCTGAGATATTTGTCAAAATTAATTAAAAAAATATTGATTATTTAAGATATTGTCTCCTTTAATCACTATTTAAGTATGAACTTAATATTCAATTAATGCAATTAGCGTGTAAACGTGTTGATTGAATTGAAATAAACAAATCGTTCTTAATATAAATATTTGAAGTTGATTTTATTTTTCAGTTTGTATATTTAATAGAGCTCAAAAATTACACCTGGACACGATTTTGCAATATCATTTTTACTTCTGATTAATTCTTTATAATAAATACATAAATATATGAAATAATTTGACTGATTTTACATTAATTAACTGTTGGAAATATTTTTTGTATCAATCACAATGTATGGTTATAAATTCCTTGTAACAAACATTACAGTTTCGCTAGAAAATTTAAATGCCAACCCTAACAACCAATCGGTTGATAACTTTCGACCACCGTTAAAGTGAGAAAAATTGTTCGCTCTATAAAAATTGGTCGAACAATCAAACACCGGCGTGTCTTTTGTAACGTTTCAGTTGGTTTTCCGTTTTTCCAACGGCATTGTTTCTTTTGGAAATACTTCGGCAAAGTATGGCTTTCTTGTGTGTCAAAGTTTTTTGTTTATTTCCATAAGTATTGTGTGTAAAGGTGAAACAAACAAAGGAATTTTGTTTCGTAAATATTTACCAAACATAACTGGTTATGTACTTTTTACATTTAATACTGAATGTTATGAACATAATCAGTATTCCATACATACGCACTTACGCCTGTAATCCGCGAAGGGGAAAACAGTACACTCACATTTCGCCGAGCTAATTTCCGTCCTATGATGTGATAGACCCGCCGTCTGACCCCCACAGCTTCTAACGGAAGCCAAGTTTCGCCATTACCTCGTCCGTAAATCAGCAGAGTGTACCAAGTGATGTTGGCTTTGGGCTTTTGACACTGGGCTACTTTTACAAGATATACTTTGAACTCTACTATGTTTAAATTAGACATGATTCATAATACGTGATTGGTTAAAATTTAGGAACTGTAAAGTATTATATTATAATAATATTCCCTATATATAACAATCATAATCAGAGCTTCCAAACATTTCAAATTAGGATCCAAAAAATTGCATTTAAAAATGCACACATGATTAAAGCGTTATCTTTCAGCGAGATCCGACTGAAGGAAGGTGAAAAGCTCACAATGAGCTTTGCAAAGCTCTCATCGCTTTAAATTTGGAGATTCAATACATTAGCGATTCAATGGGAACGGATGCATTTTTGCATTCAGTTTTGTTTTTAACATGGTCTAAAAAACCTTTTATACTGTACGAATGAGTTCTGATTATACCAAAGTTACTTTTTGTAGTTTGTAGATGGAAGAGCTTTCGATGGTTAATGAGATTACTGTCTTTTTAATGGTGCCTCGGTGGCGCAGTTGTAATGCGTACGCGGTACGACTGCTGTGCTGAGGTATCGGGTTCGATCCTCGGCTCGGTAAAGTGATATTGGGCTGTTAAATCATGAAATGTTTAGTATCAATCCGGAGTCTGGAATAGGGTAGTTGACTAGATTTTTTTTATTATTTAAATCAATAAGTTACGTTACTCAAAATCTATTGCAGAAAGAATTTTATAAATCGGACCAAAAATAAATAAGATAGAAGCCATTCAAATCCTGTAGAAGGGGTAATTGTCAAATGACAGACGATGCAACCATTGACGTCACTGTGTAAAATGTTCATTATAGTGCACGCGTGCAAGCGAGATAGTGAGATATCCCTACTACGCACCCACTTTTCCTCATACCAACATTTAAAGTCATAACTGCGGGCACATTTCTGAACCAATTTTGATTGTGTTTTAATAAAAGGGTTTCTTTTGCGTATCATTTTCTGTTACTTATAAAATAATGTATAAAATTCAATATAGGAAACTACCCTATTGTGCCCGATATGGCGATAGACTCGCCCCCTATCACATCATGGGACGGAAATCCTCATATCATATCAATAAAATCATATCATATAATTAATCATATCAATCATAATTCGAAGTTCTGATTGGTGTTACTTCTTTTTATGGGCAGGCGTGACCCTTAACATCAGGCGAACGACCTGCTCGTCTTGTCATTAATATTAATAAAGAAAGGTCTAAGTTTAGATAACGGTGGTGAATCCAGTAGCACATTGGTTAATAATACTTGAAATTACAAAAAACATGCGTGAAAATGAAATACTTTAAACAATAGTAGCTGAATGTATAACATCCGTAGATTTCTAAGAACAAATGTGATAAGTAGACTAAACTATATCATCCAATAACTAGTGGTCATAAGGTCTTTGACCATACCAAATGGTATTTTAACTGATGGTTAGTCCGTAGGCGTGCGGTTATGACAGAATAGAGGAATTCACTCCGACGCGACATTACGTCCAATTAGTGTTGCGCCCGCGCCAGTTACGATTAATTGAATGTATCGATATATTGATCGATTGGTGGGCGTCGCTGCCCGCTTGCCGATATCGGTTTAGTCATTCATTTTTATTTTATTGATGCAGGCGTTTGAGTCAATGTTGGAATTACTCATATTTATGGTATGTTTTTTGGGTTTGATATTGTATGAATAAATATTGTTGGTGTTAGTATAGATATGCGATGAATCATGAGGTCCAAATACTCTAAAGGCGGTAATGATTTGAATGTAAAATTTTTCATCATATTTTTTGTATTCTGATAATATATACTAAAAAGTAAACAATTACAGTTCTATAGAAATAACACTATTTGAATTAATTTAAATTCTTGTAAGTGTGCTATCTTAAACATGCACTGCAACGCATAATTTGGAAACAAAAATACTGCATAATTTTTGGCAATAAACACTCGAGTAAATCACTCAAACGTTAAAACAAAGCGAGGGGAAATTTCTTTATTTTTTAACCCAAATAAAAACACAACATTTCAATTAGTAAATGTCTTGTACAAGAGTATTCAATTTAAACGTCCACATCGACATGTCTTATTCCACCACACTAAACTGACAGTCACTTAGGTCTCAAATTGGATTAAGATTTCTAACCCAGTTAGAACTGAGTTTACTAAAATTCAAATATTTTTTATTTTTTTTTATTTTCGTTGAAATAGGTACAAAAACATTTAACAAAATTAAACTTAACTAACTTAATATATCTTATGCTAATAACAGTGATAAATTTGTTAAACTAAATATTGTACACAACATTTTATTTATTAAAAAAAAATAATATCTTCCTAGATTATTACTACAGTATGTTTTTTCTCGCTTTTGTGGCCACGTGATTTTTTTATGGCCGAGATTAGCAAACGAGCAAGTGGATCATCTGATGGTGAGCGATATCCACCGCCTTCAACACCAGAAAAATCATGGATGCGTAAACGATCTTAAAGAAAAGCGATGGGAAGAGGAGGGAGGATTTGGGTCTCGTTTATATTGAGAGAGGTTTACGTACGGCATATACGAGAATATAATAGAAAACTGTTATTTACGAGACCATATCATACGATTCTTTTTCCAATTTATATGACACGGCCTCGTTCGTCACATTGCAGAAGAGTCCTTATTTTCACGTATGTTTAATGCAATAACCTATTTCCATCTAAATGAATTACTCATCTTTGGGCTTTATTAAATCGATTGTAATTTCCTTGACGTTTTAAGTGTTTTTATTTCAGACTTCATAATAATATCATAAACAAAGGAATAAATTCGCTAATTGCAATTCTTCACTATTATTTGACATAGCCATTCATTCCTTTCTTTGAAACAATGGACTAAGCTGTTTCAATGCTCTTCATTAATCCAAGACAAAGAATTTGAATCGAGTGTCGTAGGTTCGACTTCCGGATGAAGTCTAGCATGTCTATAAATTATGGTTTCTATAGGATAGCGTTGGGTTCAGTCAGAAGACCTGTGTGTCTTACCAATTTTCCCCTTTGCCTATAAAATTCTATTAATTTGTGTTTTAACTATTTTTTTACTAGTTGAATGAGAAAACGTGCAGTTCACTCGCTTGATGGTAAGCGCCACGTCTGCCCCTAAACAGAAGCAAAATCTCCAAGAATTTTGAATTACTCACTGCATGGTATTGGACTGCGTTCGTCACCCCGAGACATAAGATGTTAAGTCTCATAATGCCCAGTAATTTCACTGGCTTCAATGACCTTCAAACCGGAACACAACAGTGCTTATACACTGCTGCTTTCGGCAGAAATAGACAAAGCGGTGGTACCAACCCAGACGGCCTCTCGCATACGAGGAACCTACCACCTTGTAAATACTAAGTATTCTCAAGCAGCAAGTATAGTAGTAAATAATTCCACTTGTAACAGTAGGTGTATATAATTGGTGAGTCTCAGTAATAAACCGTGATATTTATACGAGGCAAGGATTACCGTACGTTCGGTGCCGATCAATCATTTCATTGAATGTATCCTGTTTCCCTTCCATAGGGAGGGGGGATATCGATCAACGATGTCGATAAACTTGTCGGTTCGCGAGCAACATTTATAGATAGCTTTCTATCAATAGTCATGTAATAAAAATATCTACAGAAAATATAGTATCAAAAGTTTTACAAAATTATGATAACGAAATCTGTATATTTCAAGATTTGTTGGTGAGTATATTTTTAACAGATCGTACTTTTAATTGCAGCAAAAAAATCGAGGAGTGCTTTTAAATTAATCAGTGTTTTGTCTCTACGTGAATTTATTCAAGAGTGATAAAGAATAAATAGTGATCAGCATAAAACAATAATTAAAAATTGTTGCTATTTATCATAAACAGAAGTAAAAGAGTAACAGAACCCAGATATTTCACATACATACACACTCACGCCTTTAATCCCCGAAGGGGTAGGCAGAGGTGTAATCAGTACACCCACAAGTGATAGGGGGAGAGCCTATCGCCATACCGGGCACAAATTCCAGACTTCGGGCTGATACTGAGCATTTTGTAATAGAAAAACCCAATACCATATACCCGACCCAGGGATCGAACCCGAGACAACTGAGTCTCGCGTACGTACGCATTACAACTGCGCCACCGATTAGGCATGAGGCAGAGCAGCATTTTATTCTAAAGAATAATATAACTTATCGACAATCATACCGCCCCACTAGATCAGATGTCAAATCCAATTCAGCGGTGCCCCCGCGCACGTAATTGATTTATTGATAGTTCGATCGCGGCGCATCCTGAATGCAGTTAACCGCTGACCTCACTGGGACTCTGTCTTCAAGGTCCACCGGGATTCTATAACTGATAGATTGTAGATTGAAACTGATGGTGGTCATCCTTAGTTGGAGTTCATTTAGCATCAGGTTTTAGTCATTTGAAGAATCTCTAGTGGAAGAAACGCGATCGAGTCTAGTGGCAGCGTACTTAGGCTGAGAAACTAGTGAAGTTTTGGGTTCAAATCCCAAATTAGGCAACCACAATTTGTCTTTGAGTTTTTCGATTAGAAAAAACGTACAGGAGTTGCCGCGGACTAGATTGCGGTTCCTAAATGGCGTTAGACTCCCCATCTATCACATCACGGGATGGAAATAAGTTTGACAAACCGTGGGTGCACTAGTTACTCGTCGACTCATCACTTTGGGGTTACGCGCGTGAACTTATGTTAATACATTACATCACATACAATTTTTCTATCCACAAGCATAATTTCAAATTTTGAGGTTGGTGGACTAGCTAATAATCGGCTGATGATATCCTTGAATTTTAGGGGGAACAAAAAAGGGTGTTTATATAAGTTTGACCCCTTTGTATCTCTGTGTATACATATCTGTCTGTGGCATCGTAACACCTAAACAAATGCTTTTTTTCGTTTGAAAGCTGGCTTAATGGAAATAGTTTTACCTATATTTGAAGACAATTTGTTCAGACATTTATAAGTTACAGATGTTTTCTAATTGACGTCGGGGTTCTAACGGTTATTCTATTGAGTTTTTTGATTGAGAAATCATGTTTGGTTGAGTTTATAATGTCTGAAATTATGTGAATAGATCAGATAGGACAGAGATGCTGTTAAAGAAGAATGGGTGTACCAGTTGTATAAAAGCCGTAGATTTTCGCGGTCGAATCAGACAAAAATCAGATAAAAAAAACGATTAATTTTGTGGGCAACCAGCTGAATCGTGGCCCTTCTTTCCTGAACATAGCTAAAACACTTAAATGCTTAAATAAAATTTCAAACATAATTTATAAATGAACATTCAATGGTTTGCAACCTAAGTGTATTGGTTAAGTTTCGCCTACTTGTATTAGTTCAGATATTTTCAAAGAAAATCTGTTGTCATTTCAAAATAACAGATCTTTTTTTAACTGTCTTCGAGGGCATTATGTTATTAGAACTTCGTTAGCAAAAATGACACTTACCTCTTTCTCCTTAGCAACAAGTTCATTTTCTAGATTACCACCCTGCACCACCGGACTACTTCTAGAGGAATTACTATTGCTTCTGCCAGTCGCAGCCATTTCCATCTTCTGCTCTACTTCTTCATCAATACTTGGCGAATGTCTCTTCTCTTCTTTTATCTCTGAACTGTAAATATCTATCCTAGTTTCTGTGGCTTGGTCCCTGGTAGGTTCTATGTGTGAGCCATTGACCTTGAGTGGCACGTTAGCCTGAAGCGGTGTCGGGCTGGTGGTTGCCAGTTGTTCTTTTAGTGTTGTAACTTCTTTTTCGGCCAGTGTGGCTCTCTGTAACAAAGAAATGGCAAGGTCAGTTGTTTTTTAGATTTGAAGAATTATACTATTATATTTATATGTTAGGCCATCGGCTTACTACGGTAAATTGCAATTTACAATTAGCCATATTCTACATTCAAAATTGAACAAGAATGTAAAGGATTTGAAAAAAATATGATTTGAAATCTTTACAATATTTAAAAGATGATCTTAAGATTTAAGATGCAGTTTTTTCAAGACTTATGTCTAGATACTGCAGAAATCAAGGTCAAATTACATATAACTCCGAAATCATTAAAACACGAAGTAAACTAGTCATTAAGATAAATTTTACGAAAGTCATTAATGCAGAAAGATTCGTATCGCAGTCTCATATCAAGTCCCATCAAAATATATATGTTCTTACACAAATAGAATATCTAAAAACGTAATTTTATCGGCGTCCATCAGATGCGCGCAGAAATTTTACTAATGAATCATTAGTCGAAAGAAAGTTAAAAAAACGCTCGTAAAAAGCGGACGCGCGCACGCGTGTCGCGCACGCCCGTGTGCACAGATAGCATCGTCTACAATGTTATGATATGTGCTGCGTGGATCGATTTAGGTTGGTTACAGACAGGCGGCTGAACGCCCGTTTGTTTCAAACGTCATTTGTTAAACAGTTTTAAAGAAGAATTATGATATATTTTAAAGAAATAAAGTTAAAGTAATCATAATTAGTTGTTTTTGAACGATCTTTAATTCTATTCGGCTTAGCCATGCCCCTGGCGTTGCTGATGTCTTTTTATCATCATTAGCCTTTATTCACCCACTGCTGGGTATATGCTTTCTGACGGCAACGTTTAACGGTCCTGTGCACTTCTTATCCATAAATATCCAATATATCTTACAATAAAAACTTGTAGATATTTTTTTATTAATATTCTTGCTTATTTGTAGCCTGAATGACCAAACGAGCACATCGCTCGCCGTATAGGAAGCGAGATATTTAAATTACAAAGCATTGTATGGTACTGGACTGCACTCTTCAGCTCGAGACATAAGATGTTAAGTCTGATAATGCTCAATAATTTAATTGTCACTTTAATGTCTTGTAAATCTAAACACAATTTTGCTTGCACATTGTTGTTTGACGGTAGAAATAGACAATTTTCTATGGTGCATACAATAAATTTTAGCGTGCTTCTTAATACCAGGATACGTGATGCTTTTAAGATGCTTTAACTAGAAGTCCTAACTGCTAAGAGTCTTGTCTCTCACGCAGATTAAATTTAATGTACAAGGCTTATTAAGTACGTTGCTATTCTAAGCAACGTTAATGAGTTTGTTGTGTCACTGCCGTGCCACTAAAACGTAACACTAGCTAGTCGTGGGTCACAGCGTTTTATTAAACGCTCGTGTGCATCCGCCTACAACTCACGCATCAGCGTACGCAATTTCAAATAACAAGTTTCTTGATGAAAATCAACGATATTTTGGATTAAGTGTACTGAGTTTTTAATCTAATTAATTACTATATTACACTATTCATTTTGGAAAGTTTTTAACCGCCTGTCTATGAATAATGTACGTGTAATTTTAAATTACAACGGTAATGCTGTTCTATTTATTATTTTAATGGAAAAAGCAGCAGTAGACTAGTGAAAGAAGGAAAGAAAGAGTGGTAATGGAACTGAATGCCGAGACGAGAGTTTCGGGTAAATTCTCAATCAGCTCTTGACTTACAAGTTACTAAGAAATTTACCAATACATTGGTTATTTTCTTGACATTACCTAATTTGAAGTGTATAGCGACACAGATCGATGAAAAGTTTTCGCCAAGGATTCGACCGTCTATTGTATCAGAGTAATCGAGTTTGCGTCACCATTGGTTCGCTCTTTGTCCCAGTTTGTTCTATTGATTTGAACCTATCAATTTTCGCTTCGTTTGCCTTTTGTGTTGAATTAAA
This sequence comes from Mimas tiliae, assembly GCA_905332985.1. Classification (NCBI taxonomy): domain Eukaryota; kingdom Metazoa; phylum Arthropoda; class Insecta; order Lepidoptera; family Sphingidae; genus Mimas; species Mimas tiliae. The sequence continues at coordinate 1,394,478 of HG995258.1, forward strand.
ATATTTGTCAATCACGATTTGAATTGTAAACTAATTAAGGTTGTATTGAATCGTGGAGTTTCTTGCCCGTTCTTTGTTGATTCGCTTTATGAACTGAGCAGTTTTGGAAGGGATTATGGGTTTCAGGATTCAGTCAAAATATTTCGTCATTTTTAAACTTTGACTTAAACAGATGATATCACACCTGTATCTCATAGGGGTAGGTAGATATTATGGATTTCCATTTTACGCTGTCCTGACATACTACTTTCGCATCTAATTTCATTAATCTCTTCATGCACTCTGGTCGGGTTATTCTAACCTGTCCTTTTTTAATATGTCTCAAATTTGGTAGACATAGTTTCGGTGCGGTCGACCTCTACGGACTCTTCCATCCACACTAGCTTTGTGTATATATTCATTAGTCATTCTAGGATGCCACTGAAAACCAGCGCTGTGTTGTGGCTCGCCCCATAACCACAGTATTATACTGAGCTGGTCTCCTGCTGTACCGTGAAGGCATGCAACTGTATAGTTTTAATATTAATTTTAAGTTAGTTGAATATTAATTATATTGTGTACTGCATTATGTTTGTTGCATGTCTTATGATGACAATAAACTTTTCTTTCTTTCTTTATCTTTCTATATTTCGTTAATCTCCAATCGTCCATCCTTTCGATGAGTCTAAACCACCTCAACAAAAAAGAGATGTGTTATGAGTTAAGCCCCTTCATCTGTATGTGTATCTATCTGTGGCATTGTAGCGTCTACACGAATGGATTGATTTGGATACAGATTTCTTTTGAGTAAACTGATTTAATCGACAAAATGGTTTTTAGCTTTAATTGAAGGACACTGCTCAACCATTTAGAAATTACAGATATTTCTATTTGTAGTCGGTTTTTTTTACAGTTTTGTTAGTTTAAAGCTAAACTGGATTGACAGCCTTCGTAGCGCAGAGGGTGAGTAGGGAGAGAAGCGAGAGACCGACGGTTCGATTCCCGCATCGAGACAAATATATGATCCACAAATATTAGTTTCAGGCCTGGGTGTTTTCTCCCCAGAGGGGTTGACGTCAGGCAGGTCGTAAAAGCTACAAGCCAAATCTTTCTGTAACGTGTTAAAACATTTTGCGTGCAAAGGGCTCCTTTGCGAGTGGAATAAGAGCAGAAGTTATTTTAAAGCTAAAGCTAAGCTAACAAGCAGGTCACCTGATTTATCCCCACCAGCTATACAGTTTCTCAGTACCATTGCCCAATAGTGGATGATTAATAACAATTACGATTCACTCGATCATTAGTATAATTATGTGAATCATAAAAAGCATGTTTAGAATATTTCTCAGTAACAATTCTTTCACACAATTGAAACGGTGTTTATATTAAAAATTGTTATTATCTTATGTAAAATGCTTAATGAGTTTTGACTTTCTACTTTCTAATTGTAAATATTGTAACAACCGCTTTGTTCCACAAAAATATTGTGTTCGGATGACGTCAGTTATAACGTGTGTTTATATGAACCTTATTTTTCTCATGGCAGTGCATTGTAAAGACCTAGGTTCGATTTTTATGCAATTATTTTTTAATATGACTGCTTCGGTGGTGCAGTTGTAATGCGTACGCGGTACGACTGCTGTGCTGAGGCCTCGGGTTCGATTCCTGGGCCGGGTAAAGTGATATTGAGTTTTTAATAACTTAGTATCACTCCGAAGTCTGGAACTGTGCCCGATATAGCGATAGGCTCACCCTCTATCACATTATGAGACGCAAATGAACTCGGCGAAATGAGTATTAGTACTCGGGTGTACTAGTTATACTTCTGCCTACAGCATGAATGGGCCGGCTCGCCCGGGTCATGACCACTGTCTCACAGAAAACCGACGTAAAGTAGCAGCTTGCTGCTGCGTTTCGTACGGTGAGTGAGATATCCGGAGGACCAAATCCCCCTCCCCTTCCCAATCCCTTAATTATCACTTTCCTTTAAGGTCGGCAGCGCGCCCATAATTCTTTTGGTATTTTGGGCGTACATGGGCGGTGGAGATCATTTACCATCAGGTGACCCAGTTCCTCGTTTGCCGACCTATACTATAATAAAAATAAAAAGAAAGATGGAATATTTTCGTACAGAACGGCAATTTTATAAGTAAAGAACTATTATTAAAAAAAATATTAATAAAACAATATTTTTTTATACATTTTGCATTGATTTTATACTTTATGACTGTTACCATAATTTCCAATAACAAAATTTTGCAAATCATATAATAGTCATAATTCTTATAATATGTACCACACGTCAACCCTGCGCCCGACGCTTGGAAGAAAAATTAACTCGCACTCGCAAGGGTCCCCCTGACCCCACACCAGCGGTCTCTAATTAATGGAAAAGGATTAAATTCGTGAATTGAAATAAAATAAATATGATAAAGGGTCTTGGGCACGTGGGGCTTTGGGCGGTGTTTTTTGTTTCTGTTCGAGCGTTGGCTTAGCTGTCAATACCATGTACTAATTGTTGTATTAAGTATTGGTAAGTCATTAATTAGCAGGGGTAGCTCAGTGGCGAGTCGAACGGACTGTAGAGACTAGTCGCAGGTTCAAAACCAGCCTCAATAGCATACACCTCTGACTTTTCTAAGTTATGTGTTTATTAATTGTTAATTATCGCTTGATTTAACGGTGAAGGTAACATCGTGAGTAAATCGTGCCTAACCCCTTTCATTCAGTAGAGGACACCCGTGCCCAGCATTGGGGCGTGTATAATGCAGGGCTAGTATTATTAAGTCATTAATTCAATGGATTCTAGTTGGTTAAGTATTGTAGCAGAGAAGAGTTTTTTAGAGACTTATCTTGAGTGAGTTGTTTATAAAAATATACAACGTGTTACAGAAAGGTGTGGTCATATTTTAGGGTCATTACATACACCTTACAATTAGTACTTATCTACCGAACCTTTTCAATACCAAGACATCCAAAAATTTCACATTAATTTTGATCACTCGTTTATTAAGATCGATAAGATTGGTGACATCACTATTAATTATTATGAACGCAACTCACTTTTTAATAAACTTGAATACGTTGTACGTAATTCTACAAACATACGTACGTAACTTGTAATTTAAACACAAAATAATACCTGAAAGAGATTGTGTGCTGAAGACGATATTGGTACCATCCTCTAGGAGCATTTTAAAGACGTCATTCTCGTGTCTTCCATCTATGAATTTGGCTTAATACATCGACGATCCTCTTAAAAGCTGATATCAGTTACACCAACACAAAGTACCAATACATAATACTTATTTTTAGTTAAATAGAACATATTTTTTGAACTCCTAAACATACTTCATAAAATCAGAAATTACCGAACTGACTGCGTCAAATAAATATTGACACTTGAAAACTCTTGTATTTTTTATTATAAAATAATTGAATGAAAGGAGGTCTATAGTATCATTGTTTATCATTTAGTGTTGTCCAAAGTTAAAAGTCGATATCGATATGTTACTCATTCGATAAAATAGAAAATTCTATAATTATTGTACTAGTAGCAATGCAATCGGATTTGGTACTGCGGGAGATAAAATACTTATACGCTATACTATACATTACTTAAATTTGCCCGCCCCTTTCTATAACACGTTGTATAACCTAAAGAAAATTGAAGTGCTGGAATCGAAACCCCGTCTTCACATTCGGCTACTTTCACTTCACCATGGAGGTTATCAAAATTTGATCATCACAGTACATTAGGGTAACTTATTGCAGGATTTTACATGTATACTAGCATTTGCTCGCGGCTCCGCCCGCGATGAATGACATTATCCGGGATAAAAAAATACCTAACTAGCCTAAGTTACTCCTTATTACATCAGCTATCTGCCAGTGAAAGTCCCGTCAAAATAGGTCCAGCCGTTCCAGAGATTAGCCGGAACAAAGAGACAAACAAAAGTTATAAAAGATGTTATTTTGGTATATGTACCGTATATACATTCATATGCATGTAGTAAAATGCGGTTATTTTAATATCACAAACAGACACTTCAATTTTATTTATTTGTATAGATAAGTTTTTAAACTCTTATAAATTCAGGAAAATGGCTTACATTATCGACCTATCCCTTTGAGGAAACATTCTAATACGCTGCTAATATAAAATAATAAACAAAGCCGTATCTAAGCCTATTGGGACATTATTAATACTCTTTTAAAATGGAGACAAAATTAAAGGCATTAACAGAAAATCGGTTTTCGGCTTACGGGATTGTATATCGGTCTAGTGAACAATGTGAAACGGTTAGGAACGCTTAGATATGGACAGGGAATTCAATGAATTGGGTATTAGTTACTTATGTCGTTGAGATATAGTCTCTACTGAATTATAATAATAATAATATAATAATTCTTTATTACTGTTTTTACATTTTCTTTAAATATTACTTATAGCACCCAAACTAGGCTAAAAGCCTGTATCTTGGGCACTGATGTTACGTCTAGCTTAACAGTAAAGAGCCTCGGTCAGTCGTAGCACTGGAAAAATACATAAATATTTCAAAGATAGAAATAAAAATATAATATAAATATTAGGTACCTATTCATAAATATATTATTGTGAATAACTTATGGGTGGTGTTGATCACTTACGATCAGGTGACCCACTGGCTCGTTTACCAGCCTATGCTATAAAAAATAAGAAAGAAGAAAGGCAGAAACTAAAATAATTTCAGTACCTTTGGTCGGCACCTTTGGTCGTGACTTTTGGTCGGTTCGGTCGTCTTTTGGCACGTTTAGTTTAAAATAATAATAGAAAAATAAATACATTACATAAATATTATTTTATATGTCGCAACACCGAGTGATGTTCCTAAAAAGTACCAAGAACAAGTTTTGTATAAAAGAAATCACCAATAGCGATAAGATCACCATTTTTGGACTTAACTTTTACTCATAAGTTTTTTTGCTAGGACTGTCTAGCTAGCAAAAGGTTCAGAGTTCAAAAAAGCAATATTTTATGGAGTGATTAAAAATAATAACCCTTCTGCTCGTTGTGATGTCTACGAATTTTTGGTTAACTTTATTTATATTGATATCTGTTGTCTGCGCCCAACCCTCCCGTCTTACGCGCGGTCTGTCCGACCATTGTCTGTTAATATTTACCCATTCACGTGTTTGTCTACTTTATATTATTAAACGGTCCGTTTTTTGTAAAGAATTTATTTGAATATCGAATGGTTTTGAAAATGGAACGTTTTATGATTCGAAAAGATTTTTTATGATTGTTCGAACTTGGATGTTTATAGTTCAACAATGCAAGTACTCCCTCTATTACAGAGGACAAATTGAATGTATGGATAGTACATTTAACGGAAAAATATTAGCTCACTGTATAACAGCTTTACAATTTTCTATTTTTGATCACTTAATGAACGATATTTGATCATAATAAAACCCAATTTAATTATCTAAATTGAAAAATGTTAAGCACTAGAAATAAATATAAAGCTTTTTAAAATTACTTCAAAGGACTTCATAAGCAAAGCACTCCAATATCGGCCCTTATTTCCAAATTTCATCAACAAAACTTAATTTTTTCGTACGTAGCTTGTCGAAACGCGTTTCCTCCACGTCGTCAGCTAAATAAACATAAAAAATAAAACTCTTGGAAGGTAATAGGAGGCGAGGAGCAAATTAAAACTGACACTGAGAGATTAAGTACCTCCCCACCTTGAGTGTGTATCGACTGGGATACGATTTTTTTCTAATATCACGCGGTAATTTGATTAGGCAATCGTTTTCTAAGGTAAACGAGAGTTTAGAACGATTGAGACGTTTTGTACAGATGAATTGATTGTTTAATTTCATTTTTATATTACATTTTAGGTTTTAAAATACATGTTGTAGATGAACAATAAGTTCATGCATATTTAAGATCACGCTTGTGTCCCGGAACGGGTAGGCAAAGATGCAACTAATGCACATATTCTTTGTCGTGCTTATATCTATATCTTATGGATCCTGGCATATCAGACACAAATTTTAATTCCAAGCACCTAATGCAAGTTTTTCGATTTAAAAAATGCAAACACGAATAGTGATTAGCCAACCTGGGATTTGAACCCAGAACTTCAATGGTTCCCAACCTAAGAATGCTGCCAATAGACCAATGAGGCTATAAAAATCTCTTTTATATCATTTTAATGTTTTAAATACCTATACATTAATACAAAATGCTGAATTAAATTACTTTTGATGGATTAACTCTCGCAAGCTACCTTTTACGGTCACGGCAACTAGTCTTTTAGCGCCCATCGATACGTAACCAAAAAGGGTCATCGAAATCCATAGACAAAACCCACCAGCCAACCACAAAGTCGCAAACAAAACTGAGCGCACAAACGGAATCCAATCGCTAAACTAAATAATTCAATTGAAAACAAAGTAGGTTTGACGAGTGCGGCGCGCGGGAAATTACAACTCGCCAATAGACAGGTATCTTGATCATTATTAGATATTGAATTTTCGTAACTTTGGACTCATCCGCTTTCTAATTTACTAATGAATCCCCCTCGCCCACTCGCCTGCCCCCTTGCAAAAGGGGTAAGAGTTCTCGTCTCTTACGTGTAGGCCGATAATCCGATTGGTGATTCCGCCGTTCCACATTTGAATTTCGTGTGATTTCGTTAATTTTCGGATGTTCGATTTTGTTTGGAATTGTTACAATGGGCTGTTTGTGCCGCGCGGTTGTTGGAGGGTTAATGTGTGTTATACAGTTATTGAAGTTATATATTTGTTCTTATATGGTACAGTTGTTAAAGCTATACATACGTTTTCTTGACTACTGTCTTTAATTGTTATATACTGTCTTTAATTGTTGTATTGGTTAAAAGTATTGAAACTAGGATTGTGGGTTTGATTTCTGTAAAAGAGAATAAGAGTAAAATAATAGATACGCACTCACACCTGTAATCCCCGAAGGTGTAAGCATAGGTGTAACCAGTACACCTATATTTCGCCGAGCGTATCTCCGTCCCATGATGTGATAGGGGGCGAGCCTATCGCCATACCGGGCACAATTCCAGATTCCGGGCTGATACTGAGCAATTCGTAATAGAAAAACCCAATATTACTTTTACCCGGGGATCGAACCCGAGACGTCAGCTTCATCCTTAGTCGCAACGCGTACGCATTACAACTGCGCCACCGAGGCAGTCAAAATAATAGAACAGTATTAATCTGAGCATGGTACCAAAGTATCCTTTGTTTGTAGGCACGGAAGTGACTTTACTATACTAGGTAGTAATTAGTAAAGTGCAGTCCAAACTAAAGTCGACCAGCAAGAGACGTCATCTCTCGAATATTGGTCTGAAACCTGTATGTGATATAGGAACAAGGTCTTATGGTAGTTTTGGCTATGAGCACAGTATCATATACAAAAAGGTGTAAATACCATTAAAATAATTAATTAAGTATGTTAGGTTGTTTGTAGATGGTAATTTCTGGAACTAATAATTGGATTCTAAAATTCCCAATAGAAAGCAACACCATCCTTGAGCGCTATAAGCAAATTTTTGTGCTGGAAAATGATTCACGGGAGCTGAACTGCAAGCAAAAGTTAGTAATTGAAGAGGAAAATCTAAAATAATGCCTTCTCATTGCGAAGGCTTACTCCGACTGACCCCAAAGTCCGAAGAACTAACTCCACGTCGTATTGTATTCGTTGCCAAATATTGAGTTAGCGTCGCACGTGGAGAGTCAATAAAACCGAATCTATTCCACCTGCTAGCTAAGAATATAGAGGTGGATACGGGATCTGAGGTTTAACTGTGGGTATATGTTAGGTGTCTCTGAGAGGCAAGATTGTTTTATGGGAATGCGTGATAAAATTTAAGATTATATTCATTTGTGTTTAGAAAATGTGTAATTTAGTAATGGAGATTTATATATTAAAATGAAATTCAGCGCTGAAGTACCTAAACCTTATTGTAACTGAATGTAGGGTCCAGTTTTAAGAACGACATAATTTTTGTTAGTTTGTTATTTATTATGAACATAGTAGTTTTTTTAGTAGTAACAATAAACGACTTTCCTTTATTTCTTTCTTTCGTGATATGATGAAATTATATAAAAAGCATATTGTGATAGCATTATTGTAATATTTATTTATAAGTTGTAATCGAAAGCTAAACAAATATCTACTCACTTTTAAAAATAAATATATATTTTGTTTGGTATAAACAGAGACATTATTTGTAAATTACGTAGATTTGTGTTAAGGTTTATGATTATTGATTAAAATTTAACACAGAATAAGTTATTTTAGATTACAGTTTAAATAAAGATATATTCCTTCCTGGAAATAAGCGTAAAACTCTTTATATAAAAAGTAAAATCACTTCTGAAACCGGTTATCAGCCAAACAAACAATAGCAACCGTCCTCCAGACCAGCAAAAATCTAGATAAAATGCAAATGGACGTAATAAAAGTACCCCTACAGTCTTAACAAGCAACAAAAAATTACCAATTTACTATAAAATAAATAACAATTGTAATGCAAATGCGAGGTTTTAAACGATTTGCACGCAGTCGTTGCATGACACGCGCAGAATGCCAACTGGCCTTTCTTACGTGCCTCATCTTTGGTTTAAACTTCGTAAATCGCATGTAGGCAGGCCAGGAAATGAGATTTTGATGAGACTGTCCCATGTGTTTTTGTAGATTCAGGTGATTTGTATTTGATAAGATTTATGTAGATTCTTTTAGCATGCTAAGTTTTAGGTACCAAAATAAAATTTTAATATTAATTACAATTAATTATGCAGGATGGATTATTACATGGATTCGTGAATTAAGTTCGAGCTTTTTATAGCATACGCCGGCAAACGAGCAAGTACGTCACCTGAGGGTAAGTGATTTCCACTGATCATAGATTCTCGCAATACCAAAAGAATTATTTAAGGAAAGGGTCATAACGGGATTGGGAATAGAAGAGGGGAATTAGACCTCACTTACTTAACGTACGAAATGCAACAGCAAGCTGACTTCACGTCGCTTTTCTGTGAGACAATGGTACTAACACGGTCGACTCGGTGCATTCATGCTGTAGACAAAACTGTCTTTAGAATGGCTCTATCAATACCTTCGGCAATCTTCGTTTTACGAATTAGTACGAATATGAGTATCCGAGCCTAGTTAGTCACTTAATGCTATAACAGTTCTGTATTTGACCATCATCATCCCACGTTAATATCTCTACGCGAGATTAAACTATCAATTTTGTCTACAGCATGAATGGGCCGGCTCGTCCGGGTCGTTACCACTATCTCACAGAAAACCGGCGTAATGTAGCAGCTTGCTGCTGCGTTTTGTACGGTGAGTGAGATATCCGGAGGCCCAAAATTCCCCTCCCCTTCCCAATCCCTTACTTATCCCTTTCCTTTAAGGTCGGCAACGCGCCCATAATTATTTTAGTATTGTGGGCGTACATGGGCGGTGGAGATCACTTACCATCAGGTGACCCACTTGCTCGTTTGCCAGCCTATCCTAAAAAAAAACTCATCGGCGGAACTGGAAACAAAATCTACTATTTTATACAAGTATTTTATCCACATATCCCACGTATGGATGGTATCTCTACATGTAGGTGATTGCCGAACTTCCCCGCCACATTCGTTCCCTCGTTACAAAAGTTTTCAACAAGCGTTGATTCTGCAATTTGTTATTGGCTGTGATATTTGTTATGGATTGTTTGTTTTACATTATGATGTGGTTTCACATTGGTGACATGTTTACTATGATTCTAGAATGTATCAGATATTTTTAGAAATATTGGAATTCTTATTAGATAACTGATTTTACTAGCTGACACCTGAGATTAAGGGCATATTTCTTAATGTTCGAGTAAGATTTAACCATCAATTAACGTATAGCTATTACATGACCTATTAGACGTTTTTATTGCGTTAACTGTATGTGACTTTTGCATTTTAAATTGTCATATTTTATTTCATATGACACTTTAAAACTCGACTGCCTCGGTGGCGCAGTTGTAATGCGTACGCGTTACAATTGAGGCTAACTCTGAGGTCTCGGGTTCGATCCCCAGGTCGGGTAAAGTGGTATTGGGTTTTTCTATTTCGAAATTCTCAGTATCAACCCGGAGTCTGGAATTTGTGCCCGGTATGGCGATAGGCTCGCCCCCTATCACATCGTGGGACGGAGATACGCTCGGCGAAATGTGGGTGTACTAGTTACACCTCTGCCTACCCCTTCGGGGATTACAGGCGTGAGTGCGTATGTATGTATATTTTATTTCATATATTAGAGGTGTTAAAACACGCACTTAATGTGATACTCATCAAATCATAAGTAAAATAACAAAGAAAACCTATTTAAAACATCACAAATGATAAGTAAATCTTTGCCATTTAGTTTCTTTAGTGTAAAGTTGGGTAATAGATATATCAGAGAAATCTTGAAATCTAACGTTACCCGGATACACACCTAAAATAAAGATTAACCCATAAATTACCACAGAAGCGACAGATTAAAACCAATAGTAAAACAATGTGCGCCGTTCTAAAACCGTTCTAATTTTATCTTTAAAGTAACTGTACTTTAACAATGCATGCGAAACTAGATAAATATCTTAATGAGTCATGTTAAATGTTGTCTAAACGCAAGCTTCAGGTCTTAATCACCGGGTGAGCGGTGACGGAAGGTTGGGCTCACCGCCCCGTGACTATTGAGGTTAGAACTGATTTACTGTAAAATAAAAGAAATTGTAGAAGAGTTGAACAAACCCACCAAATAGTTATATAGGTGATTTTTATGGTGTGGTAGGTATCAAGTAGGTACTAGATAAAACTACGGTCCCAAAACACCTAGACTTTAAACAAATGTTTATAAAACACACTTGCCTTGGTATTGGTGTCGAAACCATGACCTCTTGAGGGAGGTTTTACTATACAAATACTCTTCATTATGCAATATCTGGATCCTCAAACTTGGTACGAACCTGTAGGCCAATTCTCGTAATTTAAAATGTTCAAAATATCATTCCGATCTAGTCTCAGCGTCAAGAAAGTTGCAAATTCTCTTGAAACAAATAATCAACGTTTAAAATTACGAGAATTGGCCTATAGGTAAGTTAAAAAGATCAGTAATTGATGCAAATCTAGTCATATATGTCTTATACGACATATTTATAATGTTTCTCCTGTTGATATCGATTAAAACAAGTAATAAAGACCTACGCTTTCACCGCGTAAATAGCACTTTCAGAGATGCAACATAGTAGGTATGTAATACTCTCCAAATCACGATATTTCCATAGCTATAGGTACTATATACCACAGAAACAATGCGTATGTATACAAAAAGCAACTCAATATAAACCCTCACAGTGGCTGACAAGTTAATACAACCAACAAACACCAACCCGTAAATAGAAGATCGATGCCCGCTACAGATTTCCTCGATAATGATCATTAACCTTTCACATCTTCCGTATTCTAAATTGCAGAGCAAAAAAACTAAAGACATTAAGACACTTCGATTGGCATGCAAATGGGGTCAGATAGTGCCACCTATAGTTCACTGGTTGACGTCTAATGATGTAGAACCCTGATTGATCGTTGACATGAGGTGAATGGGCGATCGGGCCATTGATTTTGATGCGTGCGCGCACCCGCCGTCCGCCATTTTGGAACGGTGCCATCTTTGATTCGGAATTTAAAATTAAATGACATTTCGTTTTGTAAAACTGCTACGAGTGTCAGTTGTTTAGATTTGATGTGATCGTTCGCGGAATGAATCGTGTATGCGTTTTTTATTGCAATAATGATTGAAGTGAAGTGTAATGAGACTGTATGAATGTTGTGCTGGTCATATTGTTTCTTATGTATTATTAGTCTAGTGTGCTAAATTAAGTTTTAGAAATATCTAACATATCAAAATGTATTGTGGTCATTTTAAACCACAGAGAACTTATTTCTAAATCGCTCAGATCTATTATACATAATGGTTTCCAAGCAAATATGTTTTATTAATGTCTAATCGAACTCAAAGATAATAGATACATACATACGCACTCACGCCTGTAATCCCCGAAGGGGTAGGCAGAGGTGTAACCAGTACACCCACATTTCGCCGAGCGTATCTCCGTCCCACGATGTTATAGGGGGCGAGCCTATCGCCATACCGGGCACCAATTTTAGACTCCGGGCTGATACTGAGCATTTCGTAATAGAAAAACCCAATACCACTTTACCCGATCGAACCCGAGACCTCAGCGTTGGCCTCAAATACAGATAATATGTATGGCGCTTAATAGCCTTATCTAACTGAAATCGTCTGATTGTGCGTCACAACCTTGATATACTAGTATCTCGGCTTTAAGCATGAAACCATCATAAAAATGTTTCTCACACCGAGCCAATTAGCCACATCCTCATCTAATAAAGCGCATCCCTCAAAGGGAAAATATTCTCATGAAATTTTCTTCAATATTCCTCTCAAAGGGCCCGATATTAAATATATGTGTGAAATATAGTACGTGTCGGTTTGTGCTTCACGCTTGCGATGATAAAAGCATCGGTAGTTGCCAATAACACCTCCCCTACGCTGCCATGACAAAGATTAGACGGCACTTGTAGGCATTAACAGATTTTTGTAACTATTTATAGACTGCCTCGGTGGCGCAGTTGTAATGCGTACGCGTTACGATTGAGGCCAACGCTGAGGTCTTGGGTTCGATCCCCGGGTCGGGTAAAGTGGTATTGGGTTTTTCTATTACGAAATTCTCAGAATCAGCCCGGAGTCTGGAATTTGTGCCCGGTATGGCGATAGGCTCGCCCCTATCACATCGTGGGACGAAGATACGTTCGCCGAAATGTGGGTGTACTAGTTACACCTCTGCCTACCCCTTCGGGGATTACAGGCGTGAGTGCGTATGTATATGTTAGTAAAGAAAATTTTATAATCATGAGTGAGTGCCTACATCGGTGCTTTATACTTCCTTTAGTCAATACTCTATTGTTAATCAATAACTATTACACCGCTCGTGGCTAACCATAGAGCTTGATGAGACCTTTTTACAGCATAAATTGGACTTATTTCAATTTGTGTTCCTTTATATATGTGAGGCTTATGATGATTTTAGTGACAAGATGACTCACTCATAATATTTGATAAGGATTCGTAGAAAATGACGGAACTACTAAAACTAGAGTCTACTTATAATTCATATAACACATTGCCATTCAAAGAACTTTGATGTATTCAATAAGATTAGCAAAGCATTTCATACCATTCATCTCAGAAGCGGCACACATTTAGGCACAAAACATTCGTCCTTTCTACTAATATATTAATTTGTAATAATCTGTGTCGAGTTTAAAGCAGTGCCTCAACGTAACACGAAGATAAAAGCTTAGCTAATAACGTGCCAATAAAAGGCTCCATTGGGCTGAGGCATTAAGAGTCGGCGGAAATTGCCGATGTTACCCGAACACCAGTTTAATATTGTCAAGTTTTTGCAATGTACTTGGGGTGGCAATTAATTTGGCACGGGTGAAAGGTGATTGAGACGTGTGGCTTTATGCTCTGTCTACCCCTTTGTGTCTTTAATATACACTTAGTGCATATTTTTGATTATGAAAATTATGCGAACAAAGAAAAGCTTTTTGATAGTTTTTTGATTGAAATGAGAAAAATATACATTATACTTATTAGAATCTTAAAGGAATAGTTTCAGAGTGTGAAGGAACATATGGGAACATATGGGAACATATGGGAACATATGGGAACATATGGGAACATTATGGGAACTAGTAAAAACCTTTCCGACGATGTCTAAGGATGAAAATAGAGAATATTGCGTAGCAAGTTGCACAGCGATCATTCTTCCTGCCTGGCGTTACTCAAGCTTGGTGCCAGGGTCCTGCTTTGACGGTTCCACTTCATCCAGCCTCAGCATCCTCTGTGATGAGACCATTTGCTCTCAAGTCTTAGCGCTTTTTTGGCCATAAAAAAAAAAATCATAGGAATTTTAATCTTGGTACATATCCTTAAAGCGTGATCAAATCATCTTAAGCGATATTTCTAGAGTTTATCTCGCGGTAGATAAACTACGTCTATGGCTACTGTTGATGAATTGATTAAATTAATACACCTAACATAGTTTTATTATGGGGGACATTAGGTTAACCTGTATCGTAGGTACCAGGGACTAGTTCCTCACTTACGATTCCATAAGAACCAGACCCGAAACAAATAATTCTGGTTCAGACTAAACCTTATCTTGGTGCGGAAATCGAACCCGTGGCTTCGCGTCTTACAGCTACTACCCGTTGCGCCACGGACACTATCAAAGACAAAATCAAATCTGGACTATTCCTAAATAAAAATATTATAAAATTTATTGAAGTGTATTTTGATGATGCTATATAAGTTATGTAGGTATACATTGGTTGATATGATTTCTATTCTAAAGTTTCTTTATTTTGTACTGACTTGTCGTAAGCGCTATTTTAATTGCCTTTGATTAATAAAACTATTTAATTTCAAATACAAAATATCTTACATCAACCCTAACTTTGCCAAAAGATATCGATCGATACCACTATACCTATTTATAAGTAAAGATAATCGGCAATAAGTCTTTAATTATAAATTAAAGTGAATTAACAAGTCTAAAGTTAAACACGGCGCGACAGACAGCCAAGTTTCACGTCAAACCCAACAAGTTACAAATAAGCATTGGAATGGAGTTTAAGAAGGCTTTTAATTATTTCTTCGGCAGGTGGGGGTTGAGCTTTTTGATTTTGCGCATTTCGATGTAATTGAGTTTCGGGTTAAGTTTTCTTGAGTTGCTTTAGAAATTTGTTTTTTTTATACACGAACTCCCCAATACTGATGCGCTACTCAACGGCCAACTTTCTAACGGCTACTTATTTTCATACAGTTTTGAAAAATAAGAGCGTCTTAGCATGTTTAACACGAACTTAAATGCTTGTTTTGCGTTTTAGTCTCTCGTTTATGAGAGTCCATTTCTGAGAAGTTCTTCATTAGAATTTCGAAGTTATGTGAAGTCAGCCAACTCGCATTAAGCTAACGTGGTGGACCAAGGCCTGTCCCCTCTCATTCAGTAGACGAAGCCCTTGCCCAGCAGTGGCACATGTATAATACAGGGCTAGTAAAAAATTGGTCAATGGTTATCTAATAATGTTACATCCTCGAAGTGGCAAAATATTTCGTTCAACGAATAAGTTCAAATTAAATTCGATCATCTCTCTTCATTTGAAGAAGACATACACACGAAGGGAACAATGTACCCGAATTGTGTAATTAATTGATTAAAAAGGGTTGCGAGGACATTCGTTAGAAGTTTTTCTACCCCCTCGGCCCTCAGTCCTGCAGGACGATTTTAAAACAGCCCCTAATTGATTTAACTTTAAGGGATGTGTGCCGTGCCGGCTGCCGGCAACTTTGGATCAAAATTATCTTGCTTTTAATTCGTTGCCAATTAATCTATTGATAATTGAGCTGTCTAGACTTCATCTATACTGTTTAAGATATTCTGGAGTATTTTATAAAATATGTAAAGTGTATTTAATAGCGATTAAGCACAGAGGCGCCTTTTAAAAGGCTCAGACCTCAGCTTGAGCAATCGCTGGGGAGTATAGTATAGGACCGCCTCTGCACATCATTATGCCGAGGGCCAGTTGTAGAGGAGCTCTTCGGACTCGCAGGCGTGTCCTATGTCGGGGTCGCGTATTATTATTGCGATTCGGATTGGGCAGGGAAAGTGCTGCTTCGATAGTGACTGTGATGGAGTCGTTGGGATCTGCCAAACATGTTTGGGACATCGACGGATAAGGAACTCTGTATGGAGTTTCGCGTGAATTCCGAACAAAAGCAAAGTTTCTAATACATTTAAAAGTTGAGTGCAGTATCGAACGGTGTTACCGTCCGAATCACATTTAACTTGCTTTGTTAAAAGTTGTTTAATATGATTTGAGTAACCCTTGCCTTCAGGCGTGATGATAATACAATTATAATGAATTGATCGAATTGTTCTCTATTTTGTTTCGAGTTTGAGGGATTAGGGAAGAGTAGGGGGTTGATGTTCTTCTAAAATTACATACGCACTCATGTCTAGGCAGGGGTAGGCAAAATAACTAGTACACCCACATTTCGCTTTTTCCGTCCCATGATGTGATAGGGGGCGAACCTATAGCCATATCTGCCATAACTCTAGACTCCAGGTTGATACTAATCATTTTATAGAATAGTCCAATATCACTTTACCCGACTTGGGGATCGAACCCGAGACCTCAGCACAGTAGTTACCGCGTACGCATTACAACTGCGCCACAAAGGCAGTCATTAAAAATATATTTCGATTTTTGACACCCCTGTAATATATACCACTATTGGGCACCGACCTCCTCTAATGAATGAGAGGCCTTAGTCCACCACGCTGACCTAAAGCAGCTTGCTGCTGCGTTTCAGTTGTTGAGTGAGATATCCGGAGGCCCAAAACCCCTCCCCTTCCCAATCCCTTATTTATCCCTTTCCTTTGAGGTCGGCAACGCGCCCATGATCCTTTTGGTATTGTGGACGTAAATGGGCGGTGGAGATCACTTACCATCAGGTGACCTACTTGATCATTTGCCGGCCTATGATATAAAAAAGCAGCAAGGCTCTACCACAAGCAATATTGATCATTAACTATTTTAATATCACTTCCAAGGACCTATTTCCATACAAGAATTCTATTCACAAAATCTAATTAATATCTTTGAGCCTTTTTTGCTCACAGTACAGCGAAGCGTCGTGTACATAAAAACCCTTTAACTTATGATGAATTAGCGATCTCCTACGTTTTATGTCTCCCGTTATCTCACCCCTAACCCCACCCCCACACCCACCCTCTCCCGAGTCCCGACCACGTCAATATTAAGGAATTAATACGTATGGAAAATTTTTAAATAAGCATTATGGGGGTTGAATTTAAGGGTAATTTTTGTTTTTGTTATGGACCAGTTGGTATGGACAGTGTTAATTATGTTTTGTTATGTGTTTTGTAATATGGATCTTGTAATGATGATCTTTATTTAAAATATATATTTTTTATTACATTGACGGACTGTTAAACTTAAGTTTTTAAGTATCATAATGGGGAGTAATTTCACTGATATCAATGTCCTTCAAACCGAAACTAAACAGTGCTGCTTGACGGCAGAAATAGACAAAGTGAAGGTGTTGATACCACTACCACTTTGTAAACTACGGTGTCTTAGTAGGAAGGCAGGCCTTTATACTAAGCCGGGGTAACGCAGGCAGAAAAAAATAGAAAGATTATTCAGAAAAATTAAGAAATTGTTTATTTTAACTGTTTACAGCGTGGCTCTACCACTCAATTAATCTATCTATTGCTTTCCTTACTGCGAGTAGAACCTTCCAGTAAGAACATCAGGTTAATGTGACACTTTTGTATACATTTTATGATTATGAATGGCTTGAGTTTGACCTCAACATTAAATGACGATACCTTAGTAAAGATTACTAGAAGACAATACATGTCCCACTTCTGGGTACGGGCCTCCTCTACTGAATAAGAGGGGTAAGGCTTATGTCCATCACGCTGGCCTAAGATGGGTTGGCAGAAATCACATACCTTCGAAATTCTTATGAAAAACTTCTACAAGTTTCCCCACGGTGTTAAAGCAAGCGATAATTAACAATAGTACACACAGAAAACTCAGACATACTCTTGCGACTGGTTTCGGACCTGCGACTTTTGTCTCGACAGTCCGTGCTCTCCCCACTGAGCTATCATTACCTTAAAAGACAATTTGAAAATTTTAAAAAATATCAAGAAATTTCTATCATAACCTTAAAAGACAGTTTGAAAATTAAAAAAAAAATATCAAGAAATTTCGCCACATCACCGCATATAAAAGAGTGCCATTAACCCTTTCGTGTATTAGCTAATCCCCAAAACTTACGGGTCCAGCTGATACGAGATGTTTTGATACCCGCCCTCGTCATTCACTTACAAGGGGCTATAGAAAAACATTGATGTAAAAAGTGGGTTGAAAATTAGGGGCGAGGGAGGGTTAAGGGGGCGAAGGCCTCCTGTCGAAGTGACCGCTGAGGAGGGTCCGCATTATATGGATAACGTCGTTATGTGTTGATCAATTTTAATGCGTGTACGGTTTGCAAAAATGTGGGTTTTTTTTGTTTGGATGTGACGAAGGAATATTGTTTTTTTCTTTTTATTAGCATGAGTGACGAATCAAGCAGGTCGTTCGCCTGATGGTAAGCGCCACGCCTGATCATAAACAGAAACAACGCCACATAGAACTTTAAATAAAAGCACTGCATGACACTCGACTACGCTCGTCACCCCGAGACATAAGGTGGTAACTCTCATAATGCCCAGTAATTTCACTAGCTTCAATGTCCTTCAAAACAAAACACAACACACTGTTGCTTGGCAGCAGAAATAGACAAAGCGGTGGTACCAACCCAGCCGGCCTCGCATACGAGGGACCTACCACCTTGTGGAGCCAGAGTCTGCTAGAGTCATAACCATCTCTATCACCATGGACATATTTTCCTTAGTATCCAATACTTCAGAGCCAGCTTACCACCCCTAGCTACCACCTTGTAGAATCATACTTCTGTAGCCCTAACTCTTGGAGCTATTCTCAATAGTGTCTAGCTAATATCACTATGTTTTTAACTTCGTAATACTCATTAAAATCCCCAATTAGCAAGTGCAATTGAATTCCCTAATTAGAAGTAGCTATGAGAATACTCATGACACTACTGTGAATGTAAACCCGTATGACTACAGTTGAAGAAAAAACCACGGTCTTTGCTAATTTACCGCTTCTAATTAACGAGTGAGACTGCCTCTGTGGCGCAGTGACTGCCTCGGTGGCGCAGTTGCAATGCGTACGCGTTACCATTGAGGCTAACGCTGAGGTTTTGGGTTCGATCCTCGGGTCGGGTAAAGTGGTATTGAGTTTTTCTATTACGAAATGCTCAGTATCAGCCCGGAGTCTGGAATTTGTTCCCGGTATGGCGATAGGCTCGCCCCCTATCACATTGTGGGACGGAGACACGCTTGGCCAAATGTAGGTGTACTGGTTACACCTCTGCCTACCCCGTCTGGGATTACAGGCGTGAGTGCGTACTCTAATTAACGAATATGGAACGAAGAGGATTTGTGGTGTTGGGGACAACACTAGAGCTATGACAAGATGGCGTCATTGGTTAATTTGTGAAGTAAAGGTATAACGTTTAATATAGTCTATGTCAAGAGATTACAAGTATTTTATTTAAGGAAATATCCTCAAGAATACAACATAACATGTGGCGTAAGCTTTTTTTAATTTATTTGCAGTTTTTTATGGTATAGGCCGGCAAACGACCCAGTGGGTCACCTGATGGTAAGTGATCTCCACCGCCAATGTACGCCCATAATACTAAAATAATCATGGGTGCGTTGCCGACCTTAAAGGAAAGGGATAATTAAGGAATTGGAAAGGGGAGGGGGTTTGGACCTCCGGATATCTCACTAACCGTACGAAACGCAGCAGCAAGCTGCTATTTTACGCCGGTTTTCGAGACAGTGGTAATGACCCGGACGAGCCGGCTCATACATGCTGTAGATAAGTGTCTACAGCATGGCTCTACCACTCATAAGGCCATATTGAACAAGGCCCACTTGCACAACGATCCTTAATCGATTTTAACCCACTAAACCAGTTTAAGAAACGTCAAATCGTATGAAGATTTGACATAAATAAGGTAATCATGCTGCAAGTAGATAATGTAAAAAATAAAATTAAATCTATAAATGCGAATAAGTGATCTTTTGGTTTATATTACAATGTTGTGTAATATGTTATTCTTTTTTTATCCTGGCACAATAAAGTGACTTCACTGGATCTGGTGGTGAGTGCAGTGCAGTCCATATATAATGGCGGTCGAGACATTGCCAGAATTGTGTCGGTAATTACTGGATATACACTGGCTGACCCTGGAACGAGCCACTCTAGCGGGTGTTTCATCCGGTGTACAGTTATTCCTATCCCATTGGGCACATAAATATCAGCACCCAGCACAGAAGTTATTGCAGCAATGTAAAAAATATAAATTCAACTCGAAAAAGTATATACCTAAATGTTTCGTTATAAAGATATATTTATAGATCTATAAAAATTTGTTAAAACACAACTAATTTAAAATATTTTTTAATAATAGATATGTAGGCGAAAACGAATTTTATTAAAAAAATATCAATTATATTATTATTTTATGTTACGTTAAAGAAAATACATAATAGAAAAAATACACGGTACTCACGTCATGATAAAAATTTCTTATTTTCATAATTTCAACATAAAATATGTTGAGTTTTTCACAGTAATCATTCATAACACGAAATAAAGTACTTGTAAAATCCTTAAAAATCCACAAACACTATTTACAAAAGTTCATAAATCACAACCAGAAAATATATGCATTAAAAGTTACATAAAAAAATTATTTACAAATGTACAATAAAATAAAATACTCAAAAATTTAAAATTCGAATAGACACTAGTTGACGGAATCGCTATTAGTCAAAAATGTTGACGCTATCACACCGAATGCGCGCGAGCTACTAACTGTAACACACATCGCGAGATAACATTCCCATACTTCCTTCAAATTTGCATATGTCTTGCATATGCTAATGCAACGGTCTATTGTACCACGATATTTAGTATCGAAATCGTATCAATCTCCACAACGGGTTAAATGTGATGCGCCTTTCAATAACCCTTCCTTAAGATTTTTTAGGGTTGACCTTTGTACTGTGCATTAATTCTTCGGTAGTTGCGATCAATACGTCATATTTTGAATTCATGATTGTGATTTAGTGACACATATTTTTTTTCAAGTTGTTAAAGGTTTTTTTATGTGATCTTATTGTAGTTTTGTGTTTTTTACGATTTATTGGATGAGAATGTAAATTTTGTATGGGATTAGAGGTCGGCAGAAACTTCTGAGATGTTTTGAGTACGGTTTTAGCCAAGAGGCTGGTATTGTTGGTAATATTATTTTATTTTTCTAATATTGGGAGATTACTGGAAAAGTTTAGTGTGTATTGTATTTTGTAGTGCATCTGAAATACAAAAGTGATCGGATTTTGGTTCTTAAATTAAGATTGTATCTACATAACATATATAAACTCACACCTATATCCCCGGAGATGAGGGTAGGGGTTATTTTCGTCCCATGATGTGATATGATGAGATGTGGGTGACTCTACCACCATATTGGGTACAAATTCCATCACATACGTATAAATTTTCGATTAAAACCTTATAAACAAAATAAAATTGCAAGCTCTGGTATATGGACCCAGAACCTCACAGTATCTCAGACTAAGTATACCACTAAGAAAATATGTGTTTACTTAACTGAAATTTAAATTTGGTAACGATTTTTCAACCCTTATGTTATGAAAGGGAGGAACTTATGGAAGGACGACATATTAAAATATACAAAAACTGGTTTTCAAAATCAATAATACCAAACCCCGAAAATATTAACCCCGTGAGAAGCCCAACCTAATTACTATTCACATATTAAGTAGAAAAACTTGAACCCACGACCCGTTAGTAATTATTTTCCAAAATTAACATATTCATATCGATCGAGGATAAATCAAAGATCAAAATGTAAGAAAGATAAAAGGTCAAAGATAAGGGGTGAAAAAATAAAGGGGCTAAACTGGTTTAACCTACATATGTCACGAATTAATTATTTGCATATTAAAATGTTTCGATAATGTCTTCGATGTGAGAAAGTACGGTGCGAGTTCGAATCTGATTTATTATTTTTACGCGTGATTGAATATTCAATACATTTGCATATTTGGTTAGTTCACATGGGTAAAGACAAGATTTAATTTTTTAATGGCATTACGGTTAGTTCCTTTGCCTATGGTTTGATTAAAAAAAATATTATGTTCACTCTGCCCTTTTGATAGCTTGAAAATTCGGATAAACTGGTTTATGTTTCGTTAAGATTTCTGTGTTCTAAAATTGATTAAAGTTAATTTAGAATAGTCAAACAATGGAAAAATACTTAATAACTGAGTACAATTATAGAATCATTACAATTTTAATATTCAAAACCGACTTCCGGTTATTAACGCATGAAATAGCATAATTATATCTTGTTAATATTGTATTCGCAAAAATTTTCGGTTAATCTGTCTAATTAGAAAATATGGTACGTGTAACGGAACGCAATTTATCAGTTTAATGTTCATCAATAAAAAAGGTAATTGTGAAAAATTATTTTGTGTAACGGAACGTCATAATAAAAAAACAATGGCAGTTAAAACAAGGCACTATCTCACACGTCCGATGCACGATTCGTTGACTCCGTAGGAATTTGGTAATGTTTTAGTTAATTTTTTAATTAATTACTGTTTGTAATAGTCAAGTGAAATTCGATCTAATTTCTATACGTACAATGCCGAATTTCGGTAAAAGCCGATGCTCTACTTTTTATGAGAAAATGTGATTGTTTTGGCCAATGAGTGAGCTTCACGATCGTCCGCTATCTGGATTAGTGCAATTTGAATTTAGAATTATCCGAAGTAATTGTTGGCCGTAAACAATAATTTTAAAATGTTCTCGTTCGAATTGTTTTATTTTTTCGGTTACCGCAATGGGTGAAGTGAACCGCTCGCGCAGTACGTTCTCCGTGCTTAATTACCGCGTTGATAAAATCGATGATTTTCGTTACTGTTCCATTTTCAAAAAATTATAATTTGTTTCCATTTAATAAATATTGTATGTTCTTTTTATGTTTGAATAATTTAAGGTCTGTTGGATTATGCAAATGAATTAAGGTTTTTTTATTTTAACGATTATTCTTTTTGAATATAATATAAGCTTGTTGATTGGTTGAAAATTAGTTGACTATGATCGTTTATTGGTTTAAATTTTATAATGATATTGCTATCCAAATATTATTACTCGTTTGTTTTAAAAATATGGAAATAAAATGACGTCATTTTTCATTTGAGTGATTTTTATGTAATGATTAATTAGAAAGCTAAAGATACTATTAAAAGGTAATTAAGCGAAAACCACCGGTCACTAGAAAAAATAAATATTACAAAAATAATTTTCGAATTAAAAAAAGAAACGTTACTGATTCAGTCAAAAACGTACGTCGACCCGGTCTCGGTACACTTAACGCAATGTTTAATTAAAAATAATAATAAATTATTGTGAATGCGTTTTTATAACCGCTCATTATCAGATTCGTGATCTAGCGGTCGGGAGACCGCTCGTCTGTGACGGTTGCTGAATTTTTATATGTTCGTATGTAAATATGATATTCAACGCTCCGTTTGGCGTCCGTTAATATTTGTAATTAATACTAAGGGTAATTTTGGAAGGGTCAATTGTTTGAAGAAATTGTTAATATTATAATTATTATATATGGTTTTTATGTTACAACAAGGAAGTAAATTTAATTTATGTTATAGATTAGAGATAACACCATACCAGAAAACAGTCAAAGGTTCGTTTCCTATATTTAAGGAGTGGTATGGATTGGAATCCAAAATACTTTACTTCCGTTTTCTGTGGGACAATGGAACATACCACCCTGGTTGAGTAAGCCCATTTGTACTGGAAACAAAATTGCATACAACGTGGCTCTATCATTTACGTCTACTACTGGTTTTTTTATGCCCTTGCTTATTCTTTGAACGTCACAGTCGTAGTATTTTAGTTTAAATCTTACACCAAAAGGACTTACACAATTTTTACACCACATTTTTTTTTAAGTGGTAGTGCCACGCTGTAGACACTTGTCTATAGCATGTATGGACCGGCTCGTTCGGGTCATTACCACTGTCTCACAGAAGCTTGCTGCTGCTTTTAGTACGGTGAGTGAGATATCCGGAGGCCCAAACCACCTCCCCTTCCCAATCCCTTAATTATCCCTTTCCTTTAAGGTCGGCAACGCACCCATGATTCTTTTGGTATTGTGGGCGTACATGGGCGGTGGAGGTTACCATCAGGTGACCAACCTGCTCGTTTGCCGGCCTATACCATAAAAAAACCACGCACAATCACGCACGATCAAGACGCATTTCAGGGGAAAAAACTGCGTGAAAACAACTCCAAAGCGAACCCCCTAACGACTCAATCTACGAACATTTAAATTGCCCTTTCCGAACTGAACCTCATTACTTCCCGAAATATAACCTCTGTGGGGGCAATAAATAACGTAACGGCGTGCATATTTCAAAACAAGAGAAAAAAATAACATATAAAAATTTCTTCGGGACCGCGCGTTGAATGTTGCACGTGTCCGTTGTCGCACGGTATTGATTTGTATCGATACGACATTTTAGGGTCACACGAATAAGGTCACTCGATTTTTTTTTAATATGGCTACAGAGCAAGTGGGTAACTTGATGGTAAGTGATCACCGCCCATGAACGACCGAGGAATCATATGACCAAGCTCTCTGACGGCAATATAATTATTTCGACAATACTGTTATTGTAGCATACAATTAAATATTATATATAACATTTTATTTTCGTGTTACTAAAATTGTAATAAATACAGAACTAATTTTTTTACCTTCATATTTTATAATGCATATTTAAAACACAACGAGTGTTTTGCTGTGTGTAATTCATTCATGTTATTTTAATTTCGGCGGTGGTTGATCATAATTCATAAGTATTTTAAGTTGTTTTTTGCTAGGTAAGCGTGTTTCATCTTAGGCCACATCATCGTTTACCATCAGGCGTGATAGTGGCCAAACACGAGAATATTACGTATAAAAGAAAGTATAAAATTTCTGAATATGTTACAGTTGAAAGATGTAAGTATAACTGTACAACTTATACTCTGTGACGATCACGACTCATATCCCTACGTCATCTCCAGTCTCCACCCAGTACTACCTCGCAACCACAACAAATCATTATTACATAATTACAAGTAAAAAAACATATCTAACTTCAAAATCCGAATCGCGGCGCGTTTGCTGTATCCGTTGAGAAATTTACCATTTTTCTTAGATTTTAACCAAATTTGATATGAGACTACCACGGAAAAACCTATCAAACAAAAAAAGGATCATTTATATTCTAAATCGGTATATATTTGTCGTTGTTATGCGTGACCATATATAAAAAACATGTATATAAAGACGAGTAACAATTGAGAACCTCCTTCATTTTAAAGTGGCTAAAACATAAATAGATACTATGTTTGTCTCGGGTAGTGTCCGTGCAATTGTTTTCCTCTTATTAAAAACCTATTTCACAAAACTATGAACTTGTATCTCTCGACAGTCCTGGTGCAAAGGAAACGCGCACGTCGTGCGTTCCGCGCATAGATTTTTGCATTATTTTAGTATGCAAATGTCCTGAGCGATAGCGACTCAGTGTAAGAGCAATTTAAATTATTTTTTATGTCGCTTTTTATGGCGCTGTGTATTCAGAGTTCGCCAAGTATCACGCAGTGGGATTACGCGCAGGGACTGTTCGCTTCTCTGCCGATACTCTTCGTTAATATCGAATGAGTTCCAAGGAGATTGAACCGTGTGTCTATGATTTATTGTGTAACGTTATTGGATGTATTTGAATTTGGAATGCGTTTTTGAGCATTATTGCAATTTGAATATGGAATTGCGGCGTGTTCTATGTTTTCAAATTGTATTCGATATTTAAAACATTTCTTAAATTGTTATTCTATTAACTGAATATACTTTTTGCTAATTGCGTTAGCTGTAGACTAGTATTCTATACTAAGCTTCTACTTACTTTGAGAAAGGGTTTATGCAAGGTCACCAAACTGACACAGTACAAATCTCAATTTACGATTTAGGTTAAGATTCCAACGAAAGAAATATCGTAAAAGCCAATTACGCACCATAACAGATTTCCACAATAAGCGATAATGAAAAGAAAACACACTAATCATATAAATGCGAATCTTATAAGAAATGCGCCATTAAATTATCTTACCCTATAATGGCTGAAGACATCGAGCATTTTTCTACGGAGGAAAAAAATCTGATTACCTTCGATGATATATCGCAGTACTTCGCGTTAGTACCTCTAATTTGAATATTAGACGCGTTATTGAAAAGGAAACTTTGCGAACGGCCCTCGGCGAGCTTATAATGGTTATTGCTTGCGCCCCCGCTATCTGTTTCCGAAAAATATAACTCATAGGTTCAGGTGGTTTTAAAACGTTTTTGTTTGCTATTTAGGATATGTATTAGTGATAAATATCATTAACTTATAAGCTTACATTAGATAAAGATGAAACTGGTACAACCACGGAGCGTTGAGCTTATTTCCGTTCCATTATGTGATAGGTAACTATCGCCATATCAGGCACGAATTCTAATTGCGGGTAACTTATTTCTGATTTTTTAATTTAAACCCAAATGTGATTGCACGATCTGTAAATTTAACAGGACCTAATTAGTGGGTAATTTTAATAGACTTCATGACCCTCAGAATGAATCATTAAAGCTACCTAAACGGTAAGGTAACTAGTTTATTAAATACATATAATTTTTCAATGCTTCTTAAATATGTGATGACCTTGGTACAAATGTCTATGTTGAACTAAGTACTATTTTAATCACTGTTCCAGCACAATTTTAAAATATAGAATGACAATTTAAATATAGAACATCATGCATGTACGAGTATTCTCAAATCGCACTGGCCGTTATCATCGAAACAACGCGTTCTTAATTCATACTCGCTACAGTTCAAATATCGAACGGAAGCGGAAACGGTACTGATTCTAATTTCAAACGAAATATCGCAACGTTTCTATTGATAAAATTTTGTTTAGCGGACACAACGCGCTGTTATTATATTGAACGGAAATTTACGATAATGGCTCGTAATAGAGCGCTACATGCAAATGACGTTTGTACGTGCATGTACCACTTAGCAGTTGGCTGGTTGCGGCCAATATGTGCAATGTTTGGTCAAATGTTTATTTAGTTGGACGAATAGTTCAATTTCAACTTTTTTCATGGAAATCGTTTAGTACATATTTATGTGGCTATATTGTTAAACATACATTATTTCCTGTAGGAAGTAAACAAGACGAATTCTTTTAAATAGAAAAATGGCTATAGATTTTGTCTGATTTGTACAGTATCTGAATATCAGTAATATGTGAGTTGGGACGCTATGAGACAATTCTGTGCTAGTACAAATTTTATTTCCCGAGGGATAAAGCTTTGTATTAAGAAAGGGGAGGTCGCAGTCAATACGAGCACAACAAATAAATGTCAGTATTGGGCGTACAAAAGTAATATTACGCAAATTTAACTTTTAACGACGATACGTGTCAACCGCCCGGGGTGGAGGGCGGGCGTCTATTTCGCGGTAAAAACTCATAAAACATGATTAGAGGTAATGTCGTGCGGATTCATTCGTTCACTTTTGACATTCCCTTTCATATCGTTCGGTCAACGGCGTCGAACGTCACTTATTGAAATGTTGAGCGACCAATTTGTCATTACGAACGTCCTTTCGAATTTAAAATAGAAATCGAGTGAAATTTGAAATTGGAATGCGAGTGGTTTTGATTCTAAATGAGTTCTTTTATGAGCTTTTGGATGAATTAATAAGTTTAATATAGACACGAGGTAGATATAATATAATCAACATACGAAATGAAAAGTAAATAATACTTGTTTAAAACCCACAAGTTGCGATTGTTATATAGTTTGTATGAGATATTCTAGATCTCAGTCCGTTCATTTTGAAACAGTGAACGATAGCAATCTCTATACATAATTTTCACATCACTTCAGCATGAGTAATTGTTGTTAAATCTGCCATCAGTCAGCGTAGTTTGAGACGAGACAAAGCGAGTCTATTGTGCCGAAACTAAGTCGATTCATCGCCCGCATTCATAATCGATCGATTATACCGCGAGGTGACGCAGGAGGTCCGACGGAAGGATTACAACACACATTAGCATACGTAATTTGTGAGCACATCTGTCCCCGCACGTGGGCGATGCTTTCTTATTGTTCAAATATATCATTTCGCTCCTTTGTGAGAGCATCGCGATTCCATACAAAACTGTGTAATACGGAAGTTGATTAGATCTTGTTTTTTGATATTTTTGTCATTCGAATATATTGTTTTTGTTGCAGACTCGCTTTTGAGTGGTCAATGATGTTATGTGAGATTGCATCGGTCGATTGTTTGAAACAAAGGTCTGCATTGAACTGCGCAGGTAACTATTATTCATGTTTGATAGAAAATATAAATCAGGGAATAATTATTCCTCGTGCCCCGTAGACAATGGGTACGGCACGTGGACAGGTCGAATTGATCTTGTTCGATTCCAAAATCAAAAATTCAAATCAAACCAAGCTACACGTCGCGTAATGAGCCAATAACTCGCGAGACAATGGCGCGCCGTGGGCGTCCCGAATTCGAAATTATCACAAAAGAATATTAATGTAACACTTATTCAAATACACCGCGATCCATATTCAAAAATTATCTTGTCGTTTAATTTGAATGGTGACGGCGAACACTTTTTTCAACGTTCTATTTTTGAATTAAACTCATTGTGATCGAACTTTTTTCGTTGTCCCCTCACGGGCTGGGTATTCAAATTTGGAACGTTTTTTATTTTTAATTATTATTAATTCTTGTTTATGATTTTTGTACAGGGCACATTCTTTATGACTATTTCCTGTTCTGTCACCATTAATGAATGTGACGTCGGTGACGGGGGACATGTGCGCTCGCTCGGGCCCTCCATACATTAGTACAAAGGTTGCTTTTGATCGCGGGTTCGGTCGCTTTATAATTAATCCTATGGGATGATGTATCTTACATATTTTGTAGCTAAAAAGATCCTTGATAGACGTATTTTAAAAAAGTATCTCTTATTTATGCGTTTGTGTAGAATGATTACCATTAAATATAAAATTGATGTAAGCTGGTGATATTATATAATTATAAACCTAGTTTGCAAAATAACTAAGTTTTTACAATCATTTAGTCTCGAATAGTTTACCAATAATAATAATAAACACCGACTAAATATCTAGAGCATTATTTTATTCGGAATTATCGAACGCACTCTAATTACCAAAAAAATGTGATTAAACGTTACAATTCCGATACGAATAACAAAAAATGGCGGCGTATAACGTTTGAGATTCGTTTCGATCGGGGAACACGAATTAGACGAATGTCGGTCGGTTCTTTGTCTTGTTCCTAATGAGTTTTTAAGTCGATTATAGCAATTTTTCATAGAAAAACTCCTTTAGTGATGTATCGGCGGTATCAATCACTGTACGGACCAAATTGAGGGCCGGCCCTCGGAGTTCGGACGGGGTTGCCGCGTCACGGGGACTGTGTTGCCAGAGTAAATAATATAGGAAAATTTTAAAGAAGTTTGGTATATTGTATTGAATAAAGGTGATGTGAATTACATTTTGGAAATAGTTCTAAAGATACATTTTTTTATTATTAAATATTTGTATCCAAATGCCTCTTATTATTGATGTTTTTTACACATACATGTGTTCACGTCTGTATCTCCGAAGGTGTAGGCAGAGATGCAACTAATGCACTACAGTATGATAGAGGCGGAGTCTATGGCCATATTAAAATTATTTATGAGTTTAATATATCTTTAAAATATTAACAGTTATAATTATTGATTAACATCTCGGTTATTTTATTTATTTTTATTTGTTTTTTTTTCTATTTTAATCTTGACTTTGAGTACCTTCTTCACATCCATTGTCGATCAAAAATAAAAAAGGACCCAAACATTAAATCTGCTTAATTCAGTGGATGCGGGTTTGAATCCCTTTTAAAACGTTTTCAATACGTTTTACCTGCGATCCGTGTCAATCAAGTGTTTTTAATCAAATAATGAATTTTTGACACAGGTAGCAGATATACAGAAATAAACGCGCAAAAAGTTGGGTATGTTGGGACACGACCGAGAATTTTTAAATATTTGTAAATTGGAAGGGGCATCGATAAGTAAAAAATTGGATTTATTGGATGGCTAAGTAAAAGGAAATAAAAAAATATGCTTCATATTATGATACTCTACATTTAAAATGTAATTCTCGTAAAATAATACACCCAACAGTCACACACATAGTGATCCCACACTAGGTCAAACCTGTATCCTGGGCATCGGGAACTACGAGGGACTTGCGGTCCCAAAACACCTAGACCCGAAACACAACACTTGTAGATCACACAAACACTTGTCTCGGTGCGGGAATCGGACCCACGGTCTCCCGTTTTGCAGCCGGCTACTCGCCCGCTGCGCCACGGCGGCTGTCAAGCATGAGTATGAGAGTCAAGTATATTCGGAACGGAGGATGCTCAAGACCGGGCGAAGTGGACGCTTCTAAGTAGGAAAGTGGAGTAGTTTAAGGTCAGGATAACGTCAAACAGAAGAAGAAGAGTAGACGGCCATAGCTGTCCAGATATTACTTTAAAATATTTATTCATGAACGACATACAGACAGAACAAGTACCTACCAATAACATTGTAAGGTGTTAATCACTTTTGTCACGCTATATTTTTATAACTAATCTCCAGTCAAAGAACTTATAAAAGCAGTAGTTTTATTATAATAACTTTATCCTGTGTTTTATTTTTTATTCTCAGAAATAGTTAGTGTAAAATTATCATTGTCGTAGAATATTCAGTAAAGCACTGGGAATTAGTGTTTCTACTTGAAGGATATTTAAATTCGATTCGATATTTGAAATTCGAATTCTAACTAGAGATATTTCTACCATATCCGGGTAAAACCTGGCAACCGTTCGTTGTAGATCTGTCCATCACGTTCCACATTCAAACAAGCCAATGGTTGAATGCCTGTATTGTTTTAAAATCCGAACGCATAATGAATGTTCGTTCCTTTTTGAAAATCGTTAATCGAGCTCTTTCACTTCATTTGTTTCGATCGTTTTTTTTTATAATTTTTAATTGTGCCGTGGACTCCAACTGGATTGAATCGAGACTTATTCGATTTACCTATAGGAGTTTCGATTGTTTGTTTTGTGTTCGTATTTTAAATTTGGAATTGTTCTAGCACACCACTGGAGTAATTCAATACGAATTAACGGAACGCGCCTGATTTGCGTTCGTATTTATAAAATATTTTTTGCATTAAGCATTCGCTATTTAAAAATTTAAAGCGAGCTATTCATCGACCTACCAGTTGATAGCGAATATTATGTTGAGCAGATTACAATCAATTGTGTTGATATTCACAATTACAGACACTTAATGTTCATGTCACCCTGGTACTCAATCACATCGTATTTATAATAAATCCTATACTATGTATTTAGAGATTCACGTCCAAAGAAACCGCTCAGATGATTGAATATGATAACATTCCTAACTATAAACGCGTACATAAATCAATTTACCTCAAACAGACACAGCATCCTAACGTACCTGCAAATAAAAAAAACCAAATTAACTCGATTATCACAGATAACGCGCAATCACTATCAGAACAATAAAATATATGTATAGGTACAATACAAAGAATTACAATTTCTTATCTCGCTATTGCGAGACGATCGAGGGATATAAAAAAGTGACTCCTCATTTTTCCATATAAGACTTGGGCGTGTCTGCGGGAGGGAACGCCTTGTGAGGCTAACCTCTCCCTCATTCTATAGAGGTGTTTTTCCAATAACGTCTCTATATCGAAGTTCGATCGGTTTCGAACGCCCTATCTTAAAGATATCGGAGCACGCCTTCTTACCCAAGCCTTTTTGCTAGCAATGTGAACCTTATGCTTTCCAGGACAAATCTCGAACTGACTTGTTGGCCGATGAGTAGTATATTGATGCGGTATCGGTTTTCCATTAACGCATACATTCAATAATCAACTTTATTAGTATATGGTTAAAGTCGTTATTCGCGTGTATACGTTGCTAAGAATGTATTGACGTGTTATCGGAGATGTTTCCATCCCACTCTAACCGATGGTTCTCACGTATGCGCGTCCCTGTCACCGGCGCAGGTCGCGCTGAGATGAACACCGCATGTCCGCGCATTCTTTCTTATCAGCTGTGTAAATTTTATTAAGAATAACTCTTAGCGCTTCGTGTTGTTTTAGTACTTGTGTAATTGAACTGCTTGAGAACGGAGTGTACCAGGCATGCAGAGTGTTGAAGATGTTCCAATCAAATTTACGTGACACATATGTTAGTTTTCGTTTCTAAAACATAGATGGCGCGACCTGTTTGATTTAAGCAAATTGCGGAGTTCATAAATTGTTTTAGATACAGAAAAGGAGGTTGTGCTATATTTTATAATCCTATTGTTTGTACTAGGATATAATGAAAGTAAGTATACTGAATGAATTTAAAATCTCTTGCTTTATTATTTTTGTTACATACGCACTCACGCCTGTAATCTGCGAAGGGGTAGGCAGAGGTATAACCAGTAGTCCCACATTTCGCCGAGCTTATCTCCGTCTCACGATGTGATAGGGGGCGAGCCTATCGCCATACCGGGCACAAATTCCAGACTCCGGGCTGATACTGAGCATTTCTCAATATAAAAACCCAATACCACTTAACCCGACCCGGGGATCGAACCCGAGACCTCAGCGTTAGCCTCAATCGTAACTCGTACGCATTACAACTGCGCCACCGAGGCAGTCACCTTATTTATTACCTTCGAATAAACACCAAAGTAATTGGGTTTTATGTAATAAATTGTAAAGAGCCATATTCACTAAAGTACAACAGTTAATCATAGATATTTTAATCTTGATAAAAATATACTGGTGTTAGGAGTCGAAGATGATACAAGGCACGTTTTGAGGTATGGAACCGAGACCAGAGACCGCGACACGCGACCCGAGTCAGGCGATTGCGACACGTCCTCTTTGTAAGGAACCAATTTCGAGCGCGAGACAGTATCGTGCGACCTTGACGTATGAAATAAATAAATAAATAAATACACCCAACAGTCACACACATAGTCCTGACCCCACACTAGGTTAACCTGTATCGTGGGTATCAGCAACTACGAGGGACTTGCGGTCCCACAACACCCAGACCCGAGACAAATATTTGTTGATCAGACAAACATTTGTCAAGGTGCGGGAATCGAACCCACGGCCTCACGCTTCGCAACCGGCTACTCGCCCGCTGCGCCACGGAGGCTGTCGAAATTACTTGATGCAACAATCGAGACATTGTTGAGAGGGCTCTCGTGTTATGTCGCGCGTCGCCGTCGATTGTCTCGGTCGCGCACCTCTACTTTCAGATTACTAACGCTAAGTAACTTCCCGTATGTGTTATTACTAGAATTAGTATTCTGGATTAACTTCAGTACGTTTTGATACTAGAATTATAATTGATACTGACACTAGTACACCGCCAACCCGTCGCCTCACAGGTAGAGCGTTGTAACTCATAAAAACATAATTCCCTTACGTCAACAATTTATATTTGTGTTAGTTATTTATATTAAACAGAAATAACGCGGATACACACGTGCATCTCAATCCAGCGATACGGCAACATTTATTTTTGTTATGAATCTTCGTTTATATTTCGTGTAATTAACCGTATTGATGGCGGTATGTTTATTTAAGCAACTTTTATTAGTTTACGTCACGGATATTAAGATTTGTTCATTGTTTGATGTTAGTACATATGTGGAATGGTTGAATTTGATTTTTTTTAATAAACATTACTATGTGCTACGTTTACGATTATGTTCTTAGAAATTGTCGTTTGATGTGATTCGACGAATGTAAATTAGGTTTCAAGGGCGGGTTGGGTACCTAGAAATTTTTAATGATTTCATTTGAATTTTGAGTGATTTAATATGATAGCTGAGAAATTGTGAAATTACCTACGCTAATGTGTAAACTAGAGTAATATTTGTATAAAATATTTTTTATTTATTCTGCTTAAGAAGGGCATTAAATTAGTCTGGGTCTTATACAAGGCTATAAACGTCTATACGAGCTCATTCGCCGCCTTGGTCTAGTGCCAACGTACTTAGGCTGCGAAATCGTCGGATCCTGGGTTTAAATCGTAGGTTGGATAATCACAATGTGAGATTACCGATTAGAAAAAATCACACATGATTACATAGGTTTGGAATATATGCCCGTGTGGTGGTAAATTCGCTATCACATTATGGGATGTAAATGTCATCGGCGACCTATCGGTACATTAGTCGCTCCTTGCCTACACTTTCGGGGATACAGATGTATTATATTACAAATTTTGATTTATTTTAATGAAAATTCACCAGAAAGTCACACAAAAGTTTAAGCACTCCTAAAGATATTTAAGTACCAAGATCTAATGTCTTTACATTTGCAACTACTATCTAGAACTAACTCAATCATCTTTATTGCCAATAGACGGTTTCAGTCATAACATTAATAAGCGATATCCGCTAACCTTTTGTAAACAGATTGCACGTGTTAAATGATAGCCACTGAAGATCCAACTTTAAATCCACCCAACTAAGTTCAAAATGAGTTTGGAGTGTTAGTACGCAGTATTCAGTCCCTTTGTACGAGGATCGATGAATGAGATCAATAGATGTCTTGGGTATTAGCTTTTTATTCAATCTGGGCCAGTTTGTGGAACTGGATTTTGTAAGATTCTATTTGTGTTTGAAATTACATTATCTTTTCTTAAGTATGGAGTAACTATCGACTTAATATTTCTTCTTGTAAGATCTTTATGTAAGATGACATAGTGGAAAGGAATAGAAGATTAGTTCAGGAACCTATAAATAACTAGAAAAGAGCTGTTAGAAAGATATAGAATTTTCAGGGGACGGAAAATATAATGTTTTTTATAAATAGGTATATGATTAAATAGGGTTTTGTTTGTTATTCTAATGAAGGCTAGCAAACGAGTATCTAATTAATAAAGTTACAGATGATATACATCTCAAGAGTAACACAAATACCGGATGTTAATAAGTTGTAAACTATACTTTGTTTATGAACCTGAACAAACTGAGGTGTTACACATAGTGGGGGAAACTAATGATGATTAAAATGCAAAGGACAAACAAACAGATATAAATTACATACTCTATACTCGTTAGACGGAAGCTTTGTTTAAATTCTTAGTAGGTATATGTGTGAATAATATCTTAATTTCATTATTCATAGTCCTTCAATATAAGGAAATCTGGCCTGATTAAGATGTGAGCAATATATTGTTTATTGCGTTTCATTGGTCTAGTGGCAGTGTACTTAGGCTGAGAAATAAGTCCTGGGTTCAAATCCCATAACAATGTGTGAGTTCTCCATTCGAAAAATCACTTATGCGCCGTGTCCAGGATTGGAATTTGTAATATGGCGATAGTCTCACCCTCTTTTACATCATGGGATTGAGCTCGGCGAACCGTGATGCACTAGTTGCTCCTCTGCCTAGCCCTTCGGGAAGCTTATGATTGAGGTGAACATTTTGGATAATGGTGACAGATTCTTAAAAAGCAAAACCACTTAGTTCTACTTAGCTACCAACCGTAGTGACTAATAAACTTTATTGATATTGAATAACTGACCATCAACAGTTCAAAGCCAATAAACAGTTAATCCATTGACAGTTAAAATAACCGTCGGTTCGAACTATCGTACCCTAATTAAGGCGTTGGCCCGTGACAGGATACCATGTTAATCCGGGATCAGCCCAATAAAACACCTCCTGACCGGGTCCACTACATCTTTAACTTATAACCAATGATCCCTGACCTGCGGTTGGCCTTTTGTGTTTATAATGGCGATTAGAAGTGTTTAGATGGCTAAAGGTGCATGATCAGCAAATTCTTGTTTTATAGGTATGGATAATAGTTCGATGTAACTAGAAGTTTGATGTTTTCTATAAGAAGTGTTAAGCAATGTTATATTAATTTGTAAATACTTGGGATAAGTACGTACATAGATTCATAGACACTCACGCCTGCATCCTGTGGGGATAGGCAGAGACAATTGAGTGCCACAAACAAGTGTAAAAGTATTAGAATATAATATGAGTAGGGTTGTCACATTTTGTATTAGTAAAAGGATATTTGTGTTTTGGGTTGATAAAAATAAAGCATTCGAGATATTATAAAAGTTTTTTTTTCCTCAAAAGTTCTTCCTGATAATCCAAATAATTGCTCGTTTTTCTTATGGTTTACAGCTTCTGTGTCGATATTTTAATTTTAAAATAAGCAATGGACGCATTCTTGATTATGTTTTTTTTATTAGCTTGAATCACGAGACGAGCAGGTCACTCGCCTGATGGGAATTTTGTTTCTTTCATTGAGGTGAAAATATGTGCGGTTTAAAAAGTATTTTTAGTGTACTTTATTACATTCGTAGATTATCACCTAAGCGAAATAGAGTACACTAATCTATAATAGAGATAGTGACAACCCTATTACGGAAACATAACTATTTAGTACAAATGTTTACAGAATAATATTTTTTTTATGTAGGTTAAGAATTTAACTAATTATAGAAAAAACCTATTGGTTTCGCATAAATTACAACAACTAAAGATTATAATAGTCAAGAGGTCAATTAAAACTGGTGGTATGAAGGGCCGGTGGCGGCTGCGGAGGACTTTTC
Organism: Mimas tiliae; assembly: GCA_905332985.1. Taxonomy (NCBI): domain Eukaryota; kingdom Metazoa; phylum Arthropoda; class Insecta; order Lepidoptera; family Sphingidae; genus Mimas; species Mimas tiliae. Next base: position 1,431,181 of record HG995258.1, read on the forward strand.
TCGCCACGACCCTCTCGTCTATTATTAAAAGGCCCTCCCTTTGAATATTGCATACTAACAAAACGACTTTGGGAATTTTGTGAAACTTATTTGGTTACTCTATTGGTTTGAAAGTTTTATTGTGTAAAATGGTATTCTGTAGTGTTGATAGATAAGTTATTTGAGCTATTTGAGAAGTCACTAGAACGAGGATATTATGGAAAATAGTAAAGTAAGCTACAATCAACTCGAACCAGTCTAAAATAGAACTGCTTTAGATGTAAAAAAAATGTCACTGGAGTATAATATAGAGTCAGTATTATTTTAAGAAAGTTGACGTTGTTAACACTTTTATTATTTAGAAAAGTATATTTTATTGTTTCACGTGTTACGACTGAGGCTGACACTGAGGTCTCGGGTTCGATCCCCGGGTCAGGTAAAATTGATATTAGTTTTGCTATTACAAAATGCTCAGTATCACCCCGGAGTCTGCAATTGTGCCCGGTATGGCGATAGGCTCGGCTCCTATCACATCATGAGACGGAGATACGCTCGGCGAAATGTGGGTATACTGGTTACACATCTGCCAACCTGTGAGTGCGTATGTATGTATACGTCGTCGTAATTAACCAATTGATGTACTTGTTGACACATGTGTTTTATCTATGAGTAACGCATATTTTACATAATTTAATATGTTGAAATCCAAAGAAATGATCCTATTGTAAAACCCGATGTGATTCATTATTAGGTAACTAAGTGTCTTTGTTTGTGTTAAGACAATTGGTATGAATCAAATTCTGGTAATTGCTTTTCCTTAAAACATGTATTGGAAATATAAATCACTAAAACTTAATAGTAGTAGAACCTTCGTATGCGTTGCGTTGGTACTACCGCTTTGTCTATTTCTACCGCCGAATAGCAATATGTAAGCACTGTTGTGTTCCGGTTTGAATTTTCTAACATATTCTATGACTCTTTTAAGGGTTTCATACTCAGAAGTTGCAAATGCAACCCTATAAGGTTAGGCCGTCTCTTTGTCTGTCTATTATACTTTATCTATTGAATAATTTTAGAATATGTGTTATTATAGCGGATATTCTAACAAATAATAAAAAATAAGTAAACATTTAAGAATTCGGTACGGAACTCTCGATATGTGAGTCCGACTCGTACTTGGTTAGCTTTTAGGAATCCGTAGTCAAATGGCAAAAACGGAACCCAGATATTATAAATTTCGCTATCATGTCCGTCTGTCCCTCACAGGCATTTTTCTCGGAGACTATTAGTACAATATGGATGAAATTTATATAGTTGGTGTGTTCTATGAACCTTCTGAAAACATTAAGGTCTTAAAAGTAGTCTAGTTAAGGTAAGGTCTTAAAGGTGACTTAAAAGGTCCTTGCAACAAAAACTGGTTTCAATGATATAAGTTGTATATATTTTCTGACTACGGAACCCTTTACTGCGCGAGGTCCGACGCACATTGCCAGTTTCCACTTGTATCTTCACCACCATATTTATCATCCCTAAACTCTTTAAACAGTCCTATAACAACCCATTGGCTATTAAATTGATAAATCCATCATTGTAACACGTTTCAATAATTATAATCAAACCATCATTATCCCAAAACGCTAAATAACGTACCAGGAGAGCATGGTCCCAAGAGGGTAGAGGCGGACGTCCGGACTCCGGTCAACTTGCCCGATACCAAGTATTTATCGAGTTGTGGTCTACCGAAAGTATTTTATTGTTTGGTTATACCCTTTTGTTGGGGTGCTTCCAGCTTTCTTAGTCATCTCTTCAAGGAAATTTCAACTCTATTCCTATGTGTTTAAAGTTGTGTTTTGTGTAACAGTGGAGATGTCGTTGTCTTACATTACATGTGTAAAGGATAATGAGTAGTATTGCAGAGTGAGAAGGTTGGTATTTGAGTGTCAAGCGGTCAGCGGTCAAGGTACTACTAATTGCAGTTAAATATGTTTTTGTTTGCGAACGCGTTAATTAGGTTGGTACGACTGAGTTTTAGACGCGGTTTTACTCGTTAATCTCCTAATTTTGACCCCAGTTTAATTTGTTTCCTTAAAATCAAGTATCTATGGCATACTCATTGTCTATTGGTTATGTAGTGTATGCATTTTAAAGCATTAGTTTCTGATTTACCTTTTATTTTGCTGTCTACGTTTAAAGTATTCAAAAATTACAAGCACATAACACAATATTTTGAAACAAACATTGTTCGCGGATTTAAAAACATACAAAAAAACCGAACCCGCGACCTCCAATTTCTCAGTCATCTCAACCACGGCGCCACATAACCTTTAAACTATCTATACAAAGATTAATGCTCCATACAAAATTTAAAATCGCTATAAATTCCTCAAAAACATTAAAACGGGTATTAATAACTAATGGCTCACGGCGTAATAGATGAGTTCGGCAACAGGTGGCGGGAATCAAACCTACTGACTGACAGTAAGCGAGCGCAGCCGGCGCGGCGAGTCCATAGTTTATTCTTAGATTGACTTCCAATATAAAGTGGTTCGAAGGATTACTTTTACGTTGAATTATGTCTTTTTTTTTTTTTTTTTTTTTTTAACTAACTTCAAAAAAGGAGGAGGTTCTCAATTCGGCGCGTTATTTTATTTATTTTTATGCCTTTTTTTTATGTATGTACATCGATTTCTCCGCCAATAGTGGACCGATTCTGTTGGAAAAAAAATCACTCGATAGAGTTTATCTGCGATGTGGTCTCATATAAATTTGGTTAAGATCTGATGACGGAGTACGGAGAAAAAAAATAATACTCTTCAACGGACAACAGTACACTCGTCGCGTTTGTGTTATTGTATTGGAATTTACATGCTATTGCTTGAAGTCGGTTTCTAAGTTTTGATGGTATGATTATTATACATACATATGCACTCACGGCTGTACTCCCCGAAGGCGTAGGCAGTGGTGTAACTAGTACACTCACATTTCGTTGACATTATGTGGTAGGAGGCGAGCATATCGCCATATCGGGCACAATTCCAGACTAAGCATTTCATTATAGAAAAACCCAATAGCACTTTACCCGACCCGGAGATCGAACCCATGACCTCAGCACACGTACCGCCTACGCATTACAACAGCGCCACTGAGGAGACTTTTGTTTTTTAAGTTATGGCTTCGCATTTCCACGCATATAGCCATTTTTTTTTTTTTTATAGTATAGGCCGGCAAACGAGCAAGTGGGTCACCTGATGGTAAGTGATCTCCACCGCCCATGTACGTCCACAATACTAAAATAATCATGGGTGCGTTGCCGACCTTAAAGGAAAGGGATAATTAAGGAATTAGGAAGGGGAGGGGGTTTGGGCCTCCGGATATCTCACTCACCGTACGAAACGCAGCAGCAAGCTGCTACTTTACGCCAGTTTTCTGTGAGACAGTGGTAATGACCCGGACGAGCCGGCCCATACACGCTGTAGACAAAAGTGACTACAGCGTGGCTCTACCACTCTATGACAGGTATATAATATTATGTTTTATGTAAGTATATAATTTGTTTTATATTTAATTTATTATGTTTTATAATATACGAGTATATTCAAAAGAACTATGAAACACCGGTGTGGCTGATTTCAAAGTGTTGTTGGAGTTTTGGTGTCAATTCCTTCCAGTACAATGCTTCAGTCGATTTTCTCCAAGCGGATCGAATGACCAAGGTCGGGTAATACTGGGTGTTGTGGCACCGTAAGTCCCTCGTAGTTCCTGATACCCACGATATAGGTTAACCTAGTGTGGGCTCAGGACTATGTGTGTGACTGTTGGGTGTATTAATTATTAATTTCTCACTCCGTACCATAAACAGTACTATAATTTGAAATCTGTAGGTGCTAAATCTGGTACGAAATTAAAAATAAAATTCAAAAAATGAACACCGAATAAAATTTTCAAATATAATATCAGAATCAATCGCGAGCGAGGGGAGCCATCCGCCAGTATAGACGTATCATCCGATTTCCGAATTCGAATTCCGCCCCCGCCGGATGTGCGTTGAGCGGGAAAATGGGCGGAAGTTTCACACCGGGGCGAAAAAAATCGCCGAAGAATGCCGAGATATTTGCATGCGAAAGGGCACTTTTGTGCACGGATCGGTTGTAAATTTGTCACTTTGTCAATGAGTACAATGTTTGACACTTTTGTCATGCTAATCATGTTTCTTTGCGCGCGATTTTTAAAAGATTTTGAGGTTGTTTTTGGCGTTCGATGTTTGTTTGTTATTGAAGTGTTTATATGATGGTATGCGAGAGGGTGTCTGGTTTGGTACCAATCCTTTATCCCTTTATCTATTTCTGCCGCCAAACAACAGTGTGTAAGCATTGTTATGTTTGAAGGACATTGAAGCCAGTGAAATTACTGGGCATTAAGAGACTTGACAACTTATGTCTCGGGGTGACGAACGCAGTCCAATGCCATGCAGTGCTTTGTAATTCAAAGTTCTGTATGTTGTTGTTTCTGTTTATGGGTAGGTGTGACGCTTACCATAGATAGGAGCGATATATTCGTTTCGTCATTTAAGCAGATAAATAATAAAGTAATGTAGCCAGGAAAGAGAATATAAATACTACTAAAAGTTTATTCGAGTGTGAATTTGTATTTTAATTAAATCCGAAGTGCATGCTATTGTCGTTAAATAGTTGAGAGTAAGCGCCTTTGCTAATTGCAATTTGCATTCAGTGATATTACAGATATTGAGAATGTCTACTCGTTAACATAATGGTCACTTATCCCACTTTCTGCTATCCTACTAATCCCACTAATATAATAAATGTGAAAGTTTGGACACTTGTGAATTTGGATCTTTGTTAATCAATCCCACCTTACTTACTAGGTGTTGTACTAGGTGGTAGGTTATATAAGAGTAGCATCAGGGTTAGTATCACCGCTTTGTCTATTTCTGCCGCCAAGCAACAGTGTTTAGGCACTGTTGTGTTACAATTGGAAGGGTATTGAAGCCAGTGAAATTAGTGGCCATTTTGATACGCGCTCTCAAACGCCATACAGTGTCTTGAAATTCAAGCATGCTGTGTAATTAATATTTGGATCACCTGATAGTAAATTAGTTTACACCTACAATACCAAAGGTAGGTAATCTCAGAGGCAGCCCATTTAGGCTAAAGATAATAAACAACCAAATAGACTGCCTCGGTGGCTCAGTTGTAATGCGTACACGTTACGATTAAGGCTAACGCTGAGGTCTCGGGTTCAATCCCCGGGTCGGGTAAAGTGGTATTGGGTTTTTCTATTACGAAATGCTCAGTATCATCCCGGAGTCTGGAATTTGTGCCCGGTATGGCGATAGGCTCGCTCCCTATCACATCGTGGGACGGAAATACGCTCGGCGAAATGTGGGTGTACTGGTTACACCTCTGCCTACGCCTTCAGGGATTACAGGTGTTAGTGCGTATGTATAATAAACAGCACAGACAATAGATACAATATGTTTATATGACTCTATGAGTTAGTCATTTTTTGAGAAAATGCTTATAATCTTTGTAATGTGTACTCGAAAGTGTAGCTAAAACGTTACTCAGCGATATATATTCTTTTAATCCAATAATCTATCCAATTTTTTGAAATTGGTAAAGGCGAAAACGAATTCCAAATTCAAAGCCGCCGTGTAATTAGACAGGTGATTCGCTAATTCGCGAAAAGAACGCCTTGATACGGCCGCCTTCGATAAGTCGACGGTAAGTCGACTGTCGAAGCTGTGGGAACGTCACGTAGGGCGATCGGCATTCGAACAAAAAATGGCGCGCGATCGCAGCGGCGGAATAAAAACATTTTTGTTGTACACTCGCAGCCATGGTTGATATTGAGATTGTGCTAGCTAGGTGCCATAATGGCTGGTCGTGTAATTGTAATTGTTTTGTGTTCTGTTTATTGTTTTTTTTTCGAAAGATGTATTACGTAATATTGTTTCATATGGGTTGCTTTAAATTGAACATGTACACTCATTCGCGCCGCGTGAGACGCCTGCGCGATTATTGACAATTTTTAGATGACATTTTAAAATCATAAACCACCTTCTTGACTTAAATATTCTCGTACATAAACTTTTTAAGGCCAAACTTATTTATTAGCCTGAATAGCAAGACGAGCAAGTCGGCCCATACAACACTCAGAATTTTGAATTTGAATTTCGAACTCCTCACCTAGACAGTAGCTAATGATTTTAAAAGATTATTCCAATAACCAATTATCGAAACCCTTCGATATTTCAGTAGCGATCGAACAAAAAACAAGCGCGATTAGAGTCGAGCAAAACATTCTTCTAGGAAGGAGTCGGACGCCACAGGTGGGGGCTTTTCTCACGCGTTCGACATTTATGTCATTATCTCGAGTGTTTATGTATAGATGTGGTTTTGTTCGGGTCCTTTATTAAGTAATTTAAGTTACGTTAGGATATTATACTAAAAATATTTAAATTTCCTGGTGTATTGGAAAGAGTTAATATCGAAGTGGTTATTTAAAGAAACAGATTAAGGCCCTAATACTGAAACGCCACCAAGTTTCTTATTCCTACTTCTACTACTATTGGAGATGTGAAAGTTTGCATGTTTGTTAGTCAATCACGCCTTAGGGGCTGATCGACTTTGGATAAAATTTGGCACACAGGTAGACCATGTCCTGTATTAGGACATAGGTTACCCCGAAAAAGGACGATCTGCGAACAAAATTTTATTGGTAGCATGTTTGTTTTTTTCTTATTAAGTTTTATATGTACACGCACTAGCGATCAAATTAAATTAAATAACTATGCGTTATAATCGCCAAGTTGAGTTAATTCAGTATTCGGATGGAATTAAAAAAAGGTTAGATTTATATTTGTATTCATTTGTCACATTCATCAGAGATTTTTTAAAATATTTTTTATTAATATATATTTGATTCGGGCTTAGACATTTATTTAGTATTTCTCAATCAAAAATAATAAGTATATACCCCGATGAATCAAACCCGCGACCTTCCAATGATACATGTACCTATACTACAGTGAGGTGTCAGAGCTCTCAGCTCGCCCCTCGGCCGCACGGGGTCATGGCCGCGGCTTGATGTTCTAACCTACTTATACATTTGAGTACTGAATACTATATAGTATCATACAAAGAGGTATCATACAAGTAGATTATTAGGACGGAGTTTTCTTTTTTTTATAAAAGAGGGTTTAGTAAACGAACAAGTCATCTGGTAAGTCATTAAGAGATTTAACAACTTATCAACGTCTTGGTGTGACTAGCGCAGTCCAAATATCTTAAATGGTTTACTTTCAGTATTATTTTATGACAATATATTTTTTCGAAAAGTATTAGTTTGGTTACCTGAAATCATATCAACGTTTGAATAAAGAACAAATTCTCGGATCTAAGCTCTATGGACTTAATTACCTACAGCATTAAACTAGTTAATAAAAAAGTACCTACATAGAACAATTTGTTCAAATTCAAAATTATTTTAAAATCCAACATGCGGCCAGTTAAGACAGATTGACAACTCACATTTCGAAAAGCGAAAGGAGGCTCTATTAAAAAGATTTTTTAATTGTATCGGAGCGGAACGTCCGTTTCCCAAGGCGGTGAGTTCAAAGCGAATGCAATTTTGACAATTAAAATGTCGCGAATCGCTCACGTCGCTCCTCGGATGTCCTTGAGTGGAATCTCGGACCGTACGGACGATTAGTCGTGATTTTTATGTAATTGTTGATGGCTTAGTGATAGGCTTAAGCTTAGGAATTGAAATACTAAGTGAGTTTTTTCAAAACTATGTATAGGTTAGTGGAGAGTTTTTCTGATTGCCGAGATGCAAATTACACTTTCCAAACCAGCCCCCAGACCATACACTTTTGACTTTTCGTTACGTGTGTATTCATTGTTAATGATCTCTTTAACGATGAGGGAAAACATCGTAAGGAAATCTGCATACCTGATAGTACTCCACAAAAACTTCGAAGGATGTGAAGTCTGTCAACTCGCATTATGCCAGCATGGTGGACTATGGACTAACCCCTCTCAGTATCACAGAAGGCTGGTGGGACAGTACTATATACGGCTGATATTATTATATGTAGCATACATATAATCAGGATCAGGATCCCCCGGACCGTCTCAATTGCGCTGAAGAAGGCCACCACGAGATTTTTAGCCAGTATAGCAGCATAGGGATTAAAGTTAGCGACACGATCCAGCGGTCGCTAGGGTAAGGACAACTGGGTCAGAAGGCTGGAGAGTCCGGCATTACCATCTCTCCTTCCCTGAGGCTGAGAAGGTATGGGATTTTTCCCGTGGTGGAAAAAATGTGATGTCTGCCTACTTCACCTGAGTTATAGGCGTTTTCGTTTAATATTATGTTTTAATAACTGGTAGAGATAAATATTTGATAGCTTATATGGTCTACACCATACAAAGCCCCGTAGATGAAGCAATTCCCATTACAAAATCATTTAACGACAGATCCACCGAAATTAAAATCACAATTTTACGACATCATTTTCATAAACTATAAAAAAATCATCAATTTGTTATTATCTATATATTTAAAACTATCGTTTAGTTTTAAAACGTCATAAATAAGTTACCTCGCTCGTAATATCGGGAACTGATGTTTTTTTCTCGATTTCTCCAAATCTCGTGGTCGCCGAAATAAGTCACCTTTTATAGGGTCGTAAAAATTTAGTACCGCACTATGGCCGATCGATTTAAAATCGAATATTGGACGGAAAAAATAATTAAAACGATCTCATAATCGTCTTAAATCGTAAATTTGGGTGGATTTTGAAAATGGTAGTAAAACGTAATTTGTAACGCGCCTATAAATTTTGTTCTCCTATTTTGGTGACATCGGGAAGTGGTCGAGTGAACTCGCGTGTTTTATTTTTGGATTATTTATACGATTTTGTATTAAAGATATCTATTTTTACAGTTGATATTAACATTATGGCTGGCTTGATCAATATTGCACCATAGTCACAGACAACTATAGTGAAATGGTAGCTTTGTTGCATTTAATATGGGTAGTGACATTGCTATAGGTCGAAAAGCTCGTGCCTCCCAATTACCATTCCTTTCATCAAAGTTGGGTATTGCACCCACAATTCCTTCACACATTAATACTTGGTAGGCGCCCACTTACACTTAAACAAACATACACTTTATGCCATAGATAGTTGTGGAATAGAATTCGCAACCACTGGTTTCTTCAGCTCCCCTGCTGTGCCATAGAGGTCGATAAGGTCGCCAATCGTCTTAATAAATATACATCTTTGAAAAATCTATGTCAACACCATAAAATATTTAAAAAATAATTAAGTACCAAGGTTATGCAAAGATTTCCCTTTATGGCTATTTCACATAACGCTTAAGAACTAATAATAAATAGATAGTGCAATTTTTACATCTATCTTCTCATTCGAGTCACTATTTAGGCAATGATTTGAATATTGCTATTATGACCTTGTACTACGCTCATGGTCTCGAGATATAGAAGTCTCAAAATTCCCAATAATTTCACTGGATTCATTTCCCCTTAAACTAGAATACAATTAATGTTCTTACACAATGCTGCTTGATAGCAAAACGGTGGTACTCATGCGGACTTTCTCATATGAGAAAACTACCACAGTGGTTCTCTGATTATAAAGACTAATTGGCAAATATATCTTCTTTTACAACATGAAGACACTTCAGTTATGAAGTACGTAGCATCCTTATTCCCAGCGTACTCCCGGTCGGAGACGAATCGAGTTCAATTGGTTAACGATTGATTATTCAATCAAAACAGATTGATAGGCATTATCGGATAATAGGCGAACAACTGAGAGGACGCATGCATGGCTCTGCATATGAGCAACACGTAAAAATAGATCTGACCCTAATACCATTTGACGGTTACGAATTTTGCATTTGATTTTGTATTTAGAAAACAGTACCTATGACGCTGAATTCCATTTTTTGTTGGTTCGTTTGCGAGAAGTGATTTGAAAATTAAGACATTCTAAATTCAAATTCCTTAAATTCATAGTTTATTTTATTTCGTTTTATTTATGAAAAAGTGCTTGCAAAACGAAGACATTTTAAAATTGGATCACCAATCGTTCTAAAACAAACTATCAAAACAGATCGCTTCCTACTCAACAATCGACACGATCGGAATCACAATCGTTTTAAAAATGGAATCAATCCAAACGGGCCGCATCTAAAACCAATAAAGTACAAGATTTCCGCGCGGCTTGGGGTGACGTCTCACTTAACGCCGCGCCGACGTGATCCGTTTGCAAAAAATCTCTAAGCACCTCTTTACCTGGGTCGAAGGGCCAAGTTTTTCCTCCTCCTTGTAAACAACGGATAAAACTCGTCGAATCTCGAAAGTTTTCGATCGCGTTCGCTTGTTTCAATTTGTTAGCTATTGTGACTTGCGGTCGAGATTAGGTTGGCGCGACGTGTTTTCGAGAGTAAAGTTTTTTTTATAGTTTTAAGTTGTTTTTCATGTGTATTTTTTTTAGGTGTATTTTTTTATTGTGCGTAGGTATTAGAGACATTGATGTATCCGGTTATTTGACTTTATTTTTAACATAAACTTACTAAAGTTTTTTCTTACGAATCGATATTTTTCACGGCGGTCGCAGTAAAGTGCTAACTTAAGGACCCGTTTAGCATTTCAACATTTTATATCCGCCGATACACTGATACGACCATGTCGATGCTAATCAATTTTACTACTCCACATCCTGTATAAAGGGTGGGTTTGAAACCATCGAGAAACTGCTTAAAAACATATTGTATACGCACTCACACCCATAATCCCCGTAAAGGTAGGCAGAGGTGTAACCAGTACACCCACATTTCGCCGAGCATATCTCCGTCTCATGATGTGATAGGGGGCAAGCCTATCGCAATACCGGGCACAAATTCCAGACTCCGGGCTGATACGGAGCATTTCGTAATAGAAAAACCCAATATCACATTTACCCGACCGATGTAACGCGTACGCATTACAACTGAGCCACCGAGGCAGTCCATAAAACATATTGTTTGTTATTTAATCTTTATTGTACTTACACATGATATTATACAGTATAGAAGACTATTAAAAAAAAAGCTCAAACTGGTCCTCACGCCCGTGGCCATCTCTTACAGGCAACCATTTCTACTTGGTGCAATATTATTTGTGTTTTTTGATTTGCTATGTAAATATAACTATGATTGCTATGTATATTATGATCCATTTTTTTTTAATTTAGTTGTTTTCCCTGCTATTGTTAGTTAGCATGATATTTTGGATAAGGTGCCGATAATTAAGAAGATGAATGCTAAAGTTCTATAGTGAAAATAGTACACATACGTAAACCTCAGTGTCGTTGTCATTCCTCTAAATATAGGAAAAAACAACAGTAGTAAAATCATCCCTTTACCAAGCACCCTGTTAAGTGTAGATCACACACCGAGTCAATAAAACGCGTTGGTTTCCCTTCCGAACTACTATTAAACCATTCTTTTGATGTTTTTACTATACCGCCGGGATCGGTAAATTGACTACTCACTTCGTATGAGTCTTTTTTGTCATTTTCTCCCTATCTTGTGTCATTTTTATTATTCTAAGTTTTGCATAGACAATGATATATTTTTGTATACGATTATTTTTTTTGGCTTTTGACTCTTGGTCCACTCAATTTGGGTTTTTGTTTTAGAAGATACGTAGGAAATACTTAGTAAAAGAAAAAATGTACAAAATATTAAATGAAGTGTTTAAAATAAAAAAGTTGTACCCTGTACGGCGAAACGCAATGAGCAAATTAAGTACAGATAAAAAAGAAACACGGTGCAATAATTGATACAAATTACCTTTGCCATCATTGAACCGTTAAAAAAATTAATTGAAATAAAAAATAACGGCAGGGCATAGACAAAACGGGCACACGTCCCTACCGCCGGAGACGTGGCCAATGGTAACAAATTAATAATTAATTTTCACACGCGGCAAGCAAACGCCGAAGTTGGGGGCATTTCGATCTCGTTTTGTTCAAATTCCAAATTCATCCCGCGCGTTCAAAAGTTGAAAAATTGTCTCTGCCCTTTGTTTTGTTCCTTCTGCGGCTTCGGCTGTTATCGATTTGTCGTATTATCAATGGTTTGTCGTGTTCTGTATTTGAAATTTATATGTGTTTAAAGTGATTGCAATTTGAATTCCGAAGATATTTGAACCATTTTTGAAATGTTACATTCCATTCATGACACACGCGACATGTTATCTTTGTCTTTGAATACATATACTAAGTTATAAATATCGAAATTCTATTGAAATAAGTTTTATTCTAAAAGCTTTATATTTAGAATAGAAAATGTTTATCATCTAGTGTGCTATTTTATTATCTTATGGCTCTGTAAAACTATACTTACTATGTTCCCTTACGATGATGTAATGTTAGTTACCTGAAAAATAAAAAAAAACATGGTTTTTAACATTGTCAAACATCATTTCCGGAGGCCCAAATCCCCCTCCCCTTCCCAATCCTTTAAGGTCGGCAACGTGCCCATATTTTTTTGTATTGTGGGCGTTCATGGGCGGTGGAGATCGCTTACCATCAGGTGACGCACTTGCTCTTTTGCCGGCCTATGCTATAAAGAAAATATAGTCAAGTGGTCAATTAATCTTAATTAATGTTCCTAAACGATACCTGGATATTTTTTTAATTCATCCTTCCTAGGCCATTAATCGTGACACTATAAAACTAATTACAGCAAGATATGGAAGTCTACAGGATTTCTACACAAGTCTCCGATGCGGGTTTGCTCGTAAAATTAATTCAAATAACATTAATATTGTTTTACGACCTTTGAATTTATTTTATAACTGACATAAACGTTGCGTCTGATAATGTAAACCATCTATTTATGTGATGTAGATTTTATTGGATATTTTTAAATTATTGTAGAATTAGGAAATAATGGTAAGGTATTATTTATAATTATTAATAAATAATATGATTATTCTAAAATCTTTAGTTTTATTAAATATTAAGTAAAACTAACAAACCCTAAGATTTTAAAGATATAAAAAAGCGGAAATCGAACCCATTATCATTGCATCGAAATCATTGCCTATAACCTAAATGCAAATAAATTTCATAATTATCATGAATACCAACGTTCTTGGCATATTATTGCGTAGAAACATGGTGGTCGATATGTAAAAAATCGTATTAATTCGATGATGAAATAAAGAAGTAAAACAAGCCTATGATAATAGCATACTTATTTGTGTATAAATACCCGAATCCTATTAACAAAGTTATTAATATTGGAATTCTTTATAGATCACCAAACGATACTCTTAGCACTGCCCACGATTCCAATAAAAAATAACGTTAATTATCAAAACAAGAACTCAAGTATCGGGGACATTAAATAAAAAGATTTTATAACACTATAAATAACTATAAAAACACAGTAAAATAGTTTACTTGTGTGTGATCGATACATAACGATTTTTATCGCTATTTTTATGAGCCGGCGATGGGAAGCCGAATGCCCGAATCCACTTCATTATGTGCGTCTAAACAATAAAATATTATTTTATTAGTTGTCGAAAAAAGTCACTAAATTGGACGATATTTTGTCTTTTTAAATTATGTAATCCCTCAGGAACCTTACTGTATTACGAGAAATAATTCTACATTTTCAGCGTATGCTTAAGGAATTTGCCAAGGGTTACAATAAATATCTTTATCTAATGGCATACAAAGCGCAACTGATGCTTTTTTAAGAAATAATAATCAAGATAGTAAAATATGTGGTCAGCTTTTTTATTAAATAAGTTGTGACAAAAAACCTCAGTAATTTATTCAACGCGTTTTTGAACGCATGCAAATGTCATCATTGAAAACAATAGTTTTTTTTTAATAAAAAAACAACACGCAACATGTCAATAAGCGTGCTGGTTGAAAAACAGAAGGCCTTTTTGAATTTCGAATCGATCCTTTCACACTTGGAACAAGCGACCGCGACGGTTGATTTCCGTTCTTAATTCAAACAGGAGCTTCTTTTAAGAACGTTTTTCTTTTCAACCAGTGTTCTCAATGAGACGTTAACGTGCGGAACCCGATCGGTAATTTGAATACCGAATTCGAATTTCGAATATGGATTTATTCGATAAGTGACCTCGTTTATCGTAACGGATATTGCTTATTTTCTATACCAATACAATATATTGAAAGAGCATTTTTTTATTTGCATTGATTGGTTCGTATGGAAGCTATTTTGTGAGCCGATCGTGTGACGGTCACTTTGTGTATGGCGTTCGGAAGTCGTGTCTCTTCATTGACTATCGTTTTATGGAAATTCGATGTATTATTTAAATATTTTACCCGTTTGTCTATTCGTCGCTTAGTGTCTTATCGTATGTTAACTTGAATACTTTATTACTGTATCGGTTTGTACATTGACCGTTTTTTCTTTGTATGTTGGACCCTTTCAATGGTATTTATGTCATTAGGTTGGTACTACATCTTTATTATCGCATTTTATTTGTTATTTTGTGTTGTTATAAGTTTAGCGTTAGTATTCTTACTTGTTTGATGGTAACTTATATATAGTGTACTTTTTAAAAATAGATTCGGATCTTTCCACAAAAAGGCTACCACCTTTAGATTTAAGTCATCATCGATGCGAAAGAAAAACTCAAGTTCATTCGAATAATAAAATCGATAAAAAGGATTTTATTTCTAATCGATTCGCAACCGGACATTGTGGATTTTATGTACAAAACAAATGCCCGGTACTAAGAACTGCATATCTCTCAAATCTGAGATGTGTCGATACGCGTTTGTTTATTGCTTTGAACAGACGGGATGTAAGGTCTCAGGTTTAATAAGCTGTATTATCATAATAATTTAATTAGTAAATGGAATTTTTTATCGATTTCGCGTTTAAATCGTTAAGTATCGTTAATTTTAAGAGATTGATATCACAGAGTATGTGATACTACTGATAGAGGTGAATTTGATCTGCATCGGTGTCTCTAAAAGGTTGTCTTTTTAAAAATCAATAACAAAAATCTGTGACATCGTGTAAAGTTAAATTAACTTCAACCATTTACAGCAAAAAGGCGTGAATAATATACTCAAAATTACACCATAATTAATTGCATCAATATATTACGAAAAATCACATGTTATGTCGCAAAAGAATCTCGTTATTCAGCCAAACATATTATAAAAAATCCAAACAAAAAAATTGAAAGTGAAAAAATCACGAATACAAAGTGAAAAACTTTTCAAACCGACGACAATCGTAAAACAAATAAAGCGCGAACAGATCGTAAATATAGCCGAGCGGTAACGCATCCGATCGCGAACGCGACTCGTCTTACAGATTAGAAAATAAAATCTATAAAAACTCATAAAGTGTTCATAAACACGATGGAGGCAATAAAAAAAGCACGCACACTGATACACTACTCATCTGCACACTCCATCGCATACTCACTCGCTCCCGTACACTCACACAGGCGCTGGCGCATACGATGTCGTACTTTGTCAGCTGTCGCGCGCTATTTCGGAACGCGCGTTTGAAAATCGAACTCTATCGAACCAGAGGGGATATCTACGATTTTAAATTTAGAACGTTTTTTTCGTTTTCGTTTCGTATTTCGAATGTTCGTTTGATTGGAAAAGAACCGTTTATTTACAGCCAGTGTTATGTTGGAACTGGCAAACTGTGGAAAAAATCATGATATTTTCATCCAGGAATTTTGTATGCATGTGAATTGAATGATTATTAAATTGAGAGGAATGGCAACTTATACCTCTATAAGATTAACTAGAGGTTATAATTAATCGAGGTTTAAGTCACGTTGCAAGTGTGTCGATTAAATATTAAGGTAAGTCTCTTACGCCCGTATTCAAGTAAGTAAACTCTAAATTTTGCGTAAATTTCTGTATACGTGATTAGTAAATTTATGGCGCTAAAAACAAAATAAATTGGAAATTTTTAAGATCAATAATTTTAGGCACTAAATCAGTATTATTTTTATTTAAAATATTGTGTTAAAGAATTCTGGAGCTACAGATAAGATGTAGCTCATTTCGATCATTGTTTGATGATGTGTGTTTATTTTTTTAAAAGCAGCGGTCAGCAGAAGAGCAAGTTAGTGACATCATGATAAGTGGTTTCCACTGCGCATCATGGTCTGGGTCGACTTCAGCAGGTATGCTGTAGACAAGTGTCTACAGCGTGGCTCTACCGTGTAATAATTGTTGTATTTCGGATTCAATAAATATTTTGATTTTGATTTTCCTTAGTGCAGTCTTCTTCTTCCCCTTATACCACTTGCAGTGGGATCAAAACGATTTTTAACAACATATTACAGAAAGATTGGGCTTGTAGTTTTTATAACCACTATTATACTGCCTAACGTCAACCCCTCTGTAAACAAATATTTGTGGAAATCGAACCCGCGGTCACTCGCGTCTCGCCCACTTTTCTTTAGTGCAGTACTAGCATAAACTTCAAAAGTTTATAGATTTTGTGAATATACAAATCAAGTACACGTTTATATTGTTTTTTTTTATATTAGATTGAATGACGAGACGAGCAGGTCGCTCGCCTGATGGTAAGCGCCACGCCTGCTCATAAACAGAAGCAACGCCACACAGGACTTTAAATAAAAAAGCACTGCATGACACTGGACTGCGCTCGTCACCCCGAGACATAAGGTGTTAAGTCTTATAATGCCCAGTAATTACACTGGCTTCAATGTCCTTCACACCGGAACACAACAGTGCTTACACACTGTTGCTTGGCGGCGGCTGTTTTTATAAGACAAAACACATATAGCCAAACGTGTGCCAAGTGGGTGAAACTAAACATAAAGCGTAAATACATATTTATAGAACTCATTACGTTATGTGTTTTTAACTAAAATAACATACTATTTATATACAATACATTGTTGGGTGTAGGGTAGACAGGATTATATGTGATACTAGCTGTCCCGCTGTTCTCCCGTAACTACAGCAGCGCCACCTACCGGGTCCAATTGTGAATCTAAACCATCCAGGGCGCCACCCAAACGCATACAAAAAAAATCATTCAATTGGTCCAGCCGTTTAGGAGTTCAGTGACATACACATGTACAGTAGAATTATATATATAAAGATGATATATTGGCTGAAAATCGAAAGGTAGTGGGTTCAATTTCAGTTGTTTTTAAATGATGAACTGCCTGCACATTATTTCTAGCTATTGCTCTTGGATCCGGCCACTTTTTCTTATTAATTATCCCTCCCCATTACTCTATTCTGTCTACAGCACTTAGGGTTAATGTACAGCTTGCTATTAAAGAATTTTCAGAACCGGATCAATTGATAGACTTCCTCGGTGGCGCAGTTGACGCTGAGGTCTCGGGTTTGATCCTCGGGTCGGGTAAAAGTGATATTGGGTTTTTCTATTACGCAATGCTCAGTATCAGCCCGGAGTCTGGAATTTGTGCCCGGTATGGCGATAGGGTCCGCCACCTATCACATCATGGGACGGAGACGAGCTCGGCGAAATGTGGGTGTACTGGTTACACCGCTGCCTACCCCTTCGGGGATTACTGGCGTGAGTGCGTATGATCATGGTGATCATGATGATCGGATCTCCGTGGTGCAGTGAGTGAGTAGCCGGCTGTGAAGCGTGAGGCCGTGGGTTCGATTCCCGCACCGAGACAAATGTGATCGACAAGTGTATGTTTCCGGTCTGGGTGTTGTAGGACCAAGTCCCCCGTAGTTCTTGGTACCCACGATACAGGTTTACTTTGGGGTCAGGACTATGTGTGTGACTGTATTTATTTATATCTTTGATACCAAAATATATAACTCTGATAAAGAATGTTAGATACAAAATCATTATTGATTTAAACTCATTTCCCCACAGTCGATGGGACACGAGTGGCGCAGAGCGTTCAGTTTTAAAATAAACATAACACACGATATATTTTAACATTTTTTCGACTCGACGCGACGCTTTCCGATAATTTGGCGTGAATCATCTTTCACCGATTAGTTTTCATTTACAAACAATTCTTTTTCATTTAGAATGTGAGTTATGAATATGAATTATATTTTTTGAGTGGTAGAGCCACGCTGAGGGTAGTTTTGTCTACAGCACGAATAGGCCGGCTCGACCGGGTCGTTACCACTGCCTCACAGAAAATCGACGTAAAGTAGGCTTGATGCAGCATTTCGTACGGCCCCTGCCTTTCCCAATTCCCTAATTACTCCTTTTATTTAAGGTCAGCAACGTGCCCATGATTATTTTGGTATCTTGTGGTACATGGACCGTTTGCCGGACTATAATATAAACAAAATAAGATCGAAACACTTTCAATTCCTCAACTCCCAAACTGAAACAAACAAACATTTGTCTCAGGGAATCGAAGTCGAACCTGCCACCTCACGTTTCACATTCCTCTCTATTACTTAAGTCGGCGTGTTTGAATTGTATTAATATTACCGATTAATTATAAAAGATTAAAAGGTATTTTTATTCAATTAATAAATAAAATAATTTATCCTAAAATAAAAATATAAAAACAAAATATGCGAATTCAAAAGTCGTCAGACAGAATAATTATATTTTTTTTGCGTAGTCAAGTCGTCTGAAAAGTTTTCGTTTCCAAATAGTCTTAATTTAGAATATTCAATATCGTAACGCCAAGGAATGTGTCGAAGTCGCCCAGAAATCGCTGAATTATGAAAAAGTGTTGTTCGGAATGTTTATTTTGTTTATTTTGTTTTTTATTTAGATTGAGAACATGTTATGAAGTCAAGTCCCGGCTGAATTGTAAAATAAATATATTTAAATAAATAGTGCACGTAATTGTTAATTTATTTTGTTGCATAGTCCGACAAATGAGCAAGTGGGTCACCTGATGGTAAGTGATCTCCACCGCCCATGTACGCCCACAATACCAAAAGAATTATAGGCGCGTTGCCGACCTTAAGGGAAAGGGATAATTAAGGGATTGGGAAGGGGAGAGGCCTCCGGATATCTCACTCACCGTACGAAACGCAGCAGCGAGCTGCTACTTTACGCCGGTTTCTGTGAGACAGTGGTAATGACCCGGATGAGCCGGCCCATACATGCTGTAGACATTGTGGCTCTACCACTAATTTACTATATTTGTAAAATAAAAGTTTAGCGACTAGTCATATAATAAATAAATAAATACACCCAACAGTCACACACATAGTCCTGCCCCCACACTAGGTAAACCTGTGTCGTAGGTATCAGGAACTACGAGGGACTGGCGGTCCCACAACACCCAGACCCGAAACAAATATTTGTGGATAAGACAAACATTTGTCTAGGTGCGGGAATCGAACTCACGTATTGCGTTCAATAATATGATATTTGACTATATTTAATTATCCAACAATAATGCGAAAAAGATATTGTTTCGCTAAAACAGAATTAAAAAATTAAAACTGGGTAAGTAATGAGGTCACAATTGCTAGGAGGTAGGTGCGTAGTGAGAAAATATTACTATCTTCTTCGCACGCGTGCACCATAATGGCGTAAACTGCCTTGTGACGTAATTAAACATGTCGTGCATTCTTTTCCCGTAATTTGACAACTACCCTTCAAATGGCTTCTAACTTATTTATGTTTGACTTGATTACAGAGGTGTAATCAATACACCCACATTTCCCCGAGCTTATTTCCATCCCATGATGTGATAGGGGGCGATCCTATCGCCAAACTCCGACTAAACATTTCATGATAGAAACACCAATATCACTTTCCCCGACCTGGGGATCGAACCCGAGACCTCAGCACAGCGTGCAGCGTACGCATTACTACTGCGCCACCGACGCGCATTTATCGACACACAATCTTTTTTATTGAATCACAGAATGGACAATAGGTATAGTACTTTACAGGAAACATTTTAAACTTAACAGACTACGGTATTGGGAAAGTCCGGAATCCTGTTAGATTTACGGTAGCCCGCGGTCTTACGTCTGCTGAATTTATTATGTCTTTATCCAAGAGACTTTTCTGTCCATCCTTTTGCAGAGAGGACATCATGGTTTAGTTATTAGCGAGATATATGTAGATTTCATAATAATTACCGAAGTCTACAAAGTAGGTATCTCGTATGCGAGAGGCCGTCTGGGTTGGTACCACCGCTTTGTCTCATTTCTGCCGCCAAGCAGCAGTGTGAAAGCACTGTTGTGTTTCGGTTTGAAGGATATAGAAGCTAGTGAAATTACTGGGCATTATAAGACTTAACACCATGTCTCCAGGTGACGAGCGCAGTCCAATATGAGCAAAAAATATAATAGTAATACTACAGTAGCATAGTAGATATATCATGGCCTAACAGGAACAAAAACTTTGTTGCAATAGTGACAAAGTAACAACCACTCGACAAAATATCGAGCACGAGTGGTAGAGCCACGCTGTAGACTATTTTGTCTAAAGCGTGAATGGGCCGGCTCGTCCGGGTCTTTACCACTGTCTCACAGAAAACCGGCGTAAAGTAGCAGCTTGCTGCTGCGTTTCGTACGGTGAATGAGATATCCGGAGGCCCAAATCTCCCTCCCCTCCCAATCCCTTATTATCCCTTTCCTTTAAGGTCGGCAACGCGCCCATGATTCTTTTGTATTGTGGGCGTACATGGGCGGTGGAGATCGCTTACCATCAGGTGACCCACTTGCTCGTTTGCCGGCCTATACTATAAAAAAAAAAAAAAAAAACCCCAATATTATCATACATTATCCGTTCGAGTATTTATCACCAGCCGATATCGCTCGCCGTAAAACTTTACGATTGGTTATTTCGGGCGTAAAGACGTTCCCAATTAACCTTTTAAGTTGTGCGACATCGTTTTAGTGTCGCTTAACATAATGCGGTCGTAAATCACGTGACAGTGCCACTTGTATCGATACACGACTCGATTAATTATCGGTAATCGATTATGAGGATAATCGATTGTAAAGGATTAAATGCCAGGCCCTGTGTGTATGTGTAATTATGGATAATTTATTAAAATGTGTCTGTGCATTAAATTTGATGGATATTTTTTAGTGTAGGGTTTTTTGTGTAGTCAATATTTAGGTACATAATAAAACTATATTTTTTATGGCATAGTACAGCATACGAGCAAGTGGGTCACCTGATGGTAAGTGATATTCACCGCACATGAACATCCACAATGATTGAGTAATCATGGACGTGTTTTCGACCTTAAATGAAAGGGATGATTAAGGGATTGAGAAGGGGAACTCACCGTACAAAAAGAAACAGCACACTGCTTCTTCACGTCGGTTTACTGGTAAGATAGTGGCAACAACCCAGTCGAGCCGACCCATTCATGCTGTAGATATAACTGTCTATAGCGTGGCTCTACCACTCTACATTCTTTATTATTTACGTCTTCAAAATCCTTCAAAGTGGAACATGTGGAACACAGTGGAATAACGCTTAAACATTACTATTTAGCGGCAAACCAACATTTGTAAAGTTAGTAATAATAAATTACACATAACTGAATCCGGCGCAAGTCGCTAGTTAACAAAACTGTCCGAAGTGAGCCGTTGGTTCATAATGTAACCGTGTTCGAAATTTGAATATTAATTATTCGAATGTTATCGTCAATCGATAATCAAACGCACCTGCGTTCCGTTTTCAAATATTTAATTAACGAACATTTCTTTATAATGTTTTTGTATAAATTGTTTATTTTTTTAATCGTGTCAAATATTAGGTATTAGAACACCAATCAAACCACCTGCTCTTTATCAAACGTCAGAAATGAATTTTGAAATAAGAATGAGGGGTTTTGTAACTGATTACCAGTTACCAGTATTACCATCTATTAAATTATGACGTTGACAGCATAAAATCAATTTGCAATATAATGTGTTTTATGAACTTTGTGAATTTTATGGATTGTTTATGATTTGTCGGAATTTTGAATATGGACGAGTCTGTATCCTATGTG
Source organism: Mimas tiliae (assembly GCA_905332985.1). NCBI lineage: Eukaryota > Metazoa > Arthropoda > Insecta > Lepidoptera > Sphingidae > Mimas > Mimas tiliae. The sequence goes on from HG995258.1 coordinate 1,453,195, forward strand.
AAAAAGTTTTTATAAATTCAACTTACTAATCGTAATCAATAAATCAATCATTTATTTACTTGTGATACATAGGTGGTTAAATTGTTGAAATACTTACTATTACGTTACTTGTCACACAAGTGTTACAAGGTATAAAAAAAAAAAGAAATAGATATTAAATTAAAGGAAAACAGAATTCATAATAGTAATGAAAATTGTATTTTCTATGAAAATACAACGTAACGTTCTTGTTAACCTAGTTAAAGTAACTTTTTGTTCTTGTAAATAAAGTTAAAATAACGTAATGACGTCAGATCAGCAAGATGTTAATACTTACCGATCGTATGACGTCATTACCTCATTTGACAAACAAAGTTAGGGAAACAAAGCACGCGTGGATGTGGCAATGTTCAAGGTTGTGCACACTACAAAACTTAAGTACAAAATAAGTTTTTTCTATTTGATGAAATGTTTACGTAAGAAACAACAGAGTTAACCGTTGTTACGGGTTACTCTGTACCCATTGTCTTTGAGTAAAGACAGATATGAAATTATTTTGTCTTTAAAGCTTCAGTTGAAGACTTTTATTTTCGATACAGTAATGTAAGACCGAGAAAAATTGTATGTATTTTCGTGTTTATAAACTGTTGGTAATCTTATACAGTTCCAATCTTATTTTTCCAGTTATCATTTCTCGGTACATGAAAGCCTGTGGTGGGCGCGGCGTGCATTTGAATTTGACCACCCAGACTCGAAACATAAATATTTGTGGATCACACAAATATATTTTAGTCCGGGAATCTAACTCGCAGTCTCGTTTCACAGTCGGCTTCTCGTCCACTGCGCTACGGAGGCTGACAAAGAATGAAATAAAATAAAAAAACCGCCCGGTGCTTTAAAGACGTGTACAATAATCTAAATTGTCGAAAAAAGAGGGATAACGTAACAGAATGGCCGGAATCGATTGAAGCAGTTGCGATGCTGGACTGCAATGCAACGCGTTGCGTATAAATATTATTTGCGGTGTCCGTTTTGTAACGTTAGTACATACACTTCGAACACTTTATTAAGCAATATTAATAACACCAACAGCTTTCTCAAGCACGAATACAAAATTAATACACACAACTAATCCTCCGATACATTATATAGAAAAAGTGATTCCCACAGTGGTTAATGGCACTAACTTCACAATATGAACCCTACACCGTAGAATTATGATCCAAATTAGCATACATTAGCATGCAAGTGAACATTCGTGTCTCGAGGCAGTGTCTATACCTAACAACCGTCAATGATCGGACCGATTGTGAAAAATATCATTAAAAAACCATCAGCGCTTGATGATTTGTTCGGATGATTCTTGCGGTCATCAGCCGCAATCGATTCTCGAAAACTGTTGGATTGAAGTCTGACCGTTGGATTGTAAGATTTTTTCGTTTAATTATAGGGAAAAAATGTGTAATTGGGGGTTTGAAGGAACGCACGTATATACATATTAAAACTATCTATTTCAATAACTTGGTAAATAAAAACATAAATTTTACGCCTTAAATAGTCTCCTGACTACGTCTCCTGAGATTTTTTTCATCAAGCAAAATCTTTACTATGCCAGTAAAGAGTTTTGTTAACACAATCATAGTAAAGTCACGCGCTGCAGTTAATATTATTCAATGTTTTTTGTGCGGCGCTATTATTAAATATTATAGAAACGATGCGACGTCGTGACATCCATTCATTTATGGTTCGCGGTCGGACGTTCGATTTTACGCTTCTATTTAGTTTTTTAATGTTCAAAATTGTATTAATGACCGTTGCTTCTATTCAAACGGCTTTATTTTTGATCTTTAATAAATATTTGTCAGAGATATTTCTATTTTGTTTTTAAATTGATTAACTGTTTGCAACTTGGATGAAAATGATATTTCACATGTTTGAGTAATTTTAAACCACCAATAAAAGTACCTAATAGACATTCTTTCAGCATATCATACTCGTATCATGTCTTGTATTTTTGTATTTGTACGCATCTTTAGTTTATTTGGTAAGTAGCATTGGTCAGAGGAGTTGAAAAAAGTGCTTATATTATTAATAGACTTTAGAATTAAGCATTTTTTTCGAATTTCGAACTTTACTTTTGCAAAAAACTTACTTACTTTTTACTTTTTTTGTACATGTATTAGCAAAATGATCTGCAATCGATCATTCATTATTTTTTTATGGCATAGGCCGGCAAACGAGCAAGTGGGTCACCTGATGGTAAGTGAACTGAGTCTACCGCCCATGTACGCCCACAATACCAAAAGAGTCATGGGTGCGTTGCCGACCTTAAAGGAAAGGGATACTTAAGGAATTGGGAAGGGGAGGGGGTTTGGGCCTCCGGATATCTCACTCACCGTACGAAACGCAGCAGCAAGCTGTTACTTCGCGCCGGTTTTGAGACAGTGGTAATGACCCGGACGGGCCGGCCCTTTCATGCTGTAGACAAAAGTGTCTACAACGTGGCTCTCCCACTCAAATGTCGAAATGGTTGGAAATTCGAATCAGTCTTAGTAATCCGCTAGACATCGAGTAATGATCGCGCTAGTATCGATAGTCCCGCCCACTCATAGTTGCGGTGGGTGGGGCACAAATCGAATTAGCGCGGCCGATGCATCGATTAACCTCGAACGTATCGACAAAAAACACGATTAGCGCCGAAAATCATCGACAGCCGAAAAAAGGTAACAACGGACTGTTAATGGTGCTTTTTGTTCAGAATACGAAGATTTGAATTCGTAATTTCAACCGCAAGGCGTTCGAATCATTAGTCAGTGACAATTTTTTGGTTGCAATCGATTTTTAAATACAGGTTAAGCTTTTTTTGTTAGGGATGCCTTCGAGTGAACCCCCGATTATGGATATTCTTAGTTTTGCTTTTTTATGGGATAATAAGATAGTTGTTTTAAATGTCTGTAACATTAACCTGTTTTGTAATAAGAACAGTTTACTTTCACCTTTAGAGAATGACTCATTCTACTATAATACTGGCCCATTGGTTCTTCCTAAACGGAAACGCAAAATCAAGTTAGTATTTC